>JAWUZG010000056.1:10402500-11900000 GCA_036785705.1 Acanthornis magna
CACTGGAAAAAACCCTTGGCAAAACTGGCTACTTTAGAGAGATCAGGAAGTTTAAATCCATGTGTATATTTTCTTCATGATGGGTGTTTAGGAAATGCTCTCAAAATGCGTCAATTTCTCATGTCAGTGTAAACATCCTGTGCCGTTTTCATGGAAAAGTTGTGAAAATGGCTATAAATAAAAAAGTGAATTTGATCACTTTGCTTGATTTTCAAGCTTAGTGAAACTGAAAGGTAAATAAGATGAACAAAAATTGAAAACTGAATTCTCCTAATTTTCTTCCCTGTGATGTACAATCCTGCCTGTGTCCCCGGTGTTGGCAGTGGTGTTATGGATGGCTGAGAGCAGCCCCTGGAGAACACCCCTGGGCAGCAGCTCAGGGAATTCCCTGCCCTGGGCTGCTGAGCCCATCAGTAAATGCAACTGGCCTTGCTGTCCGTGGTCATCTTGCAGGACTGGCTGTTTTCTTTGCCAGGCTGTGGTGGGAACAAAGGCAATCCCCTCTTGGTCCATGGCTCTGGCTGCCTTTGCAGCCTCTGCACAGTGCTCCAGTCCCTTTACATGTGCTTGTTGTCTCGAGATGGGAAGATGGGCTGTAGTGCCTTAAATCTAATTGTGTTCACTCCTCTTTGGGAATTATTTTGCCTGCAGAGGGACCGGTCTGCATTACTCTCACTTTGTCATCCAACAAGCGCCTGTTGCCCGGCCTTCCAAATGTGATGTCCCATGGTGGTGGCAGAGCTGGAGGCTCAGCAGTGTCACCCACCCGAGGCACCTCCAGCTGCCTGCAGGGATGGTGTGTCCCTCTCTCTCTGCTGGAGGGCGTTTCGGGGTGTACTGGCGCACGTGGTGTCCCTTGTGTTAGGTCTCATGGCTTGCTGGGCTGCCCTGCTGTGCCCTGAACGCAGATCTGCTCCCAGAGTGGGGAGTAAATCCCTCATCCTTGGCCAGCAGGGACCAGCACGCGGGAGCAGGGACAGCATGGGGAGGAACGTGTAGGCTGCTCGTGTGCTCTGCCCCCAGATTTATGCCGTGGGTCAGTCCCTCGGACTGCAGAGGCCATAAATCAGTGCAGAATTTGTCCCAGGGTCGGGAGCCATATGGTGCGCTGGAGCAGGAGAGGAAGAGGGATGCCCACGCCAGAGGAGAAGAAAGGTCTGTGTTTGGGGCCGGAATATTTCAAAGCCTGAGAAAGGGGCAAAGTTCAGTTTCTAATTGAGTGCTTTGAAATATATAGATGTATATGGTCAATGTTTATCTTCCAGAACAAAGCTCACTTTGTTTGTCCCCTGTTTGTGTGTTGGTGCTGGGAGCTGTTCCTGGGGGTCTCCAGCTCGGAGGCTCCGTGGGGCTTGGGGGCTGCTGGGGCTGTGGGTGCCCCCGACACGTGCCAGGAGCCCAGCCCTGCTGGTCCAGCCCCTGCTCGGAGGCACTGGTGAGGACCTGCTCATTTTGGGGGCGTTTCCTGGCTTTCCTAGCACACTTGTATGGTTCCCAGTGCGTGTACACATCATTATCTCAAACCAGAGTACATTTACATATGTAAGAATTATTATATACAAAGTCCTAAGCTTAATTATTCCTCTGTCCGTATCTTGTACTCCACGGAATTTGCATAACAATCAGACATCAAAGCCAGAACCCTTTACTGGAAGAAAGGTCTTTCCTCTATATTATTTTAATAAAATAAATTATAATGATCAATTAAATCTAAATTTACTCTTTAGATTTTTTTTTCCTTCAAATCCATTGAAATGAGAGTTAAAAGCAAACTTTAAATTTAGGAATAACAATCTAGTGCAGTAAGGTATTGAAATTAAATTGCTTTTTGTTTGATATTGCTCACTCCTCTCTGCCAGCCCTCTCACCCATCTTTTTTCCTCCATTCTCCTTGTCTTGCCATTTTGGAAGTTGAAATGATGCTTTGCTGTCACTGAAGTGAATGTGGATTCTGCTGCTGGAAGCTCACACTGGTGAGTATTGTGTTTAATTGATTTAGAAACAGCGAAAAGGAATTATTCACCTTGCCTCTGCTTATTTGTGTTTCCTGTAACTCAAGGTGTCTCTCGAGTAGAGATGATTTAATTACAGAACAATGACTATTTTAAATCTAAGGTAGGCAAGGGATACTTCAGTTTGTGTAATCATTTGCATTTCTGGTTTACCTGTTTATGACAGTCTACCTGGCAAGTGCTGAAGGCCCAGAGTGTGCAGGTGAGTTATATATAAATGTGACCATATATCCAGTATGTGCTTGTGTACACATCTGACTGCATAAAATCCTCCAGAGAAATAAAAAATTAGAAAGTCTTCCCCTTTTCAGAGCATTAATGTTAAACTTTTAATTCTAGAAAAACTTCTATTGCAGTTTTATTACTTAATATTAAGGTTTTTAATAAAGCTTTCACAGTTGGATATGTAAAATAATTACATCTCACTAAAGTTTTAACTTTGATTAAAAAGTAAAAAGCTTATTCAGTCTTAGTGAGATAGGTTCTATCATGATGTGCTTCTACAGTGATGAAGCTGTATCAAAACAATTTAGGTATATGGTGTCTGGATTATTCTTTAATGCTATCTGCACAGATAGAGCACATGCAGCTCTGGCCGTGCCCCAGGTGTGTACATACACACATGTACAATATCAGGAGCACCATGGAGCCCTGATCCTTTAAAATCTGGGCAGTCTTGGGAAATAGCACCTATCATGTGAAACTGCCTTAAGGAATATCAGGTGGGGATGTGGCTGCAGAAACCACAACTATCTGCCCTGGTTTGCATTTTTCTGAGTTTGGGGCTCCATGAAACTGATAACAGGATTTAGTTCCCCCCATAAATTAAACTGGCAAGTAAGGTTTGTTTGCACATACAAACTTATCCAGGGCACGCAGGTGGTATTTCCCCCTCATGTGGCTGTGTTGGTAGGCAATTTTTGGTAGGCAATTTTTTTGCCCTATCTCTTGTAAAAACTTATAGCTCTCCACTGCTAAGATGATTATTGTTTATGAAAATCGGTCAGTTAAATACTTTCATACTAAGTGCGTCTTATACCTCTGCCATGACAAATGTGATTGATTAGCTGTCTCCAGAAATTTATAACCTTTGATAAGGTTGCACCAAGAGAAGTGCTTTGTTAGTTTTAAATGGAGAACAGAAAGAGATTTTTTTGATGCTTCTCATTACTGGTTTTCCACTTGTGATGGAGATAAAATACAGTAAAGTGTTTTTTTTCTCTTATGTACAAGGGCTCTTCTGCCTTTCATACCTGGTAGAATTGTGTGGCACACTTTGTATGAGTATGAATGGCAATTGCCTTGTAAATGTGATGGCCATGAATGGGTGAATAGTCTGTCATCTCCTATTTTGTCCTTTGTCTTTATGTTTTATTCACTTTTACCCTCTACAAAAGAGCTTTAATTTAGACCTGAGCCAACAGTAGCAGTACTCCAGTTCATTATAGACCTAGTGGCAGTTTTATTTCATTTTGATGTTCTTTATATTTTGGTGGGTGTACTAAACAATAGAAGCCATTTTAATCAAATGAAAATTTCAACGAGAGCATGACCTATAAACAGTGGTTTTGTAAGAGTCACAAAAGTTTCTGGTACACATTTGGAAATTATTTCCATGATTTAACAGCAAAGGGCAAGTAAATCACCTCCCTCTAAGAGTTAGAAAAAGGAGTGTTTTTCAGGATCTTTCATTCTGTTACTGAGTCATTGTATCATCTCAGCTAATTAATTTCACCTTTTCTGTGCTTCAGGATTTCCATCTGTGAATGAACTAATGACACCTACTTACAGGCAGTATTGTGAAGATTAATTAATTGACATTATTGAAGTATCCTGAGGTGGAAGTCCTGATGTAAGTACAAAGTACTATTACTGATACTTCCTAATTAATCAGCTCACAATGGCCAGCATGTGGAATCACATTGGTCTAGAGCAAACAAACACTGGATTATATTTGAAATCCATGGGCTTTTTTCCAGATTTCTGGTTTTACCTGTTTTTTGAACCATCTTATTGGGTGAGTGTAAGAATCTCCCTCCCTCCCGTGGTGCTTAGAGGTGAGGTGGGCTTGACTTAGCAGAAATCTGTGGTCCCAGGGATACAGTATCACCCTGCAGGCTTTGCTGGGGATACACAAGGGCAACTTCAGCTGGTGATTTCCTTTCCTCCTCCCCTGCAACATCAGTAACACTTTAACCGTGCTGCCCTTTTTTAAATGGAGATGAAAATGTAAGTGTTATAAAGAGCATACAGCACAGATCCGTATTCCCAGCACTTGCTGGATGTTACTGCACCTGAAGATGGCTGGGACACCAGGAAGCATCAGGGGGGAATTGATGTCGTGAAATAGTTCGTAATTTATAGTGACAACAAGATCCATTCCTACTCCTCATGGCTGGGATGCTGTTTGCATAATGATATGACTACAACTGTGCTGGTCTTAGACTACATATTTAAAAACTGAAAAATAAAAAAAAATAGCTGGAAAGAGTTGGATTTGTCTGAGCCTTGCTCTAATTAAATAGTATGAAACATTTACCTAACTTTTCCTAACTTTGAGTACATAGTTAACAAAAGAGGTGAATGCAGTTGCTGCTGTATCAATTTCCAGAGACCAGTCACATTCCTGAATGTCTTGATACACTTTGTGTTGGAAATAGAAGTCACAAGATCTTGTTTGGAATTATTTGTAACTGTTGCACAAGTGCAGACAGGGAGGTTTAAAGTTTCACAAACACTTGTATTTCTTTCTACTTATGTCACTTCTTTTTAAAAAAAGAGTCTATCACGTGCAGTTATGAAACCACTTCATGTTTGACACAGTTGAAGATGTTTTCAGGCCACAAAAATGTAATTTTCTATGAGTAATTTAAATTAAAAAACCCTCTCTGGCAGAAAATGTCCTCAATCTTTGGAGTCACATGATTCTTGGAAAGCTCTTCCTTGGCTGTGCAGGAGGTCAGACTTTTAAGGAGAGAGTCTGTGCACAAACGTGCAGTGCTGCTAATGAGAGGAATTTCACACTTCTCCCCTCTGCCTCCAGCTCTGTGCTCATCCTGCTGGCTGCTGCCTCTGAAGCCTTCGGATTCAGGTGTTATAATGAGTGCGGGGCCATCCCTGAGCTGCTGCAGCAACATGCTGCAACTCCAGCTGGGGAGATGGCTTCCAGAAGGCAGGTCACCCACTCTGCAAAAATAAGCAGGACTTAAAAGTGGGGTCTCCTGTTTGTTTCTGAGAGCATGTCAGCTCTGGGCTGCCCTTCCTCTCCCCAATGGTGATTTTCAAGCCAAACAGCCCTTTCATCATTACTCTGGCTTAGCAGCAGAGTTGTCTGTCGATAATAGCAGGTTTCACTTCTTCCCCAGCTAGCTGGTAGTCAGGCAGCCAAAGAATGGCCTATCCAAAATGAGGATATGCTCAATGCACCATCCGCTGGTGTTGTTCCCATCAGCCTAATTACATGACTTTTGGGTCAGACAATGTCTCATTGTGTGGCCCTTGGCAGCTACGGGTGCCTAATGCTGCATGAATGTCTAATGTGGAGTTTGATGGCTATGACCGAGGCTGCAGTTCCACACTGGAATTGAAAACATCCGTGTAGTTTCCATAGAAAACCAGGTCAATGGTGCTTCCATAAAGCATTAGCCCCGGGGAAAGCTATTGGGTGCATGTTGCCCGTACAAATCTGTGCAGGGTGGGCAGTTTACGGTGCATTTCTCTTTCAGGTAAATGACAATTAAGGAGTCAGATTGATTTAGTCTTTAGTGACCTTATTCAGAGTCCTAATTTATGGCAAGCACCATCCCTCATCCATTTATCTCTATCTTTTCTTCTATTTTGTGCATTTAAGAACATTTGTGAAGTATCTTATGAACACTGCAGGCACAAGGAAAATGGCTTTGTATCCATAGGTTTAAAAACCTCATTTTATATTTTCTTTGACTGTAAAAATTTTAGGTAGAACTGCCTTTTCTTTATGCTTCCTGTAAAAACCTGCCTCTTTTACAGGCAAAAGCAAGGTATGAACGTAAAAGGCAATTCATTGTAGATGAAGGCTGTTATATGCTTGTTCATTTCAAAGGAGAATGTATAACTAATTACATTTTAATTGAATCTCTAACGTCAACAGCTGTTTTTAAAAGATCTTTTTAAGCTACATTTATTTTTAGTATTTAGTATAAGATCATCTTTCTTTGCACACATCTCTCTTCATGCATTATTGCCCTTTAGAAAGTTTTCCCTCTTTTAAAGTATCAACTAGCACTAGCATACATTAAAGACTAAGCTGGTAAAACTTGGTTTTAAGATGCTTGGTAAGACTTTTCTATGTAGAGGGGAAAAAATATGACACCACCAAGATGCCCTTTGTTCTGTTTTTCTCCCAGAAGTAAGAGGTTCCAGTTGCAGCCCCAAGTGCCACGGGCAGTTCTCAGCTGCTGGTGGTTTATGTTGGCTGGCTGTTATCAGCTCCTCTGCAAGGCAGCTGCTAGTTTCAGTAATAGCACAACTATCTCCTCAGACTGAGGGAGCCACACTGATTTAGTCCTTCCCTGCTAAATCAACAGCAGCATCTGTGAGTATCCTTCAACTTGGAGGGAGAAAAAAACAACTAACTGCTTTTCACATGAAAGAACTTAGTTAAACTTAGGGTTCAACATATCAGGGCTTGGTTCTGTTGATTTTCCTGGGACTCGTGTCAGCCAATAAAGCTGCAGGTGTTATTGTGGCTTCTTAGTGTTCTTGGTTGGTCATTTCCAGCCTGGATCATCCAGGAGCAGATGTGAAAGAAAACCAAGACTTTGCTCATTCTGTAGAAGCTTGGGAACTCTTCCATGGGTACCACCACTTCCTGCTGTGTCCCAGCACTGCAGGACTTTGGGGTGAGCTCTGTGGTCAGAGCCACACTGGTGACCTCTGTCCTGTCCCATGGAGACCAAGCTCCAGAAATTGAGGGAATTATCTGAGAGATGATTGCTGGGCAGGAATATGTAGCTAATATCAGTTAACTGTTTTCTGTATAATTCTGTAATTCTATAAATTCTGCTCTAATTTTCTGTAAACGTCAAAGCCCAGTAATCACGAGAGCCCTGTGTTGGTTTTGGAAGGTAGTTCCATTAGAGATTGAAATGGCAATGTAGCTGCTAAAATTGCATAAGCAATAAATAAAAATTCATTATCTCTTGCAGAAAACTAGCTAGTAGGCTCAGAAAGATTTGACACCTGAGGCTAGGATAGTAATTGATGTAGTGGCAGTAAAATAATGGCAAATCAGAAAAACTGGTGAATCTTCTTGTTAACACCTGCAAATGCATGGTGATTATGTTTCCACTGATAAATGGAGATTTGTGAGACCCATGATTTGCAAGAGAAGAGCTGACCCCTTGTATTTTAGTGTTAAATCTCTCTTCTCTGCTTATAAGTGCACTGCTTCTAATTTTGATTATGTTAGGTAAGTGTAAATCACAGTTAACACTGGTGACATCGCTGTAATTGCAAATATCTGGAGTCAGTGTATTTGAGAAAAAATCAGACCAGTTTGGTCAGATTTGGAGGGGGAATCTCTGAAAATAGAGCAAATTCACGAGAGTGATAGGAGCTATCCCTATCCTGATGCTGCTGTAAATGAGAACTGACTCTGACCAGCTTAGCTCCACGACTTAAATAGGATTTTTAATGAAGCATGCAACAGCTCTTACAGAAAAAGAACTTCTTTTGTTTCAATAGTGTAAAGCAGTCAGAAATATTAAGATGTGTGGTGTTCCTTCAGCATGGTGAAGGACACTCCAATGTCCACTTCTGATGGATGGGTCAGCCATTCCTAGAGCAGCTCAAACCATTTTAATGAAATGGTGGGGTAACTGAGACTAAAAATGATCCTGGTGGAGTTTGATTCAGTTATTGGACAGTCCTAGCTTGCTGTATAGGGTGCTGTGAAGATAAGTTAACTGCCATTAAAACGTTCTTAAAATTCTGGATTGGAGAGCGCAATAGAAATGCGATGCATCTTGTTATGTTGGCTGCTGTGGAATTAGCACTGTGGTTTACCCCTAGAATTCAGCAATAATTTCTCTGTACTGGGGCAGAAAAACAGATCCAGTAGAGAAATGTACCACGGCTGGGCTGATGGAGGCTGCAGTGGAAGAGCATTTTGATTTGTTGGGTTCTCAGAACTTCGCTTAATGTGTTACTATTTCTCCTTGTTAGAGCTGATTGAATCACATAAAACTGAATTCCAGGAGCTGAATAGCTACATGGCATTGTATTAGGAGACATACCCATCACTCCAGGATTGCTTTCCTGGTGTCAACAGCCTGTGCTGAATACCAACAGCTGCTCTGTGCCAGGGATGCTCTTCTGCATGGCTGGGAAAACGCACAACACTTTGTGCAAGACAAGCATGTCTTGCATGCTGAGTTGTTGAAAAGTTGTGTAACTTGACTGGTGTAATTTTCAATAATATTTGCCAGTGGACTCTTTATATTGACTCTTAGACCTACTATCTGGTTGGATTATCATTTCTATCAGATAATAATTGCAATTTTTATTTGTGTGTGTGTGTGTTTCCATAGGTAACACTGGTTCAGCAGAGAGTTCCTGCATGGTGTTTTACCCAACTTCTCCCTTACCTTTCACCTCTCGGCTCAGGGCCATGTCCAGAAGAGCTGCAGCAGATGGATTGTGCAGGGAGACAGTGAGGGTGTGCCCTGCTGCACTGAAACACTCAGAGCATCAAAAGTCACCCCAAGCTACCTGAGCCAACACACATTTCTTTCCACCCTCAGTGGATCCAGGGCTTTCCTGCTGTGTACATTTGCTGCCTGGACAGTAAGGAAACGTTTCACTGCCTGTGTGCTCACACACGTGAGGCTACATGGAGCAGCTGTGTTGTGTGTGGCTGAGAACTCAGGGAGTATGTGTTGTCTCTGTCAAAAACATGCTTTTCCTGCTCTGAGGGCTATTCAGGTTATCTGTGTATAATATCACGAGCTGCTAGAGAAAGGGGATTCGTGCCCTTTGAAGAAACTCCTCCAGTTTCTCTTCTGCCTCTCTTCAATGTGATACACCACTATTTACATTTTTAAAATTTATCTCTTCCCCCCCACCCTCCTCTTGCTCCAATCTTTCAGGCACTTAGAGTATGGCTTTGGGCTTGCTGGGGAATGCAGATTTTCATTTCAATGTGTTACCGGATATTTTGGTTCTGGAGCAGAAGCCAGCCCGTCTCACAATGGCTCCTCTTTGCATTAGACACTGTCAGCTCTCTCCTGCACTGATGCATTTATTAAAAGCTTAGTTATTTATTCATTTTGTCTATACTATCTTTAGGTATACACCTGGACTTGGAAATGATCAGTCATGTGTTTTTCATGTTGCCTTGCTCTTTCTGTTCTCTGATACCAGCATGGAAAACCATGGGGTTGGTACTGGACTCAGCCCTGGAAACCAGTGTTTCCCACCCATTAGTCTGGATGAATTATCTTTCTGGTTTGTCTTTTCTGCTTTTCCAATTAAAACCTTGAACATGCCATGGCCTTTCTTTTTTTCATTCCTGACTCACAAAAATATAGCAAAACTTTCCCATTTACAGACCTGACCAGCAGCTACCTGAGTGTGTCGAGCACTTGCAGGCACAAAGTGAGAAGTGAAAGTCAGGAAGGAGAACTGGGTGGAATAAAACTTTTGAATCCAGATCTTCCAGTCACACAGTGAGATGCATTTTATTTCAGAGAAATGAGCATTTGCAATCACCTGAATCATTTGCTGGTACCTATCTAAACGGTGCTGCTAAACCTCCTAAATTCAAATAGTTTAATTTTGAGGGGAAACCTACTGGTACAAACCAGTCTGGAGACACTCTTCTGCATGCAAATGGGAAAAGGGAAGACTTGTTCAGAAGCACAAATGCAACAGACAGAGCAAAATGGGGGAAAGTGAAGAAAGGCTGGAAAAGCAAGAGAGGGAAAGCCAAGTGTCAGGTAAAAAACCTCTCTCGGAGAATTCACATCATTGTAGTGACTGCACTGAGGACCATTAGGGCTGCCCTCTAAAAATTGCTTGGTTATTGGAAATGAATGGGAAATTGTATCAGATCAACTGGTGTTTTAGATGGCACAAAACCAGGCACTTTCCATGTCGTAAATTTAATTTGCTTCTTTTTTTTTTTTTATTTTTTTTTTTTTTTTTTTTTTTTTTCATAAAATTTGATTAGACTTCAGGAAATTCCTTAGAATTTGAAGAGAAGGGACGTGATGCAGCGTTGGGGCATGGCAAAGGTGCATTTTCACAGGTGCTCTGCTCATTGATGGGGGGCTGCTCATGATACAGATGATCACCTGGTGATATAAATGTGATCTGAATCAAGACTCAGTGCAATCACACTCCTGTCAAATTAGCCTGGATGAATGATGCAGAGTTTATGCAGCTTTATGTTTTCAGATTGGTTTTATGCCTGCTGTGGGAGGACAGCTGACAGTGAGCCAGGCAAGGTTAGCAGCTGATCTGGTGTAAAGTCTTCCAGTACAGAGTCACACCATTAGAAACTATAAAAGAAGTTAGCAAAATGAATTTGCATTGGCCCAGTGCTCTCCAGCCAGAGGTCACAACGTTGTGTAATACCATAAAAGCAGATCTGGCTTCTCTTTAGGTTCCTTTAGGACATTCCCTGAGGTTCAATTCTCCTGGACCTAAGCAGGGGCTTAGTTGACCCCAGGCTGAGCTCAGCACATTGAGGGGCAGCCTGGCAGGGACCCTAAATGTGTGTGTGGGATGAGGACTGGTTGTGGCTGAGTGTGCAGAGCCTCGAATTGCATCTCAATAGCGATGCTTTTGTTAGATAACTGCATGCAAGTTGTAATTCTGAAAAGATACCTGCAGATGTTTCCGGTACAACGAGCTGGAGAAGGACGAGCTCCCCTGAAATGGCAGGTTAATTTCTGAGTTTGTGTTAAAGCTCATTGCATTCCCTGGGGCCAGCTGTTCAAATCTCTGCTGATTTCCAAATGGGCATTAAGGGCTTCCTCCACCCAGCTCTGTCTTCCCTCTGTGCATTTTCTGGCTCCAAAAGGGGCCCAGAGCTGAGGGAATGGATATCCCATGTGGGATCACTGAGCCCAGAATGTCATTCTTGATTCTCTCAAAGAAGGAAAGTCATTAAAAGTAAAGAAGATGGATAAGTGGTGTTTAATCAAGAACTGTCTTTAAGTGGGTTCAGTTGTAAAGTGGCAAAGGGTTAGGGAGGCTAATTTCCTTGTAATAAGTGGGCCCACTCAAATTTGAACATTGGAAAAGGGTAATCCATGTTTTGTGGAATAAGGAAATATCACTGCTAAAGGACCAGACCCAATTTTAATTTTGTGTCAGTGGCTTTCCCCAATTTTAATATTTGTCACAGAAGGAGTGTGCCTCATTTTTTCATGGAGGACAGTTTGGGACAAATAGAGCATGTATAAATGTTGGTACAGCATTTTAGCCTCCCTGAGTGTGGCCCCGGTGCTGGATTTCTCTGTGGTTTCTCCCCTCAGTGCTCCATCAGTCAGGATCTGCTGGGAGTGTGAGCTGCTGTGGTCACCCCCTGCTGCCCCAGGGCTTGGTGGAGTCCTCAGAGCAAGTTCTGGAGCTGCACCTGAGGTACTTTCCATGGTGTTCACACTCATCACTGACAGGAGCCACCGAAGAGGCTTCACAACCTTCTGTTGTGCACCTTTGGTCGAATAGTCCTGTGTGTGGTAGTGTTAAAAGATGTTTAACACAAGGTTTGGGGCCTTCCTCCCCCCAAAAGAGCAGTGACTGCAAGACAAAATTCTCCCTACAGTTTCTCCTAGGAAAGCTTACCCTGGTGTGATTTTGTCACACGGCTGCTCTTGTTCACACCTGTAGAGGAAAAGGGGAAATCGTGGCTAAGGACCCACCAGCTTGGAGGTGCCAGTCTGTTCTCTGGGCTAGCTGGGGAGAGCTGGGGAGGACTCCTGGTCACTCCTTTCTTTTGCTTTCATCATCTTCGTGTTGCAAGAAACAATTACAGACATTGTCAGAGCAGATCTCAGCCCTGTGTTTTCTCAGTGGCTTCCAAATTGTGGTTTTTCCCCAGAACAATATAATGGTCACTGGTGACAGCAGCTGAGCTGTATAGAAGACAGCTCCTTCCACCTGTTTGCCAAGGAGCACCTTGTTCTAGTGGAGCTGTTCTGCCCTTTCCTGGGAGTCTACCTGGCACCAGTGAAGTTTTCAGCCATGCTAGATGAAAATGGGTACTGTTAGAATAAAGTAGGCTCGCCTATTAATCTATAGATATGCTTTTAAACTGGTGTTTAAACCTCATTTTCTGCCCTCTTTGAAGTGAAAGGAAATAGTGCAAGTAAGAGATTTGGATTCAGTTGTGTTTCCATTTTCTTTGTGATAAATGTAACTTTCCCTCTCTGGAGGATGCCTGTCCCTCCTCCCATTGGAGTGAAGCAGCACTGGCATCTGTGCAAACCTCCTTCCTCGGGTTTCCCCACTGGGAGTTTCCCACCCTTGCTGCCCACACTGGCTCTCCAGAAACCACCTTTCTTTCACAATCCCTCAATTAACCGTGGATGGTGCCAGGAAAGAGCCTGACCCCGCTACACTTCCCTGTGCCAGACGTGGCTGCTGGCAGAGGAGCTCTCCATGTGGTTCAGATTTGCCATTTTTCCTGTTCTTCCCAGATAAGCTGACTGACCCAGGAGTCCACTTGGCCGTGGCACAATTTAAGCTGTATGAGAAAAGGGAAAGTGAAAAGCCAGTGAGGTTTCTGGGCCAGGCATTAATTGGGCTGTGGCAGAGCTGATTTCAGCCCCCAGATCTGCTGCAACCATCATCTGTAATTTCAGGAGGGTCACTTAACGCCTCCGTGTCTGCCTCGCTGGCGTGGCCAAACAGAGGGAGCAGTGCTCGTGCTCGGTGCCACGGCTGTGCTTTCTGCCATCCATCCTTTGGGGCAGGGCTGCTCTTTGTTTGAGGGCTCCCCAGCATGACGGGGACCTGATCTTGCTTGAGGTCTGTGCAGTCTCCAGTAATAGCAACACAGACAATCAGCTAACTGACTCAGAAACAACTGCTCAAACAATATGCCTGTGAGCTTTCTCTCTTCATTGGGTTTTATTATGATGTGCTCTTTGTTTGATTCACTCTATACCTCTAGGAATATTTATTTAGCTTATTTATGACATTATGGTTTTCTTAGAAAACCGGGGCATGGTTTTGGGTAGTCAGATGGATAATGCCTTTATTCACGTTTTTTCTCATGCAATAATTGTAGCCTTTACAAATACTTACTTCGGGCACTGAATGTATTAAAATTCTTGCAGTCTTCCCTCCCTCAGATACGACGAAATTCCCTCTCCTGCTGGCTGGATTTGGACCCTCTGCTCAGGCTGTGACAGCCACGTTACTTCACACTCAGTGCCACTGTGATTGCCAGACTTCCAGCATGAGTAAGAGAACCTGGTTAATAGCAATTCTATGCACTTTATTTTTCCCTTTCAGAGGTTATATCTGGTTACTGTGTGACTGGAACAATGAGACTAACCTCAGTTTTACTGTAACAAAGCAGCTATGAGCTTTCTGGGTAAAGTATATTTTGACTGACATACAAGTAGCTGTAGCTTTGCTGCACAATGGAGAAAATGACTTCATTTAACAGCTTTCTGTGCCAAGAAAGAAATAAAACAGTTCTCAGAATGCTGAAGATTTTTTTCCTGTTTTAATTTTAAACCTAAAGGAAAAAGCTGTTGCCATATAAGTCCAAGTCAATGGAATACATAAATCTTTAAAAAGGTTTCATAAAGTAATAATGATTTTAGTATATGTACCAAATGAGATTAAAGAGCTACATTTGGTTCTAATACAGAGTTTCACATTCAAAAGGACCATCAGTTTCCTGTTTAAAATCTACTTGTATTGAACTGAATGGAGTTCAAACATAATGCCATTGTATTTCAGACATTTATCTTAATTTAAAACAGCTGAAAAGCATTAATAACAGAGTAAGGAGATGCAGAGGTATAGGCATTTCTCCCTCCCCTCTCTGCTTTTTAAAATAATGAACTCAGATGTAACATGGCCCTGCTTACACTGCTCTGCCAGTCTGCAGAGGAAAGGAGCAGGGTGCCAGCCCCTTGAAACCGTAATAGGAACATTCCTTTGGAAGGGCTGAAGGACAGGAGTGGAACTTCCTTCACCAAGTGTCCTTTTCCAAATGGGGTGGGGGGCAGACAATGATTTATTGGGGCAGTTTTTACCTCGAGCATCTTCAGGAGGCATTTGCAGTACAGGCACAGCAAACTGGGACTCACCAGCCTGAACTGTCCCACCTTTCCACTGAAAATCCTCCCTCTGCTGTGACTGTCTTTAAGCATATAACATGGCAAATCGTACCACTGTGGATTTTACATGTCCTTTGTATGAATTTCACCCTATGTGTTTTAATTCCACAGAGGATTGCTAACTCTGTGCCAGTCGAGTTGTTCAGAATGGTTCAACTTCTTGGAGCTCTGAATTATTGTCAATAAAAATCAAAGCTGATTTCTGTTCTTCTGTTTGGAGTGTCGTTTCCCAGGAGGAGATGGGGAGTGAATAAAATGAATGGGAAGGGCATGAGAGGTCAGTTTTAGCACACCTACCTGAAAATACTAACGGGGGCTGGGTCAGTCTTGTTCCAGGTGCTGTGCAAACACAGAGAGGAGCCAGGCCCTGCCTCTGAAGTCTGCAACATAAGTAAGCTTTGCAATAATTTTCCAGCAAGCTCTCACGCTAGAATAAATTACCTCAAACCCCCTTCAGAATGATAAAGGAATCTTCCAGTTTGATGTTCTGCTTCCGTGGGAACACCTTTTCCCCAAAGATGCCCGATACCCCACCAATCAACATATCTGTCTAGTGGAATAATATGAGATGTAGTTTTTATTATCAGACTCTTCCCAGGGAGCCTGGGCTACTTTGTAGTGCTATATTCTTTGCAGTTCTCAGAATCATGTGCATTAAAGGTTGCTTAACAGCTGGTGAGTCACACAGCTTGTTCTTTGAGCTCGAATGCTCCATTAGGGCACATCCACTAGAGGTATTTTAACCTTTGAAAAAATCAATACAAGTGGCTTAAGCATTCTAGGTTTTAAGGGAAAAAAAACAAACTCAAAACAACAAAACAGAAGACTCTAAATAACAACAACCTACCTGCATGATGTTTAATAAATTAATCTCTCTTCTAGTGGATGTGTCTTAGGGGTGTAGCATTTGCTAGAGAGCAGCACAGTTCCTGTCTAAAAAGTCACCGTGCTTGGGCACTAGACAAAGCTGAGTCTGCAGGGAATGAAATGTCTTCTGAGCTATAAAAATCTTTAGTTCATTTTCTCAGCATTGCAATGGGGGACAGACATGGCACTTGGAAGAGTGCTCCCTAATTTCTTTAAAGAACTGGTCCTTTTTTAAACTATGAACTGCATTTACTGCATATAATTGCAAATATGGCTTATGTGTAGCAATCCATAGTGCTTGACTAAGTAGTCAGACCGGGGGAGGAGTTCTGTGGGCTGTGTGTATTTCCCTCTTGTTTAAATGTACCTGATGTCACATGGGTTAAACTTGTCCTGCTTTAGCCAAACTTTTTGAGGAAATGAAGTATATGCTCCCACTTTCCTGGTCAGTGCTGGGGCTTCTCCTCTGTGATATAACTTGGTGGAGAAACACTGATTTGAATCAAATTTGACTGTGAGATGAAGGGCTGAAGGATATTGCAGTCCTCCAGATTTCATAAGGATAAGCAGTCCAGCGGAGGGAAAACAAATCAGTGCTTCCTTTAGGGAAAATCCTGCAGGGTTTGCTCAATTGATTATTAGACACCCGAGAATCCAACCCTCTGCCCCACACACACACGGCACAACTGAACAAAAACCTCATTTCCAAAGTGGTGCCTGTGGAATGAATCCTTTGCATAAAAATGCTGTGGTTTGCTTTCTCTTTTGTGTTATAACCTCTGTGATTTTCTTATTATGTCCCCTTGGGATAAATCACCTGACTGTATAAATCACCAGCCGCATCTCAGAACTCCTGGATTGCCTCTGCTTTGGGCTCTTTGGCATTAATTTTATCCTGAGGACGGTGTCCCAGGGCTCAGGTACAGCAGGGAATGGCCTCTCCCTGCTCAGAGCAGGCTCTGGTGGAAGAAGAACCAGAATTTGGCTGTGCTGGAAAAGAACATTCGGCTGTGCTGACCTCCCTGGCTGGTGGGTCTGGAATGGGTGAGGATTGGGACAGAGCCCTGGGAAAGGAGAATATTCTGGTGCTTCCTGCCACCAGGATGTCAGAAGAGTTAATGGCAGATGTGGTTGTGAAAATGTTCTGTATTTTTAGACAACCTTTAATTAAGACACTCTGTATGTAGCAGCGACCAAATAATATGCTGCCACTTGAAAGCTGTCAGGAGGGAAAAAGTGTACAAAGCTTCCTGATGCAGCCCTCTTTATTTTTATCTGAAAGTGAATTAGGAAACCTTTCCAGCAACAATAACTGTCCTTTCACATGAAATGATTTATTTAATGTACACTGTAAATACTTTGGGCATCTATATGGATTTATACTTAACCCCTTTCACTTCACATTGTTTAATCTAACCTCATATTAAAAAGATTACATCTGAAAGCTGAATGGGTTTTGTGATCCTAGCCTTTTCTTCTGAGACTAATGTTTTATATAATTATTTTGATACAGCAGATTTTTTTTCATCCTTTTGTAAACCTTTGTAAGGGGTGAATAGGCCTTTCAGGGATTTCATTTGGATTAAATGAGGAGAAAACAAATGTACAGGGTACAATTCTATTTCAAACTTAAAGATGCCTTCATTAATAGCATATTTATTTGCCTATAGGCTTAGAAAGATGTAAAATGACAGAATATTCTCTAATAGAGCACAAGTTCTTGCTTTGATATTGCAGAGATAAAGTTTATTACATAAAATTGGCCTTCAATAGCAATGAGGTTTCAGTAAATCAAGATATAAGAAATCTGAAAAAACTTTATAAACATAATTTTGACATCCCTAGAATTTTGATACCCATCACTGTTGTAAGTAGTAATTAGATTTTTATTTAGCCAAGATACTGTGCGCACTTAGAGAATTTAATTGGTCAATGTATGCAAACTGCTCCCAGCTGTGCAGAAGGGTGACCAATACCCACCCAGGCTGGGAGTGGAAGACATTCTTAACAATTGCAACAGCAATAAATCTTCTTTGTGCAGGAAGATGTTCATTCACAGACTTTCTCTGTCACCTGTGGAATTATAAAACCTCCACAAGGCAGAATCAGGCCCAATTTTGCCTTCTGCAGGGCAGCTCGTGTTCAGCTGGAAGTGCACCCGAGTGGAAATGCTGGCAGGTGTGCTTATTTTCTGCCTTTTCAATTCAGTTCCAGCGTGTCTCCTTCATTCTTGTGTTTTGTTAATTTTATTGTCGGTAGATGCTTTGATATGCTAATGTGCAAGGAGAATTTGCCAGCGGTGGCACAGGGGGAGGCAATGCCTCAGCCTGGAAGGCTGATCAGGATGTTCCTACAAGTCCCCATTATTCTGCATCACAGCTAACAAATGCCATCCTGCTTTGTGCTCTGTACCTGTCCCCAGCTCACTGATGCCTTCTGCAACAACCTCTTCCTCACTGAAATTATGCAAAGCATCTGGAAAACACCATTAATATATATTCTATAGCAACACAAGTAAAGAATTAATGCTAAGGATATCTGTAGTCAGCACTAATGCGCAGAGAAATTTGTCTTAGATTTTCAGATTCCACGTCTTCCAGGCTCAGGTGCAAAGCTCCCTGGAGTGCCATCCATGTGTGGGAAGGATGGTAGGAAAAGAGGTAAGTGTTATAGGTTTTCAAAAACAGAGGGACTGAGGTATGTGCAGGTCAGTTGTCCCTTGTGCATCAGGGTATGAATTGGTTTTAGGAGTGTCCTGCAGGTGAAGAACACAAAAAAACCCCACAACCAACCAACCAACCAACCAAAAAAACCCCCGAGAAAACAAAAAAACCCCCCAAAAACCAACCAAACAAAAAAACCCCCAAAAAACCAAAACCAAAAACAAAAAACCCAAAAAAACTCCCAAAACCCAAAGAGAAGAACATGCCCTATTGGTAAAAGCACAAAATTATTATTATTTTTTAATTCAAAAGCTCTCTGTAGTTCTGTAAGGTTTTTGTACTTATCAAACCCTTATTTCTTTGTCAGGCAAAGGAAAAATTACCTGATTATCCTTTTTCCTCAGGTGATTTCTAACTCATCACTACTTTGCAATGGATCGAAAACCAGAAGAGGAAGAAAATGGAGGATCCATTTCTCATGTTATTTTTCAGAGTATCTCTTCTAATATCTCTGGGAATGGTGCCACGTGTCACAAATATCAGCATCTGAACCAAATCTGATGTCTTTGCTCACACTACGTAGCACTCAGTTCTGGAGCAGACCTGCAACAACACTTGAGAGGTGCTAGCCACAAAAATGCTGCCTCCCAAAACAGTTCTTCAGGCAGTGATATACTAGAGCCAGGAACCAGTGAGATGAATAGTGGTGCAGGTGATAAGGATTGTTACCAGACACGTGTGAATTTGTCCCTGAAACGCTCCTTTTTGAGCACTCTGTAGTGGTGGTGAACAGAGGTCAAGAGAATATTACTACAGAAAGACAGATTTTGCACAAAAGGTGATGTTTTCTCTTGGACTGGCTCCTGCAACCAAGCCCACGGTCACAGCCATAGGCACACCAGCCCTTCTTAAGGGCTGATGCTTGAGCCCCAAAAAGATTCACTTTATAAAGTGTAGGACTTCTATTTCAGTGGCAAAATACCCAAACTGTTCTCAGCAGTGCTGGTGTGCCTGGACTCAGAGCACGTGGGTTCCCTGTGCCATCCAGACTCGATCAGAATCTGTCCTGGAAGAACAACTGGCATATGGAAAGGGGAGGAAAGACACAGACACATCAAAAACTGGAACAAAGAGACACCGTCCCTGCCAATTTTGGTAAAAATAAAATAATAGAGCTGTCAGTATCCTGGGTTGCTAATGAGCTGTGATGGATTGAGAGACCATTAATTTTCTGTGGAGGTGAATAGCAGAGACCAGCTCCTGATATGTTATTCCAGTGCAACCCAGGGGTGGGCAGTGCCTCAGACGCATAGTCATGAGCTTTATTAGAGATATTTTGGCGAGGCCACTGCAGCTGTAAAATCTCCTCAAGGAGCTGGCTAAAAGCTTGGCCTGCATGAAGCTGTTGCCATCAGTCCCGGAGCTGCTGGAGGTGGCTGTGATAACAGCAGTGGCACTCAGTGTGCAGCTGTCACACCTCGCTGAGCTGTGACCAGCTATGCATCAATCCACACACCCTGATTAAGGCAGGGATTTTTCCTGTTGTCACCTGAGCTGTGAGAGCAGAGCTAAAGGAAAGAGGTGCTAGTCGGTCACGTTGTATTTTGGTTTCTCTAGCCAGCAGACAGCCAAAGAGCTTCTTAGAAGGTAGCATCTGCTCTAACAGCCTCAATTACCTAGTTAAAAATGACTTGCGAGCTTGCAGGCAGCTTTAGCCTGGTGGTACTGAATAAAAAAGCTATTTATGCTATTTTTCAGTATTTGTTAGATATCACAGAGTGCTCAGGTTTGACTCTAATTGCAGCTGAATATCAAGGGGCTTTGTGGCAGCTGAAGGTGATCACTAGAAGCCTCATGGCTTGATGTGCTTCAGTTGTGGGATGAGGTACCGGGATCACTAGAAACTTGAGTCCTTGCTGGGTGAGGGTAGAGGTGTGGGGTGGGGTTATTTTTCCTTTTTCTTTCCTCCCCCACCTCCACCTCCTTTCATTTTCTTCTTCCTTCCTTGCAGGGCTGTATGGTTCATCTGGGTTTAAAAGCGATTTGCCATGTTCTTTCTGCCTTTATCCAGGCTGAAGTATACCTCTGAGGATGTGCTTTTTAGCTGCTCTTTATTCTCATCTCCAGGAATTTTTTCCTCAAAGAGAGGCTGTAGTGATTTTTCTGGCAGGATGTTGCTGTTGTAGCAGCAGAGGGCTGTGGGTCCTCACCAGAAATGTCAGCCCTTTGCCATGAGGCAGTGAGTCTGCATCTGCAGTGCTTCTGATGTGTGCTAGCATGGCTTAGGGAAGAGATTTTGACAGGAGACAGCACTTTAGAGGGTAAGTTAAAAGCATTATGCACTTGCTTCACTAAACTGGAAACACACTTTACTTACAGTAGCTGCTAACAAAGAATTGCAATGACTAATCTTCATTTAGAGGCTTCAGTCTCGCAGTGCACAGAGCTTGTCATTTGAGATGTGTCAGGGGAGCCTGGCTGTGCCCAGTGAGCCCTGCATGGTGTCATCCTCGCATCAGGGATGGTGTCTGTGACCCTGGGAGCCTCACAGAGTCCTGGCACTGCTTCCAAAAGTGTCACCTGCTCGTGCCACGCTGCACAGGGGCAGTGGGTGTTGTACTGAGCCCCAGTCAGCTGAACTGCTCTTTGTTAGAGGCTGCTGGGCTGCTCTGAGGGCTGCTCCTTGCTGAGCACAGCTTGGGTCTCTGGCAGCTCTTGGGCTGGTGAGCCAAGCTGAAAGTTGGGGCTTGGCCGGGCAGATACCAGTGATACGTGTCTACTGGTTATTCCCATTGCTTCTCTCTTCTTTTCCAAGTTAAACTTTTGAAATTCCCTCCAATAAATACTGCATGCCCTATCCCAGAGCCTCTTCCAGTCAACCTGAGAGGCCTTGGATACCAGTTCCATCAGGTTCTCCTTTCCCAAGCTGGATAGCTGGTGGAAATTTCCAGGTGGAAATAAGCAGACCTTTGCTGAGCCAAACAGGAGATGTCTTTTGGCTTTCTAGGGAAGCAACTACCATGAAACTGCACAGTATCTACCTGGAACTGGAGGTGTCTTCACCACCGCTGGGTATTCTCACTGTGTTTTTGGTGAATATGAGGTTGCCCATGTCTGCCCAAGGGGTTGTGGTACCTGGTGAATAGGGGACAATCCGTGTAGACTGTCCTTTATTCTTGCCCTTCAATTTCCTTCATGACTGCATGTAGTCAGCAGTATTTTCTGTCACCTTGTCACCCCTTCAGCAATCTCTTTCTTCTGTTCATGCTGCATTTAAAAAAATTTTCTGACTTTCTGGTCTCCTCCAGCCCCTTTGCACGTGAGAAACAAATGGTTAAGAATAGTTTGCATGATGCTGTATTGCACTTCCCACCTCCCTGCTCGCAGTAGGGCTCCCCTCCAGCCTGCAAAGCACCGTGGTTAAAGCACTGTCATCCTCTTCTCTTGTACTGAGTGCCTTGGTGCTGTGAGCTCCTTGCAGCAGAGACATTCCTTGTCATGGTTCCCCTGTCTGCTGGGAGCTGATGTTTGCACCGTGTGCTGGATCAGCCCTGGCTCACAAACGAGCCATGCCACCCTCGACACAGGAACACAAGCTCTGCCATGGGCATTCACAACCTGTGGTGAGCCCCAGGCAGGAATTCCTTTTTTTTGGTGTTTTTTTGGTTTTTTTAAGGGTTTTTTTTGTTTGCTTGTTTGTTTGTTTTTTTTTTTGTTGTTGTTGTTGTTGTTGTTGCTGTTTTGTTTTGTTTAAATGACATTTGGCCAGTAGCTAATAGCCAGATCACTGAGACTGCCTCTCCAAATGAAAGCAGATTTACTGGTGCATTTTTCTTTTTTTATTACCTCTTCTTAATTTGATACGTACTCACTTTAATTTTTTAAGAAAAGTCATAGATTTATTTGTTTTCAAGCTTTCCCCAGTTTTTGGCAGTGCATAAACACCCCACACATGGATCTGCCTTCCTTTGTGCTGTGGAGACAGGCAATAGGGCAGCTTGGAAGGACTTACAAGACAAAATGATATCTGTTATATCTTTCTTACTGTGAAATGAGCTTTCTGTGGCTGAAGCTTCTTTCTTCTGTTCATTTATAGGGTGCTGGCTGCAGTGGGATCTCAAGCCTGTGTTTTACGGGAGCTACTGGATATACATCACAGCTCTGTTTTGTTTCATGGGTCTCTTGATACATGAATTGCTGATTAAGACTTTTCAAATTGTTTGAAAGAGCTCTTAGTGCTGTGTTATCTATTTATGTGACCTTTCTACTTGCAGGCAAAATATCTGTTATCTCCTTTCAAAAAAGCATCAATTACACAGTTAGGATTTTTAAAAAATTTTAATTTTTCAGCTGCAAAATTCTCCTTTAAGGGCAGTCAGGAAATGGGTATCTAATCAGAGTGCTTAGGAAATGCCAGCATTTTATGGCTTATGGCCACCAAATGGTTTCAGTAGAAACTACATGTTCAGAATAGGCAGGTTTTGACTTTCAAGCCCAGGAAGGACATTTACAATGAGATTTTTTTCTGGGAGGTCTCAGTAATATTTGAGAGGTGACCATTGATGTAAATAATTAGAAATTTGGTGTTGCTTGGGGATGCTAAATTAAAATGGGTTATTAAACAGGTTTTACTGGAAACTATTTATGAATAATTATCTCCTGAATAATCAGAAACATTAAAATGAAAAGAATAGATATGTCATTAAAGAAAAAAAAGAGAGAGATGGGATCAAAAGGGATCTGGAATTAGCATTCCTCATTATTTTAATGCCAGAACATGCTTCTGTATTATTAATAGATGTTAAAGCTGTTGCAGATTTTTCTGACTGTATTTCTACAGCTTGAAGAATCATAATCATCCTAGGGTTGAATATCCCTTTCTTAACAATGGCACCTGTTTTACTTTCCTTAGTTGGTCTCAGAACAAAAAAGGTCCTGTAAGGTCACCTTTGGCTCAATCCAGAACGAGGGCATTTTTCTGTAGTTTACTCATCACAGCCCAGGCAGACAAGCTCTGAAATCTTTTGAAAATTGAACAGTCAGATAATATTTTTCCCTCTCTTATAAGCATTTCAGAGTACGGCATTTTATTTCTTACCTCTTTTAATGGTATTTCCTTCCAAATGCATTTTTCTCCCTATGTAACATGTCATTAAACTACAGAGCATTTCAGCCTGGACTTTCCCCAAGTGTTATGGCCTATTCCCAGCCAGCCCTGTGAAGTCAACTATTATTCCTCGTAGCAGGGTTTAAAAATAATTGCCCAGCTCCGTTTAAAAAAAGGCAGTTAGATAATGATTTAGTCCAAAAGGTGTATTTATCTGTTACGGAGCTGGCTAATGAGCAAGATCTATTTGCCTATCAGGTCCCAGCTGTGAGTGTGATGATTTCCCCGTGCTGGGGGCACTGGCAGAGCACCCAGGGGTGGGGACACTCGGGGTGCCCATGCCCAGCCCTGCCCTGCCCCAGGCTGTTGGGGTGCTCCAAGCTGGGGGTTCAGGTGCTGCTTGCCCACCTGAAGGGTGGCTGTGGTCAGGCACTAACAATTCTGAGAGATAATGGCTCGTGGAATGGTTTTGGGAAGAGGCCTTCCTGGAGATGCACTCCTGAAAACCTTGTGAGAGGAGGATGGAAAGGCTGGGGAAAGCAGCCCTCCCCTGTGGGAATGCTGTTGGGGTTTTCCTGGGTTGCTGTTTAACAGCTCTGTTTTATTTGAAATAAATGGCTGCAGTTTGGGTGTGATGTAAAGTCCATTGAAGATGAAGGAAAGGTTAATGTTGCACTGAGTGAGCTTTGCTAATGGTTATTTTAGAGGGCTTTTTTTTTTCCCTCTTGGTTTATTAATTAATTCTCTTGGTTTTCTTTATAATTGGTGACACAGAAATTCGATGGGCTGAGTGGTACTAAATCATTCAGAAGATATTTGAATACTGTGATTTTATGGAGAGGTGGGGAATATTATCCTTTCCTAGTGCACTGAATTAATCCTGGAAAAATAACAGAAATTAATGTAGTAGGAGGACATAACCAGGCAGCCACAGTTGAGAACAGGTTGTTTTACTTACTTGCCTTGTGATTCTGTGGTAGAAATATGGGATCAGGTAATAAAACCAGAACACACTCCCACTGAAATGAATGGAGCCATTCATTTCAAGGACAGCTTCAGGGTTTTTAAGCTAGCAATGTAACTGACTGAATTCCCTACAGGCAGATGAACCAGTGAAGGAAAAATGTTCAGAATAAGGATTTCAGGTTACGAGCTTTAGACTGTTGGCTTGGTGTGTTTGTTTTGTTTTGGGTTTTTTCCATTTCTCCTTAAATGCTGGGGCTAATTACTCTGGTGGGGGCTGGGAGGTGATGGAGAGGGGAGAGCTGGGTTTGTTAGAGAGGGGATGGTCTTTGTGACCACAGCCTTCAGGCTGCAGAAGAAACTGAAATTCAACTACATCCAACAAAACCTGGACTGCCTTTTTCTAAGTGTGTGGATCAATCCAATAAGAAACCTCTCAGAGTGATACCAAAGTTCTTGCGATAGAAACAGTGAAACAATATTATTATGTTTTAACATAATAATATTTTAAAGAAATAATAATGAGCTCATTTCTCAGCTGGAGGCAGGTCATAAAGATAAGCATTTCTAGAGCACTTCACTCCTTCCAAGTGCTGCTTTGTGAACAATAGCGTCTGTGATGCTGAAAGCAGACACAGAGGGCTCTTGACTTCCGCTGTTTCTGCAGGAGGCTGGTCCTGACGGTGGGAAGACTCCCACTGAAGACTAGAAGAGGCTTTGCATGACCCCTTTCCCCATTCAGGATAATGGTGTTTTTCTCAACAGGTTTTGAAAGGAGGGGAGAACACACTCTATCATCAAAATAGGCCATTGCAGGAAAATAAATGTATTTCAGATAAGCACATCTGAAGGATGTGACTCTCCTGTGGGAAAGTCAATAGCAGTGCAGAAACATGACATTATCCTTTGCAAGCCCAAAATGCAAGTGGTGCATCATCCTCCACACCCCTTTAGGACTTTACTTCAATTTGGCTTTGTTTGTGATTGTGGGGAGTGGTGGATAAGTGAATACTGCTTCACATTTTTGTCTGAGTCACTTGGTCTGTCCCTTCAACAAGAGAGAGCAGAGGGAGCTGGCAGGGTTTCTTTGGATCACCTAGAAGGTGAATCAGGGAGAAGGCATCCCACTGCTTTTCCCTGCTCATTTTGTACCTATAACCATTATGGAAGAGTAGATCCCATCCAAAGCTGAGACAGAGGTGACACTCCTGGAAGCAGAACAATGGAAGCAATTGCAAGGGCAAGGAGCTCAGAGCCACTTGTCCATGCCATGCCTAATAGTGAAGCCATTCAATGTTGGTGTCACTCCAGCTTTCCCAGCAGCCTGTCCCTGACTTTCCCTATCTTTATGTCCATAAAACTTGTTTCTAGAATATCTAATGTTTTCCCTGCAGTATGAGTCCATTACTCTTTGTTTTATCTGCAGCACATGTGGTGGAGAGTGGCTCCCCTTCCTCTTGGAAATGTAAAAACTGTATGTATTTATTCATATCTCAGTTTCTTCTCATTGACCTCCCCGTTCTCAGCCCTTTTCATGTCCCTCCCTTCATTTTCCTTTGTCTCTCGAAAACTAAAATCCTCTTTCCATCAAAAAGAAAACCCAACTGAAGGAAAGAACCCTCTGAGTGTCAGATGAGTTTTGCAAACCTTCGCGTGGTGTCTCAGTTCTTTGTCTGTCTCCTCTGTTTAGACAGCGAGCTCTTCAGAGGAGGGGCTCCTTTCCTGTGTTTGTACAAGTGCTTAGCAGGCTGAGGCCCTGACAGAGCTGGGCTCCTCGGGGGCTATCGTAATGCACAGCAATAATGAACCATATGTCAGCTTAGCCAGGAAAATACTCGAGCACTAGGCAGATTTTTCCCTTAATGAACCAGGTATTGCTGAGACAATGCAGACCATTTCCCCTTCTATCCCACTAATAATACACTTCACTTCTAGAGGAAGTAGTCCTAGGGACAGTGACGTATTTTGAACTTTGTGGGCCTTATTGTTAGTCTCTAGATGTCTGCAATGTAATTAGGATAACGTTTCTGGAGTATTTTGCAAGGCAGGCACCAGGAGTTGTCTGTCCTGCCCCTCACGGGGCAGCAGTCCTGGTGTCAGTGTGGGGTCAGCCCTGGCCTCAAACCTGGCCCAGGGGGTGACTTATCTTGTCTTGGGCTCAGCATCCTGCCAAGCTCTATTGCATTTTGGGATATTTTTGGCTTGGATCACTGGCTGAGCAAGTTTTGTAGGTCTGTGAAGAGCTGCACAGGTGTACCCCAGGTAGGCACACATGGTGATCAGTCCCCTTCATGCAGGGAGCAGCCTTGGAGTGATCAGTCCATTTCAGACAGATCTGTCAGGTGTCAGCTGCCTTGGTTAGTTTTGCAGCTAGATGGAAATTCCTACTTTTAATTTTTCTTTTTCTTTCAGATCCAGAGAGGTGTTATCACCATGTTTTATTTCAGTCTTACCAGTTCTGTCTTATTACCATCAAAATATTTTGAGCAAAGTTTTAGGTGTGTAACAACACTTAGAAATGTTGAAACCAGGATGAAGCATTTAGACTTTTTTTTTTTGGAAGAAATAACTTGGAAATTTAATTTCATTAATGTTTTTCAAATTGTCCTGAGTCAAAACAAAAGGGATACAAGGTCATGTTTAAAAATGTCATGCTTAAAAATATTGTAAAGGATGCCAAGATGACCCAGCTTAGCCTGAGGCCTTGTGGGACTCTTGAAGTTCCTCCCTAGCTCAGGGTGAGCCTGGCAAGGTGATGGTCACTGCTGACATGGTCACCACAGCCACCCTGCCCTGGCCTGGCTCTGCTGGGCCGTGGGTGTGAATCTGCTGGAGCTGTCTGAGGCTGCACATCTCTGCTGTCAGAGCTCAGCTCAGCAAGAATCACTGGGAATAGGGGGAGGGAAATCGAGGATTTGCTGCTTGGTAAATCCTCCCACTTCCCTCCTCCCAGCGGAGACATTTGTGATAATCATGGAGAATGCTACCACTTCAGCCTGCAATAATAACCACGGAGCAGAGCTCCTCTGTAATTGCCTCGTGCCCAGGGGAGGCACAGGACTGTTTTCCTTTTATCATTGTCTTCGGCGTCGGGCTCGGGTTTTGCCTTCTTCTGTCAGTTAAATATTCCTACATATCATCATCTTGATTTCCCTCTCCAAGCAACACATGGGGTTATTTTTAGGTGGCAGAAGGGATGTGCAGGGCACCATGAGGTGCTGGGGTCGATATTTATGAGTAAATTCAAACAAAGCATGATCTGCAGAGTCCTGCAAAGTGCAGATCAGTTTGAATTGAGGGAACTATTTTAGTGAATTTATTGTTGCCTTTGATACGCTTTTTATATGTTCTTGTCAGAAACGGAATTAAAAAAAAGTGCTGCAGTTCAGTGTTAGGCTGTAAAAACATAAAAATCTGGCAGAGAAAGACCTGTCATCATAACTTTCATCATGTTACAAATCCTTACTTTGCCACATCTGCTCATTACATGAGATGGGTAAGAATTCAGAGCAGCTGAGCTTTGAGAAATTCTCTTGCAGAAGGTAACAACTGATTAAAAGGTCAGGAGATGGCTTCAAAAATATTCCTATGGTCTCTCAGCTTCATGAATTTCATAAGTGGGATGCTGGTAGACTGCATTGCTGCATGTGTTTAGATACAGATTAGGCTGAGGAATGAATTAGCGTGAGGTGTAAAATAACTGAAATGTAAGCTGTGCAGCAAATGGACTCTTAAAAATGGTTGGTGTTTTTGTACAATAAAAGGAGAAAAAAGACCATGGCCATTTTGGGAGCACAGTGGGTGAGATCAAGCATGAAAGGGTAAAGTTAATGGTGCTGTGGCGATTCATCTTAGCCCATGATCTTGCCTATGGGCTTTAACTCTGCTCCTTGGTCAACAAATGGGATTGTAGTTATTATGTTTAAAAGTAGCTATGGATTTTCAGTCAGAATGATCTTTGTTTTTGTTTTTGCTATTATTCTCTCCGTCTGAAGCACAGTCTTGCTGCAGAAGCGCTGTTGGGCTGTGTCTCCCCTCTGCTGCCAGCCCCCAGGGAGCTGGGTGGGCTCCCCTGTGCAGCTGTGTTCCCTCTGGATGCTGCTCCCAGGGGCTGTGGGGCAAGGAAAGGGCTGCCATCCTTCTACTGAGCAGCCTTCCCTGCTGCTGGAGGCTTGAAAATTCCCTGCAAGGGTTCTGAGATTAGAAGAATGTTAATTTCAGTTTGATGTAGAATTTTCTCTTTTAGAGAGGTTTTAAGCAAAAGAAGAAAGGTACTAACATAATCCAAGAAATCCAGAAGGTGGGGATTTAAAAAAAATAATAAAAGTCTCAAGCATTGTGCTATTGGCTAGTTACCATAACAAAGAAAACAAGGTGCTGGTTGTGTATTTGTCTGGTCAGATGATTTCATAGGCTTTGTAGCTTGTGCACAGAGAGAAAAAAAAGGGCTTTCTTCACGGCAGCTTGCTGGGTGGATTTTAAGGTCTTTAGCCTGAGTCACCTGGACAAGTAACTTCACAGCTGGATGGTGTCAAGGGCACTCATAGCCCTCCTGTGGCTGTCGGGTTTTAAATGGTGCTGTACACAGTCCTGTGTTGCAGTTGCAGTATCCCCTAATAGATAATATTTTAAAATGTACAAAGATACATTTGGTATAAATATAGCTCACAGCATGAGGCACTGAATAAAACATTTCTCTTCACTCATCGGGGAGGATCATGCATAACTTACTCTTGGATCTGCTTTATCATTCAGGCGTTGGAGAGTCACCCCTAATTTGTGAAAACATATGGCTTATTCCACCCTTCCACACTGAGAGCTCGTTCAAGGCATGCTTGCCTGCAGTCTTGTGTTCACCATCTGGATCAACCTTCTGCAAGTCGAGGTAATTGGGAGTTACGGCAAGGGGGAGCAGGGAACTGAGTTCCTCCTCCTCTGCTAAAACGGGAGGACATCTCTTCTAAATCTTGGCTTCATTACAGCCTGATAGACTGAATCTCAGGGAAAAAAAAATCACGGACCAGGCAAATAGCCAGGTTACTGAAAACACGTTTTAGCCAATAACTACGAGCTATAGAATAATTTAACTTTTTTTAGATTACATCTTGATTAACTACCTAGCAACAGTGAGTGAGGGAAAACTTGCTGTGGATCCAGTAAGAAAATGTTTGGTATGTCACAGATCTATTGTCTGTCATACATCATTCCTCAGGGTGGATGGAAGCTTTGAACTCCCATTGTTCCTGCTCATATTTGATGGAATAGGCAAAGCTAAGGCTACATATGCTACAATTTGGCAGGAGACTTTCGTGGAAAAGCGGAGTGTGGCTTGTTCAGGTTTTCCCATTGCTCCAAAGCTGGATACACAGTCCTCTTTCCTGGAGGGAGCCCTGGCATGTGGTCAGAGCCCTCCTGGGTGTGTTTTGGACAGGTTACATTCCCAGAGCATGCCTGAGGCTGGGCAGCCCACAGAGACCTGTGATGGGCATTGTTGCAAAACACCAAGGTTTTCCTCAGTTTTACTGCAATCCTTCAGCTACCCCTTGATTTCTGTGCAAAGAAGGTGAGTTAGTAGCTCATTCTAGCTTGGAAGGCAGAGTCTGAAATGCTCAGTTTTGCTCTGAAGCGCTTTGCAATGCCAGTGCTTTCTCACTCTGCCATGGACCTGACTGTAACCTGGTATGTTCCCAAGAAGAGAAGGAAGTTGATACCGGCCTAAGGCATCCTTATGCTATGGGAACTGGTTGCAAGCTGAGTTAGCAGCAATGGTAACAGCTGAAACATTTTTTTAGAAAACCAATTGCAGCTTTATCCTACTCTGTTGTACTGGTACAGAGCTCCTGTGACACAGTGTCTGTTTCTTTCAATAACCATAACTTCATCCAGTTTCTGAAACAAGATTTCATTTAAGTTAGTTCTGGATGGCAACAGGTACAGAATGATATGTCCATCAAAACTGAAAACTAAAAAGCTTTCTTATGATGCCCTAAGCCCCTAATGGTCCATTTACTGTCTGTGTGTATAGCACAGTGTGCAGTTAAAGCTGTTTTCTGTGTTCTCCAGCCTGGGTGCTTTTATCACCTGGAATTACCAGGAGCCCTTCTCCTCTACTGCTCAGGTAGCAGAACAGGGTTCATCCAAACTGTCTGCATGGGAGCTAAGCTGGAGTTTGCCCATTTCCTGTGAGTCCAGCCAGAATATCTAAGCACGAAATGGCTCATACAGGGCTAAACTGGGGGTGGGGTTTGCATGTGACTGCTTTCAGGTAGGTGAATTCTTGTTTCACGTGTTGGAAATAGTTCTCTGTGGCCATGTGCACGTCATGATTTTTCAAGATCTGTCACACACAGGAAAGTGGCCAATTTAACCCCAGGAGTCGCTCTGAGGCTGTGCCTCTGGTTCCCTCTTTGCCACAGCTGAAGGAGCTTGTGTGGATGAAGCTGTCCTGCCTGTCCTGGAGGCTGCTGTGGGCTTTTTCTGAAAACATCCTGGTGCATTTCCTGGGCTAGATTTCACTACTGCTGCCTTAAGCTCCAGGCATGTTTCACTCGTTCAAGGCTGGATTTCAGGTCCTCCTGGGTCTGGGAACATTGAACATGCATGAAGCCATACATTACTTGCTTCAAAGTTGAGAGGGATATAAAAATATTCTGCTCTGGCGATGCCTCTGAATAGCTTTCACAATTTCCTCTCCTCACCACCCCCACGTATTCCGTCTCTCCTGTGCTCTCCTGCAGGAATGCTGTGCAGGGCTTTGCGTTGGCTGCAGTCGGCTGTGTCCTCCATCACCCAGCTACTCCTTCACACCCTTGTGTATCCCAGGGAATCACCCAGCACAGCCTGGGAGAGAGAGGTGAGTGGGAATATTGGGTGCCTCAGGACAGTGAGATCTTTCTTACAGCTCTGGGGATATTTGGTACATGAGTGTAATTCCAGCCTGGGATCAGTTAAGGGTATGGATGGTAAGATTGTGCCTGTCCTGATCTACCCTCTTCATTTCCTTCTCTCTTAATCATAGTGTTCAAAAGTATTAAAACAAATTAAAATGCAAACTAGCGCCATAATCAAGCAGAATGTAATAGCTGGTTTTCATTAAATAACGTTAAAATAAAAGATAAATAATTTATCACTAAGTCTCTCATCAGCTTTGGATGGCTGTAAACCAACACTAACAAGCTACTGCCCAAACCTCAGCAATTAGTGTAGCCAGGCTCTCTTCTCCAGGCCCCAAACGTGTCTCAAATGGCAAGATGCTCCACATGGCTTTCTTAGACCATCTTATCTTAGAATTTTTATGTGTGGAGTTTCATTTAAAAATAGCCTCATTTATATGAATCTGAAGATTTGTAGGGATACTGAAAATGTTCATTATTTTGCAGATGTACGTTTTTATTAATGAACTCTCACAAGCCACCTACGTGCCTGGTTAGTCATCCCCTGGTTTACAGAGAGATCCATTAGGGGGAACAAGAGGTCATGCAGGGTAGGAAGGAGCATTGACTCTGGCTTGGCTGCAGCCCAGGTTTCCAAACACACAGATTCTGGATTATTGGTATATCTGAAAGGCTTTGGCACTGGAATTCTCAGTACTTGCAGAATACCTCTGAGACAGCCAGGTCAGAGCAATTTAAAGTTGTTGGATTTTTTTTTTTTTTAATTTAAAGTTTAATTGAGCTATAAATAAGCATCTGTACCTCCAACATAGAAATGAGACTGAATAGTTTTGATGAGCCTAATGAATATTATCTCTCAAATGGCATGACTATGTTCATAGATGTAAATTTGATGGGCTGAATAGCCTGAGAATACTCCAGGAATGCTTAGAGGAGCTTCTCTCTGTTGAGATTATCAGTTTTTTTCTCCATATGGGTGGGTGTAAATGGAGATTGATGGGAGGAGCTGTTATTGTAATGTACCCATTAGGATGGCTCCTTTGTTTCACTATGTAGATTGCATTTTGAAGAAGATGTGAAGCCAGTGTAAACAAAATGAGATGTATAAATGCTTTATGTTCTCCTTTCTCTTTGTCTCCTGCTCAGCCCCATGTACTTTTCAGAGGAGGCTCATAGTTTGCAGGCATATATAGCATATATTGGTGCTGAACAAAACTTCAGTCTTCACCCATGTTTGGAATGGAAACAGCAATATCTGATGAAAATATATTTTAGTCGGGGGGGGGGGGGGTGAGGAGATCATAATTCGAACAGCGTGCTTTGATTTGAAGCCTTTGGTTTGGGTTTGTCAGGCAGTGACCTTGCTCTGGGACACAGGTGGGAAGGGGACACGTCCCCGTGCTGTCCCCAAGCTGCAGTGCTGCTCAGGGTCTGACTGCAGAGCTCCTCTCCCCTGCCCTCCCTCCTCCTGCTGCTGCCAGGGAAGGACATCCAACTTGCTCAAACACATTTGCTGAAGGAAGCTTTTATGAATTGGCCAAGGCAGTCAATCAGATTCACTCTTACTCTCACGGGTGGTGTCCTGTACAAAACAATATTCTGGACATTCAGTTAAAACGGGGGAAGTTAGATTTTTTTTTCCACTGGACAAGTTATTTGCTTCAATCTGCATGCTATTTATATTTGTAAAGCTTAGTGTTTGTGATCTGTTTACTTTCTCACTCCAGCTCATTTGCAAGCTGACACAGGATGATGCATTCTAACTTGGGAAACAATTTGATTTTCATACAAAAAGTAGATCGATTGTAATTCCCAGGATGAGAACAAGGTTACCAATCCTGTTGGATATCTCAGAGCCATTTCTTGGTAGTGAAAGGCGATATCTTTTCTGCCACAGTGAATTCCATACATTTTAGGCTCTACACCTGCAATTTTTTTATGCCTAATTTAAAAAAAAATATGCCTCTTATAAATTCTTTTGAAAATACCGATTGTCTGTGTCGGAGCACACCAATCAATGCTAGATTTCTTGGCAGTGAAATGTTATTCATGCTGTGTACATAAGTTCCACATTGTCTTAAAGACTTCTCAGGTAGCTGGGAAAGAAAAGACAGGTATTTGTCTTGTGAAAGAAGCTTCCTATGTGATTTTACCTGAGCTCTAGGTTGGAGCCAACTTAGCATTTAAAGGCTAGGCACACTTAAAAAAGTCTAATTACTATTTAGAATAAACGGTGGCATTAATTGCAGTCAGTTCTCTATAAAAGGAATGAACTACCACTTAATTGCATTTAAATACAATTATACAAGAAGATACAAAAATGTATCTTGATTAGAGAAAGAAATAGATCAGGTTAATTCTTTTCTTTGGTAATGAGTGAAATTTATACAGAAAAATTGCATTATCCTGTGGAGCTGTCATTGGCTTCTTCCTGTAGTTGCTTCTCAGTCTTGAAATAGATATTCAAACACCCGTCTGTCATTTAAGCTTGGAATATTTTTCCTTCTCAGACAATAATTCTCTGCACCCAAAGTTGAAAGCCTTCCAGCTTTATGCTATCTCTGGTCTGTGGGGGTGCAGGTAGGAAGCAAATGTATAAGTTGGCAAGTATATTTCTTCATGGTATAGTTTGCAATCAAGTGAAAATGAAACTATTTCAGTTTTGGTTTGTTTTTATTTTTCTTTTTACGAATGGTTCAAACCTTTGCTAAAAAATTCCAAGCGCTAATCCAGGAGGGGGCAGGAAAGAAAGGACATGTGTCCCAAAGCCCTGCTAGGGAATGAAAGGTGCTGAACAGAATTATTTTCTGAAAGATTGAAACCTGGTGTGTTGTGTGAAGTCTAATTTTAGACCACATTATGCTGCAATATGGTATCAGATTCAAAGAGCAGCAGGTGTCAGAGAATCTGCTAGCTGACACTCCATGTTACAGCAGAAAAGCTTTATTAAATTCATTTTCTAAGCTGCAAATAGGACTCTGACATGGTGTGAAATTCAGCTAAACTGAACTTCTTCAGCTCCAGCTCTAGCATGTCATGGATTTTCTGTAATCGCCCACTGGGATCTGGCTAGCCCAAGTTTGGAAATGCTGGCTATTAGCCTTAGCAGGAAAATGCTTTGCTTTTAAGCACTGTGTGCTTCCCACCCGCAACCTAATGAATCCTCAAGGGGGTCTGAAATGAGAAAAAACCCAATCCTGAACCAAGTGAGAACAGGAAAATCTATTTCATGCCTTTCCCACAGGGGATGGGTCTAATTCCCTGAAAAATAGTTTGTGATGTGGCCAGGATTATCTGGACGAAACTGCTATTTTTATTTTGAATATCTGAAATGTGCCTATATGCTAATTTCTAGCTATAAAAAGTTTTCCTGAAAATTTAAAAGGTTTTTCAGGGTAGAGGGATAAAATGTATGGACACAACAATGGCAAAGATGGATCTAATTCCCTGAAGAGTATTTTGTGATGTGGCCAGGATTACCTGGACGAAACTGCTGTTTTTATTTTGAATATCTGAAATATGCCTATATGCTAATTTTTATCTATAAATAGTTTTCCTGAAAATTTAAAAGGTTTTTCAGGGTAGAGGGATAAAATATGTGGACGCAGCAATGGCAAAGTTGGTGTTTTTTGTTTTTTTTTTTTTTCTTTTTAAACGCATGTTTTCTATATCAGTGCTGTGATCAGCAAAACCACCCTGGCACAGGGAAGGGCTCCGCTCCTGCTCCTTCCCCATGGGCTTCGTGCTGCCACCTCTCCTGCCCCGAAGGGGACGAGTGTGCTGGGCGGTGTTTTGGCAGCCAGAGCTGTCTCACACCTTCGTGGTGCTTGCCCTGCAGTTCTGTGCTTCTGCTCGAGCAAACGCTGCGAAGAGTTGGCTCAGTGGCACAAAGTCTTCCAGAGATGGATAGGAAAGAAGTGGGGGAAAAAAAAAAAAAAAATCTTGCAATGCTCCTAATTTTACTGTGCGGTGCCCTGATTTACCTGTGGCTGTTTTGTAAGCAGGCTCAGGGCCCATGGCAAGGGGGACAGCGTTATCAGAGGAGCTGCCATTCATTTTGGGCTGCTCTGACTGGGTTTAAGCACCCCTGAAAGCCTTGAGAAGCAGCAGAGAAGATCAAAAAAGAACTGTCAAAGCTCTGAGCCTGTGGAATTAATTTAGAGAGCTCCCCTCAGACAAAACAGTGTTAGGTAAAGATGGTGTTTTATCCAGATCAGATGAGATCAGCTGGGCATTGCTGGCCACATCAGGGAGCAGCAGAGCACAAATAAAAGGGAGATGTTCAGGCTGTGAGCTAAAGTGCTTTTTTTCTCTTTATTTTTTAGAGGGGAGGATTCTGCCCTACCTCTCTTTTGAAGATGATTCCGTGTCTAATCTCATAAAGAGTAAAGATATAAATACATAAATAATTTCTAGGGGTGCTTATAATTGATGGGCTTTTCGTTCACAGTTTGGGTCCTTGTCCTTGTTGGGAGTCTAAACTGCAAGACTTTGAACTGGGTGTTTCAACATTATTTTGGGGAAGGACAGCCCTAATTTAATTTCTGGCACTGCTTCTTTTGAAAAGAAACCATCAATATCATCCTAATGTGTTTTCAGACCATATTATGTGGAGGAAATCTGTGACTTCATCTCAAAGGCAACCTGTTAAAGAAACTTTAAAATTGGCTTCTACCACTCCTGTTTGTTTTGTTTTTCCCTTTGGGTTTTAAAATGTTGTACAAAGGTCTGTGAAGCTTTGAATATTCCCAGCTTTCTACTTGCAGATTTTTTTGTTATATTTAAAAATAACACTGTCTGCTGTTGCTCCTCCCCTCCCCCTTTTTTCCCTAGACAACTCTTTGGGGATTTCAAGGACAGGAAAGTGAAACATGGCTCAGCGAGTCAGAGGCATTTAATTTTTAGAAGAACTTTCTTCTAAGCATTTGGATTCAACAGGTGCTTGTGCAACAAGCAGGATATTGGACCTGGACCAGCCTGGCTTGACATTTCTTCTTTCATCTTCTTTGGCGGTAATAATTGCATGAGTTTTCATAGGTTTGGTTTTTGGTTTTTTTTTAGGATAGACAAATTATTAATTTTTTGGTGTAAAAATATTTTCCTTCCTCTATAATTTTTTTAGTATCATCACAAGTTTTTTTATATATCACAGATAAGAGCAAAAACTAATTATTTAAAAAAAATAATTAAGAGAAGTCTCCAGAAGCTCTAGGTTAAGAGCAAAAATGAGCAGAAAATCCACAACCTCCAGTACAAATGCAGATGTTTGTGGCTTCCCAAGCAACTCTCCTGGTGTTGTGCAGGATCCAGTCCTGGGCAGCCACGCCACAAAGGAAACCATTCCCGTGTGACTGACACAGCTCAGGAAAGGCGATTGCTTGTGTGCAGCAGAACTTTACATTTGGAACCAGCCCTGAGTGGTGGAGAAATAAAAGCCTTTTGTTGTCCCCACGTGTCACAGCAGTGAGAAGATGTTGATCCCAGGTATCCTTGATTTTGGATCAGGGCAGGCACAGGAGGCTCTGCTGGTCTCTGTCTGCAGCTGTGTTTGAGGTGCCTGCTGAAAAGGTGCTGCCTGGGAGACGTGTGAGAACAGAAATGCTCAGCTGGCTCAGAGCCTGCTTTCTGCTTATGCCTTGAGGGACTCATGGAGAAAATGATGTCTGGGAGCAGACTGACACGCAAAGCCCGTGGGTCGTACCTGGCGGTCCCTCTCTGTTCTTTTGGCTGCCTGGTTGGGAGGCTAACATAATGAATTTTAATTGAAAAAGAAAAATCTTTTGGTGGAAGCATATTCTCAGATGGGGGAAGTATAAATTACAGAATAATTCATGGGCTATTTTCAGCTCTTGAGAATTCAGCTGATCTAAATAATGTATGTTTATACATACAAATTGTGTGTGTGTCCCTGCATATTTTAAATGTTTGATTGTTTCACATTAAGGAACGAGTGCTTACCGTAGAACACTGGAACACTTGCCATTTCGGTTTTAATTTTTTGCTATTATTACGAATCTCACACAGATTTTCCTTGGGATATTTTTCATACCTGCAGTTATTGCTGGCCTAAAACTGTGCAGGCATGGCAGGCAGAGAGCATCTATTTAAAGCTTGATGAGTGCCAGTAGAGACAGGGTAGCCACCATCCCCCAGCTAATTAGGGATAAGAAGAGGTAGAAGACCTGGTGCTGCCTCCTTCTCTGCCTACCTGTCTGGTGGGTTTGCTCCACTGCTGTCCCTTGCAGAGAATTCAATGTTGTGGTGGATTTGCAGTGCTCTGCTGCACTAATGACGGCGCAGTCCCAAAGTGCTGGCACAGCCAGAGCACAGCCCAGCTGCCTGGCAGACCTTGGCCTCCAAAATGTGCCTCCTTGTAAGTAGAGAATTGATCTCAGCTAGAAGAACAGAAAACAAAATGTCGTGCTTTGCAGTGTATGCGCACACGTGTGCAAATGTTGTGAGAATCACCATTACTTTAAAATTAGTGGGGAGAAGAGTTAAGCAGATGACAGTGAGTGTTTGGGCATGGAATTGAGCTCCTGGATGGTGAGGATCCACTCACTGGGATGCCCCAGCTGCTGAGGTTTGCTTCTGTGGATGTGTTTAAACTTCAGGCTGTGATTGAAGGAACCCCTGCAAATGGAAGAGGATTTGGCTGCACAGCCAGGTCAGAGCATTCCAGAGGCTGCTGCAGGGTGTGTGTAAGCCCTCAGCCCTGGCTTGCTGTGCCTCCTGGCCTTGGCTGTGCTCATCCCTGCTCTGATCAGGGAGGACAATGCATTCTCCTATAAGCACACCTATGCTGTGTTGATCTGGTAGGGTATCCAATTAGAATATGTGACGAGTTTAAGAAAAATCATGAATTAATTGAAATTAATTGGAAAATCTGAAATAGGGATGAAATGAGATCTGCTCTTCTTGACGAGTACTCGCAGGCTCCACGTGCACTCTGAGAAGGCCTGAATGAAAAAATGATGAATGATAGCAGCTGGGAGGGAGTTCCCTTGTGCAGGGAACCTGCACATCTCACTGCCCCGAGAATGTAAACAGGGAAAGCTGCACCATGCACTGAGCCAGAGGAAGTCAGAGTTGCAATGCAGGGCCAGAAACATCTGTGGGGGTTCAGGCTGCCTTTGGAAGATTAGGGAAGAGCCCTGCTACAGTGGTTTTTCTTGGCCAGTGTAACAGGGATTCACAATTTATTGCACAGATTGAAAACAAAATGCACTCCCGGTGCAAAACACTGAGGCAAAGTGTGGGAACAGGGAGGCAGCTTTCTGAGATACTTCAGGTTCAGTGCTTTGAAACAGTTTTGTTGGAGAAGGGGTTGTGGTCCAAATTTAGGTTAATTCACTTCCATGTCAGGGTGCAAGGAATGAGTGGAGATGGGTCCTGGAGAGACCCAGGTGGCAGGACATGGGCAGGTGACAGCTGTTGGTGCCAGTGTGGATCTCCAGCATGGCCCAGCTTGGGCACAGAATGGACAAAGCACAGTAGAGGAGGATGAATAGAACAACCTGACTTGTGGAGGGAAGTGGGACTTGTTTCTCTGTGATGAAACACAAGTTTCACCATGAACAAACTACCTCGAGGTCACTTCAGGCTCAAGCGTGTGGGGTGAAGGTGACATCAGGCGAACAGGTGTGTGTCCTGGTGGTGGAATGACATGGCTGGTCTGAGGACAACCATGGGGATGGACATCAGCCCTGTGGCAAGATGTTCAGGGCCCAGTGAGGCTGACCCTGTGAGCTCAGGGCGCTCAGGTCACTGAGCATCCTCACAGAGTGACTGCTTTTGGTCATTACTGATTTGAGCTGGATTCAAAGCACCAGCCTAGAGGCAATAGCTGTGATTTTTATAGGGCATGATGGCTTATTTAAATGCAAAATTCTGGCAATAATGCCTTCATCTTAGCACAGTAAACTATCAATAGCTGCCTCTTAAATAGCCTTGTATTTTAAACAAGATATTGCTAGTAACCAGCATTTACTATTAAGTGTAAACAAGTCCCAGAAGTACTGCCAGATCTGTGGTTTTTCCTAATCTGCATAGCTATTAAAACTCTTTTTTTTACAATCCTGGCTGGCTATATTTTAGGGTTATATTTCTGTCACCACTGCCCCTCCTCGCAGGTGCAGAGTCACTTCCCAGAGAGACAGGTTTGCCACAGCACTTCTGGTATTGCCCTACCTGGTACCAGCGCTGCCAGGGCCCCACGAGGTCCCAGTCTGAGTGTTGGCTGTGGCTGCCTGCAGATTGCACACAGAGTTCAACTACCAGATGGGGGACACTAAATCTGCTTTGTCTAGCCAAGAGCTGGCAGACAGAGCACCACTGCTGCTGTCAGCCGGAGAAATACTGAAAATTGCTCAATCACCATAATTCACGGGGCTGTGTGGCAGGTCTGCAGCCCTGCAGGGCAGTGGGGCAGTGCCAGGCCAGCCATGGAGCCGTGTGAGCCCATGGCCCTGCTCCCTTGCTTGGGGACACAGCCGCTGCTGCTGCCCAAGTGTGGTGGCTCTTGCAGAGCTCCTTGCAAGGGGAAACACTGCAAATGGCACTGCAGGTCAGTAATTCCTGCTTTGTTTGCAGAGAGGGGTCATGGCTAAGAGCTCTGTCCCTGATCCCTTTTATGATGTTGCCTTAAGGACCACTGAAATGCTGGGCTGCCCCCACCCTTCCCACCATCCCTGCTTGCTGTAAACCGCAGGCTCAAGGTGAGGGGAAATAGCAAACAAGTTTAAATCTTTATGGGCAGAGCTGGGCAAACACTCTGGCCAGTCTCAATCATTCTTTCAAGCAGAGAGAGGTTTCATCTGTGTGTCTATTGTATTTCCAGCCCTTATTTGCTCTTCCTGCTCTGTAGCAGTGGGGTTTCCAACAAGAGAGCCTTGAGCAAATGGGACCTTCAAAGGTCCTGGCAGCACTGCACACTGTGGGAATGGGCTGCTGATGGTGCTGAGCAAAGTTGGCTCTTGTGTGGTGTGCTCGAGTGTCCAGCTGGAACATCCTCCTGGGTCAAAAGGTGCAATAAGGGGCTGACTGAAGGGCAAGCACCTGGTGTGCAAAGTGCAGCTCGCTAGCATCAGTGGCCCTGCACCAGTGACACAGTCAAACAGGTGCAGACCAAACCTTGAATCAATTTAAAAATAAATAAAATTGTACTTTGCAATCAGTAAGTGATTGTATAGTATACTTTTCAGAATCTGCCAGGTATTTTTTGTCTTAAGCTGTAAATAATGTAACCTGGTAGCTCCTTTTCTAGCCCTGAATCCTGCTGGAGTTTTTTATCCATCCTGTAATTGTAGGGGTGTCACTGTTTGTAAACATGCAGGTAAATCTGCATATATGTGTTTGTATTTTGATGCAGCCCTGCTAATGTCTAGAAAAACCATTTTTTAATATACTGTATGGAATATGTCTTGCAAATACCCTTAAAGGTTCAATTACAGAGTCAATTCAGTGGCTATTAGTAGTGAAACATAAATGCAACTTTACATTCTTGCCAGCTGGCTCAGGTAACGTGCTCTCATCATCTAGAGAAGCACAACATTTTTCAATTCTCTGGCTGAATATTAAATCCAAAATTAAACTATAATTACCAAAGGGTTTGATGGCAGTCTGTAGTCAGACCAAAGAGGGCTCCTCCCTCCTGTGTGTCCTGCAGGAACTCTGCTCTGAATCCCAGATCTGCAGCTCACGCATCTGCTCAGGTGGGGCAGACAGCTGTCAAGAAATCTGTGTTTTTGCAGCACCAGCAGGAAACTGGTCAGGAGATGTCATCAGCTGTTAGATTTATATGAATGAATGTAGATTTCTGTGCCTTAGATTATGGCAATAGTTCTGAATGTGTTTTGACCTTTTTCCCACTTTTGTCAATGGCTATTATCGACTACTATTTTTGACCCTATCTTTATTTCTAGATTTTGTGGGGATATCATATTTTCATCTGGTCCTATGTCCATCCCCACAAACAGTGCCATTTTCTATCTTTCTGTCACCTGCATGTCATAACAATGTTTTCCATCATGTAATCCTCTCCTTGTGGCATAACAGAAGTGCACAGTGATGTTCTGTAAGCAGCAGTCCAGAAAGCAATAGACTACTGCCATGTTAATTGAGTATTTCAGTAAATAGAGTGGCAGTACAGTGTATTTTATTAGGTGATTTGTTTCTGTTAGTGGCCACTGGGTGGAGGAAAAACTGAAAAAGCTGAGAGCAGAAGCGCAGCTGAAAGTGGCCTGATTTCCAGGGCATTCAGGGCGCCTGCAAGTCCTCCTGTTTTGCTGACACTGCACAGCAGCTGCTGAAAAATCAACGGATTTGTTTAGGTGCCTGATTTTGAAATATGGCACTGGGCTTGTGATAATTCCAAGGTGCAGTTTAGCAGAAAGGTCAGGAAGCAATGAGCGGTGACTGAGCGGGTGAGGCTTGGGCAGCGCGGGGTTGGCATGCTGAGCCAGCACCAGCGGGAGCGCCTTGCAAAGGAGCTCTTCAGGAGGTGCTGGCTGAGGAAAAGCAACACTTATACTTGCTTTTTCTTTATAGTTCCCTCCCCTATTATTTCAGGATCTAGGGAGCAGAGGATTTGCAAAAATCAGTGGGAATGAAACTTGGCCGTACAAATACATTTGCTGACTGCGGGATGTATTGCATCTAGAAATTAACTGTGGGCACGATGATTTAAAATCCTGTTCCTTTTGATCCCTCCTGTTGTACGTTAATCTGAGGTTATATGCGAGAAGTTGCTGTTTCTAACCTAGTTTCCTCACTCTCCTGCAGGCTGGGGATAAGACTAGCCCCTTAAGTTGCTGCTAACACTTCTGCAGCATGGGCTTAAAATGAAAATGAAGCAGTTGCTTGGAAACCCTCCTCCTCTTTGTGCCACTTATTTTACTTTCTCAAGATGTCTTTTTCCAGACTATTAATTGTAAGTGGCAAAAATATTACAGGCGGAGCTGCTGGTGTCTCTTACTGTGAAGATTGTGTAACAAGCCCCCGGTTTGATTGGCATGTGCTTTGCCAGACTTGAACCCTTTGGAACAAAATTTGGAGGGAATTTGCTGTACTAAGTAACTCCCTAAACTCTTTAGGAAGGTTTAATCCAAACTGAAGCCTGAGTATAGACGTAGAGGACAATACACAGGCAAAAAAAAAGGGGTGAACTTTGGAAAGGAAAAATACCTCAGTGCTTTGAAGAAAGGATCTGAAATTTGGTGGGGAAGGATTTTCTGGCTCTTTACTCAGGGATATTTTTCTTGCCATTTCCAATCTATGAACATTTGGCTAAACTGTAAGCATTTCCTTAACTTACAATTTGCACATGTTGCATAGGGACAGCTTTGGTATATTTAGCAGCTAAAACCAGAACCAATTTCAGCCACAGTCTGGACCGAGCTGAAGTCAGCTCTCCAGGGGTTATATCTTATTGAAGGGTTATGCAGAAAGTGGATAACCTATGTGCCAAGAAATCCTAATTCTAACATCTCTGAAATTCTGAGTACTTTGCTTTGCAACCTTAATGTTCTTACTGAGCATTTTTCTTGTGCAAAGTGTATATTTTTAAATTGGGCAATTTAAGCATCAACTGCATATATCTTAAAATTTCTGCAGTATGAGAATCTAATTTTTTCCATACAATTTTGTTAGTGTCAGGCTGTTGGGAATTCCAACGGGCATGGGATCCTATATCTTTGATAAGGGGGATGTCAGTGCAAAAGGCTGTGTACAAAATTTAAAGTGTGTGGATCCATAAAATGCCTCAGGGTTACCCCTACTATCTGTAGGAAACAGTCCTACAGAGAATACTCTGGGACTGGATAACACTGAGAAGGCAGTTTTCCTGACACTGGATCAATGATTTATTTTATTTTGGAAGTCTCTTCTGAGCAATAGGGTGGGGGCAAGATAACTCTGGAGGGTTTAGCAGCATGACATCTCTTGTGCAACTAAGCAAATAGCTGGGCAGTCTGGTTACACAGAGTTTCAAAATACACCAAGCATGCAAATATTTTTTGAGTAAAATAGTAAAATGCTGTTTGTTTCAGGGGCATGAAGAATATGATACATACCTTAAAATTTTTCAGTGGGAAAAAAGGTATTGGTGGGAAACCCTGGATTCTAGGAATTATTTGCCTCTATATTTTTGGACGTTGCTACAAACCATGTTCCCCCTCCATGTGCTGATGCTAGTGCAGTGCAGCTGGGGGTTTGGAGGCCCAGAAGGATTATTTTGTGTTCAGCAGACTCCTGTGTCTTTCTGGGTCTTGTCTCTCTTAAATGAGGGCAGGATAATGGGTATGTGTAGGCTAATGGGACCATGAAAAGTCATTTGGATGGAACCAAAGGGGTGTGGGGCAGAAAATAGATCATACACATTTGGGTTTTTTTGACCGTGAAACCTGGTTTTAAATGGATGTGTTGCTTTATAGTCAGCAAAGGACTACCGTCCACCTGAGCTTCCCGGACCTTCTTTTTTCACCTGAAAATTCAGTTTGGAATTTGAGGACTTCAGTGATTCTTGAAGGTTTTAAATACCTGGAAATGCTGGAGATGCAGTACCTTGCCCAGACTGTGTGCCCAGGCAGCTCTCCATGGCCTGGAGCCCCATCTCGCTGAGCCAGCTGTGCCCAGAGCTTCTGGAGCTGCTCCTCCCTGGGATGTCCTGGGCAGAGGGGCTGTAGCCCAGCCCAGCCAGCCTGAACTCACACGGATGCTGTGGCTCACATTTCCTTGTCACAGAAAGCTGGCAGGACTACACATCAGCAGGGCTAAAATATGGCTGAAAGCTGCGTGCCTCCATCGGGATCCGTGCGCTAGCGTTCCCTCGCTCAGCAGGGGTGTGATGAGTTCTTCATTAATATTAGCTCTGCAAGGAGCAGATGGTGCCAAGATCTTGCACCTCAGAGCCAGAATTACAGTTTGGAGCCAGCTGCATCGTTTTCATTAGCTGGAGTTTCACAGGCCCCTTCCAGCCTTCATTTACCTTCGTAAGTGGGATGAGAGTGCCAGCTCAATGAACTGATGTGCTAAACATGAATAACATGTTGAATGATTCTCCTAAGCAGCAGTACTGACGGATGAGGGAGTGCCACGTTCCCAGCCTCTCTCTAGCTGATGGCATATGTTGCTTTCACCAATAAAAGCTGTAGGCTCTACAAAACTGGCTCTCAAGTTGCCTGGAGAAAGCCATAAGCAGCAGCAGGAATGTTCAAGGGCTGGGTGGCAAGAAAACCTCTGGCAGCTCTACAAAACTGCTGCTTGGATGGTGAGGCTCTTGAGAAGAGGTGGTGGAGAGGCAACCTGGGATGCATGAGATCAATATTTTCCACTTGTATTTTTGTGTATTAAATTGGTGAATGCTGCATTAGCACAGGCGGGTTTCGTAATACCACGACTATAGAACAGAAGTGCTTTTTAATGCTATAAATGTCAATGATAAAATGAAGTTGTCTAAATGAAGGTAAAGATGCTGTGGTAAATCACTACAGTGGAATTCTTACAGGTAGTGCAGACAAGGAGGTGAGAAATCAGAGGATCTTGATGAAAATTACTTAAAAGGTTGCTAAAATAGAAACAGCAGCTTCAGGTTGCAGTGGTGTGGCAGGGATTCCATAGGCTGATTCAATTAACTTCACTCTGCTTAAGCTCACCAGGAATGTGTTCAGACACATGACTGAAGATGCCGTGTGTGCAGCTTGCACCCATAGCAAATGGAATTTTGAACATTTGACTTAAATAATGCAGTGTGCTGCATTATTTGCTGCATCATTTGCTTCCCAACACACTCTAACCTGCTTTAAAACACAGATGAGTAATCTCAATGCAAACTTTGAATGTTCTGTTCGTGGCAAAATAATTTAACTCTGAGAAAGGATATCTCCATCTTAGTGTACGTTCATTTGTCTAACTGTTCTGACCCTGGCACACAACTTCTCTTTTCCAGGGTCTGATCTGCATTCAGAAGTCAATGGGAGCATTGCTTTCAGCTTGGCAGGGGCTGTAACCAGCACTGACAGAGATTATTGCTCTTGCTACACTGTAAATTTGGACAAGCTAGCTAAACAGTGCAGTCTTTTAAGTGTATGGTTGTGAAAGGTTTTTAAATCTCGTCTTTTGTCCATTAATGACTTTTCCCTGCTTGTTTTTTCTTGTTGATCCAGTTGGTTTGATGCAAATGCAGTGAAACCATCCGGGAATACAAAAAAGTGTCAGAAAATAACTTTCAGAACACTTGAAAAGGACTCTCTAAGACTTCAGCTAGGTATAAAGGGCTCTTATGGTAGCACTTATTTTTTTAAAAAAGGACTTGTTGATTATTACTGTGCCTGGATTTAGCAGAGTGTAATTTATTCCTTTCCCTAACAACTGGCAATTAAACACAAAAGGTGAAATACATCCCACTGAAGTGAAGGGCAAAACTCCCACTGTCTTTGGTGGGACCAGGAATTCACCCAAAATGTTCATGGAGAAATACTTTGAACATGATGTTATAAGCTATGCTTTGTGGTAGTAAAGAGCTTTTATTAAGCTCACAGCTCCAGATATTCACACGATGCTTTTGAGTGGTCTTTGCTGCGCTGCTGTTTTTCCAGCTCCTAAAGGGCGTGTACAACTCACTGTAAAAAGGGAACCGATGGCTCTGTGTTTGTATTTCTTTCCAGCAACAGGTGCTCCAGGTGCCAGCCTGTGTCTGTAAGGTGGAGAAAACACCCCTCTGGTAAGAGAGGAGAATCTCCTAGCCTTTGTTTCTTTCTCCTGAGCCAAAGGAAGGCTTGGAGCCAGCTCCACCAGGTTTCTGCTCCAGAATTGGTCACTGGGATGAGCTGACACTGTCACCACCTTACCCAGGAGGGTCAGTGAGTCCATGGGTCGAGACTGCCTTGTACCTACCCCCAGACAGTTACTCACCTCCCAGCACAACAAGTTACTCTGATAGTTTATGATTCTTCTTAAAAAACACCCCAAATCCCAAACAGCTCTCCAGCCACATCACTTCTTGCTTGCTGAGGCTTCATTCAGAAAAGAGTGATTGACCTCAATTAGTAAACTAAAAAATATCTGGGAACATAAAAAATATAATTTTTGGGATGAGAGGGAGGAGGAGAGTACCTGAGGCAATCATTGTTATTTTGGTCCAAACTGCTCTGATAGCAAAGATTCTCGGAGAACTCCGCCCTGCTGGAGGCTGCCAGGGGTTATCTGCCACCATGAGGAGGGAAGGAGGACAAAAGCATTCCCCAGAAGTAAATAAAACACAGTCGAGTGGGGACAGCACAACCACTGCTCCTAGAACCCAGGAGCTCTGGGGGTCTCTTGGTGGGTTGCTCGCAGAGATGTTGCTCATTGCGGGAATTGAGTAGACAGTAAAGGGAAAAAGAAAAGTTTAGCAGCAGCAAATGCCCTCATTTCACCCCAGAGTTGTACTGTAACCTCCCTCTCAAGACAGAAAACAGTGACGAATGTAAAACCTGCCCATACAGATCCCCTCCTGAAGGGCATTTCGTGTGCACTGCTCAGGGAAGGTATTTACATCTTGAAGCACAGATCATTGTCCAGCGTGCTTTAGTTCCAGCAGATGAAACTCCCACAAAAACAGCTTCTGCTGGATCTCGCCAAATCAGCCAGAGAGTTATGTGGTTGGCTGGGGAAAGCAATTTGCCAGTGTGCTTTGCACAAAGGAGAGTCCAAAATGGGAGAAACGGCAGCTTTCTTTTGATGCCTCTCCTAAGGGGATCTTTCCTCTCAGATTCAAATGCCAGTAACTTGGAAGGCCTTTCTTTGCTCTGTTTGACAAAATGAAACTAAATCCCATGGTGGTATAAGGGAGTGTGTGGGGTTGTTTCTGGACACCACACACCCCATACCATGCTTGCATGCAGGGAAGGGATGTTGGTCATGGGACAGAATGACAGATTCCCTCCTCCCCAGTATGTGTTTCATACCTTGTTGATTCTTAACAAAATTCTGGTTTAATATTCATTCACACTACAGCTGCATGTGGGTTATGGTGGCATGGGGACTCAGGGTCTGTGGCTTTGGACTTTTTTTTCATGTGTAATTGGACATGGAGATGGACTTGAGGAGATTCTTCTGGCAGAAGCCAGAGGATCATTGAACATACACTGCAGATTGTTGTGTTGAAAGGTAGATTTTCTTCATGAAACCCACAGAAAGAAGTCACCATTTAGAGAGGAATATTGACAAAGGGGTTTTGTGTTGCCAAATCATCCTCTGCATAGTGAATGCTGTGGCTTTTTAAGGGATTTGCCCTGGTGGGTTTGCCCTGCCTGGATGGCAGCTACCCACCAAAGCTGCTCCATCGCTCCCCTCCTCAGCTGGACACGGGAGAGAAAATAGAGCAAAAGGCTCATGGATCAAGACAAGAGCAATAATTGGGAGAGGTAATGGGAAAAACAACCACTGAACAATGTTAAAGAGCAGAATGATCATGAGGAATTGGTGGTCTTCTCATTGTGGTGGAGGGATGAGTTGTATGTCACTTGTCCATTTTCATTCTGTGTTATGATCACATCATTTGGAATTTGGTGTATGGAATTCTTTTTTGTTGATGCAAGCAAAGATTGTGTGATGGATGTGGATTTTAATGGTAATCCTTTAATGGTAATTCTCTGTTTTACAGAGGTGAGGGGTGGGTGTATTTGGTCTGTGTGGCAAGGTTTTGTGGTGGAGGGGTTACAGGAGTGGCTTCTGTGAGAAGGGAGGGGTGGGGGAAGGAGATTTTATAATTTAGTTTTATTTCTCATTATACTACTCTGATTTGATTGGTAAAAAATTAAATTAAGTCCAATAAATTAATTGAGTCCATTTTTTCTCATGATGGTAATTGCTGAGTGATCTCGCTGTCCTTCTCTCGGCCCAGGAGCCTTTAGTTGTATTTTCTCTCCCCTGTGCAGCTGAGGAGGGGAGTGACAGAGTGGCTTTAGGGGACACCCAGGGTCCAGACAGGGTCAACCCCTACAAGACAGTAACAGATTTTTCATTTAGTATAATATTAAAACTATACAATATGGTTGTACAGAGCCAAAAAATGGTGTTTCTATGATGTAGTCACGGGAATGAAACAGGGAGAAAATACATTTTCCTCTAGCAAGACTTGGAATACGCATCCACTTCAGGTTTTGTTAATAATGTTCTTAATTTGCAGTGTGTCATAGGAGGGCAGCATTAGTTATTGTAATGCTGTATTTATGATGTTATCAGTAGCAGAGCTGCAATACAGCTTTCACCACAGAGCAGAGCTCAGATTACTAGGGATTTAACACGAAGTTCAATAGCAATAATTTAATATGTACTATGTACAGTCAGAATGATAGTTTTTTTCTTTCAGCAGGAAACAAATGTGTTGGATCATTAAGCCTTGTTTCCCTATCCTGTTCCCCATTTAGAAAATAATTATAGGTAGAGGTCCATAGCATTCTATGTTTTCATACTATGCAGTTACATTGGCTTTAGTGGTGTCACACTGATTTATGTCAGGAAAGCATCGAAGCTGGCTGTCAAAGGTAGTATCTTTATGTGGCCATAAAAGCCATGGAAGAAATCATATCAGGATATCAAAGGTATTAACTGTATTTTAATACATCTTGGCAAAAAAAACCAAACTGGAGGATTGCAGGTAAAAGTGTGTTTACTTCTTGGTCTTTGACTTCTAACTTCTGGTTCAAACTGCAAACTGTCAGAGACCAAAATTTCACTGATTTCTGGAACTTTTTCCAAGTGAATTTATTGCTCCTGATATGTGCTGAATTAACAGCCTGGAGACCGAAGCCTTTTAATTTGGGTGGATTTCAAGGTTCCCACACAAAGCCTGATTGTTTCCATTTTTGGGAAGAGACTCTTTATTTGTTGCTTGTACAGTCCCAGGCATGCTGATGATGCTCAATAAATAACCATAAATAATAATAAAGTCTGAATAACCTGATCTGTGCAGCTGGACAGGGCTTGGGAGATGAGACCCCCCCCACGCTGGGTCCCAGTGCTGCTGCACCTCCCCTGGCTGCTCATCCTGCACATTGGACCACCAGAGCAGCTGCTGGCCCAAGCCTGGCTCTGTCAGGACTCTGCTCCCTTTTTCTTTTCCCTGACAGATTTGGGAAGCCCCATCTTAAAGGAAGGGGTTGCTTTCTGCCTGCTGCTAAAAGCAATTTTCAACTGTTCCGTCTGGGGTCGGAAAGCTTATTCTACACCTGAAGCTGGATGATTTTTGTGTTTTGATGGCAGAGCTGCCACCACAGGTACTTGTCCATGTAGTTGATACGAACCGAAGAAAGAAGGAATCGAAAGGTGTAAAATTTCTCAAGCTTAGTATGACATAACAAACTGGAGCTGTTGGGAGTCAGAAAAGTTTCCCATCTAGTTTGCTCCCAGACTTAGGGATCAGCCCTGGGCTGGTTGGTGAGCCAGGATGGAAACACCAGGCGATACTCTGCTCCTGTAAGGTGTCAGCCCAAATGTTGATACCTGGTGTCACCGTGGGATGGTAGCACCCTGCAGGAAACACGCACCTCTTGCGGGATTGGTCTGCAAAATCTTTCCCCACCCAGTAAATTCACTGGATGTAGTCAGTGAGTAGAGCAACAGGCTTCAAGTGCCTTGTATGGGGGATTAATGTTGGCATTGGGCTGAGCTGTATGGCTTTGCTTCTAATGCTAAAGTCAGGATGTGGGAGAAATGTGAAAAAGCTGAGCCAGGTTTTTGCCCTTTGAAGACAGGGAAAGGTCTGTGCAATAAGCTACCCTTTATCCCAGGCTAAAAAGAAATCGTTCTTTCTTATTGTTGTCAAATTGGCCCAAAGTATCACTGTGAATATATCTAGCTCTTTCCAGTTGCCTTTAACCGAGCTAGATATTGAATATTTGAGTTCTTTATAAACACAAGATGAAATTATCATCATTTTCCAGAAGGCTCACAACGCAGTACAAACAATTCAGCTGAAGTAAAGTATTTATTAATAATCTCTGAAACACTGTAAAGATTATTTCCTTCTCTGAAGCTACAACATGCCACAGTATCTGCCTTCACAGGAACAGTCCATTCCTGGCTCACAGGCACTTCCTGTGGGAAGGCAAAGGGTTGTTCCTTACAGCTTTCAGTATTCAGTGTCTGCTGGTTCTGGGGACGGTGATTTGTGATAGTTGGTGCCATCTGGTTATTTATCAATGGCCAGAAAAACAGACATTAAACTTCCTAGTCCATTAGCAGGACTTGGGTTCGTGTGCTGAGCTGATTGATGCTGCTGCTGCATTATTAGAGTTGGTGTTCTTCAGATAAAATAAGGGAGAACTTTTTGACTCACTTCAATTACAGCTTCACCTGCAAAGAATTGCCTTGTTTCTCTATTATTAATGAAGTTCCAGATTACTTTTCTCTGCTTCTCTCCCCTCTGTTCCCTCAACCTCCCACCCACTGCCCTGCCAGCTCAGCATACTTTTGATTAAGAGGAAAAGATTTTATCTGTCTCTAATGTTAAGCTGGTCTGTCTCTTTGCCCTTGTGGGAATCTTGTGGGAATGAAAAAATCCAGTGGCATTACAAAAGGAACCATGAAGACTCCTAATGTCATCCTGTTCAGCATTCCCCTTCTTAGTAAAACAAGCTTTAATATTCAGGACATTGAATAAGCTGCAGCGAGTGCCAATTTCTTGCTTGTATACTTGTTGCATTGCCAAAGTCTCTTTGGCTCTCCAACAGGGATGCACAATAGTAGAAATGAGTAAAGTGAAATACCAGATCCAGCTCTGATCAAACTCCGGAGGAGTTTTTATTTAGATTTGAACTTTCTCACACCCATTGCTATGCAATAGTTGCTGGAGCTTGGTGGCTTGCCACAGCATAAATATCATATGCTGGAATGTGTTTAGCTTTAGAGGGTTACCTGGGAAAAAAGCCTTTCCATTTGTAATGCTTTAAAAGGTCTGTTTCAACTCTGTCTTCCCTCACCCCTCCTTCCTGGCCTTTTAACACCTGCATGTGAATATAATAAAGTGCAGATTGAAGCTGGTCATTTGCAGAGAAGGAAGAGCCCTGGCGCTGTAATTGAGATGTTACTGCCTGCTTCCATGGCACATATTAGCTGAATAAAACATGCAGTCAATAAAGTGAAACAAAACAATAAAACTAAGCCCTTTGGTGCTCCATTATAGGGTGTTATGCAACATAGAAACCTGCAGTCATAAAACTGAGAATGAGAGAAACCTTACACTTTCAAGAACAAAGGCATCCGAGCATCAAGTTGGAAACAGCACTAAACTTCCACTCTCTCTGCACCTGGAAGCAGTTAGTTTTAAAAGCCATACTGCTTTATGCTGTTCTCTTCCAATTTAAATAGGGCCTTCATGTGTTCTTGTTAGATGCTTATACAGAAACATGGTTTTAATTAAGGCATGCATTGATCCAAGTCCAAAAGATACATTTATTTCAGAAGATAAATTCATTAGCCATAGGCATAAAAAGCTGGTGTTCTTACTGAGACGATTCCAGCCTTGGGAACGATGTTCTGCATCCTTCTAAGTGTATAGTGTGCTGTGCAGCTCTCGTTTGTATGACATCAATCAAATCTACTGTATCCTTAAGCCGTTTGGCATAGTTAGTTTTGAGAAATAAAGGCAAGCTGAAAGAAAATTAAGATGTATAAGCATGGGAGGACAGATGTTTTAAGCTGTCAGATTTCACTAGCATTTATCAGTAATTTATGTGTGATACTTAGCTATGGAAAATAAATCCTGATGAATAATTTATTGAAATATATGAGTTTCAGCAAATTGCCTGGACACAGTAGCAAGTTTTCTGAATGTCTTTGTAGGTATTTATAGATTAAAGATATTTTTTCAACACTTCTTGGGGTGTAAATGAGAAACCTCTCAGGGACATGGTGTATTTCTCATCAGATGGGCATAACTCGCTCCCTGGTCTTAGAAGTTGAAAAATGTGTATGGTTCTTAGTTTGTTAAAATTTAATCCCCCTCAAATATCCTCCCGTGTGTATTCCTGAAACTTCTGAGGGCTCATGGAAAGCATAAAATAAATAAAAAATGTTGTACAAATCAAAATGATTGTTCATGACCATCTCTTTACAGTGGTAAATGATTAAAATATTTATATAATTTATATAGTTCATATAACCATATGAAAGGAAAAGCTGCAAAACAATAATGCGAAAAATTAGGAAGAGAGAAATTTGGAAAAAATATGTTTTCTGCCTTGCTCTCTCCCTCTTCCTCTTTTAGATAAATTTTTCTATATGATGTTTTATACATATATCCTATATATAAAAAAATATATATTCTATATATTTTTTTCTATATTATTTTATATATAATTGAGACAGATGCTCAGAGTGGTGCACCATTTTCTGACAAACTCTTTGGCAAAGCCTGGCCTTTTTCCATGAGCTCCCCAGGCTTGAAGTGATTTCAGGCAAATATATTCCTGACTATCTTCATTTGCAGGAAAGGCCCCATCTGACTCCTGACCACTTTCATGCTTGATGTTTTTTATGGAGCTCGTTTAATGTCGGGGCACATGACAGATGTGCCTTGACATGGCTGAACTCTGAACGTGGCACCGCAGGTTCAATCGCTCGCCGGCCCTGGGTCATTGCTGTGCCATCTGCTTTCCATGGGGCTGCAGCGCTGACCTTATTGCACCATTTCAAGGGTTTGACTGCATGATCAGAGGTGCTCCTTGGTGACATACATCTCTCCTTTGATTATACTGTACTGAGCTAAAGAAAAGAGTGCTTTTCTGCTTTATTACTGCTCTTATTCTGTGACTGCACCTTGTTATCTGCACCTTTTCCTAACGTGGAGTTAAATAGTCTGTGCTGCTTTCTGTTTCTTGCTCTGTGTAAAGCTATTGGATGCTTTGCATCTCCTAAATCTGTGGAGTTTGAGCAGTTCAGCACCAAGATTTTAGCCACGAAACACTGAAGAAATAAATGGACCTCTAAGTATCTCTTCACTGGTTTCTGTGAGCGTGGCTGTTGCAGGGTTGGATAAATGCTTGAACTTAAAACATTAAATTGGGCTAAGTAACGTTGATTAAGCCCATGACTTGCAAGCTGGTGACATTAATTTTTTGTGCCAATTACCTCGTTGGTTCATTTGATGTTTTGGGATTTTTTTTGTTTTGAAGAAAAATGTTTGAAGAAAAACTAAGCTTCTGTTTAGGACATATTGTCTGTGTTGTCCCATTATTTATGTCCTTACAGCTCTTTTATGTTTAAGTGACTCTTCATGCTCTTTTCTCTCTGAAAATTAGTCTCTCAATTAGTATAGATACAAACATGCTACATACAGTGTAAATTCCTGTTCAGCACTGAACATGAAGTTAGCCAGTGAGCATATAAATGAAGGCTACAGAAGGTGAACTATAGGATACTGTGTAAAATGTAAAATCAGATAATCTGAATAGTTTTCCAAAATTTCTTTTTAAGAACTCAACAACACACAATTTACTGAATATTAGAGAAGGATTTTATAGACAAAATAATGGTTATTCATGTACTTAAGTGCCAGCATGCAAATTTACTGTGGTGAACTGCAGCATTTCTTCCTTGGAGAAAAACACAGCCTTGCTCAACATCCTCCAGTAAAATAAGCATTTTTAAAGGGCTGAAGTTACAGTATAATTTATAGTTATTTTAAGCACTGAATTTTCAGACCATTTCCCTCTGTTTCCTCACTGGTGAGGAATGCTCAAGGACCGTAATATCAGCATGTCTCCTATTACAAAGTTAAAGTCCAGAAACATTTAACAAGGTGAAAGTTCTAAAATTAGCCCGCTTTCTCCAGCCCACATATCACACACCTGTGGGAGAAGGTGGCCATGTACAGTACATGCTACACTTTCTTTCCTCATTACAAATCAAAACACTCTAACCTAGCAGGCAAAACGTGCATTGCCTATTTTCATTAAGTCAAGAGACCTATGAATTCCAGATGTGAGCCATTCCACTTGTCCGTCTCAAAGCTGGAAAGGGCATTTTCCTGCACCCCTCTCTGGTTTGCAGCACGTGGTCCCCTTCTTCCACATTTCCTGCTGCACGGGGCACTCTTGTGCAGGGGAAAGGTGTGCCTGTGTGTGAGGAATTCAGTGAGTTCAGAGCTTTTAACTCACTCCAAAATGCTTTCAAGGTATTTGGTCAATATCTTTCCCTGCTTCAAATACACCACCTGACTGCTGGTAGCCCAGTTTGGGGCTAAAAATCCCTCATTGTCAGTGGCTACTTTGAAGACGCACATGACAGTTGTAACAAGCCTAAGAAAAAGTGAGGTTATTATTGCTGTATGCTACTGGGTCTCTATTACAGCTAGAAAACATTAAGATGTTCACACACGGAGAAGGGTAGAGAACCACCGGCTCAGATTATTTGTTTTCAAAGTGAGGATCAGCATAATCCTGAACCACTTTTGGCTGCTTGCAGATCTAGCTAATTTCTTAGAAAACATGTGTTTAATGGTGACTTTTTGCAGTTTTTTTTCACCAGGTCTGTTGGTGGGAATTTCTTTGCGAGTAAAGATAATTTCCCGGGAATCACTGCAGCTGAAAGAATGTAGGTGGTTTGTCTGCAGCAGTAACTAACAAAAATGACCACACTGCTTCATGCACTGATGGTTTTTGTCACAATTAAAGGTTTTTTCCAAGCATTCATGTGGTGGAAGCAATGGATCCCTTAGTCAGTTAAGTATGGGCGGATTTGAATAACTGACTGCCAGCTGACAGTAAATTTATCTGTGGTAAAATGTCCATAGAAGAGGATTTTAGCCGTGGTCTTTCTGATTTAAAAGAAAGAGAGAATGCTGGTCTTTTGTGAAATAAGCACTAGGTGTGCCTTGGCAGCTCTCAGAAAAACTTCCTAACTCTGCTGGTACATGACCAAAGAGCAGTACAGGGTAAATATATTGCTGCCTCTACTGAAACTTTATACTTGTGTTGATCTGCACAGCACGAAAAATTGATTTTGATCCTAACATTAAAATAAAATAAAAAAATAAAAAAAAGGGGAGCAGAATTGGGAATATATGGATAAACTCATAAACAGCTGGTCTTGGGCATAAATTTTTACAGGAGAATTTTTCAGGTCAGGGATTGCTGCTCTGATGTGTGTTGGCGTCGTGACTAACACTAAGGGGTAGCAATCTGTGCCTGGGGCTCGTAAGTGCCATGGTAAGACAAACAACTGCTAAATTGCCCTTGCTGCTGCTAGATTTGTGATATGTCTGAGTACATAAGTGTTTATAAAGATTATTTACTCCGTATCTTTGCTTTCCTTGTATTTCAGGATGGTACTTAAACTAGACAGAGAAGTAGGCTTGTGAACAACCAAGTGGAATAAAATTGTCACTGTATTGCTGGCAGACTTTGAAGTTAAAGTGCCATGTAAAATTTTTTCCCTGTTTTTCTTTAACTAAGAATAATAATCAAAAATGTGTTTAAGGCATAAGTCAAGTTGAAAATGATGATTTTTGTCAGAAACATGACGGAAAATAGAAAATTAGAGACTGATGAGTCACATGATTCCTAACTACAGACCCAGAGCGTGAAGCTGGGAATGGATTTTTGCCATGGCAGCTAAGGAGTCCTTTAAATTTTTTGAAGTGTTTCATTTGGCACACTGAAGTAAAACTAATCGAGGAAAATAATTTTTTTCAAGTCTAGTGTATACATCGTTTGGAGATAGTAATCTACAAATATTTCCAATAAGTACTTTAGTTGTGTTGCTTTGGGTCTTGTAAAAAGTGAGGATTTTATAGCATTTTCCAGCTATCTGCTCCCCAGTGGACCTTAAATGCAAAGACTAGGAGAAAAGTGCCTCTCCTGAAAAGTTATTTGTTGCCATTGAAGCACTGAGTGTTAATAAATTAAAACAAACATTCTTTGTAGAATTTATGATTTGATTGCTTTCAGAGATGGAGTGCGGCACTTGCAATAGAATAGGACTTTTTTTTTTTAGGTCTCATGGCTTGCAATGAGAAAAGGCAAAATGTTACTCATGTATAAAAGGAGATGGGAGATAACAAAGCTAACATTTTCCACCGTGCTCCTGTTATACTGTAAATTGGGAAAACCCAAGCTGCCCTTCATTAGGAGCCTTTCTTGCTGTCACCAAACATTCCCATCCAGCGGTGCCCGTGAACAGTGGGATTAAAACCAACCAGTGGGGGAACAACGGGACGAGAGGAGATGGAGGATGATGAAGATGTCTCAGGAGCGAATTGCATCGGCGTGGTGCCCCTAGAGAGCCCCACAGAGTGCATTAGCAGGGTGAAGTGGCTTGGGGAGAAGCCCCAGAAAGGAAAGTGGCTTGCTGATAGCTACACGGGCTGTACAAAGGTTTGGAGGGCCCAAGCTCTGTGCCCCTGCACAGCTGGGGCTGGATGCCATTGCTCAGAAATCTTCATGCTACTTTGGAGCAACAAGCGAGGCTCTGCTTTGAATATGAATGAGTGAAGTCAACTGCCCCTTAATTTATACACATTGCCAGAGACTGTCCCAGGGTTTGGAATTAAATACTCCAGCACAAATCTCTTTAAACCTCTCCTAAATAAGAAATTATGCTAAAGCTCTTTAGTAAGGAGGTTCTCCCCCCCGTTGAAATAAAAATCAATTATGTTTGCTCTGCTGTGAACAATGTCGCTCCGTAGCCTTGCTTTCTAATTGGGTAATGCCTTAATGACCTGCTGGGAGGCTGTGATGCATTGCTTTGGACCCTCTCTGCAGGCTCTTAGACTACCAGTCAGATGTCAATGAAGCTTGACTCAATAGGGGTTCTTTTTCTAAAATTCCATTATTCATCAGGGTTTATGCACTAAAATGATCACAAAATAAAACCTTCACATCAAGCAGAGTTAAATAGAATTATGGATGCTTTACCTCATTGTTAGACTTTGAGATTGTCACTGGATTAAAATTAGGTTCTTTTTTATTTGTTAAATTTGATGAAAACATTTTCTCGGTTTTGGGTTTTTCTGTTAAGAAGAATTGAGAGAAGCAACTCTAAAGGTGGTGGATTTTTTTATTTTTTTTAATAAGGAGGTGTATAAGTATTTTAAATGAGTCTTATCTGTTCCTGTTTATTTTAAACCATAAAATAAATGTTTAAAAAAGTCTTATTCACTGTCAGTGAGTGATAGGTACCAAACCATCTACTTAATTTAATTGCTGTGTTGGTTAATTCTGGTTTTCTATCAGAATTGGGATAAACAAGATTAAAAAAATCTTACATTTGTTTTGTATTTTCTTCCTAACATCTAATGGAGACCAGTAAAGTGGAATTTTATAAACTCTTATTACCAAGTTGGTGTTTGAAGAGGAGAACTGCTGGTTCTGGAGGACTTCTCTTCCAGAGCAACAAGAACTTCTTTCCTTTGCCTGGAGAAGATGTTTTCTTTCCATGATGACAGCCTGAAACTGCAAGAAAGGAAAAATTAAGGTGGGAAAGCATCTTTCCTATTAAATATGTCCATATATACACTCATATACACGTATTCAGTTTCAAAAGCAAAAGGAAATGACATTTGTATATTTCTGTAACAGCCTCAAGGAAAGTTTTATAGCTATTTAAACACAATTCTGTTAAGCAGTAACAAATTAGGAGTTACCAGGGCAACTGCAGGTAACAATTTATTCACACTACCTCTGGAACACAGTCCAACTTCTTAACGTGACTGACTGATGTGTTGTGTGAAACACATGCATTTCCAAATTAGTAAGGAAGTCAGTCATACCATTACACTAAAATGGTAGTTTCCTTCAAGTTTATAAGGCTGATGAAATGTACAAAAATACCATAAGAAATAAGTAAAATGTATAAATAAGTGAAAATTCAAATTGGTTTTACTTTTTCAGGTCTATATCTTCTGGAAAATTCTCTAATTTTTAAGCTTTAACCTTCTAATTTTAAAATAAGGCCAGAATTAGTATCTCTTAAGATCTGCATCAGTGAGATATTAATTTTTCATCAGAATCCTCTCTTGTCAGGAAGAAGAGAGATTTTCTGCAGACGTCTCACCTTCATCTCTCACACTGAGCTCACATTTTCACCAATCCAATTCTTTCTGTCAGAGCTTCCATGTCCTTGTCTCCTGCTTAATACCATCACCTTCACTTTTAACAATTTTTAATGCTACACTCTGTGTTCTTGTCTGGCATATAGGCACACTCTATCATTTGCAACCTCTCAGTTGTAACATATAGGATCTCCTCATCTTACTGATTATCTGTCAGAGAGAAATGGATTGATGTTTCCTTCCACACATGAAGGAGATTGACACACTTGTTTTCCTAAAACCTTGGAAAATTACATGAAAACCGTGATCCCAGTCATTCAGACAATACATATTACTCCAGTATTTTAAATTTCTTTTCATGTTCATGAAGGTTTCATCAACATCTGTATCTCTTCAATTGTGAACTAGGTCACGAGATGTAGTCCTAAATGGAGTTTCCTGCTAGCAACTTCTTAAAAAGCCCATTTTCTCCTCTGCTTTTTATTGTTAAAACAGCCTCCCCCAAATGCTGTGTTAAATTGTCTGCAGGGACGAACACCCACCACAGTCACCACTGACTTTTGAAACACCACGGGTTTTTCAAATGTCACCCAGCCCCCAGATCCGGCCTGTGTCTATGCCCAATTGGAATGATAAGTGCTGAAATCTCAGAAGTTTGCAGTTTCTTAGCATGAAAAGCCTGTAATCCCCACATGATATATTGCACCTTGTCAAGAACAAAGTGTATTTAGAATAATTGGAGACTTCATAGTTTGGTATTGATCAATTACTTAAGGTGAGAGCATGAGCTGGAGATTTGGAATGCTGCAGGCCCACCAAAGGTTGTTTTTAGGAATTTAGAGAGGTTTGTTATGGGTTCACCCCTCATGTTTGATCTCTAAATGCTAAAAAGCTGCTCTGTTTTATAACACCACGGCCCCACCCCTATCGTGCAAGAACCACTCTCTGCACATCTAATTCTAATCAGTAAAGTAAATAAACTTGAACTTGGAATACTCTCAAGACCACTTGCTCATGTTTTCATAAACACTTCAGAAAGGACCCAAGTTTCTCGTAGCTAATATCAAAGCCTCAGCTGAAATGCTCCTTCCGTCTGTCCCAAACCAGAATTTCCTCCAGTACACACTTGGAGAATTATGGGACTCTGGAAGGTGACATGGCACTCTACAGGAAGCCGTAAAGTCTTCTGGCACAAGGAAGACTTCAATAATTAAATTGCTTTATTTGTCTATTTATTTAATTATTTATTAATTAATTTACTTTATTCACAATCCTTCTGGAGGTACCTTTTCTACTTTCCTCTGCTCTCCCTCCACCCCCCTGCCCCAAATATCTCTTTGGCTGCTGGCCTTAAACAGTTGCACTTTAATGTTTTTTTAGGCACAACAGGAGAAGAGCCTGGTTTCTACGAAATGGCACAAAGCAGCTACAGAAATCCATATACAAATCATATGATTGCCTGGTATTGAGCTACGGTTTTAATGATTACAAAAATTGAGTGGGCCACCTCACCGCACAGACCTGTCTGCTCCTCAGGGAATGAAGGGTTACATTTAATTTTGATATGCATGGAATTTTATGGAAGGCTGCAATCTTGCTAATGGCTGAAGTAATGGCAGCTGTTTGACAGAGCCAGACTTAGGACTCAGGGTCAGATCAAATCTTGAGATAGGCAGATTTTTACTTCCTTCAGTGTTTCTGGGTGTTGTTTTAAATGTCACAAAATGTCTTTTTTAATGCCTGAGAATTTATCTTCTGAAACAGTAAAACTCTGAGGGAGATCACCGCAGTGTATGGGACTTGTCTGAGCTTTTTCAGTGATTAATTTCTTGAAATAGTATTTAAGTGCTGTCTAGGCCTGGTGCTATCTTCTTTTCAAGTAGATGGGTCACCCTGAAAGAACAGATGCTTAACCTACCCTAACTGAAGAAAAAAATTTTATAATTGAAACAGCTTTTTATCTACATGTGGAGCACTACTTAGAAGTTTCCAAAGGAAAAAAAAAATTAGGTTTTAATGAGGAAATCTGTTAAATTATGACTTAATCTTAAACATGCTCTATTTTAAATCATATAGTATGGTAGAAAGAAATTTTTGACTCTTCCATTTACCTAAGACAAGAAGTGAGATCTACAGAAATAAAAAAACTGTTGTGGATTTTCAGCATTTACATGGCTTCCCTCCCTTTTGTTCCACAGTCCCACAGACAGTGAAACAGTAAAGAGAAGTGTCCTTAAGTGGCACTTTCCTCTTCTGAGCAGGGAGGTTGGACGAGATGTCACTGTGATGCAGTGATCCGTTCTTACCTGGGGTAGAGAATGAGGTTTAGGTGTTTGGTACTCTAAGGCTGTCGTGGTTTGCATGCTGAGCCATAATCCTTGGATTTCTGAGCAGTGTGGAGTGTTTTGTGCCCAGCCTGACTGCTGCACTCTGTTCGCTGCTGATGTCCTTGGGGCTCCCTGTGCCCCCAGGGAACATCAGGGTTACAGCAGGACCCCCATGCTGTGTCTGTTAGGGCTCGACTGAAAATTTTGGATGCAGTTAAAATGTCTATGATGTCTCACCCATTTGATCTCAGATTTATATCAGGATTTCAGCTGATGATTTTGCAGACTTCTGCAAACTTCTCTAATGTCTCAAAACCGTGGTCCTCCTTTTGCGTTAGACTGGGCTGTGGCAGGAATGTTTTGGCTTGGGGCTGAATGACAACTCTTTTTCATCTTTACTTTTCTTTGCTTACAGAAATGTTGACATTATTAGCATATGGTTCCAAAGGATTTTGTTACGTTTTCAATTAGTGAATTTGTAATGAATAGCTTTTTTATGACATCACAGTTTTTTCCAGGCCAAGACACTACTATATCAGGCCATATTAAAAATACTAAGCTGAATTCATAGTCACTGTGTTAACTCTTAAAAGAACATTTACAGCAAAATAATACTTTGTCATTAGAATGCTGGCATTTTCTGTGTCTCAGACACAATATTTGGATTTGAAATCTGTCTACCAAGTAAAACTCCTGTTGATATGTTTGCTGCAAGGTGGTGTTCTATGAAAATATTATCTAATGTCACCTAAAAGTGGCTGGGATGTCTCTGTACTAGCACAGGAGATATCAATTCTGCCTTGACCAAGAAACTATTGTGAAGAAATGTAAGTTCAAAGATTTCATGAGCTTTCTGCTGTGTCCTTCCTGTTTTCTTTCCATTCATCTTATAAATAACTTTCTTTTATTGCTTTTAATTTCAGGGACTGTTTGTGAGTTGATGGTATTTTCTGGTGCTCACCGTGAGATGTCCTATGCTGTGGCCACACTAAGAAATAAATCAGAGCAGTAGTTGCAGATTAGTTGAATAAAGAAGTTGGTGCTGAAGCAAACACTGGCCACTCTGGAAAGTACAGAGCAGAGTAAATAAATGATAGATCTTTAACAGTGCCAGTGCATAAGAGTAATTTCTCTACCATTAAAAGAAACACTCTGATTCAGAATTGGATAAGAGTTTTTCAAATGAAGAGACTTTGCTGGGAAATGAAAAGATTGAGATGTTAAAAAAAGTTAAATTTGGAAAATTATGTCAGCCAAAAGATAGAATTAGAATAACATTTCAATATATAAAAATATTTTATTTTATAGATGGAAACTTTCAAAATATGTTTCAAAATATTTCACCTTGGGTTGCAAGATGTAGCTGACCTTCTTTGTTTTGGTTTGGTTTTGGTTGTTTTGTTTGTTATTTTTTCTCCAAAACAGCCAGGAACTTCTGTTTCAGAGCAGTTTTTTCCTGATTTTTTTTTCTAAATCCCAAAATAGGAAAATCAATTTATTCAATTGCTGTCTCTCATATGTTTAATTAATTTCAGATGTCAGATCTTAAATTATAATCTTCTCCTGGGTAAGGCTGTGTCAAAATTTTCTGGAAAGCAGTTTTTGTTAAATTAGAGCATCACATACATAAAAAGAATAAGGCTCAGATCATAACTCAGTGCATCATTTTGCATCTGCAGTCTCTCTTTGGGTACCTATTCTGGAAAGGTTATTTTGCAATATGCTGTACAAAATATTGGAATATTTAACAAGGAGCAGCTCCTGTGCCGTTAACTTGCAATCCCTGAACTGGAAATCAAACTAAAAGCTAATTCTGCCTCGTCCTTTAATATCTTCTGCACTCACAACAAGCTCCATCTTTAGAGGATATTGAAGAGCTTTGCCAGGGGGATGTTTCCTTTCCAAGGTATTACACACAGATCCAGGTTTGAGAAGCTTGACTGATTTGTCCAATATCAGAGTTTGGTGGCAAAATTTAGCTCCCAACCCCAGGTCCAACTGATGCCCTTGCTACCTCACCCAGGGATTAGTTGATTTAAGCAAAGTGTCATAAAGCTGCATTATTTGAATGAGTTAATAATTCTGAACCACTCTGGAGGAGCTGGCAAATCTGCAGCAAAGAAAGAAGCAAAGGAAAAACAGTTATCACTGTTTTACATCTGAATAGAGGCAGGGCAAACTGCACCAAGCTGATGAAAGGGGAAAAATGGTCCTACAGCAGATTTTTACTGTGCAATCCTGTGTGACATAACCAGTGCTCCTGGATTTTGTGGGAGCTGTTCCTGGATTTCATCTGCCTACGAGGAGACAGAAATGCTCTGCCCTAGGGAGAACAATTGAGAGGAAAAAAGTGTTTCTTAAAATCCACAGTAAAAACCTCTCTGCTTTATCTAGAGCTCATTAGAGAGTTTAAAGAAAACTCAATGTCGTGTTTAAATGCTTTTCCCCCCCTCAGTTTTATAGATAGTTAAATGGCACACAGGTTGTGGCTGTCTCAGCCATCAAAAGCTAAGAAAGGAGGTTAAAAGACCCCAGGGATCCTTCACATTAATTACTACCACTGTCAGTATGGTGTGAAACCATGTTTGGGCCTTTTAGAAAGGAAGAGTCTAATTTGTGCTTTCAGTTAGGGCTGAAACAAATCCTGCAGATACTGATGGTATATACTCACGTGTAAAAATGACTGATTTGTTTCCACGGAATTCTTGTAGTTAATCTGGAAAAATTTATGGGAAACCCCCTCACCCTACCCCAATAACTCCAACTGAATTTTAGCAACCTGAATTGGCAGTCTGTAAAACTGGCTTGAATTAATTAGAAGCCTAATCCACAGAAATTAGCTAAAAAAAAAATGCATTATTCACTCCAGTGTAGCAGCAGGGAGGAGAAATGAAAGAAGCAGAGAGGAAAAGCAGAAGCAGCACCTAAGGCAAAGGGCTGTCATTTGAATTTCATAATCGAGGGTGAGACAAAGACACCTCTTTGTCCGAGTAAACTACCTCTGAAAGGGGAAATCTGAGGAAAACACAGAACTATGCAGGCTGAGCACTGGGGCTGCTTGGGCTCTGCATCTCCCATCATTTACAGTGGTGCACAAGAACAAGCAGAGTGAAATGAGGTTTCTATAGCACAGCGGCACAGTGTGTGGGGTGCCTTTGCTCCATGCTCTGCCACGCAGTGCTGCCGGGTGTGGTCAGCCTGCTGAGAGGGACACACAAAATAAAAACTGGGGTGCAGCAGCAACAGAAAGATTGGTTTGAAATCCCTTCCCACACCTGCATCCTGCCCCACGTGCTGGCAAACCAAAAAGAGGCACTACAGGCCAGCTACACCTGGATGTGTGCAGAGAATGGCAAAGACTGAAAAGATAGAAATATTCTACTGTACATCATGACAATTGTCTTGACAACTGGTATTTATCTTGAACTACCTAACAAGTACATCTCAGAAGGCCAGAGGAGTTTGGGGCTATTTCATTGTACTTTCACTTGGCTGTGTTATGCTTGTCCTAAAGTCTTTTGGTTCTATTTTGCACAGTGCTTACACTTTCTTAAAAGATACCATTCAGACTACCCCGGGAAGGTGCACACTTTGCCTATGACAATTTGGCACACAGATACATTTTTATCTCAGGAATCCAGTGTTTCAAAAAAAGAGAGCAAAAAATGGAAGCCTTACTTAGAGGTGGGGAAACCAAGAACAGAGCGGTTCCCAGAGACACGAAGTCTGATTTTCACACTTGTCAACAGTACCACAGAGAAAGTTAAAGCATGCTGCTGGCTTATTATTTTTAATTAGTGTTGCATCTTCAAAACACTGTGACCTGCTTTTTGCTTTGCCACATATGTGTTTATGATATGTAAGCTCTCTCTCTGTTTCTGCCATCTCTAAATTGTCTATATTCAGTATTCAGTGGTGTTGCAGGGCTGCACACAGGTGTGGGGAGGAGGAGGAGGAGGTTGTGCTGCTTCCCAACATCTCCCTCATGGAGCTTGTAAGTTCCTTTGTAAAACTGCTCCTCTTCCTACCTGTGCACACCTCACAGGGGGCACCTGGAGGTTAATTAATTGATGTTTGACAACTGCTTTTTAAGATCTTTGGAGGAAAGCGCAACTGAACATAAAATGATTAAATTAATTATTGGGTTGGTGTAATCCTCACAGAAGTGAGGAAAGATTATCACAGCCCCTATCTGCTCCATGCTGACCCTCACACGCAGATGAGGCACATTTTGCATCCCTCATGGGGAGCAGGTGGTGCAGGGAGTGATGTTGGCACCGCCCGAGCTATTTAATTCTTGCTGAGCTCTTGGGGAGAGCATGGCTGCTGCAGGAAGGTGTGAAGGAGAGGCTCAGTCCTGCTGCCCACCAGGTATTTGTGTGCTAAATATGGAACAAGGGCACAGTGGGGTTGGGACAGTCTCTGCTCCTCCTCAGTTTGGGTGCGAGCTAAAGAGTGAGGGAGGTCTGTAGTGGGGTACAGCCGATGCCCCTCTGCTCTTTGGTACATTGAATTAATCCTTTTTGCTCTAGGGAGGGTGAGTCCTTGAGCTATGGAGATAAAAAGACTTGTGGGATTTGTGCCCAAATCATGGTATGAAGACGTGAGCTGTGAGTATTATCTGTGCCTTCTTGAAATTTAAAACTCCTTTGCTGTGGAAACTCTGTAATCAAAGAGAATATTTGCTTAGAAAAACTATGTTTGGGTAATGATCTGAGAAGCTGGCTGTTTTTCTGGTTACTCTGGAAAGCAATTTCTTCTCTGGTTTACAAACTGATATTGACTGGGAAACAATTGCAGAGATGAGTCTCTTTGTAATTCTCCACCTTGACAGAGTACAAATCTCCTTTCTGTAAACACATTTCTCCCTTAAAAACAAGGAAATGATGATTTTTAGGAAGGAAGAAATCAATACTACTGTGGTTCTAGTTCTCCATTTCTACCATACTAAAAATCCTATTGTGCCTATAATATTAAGAGTTTAGGAAAGCAAAAGGAGTGGTTTCGTTATTCACCTGGCTGGGATTTTGTTATCAGCAGATACAGTTGTATCCTGGTTCTTCTGATTGAAAAGCCAGCCAATAATGTCTAATTAATCCAGATTTGACTGTTACAACCTAGGAGTTGTCCACCAGTTTTGTACATGAGAGAACTCTTGGATATTTTTCAGATATCTAGATCCAATAGCTAAGGCAAGATTGATATTTTGTTTTGTTTTTGGTTGTTGGTTTGCTTTTTTAAAAATTACTTAATACGCTTGGCCAAAGGAAACCCAGGTTCATTTTTGGGTGCCTTTCTGGTTATATTTTGTAATTGGGAAAACCTTTGCTATTTCCCAGAGGCAGCCTGTTAGTTACTGATCTCAGAGTGTGTGACATTTGTACTACAATCTCCTGAGAAGACAAGTGCTAAATTCTGTACAATTACTTAGTTTAAACTTACACTACTGAAATTTTGTGTAGAACTTCCCATTCCAAGGGGAAATGATACCACAATGGGATTTAATGAACTGTGTACCTACAAGAGCAATATAACTCCCAAAATGCTCAGGCAATTGCAGAACTGCTTTTCCTGTAAACGCAGAAGTAAAACCTCTGCTGCTCCTCCTTTCCTAAGCGTGGCCAGAAACCTGCAAATTCCTTATCACGGTGATAAGGTGACACCAGACATAAATGGCAAACACGTGCAATTGTGTTGGATTGCGATTTTGGAATGCCTGGTTGTGATCCCAGGGCTTTGCATTAGTTTTGTTAATTGAAGGCTATTAATGACCTCTCTGGTTCAGGATCAGCCCCTAATTACTGAAAAGGAGAGCTTAGCATGGCACTTGGAGCTATGCTGCCATCCTGTTGAGGAAATAACCTCGTCTGCTGTTTGATTTTTCTGCTGGACAGTCAGATTAACTCCTGACCTTAAGCTAAACAAGTGGTTCATCATTTATTATTAATTCATCATTTATTTAAATGCATGTTCATAGCTTGACCTGGGCTGTCTGGGCTTGTACTGCAGATTCTCTCTCATTCCAGGAGTTTTCCATCCCTCTGCACCTGACACTTGGGGCTGGGGAGCAGAGCAGGGGTGGTGGTGGTGTGCCCCAGCAGCACTGCTCTGGGAATGCCTCCTCCACTGCAGGGTGAGATGGATAACCCAGGGAAAAACAGATGGAGCCTTGTACTGGGCACATAAAAACACCAGAGATCCGAATGTGAGGGAAGAACTGCTCATGTGGATGCTCTTGTGGGACTTTCCTTGAGCCCTGGGGAAAATTGGAGCCCTCTTTTTGGGATGATCTGGAGAATAAATATTGAGATTTCTTGCCTCTGTAAGAAAGTAACAGCAGTGACAAAGCTAATAAGGGAAAAAGAGATAAGGAAAGGTGAAATAGTGAGACGGGGGAAAAAAATGGTTGAAAGACAAAAGGTGAAAAGGGAGAGAAAGGTATCAGATTTCTTTTGGCATTCATGTTCTCTGTATATAGAGTTTGAATATATTTTCCAGAAGAGGATTTCCCCTTGCATTTGCAATTCAAAGCTTCTAGCAAATTCCACTGTTTCCCTTGGCACTTCTTCAGCCTCTGTGGATTTTCCAGTTCTGCTTTTTAGATGCAGTGCAATTGTCAATCTATGCAGTTTTATTTTTTTTTTCTTCCCTGAAATAATGTGGCTTAAGGTGTATTGTGGCATTCTTTAAGTTTTCGGTTCAAAACCCGAAAAAGTGCAGGGACCTTGTTTCCTTGTTCTGTTCCCTTTATAGTTTAATTTGTGGATGGTCTTTAGGACTACTTGGATATATGACAATGTTGCCTGTCTTTCTTCACTTTATTCTCTTGCATGAATAAGTGGATAAAAAGATTTGGGATTTTCCATAGTATGGGTAGATGGTGATATGCAGCTATTATGTTGAAGCAAAATGCCAGTAATGGGGTGGTTGGTACATGCTCATAAAGATAAATACTATCAAAGGGATGATATACTTGGGATTGTAAGTAGAGAAATAGAGACTTGCTGCATGGCTGTCTTGGGGAAAAAAAAGACTTTTACCCCACATTGTTGTTAATTCCCTCTGTCCTCTATGCCTATCCAAAATGTTTTTGGCCAGTCAGTTTGAAATCCCATCAGCAAGAGGATAACAAATGCTGTCTAACAGTGAAGAGTACAGATGGTAGTTTGCTGTATTTTTATTTTTCTGGCTGTATAAAATTAATGATTTTTAACAGAGCTTTGCTTTACATGCATGCCGTTAACAAGCTGAAAACATCTCATATTTGTCAAAGCAGCACTGCAAAATAAAACACTGGTCACTAAAGCCTGGATATCTGGAGAGAATCTTTATGGTGGAGAGCAGAGAAGTAACTAACATGTGGCTCTTCAAAAGGCCACATGCAGTGAAGATGTGTTAAGAAAGTGAAAATTGTTTCAACTTGTTCTGAGGTGAAGTAGGATCCTGCTAATGGATCCATTACAGACGTGCAATAAGGTTTTTCCTAATCACTGCTGTGATGGGCTGCTGAAAGTATTTGGGATAAGCTGCAGTAATAGCTAATTGTATGTAGAGGCCCAGCAGCCTGACCAGGCAAAGGGTTTCAAAGGGCTGCATGGGAGAATTCAATTCACAAGAGGCTCCTTTCAGATCCTCTCCAGGTTTGGAGCTCCTTTCCTTTTAGTACACATTCTGGGAAAGCACTTTTATAATCCTCCTTTAGAGTTATTGCCGGCGAATGCGGTGATGGTTCAATGAAAAAGCATGAAAACAGTAATGGAATTTCTTTTCTTTTTTTTTCTTTTTTTTTTTTTCCTTTCTTTCCTAATAGGCCCTTTAGAAAGTCAGACCATATGTGTAGAAGCCTTATTAACTGGAGGCCAGGTTTGGAAAGAACTGTGGTAAATTACCAAGATGAATTTGAAAATAAACCTAGAAAGCACAGATTTGAGTTCTAAATTGGTACTTTAAAAAAAAAAAAATCAGAGCTATAATTACTTGGTGTCTTATGACATTTCAAATAATGTTTGGTATAATTCTTATAAGACTGAAACTTATTAGACAGAAAATAATGCAAGGAAATTATTAGAATGCTGCATATTTCCCTTTGAAATAGCTGTCTTAGAAGAGAAATGTAATTTTACATTCTCTGTATTTTAATGCATTTATTGCAGAAAATGATTTTTGGTAGGCTATGTAAATGTTCTGGGTGATCTACATGTGAAATACATAAAAGCATTAAACTGTTTTATGTAGCTGAAACTTAGAGGAAGCTAGAACTGGGGGTGGAGGGAGAAGTCATTATTTCTCCCTAAATGCAGGAGGACTTATTAGAAATAATTCTACAACATACTTGGTTTGCAAAAGTTCCTGTGTTTATACTTGTTCCTTGTTACAGGCATGTGCATTGTAGGGCTGTGTTTTGGGTTGTTTGTTTGTTTTTTTTTTTTCCTGACAGTACCAATAGAAAGAATGAATAACTCAGAGAAATAAGAGGAAAATCTTAGAGTTTTATGCCTGGCCCAAATAAAGGACCCTTTTCAGATATGATGTGAATTTCCTGGGGATTAAACGACTTTTGTTCAAAGGTCTCCAAAAACTGTAATTTTCACCTTCTCATTCATCAGCTCTGGCCACCCTGTGGAAGACGGAAGAGAAGAGCTGTTCATTCTCTATTTGAATCAAATGGATGATGATATCACAATCTTGGGTGGAAATGTGGTGATTTCAGAACAAGTGTGCACTGCATGTGTGGTGTGACCGTGTCGTTTGGAGAGAACACGTTTCTTGTTTCCCTCCCCAAGCTGCTGTTGCTTGCAGCATGGTCCAGCTGCTTGGAGCACCTTTTCTTTACTTTCCATCAGCAACCTTTGCAGATTTGCCTGTGAGCTGGAAAACTCTTTTGACAGAAAACCTGCACAGCAAAGTTAGCAGAACTGAAGAGCTTCTTTAATAAAAGCCTTTAGTTTTTTTTGATTCATTACTGTATTAAGTATTACTGTTATTACTGAAACCTCTTGGAAATTTTCAAGTGGACCATGTTTGCAAAAAGTAATCTGAGGTATCAAGAAGTGTAGGAGAATTTTGCGTATTATACAGTTTCTCTTAGATATTATAAAATGCACATTAGTCTTTCTTCTAGATAATAAAATCCTTAAATTTTCCATATTTTTTTTAAATACTAGTTTCTCATGTTATGGTTTTTAGATGGCTGTAGAAGGGTAATGTTGGCTGTTACATTTTTAGCTGTCTCAATAGGTTGGTGTGGAACAACTTTGTCCTGTTATGGGTACTTTGCCTTTAGGAATTAGATTTTCTAAATGTTCCTGCAAATAATGAATGAGGATTAAGAATTTCAAATGTGTTTCCACATAAGAATTGGGGAAAAAAAAATGCATAAATTGATAAGCATTTCTAAGATGGCAATGAATATTTGCCTTTTTTGGCTCATTTTAGATAGAAGAAGAGAATAGAAAAGAACAGCAGAGAACATGATGCAAAAGCAAAATACAGGAGTTTTTTTGTTTTGGTTTTTTTTTTTTTTTTGTTTGTTTGGTGGTTTTTTTGGTTTTTTTGTTTATTTTTGCTGGGGAGTGCCACTTAAAGAAGCTTGGATTGGTAGCCTTTCAGGCTGAGAGGGAGAGTTATAAAGGATTCTTCTTTAGCATCCTTATCTTGGAATGCGTCTGAGTCAAATATCCTAAATTACAGAAAATGACAGCCTTTCAGTGGATAAATTAATTTTAGGCATGTACTTCTACTATAATAAAAGGCAATGTTTATTTAGGAGTGTGTTTTTCCCTGCCTTGATAGTTTACTGGTCATGCTAATTGAGCACAGCTCTGTTTCTTGTGGCATCACACAAATTAGTTAGAAATTCTACTGTGAATTAACACAGATTTGGCTACAGATGGAACGGCAGGCAAGTCATCATCATTATTGTTTAAACCTATTAATGTTTACAACTGTTGTTTTAAATCAGATTTGTTTTTAAATAGGATGATTGTGAGAATCCTTTTGTGTTTCAGAGATGAAAGAAAATGAGCAAGGAGTCAGTTGTGGCATGATTTAAAAAAAATGAGAGAGTGCAATGTTGAATCTCTGCTCTAAGATTTCAGTGATGCTTGTGGAAAAAAGATTGCTTATATGATTACTTTTTGTGGAATTATTAGTGTAAATCCCAGTAGTACCTATTGCCTGAGCTGCTGGAAAAACTGGATGGATTGAGTTGTTTGTTAGGTGTGGAATATAGGAAACTCATAGTATAAAAAGCCTTTACTTTCTCAATTACTTCCAGCTTATCTTAAACAGGACACTAATTATTGAGCTCCCAATTTAAGCTGTTTAGTCTGAATATCTACTCTTTTACTCCCTCCTAAATGTGACTGGATCCTGTTGTATCAATTTATTTTCTTCAAGGAAAATCTGATTATAAATGTGGGTGAAGGAGCACATTCGAAGGCCTAGGCAGGCACTGGAAATTTGGGATGCTGCAGCCCCATGTGTTTTGCTGCTGGGGAGATAATGTCACGTTTGGCAGCAGCTGAATGTAGCAGGAAGTGAGGTTTGGCCTTGGCATAGATATCAGATGATGAAATTGTGTAAAGCCCCACCATTCTGAACATTAACATGTACATTGACTTCTGCATGTAAAATCGTTTCATGGACTCAGTAGAAATTCTCCTCTCTGCTGGTCTTGTTTGTATTTTACAAGAAACAGATAAATGACTGTTGAAAAAATAAACAACAACAAAAAAAATCCCCCAGGCTACAACTCCCAAAGAGATTCTTCATTTCTGAAGAGGGGGTTTAATGAAGGGTAACAGTTTGTGTATGAAATGCATTTTTGCTTTCTAATTAAAGTTCCAGCTAAGTGGCAGAATTGTCATTTTATGCCTACTGGGCAGAGCTTTGCTTATATATTGGACGCTAAAGTTATTTTCCTTTTTTCAGCTATGAAATTCCATCCTCTGGAGTGGAATATTGATCAAGTGAGAGGGCTCACTCACAGATCGAGTACATCTCAGCAAGCTGTCCATGCTTTTTATGAGCTTTGATTGGGGAGTGATTAGTGCCACGTCTGACAAACTAATGCTAACTTAAAATCCCTTCTCTTCTTGACCCCAGTTCTTAAGAGCTCATGGAAGGTACCTGTTGCAATTGCTGTTTGTAATGCAGGCACAGGCACATTTAGAAAAATTTCTGAGCACCAATCAGCGAGCAAACAACTTCTGGCCTTGTCTGATTCTTGTCCGTAAAGAGGTTTATAAAGAAGAAAGAAATGAGGCTTCTGAGAAGCCTTGGTTGATTAAGAGCTTTGTTATTTGTACAACAGCAATAAATACAGGACGGGACTGCCTCAAATTAGACACTTAATTAGTCATGGTGCTGGCATTTGAAACTTTAGGACATGTTGAGGTCAGGCTCCAAAGGTGGTGCATTTGGTAAATATAACTGCTGGTCAGTATTGAAATGTTAGCAATGGAATATAGAAACAACAGGACCAGGGTATTGACGGGAATAGCTACTACAGAGAGGCTACATGTGAATCCCTTCGTTTTATTATTTTAAGGAGCAAAGTCACGTTTGACAGTTTTGCTTCTGGAGGTTTTTTTTCATGATGAAATCTCTAACATCTGCCATTCAACTTGTTTCTGCCTGGCCAAGAAATCACTAGGAATTCTGCTCTGTTAGAGGAGTTACATCACTGCAGAGGGAAGATTGCTGAGCTTGCAAGCTGCTTGTTTCTGCTGTGCAAGCATTCAATATTTCACATGATAACTTTAATAAATTTTGTGTTTCTGTTTGGAGAGATGAGCGTAATAATGAAACTGATACTTAAAAGTTATTTTTAGGGAACATTTAACATGACCAGGGCAAGTTTCAGGCAGGTTAGTGGGAGGTGAGAAGTTTGCAATGTCCTGAGGCATCCGGTTCCACTGATCTTTCATATGTGATTAAATTGCTGTTTCTAGATGTAAATCTCGCCAAATAGCTGCTGGCTTTTTTTATATAAATTACACAGATGTAACAGGGCAGAATAAACTTGATAAGCTGTATGAAGGCAAAGAGCAAGTTGCTTATGTTCTTCTCTTGGCTAATTGCTTCTATTCACTGGTTAGCAAGAGCTCGCTCCTGTCTTTTTAGCTGCTATGAATTGCTTTGTGCATAAACAGCTTGGGCTTAAAGAATATTTCTTGTTAGAAGATGCTGCAAAACACTTCTGCCTTCTATTCTTTGTCCTGTTTTTATTTATTTTTAAATGCAAGACAGAATTTTGTCCTGTTCCTTAATCACAGGGTTCCTTTTCTGTGAGGCAGCCTCGGCTGATGTGTGGATTCACGTTCTCACTCGTGAGACTCTGGAATAGGAGAAAGCAGAGTAGCAGGTAGCAATGTCAAATGACAAGCAGTGTAAGCAGGAGGGTCAGAAAAGCTGGAGAAGAAATGGAGCTGCTGCTCATGTCCTGCTGTGCAGGAAATGTGGTGCCCCAGGAGTGAGTGTGCAAGCACAGCACCTTCCTGCAGCAGCCTTGCTGTGTGAGTGCTTTCTGCCTCTGACCTGCTCCCTGCCACTCCTTTGGAGGGGCACAGAAAGGGACAGCAGGGATGGGGCAGACAGAAAGAGCTATTCTCTGGTATGGAAGTCTAATTATTTCCTTCCCCATGATGCTGGTGCATTTCTAAAGGCAGCTGCTCACCTCTGGGAAACAGAATTAAATGCCCAGCTTGGCCATTTTTTGGAGGTGATCTTGGAGTGTATGGCAGCTCTGAGAGTAGGCACTGAAGCTCTTTAGTCATTACGTCCTGTAATCAGAGCTAATTGCCTTGGGTGCTGCAGTAGCGCCATGTGAACCTGGGTAAACACAAACCAGCCCAATAGGACTAAAGTTAGTGTGAATAATTAAAACATAAGCAGAATGCATTCATGGCAACTTTCTAATTCTTTCACTGTGCCTTTTCACCTCTGTCGTGCTGCTCAGTGCCCTGAGGAGGGTGTCCCTGGCAGTCCCTTGTCCTGTTTGCCTCCCCCCTTCTTGTGAGGTCAGCAGGAGATGGCAGCTGCTCCTCCTTGTGGGGCACCCAAAATGTGATGTGGGTGAATGCTGTAAATCCTCTCAGGAGCTCTTTCTGTGGGTGGACTCGTGCAGGTGGCAAGCCATGGCTCTTTTCCATCCCCTGGGAACTGTACACAGATTTCCTGATGTTTTCAGGCCTGTTCAGAGGTTATGTGAGGCAGGGGCACTGTGGCTGCACTGGTGGCCACTGAGCAGTGTCTGCTTGCAGGAGTTTGCATCAGACGTTGGCCCTAAACATTCCATCAAGACCAAAGTGACAAGTTCTGTTCCCCAGACAGCAGTGAGGCTTTGCCTTGTTCCTCCCTCTTTTACTGCAGCCTCTTACCTGTATCCTCTCTAGGACACAGGTATCAGTCCCAATTTTGAACCATTTTCAATTGTCAAAACAAATCTTGCTGTCTATATATTTTTTTTCAATCTTTGGTGTCCTTGTGTTACACAATATTTGCTTGGAGTGGGATTCACATCACTTGGGTCTGAAAACAAATCTGAAAGTAATTCAAGTCTGTGTCAGTTTGGTGAGGGTATCTCACTGCTCTGCACCCCAGCAGAGCTGTCCCAGTGATATTCAATATTCCCATTATTTATCTCAAGCTTTTCCTTGCTCTCTCTGGAACAGGGCACTTTTAAAAGCCACATCCCCCATGCTCCCAGTTTCTATTCTAATCTTTCTCCTCCATACTGCAATTCTGATTGGAAAAAGGGATTGAGCTTCGCTGGTGTTCTGTGTAGATGACATTTCAACAGCCAGAGAACTCAGGGCAAGGCAGAATGGTCTTTACAGCCCCAGCACCAGGGAATAGCACAGGCAGGAAGGTCAGCCCACGGGTGAGGACTGACAGAACTGAGAGGTTGGTGTGGGAGAAAAAAGGGAAATTTAAACATGGCTGGAGCATGCATGTCTCTGCACAGGTCTCAAACGCTGTGTTTTCCTGTTGAAACATGTCTGAGGACTGGAATGTGTGAATAAACAGTGTGATTTATGTTACTTCTTCTTAATGTGAGTCACTTCTTAAAGAGTGATCTCGGGGACAAACATAAACTTGAATTCTTCCCTGCTATACCTTTTGAAGAAAAAAAGTTTCCATGTCCTGCCCTCCTTTATCCCCAAGAACAAACTCAGGTGGAAAAACCTTCAGTTGCTATAAAGTTCTATTGCAACCTTGTAAAACAAAACCCTAAGGCCCTTCTGTTATCATCTCATTAGAGGCTTAAATGAAAGGAAATTGAGAGTTAAGGTTGTATCTGGCTGAGTCATTGTCTCAGACTTACACACATGCAAGCAAATGTGGATTACTATGTGTTTAAGGTTCAAGTGCTCTGGGCAATTTAACAATTCAGTTCTTAATGGCATACAGGAAATAAAATACTAAATATTGACCATAATATTGGCCGTATATTTATATTGGCCCTATATTTATCTTCTTGCCAATGTAGTTTCTAATGCAGTAACCATCACAGGAACTCTGTAACGATTCAATATTCCTATTGAAATAAGTTATGTTTAATTATAGCTGAATTCTGGTCTTCCTTGGTCTCACGAGTATTCATGTTTTCTGGAGGGTGGGTTTCAGAAACTGTTCTCTCACTAAAGATATTTAATACTTATTTAAACAGGAGTTCCTCTGGCTATGGTGTAAGTTGAGCCTCCAAGGACAATGTGATAAAGAATTAATGGAGAAGACCAACCCCCACAACCTCCCTTCAGGTAGTTGTAGGGAGTGATAAGGTCTTCCCTGAGTCTCCTTTTCCCCTGCCAGTGTGGGTTAGGAGGATTTGTATTTAACCCTTGATTTTTAATCCTGTTCACTCAGAGGTGACAGTTTTAAGGAGTCTGATGTGCCTTTGTCTTGTTTATTTTAAGGAAAATGGGCATTTTGCTTGGGGTACGCTCCCACACTGATTGTGTGTGGCAATTTAAATTTAAAAAATTGAGATTATGTAAAGTTGCCCCCTTTTTTTACAGCCTAATTGAGTTTCATGAGGTTCCTTGACAGAAAAACTGGGAGTTGCCAGTATTCTGCTTTTCATTGCTGTTGGCCTGTAGTTGGGGAATAATATGTTTATGAAAACTAGAAAGAAAACAGCCATCCCACACAATCATCAAATATCACAAACTGATCCTCCTGCAGTTTCCCATTATCTCCATGCACCCAGTTTTTACATTCAAAGCAGACAGATACTGCCGAGGAAGGGTAAAAAAACCTCAAAACCATGAGGAACCACTTGGAAGCTGAGACAGGCAAGTTCAGGTTTGGCAGGCCTGGTGTTTTAGGATACTGTGCACCCACCTTCTCCCTCTTCTGTGCTCATACCTGGCAGCGTTGCCTGCAAAATAGGTGTTTGGGATTCCTGTCCCCCCTCCAAACTCCCTCAGGGGAAATGCCTTTCCCCCTTCCCAGTACCTGCACAGGAGGTGGGAAGCTGATGGGAATTTTTGTGTGCACTGCAGGGTGTCTGTGCTACTATTTCTGACTGCCATCCTAGATGAATTATTAGAATTTATTGTGTAAGAAAGTGCAGATTACTTTGTGTGCAAATGAGACATGATCTGCCTTAATTAAATCCCAAGAACTGATTTATTTAAAAAAAAAAACCAAAACCCAAAAATGCTGAAATTTGCAGGGTCATAGTCATAAGGAAAAAATGTGTGATTTGTTTAAAAAAAGTACACCAAACAAAACCCCAATTGTTTTCCCTAAATTGATTGCAAATGTGCAAGTATAAGTAACATTTGGGTTTCTTTAACAAACTCCCAAGTGATTCAGCAGTTGCCAAGGTAACAGTGCTACTTTTAATAACAATAAAGAAAGCATATAAAACTTCCACACTTCTCATTGTCTAAGATAATGCTGCACTGATGCTGTAATAACATTATTAGCATGTACTTTCTTTTACTCATTGAGAAGCATGTCTGGTTCATAAATTGACTGTGCAGTGCATCCATCACGGTGGGATCTGGGCTCATCAGGGCTCCTGGAGACTGCAGGGATGTGAAGAAATGACAAAGTATTTGGTTGTTCCAAATCCATTTCTTAGATTGACTTTTTTGATTTTTTGCTTTCTGAGGCTGTCATTGTAGCATGTAGTTGCCCTATAAAAGTTAGGTGAATATTCCTGATCTCTTTAATGCAAAAGTATCAGTATAAGCAAATCCTGCAGATAGTCCTCAAGACTAAGCTATACCTCATAAAACATTGAGAATACTCTTTTATTATTCATGGGAAGGTGTGCATTACTAAAGAAAATTCAGTTTTTAGTACTAAAATTTTGTTGTTCTTGCATGTTTTAGAGCTTCCCTGTTTGCGTCTACATGGATGCCTTCTGTTGTGCCTTCCCCTCCCACCCCCCGAAATTTGAGCTTCTAGTGAGCTTTGGCAGAGAGCTCAATGTGGTTACTCTGGATATAAACCCCTAGGTCTGGGTGGATTATTTGCATTCTGAATACTTGACCTCATGTTTCATTCTAACTGAGTATCCACCTCTCTATCAAGGTTTTGGCACTTCACAAATGAGAGAAACCTGTTTTCCTGCTTATTTCTACAGTCAAATCTGTGATTTTTTTGAAGGCAATTTTTCTATTGGTGTCTGTAGTTGTGGCAATGAGTCTTTTAATAAAAAGCTTGAAAAAAAGATTCAAGTTCCCTTCACTGGAGTTTTGGACTTGGTTATTTTCTTTTTAACAAACAATCCTTTTACAGCTTTTTAATATTTTAGTTTTGAGGAAATGGCACTGAAATTACATGAGTAGTTATAGTCCACTGTGCGCCTCCATCTGAGATTCTGGTTGCACTGGAGATACTAAAGGTTAATCTGTGCCTCTAGAGGTAGGCTATTTTAAATTAAAAAATAAAAAACCAGTCAATCAAACCTCCTCATGGGGTGAAGATGTGAAATGTGGAAGGAGGAATCACTTGCCCATTTACAGCCTTTGCCAGTACTGACTCTCTTGACTGTTCATCTCTCACCAACACTTAATGACCCCAGGGGAGCTTCATTGAAGGATTAGATGAGTTTCTGTCGTCTACAGAAGCGTCACATTCAAAACAATAATATATTTTTGAATCTAGAAGTTAGTGAGAATCATGGATTGCTCCCAGGACATGTGAGTGTTACTCCTTTCCTTTAGAAAGAACAATGTTATTTCCAGAACATCTGCCATAGCTGATCACCTAAGCCCCCAAAGCAGCCCTGCTGTGGACACAAGGCTCTGAACCAGTGTCCCTTGCTCAGCTGGGGACATTCTGAAGGTCTTGAATAGATCTTGAATAGGAGGGCACTTTGGGTCACCCAGAGCCCAGAGGAGGGCCTGGTGTTGGGTACACATCTGTAGGTGTCACAGAACACCTTCCAGAGCTGAGCATGGTGTCCAGGGACATCTCAGGACAGCCCTGATCAGTGCTCCTGTCAGCACTGGAAACTCTGTTGTGTTACAGATGGGAGATCACTGGCCTGTGTCTGCTTTGGCTGTGCAACACAGGTTGTGTCTATAATGGAAAGATAGGGTAGTTCAGCATTAAAATGGAGTGGGGTTAAATTTGTATTTTTAACTTTGTCTAGTGGTTTTCACTCATGAAGTGAAAGGCTGCTTTTTCTGATATAATTTTATGAGCATATTTTATTCACGACAGCACCAATTATTCAATATTTATCTTAGGTTAGCTGTGTTAATAGAGAGAAACTTCTCCAAGGGCAGAAAGTTTGCTGGAGACCTTTTGACCCAGTGAAGACTTCCTTTTGTTTGGCTTAGGTACAGGAGTCTGCTCCAACTTGATTTTGTCACTCAGGTTCTTTTTTGTTTCCATGAAGATGCTTTGGGGCAGGCACTGTCTTTTTGGGATTGTTTGCACAGTACCGAGGATGGTGTGGCCCTTGTCCCTTGCGGGGCCATCTAAGCCACTCTGTAAAGGAGGTAATGGGCTACTGCAGTTGAGAAGCATAGCTCAGGAGCAGCTTATTTACTTATTTTTATGGAATTATATTTCCAGGCAGGTGAAGGGAGAGCAGAGCAGTGGTGACCATTAATAATGATCTATTATAGGAACAGACTGGAGCAGAGAGTATAACTGACACAATTTACTGCCTGAAATACAACAATACCAATTTAAGCTCTGGACAAGATAGTTTATTAATCTCTTCACCTGTGTTCTGTCAAAACTTATTTTTAGGATAAATATCTGGCAGGCTGTATTTTAAGAAGTGCAGAGCAGTTTTTTCTTCACTACAGGCTTCATTCCTTAGGATTACAGTAGAGAGTGCTTGTGCTTTAAAAATAACCTCAACAAAACACTCTCTAAAACAAAAGTATATCACATTCTGTCTCCCTATCAAGGCATGCACGCTCCAAAAGTGAAAATCTGCCATTTCCAGATAAATTGGTTGTTTGTTAGTGGCCAAAAATTGATGTAATAGCAGACTGATGGATTCAAGATGCAGTTTTCCCCATCTTTATGACTTTAATGTGGCTGGCATTCATCCTCCTGTTATCTGGTTGTACCTCAGCGCAAATATTATTGATAATATTTCTTATGTAAGAGAGTCAGCCCACAGTCTTCCATTTTTCCTTTATTTCACTGCAGTTGTCTGTTGGTGTGTCAACACAATGAAATCTGTGGCTTGGTCCTGACCTGCAGCAAAAAAAGAAAGTGTGTTTTAGGTTATTTTTTCCTTTGGCATTTATTAGTAAGGAACCAAGTATTTTAAAGCATTTTGAATTGTCTGATTCTGCCTTGTCAAGGTGCAATTCCTGCGCTCAGCACTCACCTTCTGAACAATGGCCTCGTTCTTCTCTGCTCTTTGCTGCTCACATCTGGGAGCTGATCTGCTCAGGAGGTGTCAGAGGGTGTTTTATCTGCTGATGTTTATGCCGGTGATCAGCACTCTGTCTGCACGGGCAGACACTCCACATCTCACTTTGAAATGCAGGGAAATGTCTGGACCCAATCAAGTGATGCTGGAAAGAAAGACTCGCACAGTGTCTGGGGAAAACAGAGCTCGGAGGGCTAAGGGGGAGAGGTTTAAATCGGTGTCAAATGGCTCTGCGTTTTACTGGGATTGATGGGTTTTTGTGGATTCATTAGTGCATCTGCTGCTACATTAAAACACAGGCCTGCCCAGCCTGGGATGGAAAAGCAGGAAATGGCCTAAATGCAGCTAAGGACTGAGTTATTACCAACTTTTGTCCCTGCCTAATTAGGAGTAGCACTGGACTAGTAGCCTGGAATATATAGGCTAACGATGTGTTAGAGCCTTTCCTGTAAAACTTTATGCTCAGCAGGAAAGATAGTGGGAATGTGAATGGAGCACTGATACTATTTAGATGTTTTATTAGTGATGATGTAGTAACACACTTGAATTCAGGAGAAGCTTAGGTGACATTTTAACCAAGTTTCAATCCAAGGTGATGCTGCTTGGTGCCAGAGCTGGAAAATACTCCCCCTTTATTTTTCATTTGCAAATGAAATTTTCTACTCTCATAGCTGCTATCCACTGTTTTAGTCACAAAGCACATTTTGTTTGTTTTCAATATAAACTGCTTGTTAGCTGTTCTATTTTGCTATCCACCCTTTTTGGTGGATGCCTCGTCACTTGGCTCACAGCATATGACTTTTTTAATGGATGAATGCACAGGTTTTTTTCTTTATTGCTTGATTATTTTCCTAAATGACCGGTTACAAATAGATCATTCAAACGATGTTAGCTTTAAATGAATGCTGCATCTTGTGGCATTGATATTTGTGGAATAGTTCTTGTTTGGAAATACTTCAAATTCCCTGTCACCACCTTACCAATTAGTAACAAAGAGCAGCACAAGCCAATGCTTGTATCATTGAAAACACTTGCTAACAATTGATTCGAGAGTTTGATCTGCTCTATCAAGCAAATAAAATTTTCACAGATCAGTGGAAGGTAGTTGTTTTAATAAAAAAGAAATTCAAGCAGCCCTTAACCAATCTAAGCTGTTCTGTGTGAAGAGGTTTAAAGTCTCGTCATGAAAGCACGAAAGGGCTGATTATGAGAGCAGCAACCCTTTTTACCTACAAAGTTAATTAGAAGACAGGATGGACAAGTCAAAGGGCCTAGATCTGTGCTGGGAGCAGGAAGTTGATGCAATTCAGCTTTCATGGTGTTGGAATATGGAAAGATGATGGTGCTGAGAGGTGCTTAGTATGTGCAGACAATAAATTACTTAAGGCTGCAAAGTATTCAGGAGCAAAGATAGGGTTGAGGAAAAAAAACTGTCTAGCAAGTTGAGATGTCTGAGGTTCATTACTGCTGTCACAGAGTGGTGTAGGCTTGTTTTTCATGATTTTTTAGAAAATATTTTCTATAGTGTGCCACATGTGGTTGTGCCAATTGCCTTAAAGAGAGCCTGTGACTGGAATATGTAGAGTTGTGAATTTTGTCTGATCATGAATCACTTCGCTAAACATGGTGTGGCAGTTACTGACGAAGATCAAAGATCTTTGGCAACTGCATGTTGTTTCTGCCAGTAGGTTTTTTAGTAATATTATAAATTATGGTTTAAAAAAATGAAAAAGGAATTAAGGATAACCCTTCCCAGTTATTCTCAGAACACCGTTTTCTCTTTAACTTGGTAGTCACTTAAAAACCATTGTACAGAGATTTAAGAATGCAGCTTATCCAAGGTAATTGTTCAGAAGAACATTCCTTTTAATCACTTGAATATGATGAAACCAGGTAACTGGAGATTTTTGTTACAAAAATAGGGTCATGATTGGGGTAATACTGTTACTGCTGTTTATTGTTAACGATTGGAAAGGCAGCTTTGAAACACTGAACTTTGGGAGCAGTGCTGATCAGGCTTTGATTTATAACTGGGTGAAATAAAGCTCTGTGTTCCTGATAATCTCACGTGCAAGCAAATAGATTAATTCAAAAGAAGTCTGAGATTGAGAATGGAGAAGAAAATCTGGTTTAAAAACATCTTATAAATCTTGCTCAGGAAATGGGAACTATATGACTTAAGTATGTGCCATGCAAGATAACTCCATTTTCTGGAAAATAAGGTAATGCAGAAACAACATCTGTGCTAAGACTCTTTGCTGTTCTGGCATCTTCTGTGACTCCTACTGTAACTCCAGTTATGGTCCCCCTTGCACTATTAGTAAAGTATTTGAATGCCAGTGCTGGAATTCAAGTAAATAAAAAAATAGTAACCCCAGTGGAAAGCTGCCTTTTCTGCAATGACCTCTCTGAGACCACGGAAGCCAGGAGGTCGAGGTACCTGAATTCAAGATGTCTTTTCTAGCTGTGATGGACAGCTGTTCGACTTTGGCTTGGGATGGTTTCTCTAAGCAATGAACGGACAAATTGCCTGGAAGGAGGGGGGAAAGTGATCTCCTGAATGCAGTTACAGGAGAGGTTTTTGGGCTGAGGCACTTGGTGGGTAAGGAGTGGCAGAAGAGTGCGCTTAAGAGTGAGTAGCTTATGCAAAAAGCAGGGATCCCCCAGCCAAGCCTCAGGCATAAGAGGGAAGGCTTTTGAAGGATCAGAGTGTACTGGGGAGAACTTGCTCAGATTCTGCTGCTTGCTTTGAAATGCAGGAAACAGCCAGAAAACTTTTAAAAAATTTTTTTAATATCATCACTTTAAAATTCAGTCTTGCTTTTTGGTGGAGTTTTGTGCTGATGACATGGAAAAATGTTGCGTTGCTTGTTTTTTCTTGGTGTGACCCTTTGTGAAAGTGTGTCTATGCTTTTTTATGTGAGTGTTATCTTCTGCAAGCAGTGTTGTCAAGCCAGCTTGTCATGCTGTTAGGGAATTTTGGACTGGATGGTGGATCATACTGGTAATACTTCTGGCTTAAAATCCTTGGGATCTGACAGAACTGAGATATGTTCATCCCCATTTTCCTGCTCAATTTACAATTATTTGTGTGCTTTGACTTATTTCTGTGTGTGTGTTTTGACTTATTCTTTTTTTTTTTTTTTCTTCCCCTGGGTACAAATCAGATTGCCACAGACACAGAGTGTTTCTATGGCTGTCTTCAGCCTGTGATGTGTTCCCCAGGCTGGGGAGCGAGGCAGTGTCCCTGCACTGCACTTATGGCAGGGCTGGGTCTTGCTGGCATTTCACAGATGAAAAACCATCCTCTGTCCTTTATTCTCAGCTCAAGAGACTTAGTTTGGGGTTTTTTCCCCCTTAAGAGGAGAGTTGAGCAAGCCCTCAATGTACCTGAACTCAAAGAGGGTGATCTTTTCCTTCACAGATCTGGTTGAATATGGTGTTCAGGTTCTTTTCCCAATATTTATTCCTCAATAGAGTAAAGTACTTGCTCTTAAAAAGCTGCACATTCCATTAGAGAGTTGGTTTCTTCCAGGCAAAAGGTGAAATGGAATTTATACAGAAAACCAGTTAAGAGCTTTGAAGTGTGTATAATGAAGTGTGTCAAAGATGTCTTTTTACTTAGACTTTAAGTAAGCCAGATTTGAACTTTAACTTTCTGCTTTCTCTTTATGACATTCAGATCAGAAGGATAGTGAGATTACACCAAAATGTTTTTGTGTATTTGTTATTCCAATGTTTCTTGAAAGACTCGTACTGTCAAGTGTATTTGTGTGTGAAGTGTTTTGCTTTTCTTTCACTTGAATGGAGGCTTTTGTTTCAAAGGCCAGCACAAGTATGACTTGGATATCTTTTTGTGAGGCATTATTGTAAATGAATTTATTTTTTTTTTAGGAAACAGCATGTCTTACTTTCATTTTCTGTAAATAAAGTCACTAGGCTAAAGGAAGAAAAATCTGGGCTTTCAGTTTAAAGAGATCTTTATTTCCATAAAATTGCACACCTATAATTATCAACCAGCGTTGTAGCTGTTCCAGCTTTTATAACTAAAATGTTCCTGCCCTTGATTGTCTGACTTAGAGTAGCAGAACAGGCTATTTAAATCATTGTGATAAAATGAATTGAGCATCATGGCACTTAAACCTCTTGAATACTAACGGATTTAAAGCACAGACTTTTTGAAATGGTGCCCACTCGTCCTCGTGCTATTCACTGTGCTTCTGTGGCTCCTTCTCCTCTAACCACTGATAGTGGTGCTCAAACATCTGGCCATTGAATAAACGAGTGAAAACACAAGTATTTGATTGAAGTGATGTGTGCAGTGCTCTCTGGGATGAAAGGAATTCCAGAAGGATGTAACACAGTGTTATTTGCTTGAGATACTTAAGGCTCTCCTAGAAAATTAATTTAGTAGCTATTTTTTGAGGAGTGGTGTGTTTTGAAGGGGGGCTGAGAAGTGGTAAAGTTTTTTTTTATTCACCACCCTGTGAAAATCTTTAGCTGCTGATAAATGCGAGGCTGTTGATCTCTGTGAGGTTTATAGTCTGCTGGTGCTTTGCAATATTCAGCTCTCCGCTGTCACTGTGCTCATGCCTCTCACTGGGAGCAGATTGCATTTGAATTTTCAGAAAAATTGCATTGTATTGATAGGATGGGCACAGCTGCTGCTTAGACTTCAGTCATTCTTCAGGGTAACACTTGGTTTGCAGAGCGGTATCTGCAAACTTAATGAGGGAAATATAACCACATACACCTAATAATGTAAGTGACTCAAGTAACTTCATTGTTTGAGATGATTTCTGTAAATAGGACAAGGAACTAATATTTACTTTTGATTTAATCTCTTCCTCATGATTCACAGGAGCTGGCAAAATTAAGCAATAATTAAAATCTTTATTCCAGTTTAAGAAAAGTTCTGTTACTTAGCATGTGGTTTTTGCCTGGTTAGCAGAAGGAATCTGGTTTAAGAAAATGCTTCATCCTCACCTCTTGGTGAAAATGGAATATTACCTCTGGCTTTGGTGTGGCTGCATCTGTTGGGGAGTATGTATGAATAGGTAAATTATGCTGGATGTAAGGCCTATAAAGTGGTTTTGGGATCATAGGATAAAGGTTGCTGTATGAATGCGAATTAAGTTATCTGATAAACTATAGCTCCAGGGCAGGGATGAAGGTTTTTGGCTAAGGTAGCTTTTACACCCCCACTGCAGGCACTAGAGCACTGTGAATCCAGTTCTTCCTTGCTGAGGAACTCACCTGGGTGATCTCAACGCTGCTTTGTCCTGCTGTGTGACAGACACTTTGGACACATGTCACTGTGAGAGCTGAAGGGATACCCTTCCAGTGACATCTGAAGCTTAGATTTTGCAAAAATAAATATTGTGGTCTTGACTAAAAAAGACTAAATGAGAAATAATGAGGGGTGAAATACTTAAAGCCCTTCAAGCCACTGATTCCAAGTGTTCTTGTGGGGCAGGTCAGAGGCTGGAAGGTGCAGAACCAGAAGCAAATATTGCTGCATGATGGAGCCACAGCACATTTTTCCTTTAGAAACCTTCTTTCACTTATTCCTGGGAGGCAGGTTTTGTCCTGAGGAGGGATTCCCATACTAATGTTTTCTCATTTTCTATCCTCCCTAGCACTGCCACTCTTCCTTGTTTTAGTGTCCCCCCTAAGAATTTATCCATTCTCCTTTAGAACTGGAATCTCAATTTCACCCTCCTTTATCCCATCTTTTCCTCTAAATATCTTAATTTCATTTCATTCTTTAGTCTTCCCTTGCCCTTAAAGGTCTTCTGACAATAAGATTAATGGAAAACATAGCTTCCAGCTCATCATCTGGGCATGCTTAGGAAAGAAGAGCTGCATTAGCAACTGGAAGCTCTCTGTGTGTTGTGCTCTAGGGAGATGATACACACCAAAAACATGCCAAGAAAAGATTAGTCAAGGTCAGGGGCAACCTAGCCTGGACTTGCCTGGGTCAAAACATGCCTCTTATTTCTAAGTGCAAGCAAAATATCTATTTGTAATGTTTTTCTAAGGCAGAGACTTTTTTTATACATTATTGCAAAGCTTTTGTTGGCCACAGGTAGAGGTAGATTCCTCTGATTGGATTCTGCTGCATGAAGATAAAACCACATATCTTATTGGCATCTCTTGGGTGGTGCAATTAAAATCCACCTCCAGTCCCCCTGCTGCATCCCCCAGCGAGCCAGTGGCACCACAAGCAGCTGATTCTCAGGGCTGTATAATGAGTAACACTTGTGATTGATTTCCTGCTATTTTTGTGGAAGGCTGATGTATGAAATTTGTCAGTTTGGGATCCCTGGAGCTAGGAACATGTCTGATCACATCTGCTGGCAAGCAGAGGCCGGTGGGGTATGCGAGTGAGATCTGGCCATGGGTTCAGGTGGCTGCTGTCCCCAGGTACTTTCTCTGGCACTGCCTGAGAGGAGAAAGTGGGGAATTTCTGAAAATCTGTTTTGCTCATTCCCAGGCTGCACGGGAAGGGCACTCCCTCCCACTCTTCCTTTCCTTTCTCTGACAGTCCTCACCTTTTCTGTCTTGCCTTAGGGCTAAAAGGTGTCTGGAGAAGAGAAAACTTAAGCGCCAGAAGAGGAGTGAAGCTGTATATGGGGTTAGGCAGAAATTAAAATGGGATTATCTGGAGGGTGGAAAGGAAAGAAGAGCAAAACTGTTCTCACTACCCCAGTCCTGGTAATTTTATTAACTCCATTTATACACTCAAAAAGCAGGAACCCTGCAAATCTTACCTTTGCACACCTGTACTGATTCAATGGATTGCTGATTGAGGCCTGTGAAGGTTTGTCAGTCAAGGCTCTTGTTTACTTATAACAGCGTAAAGATATTTTGAAGGAATGTATTATTTGTCATTTTTCCACTGCAACATGCATGCCTGGCCCCTCTCCTGGGTGTCTAAACACAGAGCCTGTTACAACTGCGAAGATGCAGCACTGTGGTTCAAGGAATAACAGCCAATTTTGGTGAAATTATCATCATCCAGAGAAGAATAAGCAGGAAATTATTTATTTACTGACTTTTGACCTTATTTTCTTACTGCTGACTGCAGATAACTTGCAATTTGTTTGATGCTAAATAAAATCTATAGAGACCTGTAAGCATCTCTTGTTTGGACAGGTCTATACACAGTTAGTTGGTCACATTGAAATGGAATATTATGGTTTTTCAGTTTATAAGATACACAAATCATGTTTTTCTGGTTTTCCCCAAAAGTGTTCTGATCTGATAATGTTTCTGCCATTAAACTCATCAACTGGATTATTCCTGGAAGATGAACAAAATAGTTTATAAAATCTTTATGTAAATTACTTCCTTTGAGCGGTTTTGCATGAAACAACTTTTTTTTTTTTGGGGGGTGGTATTTTAACCAAAAACCAGCTGCTTGCCAAGCTCCACCTTGACCTCTGTTTACCTTTGAGGGCAGCCAGCTTCTCTATTCATCATTTTATGCATTGAAATTAATGGGTTCTGGCTGGTTCAGCAGAAAATATCTGGTTTCCTGAAAAGCACCCTGAGAGATTGTTTTTACAGTACCACTCCTGCTTGGACAGACATGGTAAGCACTAGAAAGCCTCACTCAAGCTGTTCTCTTGGGACTTCCAGCTCTGCTTTGCAGACAAATGAATTTTCTGAACTTTTGGGTTCCTATCCTAACTGAATCTCTGAACCTCTTTTGAAGCCTGCCTGTTCTTACAAGAAACCTTAGCAGAGAGGAGGTTTGTTTATGAAAGGATATATTAGACTCCTTCATTTGCAGCCAACAAAAGCAGCTCTCCTTTCCTGCCTGTTCTAATTGATTTTTATTTTTTATTTATTGTTTTGAAGTTAAACAAATCACAGATTAAAACCCCCCTTCAACCTACGCCTCTAGATATTTTTGCCACATAGTAAAAATGCAAGTGCTGGTGCAAAGGAAAAGCAAACCCCTGAGGTTTGGAGTGTAATGTTCCTGCAGATTCTTGGTCCATGCCTACTGAGTTCTTCATGGCTGCAGCTCTCCGTGGGCTCTGCTGCCACAGCTCTGGGGCTGTGGTGCTGGAACCAGCTGTGTAGGAAATGTAAAATTTGTTTTGGTGCAGCTATGACTTTCTGATGGAATATAAAAACCCCCAAAGATTATTGTTCAGTGGACTTTATCTAGTATTCCACAGGAGGAGTTTAAGCCAGGATACACTGTCATGGCTCAGAACAAACAGATAATTCTACTTTTGACCCCAATTCCTAAACCTAGAGACAAATGACAAATAAAAACCCTATTAAAAACCTAAAGCTTTGACTTTCCTATTAAACTCCAGCACAAGCTAATCCTTGCAGTGTTTTCAGTCTGGTTAGATCTTAATTGTCAATCTTTCCTTTACCCTTCAACTTCACGACTGCTGGCAGAATTTAATGAATTTTTAAATGTATGTCATGTATAGGTCAGGTCACTTAATAGAATATCAACCATCTTCATGAGAGAAGAAGCTTTTCTTAGTCAAACAAACAAAGACATTACAAAAAATTTACTTATTCTGTCATTTATTGTAGCCCACAACACACCTGTAGAACATAGCAAAGTTTGAAGCTGTAGCATATACACAGCTCTGTAACCTGTGTACATTTCTCTTCACACATTTGCTCATGACAGACCATGGATCTTGTTCAGCAAAGCAATGAAGAGAAGGATCTTGTGCTAAGCAGAGAGATGAGGTCTGGTTCCTGAGCAGTTATTGAGGTTCCCATGTCCCTCTGGCCAACCCAGTCCTAGAAATGGGTCTCTCTTTGCCATAATCTTCATTTAAAGGTCCTTACTGATCTCCTGACTGCCTTCTCCCAGAGTAGGGTGACACAGAGCTGCTGCATGAGTCCATGTGTTTTATGTTCCTCAAAAATATCAGTGAGTCAGAGCCAAAGCTGGGTGAACTCACTGCCATTGGGTCCATGTTTATTACTCATTTATAAAAGAAAGTTATGTGTAGGAACCAAAGGTGGTAAGAAGCTGTAGATCTTCGTGAGGAGACTGGAACAAAAGGCTGATCATGAAAATGAATGGAGTTATTGTGTGTGCAGAGACTTCTTTTTGAACAGATAACATTTTCTTAATTTCCCTGAGCCTGTAAATTTATGCCTAATCTTGGCATAGAGCAAAATCTTTTTTTCTTTTGCTTCGTAGTGAAAGTTGTTTAATTTATTAGTAAGGAGATAATTTTTGTTTATACGCCAAGAGGCTGTCTTTGGAAATTATACAATTGTCTGCTTTTGGTGTTGCTAGATAATGGGATTATGTGAAATTTAAAATATACCCATCACTTTTGCATATGAGTGATGACTGCATGTGCAGTGAGATTTATGGGGTATGCAGCAGTTTGTGCAGTATCATGACCATTTCTGTGGTATTTAACTAGCAGTTGCTTGGCTGAGTATTTTAAAAAGCATAAAATAGAGGTGTTGGGGGAGAAGTTGTTTTACCTAAATGTTATTTGGCTTTCATAACACCTAATGCTTTAAAGAAGTCTTATATCACACACCACACTCACCCACCTTCCCCCCAAGCACTCCCCCTGGTAATGTGTGAGGAATATCTACTTATAGGGTTCTGGTAAATGGCTACACTTTCTGAAGGAACTCATAAGATCCCATGAATTAAAATTGATAAGAAGTGTAATCTGAGTTAGTTCTGCTGTAAAAACTGAATCAGTCATTAGCTGTAGGACAGAGCACTTCGAAACAGTCCATTAAGGCAAGAGATTGCCCAATTAGATATTCACGTGGCAGTTAAAATTGCATCAGAATGTTAACCACTTCCAATTTTTAGTCAAATGCCTTTTAAAACTTTGACTGAAATGTTCTTAGTTCTTGCTGCATGGAAAGAGAGAAAAAAGTGCTTGAAATAGTTGTTAAAAATAACCGAAGCCCCACATCCACATTAATTTCATGCCAAGTTGTTCTTTATGTAATTTGAAAGGGCTGTGATATTCAGCTTCAAGTATTGAGAAATTTAAAGGGAATATTAATATGCCCTTACAATATTCCCATATGAGTGAAAATGATGTGAAGATTTCCTTTGCAACCTGAGAGATGAACAAATGTTTTGAACAAACTGATCTTCAAAATTTTTGATGCTTTTCAAAGTTTTTAGAAGTTTGGTTTTTTTTTAAATTTTTTTATTCCTAAGACAAGGGAAAGAAAGCGTATTCAGACATTCCAGTTTAATTAACCTTATTTTAAATAAATTTAAGTGCTATTTGTAATTGTCTTAAAGAAATTACAGCAATCACTTGAGGAGTGGGGGGTTTCACTTTATGGTCTACAAGCTCTGTTAAATTCAGTCTCCTGAGAACTCTTGCATTTGTCTGTGTTGTTTTGGGTTTTTTTTCTATCTTCTGGTTGTTTTTTACCCTTTTTAAGTGTTGTTTCAGTACACAGACAGTTGAAAAGTACCTTGGGCAAGTGGAGCCATGGATCCTCCAGAGGGGACACATCAATAGAGTAGTGGTTTTCAGTAAGGTTAATATGAATAAATCAGACATTATAACTCTAGAGCCAGATATTTGCAATTGTCTAGTGAAAAAAAGACAATAAAGGCACAGGTGAAATTTCCTAGAAGTCTGCACTTCTGCTCTGTGCTTCTCTACCTGCCACACAAATACAGTGTCAAGTACATTAGAGCAATTCCTTCAGGAATGACAAGAAATGCTCGAATTCTGAGGCTGTGCTAAGAGATGAATGCTTGCAGGGATGGCTCTTGTAGAGAAAATTCCAGGGCTGTTGGGTTTAGGAGTTGATCAACATTTGTAGATACTCTCAGAATTATAATCCCAGCATTGTTGTCAGGACTCTGTTCAGAAATCTTGTTTCTATATCTTAATAGGAATATTCAGATTTAATTTGAACTGTCTATCTTGAAAGTTTTGTTCTGCAAAAGATTGACCTGAGAATGGCTTTATCCTGAATGTGGTGGTGGGGTTTTTGTGGTTTTTTTTTCTTTTTTTCCTTTTTTTTTTTTTTTTTTTTTGGTTTGGTTTTTGTTTGTTTGGTTTTTGTTTTTATTTGTTTATTTGGAGATTTTTTTGTGCTTTGTTTTGGGGTTTTTTTTGGGCGGGGAGTGCTTTTTTGATGTGAACATACAGGGAACTCCTTTTCCAGGCAGTTAATATGCTGATATTGACTGATTATATAACATTTATTGATATTCAGATACAGATGCTTGCTAGGATAAGGCAGGTCCTCAGTGACTGACATTGTGGAGCACGTGCATATTTTGTTTGGGTTTGGCCTTTATGTATCAGAATCTAATAAGAAAAAATTAACAAAAAGGGCTGCAACAACACTCCTTGTGCTTATTCTGGCAAATGAGGTTACTGTTCTTGCTTGAGAAGTCATAAGGAGAATTGGGTGGGAAAGAGCTTGGGATGATAAATGTTGTCATTATTTTATGTCTAATAGAAACAAAACTTTTTTGTCCCTTTAGTGACACTGACATAAGTGCTCTGGTCTGGTGTTCTCCGGTGGAAATATCCAGAGCTTTTTTCCTGCCTATGGTACTGTGGCAAAACCCAAACAGTGTCTGTGGGTCTGTGTTGTGTTGAAAAACCTAGGAATTAATAGAGAAAATGTGTTCAGTAGCCTTGTTCAGCCCTTCTGTCCCACGCCTTCCTTCTCTGCCCTCAGGGCAAAATGGTGTATTTTACCTCTCTGTGTGCTGCTCTTAAAACTGAAAATGGAGAATTTGTGCAGTGCTGGGCTTCATCTATTCCTTTATCAATCTCCTCTAATACCATGTTATTCTCTCACTTGTGCAGACAATTTAAAAATTAGCCTCTCATAATTTAAATCTTCTGTTGCTTTAAAAAATGGGCAATGCTCCCTTTACCAAAGAGATCTAAAGAAAGTACAGCTCAGTGGAAAAATGGCAAGTGTAGTGTTACTTTTTTGTAATTTTCAGTAAAGGACTGGAATGCTATTAAGCCCTTTCATTTGTATATGATATTTTATGACTTAAATGCCAAATTGTTGGGGTGAGCAGAGGTTTGATGATATTTCAAGTTTATGTCTGTGATAGCATTAATGCACATCATAGAAGAAAAGTAATGTGCCAAGTTAGGAACTGTAAAAGTAAATATCCATAAGCTCTTGTGATGTCTGACTTTAAATATTTAATTTTTTAAACTTTATAAAATAAACTAAACTAAAGGAAAAAAATTTCCTATAACAAAACTGCAAAAAGCATCCAGTATATGGTTTCAATTTAATCACTGCTAAACCAATCTAATATAAGCTGTGAATGTTATTAGATTGTGGCACTAAGGGAGTCCTTCACTGGGCTACCTATGGAAGTCAAATAACTTTCTGTTTACTTTAGATTTAAAAATCCAAACTGCTGTGCATGGCAATCCACTAACGCCTTCAATGAGAAAGCAGTGATTGAAAAATATGGGAAAATAATTCAGACTTATGACGAAAGATTTGCAGGTGCAGAAACTGTGTGCTAAAAGTGCAAAGATGTATTTTAGCCATCATTCAGATATGTTTCTACCAGAAAAGCAACACAGGAATTGTTTTAAGATCATAGAAATGGTAAGTAGTATGTGGCAAACATAACTTGTATATACCAGTATCATATGGAGAAACGGAGATTAAAGCTTTAAGCAGACTTTAAAACAAATAAATAAAACCTCTCAGTTTAAGAAATTCCTGAGGTCTAGAATGTGACTAACATATAATGCCTTCGTTTGAGGGGTCAAGTAACAACTGGAAAACTTTAGACTGCACTGTTTGATGTCATTCAAGTGGAAAGTCTTAGAAGCTGTTTTAAAGTTTAAGTGAATTTTAATGGCCCAAATGAGAAAACACTCGGAAAAAATGTCATATGATTAACTGTTTACCTCCTGAAGGACAAATCAGTGCCATTGGCAGGCTGAAAAGCAATATGAAAATCCAGAGATCCTTCCAGAATCATGAAATCTCTGAGGAAAGTTGTGTAGAGATGATGCTGGGCATTACAATGTGCTGGCAGCTCTTCTGTTATCAGTGTCTTGCTGCTCTCGATAGAAGACAGATGACAAAAATCCTGTATTGAATATGCTTAAAATATTTAAAGATATTAAGAAAATGGAGTATTGGTTTAATAAAAAAAAAATTAAAACCTCCACAAACTAAGCAACCCAATATACCTAATGGGAAGGGGAAGAGGAAAATGACTTGGGGCCAACTTCAGAAAGGAAATTGGAAACATCAGTAAGCCTTATAGGTTCTGCAGGGTAGATTTTAGGATCTATGGTGGAATCCAGGCTTTGCACGTGTACCGTAATTGCCTCTGACAATGCTGTACAAAGCAAGGATTGCGAGGCTAGGAATCAATGAAAAGGCACAACAAATGCTGAGGCCTCCCTCACTGCAATTAGATAGAGGAGATTCAGATCATTTAAGTTTCTGCTCATAAATTGCAGAACAGCCAGTGAGGAAGCTATAAAAGGTGGGGGCCATTTTAAAGTGTTGTATATAATGGGTGAGATTCCAGAGCGTGCTGCCCACGAAAGACACTTTCAAGTGAACATAAAAATCCTTGGAGTGCTGATTCCAACATGCACAGCTGCAGCAAAGAAGGCAAACAGTGTCAGTGCCAGAGGAGTGCAGTGTAAATAAGGGAGCTGCCATTCTCGTTATCTGCTGGTTAGAGCATGAGCGCAGGGCCTGCTCAGTGTATCTTTGACAGGAAATAGCCACTCTTAATGGGATATGAGGGAGATGAATCCAACTGGCACCATAAATCTTGGAGGTGTTAGTAAGCGGAAGGCAATTAAAATCCTTTTCACTGCAGAAAGGAGACAGTTTTATTACTTCTTTTAAAGTGTATTTCTTTCCTAAGTGATATAGGTGCCTATTTTGAAACCATTTCATTTAAATACAGGACTGGGTGAGGGAACGTAATCTGAACAGGATAAGCAATCTGAGGTTTTGAGTCGCTGTTTAACACAAACACGATCCAAGCCAGCTGTATGATAGCTTTAAACAATTTAAAGTAGGGTTTGGTGTGCTCGCCCCTAGTGCAGAGTGCAAATTCAGGCTTCAGTTGCGCAGGCAGCGTTGCAAAAGATTTGGTAGGTAGATGATAATTAAAAGCTCCAAACAGTGCATTCCCTCTTCCCCTGCTAATCTTGGCCTCCAGCATATCTCCCTTGCCAAATCCAGTGATAATCTTTTGGATGCAAGTGGCATCTCTTGGATTAAGTGCTCCTGGGGAGCGTGTGGCTCTCCAGGCATCACAGAATGGTGGTGGAGGAGCAGGAGGGTGGGAAGGGCAAGGATGTGTGCACCAGCCTTGGGAAACACTGGCAGAGCTGACATTCGCGTTTAGCTTGGAAGAACTTTGGTTTTCAAACTTCAAATTCCCCTCCCCTCTGCTGGCCCAAGATCTAATGGAATGGCCACAGGCAAGTTCAAAGCTCTAATTAACAAGGCAGATAAGGTACTCTAAAAGATGGAGCTAGGCACCTCCTGTGCCAAGAGATGACTTTCCTGGGGCTGTCTTGGTGTGTTTTGGGGTTTTTTTGGTTTTCTTTTTTCAATCAGGCTAGGCCTGTGCCCATTTGATGGACGGTTCTGCTAGAACCTTTTACTGTCTAGGCTGGTACTCATTCTTTGTTTTTATAACGTGCTCATCACCATGGCATCTGAGCACTTTGTTGTGCAATGATAGCTTAAGAGTGTCTGTTAATGCACACAATCATGGTTTTTTCCATTACTTTTCCCGAAAGGCCATTACCTATTTTCCTGCACCAGCTGTGGACTACACTGCAGATTGATTCCCACCCTCTGCCCTGCACCCCAGCTGGAGGAGATGGTTATTCAGCTTTCTCTCTTTCAGAACTGTGCAAATTCCTCAATAAATGGGCTGTCACACTTATATACAATATACAACAAAGTGTTTTTTTGTTCATATATCCAGAACACAAATGTATTGCTATCTGCATATCGTTTAAATTCTTCATGCCCTGCCTTGGAAAGTCTATTTTAGGACTGTTTTATATGAAGTATGTGCTATGGTTCTTAGTTTTTCCTCACCTTCTGTAGTACAGCTTTACATGCAGCCCAGATGCTGAACTATTATGGATTTTCAGTCATACATCAGTGGAAGAGCAATTTAATGTGGGATGCTGAGGATTTTGTATTGCTGATTCCTGATCAGATTTTCCTGAGCCTAAGAATAAAAAGGGCTTTTCCTACTAGGCAAGAGCTTAAAATTCCCCTGAATCTGAAAAAAACATTTCTTTTCTTATTCGCATGGCTGATAGTGATTTCAGTAATTCCACTCTGATCTTAATAGCACTTGTTCTTACTCCACCGCCTATGCATTTCTGATCCTTGCTGCACCATCCTAATGTTGATACAAACATTAATGAGGGGGACCTATCCCTCTGGGCATGCCTGTAGGTGTTGGAGATATAAGTGCTGTCAATGAGGTAGATTGTGGAAAAAAATTATGACAGTTTGTCAGGAAAAAGTATTTTCTTATATCCACGGGGCTGCACTGTGTGAATCAGCCGTTTTCATTTGCTGAGGTTGTATGGAATGATCACAGCTCATCTCTGGCTGGTCTCTAGCTCTGATTCCTCACATAATCTTGTGGCATGGTCAGTGAACAGAGCTTTGAGCTGTTCTGAACACCCTCCCTCACATCTGATTAGGGCTCTCCCCCTGAGAAAACCAGGGTTATAAAACCCTTGGTTTCACAAACCAGAAATGGAGAAAACTGAGTAATACAAGAGTGACACCAAATTCCCCATAACTTCAGGGAACCTCTGAGCGGAAAAACTCCAGAAGCCAGGGGTATCTGTCTTATGGTATTTTTAAATTTTTTTTTTTTTTTTTTTTTTTTTTTTTAAGAAGGAATGAAAAGTTGCACTTAGGAAATGGAAGATTCAGAATAGAGTAATACAGACTTTGGGAAATGATCAAATGGAAACTTGTCTGCAACAAATTGCTTTAATGATCAGCATAAATGTGTTTTAATTTGGATTAATTACAGCCTGGGAAGACTTTGCTCCTAAATAAACTTCAGGAAAATGTCATCCATAATGAATATACTAAATAAACTTCAGTATAAATAAATGGGTCACGGCTGTCCTACCCACTGAAGACTTGCTGTGTTTATAAAATGTACACAAAGCCCTGCATATATACTGTACCTTAAGGTATTTACGTAATGACAAAAGATCACTTTTTCATTTTCCAACCATCACCAAGGGATTGCAAAGCAATCAAACTTTAACAGCCAATTAATCTCTCTAGATGATGTTTGTGTAGCACTTAACCAGTTTCAGTAAATTAGATCCCTGTGGGCTGGGCTGTTACATTGATAGAAATGTTACTGCTAGCTGGAGGCATTCATTTACTAGTTTGTAAGAACAGCAGTATTGAGAAATCCTGAGCATATGGAAACAAACTCTCTGCACCTTTTAAAAAGAAATGCTGTTTGTAAAGAATAGGAGGTTCTGAGACTTGCCCAGCATGGAGCCTCACTAAACTAAAGCAGTTTGTCAGTTCTGTTGGATTGGAGAGACTGCTGTTAAATTCCCTGTAAGAAACAGAAGAAATCCATTGGGAGGCAGCTGTGGCTAAAGAAAGATAATTCATTGCAATAGCATCCACTTAAGCAAACAGTTAAAGGAGCAGGTTTGTTTAAAGTATTTTTCCTGTGTATGTAGTCAAAATACATGAAAACAGTTTTCAAAAAAAAAAAACCTCCAGGAGCACAAAGTTTTTGGTATACGTGAGATAAAAATCTATCGGAAAAATATCAGCTTGAAATAGAACTGGAAACTTTTCTCCATGTGTTGGTTCAAGACATCTGCAGCAGCTTTCAGACTCCCTGTGTGCCAGCTGAAGCCCACAGAGCAGAGCTGCACATTCCCAAGGGGAGAGAGAGCTGCATGACTGATGTCTGCATGACCACAGCAATGCAGCTGCGATTGCAGGGCACTGGGCTCTCCGTATGTTTTTCAAGGTTATTAATTGCTCCAGGATTGCTGTACCAGGTTAATGTAAGGGTTCCCTTGTCCATTATGAGAAGAAGAGAGAACCTTCTCTTATCTGGAGAAGGTTTCTGGGGACAAATGGATGAGTTCAGCTCTGCTCCTTGCTGTAAAATCCAGCTGGAAGCAAGGCAGATGAACAGTTCTTGCTTGCAGCTGCACTGGTGTTACATTCAGGATGCAAACCACGAGAAAGGACATGACTGGAAGTGTTTAATTAACAGTTTCTGATCCGCAGAAATGTCAGGAGGGCTTGAGGGAGAAATTAATTCCTGGCAGAATGAAGGCATTTGGTAAAAGCCACAGTGGAGGTTGCTGCCCTTGGAGCAGGTGCGCAGAGTCAGTGACATACGGATGGCATCACACCCTGCAGTTGGCTCAGGGCATGTGGAAATTCTCTCTGTGGTTGGCTTTATCGGGTAGGAAAGGAAGCCTATGGGCATACAGAACTTGGTGTTACCTGGGAGATGTCAGCTCAGGAGTGTCATGGCCTAATCTCTCGGCAGGTTAGGTGGAGAGGTTTGTACATATTTGATGGCTGGTGAATGTGGTCAGTGTCACTGGAGGCTTGCCTTTGAAAGGACAGGCTGCCCAAGCCCTACTCAACCCTGCAGTGGTGCTTTGGTTCCCCAAATTCATTTGCTGCAAGGTGTGTGTGAGTATCGGAAGATTATAAAAGCTGTTTGCCATTCTGTGGGTGTTTGCTGAGGAAAATCAGGGCTGTGAGCACCTGCTGAGAAAGGCAGCAAAAAGGAGCTGACCTTTGGGATATGACCTTCTGCTTTGCTCCTTCTGATAGCTTGCATTGTCATGCAGTGGCTCGTGGTGTGGCCTGACCATATGGTGTTTAGCAGAAAAAGTTTAATTAGATGGTTAGACAGGCAGCGCAGAGAGCTGCAAGGCCAAAGAGATGATAAAGGAGGTCTGATCCTGTATCAGCAATATTGCCATGGTTGAATTGGCTGATCATGGCCTGGAAATTGAGAAAGGGCTGAGGTGCCTTCAGAGGTGATCTGGCTCAACCCCTTTTTGCTGTCTTATTTAAAATTGACCCTTTCTTCTACTGACCTCTTGTCGGTGTTACAGTTCCAGTGCCTTTCAAACACTGCTCAGGACATCTAATGAGTACAGACGGATGATAAGTTTTATTTACAGTTTCAGGTTTTTTCTTGGCAACTGCAAGGGTGCTGGGGAAATGCCATGCATTGGTTTATTTAAACACCACAGCAGCTTTCATAGAAATAAGGAGAAGGTTGTTAACCAGAAAGCAGCACAGGATATGTGGATACAATAAGAGCAAATGCATTGTCTCCCAGTATTTTAGCAGGACTTCTGCTGCAAATGTGTATGTTTAGAAATTTTAGTTGAAAGCAAAATAGGAATTTCACTGTAGGAATTGCTGTAACAATTGTGGGATTTGCAAGAGGGGACAGGAAGGTTTTTGAGTGTGGATATTGTGGTCAAAACGTAGTTTAGAACATAAGGGAGCCTGTAGTATAAATGTGCTATTCATTACAATTTTTCAACAATGGTGTGGTCTGAATGGCTGGTAATGAAATGCTTTCTTAATGCAATGATTTTTCTTACTGTTTGGATGCACAATGCACAAGTTTGGATAGAGGCTCTATTTCTGAGAACAGAGAAATGACTTCGTGTATTGAGTAAAATTACAACTTCCTAAAATGACATGCTGAGAAAATAAATGTATCTAAGTGATACTTGGCTCTAGGGGTGAAATGAAAGAACAAAACTACAGGACTTCCTCCAGCCAAGTGAAGTTCTGACAAGGTCATATAACAAAAGCATAATAATATCACTGTGGGTTTCTAGTTATCATTTCAGTATGTGCTCTGACCAGTGAAAGCATTGCTAATTTTGTTTTCCACAGCTGTCCTCCATGTCATGAGTTTGTATTTTTGTGTTGTTGGATCTTGCTCCCTTCCAGATATGCCTGTTTTTGGTTTCTTCCACAGTAATGAATAGTTTTGAGACTGTTAAAATAATCCTCTCAGTGTTTCCGCTAGAAGCAGTCAACAGAATATTTCTTTGCAATTTAATATCTGGATATAACTCTGAAAGGTTATACCATGCATCTGCTAAATATCTTCACTCTGCAATGCAGGCAGGCAAATGCATTTGATTTTTTTACACCACAGGTTATAATCAAGCCCTGTCAAAACAGGGGTGAGTGGTGTAAAGATTCAAGAGGTGATGCTTCCTCCTGCTCAGACAGTAGACTTTTGCAGAGCATGTTAATGGGGTGTGAAGCTGCAGAGGGAAAACCCTGTGGCAGACACTTCCCTGGCTTGGGAGGCTGCCAGCCAGGAGAGCACAAGCTGACCCACAGCTTTTGTCACCGGTGTGCCTCTTCCCACTGTCCCACTCATCCTCATCCCTGCAATTCCCCCCCAACCCCAAACTCAAATTTATTACATGTGGTGATTTGTGGAAACATTTAATAGCCTGTTATCCATGGCAGGGCAGCTGGTGTCTCCTGGGAGAGATCAGACATACAAAATCCAGGGATGTGCTGCAGAGGATGTCTTAGGGACAACTAAACTTATGCTGAGGTTTGATCCCCAGGGCAGTCCTGGGGCAATGGGCTGGTAATGTGAACAACCTTTAGGGTTTCCTTCTCAGGGCCTGAATTAGCAAATACATTTTGTACCAGTATTTGAAGTAGTTAGTTTCCATTTTCTTCAGACTGGTATGTTACAATACTTGGAGTCTTAGAGCCGATTCTCCCACAAGCTAGATCTCAGATAACAATTGCCATGCTCACACACTCTGCTCTTTTTCTTTATAAAGTTCCAGAGCATCCAGTTCAATCAACGTTGGTTTAGTTCTGGTGGGGTGTGTGCTCCTGTCATGGTCAATGCTCTCACACCAGTGGTCACAGGCTTTGGTCTCAATCTATAATATCTTTCTGACACAAAGGCCTGAAGAAAGGCTGTGTTCACCATGCCCAAAGACAGCCATACAGAAAAGTGCTGGATTTAAAATGTGGGGTTTAGTGTCGTGCTAGAGCTGTGGAGGGGAGAGCACAGCTGCTTTCATCAGGAGCTTCTGGGGTTGGGAGGCCAAGCGTCCTGTTTGGTGAAAAATGTTGAACGGTTTCTGGCAGAAATTCTTAGTTTTAAATTTCAAAGAATGAGGAGGCTCTTTGCATCCACTTAGTCATATGAAAAACCTTCTGCAATGGGTTAGGTCATATTATAGGGAAATATTGATTGTGTTACTTCTGGACTGTATTTGTAAGCCTGGTCTTGTTGAGACTTGTTTGAAAGTATGAAAACATATGTTCATCCCGGTTTGACTCTGCTGCCTAAGGCAGTGGAAAGAGTTAAATTAATTTAAAAAGAGTTCTTTAAGTAGGCAAAGACTTTTCTTATTCTCTTCTCTTCAGACTACATAGCATCTACAGAGTGGGGAGTGGGAAAATTCCCAGCAGCCCTATGTTTTCTGGAATAAAAATTCTTCACTAGGAAGAACCGCATTGAGTGTTTTTACATTCACTGCATTCTAGTCTTCTGCACGTATGTGTGAACAAGCAGCAGCGCTCTGTGCCCCGGGACTGGCTCCCATCCAGAGCCTTGCTCACCCTGCAAGGAGGAGCAGGTGGCATCTTTGCACAGTCCCTGGTTTCGGATTGCAGGTTATCTTGAGGGCAGCTTCAGCTTCCAGCCCGTGCTCTGTGGGAGCCTCTTGGCACACACCATCTGGAGGGAACACTGAGTCAGCCTGGCTTGGTCCTGTCCTCTGGCTGAGGTGGTGGTGGTGAAAATACTGTGCCGTTCTTTCCTCTGCTGGTGTGTGCCTCTTCAAATGACCTTTGGGCTGGGGACTCTCAGGAGTTTGCCCACAGCAGTCTGGATCTAAATTGGGTCTTCAGGGCTGTGCTTTAAAGAAGTGTTCTAGCACTGAGAAGGGTTTTAAACTCCAAAACGGTGTTGTGATACTTCATTCCCATCTAAATCACCTTTCTTCACCACTCTGAAAGAGTATCATAGCTCTAGTCTCTTTCAGTGTTGATGGCATTTTCTATCTATAATTGCCTTTTTCTTCTAGAATTTTCTTGTTCCTGGTGTTCTTTCGGGATTGGAAGCAAAGCTGAATACAGTTTAAAAAAGTAAAACAAAACACAGATGCCCCCATCAAGTCTGCAGGGACAGACACACAAAGGTGTGTTAGATTTCACTCTCTACTCCTTGGAGAATTGCCCCTCTGGCTCATTTTTTTCCCTTTGTTGATGAACACTGAGCTGACACGTCCATGGGCAGGTTCACAGGTTTTCTCTTCTGAGTGGCAATAGCTGATCTAATAACTGTGTATCACAGCTGGATTGATTTCTCCACCGTGCCTGCCGAGCACGACTTTGAAGTTACTGATGTTGAATTCCATCAGATAAGGCCTCCTGGTCCCAGCAAGAACCTTTGAGGACTGGCCAAGGAAAGTTAGAAGTCACAAGTCAGGGACGAGAGTTGTGTAGTACTTTGAGTTGTTGGCTTTTGCTGTATTGCTTTGATCCCTTGACACCTTTGGGTTATTAAAGGCTTGTCCAGGAGGAGTGGGGGGCAGACTAGACTAAACAGTGTTAGCTGTTCACTCCTTGGGGCTGATAGGTATGACTGTATTGGTGAAAAATGATAAATTGAACTCCCAAGCCCAGAGGACGTCTAAGGATGGAGTTGTTTAGGTCATGTTCCACCCTACCTAATGTGATACAAGGGTTAGAGGAGAGCAAATGGCCATCCAGCTTGGGAAGAAGAGGGACCAAATGCAAGTATCTTGGCACTGACCCTCTTAGAAAAGCCTGGCCTGCTCTACACAAGTGAAGAAAATTTAAATTATTGCGTAAGTCTAATGACCTCATTAGGTCTCACTGAAAACATAAGACAAAACAGCAAGAAGCTAAAAATTGCTATTATGGCTAATATATTTTTAGGACTTCTTAATTTTGTTGTGCTTTCTCATTGTGCGTGGCACCTAGCCAGCCCAGTGCCACAGGGTAAGCTATTCATTAGTATTCCTATTTATCTTCAGTAAAAATTAGTTACATTTGAAAAAGCATGTGCACAGGATACATATAAACTGTGTCCTGGTGTTGGCAATTCTGTTGTTCATGCTTGTTAACTTTACTGTAGCCTTAGGGCTCCCATGCTGACTCTGTTAAGCATAAAGTGCTGTAACTCAGAGTACTGTTTATGTGTTAGGCCTTTAAACTTATCTTTACAAATATTTCTACTAAGTTTACTGTGTTCTCTACCTTGCAGAAGTTCTAAGCGTTCAAACTAAACAACCAACACTCTCTTGTTTCCTCCTTTTTCCCAGTCTTCCTCTCTTTCTTAAATTTTAATAAAGCAATGGGAAACAGATCAAAAAGGAAGGGATCTTATACAAGGACAGTGAGATTGGTGATGCCCATGGGTAAATTGTTTCAGCAGTTCTGTCTAGGATGGGGGAGGGAAATAAGTATTAGAAATAGGACAAATCTGTTATGGTGCTAATGTACCACAGGTCCACGAAGAGAAATTGAGATCTTCATCAGCTTCGTTTCAACAATGCTAGTTTTAGGAGAAAATCCCACCTCAACCTTTATTGAATGTAGTTAGAAAATTTGTGTTGGTTCTAAGATGCAAGTGCATTCGTAACAGAAGCCTGAGTAGTGCTGGTTTGGGTCAGCTCTGAGGTGGAGAGCTCCGGCACCACTCATGTGCCTTCCAGGCAGGTTCGGGGGAACAGCTGATCCCAGAGCTCAGGAAATGTAAAAACTTTTTGCTGCAGTTCTGGGGCTCAGCTCTTGGAGGATACCTCTAACACACTGCTGCTGTTTGCTCTGCATCACCCAAGGCTATGTTGGGATGTGCAGTCAGGGGAGAGGGTGAGGAAGGAGCATGGATGGTCAGGAAGTGAAAGACTTTGTGGTGGGCTGGGAGGATAGGCCTGGGGTATTGGGACTGGAGGAAAAGGGAAATGGTGTTGAGGTCCTGATGGGGAAGGCAAGCTATGCCATCAGGGAAAGGAAGAGGCTGGAGCTCCAGTTTGAGGATGAGGTTTGGGCAGACAGACCCAGAGATGAATAGAAATAGCAGAGTAACAGAAGAGGTTTCTGCTTCTCTACTCTATTTATGGCTTTTAATCTAAGACCAGCTCTGTTTCCAAATCTGTCATACTTATCTCTAAACAACAACAGAAACAAAATATCAGTGTAGCTGATCTACTTTATTTTCAACTGTCTGTATACTCATCAGAAAGTTTTAGGGACTCTTTTATGGCCAATTAGATTGCACCTACATTTGCAGGACCCTGTGTTATACTGGATCTTCTGGAAGCTGCTGTCAAAATATCTAAGTGAACAGATTTTGTGTTACCCTGTGGGCATGCAGTTTTTGGTACAGGTGCACATGGCAGAACATTCAGCAATAGTGAGTGAGGGGGAAACCTTTGTTCCTTGAATACTCCACTTTGACTTGGCTGACAGTTGTGGTTTGAAGGATTAATAATAATGACAAAACCCCCCATTATCCCCACTCCTCCTCTCCCCTTGCCTTAAAAGAAATAATGCTTGGTGTAAACCACCTTTGGAGGGACACACAGTGACTGGGACTGTTGTCAGTTGATTCTTGAAAGCCTTGATTCCTAGATCCTAAACTGACAGGATATTGAGTAAGTGAAATGCCTAACAAAAATGAAAATATCTGTCAGAAATACTGCAGCTTCCCCCTGTAGGAGGATATTTTAAATGTGAAACTTCTCCTTTAAACATTCTGTGTGAAAGCTGCTTAAAAAAGAAAATGTTGAGGTAATATTGCTGTCTATTTTGAACATTTTTTTAACCTTTCAGCTCTTGGTATGCCATTATCTGTGTGTGAGATCTGCACTGTCTCAGAGAACGATGGTGGAAGGCTGAATGTGTGTCCATTTCTATGCACTAAGGATTTAGTCACAGGCAGCATAGACAGTTATGTAAAATATATCCTGAGGAAAAGTACTATGGTGTAACTCATCTCATGATGAAATTCTTTAAATAAAAATTTAAAATGTTTAGTTGAATCTTTCTGGTGATAGTGAGCTCTGCACCTCTTTCCATGAACTCCAGAATCCTTTAATCTTTTGCATTTGCTGCATTTGCACCTACTTCAAAGCATTGCTGCAGGCGTTGGAAAGGATCCTGGCACTCGGTGGGAATAGGGCGGGGATGTGAAATTCTGTCATCACTTGGAAACTGCAGCCATTTCTGAAGTGCCAGTGTGATCTATCTTTACAAAAGGGCAGCAGCATTATGCAACTAATTTGGGAATATAAGGAAATGGGTCTGTATTGGCTGTAGTTTTAGAATGTTTTTTTAAAAAAAATAACAAACAAAAAAACCCAACAACTCTTTATACTGAGCAGTACTCGCCAATCTAAGGAGAGAGCTGAATATAGTGTGGTAATGATTGCTGGGCATCTGCATGGGTAGATGTTAATTTACCTTGTGGTTTTGAACCCAGCTGTAAGATGATGAACCCTGGAAGCAATCCAGCCACTGGTGTGTGGGTCTGGTGGCACTGGGATGTGACAGAGGGTCCTGGAGATGAGCTGGAGAGGAGGGGGTGAAAGTGTTAATTTGAAGAGGCAGGGCTATGTTATTTTTAATAAAGAAGGTAGTCAGAGTTTAGCTGTTATCACTTGTCTGTCAACTGATATTTTAAGAAATACAATCTACTTTAGGACATGTTTTAGGTGAGTGACTTAGTGTGGTGGAAGCTGAGGGTGGTGATGCCTTACAAGAACCTTACAAGGCTTTTGCTCCTGACACCAGCACCCCAAATAAACAGTACCCCAAACAAACCGTACCCCAAACCTCCTGCTGACTGCTGTGGGAATGATCAAACCTGTCATGAAAACGTTTTTCCTGTTTCAAGACTGATATATCTGTATGAATACCTCCAAAAAAAGCATGTAATTCACAGATATCTTGGTTTCATATTGCCTCTTATTTGGAAAAAAGTTCAGTCATAAGTCTGAATCATTAATGGCATCTGCTTACCCTGAGTTGTGCTTTAGCATATACAACTGCTGCTTTGACTTGCAAAACTGCAAGAGAGTGCTTTTCATTCAAAGAATTTAACTATGTAAGAAGCTGCAAGGTTTTTATGGTACTTAGATTGTGTTTTATTTTAAGGGCCATATTAAGAGCATTCTACATTTAAGTTTCAAAAAAATTAGACACTATAATGTGTTTTAAGCTGCTGCTATTGTAAAGAATTACAGTTCTTGGGTTATAAAAAGTGACTAAATTGCTCCTAAAACTGAAATCCAAGTGCAGTATTGCTTTTTGGTTTGCAGTGCGCTTAAGTGATGAATTCGCATGGTTCTGGGAACAGAAAGCAATTTCCAAGGTGCTTCCAAGGCTGGAGAAATATATTTGTTTTTTTATACTCAATGAGTTTTCAAATAACCTGTACCACCTATCTCTCAGTAAAGCTGAATCAGTTGGGAGAATGTGTTTTGAGGATAAAACGCATTTTAAAATGATGATTGGACCTCTAAGTTTTACTGTATTACTGCAAGAGTTCTATTAGCTCTTAAGGTGGTGTTACCTGTCCACGCTCCCAATTAACAAACACCCTGATGTCAGAGGAAGAGCAGCGTTTCCAAGTAAGAGCTGGGAGAAATATGGGTCATAGTGTCCTCAAGTTGTGTTTTTAAACTAGAATGGCACATTCAACGATTGCAAAAATAACCTATATATCTCTAAATGATTTTCCCTAGAAATTTACCTCCAGTCTTTAACTGCTGCTGGAAAGGGAAGAACTAGGCTGCACTTTGATGTGTAGTTAATAAACTTGATCTTGGTTTACACTTCCTTCTGTTATGGAAGATCAAAGGGCAGTTAAAGCTGAGGCCTTGGATTCTGCATGTGTAATGTGATGTTATTTTGTGTTTGGGGTTGGAGGCAGCGCTGTTTCCTCAGGGCGATAAGCTGGGAAGAGGTGGCTGTTGTTGAGCTTTTGTGATATCCACTCTGTGTTCATGTTATTGATGCTCAAACAGAATATAATGGATTCATACCATAAGACTTCTCTTAGCCCAGTTGGTTGGAAAAGATCAAACAAAAAAACAAAAAAACACCCCAGCAGAAAACCAACTTAGACATTACGAAATCGACAATCTGTAGTAATTGCAGTCAAAAAATAGCACATCCTTTACCTAAAAAAAAAAAACCATCATGGCACAACATGGCCAAGGCTGACATGAATTAATTTACATGTAGTACTAGACACAGCGCTGTTCATGAGGAACACGTGTTCCTTCTAATTAATCTTGAGCGTTGCACAGATTCTTACTTGCCCAGGCAAGAACAGATTGAGAATTATTGTACATCTGTACAGCAGGCGATCAGAGTACCATATTCATTCCAGTTTTCTAGCTTTCTGCATAGATGCATTTTACAAGTATTGTAATTGCAATATTACTGTGGAGTTTTTAATTGCATGATTAAAATAGGATTTTAATCAGCAAACTTTATCCCACAGACATTCTGCTATGTAACCATATGCGACATAACCACATTTTTGAGGCATGGCTGTATGAATTGTTGAATTAGGAAGTGGAGGATTCTATAAGCAACAATAAAGATATGGGGGAATCAATGCACGCAAAAATTAAATTGAATTCCTGGATTATATATAGCTATATATATTTTGGATCTGCACATCTGTAATCAACATTTTTCCTAAAATTATATTTACTTTTTAATGTTTCCTGCATATATCACTTAGGTATGATGTGATAAAAAGGAGTTGGTTGGGGACGGCTGGTATATCAGATTAGTAGAAGAAAAGATTGCAAATACAATTTTACCACCTGTTCATATCTGCTTTTTCCTTTTCTTTATTAATTTCCCAGATTGCTGAACTTTAGTAAGAATTGCTTGCTTTCTTTCCTTGAAACTGCAAAACCTGATCTTATTGGACTGTAAACAGAACATTGGAAGGATCTAAGAAACTGATATCAGAGTTGTAGGATTTGCTGTTTATACACTGTGCCAGCAAAACATAGCTTGTGGTGGGCTCAGCAGCCCCAAAGTAGGCAAAGGTTTGGCTGTGAGACCTCCTGGGAATGCTGAGCACTGTAGGCACAAACCAAGATCAAACCCTTGGCAAATATTCTGCCACAGATGCTGAACGAGCAGAAAGGCTTCTTTTGGTGCCACTGCTGCCCTGAGCTGGCAGAGGGGAATGATAGCCAAAAATCAGCCCTTCCTGCAGGGAAAGCTTTCTGTTGCTCTGTGCTGAGCACATCCAGAAGCAGAATTTAGTGTGGCCTCTTGTGGGGCTCATGACACCATCTATTATCTGTCCATGAAAGTAAAAAAGTTTTGAGGAAAGACAAAAAAATCCCCATTTTTCTTTGTCTCATGAGACAATGTAGGAACAGCTATTACAAGGAGAGAGAGAAATGTGGACCCTCTGGCTGAGAATAAAAGACTGGAACTTTGGTTTTTGCCAGTTCCAGCCTAATGAGTGGTTTTGAAGCAAAATTGTTCTGGCGAAGGGCTGAAAATATAAAATTATATCTGGTAGGTTGGTTTGTTTTTGCTTTAAATTTGTAGTAGGGAAAAAAAAGGAAAAAGAAATGTTAGCACTGCAGGACTGCTGGGAGTAAAATTTTCTGTCTCTTGACTATCTTAGCAATTTGAACAAATACTCTCTTCTGAATGTCTGGCATGCTTAATTATTTCTGTAGCTAATTTGTCTTGTCTTTTTCATATTATTTTATTGCCTTGTTTGATAAAGTGTATTCTTGTATTTGAAAATAGCGATGTTTAGCTTTTTATCACTTGCTTTTTAATGACATCTTTTGCAGATTTACCTGGTGATTAGTGCCAAGAAAAATATTTTTTCTCAGCTGTTTTCCTACAATTGAGTATATCTCTCCTCTCTGGGTACTTTATGAGCTCAGAAGATCTTTATTGTTGTCTTAGAAGGTCTGGAAGGCAAAGATTAAATTTCACTAAGGCCTAATCAGGTTTTCATAAAGTTGAGCCAGAAAATGAGGTTGCTCCTGTCTCCATTTTTGAGTGGCTTGCTCTTTATTTTTTTAAATTGCATCTCTGGTGATCACGCACTGGAGCTACAAGATTTCCTCCTCAAGAGGAGAGGGAAGCTGCAGGGAGGGCTGCTGAGGAGCTCAGTGCAAAGGCAGAGTTCTTGCTCCTGCTCTGAAATTTTTGTGGCACCTTTCCATGTCTGAACTGGAAGAGCAGGGAATAGGAATTCTTGACTGTTGCTGCTGATTTCTTCAGTCCTACTCTTTGGAACTGAGATAACAGATAAGAAGTGTGAGGTGGTGCTTTGCTGGTATCCATGGCACAACTCCTACCTCCTTCAGCAGATCTAACTAAGTTTTCTCTCTTCCCTGTCCTTCTATTTTTCCACTTGTTTTTCTTGGGTTTCTCCCCTGCTTTCTGCTGAAGGATTTCTCCAGTGCAGGCAGAAAAGGGGAGGTGGTGTGTGTTTTCTCACAGTGCTTATTAGGTGCAACAGGGATGAATAAAATGGTCATGGGAGCCAAATATGTAATAAATTCTATTCCACTTTTAACCAGCTCTTTAGCTGCTTGGGATTTTGGGTGGATGGATAAAAGGGATATGCAACAGGAGCAAAGGGTGGAGGTGGGAGAAGAAACCAACATTTTTTTCTCAAGGACTATTCTTGCCCTGCTGATTTATGGAAAAGCAAACCAATAGAGTAATGTCACTAAGTCTACAAACTTGTTAAAGGCAATTATATCTAATCATAAAGAGGAAGAATTTAGAGCTGTAACTTGTAATACTAAGGCCAAAATCCACTTCTGTGCTATGTGTTAGTGCTCAGAACTGAATAATTTGCCCCTGATGTATGAGGGCAAAATTTTCTTTACAGATTGTACCCATTTCAACCTGAGAACTATCAACTTTCCCAGGATCAACCCTCACATCTGTGCACTCAGGTGACAAGTGTGTCACCCAGCAGGCTCCTTGTGCTGGCTGTGCTGTCCAGCAGAGCTGGTGATGTCCTGCAGCACTGCAGGGCACAGCTGCTGGGCTGTGGGACCCTGTGTGCTCTTAAAATCCCTCCTGCTTTCCACTGGGTGCATCCCTGGGAGCAGCTTGTGTGGAGAACTGACCTGCATCTTCGTATTTGCTTCCATCCTCGCTCTTCAAACTCTGTAGAATTCAAATCATGAAGAAGCCAGCCTGGCAAACTTGGCAGATTCTCACTTTACTCATGAAGGCAGATCTAATGTTCCCTGACAAATTGTTCCAGAGAAACTGTCTTGTAAAATGCAGAATCTGCCAGTCCCTTCATACCAAACCATATTTCTATTAGGACATAGTGTTAATGGTTCACTGGAAAGTACAATGCTTAGTGCAGAGTGAATCTGAAATCATTTAGCATACTTGATTGTTAACTGAGCTAACTATCCTGTGAGTGCATCGGCTGCCATCTGTCCGTTCACTTGACAGCCTCGGAGGGGATAATCTCCAGAGCTGGCACTGCTCCAGTTTGCTGCAGGTCTGCTTTCTAGTGTTTTTGCAGCAGATGTTGTGCCACATGCCCAAAGCTGCTGCCTGTAAGCTGTTGTGTGCTCAAATTTTTAATTTTGGGGGGGTATCTGACTGTCTTTGACACAAGATTTTAATTTATCTCCTTGTGGGGTGCCGTTGTTATAAATGATACTCTGATGAAAGAGCCAGAGCCAAAACCTCCAGGCCTCTGTCACAGGATTTCTGATGGCTTCAGCAGACTCTGGGTTGGACTTGCCAGTTGTTTGTATTTGTTTCACCCTTTTAATGGTGTGTATTTGAAAGTACGGCTCTTATAAAACACTTAGTGTGAAATTAGGGCCCTCAAGTTTGCACTGTGCTTTTAAGGAATTCAATAATCCTTGCTTATCTAAGATGCTCCAAGCCTGTTAATATACATAGATTCTTGCCTGTTATGTACAGAGAAATTAGAAATGGCACCAAACTTTTTCTCCTTTGTTATCTTGCATAGATAACATTATTCCACTGAAAGCCAGTTGATCCTAAATTATTGTAACTCAGCCAAGGTAAGGTGAAGCTTTAGGAACTGCTGCGTTTTTCAATTCCATGATTAAAATGCTTTGCTCCTCCTGTGCAGCTTGGTGGTTGTCAGCAGAGTAGCAGGAGGGAATTATCATCTTGCTGCAGCAACCCCTGCTGCTGCTGATAGGGAAGATTTCTTCTTCTCTCCTTCCTTGCTTTTCATTAAGAAAAAGCAAAAGGGGAAAAAAAAGTCAATTAGGCAATGCAACATGATGGATCTCTGTGCATTTTCTACATGTCATCCATTTCAAGAGGTTTGCTATATGGAAGTGATAACTACTGGGTTATCCACAGCATCTTTCTTCCATCCTGGTCTATATTTCTGCTTGATCGCTTTGTGTTGGATTGCCTGGATGAGTTCTTGGAGGATGAAAAATGATTTGACTCTGTTCAGCTCTAAAGCAACTGCCCGTAGATTTGCTTCTGACTGTGTATGTAAATAAAATATAGTACAAGAGGTGACCTATTTTATGTGTTAGGCATGGGAAACTTTCCAATTTCAGTAATTAATTTATCACCTTTCAGAGGAAAATTTGTGGGCTGGTTTTTCAGCATGTGGCTTGATTTGCCTTTGTACAGTGTCCATGCTTCTTTGAGCTTAAAATGTCTGGTTCAGAATCTCTGTTTTTGAAAACATTAAAGGTGTACAAAATAAAAATGTGATTACAACACTCAATCTTCTTAATTAGTCTCTATTGTTCAGTCTGTTAAATGCCATTCGCCTGTCAGGGAAATGCATCCCATGTGCACGGAACGCTGCTGGAGTGCTGCAGAAGTGATAGGTTTCGAATATCTTGAGTTTTTGGAAAGGCCTTCATAATATCTCTAACTAGAATACTGACTAGGTAGTTAATCATAATCTAGGATCTCAGGCTGAGAAATGCTCCTAGTTCATGCTGTGTGTGCAGACATCTGTTACTCAGCAACAAATGTCACTCTCTTTCCAGATGAGTTATTAGCAAATGTTAAAAAGACAGGTATACAGTAAAAGTTTAATGCCTATGAAATGACCTGTGAGGCTGCAAATGCCTTAGCATATGGAATATAATTCTGAGTAATAAAGAGATGAGCATTCCAGAGTATTTATGATGATAAAAAAAAAAAAAAGAAAAATACTGCTGCCATGTAAAAATGAATCAAAGAATTCAATTTACTGTTCCAACAATGCATGCTTTACAAATGTACATGCTATAGTTTATGGAGGCATTTAGCTGAACAAGGCAACAAATGTTTTCTGGGAAGTAATATGAGGCAATGTATTTGTCTACAGTTGAGAGTGTGTAGCTGCTTTCCTAAGGATTGAAAGTAATCTTGCTAAAGCAGAACAAGAAACTTTTACAATATCAAGATGTCAGTAGAGAGTGGACAGAAAAACTTCATTTAAGTAAGGTGAAGATATGACATTTATTGATCTTAGATGATAAAATACTTCACTTTTCTGTAACTACCAGCATAAGAATAGAGTTAGAAAAAGCTGTAGCTATCACAAGTATTTGATTTCCTATACAATACATAGTTTAAGTTACATAAAAACAAGCATCTGCAGTATTTCTCTAAAATATAGGCATTAAATTCTATAGTATTTGCATCAGAACAGCTTCTCCTGCTCTTACCTGTGAGATCCAGAGACAGATGTTGGCAGTTCTGGTGCGCAAATTCTTGTGCCAGTGCTCCAGGATGCAGCACCTCTCCTTGTGCTGGGTGTGCATTTGGAGAGATAATGAATGAGACCTGATTAATCATGGTGCAAAGAGTTTGGAAGACAGGCAATAAAAACAAATAACTTGAAAGTTTTTAAAAATAAAGCTATGCAGAAGCCTTACTTTATCTTCTATCCATCCTCCTAATCCTAAAGTCAGGCACTCTCCCTCTCCCTCGTCTTTTCTCCATTGCTTAGCAACACTCATGAGTGAACTTACTTAAAGCAGAGCTTTGTTCCCAGATGTGATTTCAGTAATATTTGCAGGCTTAACAGTTCTGAGATGTGAAAATCAACCCCCTTCCTCCCCACCACCATTAGCCTACTTCACTAAATAGTCTTTCTTGTTCTCTCCGGCACCCCAGGCATGTTTCAGTTTTTGTCTCTACTGTTTTGATCTAACCAAGAGAGTTGTGCAAAGAGGGGGGAGGTTCAAATAAAGCTTTAATTATGGAGGACACACATACAGTGTGTGCAACAAAGCTGCATGTTGGGAATAGAATTGGAGTGTAAATGCAGAATGGTCAAGAAAAGAACTGTTATTTCTCTCAACTCAATTTGATTTTTTTTTTTAAGTTGAGATTGAATAAATGGTATTTTTCATGCCAGCATTTATGTGCTGAATTGGTATGACCAACTACATATTACAATATAGCCTTGAACAATCTTTTTAAGTAGGGAGAAGCTACAGTAGCTAATTGCGTCCTACACAGTTTTTCTAATTTTGGCAATAAAGTGATATATCAGCACTTCTTATAAATGTTCAGTTTGCCAGGCTAATCTGCATCTGTATTTAGTCCTGTTTCTGGAGGATGATCTGGTTTACCCATTCTCTTTCCTCTTGTTTTCCCTGGCTGCTTTTCTGCAGTTCACTACACTTTGTGTTATGGGTGGGTTTTGTGTGTGTTTTGTTCTGCAAGCCAGAAGATGTTGATGCACAACTCTTTGATCTTGGAGACAAGCTAGATCACTCACCACGGAGACTGGTGCTGAAATGCAAACATTTCCATTGAAGTCTCTCTCGATTTATGTGCAGAACTCTGTGTTTATATGTAAAAGCTGGGGGTAAGTCTTCAAGAGTTCTATTACCCCAACTGTTCCATAACTACTTTGCTGATATTCCATTGAAAAGTTCCTGTGTTTTGAAATTAAAGACTTCCCAGTGATGGAGAAACTTGGAGCTTTTGCCAGGCAGAATGATCGAATGTAAAGTCTTTTATATTTAGGCCTCTCACGGATTTTGAGGTTGACGCTCCAGCTGAATAACCAACTTTGCGAAATCAATAATTTTGGAGGTGCTGTTGCCCAGAGGGGATGAAGTGTACATTAATGTGCTCCCTCAGCTCTAAGACAGCTAATGAAATAAGCCACTTTTAAAAAAGCATATTAAATGCAGTGGCAAATCCTCTAGCATTTTTTTTTAGGATAGTCACAAAGCAGATTCTGGGAAAAACCTGCAGAATTTTTCTTGACATAGAGAATTGAAATTTATCTGTTATCTCCTTGATCCAATTTGTTTGGATAGAAATCAAACAAAATTGTGAGTTACTGTGCGTTCTCTCAGTGTCTTGTGTCACAGAGCTTTGCTGCAGAATACTGTCCTTTAAAGAGGAGGATGAATTAATAAAGGCATGTGTATCCCTACACGAAGTTATTTATAAAACAAGAGGATGCCTACAAGCATTTATGACAAGGGTACTGAAGAACTTTGTGATTCTTTACTCTTCCTCCTGTGTGCTAGCTAGTGTGTCCCTGCTGCTGCACTTGTCTCTCCATGGCAAGTGTGCTGTTCCCTTCCTAATCTTTCATGGTGCTGCGTCTTTTTGTTAGTTAAGTGTTGGTTGTTATGAGGAAAAACGATACCAAAAAAAAAAAAAAAAGAAAGAAATGGGATTGAGAAGGTGAGTGGATTATTTTGTCTGAGAAAAGCAAGAAAGCAAGTCAGCTTTGTAGCATTTTTAACATGTCAAATTGATAAAAATACACTTTTTGATCCATACGTTAATGGTTTCAATGTCTACCTAGGAGTTATTCCAGACTCTGTGAGGCTCCTCAGGTGTGTTCTCCCTTTTGGTAGTGGTTCAGGCATTTTCCAGCTGTTATATTTGCACAGGGGATACCCTGGCTGTTCCAATCTCTTCCCCTACGTTTGCTTTCATCCCCCAGTTTTTCTGTTGCTGACAGGATATTTCTTTTCTTTGGGCAGTTCTCTGCATTGAATTCCTAAAGCAAGATGTCCCTCGCCCCCAAATCATCACCAACACCTCTGCCTGACGCTCCCCACCCCCAAAAAAAAGAAAGGCACAAAAAACCCCCAAACCCCAGAGCTTGAGGGATGTATTTTCAAACGTCATAATAAAACAGCAGGCCCATTTCTTGGTGGACTATTAGATGAATATGATTATTATTACTAGTGCAAAATGTTCAGTTCCTCAGAAAGTGCAGAGATGTGCATGGTCCTGGCAGGTCCATGTGCTGCACTTTTCTTGTGTATTGAGACTTATTGGTGCACTGCAGAGATGAATTGTGTTTGCCTATCCTTTTGCCTTGGATTGTGTAATTAGAAGCCAGATGTGATAGCCTCTGAATGAAGAAAAATCATGCATTTCTTCTCAGTAGAGCATAATTGTTCCACATTTCCCCATCCCTGAACGTACAATGGGACGGCAGAATGTCTGAAACTTTCTCTCCTGTCACCCCTTTAAGTTAACACTGCTTGTTCAAGAGTTAATTGAAGACGGAAGATACCACTCTCTGTGGTGTACTGCTGTCCAAATTTGCTATAATTGCGAAGGATAAGGAAAATGATTGCTCTGTGTTCTCACACTCTTTCGGTAGAAGTGATTTTTCAAATGGAGGTGTTAAACAGTTTTTGGATTACAGTGTCCTCTAATTTACCTAAACTGCTGCAGGAGTTACAATGTTTGTATATGAAACCTCGTAAAGCCAAAGGGACCTGTTAATTGCTTGGGTGCTGTCACAGCTGCTGATGCTTTGAAAGTGAAAATCACTATTACTGTTAATGTTTTTGGGGTTTTTTTATTAGGTACTGATTTAATTTTTAGCCAGAATACATTAGGAATTGCACAGCTGGGCTGATGTGAATGAAGAGTAGAACATTTTTACAAATATCTGCCCACCAATAAATTACTATTTGCTTGAAAGCAGATAAAGGGCTTGAGGTGGTGTTGGGGTGCAAGACCAGAAGTTCACAAGCTGCCTTGCACCGTTAGGTAGGATGAGGCACAGTGCTGGTGATGAGGGTGAAGATAAAACACTTAACTTATGCTTTTCATGTTCAAAGCACTTTAAAGACGGTATCAAATTAATCTGTACCACAGCCTGATTAAATATTCCAAGGGGTTCTCCAGCTTGGCTGCTGTCATTATCAGCACTTTCCAGGTGATGGGAAACTCTACCTTTACTCTTTAAATTCCTGCTGCACTTCGTCAAAATCCTGCTGACTTTGCCATTCTGGCAGAAACTCTGAAAAGCACTGCTTTTATTTGGAATACAATTAAATGCTTGACTTTGAGCATGTGTACAAAAAGGTGTGGAAAACCAGGGCTGGAAAAGCAAGTGCAGAAACTTGAGTACTGTTGTCTTGAGGATTGCAGTAGAGTATCCTTTTTATTCTTTGGATTAAGGGCCTGGATTAAGTAGATGATAATTGTGAACCAAGGTTATGCAGGTTTTTGGGGAAGGATCCTAAACACCTGGATTGTAAATGTGTGTGTGTCCCATCATCTTATCTCTGTGCCTTAATTTTTATTTATTTATTTATTTATTTATTTTTAGTCTAAAAAATTATTCTTTGAATTTGCCAATTGGTTGGAAAAAATCAAAGGCATGGGTTTGGTTTGTTTGGTTTATTTTCTTTTCCTCCAGAGGAAGGCATTATGCATCTGGAACGTTTTGCTGCACGTGGAGCTGTCATGTTGTTAACTTTCCAACTCTCTGACCCTCGTGACTTCAGTCTGATTCATATCTTGCCTTATCTCTGCTGTTGGACTTCATGGGAAAAAGTGTGTAATGTTTATGCGCAGCTGAGGACAGAGGGTGGACTTGAACTGAGGACAGCCTTAGATATTACTCAGTTAAAAACAGTGTGAAATAACTGCAAAGCAGAATTGTTCTTTGGCATCAGCCTTGGTGCTGCACACAGAAAATCTCCTGGATGACTCCTAAAGGGGAAATGTCCCCTTGCTTTTGCAGGCAAGGTAGGCAAGGACACTGATCTTTCCTGTGTTTTAAAACCAAAGAATCACTCAGTGTGTCATGTGTAACCCTTCAGTAAGTTGCTTCAGTGATTAACGGTAGTGAAAACTTTTAAACCCTTTCTTAATGGAGTTTTTGCGTGTTGCTTAAACAACCCTGCTCAGGCGCAAGTGGCATTCCCAAGTGGAGCTACCTCTGTTTGGTGCTGGGTTCTGGGCAGCCAGGAGTGATCTGGGGGCACTGGCACAGCCCTCCTGTGCTCCTTTGGAATATGCACCTGCTCGGGAATGGGGCGGCACTGCCGATGTCCCAGAGCCCTTCTAGGATCAACCCTGTAACACCTAATTATAAAGGCACTGCAAAATATTAATCATTTCCCTGTTAAGAAGTTAATAAATTGGTGTGTATAAGTTCTGCATCTTTGTGTGTGCTTTGCCCCTGCTTCTGTCACACTTAACCTACGCCTTGTAGCTCTGAGGAGGTGGATAGAGAAAAGTGATACTAAAAACCCAACTAACGAGTTGGGTTCTAATCCCACGAGTTCTTAGGAACTTGCCAAACTTTGTCTGCAAATTTGTCCTATTCTGCAAACTAGATTTTGTGTCTAAGAATTCTTAAAAATTGGGGGTTGAAGGGATGTTGTTCTATTATAAAAGATGGTTTTGTCAGTCTTCAGTGGGAATGAGAAGAAAACTTAAACAGGTGAGAGGTTTTTTTTCCTAAAATGGTTGCCTTAATAAGGACATGTTTTCTCATCAATTTTTAAGCTAAACTCCCTATAGAAATCAAAGAAGCATTCTGCTGAAAAATCAATTGTACAGTCTGACCCATCGTTACTGCCTGTCATGTGACACTGAACTGTTCTCTTTGTAAATCACCCTCCATCACCCTCTTCACCCTCTTTTTTTTCTTTTTTCTTTCTTTTTCTTTTTTTTTTTCTTTTTTCCCCCTCCTTTTTTTATATTAAAGCAAAGCATGTGAATCTCTTTGGAACACGCATTGAGGTAAGCCATCTGATGGCTGAAACTGCCTCATTTCCTTTGGCTGTGGAGGATAAGTTAGCTCCCTGTGAAGCTTTACCTCCTGCAGACATCAGAATAGTATGTGAAATATTTAACATTTTAATTGTGAGAGGCTTCATTGAAAACCTTATTTTCCTTGCTATGTGTCATTTAGAGAGGCAGTGCTGAACTATTGCTGAAAATGGGAGCCCTGACAGACAAGGGAGTGTGGTGCTTGTTTAACAAAGAACAGCATGCAGACTCCATAATGCTTAAGGCTATATAATTCCATTTTCTTCTTGAGATTCTGTTTCATTGCTTTAGTGTCTGCAACACACGAGCTTTTAGTATTCAAGAAAAAAATTCAAAGCCTGCCTAATGCAATGTCATGTGCAGAGTAAGTTAGGTTTTGCATAATAGGTGTTTATTTTTAAACATAAACGTGATTTACAAAGCAAATAGAACACTTAAACCCCCCTCAAAACCCAAAATACTAAACCCCCTTAGTTTTCATGTTTCATGTTTTCACCATTTGTATAAAAAAAAGTTTTCAAGTGTTTGATTGTGTTTTTTTAAAATTCCTAATCCAGAGAAAAATTATCTGTCCCCACAAAACCTGCTGCAAGTTCAATAGCTGATTTTTTTATGACAGAGTGGAAAAAAAATGCATCCTGCAAGCAAAATCATTCATTTTTGCTTAATCACCATATTGGGAAAATTTGACTCTTTCATATGGGTGAAAAATGGCTTTTCATGGCAAATGTGCTTCTCATACTCCACCCTCACTTTTAGTCACAAAAAATTTGTTAGGAAAAGAAGATCTTTACTGTTTGTGTAAACGAAATTTTGCACTGCTGCAGCTAATAGCTCATAGCAATTGGCCCAAGAGCATTCACCCATACGAAAATCAATCATGGCTTAATTGTTCAAAAATGTGGATTTGTGGGGCTTTTTTTGCCTTGTAACTTGTTCTCCATGCCAACCCTCCAGTCCTCTGAGTCCCTCAATCTATGGTCGTGTTCTCACTCTTTGCAGGGACCATTACATGCTACAGCTTGGTGTTTTAGGTAAACTAACTCAGGTACGCTGAGCATGAAATTAGCACATGGCTTCTCTATCCCAAATCCAAAATGTTTCTGTAAATTTCCTTTTATTTGCCTGGGTCTTACATTGCTGTTTCCAGCTTCAGCAGTGACTAGAAGAAGAAATACCAAAATTCTGAATAAGATTCCTGGTATTTTGTACCTGGATGGAATGCTAAGAGAGGGGTTGGGACTGACAGATGGTATTTCCATGTTCACCCCAATTTCTGATTCGTGTGGTTTTATATAAAGTTCAAATAAGGCCCTTTATGAATTCAACTTGAAGCTCTTCTGAGATTCAACCATCATCACTAATTCCCTTTCTTACTTTGACATGCTTATAATTCATTTTGTATCCTGTACACTTTTTAAGTGCAAGCCTCTTAACTCATTCTGACTAGGTAGAAATCACAGGGTAAAAATAAACTTTACCTGTGTTCCAGCAAAAATAATGAGGCAGCATTTATGAATGAGAATGTCAGCATATATTTATCACTAATAAGAATTTTCTCCAGTGATGATCTGTGCATAGCTGTAAACTACATAAAAATATGTGTAAGGTCCACAGCTAAGGTAGAATGTGCTAGCAAATACTCAAAAGTCAAAATTGCTTTGTATAGCGTTTTGTGTTGTGCTAAAAGAACCCATGGGGGCGTTTATTTTCTTTGTTTATTTAAGAAACTGGAGGGCAACCTGGGGGCAACATTTGAAGTACATAAAGTGTTTAAAACAAATGGTTTTCTGTAAAATAGGACATAGCAAGAAAGGTTTCTTCTGGCTTCAGGTTGGCGTCCACTGTTGTTGTTGTGTGGTAGCTTTGTCCAAGGAAGTTCTGTGCACTGGGACTGCCAACTTGGCTCCTCTGAGGTAGCTTTCGGACTAAATAACGAGAATTTTGAATGCTAATTTTCATGAGTTTTTAATCCAAAAAGTAGTTTGACCAGCATGGGAGGAAAGACGCTGTTGGGTGGCAAGCGACGTTCTGTGTCTCTGTTGTTGTGTTACCAAACATAACCAAGGATGTTCAGGGATCTTGTGATGAAGATCAAGGTGACAATTATCCTTATAATGATTTATCTTTTTCCACTCATCCTGAGAAACACATCTCTTAGGAGAAAAAGTCCCCACCCTTTTCTAGCCCTTTAAGTCCTTCTCCTCGTCCTTTTGTGGTAATATAACTGTGGAGGCTGTCACACTGTGTACCAGGCTCTTATTCCTGGAGCAAGCTTACGCAAACTTCTTCCAATTGCCATGTAGTTCCAGTCCTTCCTAATGTGTCAGGCTTTATGCTATGGTTAGAGTGGTAACATAAAAAGAAATCAAAGGCAAAACACTGCTCTTGAAACAATAAACTTTGAAATGGGAACCAAGTGCAGATTTGAAACGTTATGTTGTTCAAAGAAAACTAATCAGGAGCCTGCCTGAGTTCCAGAAGTGTTTGGATGACACTTTCGGGCACATGGTGTGATTCTTGGGGTGTCCTGTGCAGGGCCAGGATTTGGGCTTGGTGATCCCAATGGGTCCCTTCAGAATCAGCATATTCAATGATTTCTATGATTTCACTCTTGGGTCATTAGAAGCTCAGTAACTTATTTTCACCTGTCTGTATTTTGATCTTGGCCTTGCAGATTGTTCTGGGGTTACTTCTGTTAATCTCTTCTACCATGAAGCTCTATATACTTGTGTTCTGGGGTGATATTTAAATCTTTTGGTTGATAAAATATTTTTCTAGTCCAGGCTGACCAATGTGATCCAGCTTGCATTTTAGTTGAGTCTGATTTCAGCAACTGAAGGGGCAGAACATATGTTACAGTCAATAGAAGCTGAAGGGCCTGGGTCTTCTGAAAATTAGGCAGCTCCTTTTATTTTTACGTCTGTACTTCAGCGACTTGTCAGATGTGCTCAAGTTTAAAAGGCATTGGTTGGACCTTTTCATACAAGTTATCTCTGTGTGAAAAGATCACAAGAAGTATGGGAAATGAGATGCAGTAATCCCATGAATGAAGATATTATTGTTACTAATAAACAAATATATTGGCAAAGCACCTTTGGGTAGAGAAAGCTGGCAGGACTGAAAAAGATATAAAGATGAATCTTTTGCACAGTGTGGTTAGAGACGGAATGCCTTTGGAAGCACATCAGGATAATAAAGTGTTGATAATAAAACTGGAGAGAACACAGTGTTTTATAGGGAAACCATCTTGCTGATTTGGAGGGCAAGGAAGGATAAGGAAGAGGAGAGGAAGTGAGACTCAAAAAAAAAAATCTGTGGAACTGAATGAAATTAATCCAAAGAGTTTTAATACTTAAGAAAAGCCCAACCGCCTTTTCTCTCGCTGCTTAGCAGTTTTCTGTTTTGTTTTAAATAGTATCTGTGACGGTATCATTGAATACTATGAAACGTCTGTGTGTAGTAACCAGCTAGCTTACAGGATTTCCAGAATGACTGGAACTAATCTTCCAGGGGTGGTATAAATATCTGTGCTCCATGAGGTGCCTTATCAGCTGACACGGGCGAGGAGGGTCTCACTGCAGCCCACAGGAATGAGCCCTCGTGCCTTGCCCTGCCAGAACCTTCCAGAGTGTGAACTGTGTAGTTGTGTATCAAAAACTGAGCAGCAGCCCTACCTTCCAGCGAGGAGATGATGTGATTTGTGATTGACATCAGTTGTAACAGCGAGAACTGGAACAGGCGCTCAGAAGGAGTTGATGCATAGATGTATACACTTCAAACATGCAAATCAAAGAATAATTATCCTAACACTTTGGAAACAGAAGAGAGAGCTCCATATAACACATTAATGCACATGTTTCAGCAAGATGTGTAAAACATCTGCAATTATGAATGAATGGACTCGTTATTCTACCATGTGCTCACTGTGCTGTACAGAAAGTAAAAATAAATCTTTGAGACACTTCTATCATTTCCTTTTTCATCAAGAATTTACATCTGGAATCCTCATGGGATCTTTCAGAATACCCAGCGATGTAAAATGATCTGCCTGACTAATACAACGATTACATTACACTGGTCATGGCTCTCTTATGGTTTAATTGTAGTAGCCCCTGAAACATTAGCCACTGGAATGGGGAGATACTGATCTTTGTCAGGTGACAGATATTAACCTTTTGTTAACCTGGCTCCTTATCTTCTAAAGAAGGGCCTTTCTTTTAAAGAAATGAGGCTTCTGTTACCAAAGATCTCCAACTGAAGTATTTTTGCCTTTATTTTTAAGCTAACAAATTATATGGATTTATGGTTTTGCATATTAAATACTCCTGAAAAAACATAAAGGTGTTATGTTGTTTTACAGATCTGCTACATTTTCATCTCGAAATCCTGTTTAACTTTAAGCCACATGGATAATCCTGAAATAGCTTTCTCTGCTTCCTGTCAGACACATGCTTTCATTCTGCAGAAAGCAGCAGGAGGCCTTTTGCTTGTTTGGAGTAGTGCTCATAAATATAAAATTGAACTGTACACTGGGGTTTCAGAACGAAGGATGAATGTTAATAGATCACACACAAATTGGTCTCTGGAAGCAGCAGAGCATGAGGTCTGCCAATTGCCAGGCAAAGAGCTGTGCCACGGTGTAAGGCTGAATATTTTGGCAATGGAGATATTTCATGCAAGTGTAGTATTAGGAAAAAGTTTTCAAAGTGCTTGATGACAAATTAAGGGGATAGGTTCTTCCAGAGAATGGAGGGCTTATCTTGAGATTTAAGACTGTAATGCTTATTTGTCCAGTACTTCGTATTGAGGATCTCAGCAAGAGTTTGCATAATTCCTTCATGTTACTCAATCTGCTCTATCTTAAAAATACATTTCTCTCAGTATTCAGACTCGTGATATGCAGACTTATCAGGGGTTGAACTGTAGGTACTGATTTAAACTTGTATGTTGGAAATCAAGATAAAGTTCGTATATTGAAGGCAAATTACATCTTTTCTTGTTTCTCAGAACTGTGTATGTTGATCTTTGTGGCATAGACCACATGAAGTCTACCAGTTGATTGTTAGTCCTCATAAAAACATATTAGATGATGTTTCCTTCATTTTCTCAACCTGAAAACTTCCTCACTTGTTGGAGAAAAGCCTGATGTGATAGTAGCACATACAAATGTATGTGAAAAGCTTCTATGAGATACTGCAATTGTGAAGAAGGGAGAGGTATGTAAGGGGAAAAATGCTTTAAATACTAAAGGTTTGAAAAGAAGAAAGGAAAATATTGGAATGGTGCCATTTTATAGCTATCCTACCTATTTGATTGTAGCAAAGGAAGAGTTATTAGACCAAGATCAATTCAAAAGGACAGCAAATCGGACTGCACATATTAACAGAGCCTCTCTGGTGGAAACAAATCTCCAGAGAATAGTACTACTTGGAAAATTCCCACCCTTTAACAAGATAAAAAGATAATTAGGAAGTGTTTCAAATTGAAATAAGATGACATGTGGAACAGTGGTCATGCAGAGAGAAATTAAAGCCCTGTGAGAGAATTGTGCCCAAAGTTCACATTTTAATGAGAATTTTTCTGACACTTGGGAAGACATTCCCCACTTTTAGATTCCATGAAAGAGTTCTGATCAAACAGGACTTAGATGGGGTCTGTCCTGAAGAACAGTACATGTAGATCAGATTAGGTTGCTCCTTCGAAGAGCTCTAGAATTATCTTAATGTGCATTAAGTGCTTGCAAAGCCTTTGTAATTTAGGCAAGAGGCCCTTATTAAGGGTGATATACCTAATGAATGATGCAATAAACATGTTGATGTCGAATATAAATTCATGGTAAATATAGATGAATAGTTACCTTGTTTTCTTAAGGAAGGTCTGATTTAACCGGTTTATACCTATGTAAAACTGTGTGGAAAGTCTTTAAAAAACAAAACATGATTGGAATTACTTAATGTGGTTTGTCTGTGCCTAAGATTTGATCTGCTCCTTGAGATGAAGATACACCCACACTGTTTCTCCTGAGTTTACTTTTAATGCTGTTGTATCTGGTTATTCAGGAGGCTTAATGGATGATAAAGTTGGCATTCCTTACTATTTTGGAATAATTATTTTAGTCTTAAGAACAGTTTTCTTTTATGACTGCAATATACAACATCAAAGGTGCCGTGGTTTAGAATCTGAAAACACTTATACACATTGTTACTATTTATCAAAATGTCTCATTTATGCCCTTCAAATGTGCCTGTCTTTTTGCATATAATTTCACTAAGATGTGTGGATTTTAAGCTTTGTGATAACATAGGTATTTTCATGATCTTGCCTTTGTGACAAATGTTTTATAAGTTCGAGGGTAAAAAGGTTTCTTCCAAAAATATGGCAGGAGTTAAAAGATGAATTGTTCTACGGATGAAAGATCTTTCGGGATAATTGAATTTTGTGGTAGTTCAAAATAAACTATGCAGTAACCTGCAGGAAAAGAAGAGAACTATTCATGCAGGTCCATCTGAAAGAACAGTAGGAGCAGAAAAACCCGTAAGCCTGAACTCTCTGAATCTCAGCAGAAAAAAAAGCATTCACCAAAGGCCTGACCCAATGTCTGCTAATCAGTTTAAAGATTCCTGATAATTAAAACGTGTAACAGATGGTGGATACTGAGGAAAGGTGAAGGCAGCAAATGTGACTGCAGGCCAGATTTGTGGTCCCAAATGCTGAAACTGAGGACGGATCCAGCCTGTTTGCTGACACAGGGTGGGTGTGTGTAACTGTGTTATGTGCACAGCTGTCTCTGACCACAACAGACGCGCAGGACATGTATTTTGGGGGATTTTTTTGGCTTAGTTTGGAGCCTTATTTCTGCCCTCTGTAGGGCAGAGAAACAAAAAGCAAAGTTGAAATCCTAAAGGCTGGGTTAGAGAAGTGATGTGCTTTGTTAGAAGTAAGATTTAATTTCCTTTGATTAAATGTGTTTGTTAGTTTAAATGAAAAACCTTTTCCAGTCTCTTAGATAATTGTGCCTATCTGTAAGATAGACCTAACAGGAGAATTGTCTTTTTCCAGCAATTAAGTATTGACTTATATTTAATTCAGATCTAAGTTCTAGCTCAGAAATCAGCTGAGTTGTGTCTTATGGCCCTCTTCCATCCACCTCAATTTCACCAAAACCCCTATGCTCTCTCAAGTATTTCCTATGATGAGGTAATGGGGAGAGGATGGAGTGAAATTTGGGCCCAGAAGGACAGAGCCTAAGACAAAACAAGGAAATTGTGTTCCCAAAACGGGCTAGGTAGCATAGAGCTAGTGCCATGGCTAAAATGAAAAAAATCACAGCATTAAAGGGGAGGGGGAAGGCTTGCAGTGGAAAATAACCTGTCAGTACCTGTATCTTCATCTGAGTGCTTGTTTCATCCCTGCAAGGTTTATAAATGCAAAAGCTGACCTGGGATCTACTATTACTTTATAATGTAGCTTCCCAGTTAGAAAGGGTGGCTCTGGAAGAAGCATTTTGTGAAAAAAAAACTATATTTAATGTATGTACAAACCAGTCAAAATTCTCCCATGAGAATACCATCTAATGTCTTAAGCACAGGAATTCAACTGGAACACATTTGTTCTGAAACAAAAACAAGCCAAGCCTGTGTCGTCCTCCATATGTGTATTTATAGCAGGTGCACTATGAAAGATTTCCTTGTGAATTTATTTTCCCTTTGGTCCTGTTCATTTTAGTACTGTGGCATGAGAGCTGAACGGGTAATTTTAGTGTTGTGCTGTCTATGGATGAGATGGGCATCTATTTTGATTTCAGTGAGGCAGAAAAGGTGCTGTATTTGTTGGCAAATAAGCAATGTTTATGCATCTCTGTCACCCTTCAGACCAGGAAAAATGATGAAATATGACTAACTATAGAGCATGTAATATTCAGTGGTTCTGTGCTGCACTAGTTTGTGACTGTCACAGTCTCCCAGTTTTAGTTCTTTACATGTGGCTGAAGACTTTTTTCCTCCTGATTAATGAGTCTGCATTTAACTTTAAACATTTTCCAGGGATCCTGGGGAAGTTTTGTAGTGTGTCTGGGAGCTCTTACTGCTTCTCTGGACACAAGGAACTGGTAACTCGCCTGGCACTAAAAAATAGTCTCTACTTGTGTTATCCAAGACAGATTCCTTGGGCAAGGAGAGCAATGCAGGGGAAGAAGAAAGGGGAGAATGTGAATAAATGTTGTAACTTTACATCTTAATGTACATCCAGGGCATTCATGGTAATACAGAGCAGAGAAACAGGGAAACCCAGTTTACTGGGCTGGTGTTTTATCAAGGCCAAACTTTCTTCCTGTGCTTCACTCTTCATGAGGGCACAAATTATCCTGTGAAAAATTCAGGTCAGAAATGGAATGATTTAACTTTAAATGTTAAATAATAATATTGAATTTCCCTGTCTGCTACTGCCTTACAAAGGTGAGCATAAAGTTAGGATATTGTCCTGAACTGGTGAGCAATACCAGACTAGACTGGAAAAAGAGGAGACCAATGGGGCTGAGTTGGAATCTGTCATCTGATTTCCTTTTGTTTGTTTGTTTGTTTGTTTTTGGTTTATTGGTTTGTTTTTTTTCTTTCTGGGGGAGTTTTTCTTCCTCTGGCTGTAGAGGGATCCCAAAACAGCATCTTCTTTCACTGCACTTTTTTTTTCACAAGTTCATAGCTGCCATTTTCCACTCTGTGAAATAATGTGTAGGAGAAAAAACGGATCCTTGCTTTGCTTTAACTTTGGCTGTGATAAATATTAGTGTGCTGTGTGCCACATTAGCAGCCTAAACGTGGAGGTGGTGACTGCCTCGAGTGGCTGTGGATCACCACTGTGACTGTGTGGGGTAACACAAATATCTTCAGCACCAGCTCTCTCTTCTGAATGTGATGCAGAGGCTCCTGCAGCAGAATGAAGGTGGGTGCAGCGGGAGAGAATGAAAGAAGAGGAAAAAGAGTGAGGCAGAGCTGTGCTGAACCAGCACATCAGGCTAGAAATGCTAAAATTAATTCATACTTCAAGCTTTTTCTTAAATCAGGGATGAGTATAAAAGAGAAAACATTTTCGAAACGGTTGTTGATGGTTATTGGAAGGATTCAGTACTCATAGGGGAGGACTGAAATTGCAGGGAAAACCCTGGAACGTCCTTCAGTCATAGCTCTTAAAACCTACTTTGCACCTTAAGTTATCAGCTTGCCCTATATTCTGAGGTAGAAATAAACCATGGAGTTCTTTGTTAAGGCTTTTTTTTTTTTTTTAATATCTTTCCCCAATCTTTTTGGAAAGGAAATGGAAAAAGCCAGGAGAAGTGGCTTGAAAACACAAAGGAAGTAAAAGACACAATGCTAAGACTGAAGCAATTGAAACACACAGAAAAATACAGCAGAATCCTTGAAATCTCAAAATTGGCTTACAAGTTAGAATCAAGAAGTGCTTTGGCTAAGTTGAATTAGTCACACTCTCAGGAAATTTTGAATGCTGTCATCTTTTTATCATTGGGTTCAATGAAACCCACTGCGTAGAATATTAAACAAAACCAACTTTTTTGTTCTGGAGTGTTTTTAAAATCTTCACTATAAGACTAACAAACCATAGCAAAACAATCTATATTCCAAACATGCCCAAACAATGGCTTAGCACTCTGAATATTCAATAAGTAAGTTGTCTCTTTAATAGTTATTATGCTTAGTATCAATGCCTGACAACTGCTGTCACCCCATCGAATTGTGCTAAATCCTCCTAAACAAGACACCCTAGCAATAAAGCTTGACTTGTAATCATTTTTTGGCAAGCACATCCCACAATTGTTATTATTCTAACTGCTCACACTCGCGTACAGCATGAGGTGCCAATGTTTGCAGTTCCTAACATTAAAGATGTGGTGATAGAGAAGGCGAACCCTTATTAATTCGGAGAGATTTGCTTAATTGGGACACAATGTGAAGATTCTCAACAATAATAACAGATGATGGGGAATAAATAGGCATGGCAGGAGAGAGGCAGTTTCTAGTGTGAATTTCCCTTTGCTTCTGTTTAATTGCATTACATACTGTGGGAAGTATCTGGAGTACGCGTCTTCTAGTTAATTTTTCTTGACTGCATCCATCTAGCTACTGCTCCTGGACATTTTAATGTTTGATAATACTCGATTTGCATATGACTGCACATCAATAGCTGTCATTAGAACCAATTTACATACATGATTTGCTTCTTGAAGTGTCAGCGTCTGAATTTTATCTAGAGACAGGAATAGGGTCAGGAAAGTTTAATTGTTTGTATAATGCAATTGAAAAGGCTGGCAGGAATCTAGGGCAATTTTGGAACATCTGTCTTTAAGTCATCAAAAATAAAGCACATAACAGCTGTGATAACAGCAGGATTATGATTAGATATACAGCATTCACCATCAGCTTGAACAAGGACTGGAAAACAAAAGGAGGTAAATAAGTCAGTTTGGATAACATTACAAGGGTTTTTAATAGGTCTTTGGGTCTTTTTTAATTTAAAAAATTTATATGTAAATACACAGGCAGAAATATAAAGAATTTTTTTTTTTAACAGAAGCTTATATTTATTCTTCAAAAGTAGAACTTGTTGCCCAATAGCACAGCAATGTAGCTAAATGTTGCTTCCCACTTACTATGTTCTGTGTTATGTTAGCAAATCCTGCTTTAAAATTGCAGCTACTAGGTCTTGTTCATGATTTCTGCTTAAGGAGCCATGAAACACTTGTGACTCATTCCCTTTATATCACGGAACCATTTTTATCTGTATCTTTATTATGTCTTTTTTATCTGTAATGAGTATAAGTATAGTGCAAACAATTCCCTTGGAAACAAATACAATGCGCTGCTCAATGTTTTTTTTAAACATGGGGACTTCTGTATTTTTTTTAAAATTAGTTTAAAGTTTTTATTATTTTGCCCTGCTTAGTACTTGAATTTCAGTTATTCTGCATGTGATCGTTGCTTGACTTGAGACTGACATTATTTTCAGTGTACAAAATACTACCTTGTTCATACTATGCACTCCCAAGAAGCACTTCAGCGAAATTTCCAAAAATCAAGTCAATTGTTGACAATCTGAAATTGTTCCTTAATTGGAGGAGTGATTGTAACGCACGAGGAAGTGTTAACTATTCATGTGATGAATTACTTTATTTCATTCCTAGTTAAGATTGTGATTTGATGAAAGCTGAAGATGTAAAAATATCTAGTTACACAAACTTATTTTAGAATTTTGCATCTGTAACTTTTGGATGCCATTCAGTTAAACTTGACTGCCTGACTTTATAAGCAGAGCAGAAATACATTTTACATTTTCTAGTCACCATATGAAATAAGAATAAATCTGAAGAAAAATGCACAGCTTCAGCATTCATTTATGTCTTCTACTTAAACTAATTCATGAGGATTGGATACATGAGTAATGACACTTCCAAAATTAAAACACTCGTTTGTTTTTCTGTCATTATGAAAAGCCATTATGCTGCAGCAACATAGGGAAAACTACAGAATGCTTGTAAAAATATGCAGCCCAGAGCTGCTTTCTTGTCCGTAGATGATTGTTGGGTTAACAAATTCATTTCAGTATCAAACCAGAAGCCTGCCAGCAGCTGAGCTGTTGAGATGTTCTGTGGCTGTCTAACTCCACCCTGTGCCGTTGGCTTTGCCAAGAGCGTTTTTGTCGCTGCGATGTCTCAGCAGCTGCCCCATGTGGTATGAGGCAACTTGGAGCCTTGGAATCTGTCACTTATTTATTTCAGATACCCAAATCACTGCTTCATTTGTAAGCATGTTTTAGCACAGAAAAGCACCAACTGCAGGGAAAGATGTGTTTTATGCCAGCCAGCTTTTCCACCCATAAGTATCAGTGCACTAATTATCGTGTCATAATCAGTGTTTAGGAGATGCACTATTGTTTTAATTCCTGCAGGCTCCATAGAGTTTTCTCTCAGTTCTTTCGTACGACCATAACATCCTCATTTACTGCCGCAAGTGCGTGTAAAATTTCTGCACTGAAAAAATATACTTCTTTACTGATAGCCAATAAATGTAATTATCTAATCGGTGTTCTTCAAAAGGCACTGAGGCAGTGTAGCTCTGACTTGTTCAAGGCTTTGGATTGGAAGGGCCCTAAAAGAGCACCCAATTCAACCTCCCTGCCATGGGCAAGGACACCTTTCACTAGACCAGAATGCTCAGAGCTTCTGATCCAGAATGTTCCGTGGCGGGGGCATCACTCAATAGACAATCAGACAATGTTGTATGAGACAATAATGAGGTAAGGCACTTTGAGAGCCTCTCCTGGTTAATTTTGATTGCAGTGGTGAAAATCTGTAGGTCTCTGATTGATCTGTCATATGCCAGGCAGGAGTTGTTTTCTGGTTTGTTTTCTCACCAACCTTGAGACTGTTCTGATTCTGAGCAGCAAAAATACTCAGAGTGAACCTCTCATTTTTGAAATGAAAATGAAACTGCACGTGGGAAGAAGTAAAGAATACTCATGAATTTTGTCTGTAGATGTAATATCAAGCCAGGCAATGCTGACATCAGCAACTTTCCTCCACAGCATAAGGATGTTGTGTGAGTTCATTTCCCTTAATGATAATGGTTAATAGCTTGGGGAAAATATGTGAGGGAAAGGCAATTTATTCTATCTTAGATTAGCCCCAGTTTGAATTTTTTTTTTCCAAAGTGAACTAAGATATTACTATCTAATTGAGTAAAGATGTCCACACAATTTATATTCATGTAAGTACAGCAAATGTGCTTTCACTGAAATAGAAATGGTAGTAAACTTCCCAAACTAAGAAATACTTGGGATTCAAAAACTGGGAAAAAACCTATCACAAGGTCTTAGATGTAGCAGGATTTTTCTCAGCAGCTGCTGTCTTCAGATCTTTCTTCTATGTTTGGAGTTCTGTGCAGCTAAAGCCAAGGCTGTCCTGGAACACAAGGGGTAGACGAGTGCTGACCTAGCACATATTGCTGAGCCTGCTGTGAGTCTGCAGTGACATGTCACGACACAAATAAAGACAGAAAGAAGAGAGGTTTTTGAAGTTTGAGCTGAAATACTTTGGGGGTAGAAGGAAATAATGCAGGAAATCAAAGTGTGTGAGGCTGGGGCCAAAGCAGAGTTCAGTCAGAGGGCGGAGAGGTGAGTGGTGTGGAAGCACGAGGGAAAGTAAGGATACTTCAGAGGAGACACGGCTTCAGTGGCAGTGCCTCAGCAAGGAGGATGACTTTTTGAGAGGAAAAGATCTGCATTTCTTGCAAATCTAGAGCAATTTAGTCACTTCATCTCCCAAGTAAGAAATGCAACTTCAGCTTGTTTCCCTGGTGTGTACCTCAGGGTTCTGTGCCAGATGGGATCACACAGCACTGAGGAGCTCTGTCTCGAAGCTGAGTTCCAAGCCCTTCCTTCCTGCAGCGTGGCTCTGTGGAAGCTGAGCCCTAATGGTTGTTCCCAGGACCCAGCAATGCTGAGGGTACTGGTGTGGCAATTTAATCAATGTCTGCTCCGTTGGGGTTAAAATTTCAGGCACTTCTGGCAATGCTTTCAAAATGGAAGTCTTTAATTGTTGTAGGGATCTCGTGGATGATTTGGTCAGAGGAAATGTGTCAATCCACTTTTCCAAGCTGACATTGTGTCTTTAGCTAGAGTCAGACTTCATAAAAGAATGCCTTCATTTCTTTGTAAAGGATTTGAAACTTAGCTCTCTTCAACTTATCAAGTACACATGAATGGCAGATAATTAAACTATTTTGATTGTATTTTGTAAGTCTTGGGAAAGGCTTGTGTAAGTCCTAAGTATCATTGACAGCTCTGCTCAAAACACAGAAGTTTTGATTCAAATCAAGCCTCATAAAAAGATGGTCATGTTGTTGGCACAAGGATAAGACAATAGAATGAATAACTATTTTGCTTGTGATATCTTTGGACACATGAGACAGTTGCAATCTTCTTTTCTTTCAAGAGAACAAGGAAAACACTTAAGGTGATACAGCTGCAACTAGAGAAAATCTTATTGCTCAGGTGGCTGGAAGCATAGATGAGCTGTATAGGGTTTGGGGTCTTTTGTTTGTTTGTTTTTTTTTAAAGATTTTAACCTCCTGGGGACACACCCTTATACAGAAGCTACTGCATCAAATCAATATAGTAGTTTTACATACTCACATTGTCACATGTGACTTATTTGGCTTCCACAGAAAGATCAGAAGTTTTAAAACTGGCAGAGGTAACATTGTCCTGTTTTATTAAAGCATGAATGTGAGTGTGATATCGGTGTCCTGGGGCTCCTGTTGTGCCAGCATAACTCTGAGCCTCAAGGCAATCTAATGTACAAGTTTATAACAATGAGCACCAGAACCCAACATTGCTTCAGAACACGGACAATGTCAATTTTTGCTCCAAAATAGCTGTGATGGTGTGGTGACCTCAGCTGGCTGCCAGACCCAGTTGTTCTCTTGATCCACTTCCTCAGCAGGTCAGGAAGATAAAAGACGGACAAGCTCAAGGGTTGAGATAAAAGCAGTCTAATGAGAAAAGTAAAGACTGCACAGAAAACCAAAGCAAAATCTGAAAATTCCTGCTAACCAGATTTCATTTTCTCCTCCCTTCCTTACATCCATGCAATGTTGCTGATTTCCTTCTAAATTCATCTCTGATAATGTCCTAGAGGAAAAGAGGGCATCAGGAAGCACACAGTGCCTCACTGCTCATGCTGACAGGAATGTTTGGATGTGCTACAAGTATCTGCTGGGGCAGATCTGAGAATATGGCAAGCTGTGGTCGTGAGCTAAACCCAACCGAGAGTGAGACCAGAAAATCTAACCGTGACTGTTCCTAGATGCATTGGGCAGTGCTGCCTTGAAGGCAAAGCACACATACTCTGCTGGGACGTATAACTGGAAACAGAATGAGTGTGGTGATGTGTTTGTATGCATGGCTTTCTCATGAATGCACATGTGATGCATATCTATGGATCTTTCCAAGTTGTTGAAAGTTTGGAAATACGGATGCAAATTAAAACAGTTCAAGGTACTAGAAATTCATCAGTGAATTTGGTTCACAAACTGTGCTGGCAAGTAGACTTATTATTCATTTAGTGAATTTGATCATTTTTAGCTCTGAATCTTTCCTTATGCAGACTTGTGCAGGTTATGCACTCTGCGTTTTTTTGTTGAGCTTGAAAACGCAAGGCTTCTGAAAGGATTAAAATGTTTTGGAATGAGTTTCTCCAGTCACCGTAGCACTAGTCCCTAAGAGCTCTCCTGCATTTATGAAGATTAAAGCATCTACTGATTAGTGCAACACTTTGGAAATTGCATAAAACTGGTTGTGAAGGACTCTTGCAGATTGAGAGTCTGATCCAACAACCGCTGAAATTGATGTAAAGACGAGCATTAACAAATGCCACTTTTAAGTGCTTTAGCAGAGGAACAGTTCATTAAAATCAGTGTTGTTTCCACAAGTCAAATGCACTGAAACAGGATAATTTTGTCTGCTTTTACATAACTTTATGTGGGGAAGAGATTTGGCAGAGAACACTCAGCAACAAGCTGCTCTCTTCTGTCTGTAGCTGAAGCCAGATGTATTCCTTCTTGCCCTCTGAGGACCAGAGATGATATTCTGAATATAAGGTGGGAGTGATTTTCATAGAGTGAAAAGAAGAAAATACCTGAATGGGAACTACAATTTGAATTCCATTTTCTCCAAGTGTTACTTTGACAGGGGGGATGCTCCTCAGCAAGGCACATCATCTAATGTGTAGGAGAACTACCTAATAACTAGGAGAACTGAAGCCATGCAATGCAGAGGATTCTTTGTTGGCTCTCACATGAGCTGTTCCAGCTGTCTTTTGTTGTGGTTTAACCCCACCAGTGACTAAGCACTGCACAGCCCTTCCCTCGCTCCCCCCGCGCCGGGATGGGGGAGAAAATCATGAGTGTAAAAGTGAGAACCCGTGGGTTGAGATAAAGACAGTTTAATGGGTAAAGCAAAAGCTGTGCATGCAATGAAAGCGAGGCCAGGAATTCATTCAGCACATCCTGTGGGCAGGCAGGTGCTCACCATCTCCAGGAGAGCAGGGCTCCATCTCTCAGGATGGTTTCTCGGGACGGCAAACGCAATCACTCTGAATTCCTCCCTCTTCTTCCTTCCTCCCCCAGCTTTCTGTGCTGGACATGATGTCCCGCGGGGTCAGTTGGGGTCAGCTGTGTCCCCTCCCAGCTGCTCATGCACCCCCAGTCTCCTCACAGCTCCTCAAAGCTTTCTGAGGAGCAGAAAGGCTTTGCCTCTGTGCAGGCTCTGCCCAGCAGAACCAAAAACATCCCTGGGCCATCATCACTGTTATCAGCACAAATCCAAAACACAGCCCCACACCAGCTACCGTGAAGAAAATCAGCTTCATTCCAGCCAAAACCAGCTCATCTTTCCATGAAATGCAGCTAGGGTGTCTGAAAGAGTGGAGCAAAAAGAGCAAATTCAATACCATGGATATGAAAGCTGGCATAGCAGTGCTAGAGTCTCAGCAGACAGAGCCCCTTAAATGCAGTGTTTTTCCCAGCTGGAGTGCCAAATGTCTCTTGATTACCAGGCTCTTGACAGCCTGCAGATGAGGGGCAGAATGCACTTGGCTTTTGAAAAAAAAAATAAATAAAATGATAGCTAAGCCACCTCTTCTCCCTTAGTGCTCTCTTAGATGCTCTCAGACTACATGGATGCTGTGCCTGAAATTTTGATCTTGTTTTAAAATATTTATTTCCTGAAACACTGCTTAGGCATTTATTATTTGACAACAGAGGGGTTATTTTAAAATTCCAAATTGTACAGTGTCAGGTTTTCACTCATAAAAATTCAGTCCAAATCTTTAATAAAAAAAAAAAAAAAAAAAGGCTGAAGATATATAAAATGTTCTGTTTGAAAATGGGAGGGGGAGAAGAGCAATTAAAAATGTAAGAATAGAAGCTAATTATGAGCAATTCAGGCAGAGCTTTGTTTAGAAAATGTATCAGTGTAAAATGGATAGGTGAATAGATTAGCGCTGATTGCAGTTTTTACATATAATAGTCTCTTTTTCATGAGTAATCATTAGCAATTATAATGTAGGCTTTAAATCAGCTTGGGACGGGACTGCACTGTAATATGAATACTAAATAATTGTATGTTCCCAGACAGAAGAAGAAAATAACTTTGTGATTTGGTCTTTAAGTCCATAGTGCAAGTATTTCCTTGGACTGTGTGTCATTTGCTCTCTTTATTTCTACTCTGAGTTCATTAATGTCACCCTTGAATGCCAAGGTTCATCATACAAATGATTGTTACCTTGTGTTAGCTGCGAGTGGAAATTGCAATTATGCTCTTAAAGAAGTATGACTTCATGTAGTAATTACTGGCATTATTAATTGCTAAGAGAAGAAAAAAAAAAAATGATCCAGGAGATCAAGTGGCTAAAAGTAATGGTGTAACACACTGTTACTGCATGGCTGGAACAGTGCAAATGTATTTTGAGATTGTCTGTGCCAATTGCTCAGTGACAATTTACTTCCTGAGCGTGAGGGTTCTGTGCATGAATAATTGTGCATGAGAAGACCTTGCTGATGGTGCCTGCTGACACCTGGGGTGTTGCTTCCTTGGCTGCTAGCTGAGATTTTTAGGGGTACTGTGGGCAAGGAAAAACTTACCCTGATTTGCATTTGTATTTCTGTCCAGGATTGTGACCCTGTTATTTTGGGGTCTTTATCCTTTCCTGGAAATTTCACATTTCTAAAGGACACTCACCTGACTGAGAATGAATGAATTAGCCTAAGTAAAAACAGCCAAAGGACCTGTGAGAATTATGGGACCATACTCAGTTTCCTGTTTTCCTGATTTTGTTAAAAATGTTGTGGGTTTTTGTTTGTGGTTTTTTCTGTGGTTTTTTTTTTTTTTTTTTTTTTAATTTTATGGAAATAACTTGGGATTTTTTCTGTCCAACTGCCACTTCCTTGTCCCACATCCTACCTCACTTATTGGCCAATTTTAATCAGACTCAACAGATGGGTGAAGGACTTCAAGAAGATAAGCTTCCATTATCTTTGTGTAAATTGGTGGCCGAGTAACGAAGAAATTAGAGCAGTCTGCATCTTTATTCTCTTAGTAAAAAGTAGGAGAGAAAAATGGTGGAAGGGGAAGGACAATTGAGCAGGAAATTGTGGGATTAGACATCAACCATCAGAAAAAAGAAAAGGCTCTGCACTGCAGTGGCTGATATCCAGGCTCAAAAAAAGGGTTTTGACTATGAGGACAGAAGTCCTGGTTTGACACTCCCCTAATGTCATGTTGATGCTGTTTTAGCACATTTCTGATTCCAAATAAGAACCAGCTTTTTATCCAGAGTTTTAAAGAATGTCTTGGATGCAGGAAGCTGCTCAGCTTTTCTGTAGGCCCAAACAGAGTAATTAGATAGATGTAATTACTGGAAGTAATTAGATAGAAAATTTACATAAATCTCTAAGCTGATATCCAGAAATCTTCCAACTGCATGGACTTCTCAGAGGTGCAGAAGTTTCAGTGCCTTGAGACACCAAGAAATGCTGTCATAGATGAAAGCAAGCACACCCATTCCACAAGTTTAGACCTACAAATTTAGGTAACAGCTCTTGGGAAGCATGCACATATTTTATAGAAATGTAGTCTGGTATGCCCTTTTTCTGTCTTCAAATTTCTTTAGGGAAAAAAAAAGTTACAGCTTAAATAGCCATCAAAAAATATTGCCAGCTACTGAAAAATGGAACAAATGGGGGGAAAAACTCCACTGAGACAAAAACTCATGTGTGTGGTCTCTCCCTTCGAGAAGAGACAGGTTATTGCTTATAATAGATGCAATCAGGTAGGTGGGCATGTGTGTATGGATCTCCCCTTTTTGAAAGGGAAGTTGCCAGTCAGTGCCTCCATGTTTTGATTCTTTGGAGGTCTTTGTTACCCCTTTCCTCCCAAGGGAAGGCTAACCTCTAGAAATATGGGAGAGGGAGACTGTATATTGCAAAAATCTGCATTCTAATGCGTTGGCTCTACCCTGAGGAAATGCCCTGCAGGTATAAAAGCACTGCACACATTATACTTGGCCAGTCCAAAATGGGTGCTGCTCCTCCTAACAAGGTCTCCTTTCACACAAGTCCTACAGGTTTCTATAAATAACTGTGTTTTTAATAGCCCAACTAACACACACAAAAAAAGTGTTTTGGGAAATGTGGAATTAATTGCCTTCCCTCTCCCTATTTAGGGATTTCTAGGACTCCTTTTTCCACATCCTTGTGAGAGGGACTTGCTGTCATTCTTTACCCTGTAAGGGCTGATTTAGCTCCCAGTTTTACATCAGCTTGGCTATTAGAACTGTGTTAATATTTGACTGCAAAAAAAGCAATCTTATTTTTGATAGAGCTAAAACTTAAAAAAAGTCCAAAACCATTAAACTTTAAACAAACTGTATCTGAAGGCAAGTGTTTTGTTCCAGTTTTCCATTAGTTCTTTTCATACTTAAAAGTAACCCTTTTCTTTTGGTAATGCCTGATATCTTATATTAGAAAGTATTGAAGTAGAGCAATTCATCCTTCCCCCGGCATTGAATATTCCTTTTGACTGTAGTGATTCAGAAGGCTGTGAATTATTCTGGTGTTTAAACTGCTGTGGCTGTAAATGTCCAAACATCTCGTGTGGATCAGCCCTTGAGGGGGGTGATAAGAGGGTAGCCCCAGCTGCTGGCTCCTCTGGAGTTTCTGTGTATTTAATTATGCTCCGTGGACACCTTTTGAGCCTCTTGTGTCTATTCTTAATGTTTTGGGGTTGTTTTTTTTTTTGGGGGGGGGTGTTGTTGTTTTTTTGTTGTTGTTGTTTGTTTGTTTGTTTTGTTTTGTTTTTTTGCACTGTGTAAAATTGCTTCAGCACTTGAAGCAAGGACTCTTTATGAAGTGAAAGTAAGTTACCGAATAAGTGAGATTGAGTAAAAAGGAGGTATTCCCCCCATTCCTTCCTCCCCCCAGCTGCAGTGTGGCGTGAACAGTCCCATTCCCCAGCTCCACATTCTGTGAGCAGCCACAGGAAGGCATTTAAGTATGAAAGAAATGATAGATCAGGTGCTGAAGGAGAGGTTAAAATGTCTGTTAGCCTCAAGTCAGATAATGGTGTATATGTTACGGATAAACAGATGCACAGCTGTCCTTAATCTTTCATCATTCTGTTTATAGACAGAAATAAATGTGTTTCCTCAAATGTAAAGTTACTGTACTCATATAAACAAACATTACGTGTATACGGGAAACCTCAGCCTTTATCTATTCCATAAAGGCTACAGATATTTTATTTTCTCCTGCTATAGAGGAGCTTCTGGAAGAATGATCTCTCAACCTTCCTTTAAGGTTTTTGTGCTGTCCCTTGAATAACCTTGGGGGAGAGCTGAAATGTGGAAATTCCTGTGTGAGCAAAGAGCAATATGCAGCAGCATGGGGATTAAACAGAATTCATGTAATTTCCCCAGCAATAGATTGCCATTAAGGAATGTGAGTAACAAGGCAAGCTCTACCTGCACTGAATCAAGGAACTTGAGCCTGCCCTGACCCTCCACTGTTTTTTCACCAGGGGTCTGAATTTTAATTTCCATATATGACTGAGGTTTTTGACAGCTGGAATTTCTGTAGTGCTGGATCTGAACACCTCTGAGAGTGCTCCAGTTTGCACCCCTGCCGCACACAGGTTGGGGTTTTTTTGTGCTTGAATTCCGCTCACCTCCACATCTGGCTCGTCTGCGGCGAGCTGATAAGATATCAGCATATCTAAGCAAGGAGCACGTGAATGATCTCTTCTTGCTCCATTCTTCCCCTCCCGCGATTTGTAAGTGTTAAAGCACTCATCTGTTCTGGCAGCTAATGTATGCAGCCTCTCAATAGCTAATATCCTGTCATAGGCAGCGCAAACCGGCTTCATCTGGTTCACTGCTTCAGCGAGGAGTTGGGAAAATATAGGTGAAATGAAGAACTCAGCTGCTGGCTGCGAGCCTGCCCTGCTGCAGAGAAACGCAGAGATTGCACGGGAGATCTACACTTTGCTGCTCACAACATATTGCCTTGTGCCTCTTTGTCCTGCTCTGCTGCTCGCTTTGCCATGTGAATGAACGCTTGTGTTTGAGGATTTAAAATGCAGATGAAAGAAAAAAATCTGCAATGAATCGTAACTTGGCAGAGATGGCCAATAACGGGGGGGGAAAATTGATTTTTGTGTCTGCAGAATCCATCATCTTACATTTTTGGAAGTCTGATTCATTTGCTTTTGTAATGAAAAAAAAAAAAAAAAATTAGTCATTTGGGCTCCAAATGCTTTTCTGCCCTGATAGGCTGAGGAAGGAGTTAATAAAAACAATTCAAAACCCAGGCTCCCCCAGAGCTGAACAAAATCTTTTGCACCTACAGACAATCTGGCAGAATTAAGCTCTGTCATTTTACTGTCAGCTGTGCCTTTTCCTCTGCGTTCCCCTTAACGTTTTCACAACTTTCCCTCCCACACTACCCTGTGCTTTAACAATACAAAGAAGAAGAAGCGAGTGCAACCCAGATGAACCTGTATTTTAAAGTTCAGAATCCTGCTTTGATCTTGTCATCTCCAGGGCTTTGTTTAATGATGCGCCCTAAATTATACAGTATCTTATGGGTACAGTGGGAACTGGAAGTGACTTGTAATGCGTGTCTTGGCTCCTCTGGAAAAAGCAGTGAGAAGAATGCTTTTGGGAATCGCTCTTAGATCCCGCTCTTGCTGTGCCAGTCAGTGACTTTTTTGGGAGAGATGGATGGTAGAAATCTCCAGAAATACTGTACAGCAAAACAAGAGTTTAGCTCCTTACCTCTTTAGGGAGCCCGATGGGGGAAAAAAAACTTAAGTGACAGGGACAAGGCCAGAGGCTCAAGGGATGGTGACCTCTCTTCTCCCATTAGGAGGGTTTTTTGCAAAATCTGGAGAAGCTCAGCAACTCTGCCATGTGTATCTCCAGCCTTTGGAAGTCAGCAGAGGAAAGCCCTAAGGCTGTGACAATGCTATTTCTTTTTTGACTTAAATTCTGTTCAGTCTCGTCTCAGATGTATGACGGTGATAACCTTAACTTCCTTTCAGTTGTTTCTTTTTATACAATAAAAATGTTGGCATCAGACCTAACTGTAGCTCCAGTGGTTAAAGTTAAAAGCCAGAATTTGTGACACTGCCAGGGTGTCAGAGCCGAATGCCTGGGGGAGTCCACAGGGCCACTAACGGGGATGGATGTGTGACAAACCTGCCTCCTGATCCTTCATAGATCACTCCTGGGGGAAGTTATTTCAGAGCCTGTGTGCCCTATAGCCGTGATTCTAGAGCTTTAGATAGTTAATTGTATTCTGCAGCCACTCTCTGAAAAGTGATATCCATTGCTCCAGCGTCTGATCTCACCTTGGCAGATCCTCTTGGTCCTTGTACCCATGGAGACAAGCCAGATGCTCTTTGCTGTCTCAAGGAGCTCAATTCAGTCACCTTGCCCCCCAGTGGTTACTTAATTTTTGTGTTTCTTTTTGGTTTTCTGCCCATGATAACAGTTCTCTGCTGCTGCCAACAGCTCTGTTTAGTCTTTAGAATCAGGGTAAATATGCAGTGTGATAGACATTTGTTTGTAATCAGCTGCCTTTTGTTATGTGGTGCCCCAGTGCGCTGAGCACACACAAGAAGGTAGGATAAATATGACACAAGTTTCTATAAATTTGAATTCCCCAGCTCGAGTGAGTGTCACATTGCCTTGTAAATAACACCTGAGTAGTGGGGCTTTTGGTGTTGATCTTACAAACAGGGTTCCATTTCTTGTACTTGTGTTTTCTATAAAATTAAGATTCTTACAGTGATCTCCTTTTAATGGTCATATTTCCTCACTAGTGTTTTGCTCAGGGAGTGTTCTCTCAGCATGGATTTCGTAAAATATTGCACTCAACAAACCAACTGGTCTGGCAGTCATCTGAATCTGGTTCTACAGAAGGGTTAATTAGGCCTTTAATATTTTCTAAGCTATAGGAATAGCCTAGAGATGATAAAAATAAAGATATATCAATAACGTATAAATCAGTGATAAGTAAAATAATTTCCTTGCTGGCAGCTTTAATCTTGAGCAGCGCTCTCAACACGGCGATTACTTTTAAAAATAATGCCTTGTAAAAGTGAGCAGCTCTACAGTGGAAAGCTCCCAGAGAGACATGGCCCTCAGCCTTTGAAATCTCTGCCACTTCAGTCTGCTGCAGATCCTTTGTGTGCTTGGCCATGCCACGAACCAAAGGTCCTCACACCTTTCCTGTGTAAAGGCACACCTCGGAGCTGGGGGAGGTGGCTGCTTTCAAGCTGACAGTGAGGAGCACTTTGTTCTCTGCACAAACTCCTAGAGGAGCCTGATGTGTATTTCACTTTATCTCTTTATGTTTAGTCACAATATGCAGTTTTAAGAACTCGTGTTACCAAAAAGTCCTCTTTGTAGCAAGGGGAACTGGGATTATAGACTGCTGTGGATTTTTCTACCTGTGTTCTGCTGCTGCTGTTGGATTAGAGTGTAGTAAATGTAAACTGAATTGAGCTGTCAATCCCTATCACGTGTAAATCTTCATGTGGTAACAAAACACAAAAGCTAAACAAGGTGTTTTAGGTCACTGTTTGGTCGTTTTCTGATATCACCCATCGTTTCGTAATCTTACTGTGGTGATAGCAGAGACAGTGGTGGGAAAAACACATAGTACAATGGAGCTTCTGCTTCACTGTAATTAGAAGATTTATATTTATTGAATGTTCTTTTCAGTTTGGTAACTACTTGTGCTTCTTTGGTTTTCTGGTATAGGACAGATTGCAGGGGAACAAGAGATGAATTTGGTGATCAGGGTTTGTGTTAATTTTTTGGGGCTCCTGAGAGACAGTGCCATCAAGGACAACAAACATCAAAATCCAATGGTCACTGCTGAAGAGTTTGCCTTGCTTTACCTGTGTGTTCTGGCCTGAAATGCAATTTCTAACCACGACTATACTTATTTTTCTCACTCACTAAAAAATTACAATAGCTCATGTGTGGCTCCTGCAGCTCCTTTGACAAAGAAATTGGGGAATACTTATAGGCAAGTATAACCTGTTTCCATTAAAGGATTTTTATTTTGGGGAAATGTAATTAAAGCAGTGTTCACAGGGTGGTATAACTGTTTAGGGATTATTAGACATCGATGTTGAGTGAGGACTAAGCAGGCAGATGTATTCACACATATTCACCTCAACTGTTTCTGTCACCATCTGAATTAGATGAGCTGCTGCTGTCTCTCAAAGGTGGAATCTCAAGTTCTGCTGATGGCGTGTGCCTGTGGAGATGTGTGCTGGGCACTTCTTTCTTCCACAGGCTTCCCGAGGTGTGAAAAGCTGTAAAGGCTTCTCAGCCACAGGTGAGAATCCTCTCTATGGATTTGTCCTGCTGCACTCAGGTGGCCACACATGAGAATCTCTGCATGAGAAGGCAGATCCTGAGGAGCTCCTGGCCATCCACCAGGGAGATGCCTCAGTGCAGGTTATTTAAGGAGATTGTGGATGCAAAGGGGCACTGATCTGTGGAGCAAACACCTCTGGCTCTGTAAAGTCCCCATGGCACACAGCTGGAGTGGGGAGCTCCACCGCTGCACTCGGGGTGCCCATGGCACTGTGTCTCTCCCTCTCAATACAGGGATTGTGCCTAGAAAGGTTAATCTGTGTGTTTAGAATGAGACTTGTAAATCCCCTTTGTTATGATAGACAGTACCTGTGTTTTGAAGACTTTAAAATTCATATTCCTTACAGAGGAAAGGAGCTGGGTTGATCAGGTGGGGCTTTCTGGGAGGAATGTTCTTCATGTCCTTCTTCACGGGAAGAAAGTTGGGAAAGGGCAGCTTTTGAGCAGCCCTCAGGCAGGGCAAGGAATGGGGAAGACACAGCTGGAGCCAGAAGGTTGGAAGATGGCAGTGAGGAGTACCAGTCAGCCAGACTTCAGGGGATATTGCATTGTGTGTTCTGCTGCAGTTCAGTCACCAGGCTAAACCAAAAATAGACCTGGAATTAGGAGCCTGCCTGGAGGAACACAACAGGCAGAGGGAGATTTACTAAAAGCCCTTAAAACACTTCTGTTGTCCTTTTTCTAACGAAATAAGTTTAAAGAAATCTTTTTGCTCCAGATGGATGGTCGAGTGTTTTTAAAAGATTAAAATGTAAGTGCTGTCATCTTTGGACATAGATACAGCTTCTGGTTTGTTGTCTGTATTTAAGTAGCCCACATTCATTTGCAAGATCAGATTGTTGGAGAATTCTGTCACAGGCGAGAGCTTTTAAAACCTCTGGACTTTCCCGTGTCTCTTTGGCTGATTTTGTGTGTGTGTGCTTGTTCTTGAAAATGAAATTATATAAAGCTTGAACCTTCAGTTTCTCTCATCTGAATTAGTGCTATGGAACTGCTGCAGAAACACACTGAAGGAGGGGAGAGAGTTTGTACTTGCATCTCTCGTTTTTTGGGTCCTCAGAGTCGACCACTCTGCTCTGGGTGAAGCAGAATTTCATAACACAAGCTGAATGCAAAGGCCAACGTTACCGTCCACAAACAAAACACGAAGCAGAATGTGGAATTTGTTTGCAGGAATTTTAAAGAGTCAATGAATAAGACTTAATGGAAGCAATTTTTTCCAGTCATTTCTATGCTCAAATGCTTTTGTTGAATTCCTGCAGAGCACTTACATGTGTAAGCTTGTGACCCTGTGATGTCAAACACTTTGATTCCCTCCAGAGGAAGTGGTCTGGTTAGGAGTTGGACTAAGCATCGATGAAAACACAATAATTCCCAGAGTCTGACTCCAGCTGTTGCTTAGTTAAAAGCTACTTTTCTGGCATTACAAATTTAACAAAGCAAGACAAAGAGAAATCCAGGATGTTCAAATGCGTCTGAGTTAGTCTTCCAGTTGGAAAAAGTATTTTCTTAATCGAATGTGAATTTTTGTAATTTTTACAATATATTTTTCATTAAGCTGTTTCTTTTTTCCTATAGGAGACAGTCTCATTTCCCAATTCAGCCTGACAGATTTGAAATGTGATTTCCTGGTCAAACTACCTCTCCCCCAAACACCCTGAAATCACTGGCAATTTTTCTTGATAACTACAGAATTTTTCTCCTAAAACACATCTATTTTTTTTAAGGCTTAAACGTTGGTGGTGTTTAGGAAAGCAGCATTTGATGTTTGTGGAAATGAGCTCTTAAAAATCAGTCCCTAAGACTTTTTTTATAATCTGTGCTGGTATAAGTAGTTTGACAGGACAGAGGAGGTGCTCTCACCCTCCATGGGAGCCTTCTGCATCTCTCCTTTTGTTCTGTGGAGTCGCTGTGTGTCTAAGCAAAAGACATCTCCTGGGTTTATTTAAAGTTCATCTTGTATGTCCTAAACATCCCTTCCTGGACTTTTAAGCTGTAAAAATAGACATCAAGGCAAAACAAGAGCAGATATGAAAGAAAACAAAGACTCTAAGTTGCTTTTTGGTTTAAGTTAGATGTTGGACTAAGTTAGTGCTTGATGATCTAACCATCTCATTGGTGTTAGTCCTTCCAAAATGAATACCAGAGGGAATGAGATGGTCATCACTCATCATTCACTTGGATGTTTTAATTTGAACTCTTTAGTTCTCCTGGTTTTGAATTTTGTGCAGAGCAACTGATTATGCAACAGCTCACTTGAGGGAATCAGTGCATCCTTATATAAATGCCTGGCTGGGGTACCTCCAACCTCATGCTTTCTGTAAAAGTGCAGTCACAAGAGTTTGGCATAATAAGTTAAGATATTTCTAATGCTGTATTCCCATAAAAGTATTTTTAAAATTATATGCTGCCCATATACTTGAAATATGTTCAGCTGAAAGGGGTGTTTGCCTTAGTACCATATTTCTAAATTAAGTGTACTCTGGATTTAAAGACTTAGGTTCAAGCATTCAGCATCATCTACCCCTGAAAGGATATTCTGACATTTCTACAACTTGCAAGCACACACTTTACAGGTACTGGCAAATTATGTCAATGAGCAGAGCCCTTTGGCTGATTTTCTGCTTATTTAGTGTTTGCTGTGAGTGCTCAGTGCACACATTGGATGCTGATGGTAATGACAGTTCGGAGGCACTCAGAGGCTGCAGTGTAGGATTGGTGTTTCCAACCCCCAAAAGTACAAATGCTAAGATTCGTCCTGAGAAGTTTTATGCTTACAAAATTCAGAGGTCTCTTCTGTGCCTGCTGCTAATTACAGTTTCTTGTGCTCTAAGCACTCTTGCCCTAATTTGAAGGGTCATATTGTGATATATTTTTCTGTCGTAGATGGAAACTCTACATAGTTCATTTTTGAGGATTTAATCATAATTTTGAGTGCAGTCAGGGTGTTTCCTTCCAGCTCCATTGTAGTTTTACTATTTGAAGTGTAATATGGTGGATTCTAGGTTATTTGTTTTAATGTTTATATTGAGATACATAGTATGATAATTTCTTGCATGGAAAATATTTATATTCAAATATACTGCTAGAAAATAGAAGCTTGTTTTCTGAGAGCGAAAGGCTGTGCACAGCCTCAGATTTAAGCAGCTTTTTCTCTATTTGGTAATGGGATTTCTTTTGCAGTAAAAGACTGTATTTGGAGGTGATGCTATTCCCATTGCTAGGCAGATAAGTAAGTAACATCCAAGGATATAATTCCAGAGCACTGCATTGCTCAGGTTTTTGTCCAGGTAATTCAAATTTTCTTCCACGTGTTATACACAGATCATGATTTATACATTAAAAAAATGTTTTCTTGCAGTTGCTTATCAGACTTGGCAGATGCTACTGCACAGAAAAGAATGTAGTTCTATTGTTTTGTCACACAGATACACTACTGTATAGAATTGCATTTCTTTTCTGTCTGCAGTGCATTTATTATCATCACTGAAAGATTGTTAACATAAGGTAAATACCACATTTACAGGAAGACTAAAGGCAAACCTAGATTTTATTAAAAGAAGCCTCCTTGGCTACCAGCTGTGCAGTAGAGGAATTTCAATGCATAACCTGCAGGGCAGCTATCCTGCTCTAAAATAGACATTTTCTTAATTATATACTGAGAAGGATCTCATTCCCAAACAAATGGTTTATCATTGTATGAGAACCAAAGGGCAGAAGTTGCACATTTTGGCAGAATACAGACACAGGTTGCAAATTCCCATTTAAAACAAGAAGTCTGCTTCTGTGAGGGATTTAGAGTATTTGTAAAGCCTTAGAGGACAGTTGGCTTGGTTGCTGTGTTTTTTTTAAATATAGCAGTGTATTTTTCCTTTTCGTAGAAGAAAAGGTGCATACCAATCGAAAAGATATTGGTGGGAGTTTGTTTTTCTGGGGATGAAAAAAAGAAAATGAGTATTTTTCTTTACCTCCCACAGTGCCCTAACTTTTTAACCGAGGAATCCCAAAAAGGACACTTCTAAGGAGCTGAAATAAGACAGCTTTGTTGCACTGAGAGCTTTTTTTTTTTTTTTTTTTTTTTTTTTTGACAGCCCTAGTGCTCTTTTGAGTATGATTGGAGAATGACAAGGCAGGAAAATCTTGGCGAAGGGCCCATTCACTATCCCCAAAGTTGCTGGTGCTGCTGTTGAATCTAACTTCTTTCAACTAATGCTTGAAAAGGAGTATTCTGATATTTTTGTTAGGCAGAATGTGTCTCTGCTGTAAATTAAAAAGATGAGCCTACTCACAGGTGGCTGGTGGTCTGTGTGAGCTTGTGCTCAGCAAGAAGTTTTGAGGACGTGGGTTTGGAGCTGGAAAGGTCTGGTCTGGGAAATCAGAGCCTTGTGGGGCACTCCGACAGCAGCAGGGTCTTTCTAACACCGTGCAAGGTGAAAACTGCACACAGGGATGGACAGCAATTACTGTCACAGATAAAAAATGATCCATGGAAATAAGCATACATAAATCCACTCTGGGGAGTGGAGCCAATTATCATCTCCAAAAAGCTAAAAGCCCTGAGCACTTGAGGGAAAAGCTCTCCCCAGTAGCTGCTGCACAAGGTTCTGTATCCTTGATGAAAACTCTTAAAAACACGGTCTTGACAGGCCACCCATACCTGTGTCTATAGCCTGTGATTTAACCTCATGGAGAGCTCAGTGGAAACTGGTGTGACAAAATGGAGCTGATTAATTTTTGCCTGGTGCTGAAAGTTATACCAGTGCTACTACTGGTTCAGTAGCTTTGCCTGCAGTGTGCATGGGGTGACAACAGAAGTGCCTATTTTTAAAAAAAATTATTCAGTTTTTTGTTTGTTTTATTTTTTTGTTTCGGTTTTTTGTTTCTTTGGTTTTTTTGGTAGGGTTTTTTGTGGGGTTTTTTGTTGTTGTTGTTGTTTGGGGTTTGTTTTTTGCTTTTGTTTTTTTTTTCCTGTTTTTAATTTTTATTTTTTTTTTTTTAATTTTTCCCCCTCTGATCTCTGTGAGTGGACAAAGAAGTTTCCAGATTGCAATGGACCCAGAGGTGCTCCTGGGGCTGTGCCTGAACACTGAGAACACTCTGTGCTCCCATGTCCCAGGAAGGATGAGGTGCCTGGGGCGGGGCTGCTGGAAAATCGAGTTGGTGGAAGAGGTTGTGTTAGAGGTGCCCTATTTGGCTGCTGCAAATGCCTTGACCTCATATTACTGAGCTGGAGTGCCAAAACTGGGCAGGAGCAGCAAGATTTTCCCATGGAAGGAACCTGCTGCTGCTTTGAGCAGGTCCAGAGCATTTTCTGTGAGTGGTGGAGCTCTGAAGGTTTAACATGCCTACTGCTGCTCTTTGACAGAAGAAGTACCCAAGGGATGAGGTTCAGACATTTATCTGAATTTGGGACTTTATAAAAAAACCATGAGGAGTGTGGGGTAATCTTTTTAGTGAGTCTGAAACAAAAATAATTTACAGCTTTTAATTTTTATTTCTTAGCCACCAAAGCCTTGATGTTCTACATTAAAAAAAAAAACAAACCAAAAACCTGTAGAGGAGTTTGTGGAAATGGGCTTATTCCTCCTTTTGTTTTCTTACTTGTGTTTTACATGAGGTATGCATGGAAATACGCTCTGTTTAATGAAATGTTAGTGATTTCCCACTGTGGAAAAGACTGGCTTATCTGAGTCTGTCACACTTGCCTGATATTAATTGATTAAATATTCATTTGCTAATTTGGAATCCCGTGGCTGTGTGAGCACAATGAACAGCCTGCAGAGGTCACAGCCACTGCTGCTGGAGCAGGAGCACCCAGCGGAGAGGGGACGGTGGCTGCTGGCAGGGGAAAAACTGCTGTCCATCCTGGACGAATGGCCACCATGAAGGGCCCTTTGTGTTCCAGCGGGACACATCCTGAACTCTGCCCTGGGTGTCCTGTGTGTGCAGCCTCCCTTCAGGCATGCCCAAGGAGTCTGGGTCCTGTTCCGTCCTGCTCCCACCTCCCTCCCAATTACAGACGCAGATCTTTGCTCTCAGATCCTCCTCCCGTCTCTCCTGTGCCCAAACATGATCTCCCCAAAGGCTGCCCACGGTCTGGCTGTGCTTTTGAACAATTGCTAGAGTGCACTGTGTCCTGGCACCAGTTAATTCCTTGCACTGAGCTGCAGTGCACATCTTTAGGAATGAGACCTGTGTCAAAAACTTCTAGCTCTGCCAGGAAAATGGGCTTGCAATTAGATTTCAGCTACACAGGGAAGGGAGACAATAACATTTTCTTCTCTTTATTCAGCCTGATTCCTTTTTAAACCATATTAAAATGCATCAGAAGTGCCAGCCATTATAAAAATCTGAGATACCAAGCAAATGAGGTAAGTAAAATTAGCGGCAATTGTGCTCAGACTACGTTCTACTGAGAAATATTAGCAAGATGGCTCCCTGGAGACAAGCCTGGCTTTTAGAGGAAGCACTGAGACTGTTGTAGCGAGCTGGTGAGGTCTCATGACTTAGTTATGAGACATCAGATTTTTATTTTAAGACTTACATTATCAGAATTTCAATATTTTGTGTGCCACTCCAGGCGTTGTCTTAAGGCTGTACTCTTGTTGCTGATTTTTACTCAACCCTGCTTGAAAAGTGAGCCTGAATTTTTATAGACATTGTACAGAAGCATTGCTCTGCACTGGACACTGTGATGGAACATTGCTCTCATAATGGTATTAAACCAAAAAACTTTGTCCAAATAGGTCTCAAAAATTGATAAAAAAGGACAAAAATAAGCAATGCATTGAAACAAGGGAAGTTTGGTACATTTGGGAGTTCAGAATACAGAGTTAAGAATCAGGTTCAGCATCTTTCTGCTGTCTAATGTAGATGAGTAATAATATCATTCGGAGAAGAGTTTGTGGCTTTTGACTTTTGTATCTCAATTAAAATACACAAGATCTAAAAGAAAAAAAAAAAAAAGAAAAAGCAGAATAAAAAACTTGTACCTGTCCGTTCTTTTCAGATTCTTGAATGAAAATGTTATTTCAAGACAGGCATGTATTGGTAAGTGCTAATAAGCAAAGATTAGGCTGTGGGAGCTGTGTCCCTCTGAAGGTATCTGAGCAGTGCTAGAGGGAGCCCCAGTGGCAGGAAGGGTGATGAGGATGAGGGGATTGGTGGTGACCAGGGATGGCTGTGAGCTCATTGCTCATGGACTTGGTCAGCAGTTTTCTGTCTGCCCCAGGCTTGTTTTTTGTGTGTGTTCCTGGATTTTGGGGTATAGGCTTTACTGATGCTTATATAGGTGAGAGGTTTTGGTAGGAGAATGGGTTAAATGCCTGAAAATAAAATTATGCATCTGTCTCTTTCCTCATCTCCTTTGCATAGCTTCCAATTTCTGGGAAACTTGTAAAATTTTAATACTCTCAAAGTGCAAATAGAGCTCAAATTGGTCAATGGTTGAAAAGCTGCTGGGAAAACAGATATCTGGACAAGCACACATGTGTAGTATGATTGCCTAAGACTTATTTCTTTGGGGGGATTGGACAGAAAAATCTACTTTGGACAGAAGCTTTCATGCAAGGGATTCTGTGCCTGCTCATTGTGTATGCATGAAACTTCATTTAGCATTAACTAACATCAAAGGGGAGAGTAGTTTCCCATATTAGTTATGGGAAACAACTCTTATTTCCAGGTTTTTTTAAGAGGAAAACATTTGTGACAATTTCTGAGTTATAAAAATTAAAAAAAAAAAAAGAATGTTTTGGGGTTCTTGTTTAGTGTTTGTGCTCAGCAGTGTCTGGTGGTCCTTTTCACAGAGTCGTTATCTCTTAAGTAATAAGCAATAAGCTGAGCTGGTTTGTTTATACAGTAAATTATTGTATGCAGCATTCAGCTGCCATGGACTGGTCAGGTGTGAGGCTGAGGGGGTTTTTTATCTCTTAAGTGTGAGGTTTTATGATATGAGCTGGGCTGTGCTTGCAGAGAATTCATCAGTCTGTGGTTAGGGTCAAGAGAAACAGCAGTGCTGAGTGACTGCACTTTCTGAGCTTGTGAGTGTACAGCTACAGTGCTTCAATTGACTCCAAACTCTTCATAATATAGTGCTCATGGAAGAATCCTCTGTTTAAAGAGTACTGCCAAATCTGATTTTCTCCTCCATCTTTTTCACAATGTGTAGTAAATAGTGGTAAAGGACATTGTGCCTTGAAAGCACAGAGATGAGTGATTAGGAAAGGTGCTGATTTTTGAATTACAGGAAGTTCAGCACTGTTCACTAATGAGTTATTACAGCCAAATTTGTCCATGTTGGCACTGCTGGGACCAGAGAGTTTGTAGTAGGTACTGTGTGGATTGCTGGTTTCAACAGAGTAGCAGCCACAGCATTAGGTAACCTCTGCTGAATGATGAATTTGTGGATAACTGTGATGCTTCACCAATCAATCTCCTACTGATCCTGCCTCCCAGGATCGATGCTGTCATGAGAGAATTGAAGGGGATGCCATTATTTATACAGGAGAATTGACCGTCTTGTAGAAATATTTTTCACTCCTTCTGAAATGCAGTGTTTCCATCAGAAATCCTCTAGACTTCACAACACCCAAATAATTTCTGTGACCTAGTGTCTAGTACAGGAAATGCTGCTAATCACAGCCTTTGTGCCACACCATTCTGTTATGTCTTCACTGCCTCTGTCTTTCCTTTGGCTTATCTAGATTTAATAAGCAAGCTGGAAATGATGTAATTTTGAATTAATAATGTGAGTCTTGGTAGAAGAAAAGGAGGTAACTAAGTCTAAATAGATTTTATTGAGTTCACATGTTCTCTGATTACTTTGCAGAATTCTGATATTGATTATTTGCTAAATTGATAGCTTTCTTGCAGGCACATTAGTGAATTTTCTTAATGAGCCTAATCCATCCATCCACATCCACTTATTAAAATTAGGGTCTTCTTTCCCCATGCCTCTGAACATGCTGTCAGCAAAATCGTGCTGGAGGGATGAATGGATTTTCAGGACTGATGTGCTTGTCTGAAGAACCTGACTTGGAAGCAACAATTCTTGGGTCAAAAACATTCTTGTTGCTTTGATACAATTTTGTAAATGATGAAATTAGCACAAAAAGCTTAGTGCCAGTGAAAACTGAATTTCCAGTTGTCTTATATGGCCAAATGCTCACAGTACCCTTTTGCCCCATGTCCGTGTAACTTCCTACATTAGTATTTCTGTATATATCTTGCTAGTAACTAATAGGAAAATTAACTTTGAGAAACACAGTCATTACTTCTAGCCTATCCAATTTAAATGCCCTAAATTAGCACAATAATTTCTTGACAAGTAACACTCAGTTGTGTATTCTCGGCAAACAGTGCTTCAGCCAGCTCTTTCTCCATTGCTGATTGCAAAACAATCAACACTCTTCACCAGGAGACCTTTGCTGAGACAGGAGTTTCTTTCAACTTAAAGGATAGAATTAGCCAATCGTAGAAAAAAATTACCCTTATAAAAATTATAAGTAAATGAGATTCTTTTATTTGTTCCCAAGTTAAAACTGAGAAAAACAGAAGGTTTCCTTATATTGCTGACTGTGGCCTCTGCTGTAATTGGGAAATTTGTACATTTGAAGGGAGAGTGCATTTTCTGGTTTTTAAACTCTACTGGTGTGTGGCTACCAAACTGCTCTAAACAAGTTCTACATATTAGCTGTATCCAAAACATTTGCATTAGAGCAGGAGGAAGGAAAGAAGGAACCTTTCCTTTGTTCACCACTAAATAAACTTTCAAAATACACTTGTTGTTTGGCTAAAATTGTGCTAATTCCACAGAGATTTAGAAAAACTTGTCTGTTTTCCTATCCTGCCTCTTGAAAATGAGAAATTTGTTAGCAATTTCTGAGAACATTTGTTTGCAGTTCTTATTTAGTCTGCAGAAATCCATAATCTTGTTGCTATTTCAGATTTTTCTGGTAAGGTGAACAGATCGAAGGAGAGAGGTGATACAGCCAAGTCAATAATTTTGCAATGTGTGAGTTATGGATGCATCTAACTGAAATAATTTTTATAGCACATCACTTTCAGAGTCAAGATTTTTCTTCATTTCATTGTAGGTGTTCATGTACAAGGATTCTGTGAGGTAGTTTGGGACGTCTGAAAGAGCCTTTGCTTAACACATCAATTCATGAATTGTTTTAGTATAAACTTCAATGTGAATTTATTTGCCTTTTCCCTTTTCTGGTAGCGCTGTTGACTCCCAAAGCGTGGATATGTAGAGCAATTTGTGACTGAAGATAAGCTAGGGATGGTCTGTCTGAGTGACACAATAACATTATCTTTTTCCGCCTCTGCTACTTTCTGATCAAATTAAAAGGAATTTTCTGATCAACCTTATATACAATTTTGTCAAGGATACATATTAATTTTTAGGTATGGAGACTCATTCTTGTCTTAAATTCACATTTTACCTGTTAAAATATGCAAAATTTCTCCGCTCTTTTTCAATTTCCTGTCTGCCAGTGCTATCACAGGTGTTTTTTTATGCACTTGTGCAGCAATCTCATGTTCTGTAATTAGCATCTACAAGTTATTTGATATTCATAGTGTAAAATATTTGTTTATCAGTTCAGCAAATATATCTTAATGAATTTTAAATCATTACCTGGAAAGTATGTCTCCATTGGTTATTGATTTAACTGGAAATTAATCTGACAGGTCATCCAGAGTATAACCAATTTCTCGCAGTGATAGGAAACCTATATTATGTTTCAAATATTAGATATCTAAAAAGGCTTCTTGCATGTTTAGCTAATAAGATTGTGTACGAGTTGCTTGCAGTCGACACAAGTGTAAGACACGCTGTCAGTAATTAGTATGCGCTGCCAGACTTTGATTATACCAGCTCTTTGACCTATTTTTAACAGAAACTAGGGCAGTCCTTTGGATTGCCTTTCCCTGTCCCTGGACACCCTGCTGTGTTATGTGCTTCATATTTGACATTATAACATTCGACTGCGGTGCCAAACTGCAGAATATCCCTCGGGGGTTTTCATTGAAACAGATGTAACAGATGTCTGCCCGCTCTGAAGTGCACAGTGGTTTCTGATAACAGTCACACAGTAAACGATTTTTTTCTGCATTGTTTAGTAAAGATTGCTGTAGTCCACAGAACCTTTTGGAGCATACTGCGTCGAAGATTATTTTGGAAATAATTTTCAGACTGATCCGAAAGATTCTACTCTGTCCCCACCTTGTTCATTTGCATCTCAGGCTCAGGTTACGGCTAATGATTTAATAGTCATTACTGGGAGATAACATTATTGACTGTTAAACTATTGGACACATGCACACTGCTGTAGACACATGTTAGCTACTGGGAGTTAGAAAAAAACATCTAAAAGCTACTGTCAGGAAATTCAGTAATGCATGGCTTTGCTAGGAATATGCTTTAAGATGCTTTAAAACAAATGCAGCACTGGAGACTTCAAATGCTTCAGGACAAGACCCAAACCTTTTGCTTTGCTCTATTTCAAGCTGTTTCTTTATGCCTCTCTGCAGCTTTGGGGAGCTGGGAGTGTGTGAGTGGCAGTTCCTGCAGGAGCCAAGCAGGAGATGAACTGAACCGTGCTGAAAGAGGGGAAGAGAGAGGTTGGCTGTGGATGTGAGAGTGGGCAGAGGAAGAGGAGGAGGAAAAACAGCAAGAGCTGAGAACACAGCCTAAGCAGGGATGTGTGGAACAGATGCTTGGGGCTGGAGTGGATGTTTGCTTCATAAAGAATTGTCTGGCCTGGATACCGAGGTGAAGGACAAGAGGAATGTGGGAGGAAAGGAAGGCTTGGATAGCGGACGAAGATAGGAGAAGGTTTCACTGGAGGAACTGCAAGAGAAATTGTGACTGTGTGGAGGGGTGGTGGGAATGGGTGTGAGTAGGTGTCTGACCTCTGTGTTCAGGAAGGTAGGGAAGGGGGTCTGTGTTACAGAATGTGTCTGTGGGATTTTCTTTCAGGAGTAGCACAGGTTGAAAAAAAATCACCTGTTTGCCTGCAATTCTTTGTGGTGTTCAGAAAAATGCACGGACAGTCTATACAGAGGGAGTTCAGTGACTGGTTCTCCAGTGAATTTTCATCTCTGTCAGTCCTTAATCCTCAGGACTTGGCCTCATCTTCAGTTTCAACCTTTGGAGATTGAAACCGATGGCTGCCATCCACCCCTCGTGTGTGTGCTGCTCCGATCAGAAGCCATCACCTGCTTTGGGTGGGAATGCTGTCCTGGATGATGCTGCGTCTTCCCCTTGCTTTCAACCTCCCCTTGCTTTCAGTATTGGCATGCAGCCTTTGTGTTGGGAGAAAATGGGCCAATAAATGGGATTTGGTTGCCCATGCACAGACTAAGGAGAAACCACGTTCTTTGGAATTGAGTGAATGAACAAAAAAACTTTTCCCTGCTCTTGGTGTGAAATCTTGGTGTTTCTCTCCAGAAACAGGGAGGGGCTATTGTTTCTGACACAAACAATGTGTAGCTTCAGAGACTCTTCTGAGTGTGTGGCTCTGGCTCTCTGAGAATTTGTCTTGCTCAGAGTCAAGCTAGTGTTTCTGAAAATCCCACTTGATTTGCTTGCCTGAGTCAGGAAAGGTTTCTTTCACTGTTACACTGAAAATGTCTGTCTGTCTCTTGTGGGTTACGATAACACACTCATTACTGAAGTTGTATCTGATTGCCACACAAAGACATTACTTGATTTTTAAATCAACATATTTGATTTTTTTTTTTCTGTCATGCTTTATTAATGACATTGTATTTTAGTTGGAAAATTAATTCCAACCATCATGCACAGTGTTATCTTAGCAAGCAGGATCACTTCATGCATATGTAATACTCTAACCATGTCATAATTTTTTATATTTTGCCACTTCAATGGAGTAATGATAGAACTTGCTCTGCTTTTAGAAATATATTACAGCGCTCGAAGAGGTAAATCACTGCATGGTTGACTTAAGTAATCTGGGGATGATTTATAAATCTCCACAGAAGGTTCATGCTTGGATGCATTTGTTTATCTAGATCTATTAAATTCAGTGAAGTCCCCTTGGAGTGACTGGGGAATCCCATTCTAGTGCAGGATGACAATTTAGAAGGTGGTGGAGAGACAAGCCAGGCCCCTTTGGAGTGCCAGAGAGGTACAGCAGCTGTTGGAGCTGGACCAAAACATAACATGATGATTTTTAAATTCCAGTCTTTTGGTGCTTCCTAAGGTAGAACGTTTCTTAATGTTCTTATAAATAATGAACAGAAAGCAAATGAAACTTCTGCGGAAACCCCAAATACGTTTGAAGGCATCTGGGAAATTAAAGCACTGAAAAGAGGTCATTTGTAGGTTCCTAGTACAGCAACTGACACGGCACTGACTCTGATCCTGAGAAATAATGTTCTTTTCGCAGCTTCAAAGCCACTGGCCTTGGTTCTTGGTGCCACCTTTGTGGAAATGTCCCATGTCCTTGTGAGAGCAATGAAGTTGTGCTGTGTTCCATCACTTCCCTCAGAGCCCATCCTGCAAATCGCTGCAAACCCTGACACAGCAAAGTCAACGTTGGTGCTATTTGCAGCACATCTCACATCCAGGGGCTGTAAAAGCACATGAAATAAGCATCCTGCAGGCTGCTTAGGAAACAGAGTAGAGAATGTGGAGGCAGAACTTATCTGTGAGTTGGAATCTTGTGTCAGAAATCACAGGATTGTACATGCTGTCCAAGAGCCACAGAGTCCTATGTTCTGTGTTTAGATTTATTTCTAAGAAACTGTTTCAGGTGACAAGAATGCTTGTCTCCACATGTAATGAAAAAATGAGTTCTTGGAGCAATTTTTTTTTTTTTTTTTTTTTTTTTTTGAGAACTGGAGAGCCCTATATAGGTTTTAGGTTTCCTTGATTCAGATTTCTGCAGATTAAGTCCAAGGACTGTAGACAGTTTCTTAATGAAAGAAATCTAGTTGTTTTTGAACTTCACTGATGGCACATGCTTTCTTTGGGTCATAATCTTTATTAGGTCAGTGTGACAATATTAATCTTCAGGTGTAAAATATGCAGGCTGTTTTTTCATTTAATATTGAAGTGATGATTGCATGGTGTTATACCTGATCCAGCGATGTCTCTAAGACAGCAGCAGTCCCAGAATTTTAGAAGGCATAGAATATAAAGGGTAGCAATGAAAGTAAGTAGAAAATATGCTTAAAGGCATGGGTTGTTGCAGTTATGAATTATGTATAACTTCAATGTTTCCATCCCAAGCAGCTGCACTGAGAGCTCTCTACATAACATTTATCAATTGCAAAAAGAAGATACAGGTATTTGCTTTATTTTAATGTTCCATTTTGTGTGTGGACTGAGTTGTGGTTCTGTGTGGGAGAAATTCTGATGTTGGTATGATATGGAAGAACATTTTGCTATCTGTAACCAAGGACATGGGTCAGGAAAGAAATCTGTGATAGTCAAATATGTAATTTTTGTCTCTCTTTTTTTTAAACTCCTGTTCACACCCATTTTTAACTATAGAGGGAATGGATTATACTTCCTTGCTCTGAAAACTCTGAAAAATATCTTGCATTCTAAGCAAATTTGCAGCTTATGCCATGTGCTTTGGGTTTTCATTCTGAAATTCATGAAAATGAAAAATGCTATTATGAAAGGCAGCCTGCTTTCTGATCTTAACCCCTAACACAGTTCATTGTCCTGGTCCTGCTGAAATGTGCAGAATCTTAAATGTCAAATTTTGTCTTAAGAGAATCTCAAATGTCAATTTTTTAAAATTTAAAAAAAAAATTATTTTCCTACTGGGAGCACCCTGTTTTAAGAAGGAGAAAAAAGCTGCACACAGTGACAGTGTAATAAATAAATTAAAACTGGCAAGCTGAGGCTAAGAATTTTGGGATGGAAAAGACATAATTCAGTTCTTTCTTTTTCATTGCTGTGTATTCTGGTAGCTTCTTCAGAGCTAAAGTGGAACTGTGTGCCTGAGGTGCTCATGTGGAAAACAGTGGTAAAGCTCCCTTGCCTATCCTCTTTTGACTCTCCACTCCAAGTATCCAGGGGTAAACCATGACAAAGTGTGTAATTATTTGATTATTTATTTCACTTAAGTGCATTTTTCCACACTGTTTTTTGGGTTTATTTTAGTCGCATAAAACGACATGCCTTGAAAAAGTCATTAGCAGAAAATAGTAAAGCAGATGAATTTGAGAGAGTGTTGTCTGTGGTGTCTATGTGTACCTTGAAAATATTTCCATTATAAGTGTAAGGAATGCCACAGAAACCACAGCAGCATTAACCCAGGCTGCAATAATTCTATTTGCATTTTAACTTCTGCAAGTATATTGCAAACCAGCAAACACTAGAACCCAGCTCCTTCGGAAGGTGAGGTGTGAGCCTCTTGGGTTTGTGCAGTGGTTGCTAAAGAAAAGTCTTGATACTGAAAAGCATTTAACAGATTAAAACAGCGTTCTTCTGCCTATGGATATATTACATGACAGAACTGCAAGATAAATATTAGTTTGAGGGTTGGCTTGGAAAGATTCCGCAGAAAACACCAATTTGGACTAGAGGGGGCTTGGAAATGAGTTTCCTTCAGCTGGCTGACAGAAAGTTAACCTGTCCTGAAAGAGAATTGGTGTTCTGTGATGTATCTTCCTTTTGTGCAGTGGTGGCATGTGTTAACCTTCCTGCTGTAACTGCTCCTTCCTTTCAGCAAAGAAAAAAGCTGCAACAAGGCAACCTGTCGGGCTGTGTAATGATTTTGGCTGCTCTGTGGCAAAGGAGGATGTAGGAAGGATCTGTCAGGTTAGGAAGGAAATGTACTCTCAAATTAAGCATCTGTGTGTGTCTCCTGAGTGTTATGCTCTCACTGAGGGAAGATGAATGAAGCTACAGACAGAGGTCAGGTTGTGGATGATTTTTGGCTGCTTGACTCTGTACAGGTGGCTTGGTGATGGTGCCAGGGTTTTTGAGCAGTTTTTTTTCTATAAAATGCCCATTTTGGTTCATAACTTCACTGAATTCTATCTTTTGGGGTGTACTTCTCCACAATTTAGGTTGAGGTATTCTTCCATCTATACTAATGTAGTCATGTTGAAGAATGAGGGATGGAAAACATAAAATACTTTGTCCCTTTAAAACAATCATCTTCCAAATATTTTCTTTTGCAAAACTAACTTTTATCATGCTAGTCATAGGATCTTCTTTTGAGAGTTCAGGATGCATTTCTTCCTACACAAGCCTACTCAAATCTGGCCAAACTTTGAGTGCACCTAGAAACATTAGCTTTGTTTAATTACAAGTTGGTCTTTAATTTCCTGCACCAGTAGGAATGAGCAGTTTGCCTTCAAAGGCTAGTTTGACATGAGTGCTGAGCTGGCTGGTAGATGTTAATTGTTATTCCCCATAGTTACACTGAAGCTGGAACAGGAGGTTCTAATCGGATAACTAGATGGTGTTTGATTCTGTACAACCCTTGCTTACATGATTTGTATATAATAACATTCAACCCTGTTTAAAAAAAAAAAAAATCAGTAGCTCCATTGCTGCATTTTTAAAACTGCCCTTGCGAGGATTTTATATTAAGTATATTTCTACTGCTAATCCGATAATATTTTTCGGTTTTGATACAAAAAAGTGTTCATCAAAATAAGAAAGTGACAAGTGGAAAATTATTTTTTTAATACTTAATGTGAAAGCATCTGCTGGAATTATGCAGCATATGCTGAAGATAAGCAAATACCAACATGTGTCACGGTGCCCCAACATTGACTTAATCAAAGCACAGACAGTATTTTTTTCTGACTCTGATGAGCTCAGGGTCTGGCCCATTTATTAAACATTCTTTGTGTTGCTTAGTAGTATTATTTTCTAAGCTTTTTCCCCTTCATATGCTCCTGCTATTAACTGAAACATTTTGCCATCTGTTTTTAGGTGGGGTAGGGAATTGATTACTGATTAAAATATTTCCAAGCCTATCTATAATTTAAATGTAAAGGCATATCATTTTAAGTGTCATTGAGTTTAAATGGAAATTGTGACCAGATTAATAATGTGTTGAGTTTGTGTGATGGCACAACTCCAAAGCATCAGCTCAGTGCAAGCTGCTACATCTGCATTTCATGACTTTAGGGGAGTGCCAAGATATTTCCAGTGGGGGCAACTGCAGAGCTCTATAACAAGGCAATGGATGCCTTCTGGTCAAACAGAATTATAGGAAATATCTGAGCTACGTGTGGCCTTGTGGTGTGTCTGCCTCACTGCTGAGGCAAGTGAAAGATCTCATCCCATGCCAGTGAAACCAAACACAGCCTCTCACTGATATCTTCCACCATTTATTCACTCTGTGTCTGTGCTGTTAAATTTTTGTGTTATTATCTGAAATTATCGTGGCTGCTATTATGTAAAGGAGGGTACAACAGCTTGTGCTCTTCTGGGTTGCACAGCCAGGGCACAAAGCAGAGCACCCCTTTGGCCAAGAGCCTCTCTCTGCATCCAGAAGCAGTGGAAAGTGGATGGTCATAGGTTTCAGTTTCCAATGTGTAATAGTTTGAAGCTTTCTGAGGCAAAGTGAAGGTGACGATTTAAAACCCATGCTAAATCGGTGAGAGGTTCAGAATAGTGGGCTGCCAGGCTCCTGTGCTGCTCCTGTACAGTTTCTGCAAATTAACTCATTAGCTTAACTCTCTTAAATGTGGGGTTTGAGCTCTTAGTAACAATAGACCTGTAATACACAATCTGCTTTTAAAATCAACTTGCAGTGTGAGATAAAGAACACAGTATTTCCTGCTTCAATTCCTTTTAATTTTTTAGAAAAGAATCTGATATTTAAAGACCAGATGGATTTTCTGTAAACAGTGGCACTTGTTGTTTTCCAAATTCCAAGGACCCACCAGATCATCAAAATGTTACATTGCTTTTTCATATTTCCTGTCAAACCGATGTGTTCTGAGGTTCTTCCTTGGCCATGGTAGGTTTTAGTAGTATTAATAGGAAACTTTCATATTATGAAATCAAAAGTTCATTTCTTATCACTTATGTCCAGGAAGCAAAAATAACGTATAGCAAAAAGTTCCCAGATACACAGATGTTTGGAGCTTTTTCATTTAGAAAATCTTTCCTTCTGGATGAACTGTATGTTTTCCACATTGAATCATTCCATCTGAAATGCATTTTTCACGTTGTCTTGCATGAAGCAGGGAGAGGCAGTGTGGAGGCTGGGAAGGGACCAAACCTATGGATTTAGATTAGGTGTGTGTTAGGCAACCCAAACATGAAGTAAAATATGGACCAGATAACTATCCTGGCTGCTGTTCAGCTGATACTGGGATTAATTTTTGACAGGGCTCCTTTCCTTGCTGCCGGAAGGCCTGAATACAGGCAAGGGATTGATTGGAAAGAATGGGGCTTTTTGCGAAGTCTGTGTCTAGTTTGTGTTTTCTGTTGTGTGATGGGCGTTTTTGTTTTTTTTAAATTTATTTAATTTTTTAAATTTCTTGCAAAAGTTCTTCCCTTTTTTAGATGCTTTGTGGAAAGCTAAGCTTGCTGGGAGCTGGCTGTTGGGGAACCCGTACCCCAGTTGTTGCCATAAAGAAGTTGGACTTCTGCTTTGGTCCTTTTTTGTCATAATACCGAGGGAGTTACACATTTCTGGAGGCAGTTAGCATCTGCCAGCCAGATTTAGATTGTTTCACATTGATTTCTGATAAGCCAGAACACAATGATAGCAGCCACAGCAATTACTTGATGTGGTTTTGTCATGCCTGTTGGTCTGAAATGTATTTCCTCTCCAGGTACGTTGTGGAAATTTAAAATAGACTTGCAGGATATTGTGACAAGCCACCTTAGTTCCACTGGGTCCATTAAAGCATGGATCCTCCATTTTGATCCTCCATTATCTATCCCTTACAATTTCCTTGCATGTGCTGCAGTCATTAATGAACCTTGAAATTGTCAAGAATGAAAATTCAGCCTTTTTAAAAAACAATTCTCTTCATGGAACAGAGGTTTGCCCTTAAAAGCATTGCCCACAGCCATCAGACAGGGAGACCCACTGAAGGACATTTCCCAGTGCCTAGCTGTGCTGTTACACCCCATTTTGGTTAACATGACTTTCATTTCACTGTACTCCAAGCACATTCAGACTCGCATGACTCTTGTTTCACAATAATATCTTACTGTAGCAGATGGTGGAGGTGTCAGGGAGCTGCTGAAAACTGCCATGTTTATTAAACCTTCTCAGCACAGAGTAGCTCATCTGTTCCTGCTGGCAGGGGTTCCCAAGGGACGAGATGCCAGTCAGGATATTCAAAACACATTGTGTCCTGGCTGTGTTCTTGCCTGGATTTGCATACTCTTGCCTTTGACTGTAAGAAAAGGCTTTGTGTTGATAGGAGCGCGTGTTGGACAAATGTTTCAAACGTTCTCCAAGTTTAATTCATCCATAGCAAGCGTGAGAGCAGGAAGAGTGCACACTGCTAGCCAACCTTGACCAGTGCTGCCATTGTTTTCCTCAATGGTGATACAGCAGGAAAACTTGGATAAACTTACCTCCCCTGTGCACTGTCTGTAAGAGGACAGGGTTAGACAGGGGCTGCATTTCTGCAGTGTAGCACAAAGATGCTGAAAACAGTGACAAACTTGGCTCAGCTGTCAGCACAGGAGCAGGTCTGGTAGCTGGGGTCCTAATGTTTGAACAATTATTGAAACCTAACTGGGTAAGCTGCTGGTATATCCCTTTATGTTTAAAGTTACTAGATAAATCAAAAGAGAACACTTGAATTTTGAAGTTACATCATTGTTAAATGTGTGAACATAATTGCATTACCCCTTTTGATTTCACTTCTGTGGACAGGGTTTTAGATCAGAACAGGAATGGATCTGCTTTCAAACATCAAATGGCATTGTTTGTTTTTCTGTTCCAAGACAGAACTGTTAATATGCTTACTAATCACTTCAAGGATTGGAGAATAAATGGGTGACACACATTTCACTTAATTGGCGCTAATGTACCCTAGAGGGGAGTTCAGGGAGAACCTAATCAGACCCAGCAATAATGCTGAGGTTGCATCTGATGTGGAAGGGAATGGTCAGGAGAGCTGAGCTTTCTGCTTTAGCACCTGTGGGTGCCAGAGCACACTCCGGGCTGAGATTCGGGAGCTGCTGCACAGCTCCGTGTCCAGCCCTGCAGTCCCTGCAGGCACTGTGGCTGCAGCTCAGGCAGCTTGACAGCACATCAAAGTCAGCACAGACAAGGGTGAGGTGTCTTGCACCGGGAGGAGCAACTTTAAATTACTTGCACACGTTGCTGGATGTGAAATTAACTGCGCAGGGGAAAAAAAAAACCCCAAACATCTTGGCATCATTATGGATACTTCACTGAAAACATCTGCTCTTTGCAGAGCTCTGGGTGGAAAGAGAAAAGAAATTTCATCTCCAGCCCAAATGATCAGTGGATTCCCTGGAGCATTGGGATGGATAGTGTTTGTAAGGCCAGGTTTTCATTCGAGTGTGCATGTTTGGACACAGCTCGCTGACAATCGATGACATGAGCTTGCTGCTTGAAATGTAGCTGCTTTTCCTGCACATTTTATGCCATTTGCAGAAGTCACTCCTTACAAACTGAAAGTCTGAAGGCTTCCCTACTGGAAATGATGAGGATGAAGGTCCAGAATTACTTAGAACTAAATAGAAAACAACGGCCTATGTTGTGAATTGAGTGTTTTAAGACTGCTTAAAGAATCACAGACAAAGGCATCAGTATAAACAGGTTCAACATAAAAGTGATGGCACAACCGAGTTCACTGGCAAGGTTCCCTCTGCTGCTTACAAGATGGTTAAGACATACCAAGGAAAAGTAAAAAAAAAAAATCCAGTCAATCAATCCAAACTGAAATAAATCCAAAGCTGTGCGGAGGTAGAGGTGGGTGAAGAGACAAAAGGATAGAAAGAGTAGGGTTAAAAAGGAATATGGCCTAGAAGCACACAGCATTTAAACTGAACAGCACTTTAGTTAAAGTTAACAACACTTAACTTAATTTATGACCTAAGTTGAACAATTTAGCAAAGGATTCATATAGGATTTACTATACCTCAATACTAACTTGCTTACAGGCCTAACTTACTTTCTAATATAGAGTGTTTAAGAATGCAAGACAGCAGCATTCCTGGCACATTTGCTATAGCAAAAAAAGTTTCCAAGGCTCTTCATTAAAACGAAAGCAAGAGCTCTTTAGGCAGCACACATTCCTGGGAGATCATGGTGCAGCCTGGGCAGGGGGAAGATGCACCACAGCCCATCTTCACCTCGGTCAGAGAAGCATCAGCTCTTGCTCCTGAGCCCAGTTTCTCTTAGGGAAACGGAGGTATTCTATGTGGGAGTAGGCACATCTAGAATGTAGGAATAATAAAACTTAGTTTCATTTTAGTTAGATCTGAAACAGCAAATGAAAGAAAGCTTTTATTCTTGAATCTCTCTTAAATGTTTGCTCTTACTGGTGCTTTGCATTAAGCTGCAAGTAAATGAAATATTTTTGAAGAGAGTGTTTTGGGATTAATTTTATTTCCTTTACATTTCGGTAGACTAAACCTAGTGTGAAATTCATTATTTGGGCCCAAACCTTTCATTTAGGAGTTTGGCACAGTATAAGGATTGGTAAACATTACAGATGATTAACAGAATGAAAGGGTTAACATCTTTTCTGATTTTGACAACTATGGAGGGTACACAAAGGTAAAATATGATATGTATTAACTCTTCCTCTGCAAAATTGCTCTCTGAGACTGGTGTAAGTCTCTAGTATTTCTCTGTGTGCACAGTTCTGTAAAGAAAATACAGTGCTGTGTGATGGTAAGTTTGCTGCCTCTGTTAAGACAGAGATTTTAGCTGTGGGCAATGAAAATCAATCAGATGAGTTCGCTGCTCTCCTTCAGTTGATTGGCAGTAGTGATGAAAATAACTCAGACACCAAAATCAGCTTCTGGTGTTGAAAGACTCTTAGTGGCAAGATGACCTGAAGCTATTGACACAGTATCTCTGTTTCCTTGTTGATTCCAGCACATCCTTAGCTATGAGTGTAAATAAAACCAGGGGAAATTGTAGGGGTGTCTTAGGGAATTCACTCTACAGAATTTATCTGAGAGCAGGATAGGATTCCACTGTTTACCTGTCTTCTTCCCATGCCCAGTCTTGTATAGAGCTGATGTGCCCTTGGAGCTAACTTAGGCTTGAGGACTTCAGAATAATCTCTCACAAATTTTATATGTAGCACAGAGTATTTCTGAATGTGTGCTGGGAGAACTCATTAGCTTCTCTGACCTCAGTATTTTTTTTCCTTATTCCTGAAACGATATCCTGGTCTGTGGTGAGAGTTTGACTTTAAAAATGTTGGAGCAATTTTTTTTCTTTCCAGACCTCTAGTCAAGAGGAAAAGCTGTTTGCACTAAGGGCTTATTGTCTCATTAATAGAAGGCAGAGGATGTTAATTAACCCAATAGCCGCTCTTTCTGTCTTTCCTTGTGCTGCATCACTTGCCTTGCAGCATCACACCAGTGCTGGCCAGAGCCCAACCCAGTGGGGCTGTCATGGGCACTGGAACACTCGGATCTTTCAGAACTTCCCAAGTGTTTCCCTTGAGGAAGAAATGCAGAGCTATGTTAAAACATCACTTTGATAATTTCCTTTCCTCTCCTCTCTGCCCTCACTGTTTTTTTTTAGCTTGCTCTTCCAAAGGGCCAGAATATTCCCAGAATATCCTATACACTTTTTTTCCCCTTTTGTTTTGTTTCACTTGATTCTAGTAGGTTTCTTTTTGGGGAAATTTGATGTCTAAGAAATGGGCCATCAGCATCTTGGTTAAGATTCATCTCCCTAATTGTAGGAATTTTCCTAGTAACACTATTTTGCACTTCTCCGTGTGAGGAGGGGGAGCATTGCCTTTGGAAAATACCCACACTTGAATTGAAATCTTGGTGGGATTAATTCCCTTTTTCTATTTAAAAAAATCCAACCCACAAACCAGGAATGTGAATTGTTGGTGGCCAATGGAGACCTGACTGCTCCCATGATGTTGACTCCTCCTCTGTGTAGAAGTTGCTAAAACATATTGCTCTACTTCTATAATGTAGCATATTGCTTTTCCATGTAAGTAATTGCTGTGGTTACCTCATGAGCTTCAGGAAATCAGCAGTGGGTGGAGAAGTGCTAGTGAAACACATTGTATAATAAGCTGTGAATCATTCCATGAATAAGTTTGCAAGGCTTTTGCTTTAGAGTGCAAAATCAATATCTGGGCCATGCACAGGTCATCCTTTTTATGCAGATCCTTTTTATGCAGTGCAAAGTTTAAAAAATACGGTAATTGAAGGAGTGCTTTCAGGAAAAGGTAGCAGTGAATCTTTGGCCAAGGGCTTCAGTAAAGCTCTCCTGTGCTGGTGAATTATTGCAGAGCTGGCCAAGACAGATTTCTAATTTCACCACTTTGCAATGAGTCAGTGTTGAGTTTGAGTTTAAAGTTGGAGATATTGTACAATATTAGAATATCTGTTATGTTTGGCTAAAAAAGCAGCTCTATACTTCTAGTCTGTGCTTATTTCATATCAAAAGAATATAGGAAATAAAACCATCTTCAGTAAAGGGATGAGACTGAATGTGTCTACAGCAGACTTGTCAGCTCTGAAGGCTCTTGCAAAAATCCTGTTATGTTTTGAGGTTTTCCTAAAGGCTCATGGGATTAAGTCACAGTCTGGTTCATGTAGAAGGAGGTTTCTAGGATTTTTGTGTTTAATTATCATTTTTTTTGACAACATACTAAAATGTTCCCTGTTGCATTGTCTAACTGAATTGCTTGGTTTGAATTTTTCTCTTATGATTTTCCCAGCTTAAGTTGACAGGAATGCTGTGCTTGAGGTCATGCAGGGAATGCTTTCCTAACAAAAGCACAGTTCCCAGATCATAACGTGGTGTGGTTCAGGGGAAAAGGTCTGTCTGTTTCTGATATTTTGCTGCAGTTTGCTCAGTGAAAAATGAGCTGTTGATTGCTGTCCCCACTGGCCTGTCCAGTGCAGCAGTGGAACTGCAAAAATACACCCCATGTGGCTGAAGGTTTTGAATAGCCAGACCAGACCACATTCCTAGAATTTCTGCCATGTAACAGGAGCATTTTGAAGAGACATCCCCTGCCCCTACTTGTTTACTGAATCTTTAAAATCAGATTGGATATTAAGAAAAAATGTTCCACCAAGAGAGCTGTCAAGCGTTGGAGCAGTCTGCCCAGGGAAGTGGAGTCACCATCCCTGCAGGCACTCAGGGAAAGGCTGCAGTGGTGGATTTGGCAGTTCTACACGAGTGGTTGGACTTTATCTTAAAGGTCCTATCCAACCTAAATGATACTATGATTTTTGATTGGTTGAATTCCTAGATAAATTTTATCATATAAAAAAGTATTATGTAAAAGAAAAAAAAATCAATTGCTAGATATTATTGTTTGGGTGTTTTTTAATGTTTATCTGATTTATAGCCTAGTATCCATCTTAAACAATAGTATTAGGAGAGATGGGAGTTTTGTTTTTTGGGCTGTTCTGGACAGGTTCCTTGGTAACCTTCCCAAAGGCCAAACAGAGTAATGTGCATTTGATAAGAATATGTTTAAATAGGGCAATGGATGACTTCTCTGAGTGATAAATGCTGGTTATGCAACTAATGTAGAATGATTTAACATAATCAATTCTCTTCTGTCATTGCATACTTTATTGTATTACCTCAACTACAATTTGCTGGAGTTTGTTTGGATATTAAAGCTCATTGTCATCCACAAAAATGTACTAGGTTTTCTGAACAGTTTGGGCAGCCAATTTATGTAAAATGAAAGAAAAATGATCCTTTCCATCCAACATCCACAGACAGCCAATTGCAACATGAGCTGAATTACAGAGTGCATTGTCAAATGTCATTCTCTGATTTTTGTTTTCTAAGATAAGACCGATACAGCTGCAGGATTATGAGCCAGAAGACAAAACTCTAATTCATTCCAATGCAAAAAGCAATGTGATCCAGTGCCCTATATTATAATTATGTCAGAACAGTGCTGTTTAGTTGTTCCTCTGATCACTGGAAGATGTTAATGCTCCATTATTTAAGCTGAAGGGGAAAGGTAAATCTTTACTTAAATGAAAATTAAAAAGGGCATGGCATACTACTGGCACTAGTAGAGAGAGTTTAGTTGAAGACTATGAGCCATCCTAGATCCTGAGATAAAGGAGTAGAAAAACTATATAATGAGAGAAAAGAGTCCAGTTGTTTGAATTCAGACCAAAAAACCAGAGATATGAAAAGTGCTAATGATTCAATTACTAGTGTTAGTATTTAATGCTAATAGCATTCACATTGACCTTTAATTCTCAGTTCATTTGGAAAAAACCCAAAAATTGCTTGAAAGTGCTCTTGCTTTTTGCTGTTTTCCCACTTATATACTTCCTTTCCTGTCTCCCCAAATTAGCAGTGTGGGATGCCCAAAATAAATCACGTAGGTAGATGAGAGATCAGCTATCCTTACCAACTGTGGTGACATGGCTTTTATTTCTGACCTCCAATCAATTTGCTGTTAGCAAACACAGGATACAGCATGGGAACAGAAAAATATTCTCACAATTTATCTAGACTGGAAATGCTCAGGAAGAGAATGGAAGTGTTGCTTTCAGGTGAGAGGATCTGAATATTTAAATCCAATAATCATATCCCAAGGAGCCCTTCCAGAGAGTGTGTTTAACTACCAGCCAGCCACTCAGAGATGCTTGTAGATGTCGTACATAGCAAAAAAAATTACCTTGAAAATTGTAGTGCAGCTCAACTGTTGGGAAACTATTTAAAGTGTAAGAGAAATCATCTTTATTTCTTTAATTTTAAAGAAAGTTTCATGCTTTGCTGTTTATCCCTTGGAGTGACAGGGCACTGGTTTGACTCAAGCACATGATTAAGAGATTAATCAGAAATGTTCTGGTTGATTGCCTGACAGGCAAGCTAATATTTATTACAGGATCCGGTTTTAGATTTTCTGGATGTGATTCATTTCCAGCCATTAAGGCATTATGCAGTGATGCATAATGTGCATCCTAAATGAAATATTGATCCTTTTAAAATCAATTGTTTTACTTTTCATAAAAGATTTTTCCTATGCCAAGGTTTACTTTTTGGAAGCAGACATACGAGAAAAAGTGGTATTTAGCATCAGATGCCCTCTGGTTGAACTTTGGGCCAGTTGTTGGGTGAATGGTTACACTCAGCTTTTTAAGCTTCCTTGTACATTAATGTTTGTATATATAATATTAGTGATGTGTGAATAGGCAGACAAAGTAAAGCTGGAAACAGACGGTCTCAGGCACTTATTTACATGCTTTCAAAAACCAAGATAATGATTTCCACTTTGCTATCATAAAGGTGATTACTTTCTAGATGGAGCAATTGTTAACCTATGATCACAAAGCTCAGTACAGTAGGATATTGCCACTTGTTTAGAAAATGTGGAGAGAGCATTTTGTTTAAAATCAAACATTTGTTCTTTGATCTATATGTCTTCCTTTTAACCTACTTTTGTATGGTTTTAAGTAAATATATTAAAATCAGTGCTGTCATCATTATCTTGAAACAACCTTGTTTTTATAGTGTATTTCTTTTAATTGGGGCTACATAGAAGATCAAATTAAGCTCTCACTGAAGCTTTTAAATTCAGTCCTGAACAATTATTTTTGAAGAGCCTATACTTTTATGACAGGGATTCCAGTCCAGGTTGATAAGGAAAGATGTAAAATCAATTTAGACCTTTTCATATTTGAATTCATTAAATTGGTCTTACTCCATTAAAATAACAATTAATTTAAGGCAGCCAATATTGTGCAATTGCAATGGGAGAGGAAAAAATGCAAGGTAATAATGATGATAAATTTGTCAAGTTACATGGTTGGAACTTATTACCTTGAGTGACAGTAATTTTGCATTCATTTAAAAAGATTGTACTTAATAATAATAGAGTATCTAAGGATCAGCATTGGAACTGATAGATCCCTTTATTCACTTTAGCTCTATATATTGCAAATAAGGACTTGGCATTGATGTAGCAACGAAAAAAGTCTTAACCGAAGCTCATTTTTATTCTTCAAATAAAATTTGAATAGGTCTTTAAGTACATTTTGTCTCCTCCTGGCACACTTTGTACTGGTACCTAAAAGCAAGCTTTAGTCAGAACTATTTATATGTAATTCTGTGGTTAATGCACCAAACATTCTTGAAAAGTATATTGCTGTCTGCAAAGTGTGTTTCTAGCTCTGTGGAAAGCAGAGCAATTAGTGCCCAAGAGATGCTCCCTTTAGCTTTCTGTTTTTCAGAAAGCATTTACAGTGGTAGGTTAAAAACTAATGTTTACTACTTCCTCTCAGACAAAAGCTTTGCTCGGTACTTGTTACATTGGTAGCCTATATATTGTGAGACACAATACAGAGGATTTGGAATGCAATTAGCACAAGCTTATTGCATTCTAAATCCTGGTGTTTAGGCCTACAGTGTGTTTTAAGCCATTTTTGACTGACTAGGTTGACAAAAGTAGTAGTATCCCAGATTTTTCAATGAAAATGGTCAGTTGAGGTACTGTAAATCCAAAAGCATTTTAGGATTTTAGTTTTTTGCTGAGACAGCTTTGAAGAAACCCAAGGCAGAAGTTTGTTTGTTTTTTTTTTGGTCTAATAAAGATAAGCATCTCTAGTTTTACTAAGCAAAAAAACCCCTCCCAGACATATGTTGAATATGTGAACCCAAGTTGCCTTAATTACTGCTGGGTACCACTGTCATTGTAGCTGTGACACAGCATCCTGCCTGATATCAACCTCCATCACTGGGCATGACAGAAAAAGGAAAAAAAAAAAACAGGAAAACTTTTTTTCTTCCAATGTTTCTTGTATTTAAATTTATACAAAGCCACAAATGCTGGATCCATTTTAATAAACTGCAGCTGTGTGCAAGCAAATTTAGTATCGAAAAAGAATCCTTTTAATACATTGCCCCATAGACTGGAAAATGAGATCTGCATGGATGAATCCATGGTGCCAAAGGTAACTGCAGCACACCAGCTGTAGTTCACCTGCTGAGCAAGTGTCCCAGCCTTAAGGGTGAATGAAATACTTGTTTCTCCTGAAATGATCTGTGCTAATATAGTCAAAGGCTTCCATATTTCCTTTCTTGCTTCTGTAGAAGTAGGTGCTGTGTCTCCAGGGGGCTAACAAGAAATTGTCGCATCTCGATTTGTGGTGTCCTTGCTGTTTCAAGACCAATTAAATCTTTAGCTGTAGCAGTGGTAGACCAGTTAATCTGAAAAATTTGGTTGCAAATGAGCTAGATAAGTAGCTTTAGCTTAGCACCGTTTGTGTTCCAGCTCTGGCAGGACTCAAAGCTGAAAGATCCGATTTGGCTCAACAAGTGAGGCTGTGGTTTCGGGGCCCCGAGGCCCTTCCGGGGGCGTGATGGTGTCTGGCTCAGCCACGATAAGGTCTGATCTGTTCTGCAGGCTCATAGAGCAGGGCCAACAACCTGTCAGAGGCCTCTGCTGGCTGCTCGTGCTCTCTGGGTATTGGGCAAAATCAAAGGCAGAAGGAACTCTTAGATGCCTGCCCCTTCAAGGGAAATGCAATATGCACAGCACTGGGAGGCTCTGGGCTGAGACAGTCTCCTGGTAGTACTGATCAGAGTTCAAAGCACATGGAAAATCCTCTGCTAAAGCAATTGCTATTTCTAATTCCTTCTTTCGCCTCCCCATTATCGATTTATTTCGAAAGCTGGGTGGGAAGAGCCAAAGCAAAAGAGGGAGTTCTGCTCTTTGTTTGCCCAGTGGTGAGAAGCACAGCCCAGCCTCAAAATCCCTTATGGACGTTGAGCGTCCGAGCTGCAGCTGCCCAGGGTTCCCTTTCCCGAGGCTGTGGATCTCAGATGACCCCACTGAGCAGCCAAGCTGTCACAGCAAGGCAGAGCTTGCAGGTGGCAGAGGCCAGCCCTGAGGCAGACCTTGAAGATTAGGGCTGAAACTTTGGGGTTGACTTGTGTTGAAAGGAATTATCTCAGCATAGCACCCGAGTCCTCGCCTGATGGGTTCTTGGTGATTCCCAGTGAATCCATGGCAGTAATATGTGCAAGCACATGAAAGGAGCAGAGTTTTGCTTAACTGAATAGCATAAACTCACTCCCCAAACTTTAAAGTCATAAAAAAATCAGAAAGGGAGTTTATTTAGAGTTGAGGAACTGTTTATTGCCTCAAAAATGAGCAAAAGAAAAGAAAGAAGTGCAAGAGCCAAAAAGGTTTCAAATAAGAAAAAGAGTAACAAGCAACAACAAAACAAACATTCCAAAAATGGAATGAGAGAGAAAAATTATGATGGATTTACAAATACAGTTTCCAGTTTGGGATTTTTCAATTAAGACCTCTTTTAAGTTGCTAAATTCTCCCAGGAAACAGTAGAAAGGGACAGATTTATTTATAGCATCCTTTTTCTTGTTTAACTAGATTCCCAGATAATCTTTGTGAGTCTGGGGGGGATGCCTCACTGTAATGGTTTGAGCTCTTTGTTTATCAGTGATTTACCACAGTTTAGTGAGTTCTTCAGGTAGTGGTGTTAGAGGCCTGCCCATTTCATGTATTTTATCCTCTTCAGAAGACAAGCAGAAAACCCCAAGAAAGCATTTCATACAAATAGCCAGGGAAGCAGCTCATTGTGAAAACAACTCTTCTCCCATTATGTGACTCTCCAAAAATCTTAACCAAGCTCCAGCAGATGCAAACAACAGTGCAGACAGTCGCAGTAATTATGCTAACCAGCAATAAAAGCTTCCATTTACGTGGCCCATCTACATCCTCAATGCAATCACTTCCAATCGCAAAATGCATCTAGCAGTTGGAAACCCAGAGCATTATTAGATTGCATTGACTGTGCTCCCCACAGCTGAGGGAGTGCTCTTTCCCTGCAATACATTTCCCTAACAATTTCATGACCATTGAGATACACCCTTGAGTCAATTAAAATTATCTCCACTAAACTCGGCTGCAGCTTTTCAAAGTGCTATCTAATAGCTTGTGCGAGCAGCACCCATCTAGATTAGTTATGTACCATGGTTTTATAAAACATAATTTATATTCTCAGCATGTCAAGGTGGAATTCAGGGTAGAATTCTTATTCATTTACTGTGATTTCATTTTACTAGAAAAGCAGTGTATAAAGCCATTTTTTAGTACAATACAGACTATTGTATTCGTCTTGCAAGAAAGAATGAGCAAATGTAAAACATGGTGTTTTTTCATCTGAATTTAAGTGTTGCTGCTTTTAGGTGTAGGGAAGGCTGCACTTGGATAACGAGAGGCAGGTGACTAGTAAAATATAAAATGATTACATGCTGCTTGCTATTTCTGCACATCCTCTTTCTCCTGTTTGCTTTATATCTTTTTTTGCTCATCTTCAGGCTCACTGGAAAACTGTTGTCAAGATACTGTTGGACACGAGAAAGGTTACAGAGGTGTTTTGGCTGTGGGGTCTGAGCAAGGATGGTATTAATTTAACAAGTGGCAAAATTGATGGCAAACAGGCCACTTTAACAGGGAATGAAGTATTTTCCTAAGATGTGTAAAAAAAAATCAATTCAAGCTCAGGCGTAATCTTCATATACTTTTTTCTTTTTTTAAAAAAGACAATAAGCAGAGAGGACAAAATACTGCTGTAATTTACTTTTAGAAACCCTATACCTGTACTATACAGAGCTGGAAGAAAACGGAATATTTTATAGTTGCATTGTGGCAGTTTGTCATTAGAAAGGTCTCAAAAGATTTTGAGGTGGAAATTGATGTTCCAAGCTTTTGCTTTATTTGAACGATGCTGGGAGTTTAATTTCATGGCAGTGGGCTTTGATATGAACAATTGTCAAAGATAATATATTATGGATTCTGGAAATAATTGTGTTCTTAGAGATAGTGGGAGTGATTAAATATTACCTCTGAAGGGGATGTTTTCTGTGCAGCCTAGAGAGCGATTTTCTTGGTGTTGCCCTTTGATTAGGGGCTGAACATGGGACACAAGTTGTAGTGTAGTGGTGACGTCTGATATGGGCTGAGCCTGCTGAAAGCATCAGATTTCCCAAAATGTTTTGGGCATTGTCTTGTATATAGTGAAGTGTTTTTTAAGCAAATTGTTCATTAGCCATCTGTGGGCTCTGGCACACCATCCTGCTATGGTTTGTTAATGCTGAACTTGGTAAATCTGCTCCGCAGTGCAGCCTTGAAAGTGCCCCAGAAAAACTCTGTCACAGAAGCAGCGGGAAATTCCCACATCCATGGCCAGGCAGAGACAGATCTGCTGGATTCAGAATGAGATCACTTCCTCACGTTTCATCCTTTACACAGCTTTCGGTGTGTGGGTGAGTCAAACCCAAAACTGGTTTAATGTAAGCTGAATGAAACACTGAGAAAGGAGGAATGTCACAGTGTGCTCTAGGAGCGTTTGGCAGGAGGTTTTCAGTCCTTCGGGCCACAGGTGTCAGGAAGAAGAGTCCTGATTCTTTCTGAAGCTCTGGCCTCTTTCACTTTGCCTCTTCAAGTGCTTACAAATCTGCTTTCCTTTTGAAATCTGTAGGTGTCAAAACATCAAAGTTTAAAAAAGTTTAAACAAAGTCCTAGTTTGACAGCGATAAAACTGATAGTTATTGGCATGAAATTAAAACACAGCAAATAATTAAAAACATGAAATAACTGGTAAAATGTAACCTTTTTACTGACTGCACTATTTCAAACCACTCTTCCCAGCTTCTCAGGTTTTCCCCTCAATCAGTACGTTCATGAACTTGACTGAACAGATGTGGAAACAAAAATGCAATTTAAAATTATAGGACTTTGGTTCTGCTGGAAAAAATGTCTTATGGCAAGCTGAACTGAGGTGATTTATTGTTTAGACACCAAGCTTTGTTAAAGACTTAAGTCAGACTCCGATTGTTATTTTGACAGCTGTGGAAAGAATAGTTTGTTCTTTTTACCTGGTTTATCTCAGACAAATAGGGTATATTCTATTCAGAAACCAGTCTGACCCTGTAAAACTTCTCCAATTACTAAGTAAAATTTGATTCAGTTGATCTCAACTCTGTTTTCTAAGTTCATTAACTGCAGCCTTACTTGCTGTTTTAAATAACTCATGCATATAAAAGTTTTAACAAATCAAGACATTTTAAAAGTTTCTTTTTCCTGTTTATGAATTATTTGACTTTCCAAACAGAATCAGGTAGAAGACTGTAAGTAAAAAGTTTTTTTAAATAGTGCATTTCATTCAGCTATTGTCAGATTCTATAAAACTTAAAACCTACTAAATATCAAGCAGGAGCTGTGGAAAACAAGGAAAAAGACTGCAATATCAAAACCACTTAAACTCAGTTTCAACTCAATGCCTAGGGAAATCATGGCACATGTTGTGCAGGAAAACATCCTTCAAGTGAAATATATAGCACGTTGACAACGCCCATTTAGTGAGTTACCATTGAAAAGAGAAGCTTCCACATGCAGTGTTTAGTTGATGTCTGAATGAAAAGTCTTGATGAGGAAGTATTCCTAGATGGTATTTTGTGTCTAACTAGGCTGGCCAAGACTGATTTTTTTTTTGGTGGTTTGTTTTTTTTTTTTTTTTTTTTTTTTTGTTGGTTTTTAAGTTGTTTTGTTTTGTCTTGTTTTGTTTTTAGCCTCTTAAAATGAAGTGGTGAATTAGGAATCTGCATGTGAAAGTGATGTGTGATGCATAATTGTTCAGGGAATGGAAAAATAGAGGGCAAAGTAGTGACCAATACTTATTTCTTGGTGATTAAATAAATAAAGTGCTGGAGTGGAGATGAAAGCAAAAACTTTGGGAAAGATATTTTGGAGAGTCTCTGCAAGAAGTTTTTAATTAGCTGAAGAGTTTATACCAAAGTTTGAAATGCTGAGAAGTGAGAAAATATCAAGGCTGAGGGAAGAATTTGCTATCTCTTAGTGCAATGACCTTTATGGAGGTCAGAAACCTTTCAATATCCTGTTGAGGAAAACGAATGAAAAAGAAAAACTGGAAAAGGAAATTGAGGAAAGATGTTATTAGCAGCAGCTTCCTGGGAGTGGTTGCTCATGTTTGGATTCGATGTGTCAGGGAGGGGAGAGACTTTCATCCACATATGGCTGAAGCATTATCTTGATGTGGGCTATGAGGGAGCGTGCTGCTTGAGAAGACACTAAATTAATTTTAAAAACTACAGGTGAAAAGACTGTACTGGCTTGCCAAGTCTTTCATTAAAGCAGAGCGTTGGAACTGACATGCTGTGAGAGACAGAAAACAAGACCTGAAATGATTCACAAGTTGAGGGGGAAGTGCTACTCTGGAAGAGAAAAACAAAATATCTCCTTAGAATGGAGTAACAAAAAAAGTGAGGATCAGTGATCATACATCTTGAATTCTTGCTTGAGAGCAGATTCAGCAGCATGGGGAGGCTTTAGTGAATGTAGATCAACATCTACAACCACAGAAACTTGGGTATTTGTAGAAATGCTCCCCCATACTGACACGGTAAACATTGCCCTTCCATTGTATGTTACAGAAATGATGAGAGAAACAGGGGATGGAGCACTTAGACAGCACCCTCGAGGGTGTGTGCAGTAAACTCAGAAACAAAGAATTTGTGTTTTAGTTTGGAGTAGAAGCACTTGTTTGGCACTGAAGAAGAGCAGGAGATTAAAATAGAGAGGAATATGTGAACAAATGCCTCATTTCAGTCAGCCCTGGGCTCCGGTGTGGCCATTTTATTTCTTGAGAATCCTGAGGCCTTGCCAGCTGTAGGATTGCTGTCCTCTCGTCCTGACAGTGCCCAGCCTGTCCTGAGCAGCTTGTAGGAGGGATAACACCCCGAGCCCTGTTTCAGCACGAGAGGGAGAGGATGTAAGAGCTCCAGAAGGGCTCTAGAGCTCTGCCTTCATGGGATGGAATTTGGGTGCCTGGTGATGGCCGTGGGAGTTGGCTTTAATAGCTATTAAACCATAAATAAGTGGGAAAGACAAGAAAAGGATGGCTAGAGATTGACTAATTGCTTTAAACCTGATCGAGGCCATTACTTTTGTGTCAGATTTAGCCAGTTTGGATCACAACCTCTAAGTTTTAATTAAAATGGGCACTGCTGCCATTAATTGTATATTTCAGTAACTTTAAATAATGCAGATGATTTTTATTCAGTTGTCCTCTTCTGACCGTGCCCCACTGAGATCCCTGTTAATTAGATACTACATTACATCTAGCAATGTCTTTATTGCTGTTAATGTTGCTGTCTATATTATCTGGATGGCTCCAAAGTGAGAACACGCTGAGAATTTAATAAGATGGCTGGTAGTCGAGAGGCAGATATTAACGTGTTGTAAAACATCTCATATGACACATTTTTTAATAAGTGACCATGTCACTCATAAAAAAGGGATGATGCAATTCACAGTCAGAGCAAAAAGTTAACCAATTCAGCTGCTCAGCACACTTGGTTTTCTTCAGGAGCCTTAACATAAGGAATATAACCATCAGGCCCATTCCAAAATGTTTCTCAAACACATTTACCTTGTGTTGTTCAGGATGTAGGTAAGAATTATTAGAAAATTATTTGTGGTTAATTTGGTTTTGATGCTGCTGAATTGCAAAAGGTGTGATAGATGTTCTTGGGGGGAAGAAGAGTCTGCTGGCTGTGTTCTGTTTGAGTTGGGTCCTAGATCCAGCTTGGCTTGGTGCTGCCAGACAAGTCCCTGACCTGCCACTTTTGGAAACAGAGAAACAGCTCAAGGTGTCCCATCAGCCTGCACTGGGCAAAAATGCATATATTCACATTTACACTTCCCACCCCACCCCCCCCCCCCCCAAGAGTGTTTCAATGTGTTTCAATCACTGTAATTCCTCTTGTTTTCATGGTGAAACCATTTCTTCCCCCTTTTTCAAAGAAACGGTTCTCTGGAATAGCTCTGAAAGAAAAAAAGGACATTTCTCATTAAAAGCAATTTCATACAAGAATTTTAAACAGGGTCTAAACTTTGCTCAAATCCATCTTTGCCTGTGTATGGTGCCTGCCATTTGTGCAAGCCTCCTCAGGGGCAGGGGTTGGACCAATCCGGCTCGGTCCGTGCGGCGCGTGGGCGCATTGGAGATAAAGTCGGACGTTCAGAAGTTGGTTTCAGAGAGGCAGTGCCAGTCGTTCCACTGATAAAGCTCTCCTTTGAAGCTCTCAGGCTGTGTTTTTCATCCCCGTGCATTTGCAAATAGCACTGTGCATGTTGAGCAGCGTAAATAAATAAATAAGGCCTTATACCATTTTCTCTGATGAGTTGCTGTAACTGCGTGTGCAGATCAGCCCCAGCTCCCAGCGAGCTGTCCCCATAGCCTTCAGGGCTGCTGGGGTTGTGCACTGCAGGTTTTGCCATTAGGAATGCATTCCTAATGCCCAGACCGAACTTTTTTTCCCCTTCATTTAATCTCCTGACTATTAGTTATAGCAATTATCATTTGCCGAGATTGCTGCGTATTTTAATGATATTTTAATCTTGTTATTACAATGAGAAGTAAAGTTTCACCCCTAGTCTGCAGAGCTGTGTTGAACTGGAGATCAAGGTGAGCTTAAGTGCTTTGTTCTTGAGTAACAGCAATAAGGTAAATATGTTCCTTCAGGTCCTGTAGGTGTACACAGGGAACTGCAATCTATTTCTGCAGAAGCATCACATGTGTGGGGGTTCTCTGCATGTTGTAGATACTGAAGAGTCATGTGAACCATTTTTCTATTTTTTTCTTAGCAAGAAAACCCTTTCAGTTTATGCACTATGTATTTCAGTGATCTGCTGCATACAGGCATTAAATTACAAACTGTTTTCAATGTCGCTTATGAGTTTAAAGTCTGGAAAAGAAAAGATCCTCCTTTGGGTTATGGTTTTTGATTATATCTTTCTAATTACACACATCTAGTGAGATTACATCACATATTCCGCAGACATGACTGAAGTGTATGGCTCAAGATTTGGGAGATAAACATAAAAGTGCAAACGTGTAACTGCAGAGTAATGTAATGTCAGTTAGGAAAATTGGATTGAGGCATCCAGACTAACCACAAGCAGAGGAGGAAAATGTAATTTTTCCTTTATCTGCTGTATATTAGGGATTGCATTTTTACAGATGACTCTGTGGGTATTACATTGCTCTTTACCAGCATGTGCACACAGAATGATCTTGGTTGAAGTCATCCTAATAAGTGGGAGTAACTGCAGAGAATTGCTGTGGGATTAAAAAAAAAATTAGCGACTGTGCTTTTCTTATACTTTGTAGTTGATTCCATAATCCTGAATGGGTGCTCTTTTGCTGCCCCACTACTGAACTGTAGGTAAAACATTTCTCTTGTTGGGCAAGAGAATGTTAAGCAAGATGCATTCAGTCTTATTTTAAACATAATTGCTTCACATTAGCTGTTGGAAGTCTGGGCTATGACTAAATGTGAGAAAAGAAAAAGAAAGGTGCAGCTCTAAATGTCTCAGGAGCGTGGACAGGAGCAGGCATCATCTGCTCAGCACCATCACACCTTGTTATAACCTGGGCTCTGACCCCTGCAGAGGAAACACAGAGTGGGAAAAGGGATCTCTGCTTCGCAATGAAGAAAGATGTTGCCAATCTGTGGCTTTTCCTGGCTGAAGTTTCCAGTTCCTGTCATTTCCTGTTGTGGTGAGGGGGGTAATTTGCCTGGTGTTTCAGCAAATTAGAGCACCTGCTGGAATATTGCCTCTGCAGTTCCTGCTGAGCTGTTTCGAGCGCTCGGAATGCTGTCATTTGTATCAGAAAGGTGGCAGAATGGTGCTTCTCTGCCTCCAAACCTGCTGGAATGTACCACTGTGTTTCAGACACTGAGAGCAAGCTGTCTTGGTAGTAAAGCCATAAAATATTGCAAATTAAAAAAAAAAAATACTGAGAGCTGAGTATTTCCAAAAAGAACACACAGTCTTAAGCAACTACTTTCATTTGAATATTCATTTAATTATGAATGTCAAAGGTGATGAGACTTACTTTAATCATTTTGACCTCATTTTTTCAAAAATCTGAGTTCCTGAAGTTAAGTATCTAAAACTATATTTAGACATCTCAGTGAAAGTGGCCTGATTCTCAAAGGTGCTGAGCAATTAGAGGGATGGGAGATGCATGATAGCTTTTGTCCTGGATTCTTAGGCTTAAAAATTATTACAAGAGCTTGTTGTTGGCAAGGATCAGACTATGTGATATTTTAAAAGGCTACAATCATATGGCATTGTATGCTAATGGCAATTTACCCTTTTTCAGTAGAAAAAAGGGACATGACTGTAAATGTTCAAATTAAAACTCAAATGCCTCTGAATATTGACAGGAAAAGAAAAACTCACTTGAAATAATTTCTTTTACACTGCCCTGAAATATATGCAGCTAGGGCAACATTAAAAAGTATTTAAAAAAAAAACCCAAAGCAGCAACAAACAAACAAAAAAGAAACTTGTTAGGCTAGGTCTAATCTGAAGTATTTTGTTTTAATAGTAGTTATAGAATGTGGAAATTAAAGCATAGATGGAAACACTGACACCACTTTAAGTTTAATGGCATAAGGGCACTACTTAAACAATTTGGTTAATGCGGTAAACCCAGCAAATCTCCTTAACTGCAGGGGGGTCTCCTTATTTGGTGAACTCTCCATCTTGTGTAAGATGTTTTAAATGACTCTCTTTCCAATTCAGAAGTTACTGCTGGGCATTTTTTTCACAATGTTGACTTTAGCATTTTTCAATACTCTCTGCATATGTCTGATTTATGTCAATTTTATGGCTGCAGTGGATTTCCACAAATTGGAGGAGAGGATCTTATAAAATCACAAAGAAAATAGCTTTGACCTCGCAGTACATTTAGAGTTTTGGATCTTTGCTTTTAGCCTCTTGTTTTGTTTGTTTTTTTCTTCCCTGGGTGAACGTTAAAATTCTGCAGTATAATGGGTCTGTGTTTCAGGTATGCTAAAGATTTGGTTTGTTTTGGCTATTTTTTTTTACTCTGCCGTAATATTAAGGGGCCATAAATGGAACAGAAACAACTCACTGAGGGTATATCCTGTGGGAGAACCTCCCTAGATATTTCAGAGCCCAAACTAGAAATGGGGCTTTTTTTTTTTTTTTTTTTTTTTAGAAATGCTATTTGTAGCAGATGTGGTCTTGCTGCTCACAGGATTGGGGAGGACGAAGCTTCTGAGCACTGTAAATAAGTCAAGTTCGATGTTGCATGCCCAGCTGGGGCCACGGGAAGTTCTGGAGAGCGTGAGTGCATAACTCATGTCACAGTGGACAACACCCATCAATAACATCTGGATGAGTATTCCATACCCAACTTGAGTCATGATCCCTGAATGTAACTGATATTTAATGCTAAGCATGCCCACATTGCATGTGTGTGAGTAAGATCAAGGCTGTAAGACTACTGAAAGCCAGGAGAAATACTATACTAGAGGGAAACAGTATAAATGAGGCTTTATTATTCATTCTAACGAGTTGTGTTCCTAAGAACAGTTGAAGTTGTGGCTACCAGTGAAGTTGAACATTACAGAGCTTGCTGCAGCTATGAAATAAATGACAGAGTGAATGAAATTGGAAGCTTTCAGTTTTCCAGAGTATAGTTTACAGGAATAGTGGAGCATTGGTGGTTGACAGGCTTGGAACATGCTGGACCACCAGGGACAGTTTGGTACAAGGCCCATTTTGGAAATAGCTCACCAGAAGTTCTGTCTTTTTCATTCCAAATGGTTGATAGCGCAATCTTGTTGATAGACTGGTTCTGAGCAGAGAACTTTGCTGACTTGCTGGACATCTCAGCTGCTGTACTCGTACCAATTGTTTGTAACCCTGGGTGTAAAACATAACTTAAAAACAAGCGCAACTCCTGAGGCACCCTTTGCTTAGCAGGGTCAGAAACACGATCAGCACTCTCTAAAGTGGTGCCCTACTCGAGGGCAGGGCTGGAGGCAAAGGAATAATAAATCACTTGTGTTGTCTCTGGTTGTATCCGCTGGACAACAGTGAGTCATGAAAGGTTCAGCTGAGGTCAACACCCACCGCGAGGTGTGGAGAAACTCTATGTCCCTCCAGTAACTAACTTTGGGGAAGATACATATTTCATTAAAATGTTAGACTAAAGGAGACTTTTGTTCCAGAAGAGAAAGAGCTGAATCCAGCATGAATGAGGTTGCACAACTGCTGACTTGTATGAACTCCCTGGCACCTTGGGAAGGGGAGTAGCAGACCTTTGCAGTATTTTGAAGGCTTTGAATGATGTTGTTCAGCAGTTTGGCAAGGTTAGTGGTGTGTGCTGTACATGCAATGCCACAGCTTAATGTGAGAGGGACTTTTTTTTTCCCCTGTGTCCTGGAGCTTGGTCAGACCAGGAAGAGTTTTGAAGAAATCAATACCCACAGCTGGTGGTGTTTTTTGGCTGACATATCCACTCTAAAGTTAAACCAAGGGAGGAAAAAGTTGTTGCATTGCTTGAAGATTTAGAAGAAAGACAAGTTTGTTTAAGATGAAAAATAGAAACAAGAAAAGAAATAGTGAAAACAAGAAGACTCTTTGTGTGTTGTAGCCTGTATTGTAGTCTTCAGTAAAGAATGAGTAATATTGTGGCATCAACCCTAGAATCATATGGTGGTTTAGGCTGGAGAAGCCCTTTAAAGATCAAGTCCAACTGTTAACTCTCTCAGTCCCCTTGGGGGGTTCCCATTGTGCCCCATAGACTGGGGTGTGTCTAAATGGTGGAGATGGTCACTGAATATTTCTCCTTGGGTTTTGGGGGCTGCTTTCAGCTCTCCATCCCTGTCTTCCAAACCAGGAGGCTGTGGGTACCTGCGGAACAACTCATCTTACTCTAAAAGATTGAGGCAAAGAAGGTATTTAATGCCTCACCCTTTCCCTCATCTGCTGTCATAGTTTTTCCCCATGTTCAATAACAGATGGAGTTTCTCCTTACCCTTCCTTTCATTGATAATGTATTTGTAGAAATATTTTTATTGTAATTTATTGTATTATCCAGAGTAAGCTCTACTTGGGCTTTGGCCAGTTGAATTTTTCCCTTGCATAATTTTAATATGTCCTTTTAGTCTTCCTGAGCTGCCTTCTTGTTCTTCCAAAGGTCATAAATTGCTTTTTTTCCTGGAGCTCCATTCAAAACTCTGTTCAGCCATGCTGGTGTGGTGTGGTCTTTCCTGCTGGCTCGTCTTTCAGCCCATGGGGATGACCTGCTACTGGACATTTTTAAGGCTTCCTTCTTGAAGAACATCCAGCTTTTCTGGAATCCTTTCTGGAATCCTTTCTGGAATCCTTTGCCCTTCAGGTCTGCCTCCCAAAAGACTCATCAGCCAGGCTCCTAAACAGGCTGAACACCTGATTATGCTGTGCCAGTCTGTCTTCAGAGCCACATTTTGTGGGCTAAACCTTGACACACTTGTTTTCCTTTTTCCAGAGTTATTGGCGTGGTGTCCTTAAGCACCAGGCATGCTGATGGTGGTTTGGTAAAGAGGGATATTTTTTTTTGTGGCCAGAAGGCTGCTCTCCTTCTAGCCTGGAAGAGATAGCAGGATTAAAAAGAAGTTTTAGACCCCGGAAAGTCAAAGGAACACTTTCTGGAAACTGTCTTGTATGCTTTATTGTGTTTCTAGGCCAAATAAAGGATTTAGGTCATTTCAGGGCATCTGCAGGAGGACAAATACCCTTAAGTTTTCTTTTTTCTAAGACAGAGTAACTGTGAACCTTTCGAGATACCAGTCGGAAAATAGACATTTTGAGCTCCACCAAGCTGCAGTAATAATGCTTCTAAAACATAATCCTGGAAGCCTTGTGCCTGGAAATATAGCACCTCTCTAATATGTAACCTAACCACATTTTTCCTCCATGTTTCTCTGCTGTATTTCATTCCAGTCTTTATATCATTACTCAATTTATAAACAATAGCTTGGTATCTAAAACACACTTTTAAGTGGCTCTATGTTAAACAAGAAGCAAGATAGCACCATTGTCACTGTTTTCCAGGGCACCAGAAAGAAATCCAAGGCCAGGGTAGTAAATTAACCAACTTCCTTTCGCTCACCTTCTCTTAGAGCTTGACCAACACTCAACAGATTCATGGTAACTGTGGACATTAAAAGTCATCATGTGAACCAGATAACAGAAGCTCCCATTTTTGTTGCCCGTACTCAAAGCCATCACTTTCAGGGAAGAAATGCAGCCAGCAGTTACAAACTAGATGCTATTAATAGCCACCAGCTGAACTTTGTACTTTTAAGGGAGGCACCTCCTTATTTAGTATATTTTTCCTGCAATTCTGGGACTTTTCACATATTAAAACAGTGCTATTTGTCATCAGCAAGCTAGTCTGGGTTGTCAGACAACACTAAATTAGATCCAATTAAATCAATGCTTCACTATACTGTACAGTTATTTGGTGTGTATTGGGAAATAATAAACTTGTACAATGAGTAAAATCCTTGATAATTTGGTCTTCAAGCACTTTGTAGGTACAGCTGAAGGTGAAAAGATAGTTTTGCTTTGATCATCTTTTTCTGAATTTGCTCGTGCAGGAGGCGAGAAGGTTCCCAAGTGAGCAGTGAGGTGGTAGGTGCTGAGCAAGGTGCTGTGGCTTTGCATCACCTGAAGACTTTTGTTACTGCTGGTTCTTGGCTGCTATATCACACATTTCTATTTGTTCTGGGGGATTTATAAATCTGGGTCTTGGATTTGGTCCTTCTGTATCTACAGAGGTTTGTTTTTTCTTATTGAAAATGCAATGTTGTTGTTGGGCCAAGCAACTTAAACACAACCAGCCGAAAGAATTACTTGCATATGTAATTGTCTACAAAGAGTATATACATGAAGAAAAGAGTGTTACCTTTTGTTAAAGACTGGCAGAAATTGTTTTTAATAGGTGTTGTGTGTTTCATTTCTTTTTCTCTTGTTTTCAAATGCAAGAAAAAATTTAAACCTGGCAAGGAATGAACAGGAGAAATGAAAAAGCACTTACTGTTGCTTTGAGTTTCTCAACAGATGTGGTTATGCCAGTATCACCTCATGAATTCCTTCTGTTTGATTTTGAAAAACTTTTTTGTGAGTAAAATGTCTGTTGACCAAGTTGTTTAAATGTAACAAGGGACATTAAACCCAACAAGTTTGTCTGTTCAAAAGCAATTTCCTATTTTACCTTCTAGCTTTCTCTTTCCTTTCCTCTATGAAGAGCACAAGGAATGAAGTGACCCCAGTTTGGCCCCAAGGTGGTCAGTGCCAGGCCATGTGTGACTGTGGTGTGGATTCTGTGTGTTCCTCTGTCTCAGAGGGAGAGGATTATGTGCCAAAGTGATATTGATATTTAACTTATTAGTTTGGTTTCCTGCAAGCAATATTAAGCTTTCAGAGTACACATTCAGCTTTCACTGCTTCATTTATGTTTCTCTCTGCATTGTGTTGTTTCAAATCCAGTTGTGACTGTTTCAAAGCAGTGCATTAGGAAAAAACTTGGGTTGTAAATGCAAATATAATTTTTAACGGTGTGAGCTGGAGGTTGAAAATAGTTCATGTCTGGGAGATTAGGTCTGGCTTTTTTGGTCTTTTCTGTACTGTTGCTTGCTGTGTGGTCATTCTAGTTTGCAGCCACATTTGGGTGGTCAGGGGCCCAAAGCTACAATATTGCAAACACACGTGAGATTTACTTTATTTTTACAACTTACTTATTGGGATCAGGTAAGGAAATTTAAATGTCTCCTCCCGTGCTTTCTGCATTAAGCTAGGATTTTCTCAATTCCAAATGCTTTAGTGCACAATTTTAAAATAAAACCAGGATTTTTTGTCTTTTTCCAGAAGCACTTTCGCTGAACTGTTATGGTGTAGCTCAATATAAGGAGGATTTGTCTGGATTTCATATCAACTAAACAAAAAAATAATGAGTTTTTTAAAAATCCTGTAATGATTTTTATTTTGTTTTATGTCTTTTGTTTGAAACAAAAGTTGAAAAGACCATTTTCCAATGCAAATGCTAATTTGAGTAGAAAGCAGGTTGTTTGGGGTTATTTTTTAAAATGTAGATTTTAATTCATCTATCTAAGGAGCTAAATTGTTTCAAGAAAAAAAATTAATCTAACAACCCCAGTAACAGATAAGAGGAATGTTTATAAACTGCTTGCCTAGATAAAATTGTTTTTATAAAAAAAGGCCAATTAAAGCCCTTTCCAGCTAAGGTTTTGTATTCTTGTAGCTAACAATTGCAGTTTGTGTCCCTCTCTTTGCAGAAGTCACACTGAATTCTTTGCTGCTCTGTGTCAGTAGTTTGAGCAAGCTGATTCAGAAAGGCTGGGCTCTGCTCTGGGTACCTGGTGCTGCTGGTTGCTTAATGCTCTTGTAAAATTGAGTTATTCCAATTACCGCCATGCCTGGGACAGATTTGGTGAGCTTAGTGTTGCTTCCATGGTTGCATGGGTGGGAAATCTTGGAAGAAAAAAACCCAAGTTTTCCTGGGATTAATGTAATAGAAGATTGCGTGGGAAGTCGTGGAAGAGATGAAGGGTAGATCTAATTGTTCTCCCACACCATGTCAAGATTTTTCAGAAACCTTTTATCCATCTTGAGGAATAACTAACAAGCAAGTAATTACATTTATTCAAGTTTGCTAGCCTACTTTCCCAGAGGCAAAGTATCATTTCCTAAATGATTTCATTCATAAATGTTTAAATGAGTAAAGCAATTTTACGCAGATTCTGAAGGAGTCCATTGTCTTTCTTACAGCACAACTTGACAATGGCAAAGGAGAGGGTAAAAGTTTCAAGTTGGCAAAACAACTTGCATTCAATCTCCTTCTGGGTCTGCTCCTATTCAACGAGGCAGTTTTTGCTGCTTGAGGTTTTCCTCTAGTCTCAAGGTAGTAATGTTGTGGCTGTGAGCATCTGAGAGATGCAAAACCCTTTGGAGAAGGTGAGGTGTGATTTTGTGTGATTTGATGGGGCTGGAAGAAGCAAATAGACTTTCTGAAACCTCTTGGTGGGACTGAATGCAAGATGCGTTTCTTGGCAGTAGCAGCAGTCTGATGGTCCCTCTTAGCCTGTGAATCGCTGTCCTAGGAGCTTATCCCTTGTGTAAAGGCCCTATGTGGGAAATCTGTGTTAAGAAGTCGTAGTCAGAGGTGCTTAGGCATTGCACCAATGAGAATAAATAGATAAATAGCAGAAATTGTCACATAGTCACTGAAATACAGAGATCAATCTTTAAAATAATGAAAAAAACAACAAAAAAAAGATAGTGTCTTTAATAAAATTGAATCCAGGTTAAAACAAACCACTGCAGTTTCATACAGTCCCTGAGTCCTCTTCCTAATCAGTTGCTTGCTGTCTTGTGTCTTCCCTTGTGCAATTCCATATATTAGTTCTCCTATTAACTCATGATTTTCCAAGGTCAACCAGCCCTCCACACAAATTACTCCAGAAAAAGCCATGTACCTGTCAAAAACCTTCACTCCCAAGGTGTGCAATCCCCTCCTTGGCACAGAGCTTTCCCTGATGTTGCTGCCAGATGTGAGCAGATGTTCTGGGGCTGGTGGGCTGCTGCTGGACACGGTGTCCCTTGCTTTGGGAGCTTCCCTCTGCCTGGGGAAGGGACCCTGGGGTGGCAGAGGTGCCAGCACACAGTCCTGGAGTGCAGGAGAGGGCCATGGGGGAGGCTGCAGGTGCCCAGGGAATGTCGTCAGGCTGGGGTGAAAATAGCTGATGCTGCTGGTAGAACCTACTCAGGGCTGTTGGGATCCAATGTCAAGAAAATGGGAAATGCTCTGGTTGGAATGAGGGGGCTGAGTGCAAGACTGTGACCCATACAGTCATAAGTGTGCATTTTCTGTCCTCTTATGAAAAAGATTTATCAATACCTGCTTAACTGCTATCACAATATAATTACTCAAATTCTAAGATATATGTTAGGCTTTAATCCTTGAACATCATAATGAATAATTTCATCATGAGAAAAACCTTCTGACTTGTTTATTTTTGTAAGATGCAAAGGTAGGAATGTTTTTAGAAGTATTTCTTGAGGGGAAAAGTAGCTAGGGTGAAATCTCTTGTGTTTTAAAAGTAATCCCTTAAGAGCACAAGGTATACTTAGGCAGACAGACATAGCTGTGGCAAAGATGAAGGATTCATAATAAAATTGAGCTTTATAATCTAGATTTCAGTTCATTGGAGTGCAAGTCATTCTTCTAGGACAAATAATTTTTTTAATTACTTCTGTGTACAGTTGTAATTTGAATCATGTACCATCTCTTGTTTGCTCAAGACATTTTTCTCTACTGAGCAGAAATCTTATCTAAAGAAAGAAGCTACTTTTATCTGTGGGGTTTTTTTATTGGATTTTTTTTTAAACTTTAGTCATGCTTTCATGGTGATTTAAAAGAGCATAAGAAGCAATTGATGACTTTTAAAGCGACAGCATTCCAGTGTAAATTTATTTACAGTAAATTTCAGTCAAGTTTTCTTTGTCTCGGAGACTCTCTGGCACTGCAGCTTTCTGGTCAATGATCAGCCACAAGCCAGTGTTGTAGATGAATTCCAGCACAACATCAGAAGATATTTTCAGTTTCTGTAAAATGGTGCAGAAACAATGATACCTGCACAGCCGAGTTCCACTGTCAGGGTCCAGCAGCCAAAATGCAGCCCAGGGCTTGTGTCCCCAAAAGCAAACTCACAGATACAGATTATCTTGAAAATGTCAAGACAGGTTAAAGCATATATTGTGTCATTTAGTTACTTTAGTGAATGAGGAAATCTGCGATTCTTTTTAGTGAAGTTGTCTTTAAATGAACTCCTCAGTGGTCTTCTTTGAGAGCTTCTTGCTCACGAGGCTTTGAAAATCCTGCCAGAAAAGGTAGCTGAGACCATCTTTCAATGATTCAAGAGCAGATGATGAATATGTTATGAAGGATTTCTGCAAGCTGCCAGGGAAGCACAATAAAATAATGTCAGGTATTGTGCTGGGCTGTGCTAGTTTTGCTCTTGTGGCTCTGTGTGTTATGATGAAAGGCACAATTCAAAGTAGGAGCCAAGTGGGTGGGTTTTTTTACAAATATTTTTCTTCTGACCTGTATATTCTGATTAAGTCCTTACCAAAGGTGCCACTTCCCTTACCTCTGTGATGGAGGAATGTTACTGTAAAATCAACTTCAAAATTTGGCAGGGCAGTCCACAAGAGACTTAAAGGAAGCTGCCAGAGTAAGTGTAGGGAATCCATTTTAGTAGCAGAGTTGGTGATGAACGTAACAGCAAAGGATGATGAAATTTGTTGTTCAGTATGGCATTGTTCAGATGAAGTCTCAAATATTGTACCTTTCTTTGGTAGTGCTTTGTTGCTGATCCAAAAAATAACACATTTCCTGCTGAGAGGCCAATGCTGTGTCAGTTACATGAAATAATCTTCATTCTTGTAACTATTAAATGCTGCTTAAACTGCAGAATTACACTGCAATTTTCATCTTATTTCTGTAGTGCCTAGTTCGCTGGGTTTTGTGATTTCACATCTGAGCTCTAACTTAAGAGGTAAATTCTCAGGGGATCATACCACTGTGAATACTTCAGCATGAGGTGTATGATTCAGCAGCTTAGATAATAGTTACTTCTGTAACTTAATGCATTTTTATGGTTTACTGCAAAAACAGCTATTCCCACTGGTTGCTGCCTCCCAAGCACCTATAGGACAGTGACTCATTGAATCTTTATGGCAGTATTGAGAGAAATACATTCCTTACTTTATTGTGACTAATATTCAAGAGAATTGGGCCGGAATTTTAAACATTTTACCCATCTTTCTTAGAAAGAATACCTATATTTAAAATGAAGTGTGATCAGTAGTGGTAGTACACCCAAAGTTGTGCAATATGCACAAAATTGCATCATCCCCTTGGAGATGATGCAGCTCAGTGGTCTTGTGAGGTAGGTACAGAGCTCCGAGCGGAGGGTCTTTTGGACTGAACTCCAAAATGATTATGGACATTATGGACAATCCAGAGATGCAATGAGCACAGACTTTCCATTTTCTGCAATTCCATTTTTTTTTTTTTTTTTTTTTCTGGTAACTTATTAGGAGAAGTCTGTTTCAAAGAGTGCCTGTAAGAACACAGGGTTTCATGCTTTTAGCAAAGCCTGGGTGTGAGTCACCCTAAGCAATTCCCTCAGTCTTTAGAGCTGAAGACTCAGGGGAAAAGCAAAAGCTAAAGATAAATGCTTCTGAAAATGCCTTGAGAAATATCTGAGTCTTTGTATCTTCTGCCAGATAAAACATATGCATTGAGACAGTGATGATGCTGGTAAAATAAGATGGTCACAGGCTAATTTTGGAACCCCCTTTATGTCCTACTGACATACTTCATGCTCATCAGGGTGCTGTTCCCTCTCTTGGCAAGCACAGGGAGGTTCAGCCCTGCAGGAACCCTTGGGCTCTCCTGTCCCCCGTGGGCATTTTGGGAGTGGGACATGGGAGCACAAGCCACAAACAAGGTGGGAGACAGATTTTCCTGAGTTTTCAAATATCCCTGCAGACAGATTTCCATCCTGTAACAGGCAGCCAAGCTTTCTGGTTTATATGGTTTTCCTCCCAGATCATGGCTCTTCCTGAAGTCTGCTCAAGTGGGACTTTTGTGTCCAGACTCCCTGAATTGTGAGCAAGTGAGAGACTCACTCTGGTGAAGAGAGAGGATGCTGTGTGCCCCAGCAGCAGCTCAGGTGCCCTCTCAGATCCAAGGCACACTGCTGGAGTGGTCTGCGGTCACCACACAGCTCTTTGGCCAGCAGCAGCTTCCTATGGTAAACACAGGACACTGAAATGTTATCTGGAAGATGTCCTGAGAGCTGTAAACCCTGAAAGTCACTCAGAGAGCCATATTTCATTTTCAGTTCATCATTTAAAGGCCTGAGGACTTTTTTTTTTTTTCCCCCTTTATAATCCCCTTTTCCAATTTAAACTTTCTGGTATTCATCTGTAGATGAATCAGCTCCAGCCTTATCTCAGTCCCAGAGAAAACCTGTAACAGATGCATTGCACAGTAGCGAATGATTTTAGCTAAGCTACCTGGTACACTTTGCTCTCTCTTTAGCACATTTGTGTCCTAAAATGGCACCGTGACTTTTAGAAGCTGAGAGAAAATTTATTAAACCAAGCAGGAGCTGAACACTGAAGTGGAGATATTGCAGGCAGATAGAATCCCCTCCAGAAATCCTGCTGGATAAGTGTGACTTGTAAGGTGTATTAAAACCGCAACAACAAAACAAGCAAAACTTCTAAAAACAGCCACCTAGTGCAATAAGGGTACCTTCCAAAATTTCAAAGAGTAAGGTCTGATTTTATTTGTTATTTTACCCTCCTGAGCAGATGATAGAACCTTTGGAAGCAGCTGTTTTGAATCAGGCTTGGCATTTCTAGGTGTGGTAAAGGATTTCATTCCTCGATCCTGCACCGGTGGATTGCATTTATACGGGAAACAGTTGAACTGTTTCCAAGAGTCAGCCCTAACCAAACATTTGAAAATAAATTGAGCTGCCATTATGCTATGCTCCTCCAGAGAGACTGCCATTTTCCTGGAAAGTTATAGTGCTATTAATTTTTAAATAGCTAAATATCATCCATAAGTAAAGCCCACGTTAATTGCCTGAGTATTACAATTAGGTCCACTACATTTTACATCTATGAGAAAGTACAAATATGTAAGCCCAAATGCAGTAAATTAAAGTTTTAATTTTATTTTGGACGGTTTTAAACAGATGCTAGTATTTTCTGTTAGCTAGTTTTACCCTTAAATTGCTTTAAAATGATGCCATAAACTTTCATTCTTGTGATTGCTTAAAAGGGTTTAAAATATGAGTCAGTCCCTTTTCAAAATAGTCATATTCCTATGAAGTGATCCCAGTTTGATATCAAAGGAAAGAAGGGCTTTAAATCAATCAGTCCTTTTGTTTGGGCTTGAAACATGACTTGTACTCGTCCTACACTGCCTGCGAAAAAACACCAATTAAATTTGCTACTTTGAAGGGCTCATGAATTTAGTTCTAGTATTTTCTAATTACTTTACCAAAAAAAAAAAAAAAAAAAAAAAAAGAAAAGGAAAAGGCAACGAACTGCAGCCAGCAGGACGGGATTTGCTATGCTGTATTTAAGGTCCTTCATGAATGATAGAGGAACAATTTCTGAATTGATCTCTAGCTCCAAGGTGTTAGTGTAAATACATCAGGCCTTATGGACCCAATGTGGAAAGAAGGAGTGAATAAGAATAAATTTGAGAGTTCTGAGGGTGGAATATCTTCAACATCAAGCCTATAAAGAACTGATAGTAGTTAGGGTGTTTTCCCCATAATAAGAGAGAAGGTAAATTTGGTTTTGGACTAAATGATTCCTGGCTTGTACAGATTTCTCTGAATGGGCAAAGGAAGAGAAAAGGTTTTTTAAGATCTCTGGCAGCAATTTTGGGTTCTACAAAACCCAAGCAAGCCATGGGGGCCAGGCAAGGCAGCACAAATGGGCTGTTGGTGTCCCCTGAGCTGCTGTCAGACCTGCCGAGCTGGCAGCTGGTGGCACCTCCGTGTCCCCGCTGGCCACATGTCCCATCGAGGGACAGCAGAAGGAGGGGTGGCAGCAGCTGCCGTCCGAGACCCGGCACAAACGAGTTCTGCTTCCCTTTGTTCCAAGTCACTGCTTTTAGGCCTAAATTACTCCCTCAAAAGCTGTGCAAATGCGTAAATTGTGTTTTCCGCGTGTCCCGCAGAGCTGGGGTTTGCTCAGCAGCACCCAACTGCAGAGGGGTGCCCCACTCAGAGCCTTGCCTTTAGGACAAATGCCTTGAAAAAGGGCATTTTGCTCTCAGGGAAGCTGTGCTGGAGTTCTTGCCATGTCATGTGTGTGCTGGGAAGCTCTGGGAAAAGGCATGAACGTGTTTCTGTAGGTGCATTCAGTTCCAGTGAACACTGAGCTCTCAGAGGAGATAAAGAATATGTCCCTTTAACTTTGTTGGGATTTGATCCTCTCCCACCGTAGCTGCCCTTCACGAAATATGAACCAGCCTTAGATCTTGTACAGTCTTTTCATGTCGTGGCATTCATCAATAAGAATAAGAAGACAGTGGTACACACCTTGATTTTGTAAGATAAAGGGGGAAAGAAAATAATAAATATGAATATGCAATTTTGCTAAATCAAGCTTTCTTGTGATCAATTTGATTTCCTTCATGTGCAGTCAGATGGTTATGTGGCCAGTAACCATCTCACTGTTCCCACTAATGCTCATATAAAAACTCACACCTTCAATGAAAAAAAATTCCTTTGTAGCAAGTAATTTTGTGTTTAATTATTGAATGCTAATTTTTTTAGCGATGCAAGTACGGTTTCTGTGGAATAAACAGTGTTACTCTGGCAGTAATATGGTGTTATCTGCTACTCGTTCTTGATAAAGGACTTTTTAGGCAAGTCTCAGGTATCAGCTAAAGTAGATTCAGGGCTGGGAAAACAAACAAGTGTCTTAAATTTTCATTTAGAGTTGATCTCTTTTATCCACAATATGATGAAAATTTCAAGCAAGTTTCCAATTTGTGGTTCTGTCCTAAATTATTTCAGTCCCATCTTCTGAAATCCTGATTTAACACAGACCTTGCCAAAGAGATCAAGGAAAAATGTACATAAATAGTTTTCCATAGTGAACATGCTCTGCAAGATATATTTTTTTGTTTTAATTTTAATTAACTGCATCTCAGTTGCAAATATTTGCAATGAAAATCTAATAAAGGTTGCTTGGGTTTGGTTTTCATTAACATTGCAAAACTAGGAACAAATGAATAAACATGCATAAAAGGATCATGAACTGTATTGAATGTACAAGGGATTACGGCCAAGGCTTTGAGCTCCCTTAGATTTCTGAGCTGGCCTGGTTATGGTTTTGCAAATGCTGGAACCTGGGACATATTTAAAGACACCATCCTACAAAGTCAAATGGTTATAATAACAGAAGGGAAACTTTCTTAAGAGTCTCTGCAGATTAATGTTAATTTTTTTTTTCACAAATTAGATCTAAACATGGAGGGACTTTGGGATGGAAGTAAGAGAGGGAAAAGCCCAAGCAACTTTTTAGTCTTGTTGGCCTTTGTGGCTCAGACAATGACCTCAAGTCTTGTTGAAAAGTGGTGGTGTAAGGGTTATAAAGATGTCAGAATCATGGTGTCCAGAGTAAAGCCCAGGCTTTGTTTAAGTCAACTTAATTTTTTTTTTCTTTAATTTTGATAGGGACAGGTTCCCATAGATATTTTTCCCCCTTGTGGCTTCATCACATATTTTTCCCTACTTCTGTTTCTATTTTAACTTCATGGAGTAAGAGTGCTTACTATACATATAGAAATGAGCTGCTAAGAACAATTATTATGGGAAAAAGATTAAATGGCTAAATTAAATACTTTTAAGCCAATCAGCAAGCAGAATTTACTATATTTGTCATGTATAGAAATTTTTCAAAAAAATTTTTAGAATAATTGCAGTTAATCTCTACTTTCTGTGCATCTGTTCCAAGATTAGCTCTCCTCACAGAAGTGTTTGCTTTACAAAGATGACCTCAAAAAGCTCTGGATTCCTAAGTCAATACATGGAGCAGGCACATCTGTATGGCTGCACCATCAGCATCCTCTTGATGTGTAGGGTTACTGAGACAGTTTGAGAGGGAAATACAGTGCGATACCAGCATGTGGAGAAAATGTGGATACGCTGTGGAAATTAAGAGGCTACTTGAAATCCGAGGCAGCAGCATATTTCTTTGTAGTAGCCCTGCTTAACTTTGTATCAAGAAGTCAAATGAGAATTTTTACAGCTGGCATTGAACCTCTAAGCTTCTCTCTTTCAAACTGTTTAAAGCCTCTTGGCTGTTACTGCAAACCCACTGTCCTGGATTGAGAATTGCTGTCTTTCGCAGCTGTGGTTTAACACGTTCAAGATGAGAAGGTCATTACGGAACCTCCGCGTTTGCGGATTCTTAGCACGAATTCTAATAGCGACTGAAAAATAAAGTGTGCATACCTGTAGCAACAGAAATAGTACAGACACCATGAAATGGGATGGCTGAAAGGAACAGGGCTGAGATTGGAAAAGCAGTTTGAATACGCACGATTGCCTTCCAAGTGACTTGATGTGGTTGTGCCTGTTTTCCCTTTATAAACATTTACGCTTTTGAATTGGCATTAATGTTAATGGAAAGCAAATTTTGAAATCACATGTGTGATTACTTACTAGAGCTGAATTTCAAATGCCACGCATTCTACTTGTAGGGAAAAAGCATTGCCAAATGTCAAAAAAAGTTCAGGTGCTGATGGAATTGTATTCCATGTCACAGGCCCAAAGATTTTTGCTCATTTCGACCTCCTTCTCAACACATTCTTGTGCCTGTCCAAGCAAATATACAGGTTAATACACTACAGAGAGGTTTCTATTGAATTTTGACCTCTGGAGCCCCATTTGTTTATTAGCAGGGCTTCTTCTGCAATAGAAACCAAGGGGCTGTTCGCTTCTCCATGGTAGTCAGGTAAAGATCAGCTAAAGCTGTGTTAATTTATAGGGATCCATGAATTTACTTCACTCTGCATAAGCCTTGAACTTAACATTGTAGAGGCACTGAACTTTTTTCCAGAATTTTCTCAGAAACCATTATGGAAGGAAAGATTTTCCTTGATTTTTGGGCATTGGCTCAATATTTTGACTGCTTCTGCTTCCTTCCAGTTCATTTTCTTTACCTAATTATTAAATAACTTCATATCTGCATTGTCATATTGGAGGAACGCACTAAATAAATGAAAATACCAACCGTGCATCTCCCTAAGCTTTTCCAGATATATTAATTTCAGAGGTACAACGAGGCATAATGAAATTGTAGTTAAAAACTCTCTTTAAATATGATAATTAATATATTGTGATTGCTTGAAAGAGCATGTGAAATTCCTGTTACATGGTCAGAATGTATTTCTTTGGTCACAGGTACCTGGTTAAGCTATTTTACTGTAATCCTCTGCAGAGGTTAAATGCAGTGTGCACCATGCTGAAATGATGAGATGTGCAGATTTTCACTCACTCACTCACACAGCCTTTGCTGTTAGTTAAGGTGCAGTGACTGTAGCTCAATAATGAAGATTTCCCAGTGCTCAGGAAACCTGGCTAACCAAATTCTTCCCCCCACACGACTATAGCTGTGGAAGGTCTGCCCAGCTGGGCACTTGCTTGGTCAGAACAGCAGGGAAAAATTTCAGCATTTGTCATCCACTCCATGGACTTTATTAAAGGCTCTCTGCATCTTGGTTTGTGCAGGCCTTTAGCCTCAAAGGAATCAATCCCTGGCTTCCCATTCACTCAGATGTTTACCTGCACATGACCCTGGGCTTGGATTTTTCTTTTAGCAAAAAAATCTAAAAATAACATGACTTCATTTGGAATAAGGCTAAATTTAAGGCACAGTTTGTATGTCTAAGTTATGCAAATACATGAGAAATAAACATCCCTTGCCCCCCCACTTGGTGGCCTGGAGAGAGGGCACCTAAACCTTTGTTCCCTGAAGATGGCACAGCTGAAACTGGAATTTATTTCCACAACTCTTTCTGTGTATAAGATGGACACTGGGAACACCTCAATGTTATTACCACTTTTTAAACATTTTTTCCCCTTCCTTGGCATGCACGATAGGTGGTTGCCTTGCTTGGCTCCAATGGTTTGAAAGCTGCTAGGATGCACTCTAGGTATCCCACTCCTCCCCAGCCAGGAGGATGTCTCTTTCTAACCACAGACTGCTGCAAAAGTAAATTTAATCCTGTTGCAGCTGGATCTTCAAAGGCAAACATCTTTAAAGAACCTTTGGTGCTTCACCAAGGTATTTGCAAAAGGATTCCTCAAACCACTTTAAGAGCTAAGGAGAAGTCTAAGCAGTGACCCAACCGTATTTATTTACATTTTAATGCTCCTAACGTGATTTGATGGCACGATGTTTAATAAGCAGCAGCACTTTGAATTTCCTGGCTTGGCCTGCCCGAGCTGTGGATATTGGCCTATTACACTGTGTAATGAAATGAAATGAAATGAAACCCGAGCTGAGGCATCAGTGCCGGGATCTGCCACTCCTGCTGGGGCTGGGGGAGGAGGGCACTGAGTCATGATGCTGAGCAGCTTTCATATCAAGAATGTGTTACAGACATTACTCAATGTTCATAAAAAAAAATAAAATTGAGTTTTAGAAAAAGATGTGGCTGATTTGCTTGTAAAGCAGGCAGCAGTGCAAATCAGAGTGCTGGTGCCTTGTGAAGGGTTCAGTGATGCTGTTTAGATAAAGCAATTCTGGAAGGACAGGGTAAATGTAAGGTAGATAATTATTTGTCTGTATTGGCTCCGTCCCATGATGATAGGATGGAATGTTTTCAAAAGTGTTCAGTTGTACAACTGCTTTCCTAGAGGCACAAAACATTATTTAGTGTAGCAACCTGAGAGATGTTTTTCATGTCTCCCCTCCTTCTCATGCTTTCAGATAAAAGGAAGATGGTTGTCAAATGTTATCTGTAGGAACTGAAAGATGACAATTAACATTTGGATCTGGTAAACTGTTCAGTACCTTTATTGTTTATTGTGTCAGCAAATTTGTGGACGTTTGGCATCTTTTTCTGACTTGGACTTGGAACCTTGTACAGTTGGGTTGTGTTAAAATAATAGTCTTTCGAATTTAATGTGAAATAAAGAGTTCAGTAAGAAATGATGAGGCTAACTCCATACGGTTGTCTTCTTATCTCTTGCTTGGATTTTGTTTGATTTATGAGGGCTGGTCATCTGCTAACCCAGCAAATCAACACTGAATCTTTGTTTCATCTGTCTTATATCTACATCCTAACATTTGTTATGTGCCTTCTCTAGAAATATTGTAATGGTAAATATCTTTCATCTATGTAGAGACTGAAGTCTGGGGGAGACCTTGATCTTTCTAAAGTGATATACCAACTTAATAGCCAGATAAGATACATGCTTTATTCACATATTTAGCTGTTAAAACTTCAGTGCTGGAGCATTTGTGGAAAGTGTTGTTGTTTTCTATGCAAAGTATTATAAATTACATTTTTGTTACAAGATTAGCCAGTGTAGCCTTGTGATTTATGCATCACATCTGTGAGCCAAGTTCTGGGAAGAATGAGGTTAAAAACAGGGCAGCAATAATGAAAAATTGGAAGTAATATGGGCATGGAAAATGTTATATAAAAATTCAATAAAAGATGATAAAATAAATTTAGGAGATGGTCAGATTTGATTTAATAACCAGGAAAAAAGGAACTTCTGAAAGAAAGGATCTCCCTTCATGCTTGGTCATCATCTCCTTTACACTTTTTTCACATTGAAAGATGTCTTCTAGCATCCAGTGAGTTTGCTCTGTGATGAATTTCACTTGGTGTGGGTATGGCTGGGGCTACCAGGCATCCTTTGGGCTAATTCCTGCTGTGGGTGACACAGCATTTGAATGTTGAAAACATCCCCGTTGAACCAAAGGGCCCTGATGTGCTGATAGAAACAGCTCAGGCCTCTTCATAGTTTCTGTGAACACATTTCCTTGTGTTGTACCCCATTCTGTGGTATTTCTTTTGGGGGAAGAGCCAAAAGGGAATAGGAGAGACGCCATAGGATCCCCTATTTCAAGGTGTTCATGCTGTCCTGGAGCAGCAGCTTGTGTTTTGTGCGCAGGTGACCCTGCCCCTCTCAGCTGTGAGACACAGATTCTGCTGAGATGATGCTCTGCAGGCAGAGCTCATGCAAAGATAGCCCCTGCTGATTCAGGGTGACAAGGTGAGCTGTCTTTGGGGTTCGTTTTTCATTGTTCTCCAGCTCAGCTGGCTGGTGTAAAAGGAGGAAGAGAACACCTGAAGTAAACAAACATGGGCCTGACTATAAACAGAGGATGACGGCCCTTGGCAAATCAATGGAAGCTTTGCTTGTTCTAATTCCATGAGGAATTGTTCACACTGGATAAAATACCTTGACTGGAAGCATATTTTAAATAAAAAATAAACCTGAGACCATTCAGATCTAGACATATGGTAAGAACATATTAAATCAGGTCCTACCCTTTCCTGAGAATTTCGGAGACCCTGTGAAATTCAGGGGGGCTGCACACAAGGGTACACCTCAGTTCCTATAGGCTGGAATGCAGAACTGATTTCTGCTGGTAGATTTCTGGATTAGTATAATTAGAAACTTCTTTCAGGAGCTCCTACCATCAATTCTTTTGTATTATAATACCAGTGGGTGTGCTTATTGACTGGAATTAGTCACAGACTTCTCCCATGCTTTTGCTTAGCAAGGCAAGGCAGTGATGGAGCTGCTGCCTGCTGTCAGAGGGGCAACTCTCAGAAGTTGGTTTGCTTATCTGCTCCCAACTAAACAATTCTCAGATGGCTGAGGATGAATTTTCAATGACTTTACCATCTCGGAATTGTTTTTTCCTTCTTATAACTCTTTGCACAGCTCCTGTTCTGTGGCAACCAGCTCCAGTAATATTCCTTAATTTATTTTTATTTAGTATAATTTCCTTTACAGCTTTTCCTGATGCAGATCATTGCTTTTGTGATTCTGTAAGCATGAGAGCAAATACTGTCATGCTGGTAGAAGTGTTTCTGGAGCTGAAGAACCACTTTGCCATGTTTAAATTAAATTGGACAAAAAATACCACCCATCACCTTGTGCACTCTATATGAATGCTAATAATTGTTAGAGCTCAGATGTGTGATGGAAGAAGTTATTGTGGAGACTAGTAAAAAGAGGAGCTCAGGCAGAGATTGTTGAATTATTTTTGTTTCAAAGATGTAAAGGAATCACACATGCAGCCTGTTGAGTTCTAGTAGCAAAATTAGATGGGAAAAAAGAAATGAATTGAGAGAATGAGTGCTTTTGTTCGGTAAAGTGATGGCCTAGAGTTGTGACCAAAGAATATTTCTCCTGTTGTCTCATCCCTCTTGTATTCAAAGAATAGGAGGATTTCTGGGATTTCAGTTTCCCTGAATATTACACTGTTGTTCCAGTGCCTGTTCAATAAAGTCTGATGCTTCCCAAAAGTGATGGATTATTGCACATGTGCTGTTGATTTCTGGATATAGAGCAGCCCTTGGCAGAAGCATTCAATATATTGCATATGTGCCCTGTGAGGGTATGCATGTCTGTAGTCAGTCTAGGGTTTCTGCCAGGAAAAGGCTACCTCATGTCTGGAAACGCCAGACAAATTCCTTACAATTCATCCAGATGAGATTAGAAATGGGGAAAAAAAAATATCGTAAATTCTTAGAAAAATAAGACCACAGGAGTCCTGAAGATGTTACCTGCTGTGCCTCCTTGATGGAAAATTATGTCAGGTATACCTATGACATTCATAATTACAGTTTTCTAACCTGTTCTGAAAGACCTCCAGAAAAAGGTTCTCTATATAGAACTTCCCTGGGACACTCATTCATATGTTTAACTGTTCTTAGTTTAGAAAGACTTTTTTCCTAAAGTTTAAGTCTAGCAATATCTTTAAACCTGTTTAGGAATTAACTTAAACCTCTGCTTTGTGTATCCATGTACGTTGAAGCCTGTTTGTGGTTCAAGTACCATAGTTACTTTTTTTTTTCTTTTTTTTTTTTTTTTTTTTTTTTTTTTTTTTTTTTTTTTTTTTACTACAGAACAGCATTATTGATCCATATTGATTTTGGGATCCCCTGTAAACATTCTGAATTTTAATCCTCTCTTCCAGAGTAGCCACAGACTTTCTACTCTGTGTTACTTGCATTTAATAACATGTGCTCTTCCATCAACAAGTCAGCAGCGATGGATTTTCAGGGCAATGGCATCTGGAGAGTTGTTTGTTCAGCTCTGTTCGAGGCATCTCTCCACTTTGGCGTCATGCAGGTCAATAATCTGCAGGCATAATTTTATTTGTCATATGGTAGTTTGACGTAGACTAAACCCCTCTTTTTTGCATATGAGGACATCAGGGCAACATTCAAAATGCTTTAAGTCAGAGCTTTTTATTTTGTTACAGAAAGAAATTAGGCTGGTTTGATATAATTTGCTTTGAACAAATCCATGGTGGCTGCTCATAATCTTCTTGTTTTATTCCAGGTGGTTACAAATGAATTGTTTGTTCATGAATTTTTCCAGGAAGCTGCAGTTAAGCTGCCTGGCCTATAATTTTCCTGCTCCTCAATTTATTCTTTTTGATAGAAGGCATTAACTCTCCCTTTCTGCTTTTCAGTGACCTTACCTGTCCCCCACAAGTTCTTGGAAATAGCTGCTTCAACTAGTTGCTAAGGTAAAAAGGGATAAGTGATATCCCCAGGATTACACCAGAAAAAATATCTGACTCTATAATCAAATTATCATCTTAACTCAAAAAAGCTCTGCTAAACCCTGACAATCGGCTCTGTGTGAGTTCAGGCGTTTTGTAATTTTTCCTTTAGCAATCCCAAAGTGGTGTGTGTGATAGCATAAGAAGCTGGAGGAAGAGCACAGTCTGCCTGGTGAATAAGCTGCCTCCTCCCTTTGTCTCCTGCAGACCATCTCGTTGCCTTTAATAGCTTGCCTTATATTTCAGTAGTTTCCATGGCAGCTAATAATTTATTATTGAGCTAAGTAATAATTGCTTTATAATTATAAATCCAAGCAACATGCTGGCACATCTATCTGAAAACTTAGCCACTAATTCCTTTCATATTGATCTTCCTCCTCACTTGATCTTTTTGAATTTGTGAATTATGTTTTATCACACCTCTTAACAGTGAGTAAAACTAATCTAAAGCTTTTGTGTTGTAACCCCTTTTTGAATTCTGCTGCTGGAAAGCCTCCCTGACCAGCACAGCACTAGGTATAAGCCTCTTTGAATGCCTTCATACAAATCCAGCAGCAGAAGATGCTTTGATCATGCCCTTGCCCTTATATTTGACTGTTTTCTCTGCCTTTTTCCATGATAGCAACTATAAATGTGTGATAATAGTAATAAATGAGCTTTTATTTACATATATAAATATTCAGTGTTAACAGAAAATATGCACATGGGCAATAACTTTCCTTTCAAAATTTAAATGACTGATTTCAGTGGGAACTATCCTTTCCCAGCTACTGGCAGAAAGCAGGCACTGATTTGGTTGCTGATGTGTTTTTGTGCTGCCTGTCTGCCTGTACAATCTATTGCCTCCTGCTCCTAGCCTAAATTTGTGTTTTTAGCAACTGTACTCTTTGTTCTGGATTCATGCCTTTCTTGGCTCATGACTGGGATCGTTGGGTTGAGAGGTAACACAAATAATAAGAGTAATCATAAACAGAGTAGGATATTGATATAGCTGAAAATTGAAATATGCACTTTCTTCAAATGACAGAAATAGTTTTTCCAACAGAGTAATATTTTCAGATAAGCTAAGCTGTTGATAAATGCATATTTTCCTACCTGAGAAGTGCATTTCTCATGCCAAAACTGAGAACCATTTTTATTTAGTAACACTCCTATGGAACCTGTGCAAATCTTAGTGATAATGCAATACATCAAACAGTTTTGTTACATTATGTAGTTCTCACAGGTTCGATGACTATTTAATCTTTGCAAAATCCCTGTCTTTAAAAAACAAAAGGAAGGCAAGCAAAGCTTGAAATAGCTTTTTGCTTTTCCTCGGAGTCAAATTTCCTGTCTCTTTACAAGCCACAGCTCCTGCCATACTATCAGACAATCAGGTTTGAAATTGGAGTGTTTCTAGGTAAATAGACACAACACAGCAGTTCTCATGACTGATGCATCTGCCTTGGGCTCACAGTACAGACCACTGCCAGGGCAGGTTAACCTCACGTATCAAATGTATTTGAGTAGTTCTCATACGGATGCTGAGATGCTCTGGACACAGTTGTTCTTTATCCTTACTTATTTGAAGATTAATCTTGCTTTCGGAGACACTGTGCTTCACTGCTTGGCAGGGTGTCAGTTTTGTGAAGGCACTGCACGATTAGGCTAAAGTGTTTAGGTAAGGAGGAAGCAGAAGCAGTCTAGTCAACAGTTCAGTAGTTATAAATCTGGATGTACTGTCATAATGAAAAGAGAATAAGTGAATATAGGCTCGATCTTTTTTGAAATTGATGGGTTTTTTTTTCATACCTGCATGAGAGAAAAAGACTGTGGTCTGCTTTTCTTATTAAAGATATTCTCAGTGGTTTCTCCTGGAGGTGTTTTAGATGAATCTACAGGTAAATAACATTAAACCTTTCTGAATATTTTTTGTGCTCCTTCATGGACGGTTCAAGCAAACAATTTTAGTTAGGTGCTAGTATGTAGATAGACAAATCTTTTCAAGAAGTAGGATTTCATTTTCAAAATACATACAATTGTTGTGTTCCTTGCTGCATATTTATTTTGAATGACAAACTGGTTTTGGATGCATACTTCTGCTTTGGTAACTTTCTCCCTGGTGTACAAGTTTGTGGAGACTTGTAGGCATGATGCAGGTGGACAGAAAAATTATTGAAGCTGTTTGTCTATTGTTCTATACCTGCACGGCAGTTCATGTCTCTGACCTATTGTTCCCTGCTTGTGGCAGCTCAGCTATAACATCAAAGGCAGTTTTAAACATCATTTTTATAGTTAATTGTTTAGAATTGCCCAGACTTGCTAGGCAACTCAATTCTTCATCTAACAAACTAGAAGGCAAATACATCTGGGCCTTTGACCATAAGTTATGGTCACACACCAAACCCTGGGCTATTTTCTGCCAGTGCAGGTGCTCTGTTGGAGGTCAGGTCTGGCAGTGGAAAGTTTTGGGTCAGGGCAGCACATCCAGGGCCTCTCTGGGTGTGGCTGCTCTGACCTTGCTCTGCTCACTGCTGGTATCGATGCTGAGCCAAGCTCTCACTGTGGGTTTTCCGCTACCATCTTAGTGATTTTTTTTTTTTAAGGCGATTTTTTGTTTATTATTATGCTCCAGAGCTGTACCCTGACTCCACTCCTTGTCCCGAGTGACTAAAGGGGATTTTCAGGCAGGGTCACTACTCTGCCTTCGGTCACAGCTTTCTTTATTGATGCACAGCAAAAGCAGATGGACGGCATCACTGCTCCATCCATTAAACTACACACATCTCTTACGTCTTTTCAAAGTGTTGTTTGCTTTTTTAACCATTAGCACTTATTTCCTTCTGGTGCTTTCTTCTCTGTTGGCTATAAAAGATGGTTTTCTCGTGTTACGTTTTAATTTTGCTGTTAACAGGGCTGGTTGGAATAAAGCTTTTGTAACAGTGATAAAAAAAATGGGTGCAAGACAGCACAAATGATATGTCAGCTTATTCCATGAGGTTTGCTTAATTGAAGATAAATAAATGTATTATCTTGCAATTACTGTGGCTTGTATATGTAAACAGCTTCCCAGTAAGTTTAGCAACACGACTCGACATGCTGCTTTCAACTTGGCACCAGGTTTTATTTCACTGTATCTCAAAAGCTTTTTGGAGGAGTTTCTCTCTTGGTTCTCTGGGCTCCTTGGTTTACAGACAAGATACCATATAAGGATCTTTCAAATTCTCCCACAGAAAACTCAGACAGAATAGCAATACAAATAAGAATGTTAGTGACTACAATGCAGACTCAAAATGTTTTCTTTTTCAATTTCAGAGTATAATCCTGTTCTATGTGATGACTCCTAATTGATAACACTGATTAGTTTTCTTTTATTGTTATTATTTTCATAAGATGAGAATCACATGGAATAGGAGAAATCACTCACTTGGGATTATGGGAAGGAGCGTTGTTGAAATGTGAAACTGTTGTTGGAGCTTGGCAGGCTCATTCTGCCATAATTACTCCATTGACCCACAAGTGAACTTTACTTTTCAAAGAAACAATTTTGGAAAGTTTCCTGGGGAACATTTTGCTGTTGATGTGTGAGCATACAGAGCAAGATGCTAAAGATAATCCAAACTTGTGGCTAAGTATTAATGCAGCTCCACAGCCACTTTGTGGTGCATTAAGTCTTTTATGGGAGTGCTTTGTGTCCTTCTGAGCAAGTCCTGTCCATGGATTTGTGTGATGCTCAAAGATATAATTATTTCTAGATTTTTGAAAAGCAGCTTTTAGTGAGTGTGGAAGTTTGGGATCCTGATCCCAAGTGCTCTTCCAAGCACTTTCTATTAAAGGGGGGCACAGCACCTTATAAACGGGAACAGAAATATTTTTAAAACCCTACTGATTTGGTGGTGTGGGGTTTTCTTCTTTTTTTTTTTTTTTCTCTTTTTTTTTTGTTAATAACGTATCTGAAGGCTTCTTTCTCCCATTACCTTTTAAGACACGGACCCAATTGCCTTTGCTGGCACTTGATCCAGAGCTAAGCAGAGAACTGTCCTGCATGAATCAGCTTCTAAGCCTCCCTTTTTTATCTGTTTGAGCCACTACAGACCAGGACACCAAAACTTGGTCACTTAATGATCTTCTAGTCTGCAGATGTCTTGTAAGGATGAGCTAAACATGCTGGAGCATGAATAGTTTTTACCTAGGCCTTTCAAGGAATTCTTAATATTTCTGAAGAGTAGACTTCTTGTGGCTACTCAGATTTCCATTTTGTGTTAACAATGAAGTCTTTCAAAACATATCCCTGGAAAAGCAATAATCCTGATAATTCAAAGATGAATTATATTTGATTAATTTTATAAATTAAATTATATTGTAATGTAATAAAAATGGGCTAATGTAGAAGTAGTTCATTAAATGGAAAAAAAATCTTAATATACTAATGGCCTAATTCAGGAATTAATTGCTAATCCTTCTTCGTTGTAGCAATTCAAATTCCTTCCTTCTTTGACATGGATTTGATAAGGTAGCTGTGGATATTCTTTAGTGCTGCTTATGGTGACATTTTTTTAATAACTAATTTTTAGAATTTATCATAAATATGAATATTGGTATTAGATTCTATTCTTTGTGGAAGGTGGCAAAAGGAAAAATTGTTTCTGAATTACTGAAGATTCATCTTGAATACACTTCCAAGCTTTCAATTTTGTTAGGGTTGTTTTTCCTCAGAGTTGAAAAAATAATGTTTCTACAGACAAATACTCTGCTTCTTCAGAAAATGCAGCTCTCGTGTAACTTTCATTTCTATTCCTTGCCTGCACAATTAAAACACAAACTCGGGACCTTTTTTTCGACACTTCCATCGTCTATTTCTCATTATGCTTCTTGATGAGATTTTTAGGCTTCACAGAACACCGTCTAGGCAGCTAATCCGATGCAGTGCTAAGATCACAGCACTTCTTGTGTAATTCTTATTAGGTTAATCAAGAAACTTACTGAAGCAGGAGGTTTTTTAAGGCCTGCCAAATTTGAAGCGATAGATCAAAGTTCACAGCCCTCTGACCCTTTTGCCCTAACTTGCCTCAGCAAAGTCTCCATGAATGGCCTTATTGTGAATATGGCAGCGTCCAGGGCCTGTACATTTGCAATTGTTTAGGCTTAGGAGGGGCATTGTGTTGTCACTGATGAAATGCATTTTCTCCTCTTTCTGAAGTGCAAAGGTTTTCACCTCCATTGCCTATACAAGTGCTCGGGCCATCACAATAGCACTTAGGTGATCCTTGTTCCTGTCAGGCTGAGCACCCACTTTTATGACAGAGTGTAATTAAACGGCTCAGAAGCCAACATTAGGAAAACAGCAGTGAAGAACAGGGGGAAAGCTTAATTTCCATATGGTCAGCCAAGCAAGAACAACACCAGCATTGTGATCTGGAGTAGACAGTTTAAGCGCTATTAAAGAGACATCTATTCTTTAAGTTGTCTCCTGAAAGCTGCTGCACTTCTTTGATTACACTTCTTCATGGTCAAAATCTCTTCCTAACCCAAATGCTTTTTGCATGGCATGACTTCTTTGGTGTTATTAATATAATAGCAAGGATTCCTTTGAATAATAACACTCAACTTTGGAATGGAAATCAAGTAATTTAATTAAATGAAGTTTGACCGAGATAAGCCAAGGGAATTTTGGTAAGGTTGCCTTAATAACATTCTGATTTACTATTTCCTTTTTCAGGGTAAATTACAAAATCAAGATTGCAGTAGAATTGGGGTAGAAATAGTAATTGTCTGTCTAAAGAGAGCCTGAAGGGTTTTTTTGGTAAATCCTATTGTGTTCATTTATTTTTAAACTTTTGAATTAATTTTCCCCAAAAAAGTAACCAGTGACTCCTTGGCTTTAGTAATTTGCCAGCCAGAAGGCTTAAAATGTTCTTGCAGCCATATATTCTTTGAATTGCCCACAGCAGCTATTCGAGTACTCAGATATAAAACTTCACATCTTGGTTTCAGATGTGCATATTGTTACAGCCACTGTAATGCTGAACTGGTCTCTCTGTGCTGCCAGAGCCAGCGGGAATTTGGCTGTTTAGGATGTGAGCGATGCCTTTGAGATGAGTTACCAGGGTCTGTGTTCTTGCATCGTCAAAAGAAAACGCTTAAAAGTTCGCAAGCTGCACAATGCAGAAATAGAGAAGGGAATGTGTGAACAACATAGCTTCATTTGGGGGTTTTTAGATGTATTTCTCGCTGAATTGGAAACAAGTGCATAGGAACTGCGTAACACTTATTTCAAGAGCGGTTAACTCAAAAGTCAATGAGTCAATCTTGTATAAGGCTAAAATTATCAGATATTTCTGAGAAAACCCTTACAACCTTTACTTAGAGTACATGAGCATGGTATCAGAAATTACAGGAGTCTATTAAAAAAAGCAAGAGATGTTCAGATCATCAATTTACTAATTAGAGTGTTAATTGATTAAAGCAGGGCGTTCGTTTACAAATCAAACAAAGCAATTCAGGCAATTATGGTTTTCTCCCTTATTGCAGGAAAACATTTCAAAGTCTGACAGGCAGTTGTTTACTCAATATGAGTATTAAATTCTCTAATCTTCGAATTTATAGAAAATCACTGTATCACCTGCAGGAACTTCTCAAGATAAATACCCAGTGGAATATTTTGGTACAGCCAAAGCTGCAGCCTGCTGCCTTTCAAAGAGAAAAAGTGAAAGGCAGGAGTGATAAAAAAAGATGTCTTTGAGGGGTCTAAATTTTTTTCTGCCTAACTCTCTCTTGACTACAACTTAATTTTAAAATGCATCCTTTTGCCTGCCACAACCAAATCGATCTTTTCTCTGTGTACAAAACAGAAGTGTCAGCTTTATTCGATCCTTATATACTGAACATTAAGGTGTGTTACTTCTCTATAAGACAAAGTTTATTCTGGTGAATTGCATTAACACAAGCAATGTGACAGATACAATACAAGCACACACTGTGTCAGCTTAGGGAGGAGAGCACATGCAGAAGAGAATATTATCATCACCCACTGCAAAATAATGCAGAATATTACTTTATTTATGGCTTGAAAAACTGACAGAGATAGTAAAATCTTTGTGTCAGTCAAGTCCTGATTGAAGACTCCAGCTGTTGGTGTTCAAAGACTCAGTTACGTTATGACCTTTCATCTTTCTCCTCTTTACAGAACACACAGTGCCCAGACTCCTCTTAATTTTTTTTTTCTTGGTCTTTCTTTGTGCTTTTCTCTCTAAATAAAAGCAAGGAGGGGAAACTTCTTTCCAGCAACTTTATTTTTCATTTTTATTACATAATTTTCACAGTTGTAACTCCACGGCGTTTCTTCCCGGCGTAATCTCACTTGCCTAGCCAGCGGAGCCAAATGGGATTTACCAATTTACTTCTGGAAACTAAATGGCCTAATGTTCCTCTCTGGTTATCTACCCCTTCAGCTGGTGGGATATATGCTCTGCCTTCTGCCTGCTTAGTGCCCTGTAGATAAATTTGAGCAGAATTTCTTGAGCTGTCAGGGTGATGGATGGGCGGTACAGTGGAGCCTGCTCAGCCAGAGCCAGTGGCTGCCTTTGCCATCCATCACTCTTCCTGCTGTCAGCCCCTTGATCAGGGCTGCAGAGCAGGTTCAGACTTTGTCTAGGTCACGGTGCCACAGAAAAACAATTAGTTTGTCAAGGATATACGTATTTTAGCATGAGGGTATTTGACATCTGAAATGCTGTTGTGTTCTGTATTTGATAAATCAGATTTTTGGTTTGAAGTAGGAGCTCTGCACTTAGGGGAGACTGAGTGTGTTACATTGGGTATTCTTGTAGTTGTAATTGTGGATGGTGGGAAAGAGAAGTGTTAGAAAATGTTAGATATGTTAGAAAAAAAGAAAATGGAGAAGCAGCATTTGATACCTGAGCACTGAAGGACAATGCATGTTTTAAAATGGCTCTTAAAAAGAGATCTGGCCTTTTAAAGCATTTAGGGTTTTTTCTGACCAGTAATTTTAGTTACTCTGATTGGTTTTGGGCTTTAGGTAATTCTCTGGCTTGATTTGTTGGCTTTTTCCCCCACCAACTATTTGTGAAATAGAAAAGTAGCAGACTAAATTGAGTATTTCTTCTTACTTGTGTTATGTTTCAAGAAGGCTTGTGTTTCTCTGTATTTCATTACATTTCATGTGTTCAGCTGGTAACTTAAGTTTCTGCTCTTAAATGCCAAGCAAGATTTTTAATTCAGAACAACCTTTAACTCCTGCTCATGACCTTAATTTTTTTTCTTTGCATTTAGAGACACTGGGAAGAAGAACGGAGAGATACCCAAATCATTTAGCTGGCAGGGTTAGCTGCTGGAATATTCATTGCCTTCCAGTGGTTTTTGCTGGTTTTTGAGGGACTTTTCCGCAGTTTAGCAGGAAGGACTTGCAGACGTGCCCAGGTTCTGCTGGGGACACTCTGGGGGCAGCTGGCTGTAGTCACCTGCTGGAGGATGCCTGGGGTCATGCTGAGAAGGAGAAACACTTGTGATATGAAAATGACTGCAGCAGCATCACAAACCTGCTTTTTGGGCATGAATCACTCCAACAAAAGACAATAGGGGAGCCTGTGGTTGAGGTTGTCACAGGGGTGACAAAGGCCTGATGCCACCCCTGAGTGAGGGGGCACCAGGCTGGATGTGTTTGTAGGACAGGCAGCGTGTGGGGAACCACATGGGAGCTCGAGGGGCATCATTTGTGCCTGACTGAGCTGACAAAGCACCACTGACCCCAAACAGGACTTTGCTCTTCGTTCCCCACTGTTATCACTCAGGAATAGGTGTGGTGGCACTCACTGCCCACGAACTGATCAATCTGCTCGTGTTCACACCTATTAACCAGTTACCCATGGCTTGTGCCCTGGCACTGAAGTATCAATGATGGTTTCCAAAAGTAAATTGGTTGTGTTTAGCATTTCGGTGTCTGAGGAAGGTGCTGCAATATCTTGCAAATAACTACAAAGTTGTGTGCTTAAGCGGGAAACGTTTAAAAACCACAGTCTTCTTCCTGAGCAGCTTGTGTGGCACAGTGAAAGTCTGCAGAGACAAAGTGACTGTGTTCTGGAGATGCTGAGCGAGTGCAGAAATAACTCAGCTCCTTGTTCACTAATATTCCTGTTATCTATCACCAGCCACTCTCTGTCAGCTGGAACAATTGTGCTCACAGGATTGTTTTCTTAGAAGTCTGCTACATATTTATGTTCAAGTGAGAAGGATTTCTGCTTGGAGCTCTTACCAGTGGGATCGGTAGGGGTGAATAAATCTTTGCCAAATTTGTGTTTTTCATGTTTTCAAGCGATCAGTTGCATTTATCAAGTTTCTGGATAAATGTAGGTTATCTTCAGCTGAATAAAATTGTAATGCTCCTCCATAGCTAGGGCAGGAGTTATTTCTGTGGATGTTGTGCAGACAGCTGCCTGGATGGCTGTGAGAAAGATGGCATAGCTCAGGCTATGTTGACATATTTAGAAGGAATTAAGCTCTCTCCACACATCTGTATTTTAATAACATTGCTTTTTCCAGTGTTTCTTTGCACAGTGGAACAAATCAGAAATAGCCACTGAAGCTGAAGGCAGCAGAGGATCTTATTCTAGCAACAGTGTGTTTCCTAATCCTTTTCCAAACCTTTCTTAGACAACTGCTTGTTACATTATCCTGTTCAAACCTATTATCCTGCTCTGTTTGATTTGTTGCTGTCCTGTGCCTCACGTGATGCATTTAAATCACAAGGTCTTCGTGACATGAACTTTGGCATGGATTAGAAGTATAATATACAAGTATAGATTAGACATTATTTACTTTAAGGAAAGAAGAAATTTGGCAGCTGGCTAGGAAAGGATGGAATTTCTGATTATTAGAATAACAGTAAGGGCAGGTTTTCATTACTGAGCAAGCATATAGACATTTCTGTTAACATGCCCATAACAAGGTAGCTCGTCATGCTAATTTGGAAATAGGAAAGTACCTATATTCCATGTAGGTGAAAGCTGTGGAAGAAATTTAGGGAAAGAAATTTAACCTGTTCCTGGTCTATTGAGAGAGAAAATGAGACCATAATTCCAAAATAAATTAATAAATGAAAATCCCCAGTAGTGGGGAATAGTTAATTGCTTCTTGTTTCTCAGTTAGAGGAGGTTTATAGAATAGGCTGACCGAAGGACTCTGAAGGGGGTCTAGGAGGAGTGGTTTGGCTCTAACTTCCCCTCCTTTCAATAGCAGTGGAGAATCTGTTTCCTGGCAGATGCACCAAGACTGTGAGGTCTGTGTCTGCTACAGGAGCTCAAAGTCAAGCACCAAGTTGAGAGGTCACAATGCATGCAGTAAATATTTAAATATACTTTAAAACAAATGCCTCTGATTTTAAAGCCTTTTAACACCTTATACAACAGTTGGGCAGGATAATGATTCTTGTGTGCTTTGCTCATCTTGAAAAGTACTGAGTGAAAGCTGAGCTGGCTTCTATTTTATCCTGTTGTGTGTCTGTTTGATTGCTTCACAAGTGATTGTTAAATCAGCTTTATAGGGAAGCCAGGGCTAATTTTTCCAAATTTCTGCAGGATAATCCCCTGGGGCATTATGGTAACCTGGCAAGCAGGGTGTTCACATGGGCAATGAGAGAATTTTCCATCTAGTTTCAGTGGTCTCAAAGCCACATTAGAGTAAATATAGTAACTGAGGTATAATATTGCCAAAGAAAGGGCAGTTTCAAGGAGTAGATTGCACACCATTAAAGGAGTAAAAAAAAAATTGCAAGAGTAGGACATAAGTATCCAATATAGTAAGTGCAAGGTATGTGTTACTCAGTAGCTGGAGGCTGGACTAATTATCTGTAACAAACCCTTGGAACTGTGCAGTTATAAGCATCAGGTGTTTGGCACGTGGAGCTCAATTTTCCACCTCAAAATCACCTCAGTGTTTTTTAAAGCTAGAAAAGACCTCTATAGTCCTGTTCGTGCCTTTGTTTTATCAAAGAACACTCATATATTCAGCCTAACATCTGATGTTTAACTTCATTTTCAGTATCAGTTGTTCTCTCTCAGTCCTTGGCCAAGCCTCATAGTTCCCAGTTCATTGTCAGGAGAGGTGAGATATAAAAGTAATGCAACTGATGTGTCCTATATATACTGACTTTTAGTGACTCCCCCAGTTGCTCAAAAGCTTTTCTCTCCAGGGCCCTCGTATGAACATGACCTTCTACAATGCTAAATATTAAAACAACTGTTTTAAGCTTCATGTTTTAGTTTTAAAAGCAAAGGAACAAAGTGGCAGTGGGGGCCAGCTGGCAGGCTTGCATAGCAATGCGCAAACCTTTCCCCTTTAGACACACCAGAATTTAAATTTGCACTTAAATCACGAGTCAGGATGAATTTAAGCCTGTCCAAGAACTCATTTATGCACATCACAAAACCACCGCACAAATTGGTACGGTACTTTTCATTTGGCAGTCATTCCTCCCGAGACATCCAGGACAGAAATAGCAAGGGTACTGCAGGCCAGATATTTGCTGGCAAAGCTGCCTGTGGTAGAAAACTTGTTCAGCACCTGCCTGTTTGTGCTCTGCCTGGCTGCCATCGCCTGCAATACACTACCACATTTATAATAACTGGAATTGGCTGCGTTATTTCAGAAAAATTCTGGGTTTTGTTGTTTAATCTGAGCTAAAATTTTAGGCACAGTTTAAAGTGAGTGAGAAGATAGGAAAGGACAGCAGGTCTGAGCAGAATCCCTGTTTTCAGAAACTTGTGATTTCTTGGGACACAAGCATGGATTTGGGTGTGCCAAGCAGGGCACTTGTTCCCCTTTACCAACTGAACAAATCTGAGTTAAGGTTGACAGGTCACCTGTGGGTGTGGAGATCTTGGAATTCAACAACTCATATCTTACCCAGATTTTAAAAACTGGAATATTTGTTAATCAGCCTCTTTACTTCTGTTTGCCCAAGTTCCTGCTTGATGGTAATCCCAACGACTTCGAGTGAACTGTCTGCTGTCAGGAAGAAAGGTGAATTGTCGATTAAAAGTAAAAATTGGAAAGTAGGTCAGGATGATCTTAAATCCTCTCAAAGTCACCTGGTCAGTGCTGGGAGACAGATCTTTGTAGCCTCATGAAAGAAATCTTCAGTGCCGGTTTCTTTTTGAGAGACCCTGAAGAAAGGGACTCTTTGTGCTACATGAAGACTCTGTGATATTCATCCTTCATGTGAAATACCTAAAATTGTTTTGTCCATGGCACTGAAGAGCATGTAGGAAAGAATCAGGTTCTACCTAGTGATTTTTAATTTATTTTTTTTTTTGAGCATTGTCATTGAATGCTGCCTGGATAATTGACGGGATGGCTGAGAGTCTCCTTTTTACATATGCTCTGACACACTGGTGTGCTTTACCTTCTTGAGAGCTAAAAAAGCTCCAGGAATTCCTCTTGTTGGCACTGATGGTAACATGTCACTGGCAAAACTATTAAACCCTGCCTTGTAGAAATGCTTTAAACAAGTGTAGAATACTTTAGAAATGGAGAAGCCTGCAGCCAGTATTGATTACTGTACCAGCAAAATCTCTTTACTAACCTGTGCCTAGGATCTGTTGCATCTAAGTTGCAATCCTTTAATTCTTTAAGGCTTTGCATCTCTCAGCAAATCTACCCTTGCAAAGTCTAACAGAATTGATTGGATATTCTTCATCCTATTTTTCAGTATGTGTACAATCTGTAAGCAATTTTAATGTGTATTAAAACAAGAAACATGATCCATTTCAGAGAGGAAAATTTTTTTTTACAGCAGCTTCCTTTGAAACTTTATTGAAACATAGAGTTACAATTAAAGAGACAAAAGACCGGGGAAAGAATCATAGAATAGAACAAAACCATAGAATATGCTGCATTGGAAGGGACCCATCAGGATCATCGAGTCCAACTCCTGGTCATGCACAGGACAGTCCCATCGCGTTCCTGAGAGCATTGTCCAAACACTTCTGAACTCGGAAATGATGTGCACAAACTAAAATTGTAAATATCCCTAGAACCGCTCTTCTTTTTCCATCCTCTGTGCATTAGAACTGTTTTGTGCTCAATCCAGAGCTCTCCTGTCATGAAAGAAATGAGCAGTTTTTCTGGGCTATGTCCACACTGTTCCCTGGGAGTCAACCTGATGTTACCTCTAAAAGGCCTTACTTTCCCCGGGATCGCTTTGGTCCAATTCTGTTAATCTGTGTGAGTCCCTCTGCTCTAATTGGAGCAGGCTTTTAACATGGGTGAGCAGTGGAGATCCTGCTCTTTATCATACTTGGGAATTACTGCACTAGTAACCTGCTCCAGCAAGACTAGAAGATTTTAGCTATAATTACTGCATGAAAGGCTGTAATTTGTAAAGGCATATTGTCACACAGCTGGGGGAATACTCCCCCCAGCTGGACGCTCACCAGGCTGCTCTGGTTGCCTCCTGCCACACAGCCTCTGGGTGTTTTATGATTCCTGCTGAAAACCAGGAAAGGTGGGCACTGCAGCTTCCCCAGTGTGCTCACAGGTCACAGGCTGCCTATTCATTTAAATAAAAATGGGCCCTCTTCGCTCAGCTGCCATAATCCTCTTAAGACAGCACTCATCTCCAGCCTCTGCTATCTCAGGTTGGAAAAAGATGCACTTTGTGGAGGAGTTCTGCAAGTTTAAAATTCAGATTACCTGAGTCGTTAGGGTTAAAAAAGCCAATTCCTTTCCATGTTAGTTACACAAAAAGTAAATGTTTCAAGACAGACTAGTAAATCTTTGTGCATATTTATTTATTTTTTAAATTTTTTAAAAAATTTGTTTTGTTTTGTTCTGTTTTGCTTTTCCAGACCATAGTGGTGTGCACTCAGGGTTTCCTGTCAGGGTTGCCTGAAGAACCAAGGGGTCCCTCCTCTGCCTGTGTTTTCCTTTCTGTATCATGAACTGTCTTCTAGTACACAGCTACTTGCTCAATTTTGCCTCTGGTCTACTCTCAGTTTCCTCAGCAGCTGATATGGGATCCTGCCTTGTAACTTTTAGTTTGTTTCATTAAGTGAGCTTTTGTGCCAGCAAAAGTCAATGGAATCTCTTGGTGCCTTCCCAGGGAGTGGGATTGCAGACTCTCTGTGTAGAGATAGCTGGTACTTTATGGAAATGTCTGTTGAGTTATGAACTAAAAATATTGTAATTTTTGTTCATATAACTGTTTATTTCCATGGAGTAGATTAATGGCTTGTTTGTTTTATACTCAGATTTATATAATGGTTTATTTTCTGTAGAGAGAATGTTTCACTAGAACTCTTGGGTAGGAACATTGTACAAGGTAACTGATTTTTGTAATAGAAATACCTTTCTCAAAAGTGGTAACAATGTCTTACAGTCTTTGCACTTAGCTGTAGTGTGATGTGATACAGATTTTATAGAAAGACTTCAAAGAGTTTCCATATCTGAATCACATAGATGGGTATTTCAGACAAACATTTTTCTAGCATGTGAACACAGATGGAGAATTCTTGTTTTGTTTTCTTGGTTATAAAGGGAAATTAATTCTCTTACCAGTAAATGATTGCAAGAAGCTTATTCATGCTGTGGTTTGAGAAAGCACATGGAAAATATGCCAGGGATGGAATTGCAGCCTTGCTTTGAGTCCTGTAGCATATTTGGGTTAAGGGGTTCACCTGTAAGATTCCAGTACAAGAACAGCGAACATGAAAAGAGAGAGGGGAAGATAGATGAAGTGTAAACAGGAGAAGAGATGGTCTTTGAGGGTCTTTTGAAGATGTCTGCCTTGACTGGTTCTCCCAGGTCTAGGTTAAGCTGAATTTTTTCTCCTTTCTGATCTTTCCACTGAGACATTAAGATGTCATTGTAAGTTCTGAATTATAATTTAGGAATTTCTTCTCGTTGGCTGGTCTGCTTTCTATTTCTGTCTCAGGATAGAATGATGCAATTCTTTCCTTCCTGGTGCATGACTTAGAATATACAGAATTCACACTGCTCTTCAGGGACATCTGTATTGATGCAATTGGTATAAAAACAACAAATGTGCCAGGTACCTGTTGGTGTTCTCTACTCTTGTATCTCACTGCAAGCTAAGTTGAGGATCTTCTTCCTGAAGGTACTTAGGTAGCTTTGAGAAATGAATTTCTCCAGTCATGCTCAGATCCAGATGTCTGTTTATTCCAGTTCAAGCAAACTGAAAGCATTTGGTTTGTGTAGTTTGGAGGTGAAGAAGGCTGAGAAGATGTGGGCAAAAAAGCTGCTGTTTGGAGGAAGAGAATAATCTGGTTTTTCATGTTTTCTTGGGACAGGAAAAGAACTGATGAGCTTAAATTAAAGCAAAAGAGATGAGGAGTCAGATAGGAGGGGGACCTCTGCAATTGTTCAGGATAATTTGTCACTGGAATAGATTGCTTGGGGCTGCTGTGGAATCCCTTCAGATTTGTGAGATTGTCCTTGACAGACATCTGCCAGGAGTGCCAAAGGTGCTGATGCTGTGCCTGGGAGAAGGAAGGTGAACTCAGGGACTGCTTGAGCACCTTCTTCTCCTGTTTTTTTTTATATGCATCTTTGTATTTTCCTTCTCACACTGCTGCTTTCTGTTACTCCCTGCTCATTAAAAAAAAAAAAAAAACAAACCAAAACTTAGTTAAAATGTTTGTTTGATACCTACTTCAATCAAACAGCAGGAAAACAAATATCATGTCTGGTTTTGTGACAGAAGGAAAGTGAGTCTGAGACAGATTTTGCTACAGAGACCAGCTTCAGGGCTACCACAATTTTTAAAACATCTGTTTCGCTGTGGTGTAGCAGGAAGCAGCTTCTATTACACTTTATCAGCAAAAATTCAAATCCCTAAGTGACAGGGCAAGCTTAGAAGGAAAAACAGCTGTTGACGAGACTGTGGCGCGCGTGCTGTGGGCCTCAGCAAAATAAAACTTAATAGGAAGGGAAAGCAAAGCATCTTTTCATTCAGCTTTGAGGAAAAATTTACACGGTCCCCGATTATGGAACGGATTTATTCAGCAGTTTGTGGGACGTGTCAGTCCCAGCCCTGCTCCACACGCTGCCGGCAGCTGTCAGAGCCCCTGCGCAAGCAGTGCACTCCCCAGGGCTCCCAGGCAAGGCTGGGCTCAGGGCAGCACATGTGTCACTGGGCAGTGATTCCGCTTGCATAATTCATTTCTGTCAGATAAAACAGGTTTTGGTGGCTGCGGTCGCCTCTGTGATTGTAATTGTACAGGTTTCATTAGAGCACCAGGGCTGCAAGAAAGGAAAAGGTAGAGGATGGAGGTATAGACACACTCTCTAAATTCCTGGTGCTCAAGTGCTGAGCATTAGTTCTGTAGTAATTTTGCCTGTTTTGCTCGATTTTCGGTTTGAAAGGAGTTTTTTGTTTGAGGTTTTTGCCTGCATTCAGATCAAGAAGGACATCTTAAGGGGGGACTACTGCTTTTGGAGAAAAGACCCAATAAATCATCTTTCTCTCTCTCTCTCTCTTTTTTTTTTTTTTTTTTTTTTTTTCCTGGTGTGTGTGTGTGTCAGATCTTAGGCTACACATTGACTTTGAAGTGGAACATAACCAAGATTTGTTGCACTGAAAGATGTGATGTTAAAGCATCCTAATTACTTAGACACGTCTTAGGTCTTCTCCTAGGAAATGGTGGGGGGAAAAAAATGTGATGGTTATTTAAAAACAAACAAAGCTGGAATTCTTGCTACAAGCAGGGCATTTATTGTCAGTAGTATCTAGAGGGATATTAGAAAGAGGACTGCATCATAACATCCACTTCACTCCTTTGAGTTCCTCATTGAATGTTTGAATAACAAATATTCTTTTGAGACACAGTAACTTACTTAAAAAGCATAGGCATTAAATGGCAAAAAACCCCTCAAACTACCCAACCAAATATATCAAAGAGAAAGACCCAAAACACTCAACACCAAATAACAACCAAATAAACAAAACACCCCAAAGTTATTAACTGATATGGCTACAAACCTTGTATTGCAAGGATGTATAAAATGCCCCAAATTTGGTGAGGCGTCTGTGTGCTGTTAATGAGCTAAGTGAGCTAAAAGGTAAACAGGATGTGCCTCATTTCCCCTGATGAGCTTTTCTGTACAGGATCCTGGAATTTGCCTTCAGGTGAAATGTCAGAGATTGTACTTTCCCTTGGGAGAGCCAGTTCTAATTAAGCAGTATCCAGACAAAATAATCTCTTTGTTCTGCCCTTACAGAGAAACCCTTGAATACCAATTTCAGTGCTGTATCACTGCTGAGGACATTGGCAGTGGCACCTCACCTGTGCATCTCTGAGCTCTGCACCGTTAGTTACCATGGGATGTAGGAACCAGTGTAAAAATGGTTTCCACAAAATCAGCAAAGTGAGTGAACAGTAGCTGAATCTCATTACACTGTCTTTACTTTCAATTTAGACAAGGCGCAAATAATGAGAATTTGTTAATTAAGTAGTGTGCTGGTAATTTTTTTTTAACCTCATGAGGTAAATGGCACACACAAAACAGTGAAAGTTATCCTAACGGGCATATGGAAAATCCATCCAAACAACACAGGCTTTCATTTTTGCAATAGAAGAAATTCCTTTAATTAGATGAGAGTTGTAGCTGCTTAACCTGAATTATATATGGAATATTTTCCTAAACATTGATGATGCAGAGTGTGGCGCAGCACACTGAAAAGCCTTTGTATAATTTTGTATGATGGTAAATGGACTTAAGATTGTGCAAGGATGCAAGATTTGAATTTCCTATATGTGTTTGCACATCCAGATTCCAAGAACATTCAACATGCAGTTTTTAAGTACACTAAAAACAGAAGCAAGATTAATTTTGGGGGTGTCTTTGGGCTTTGTAGTTCCTTTCAATGCTTTTTTTTTTTTTTTTTTGAGGTGAGCTATTATGGTAAAGGATGGCCTTAGTAGCCACAGTCGTACATTTATTGGGTGAGGCTGATCTTCTTGGAGCACATGTCTTGGGATAAGTTTGTGAGATACTGTACAGTGAGTGTGATTGCATATAAACCTGCCTTCCTTCTCAAGAACAATGTTGGAGAGGGATACAGAGCATGGAACTGGCACCAAAGGGAGATTTACTGATTTGTGGCTTACCTTTTGCTCTGTCTGCAGTGGTATGCTTGAAGCAGTGATTCACTCTAGTAATGTTATTTTTCAGAGAGTTGTTTGAAACTTACCCTGCAGTTAGTACCCAAGTGCTGTTCCATTCCCTCAGTTTTTGGTGCAAGTTCCAGCTCAAATGAATTCCCAGAATCTAACATGTAAATTATTCAGACACATTTAATTTCAGCCCTTTTTTTGTAACTCAGTTGCCATTTTTTTCATAACCAGTAGAAGTGTATAGTCCAAAGCATTGTTTTAATTTTATGAGGAAGATACTTCTGATCTATTTTGATTTGAGACTTATTTTACTAATGAACCTTTTGTTTACACTGTGAGATCAATTGCATGCAATTATTTATCAATGTGATCACAAAGTGGAAAAAAGATTTCAAAAACATCTAGTAGTACTTGGTTGTCCAACTTTTGAGATAGGACTTTTGAGATTTTGAAGGACTGATTTCAAAGCCAATTGAGATTTGCTTCTGAAAATGGGATTTCTGTGGAACCTCAGACGTTTATCATGATTATTAAATGTTCGTTACTAAGAAATTATTGAATTCAAATGTAAAAATGGGGACACTATTTTCTCTTGTAATGGATCAACACATCATGTGTTTGATCTGAAGAAATTCTCCTTGAGTAATCCTCTTGTAATCACAACTGACGATGCATGGTGGGTGACGGCGTATTTCTGTCTTCAGCAATCAGGTCGTGGCCATCAGAAAGCACATAAAACTGCAGGTCATCATCTTGAGGTGTAAAATTTATCAACCCTCTGCCAGGCCTGCAGCCTTCCAGGTGTTCAATTTCCTTGTCATTGTCTGATTTAGCAATGCAGACAGCTTTGTTGTGTGGGTTACAGTGAGGTGTCCTGCGAAAAGCACAGGAGAAATGCTCTCCAGCAGCCATTGTGAGAGTTGAAAATATTCCTTAAAATGCCCCCAGAAATGACAGAAAACTCGAAGCTGAAGCAGAGCAAGATGTTAATTTGGTGAGCATTCCTCCTTTTGGCTTGAGGAAGATGACTTGGCAAATATATCAGCTTCAGGCTTTGTTCTCTGCTCTTTTTCCATTGTCAGCCACACAGTAATGCCAACGAAGAGCTGAAAAGCCACTTGGAGTAATATTAGCTAATGTGATGTTGGCAGAGTGAGAAATCACCACTGTTCTGCTGGCAAAGGACATTTGTTTTACTTCCTTTTATTGCATCTGAAGTCTCACTTTGAGAAACAAACTGAGTTATCACTGCAGGAATCAAACGAGCTGAGATGCAGGAGAGACATTACCTCTCTGGTTCAGGCATATGTCACCTGCACGCGCTGGTGGAGACCTTCAGAGCTGCTTTTGGACCATTTATGTGCTTTCCAATAACACTTCCTTTTTAAGCAGAGTGAGCAATTTGTAATCTATTTCTTGTCTGTATCCAGAAGACTCTTTTGCACTTTACTGTAATTCACCGCTCCTCCATTTTTTGGTGTAAATATTTGAGGTTGATTTGTTTAATTTCTTTTTTTCTCAAGTGTGGACATTGTTGTAAATTCAGGTTTGAGAGAGAGTTAATTAGACTTTGTGGTGGATTGCTTTATTGATTGCACAGACCATTCACTCTGCAAAACTGAAAACATTCATAAGCATGATTTAGTGCCATAAGGATGATTAGTAATCTTGAAAGGATATCTTCTAACCTTAAAGGTGACATAAATAATTCACAGACCTGTGAGCTGCAATAGAGGTACCCCTCTCCCACCCCCCCAAAAAACCCTCGAAAACCAACTAACAAAACGAACAAACTAAAAACCAGCCCAAACCCAACCAACCAACAGAAAACCCCACAAACACCTCACGAACAACAACAATGGAATACCCACCTGGAGGACTGATGAGATTAAGAAACATTGTGAGTTTGGTGTTTACTTTATTTTTAAGGTTTTTTTGGGGGCTTTTTTTCCCTAGTGGTTGAAATTTACAGGTGACATTCATGGAATATGGCTAATACAGTTAAAATAAATGTGTAGACAAATGAATAGGGATTACCAGCTGGCTAAAATCAGAGTTTGCTTAAGCTCAAGGTTGTGTCGATTACAAGAGAATGACAAGCATGCATTATCATCTTCATGTCTGAGATAAAGAGGATTTAGTTTAAATTCAAATGCATGAAGGAGATTGGGAGTTGCTTGTGTCAGAGAGGAAAGAACCTGACAGAGGTTCCTGTCTGTTGTGTATCAGAAACAGAAAGCTCAAGGTGAGTGTGAATACTGGAAATATAGGCTCAGCCCAGGACCTTATTTGAAGTGTTAGGACCATTGTGGATTTTTTGCAAATCAGAGAAAACTAAACTTCCAGGAATGCTGGCACATAGTGAAATAAATTACTGTACTATAGCTGACACTCAAAAATCATGTCAATGGATCCAAAGGAATTTCTTCCTTATGCCGCAAGTGTCTGGGCTATAGGTTCAGTCTTCACTCGTGCAGTGAGGAAAATAAGTTATTTTGTTTATTTTGTTTAGGTGGTGCAGAAACAACAACAGCAAACCCCTTTAAATAATTGTTTAGATAATATCGTTCATTTAAAATTCACTGCTGCTAATTAAATTGTAGGTCTAACAAGCTAGGAGGTAAATTTTGGCAACATACTAAACCACAACTATTATTAATGTAATTAAATTTAGTTATCTGCGTAGATGAGCGGAATGGTGTATTTAGTATAGCAGGAGCACATAGCTTAAGCAGTGTGGTGTAATGGAGTATAACACCAGAAAAAGTCATCCCTTTTTCCCTTGAGCAAAACAGCAGCAGGAGGAGAGGGTGCCTCAAAGGCACACTTTGCAGCATTAGAACAGAAATTACTGATTGATAACAGAGGAAACTTAATACCCTTATTCTGATTTACTATCTTTGTAGTAAAGCCAAGCCCTTAGAAACAGTAAATTATCATTTCAATAAAAAATATTTAGATGACAGCTGTAAGCCTTCATCATTTCTGCACATATGTTAGAGAACTCTTTTGTTGTTTCAGTATGTGTGAAGTTAAGGAAGTTAAGATGAACAAGTAAGAACAGACCTGACATCCCCAAAGTTACTATCAGCAAAAGACTGGAAAGACAAGACAGGTTGTTAGGTCTCAGCTCCCCCCAAGTTTAACTGAACATGGTGTGAATTATTGGTGAATTATTGTGCCTCAGTTGGTTCTGCTCTTGTGCCTCAGAGCATGTGTGGGTAAGCAGTAGCTGAGACTTGCTGAAGAGAGGGGGAAAACCCTACTTTCTTTGCTGGACTAATAATAAAATCTGGTTTTTAATCAAGGTTTCAAATATGTCTAGGCTGTGATACTCTGGTTAACAGTTTTGCAGAAAGTTAGGCTTCTTTTGCACTGTCCAAAGCTGGTGGATTGATGAGAATTTCCCATTCCTGGTGCTGGAGTCCTTAATCACCTGTGCCACACGTGGCCAGCACATTGCAGCAATCTCTGCTGGATCAGCTGGCTGAAGCAAGCTAAACATTGTCAGCATCCTGGAGGCACTTTATTGATCCTGGAACCAGCCTGCATCTTTCCCACTCCTCAGGTGGCTTTTCAGCTGCTGCATGTTGGTGCTTGCTGTGTGCTGCTGCTGTGGTTGGCTTCAGCTGGAAACAGCTGGCGAGGATTACCTTCCTCTAGGCTGTCACGCTGGCTTTTACAACTGATTTTTGGCAGGGTGAAGGATTGAGCTACATTCTGCAGCTAGGGAAGATGCTGACATGGCTAATTCCCATCCTTTTGTGGCTTTGCAAACTCACTGCCAAATGGCTGCAGTTCTGAAGAGCTGCAGTGTATACAGAGGAAATGGTTCTCCTCGAGCCTACGGGTTGCTGGGGATTTAAAGGAGGTTTTCCAGGGATCGTAGGCTTCTATTGGGCAGTGTTTGAATACAGGTTCTGTTTTGAACTTATGGTTTATTGTATGTATTTTCATCAGATGTGTTAGGAACAGATGTTCCTTTGGGAAAACAAGCCTGTCCCTTGACAATAATTTTTTTTTCTTTGGTTTATGTGTTTGGAATTAAGGCCTATTCTGCCCTACCAAAAATACTGTTTGGCAGGGCTCTCACACTGCCTCCTTTATTAGCAGTGAAGTACTAACACACTGTAAACAATTTCAAGCAAGTTGAAGAGCAGGACAATGCCACCCACATGTGCTGTAAAATGAAAAATCCCAAAGCAGGAATTGGGCAACTTCCTATGGAAGTGACTGTGCATTCTCAATATGCCTCATGTATTCTCCACACGGATTGAGAGGTGATGTTTATACACACTCAGTTGCTGATTTATTCATAATATTTTGAGTTATTTATCCTTGGCTTCATACACACTGTATTTTTAGGTATTTTTATTGCAAAGCTGAAAAAACAATATTCTGAGATTTACAATATGTATTTTTTAACTGTTAACTCTATTAAACTCTGTCCCTTTGTTTGCTTTCTCCAAATTTATTTTGTACAAATAAATGTAAGGGAAGGTCTTGTTTACTTTGACAACAATTTCAACAGTATTATATAACAGATATATTTGTGACAGTAAATTTGAAATATATAATTGAGAATAATCATAATGGAGATGAAGGTTTTGCTTATCCTCTGGGGAAGCCTGTAACATACCATGCTCCTTTGAGTCCGGCCAGAATAGTTGGGAATTTGGATATTAAATGCTGCAATGCACCATGTACAAGGATTATTTATGGAATGGTTCACAAGTAATATTTAATGATACTTTTGAAAAAAATCATTCAACCTGCCTGAAAAGGCAGCAATGTATCAGTGCAGGTTTTGCTTTGACTGTGAGCTATTTTTTGACTGTATGGCCTCATAGGCAAAGCAGTGCAGAAGGTATCTGTATATTAATGCATGAAAACCAAATGCTTGGGAGGAAACCTCTGAGTGTGCAAACCGTCTTTTTTGGAAACTTCTAACAATGTGCAAGTCTGGTTAGTGTGATGGGATAAAAGGAAAGCGAGCAATAGGTGAGATCTGTCATGATTTGCTGTAGCTGGTCTCGATCCAAGCTCTCAGTTGACTATTACCCAATATCGTGCCAGGAAAAAGAGCTGTAGCTCATTTATTTTAGTGTTTGGTAAAACTTAACCTAAACTAGCTGAATGAGAGGACAGTCTGCTCCAAGCAGTGGTTTTTATATTTGATGTCCTGTAAAATGAAGTCTGTCCTCTTATTTCTCAGCTGACCCAGATTCTCTGGTTTGGAAAATAACGCTGTTGCCCTGTTCCAATCAAATGTGTAACTTTAGCCCTGTCAAGACACTGTGGGAATGAGGTGGCAGCAGAGTCCAGGAAAACAGCAACCTGGACACTTTTCCCAGAATTATCATTTACCTACTAGAGCCATTGTCTCTATCAAATACTCCCATGTACTTGATTTGACTCAGAATCAAAATCAGACCTTGAAATCAGACAAACAGCCAGACAGGAGTCGTGAAGCTGTGATTTCCATGCACTGCAAGTGAGAGCCAGGGAGCTGTTGAAGCACAGGGTAATGTCCAGAGCAGGATATTGGCTCCATGAGTTCATCTGAGCGTGGCTGTGGTGAGTGTGTGAGTGATTAATGCCTGGGGCTGTTGGTGATGTGCTGCAGTGAGGGCAGAGGAAGGAAGGAAGAGAGGAGGGAGCGGGAATGTGGATGGAACAGCGAACCGCAAAAACGTGTCTTTGATCTCTGGGGGTAAGAAAAAAGCACTTAACAGTGAAAGGATGGGAGTGGGGGAAACCGTACAGCTGAGCTATTTGAAGTTGTAGGACCCCAAAGAAGCAAACAGAGTAGTTATGATTGCATGACACCATAACCACAGCTCAGAAGTATTAAACAAACATAGAATACTTCACCACATATATTCTCTATAAACTTCCAAACCACACCTAAGCACAATGTTTCACCTCCTTCCTTCTATTTTGTTACTTACTCAACACGATAGATTTAGAGAAATTGTAAAAAACCTCCATTGCACAACTAGATTTGATTTGGTGTTTTCACAGTCTTGGATGTCCAAACTTGCATCATCATGGTGTATTGTAATCTGCATTTTTCTGAAGAAGCTTTGATTTTCTTTGATAATTTGGAGCCATTTTCCAGAAAAGGTCCCTCGCTCATCCCTTTAGGTTCTTTGTGGTTGCAGAGTTGTGTGAGCTGTGCTCAGTTTAACAGCATATATGGTGTGTTGAGACCAACAGAATTCCATGGCTGTGCCACCATGTGGTATTTAGGAAAGAAATTAGGGGTGAGCATATTGTTTGTTGCCAAAGAAATAAAGTCTGAACTCCTCCTTCCTGAATGGTAGGTGTTGGCGTTGCTTGGAAGCTCTAGACCATGAGACAGGACAGTGGATCTTACAGTGAAGACTGGCAGGTCTGTGCAGAAAATGTCCCATGGAGACATCAAAAAGTCCAGGAAATCTCCGTCTGAAGTTTGTTTGAAGTTCATGTTCCCATCTCCCTCATTTCTCCACTTTTGAAAATGTTCATCTCTGGCAGCCACATGAAAGAAAATGACATTTATCTTGATCACTGGGCCTCAGTCTCTGACTGGGGCTCAGACTGAAGTCCAGTGGGCTGGACATCAGCTCTGGGACTGCTGTGGGACAGACTGATGTGGTCCTTCTCCTTCTTTACTGCTCCCAAAGAGCTGTAAAAATCACATTAAATCATAATATTTGGCAGTGCAACCATTTGGTCCTGTCAATGAGATGAGATTTTTTCAGCTGTAGGATGATGCCGTGGATGTTCGTGGAGTGTCAGTATTGGAGATGATGGGAATTGTAAACCTTTGTGTCAGATCCTGATTAATACTTCCCTTGCTGTTATTTGACTGGCAGTGCCAGATTCTCTGGTTCTTGAAATTATTAAAGCATTTCTAGAGAGAGAAAAACCAGCAGTCACTCTAGATTAGATTTTCAGTCTGATTTTATTCACTCCACAAAATTCTAACTTAAATAATGTTATAAACAGAATTAATGAAAATGTTTTAATTCTTCCTTCTGTTCTTTCCTACATGTTGTGTTGCTCCAAAGAGGTACGGGAGATGACTCTTTGCAGCAGCACAAGCCCTGGAATCCTCCACAGCCATACCCAAAATGCTGCCCTGCAGCATTTCAGCACAACACAGGGCAGCTTACACCATTAAACTGTGGAGTTTTGTTCATTGTTCCTGTGTAAATGTACCTCGCTCTTCCTGGAAAATGAAGTGGTTTAAGTCCAGTTGGGAGTTTGTGGAGGCTGAGGCAGCTCCTTCGAGTTTCCTCAGATGGACTTTGACATTTCTCCTTAAGGCACAGGAAGCTGCTGATGCTCGCAGGCTATCACCTCTGAAGGGGTGTACAGCTGGGGGCTGGATCACTTTTTTAAAGCTACAAAGCAATTACAATCACTGTTGCAACAGCTTTGGTTCCTGCATCCCCCAAGTGCAGAGGGATGGATTGTGCCAATGGAATGTCTTGACTGAAAGGATGCTGAAGCTCACCCCAAGCCAATTGTTGCATTTTTCCCGTGGTTTGGGATAAATGCAACGATTTATAAATGCTGTTCTGCTCTCCCCATCCTGACCCTGGGGGAGGCATGAGGCTGCACTTTGTCCCCAACACAGCAACCCTGCTGGAAAGTTCCAGACCTTTCCTTATCTCAAAGGACAGTTGAACCAAGTTCCTTTGAACCAAGACATTTCTTACAGCAACAAACTGGTTGCTTTAGGAAAAATACGGCATCTCCCAATTTCCTTTTTTTTAATGTTCTTTGTTAGGATTGTTTGTTGGCATCGTTCCGAGGTCTTTCTTTCTACAACCAAGATAAACTTGTTACTTAGATTTTTTTTTCTTTTTTTTTTTTTTTCCATAGAAGCATGGAAGTGGATTATTTGCATAAATGAGATTTGTTTTTCTGGCGCTAGCAAGACTGAATGGAAAACTTTTCCTATGCATTTCATGTATAAGGGAAGAACTAATGAAAAAACCAAAATTTTTAATGAAAAGTAGTTAATATAAATTTTATATATATGAAAAGGAATTTATTAAAGATGTCATTCAACTCTGCAGCTAATAGTTTCTCTTCTAGGGCTGTTTCAAAAAATTGCTTATTAGAAAAACAACTATCACACTGAGGAAAAGAATTAGGGCTATTTCAAGCTTATTATTTCACAGTTTCTTGCCAGTGGGAGACTCAGGGAGGGGGTTGGGGGCTTACAGTGGCTAGACAGACCATTAAATCGGTATTAAACACTTTTCCATATGAAGGAAGTCACCTTCTGCCAAAAATCCAGGAGCAGAGGGATTGGTTTCAATGCAAGTACTGCTGGGATGGGGCTAGATAAACTTTGAAAAATTAAAAGGTCACAGGGGTCAGGGTGCAGGCTGCAGAGCCCGTCTGGCTGGCTTCCTTATAGACTCTTGGAGAGCTGGCACACCAAAGCAGCATGACGTCCTGCATAAACATTTGATCCTCCTGACCGGTTTTTTCCATGGTATTAACTTTCTTAGCAGGAAAAAAAAAGTATATAAAAATGACCAAAGCTGTTTTATATCAATTTTCACCACGCAGAGGCACAGAACGATTTCTGTGTTGTGTCCAAAGCAACAGGGAGGGCAAAGGCAGAAAGAGCAGCTGGCCAAACTACTTATATAGACTCACAAACTCCTCTAGTTCCTAAAATAGCAGCGTAACACAACAGAGGGCTCCTCTGAAACTATGATAAAACACACTGCTATTGATTTTTCAGCTGGTTAATCAAGTGGAAAAGATAAATAATATAAACCATGCAAATCTAGGAAGATGGAATGGAATCTTAAACGATTCTTCTAAACCCCCAAATCAAAGAAATGTTAGAGGGCTGGCTAAATCTCCAGAGCAGAGAGAAGCAGCAGGGTTGGAGTCAGGGTTGGAGGGCAGGAGACACAGGTCCAGGGCTGAAGGGAGCAGGCACTCTGTGATGAAGGGCACAGGTCCATTTTCATGTTGCTTTTGTGTGTTTTTGGGGACACAAGCCAGTCCCATGGCAGCTGGCACAGTCCCAGTCCCAAGCTGCATGGTGTCCCCTGGCCCCTGGAGACCCCAGTGTCCCTTGAGACCACGGTCCAGTTGTGCCTTGATTGGAAACAGTCACGGGCAGCAATGTCCTGCCTAAACTGAGTGTGGTGAGGCTGAAACCTTGGCTGGATCCATACATTTCACTTTCCTGGAAGGCAGAGCCAGGAAGAATTAAGGATTGGCCCATAACTTCTGTTGTTAAGAACATCTCCTCTGCCTGGCTTGGCTTTCATGCACATCGTGCTTCAGCTTCAAAATACTGATCTCAGTTCAGTAAAAGCAAAACAGCAGAAAATCTTCGCTGTGCTGTTGTAAACTCTCTTTTATATGCTGGAGTTTTGTTTGGTGATGCTTTTACACAGGATCTAGATTCTGAAAATGAGCCAATGATGTTCCTCTTCAGAGCCTGACCATGAGGAAGTGCATTAGGCAGCTCGGTGCAAGTTCAGAGCACTCTGCATGGGAATCCTCCAGCACAGAGCTTTGTGCTTGGAAGTAGCTCTGCTAATTTCCTGAGGAATTTGTGTGGCATATCTGCACTAGCAGATGGTATTGTAGCAGCAAAGCTTAACTCTGGGAGAATTTGGAGCCACTAAATAGTGAAGCAGCTCAGGGGTCTGCATTGTCAATACAGGATCACGAAGGTTTGTGAAATCTGCTGGCTTGTGATATTTGAAAGAGAAAAAAAATTGTTTTGTGTTTTAAAGCTGGAAGTTATTTTTTCCTAAATACAGCTCTATTTGCAGAGCTATTCTGCCGTTTAACCTTTTCTGGATGCCCTCAAGGGCAGGATGCTCCAATCCTACACTTGTAATGTGACCAAAACGAGTTCTTCTGGAGCTGTGGCAGTTTGGTCAGAGCATGTAAATGTACCCATGCGTAATGCATTGCTTGCTATGGATCCTTGTGATCAAAGAGTACTTTGGAGGTGGCAGCCTCACATTTGGAGGGATATGCAGTCCAGCCACAAGGCTGGCAGAAAATTCACTATATATCGGGGATGTTTGGGTTTTATTGCATAAAACTTCCATATCTGGTAATCAGAAAAAAAAAAAGGGATATTCCAGGTGATATTCCCTTCCATGATGTGACCTCTAGTGAGATAGTAATAAAGGAAAAAAAATTAATGACACACAAGACCAATGAATGCGGCACATAAGAGGGGAAAGCAGGATCAAATGACATGGCAAAGGCAAAGAAGATTTTTAATGTTGCACTAAAAGCTGAAAATAACTCAGGGAGATGATAAAATCTACAGCATGGGGGTGGCGGGAGTAAAGCTTAAAGAAAAGAAGAGTGGAAACCACAGAGATGACCACAGTCCATTTTTATTTTAACCACTTACAGGAAGGTGATGAGTCAACTCTTCCATTGCTCTTTGATTTATTAGCGAGATGAGTTTCCTGCTATGGAAATTAGAGCCATCAGAACTGCCAGAGAGGGAGGAAGAGTGTGCACAGACATCTTTGTAAGCCCTGCAAGAAGGAGAAGGAGGAGACAAACCATTTGGTGGGGGTGAGGAACGTGCCAGACACACGCAAGTCAGAGAGTAAAAGTTATGTTACCTCTCGGGAGGTGAACCATAAAAAAAAAATATTGTCAGAATTTCAGATATGGAATAGACACAGGTAAATGAAACATTCTGAATTTAACTAATTTTTATGGATATCTGAGCGCAGAAAACGTCATCCTTGAAACTCTGTTAGGCTGATAGGTCACTGGAAGGTCAGCTGTCCAATAAGTTACAGAGCTGTGTTAATTTGTTCCACATTGGGCCTGAAGTCTATAATTAGGTGAAACAGGACTTTATGGAAACTACTTTACTGAAATAAAAGCTCAGATTTTCAGGTCCTGTCATTTGCATGCCCTTTCTGGACCTGACCAGAAGTCCTGCCAGAGAGCTTGGAAACCTTCTGGTAGAAAGATGTTGATAAACAAACATATATATACACATATACATACATACATACACACACACACACATATATATATACACACATGCGCATATATATATGCCTATATATATATGTGTGTGTGTGTATGTATATGTAAATGTTTGGGGTTTATTTTAACACAGATTTTTGGGTTTTTGATTGGCTAGGGGTTTTTTGGTTTTTTTAATTAATGCCTTCTTTCTTGATAATGTTCTCAGAGATTGTAACTGACTTTGCTGTCAGTTGTTTTGCCCAGTAAAAGGTTTTAACCTTCTGACAAAAATGCAGCCCAGCAGCTGAATATATCTATTTGCCTGTGTGTTGTTTGGTCCTCTGGGGAAAAGGACAGGTCACTCAGAGGTACAGACCTTCTTCCTTAGCTGAAGTGCTTGAGGCTTTGAACTGAAGTATTTTTATATGTGGGCGTGTGGGTATTGTTACAAATAGATACTGTATTGAGCATTAGCAGTGCAACAGGATAAAACTGGAAAATAGTCTTGAATAATTGCACAGCTGTAAATAAGATTTAATGTTCTCCATGTTCATTCATCCACATTGCCAGACATCCTTTCTAACTCTAGAAATTCACAACTCTGAAGTGGTATTCACAGAAAATCAACAGAAGACAAGCTTGTAAAGTTTTTTTCAGGCTTGACTGGGGTTCAGACTGAGACCATGTGTTCAAATGCCTCAGTTTCCATGAAGTTGCTTCCCATTCTGAGCTTTGCAGATCAGGCCAGTCACTATTAGCCAGGCATTATTCATCCTCACTCCTTTAGATAAAAACATTCATTGTCATCATGTTAATATTTGTTATGCGGGTTCATTTTATGCAGTGGGTTTTTTTTTTCCAATTTCCTCTGCTGCTTCAATAACTCCTCCATTTCTTGCAAGACTTAATTTGAAACTATTTAAGTTCATTATTTCAACTTCCAAAGCTGATTATTTGGCATTGAGTAAACAACCTTAGCTATGCACTTGCTGACATTCCTCCATAATAACTCTCTGCCCTTATTTTATCGCTTATGGAATTGCTTTCTAATCCTTTTCATGGGTCTTTTTTAAAATAGCCTTCTTATATAATAGATAGTAACATTTGTTATAAAATGAAAGTAAAACCAATTAAATCTGCCTTATTGTATTTACAAAAGATTGATGTGTGTAAAGTCTAACAGCTTATTTGGGGATTTTAATCTAAAAGTGCCCTGCAATAACATTCTCCTGTGTTCTGGGAGCCAGCTGTAATGGAGAAGCCACTGCCTGCAGAGATGCTGAACTAAATTACAGTATTGTGTGCTGGTATTCGAGCATCTGCCTCATACGTTAATCTCTGGGAAATGCTTGAAAATACCCTAAAGTAGCAGCCATTTCTTTGTTTAAGTTTGAAAGCTTTTTGTATCTATTCTCATTAATGCTGTAGTGCAGAAGATTTGCTGTTCAGTAAATGAATTGAACAGAAGCTTCTGCAAACCAAGAACAGATTGCGGTTTCCCCATTTCGGTCTCCATTTTACTTTTGTTGTGTGCAAAGGATTTAAATTTGAGCTCCAGGGACCTGGGTTTTACTGTACTTCCTTCAACATATGTGTTCCCTGTAATATAGAAGCAAAATAGTTAGACTTACATGAATACTGCAAAAATTTAAATATTATGGAATGATTGAGGATTTCTTACCCTACCTTAGTCTTTCTCTTGAGTTATATTTACATATATGAGGCTCTAAGTGTATCTTTTATCTGAAAGGTGCCTTCCGAAAATGCTTCATCTTCACTGTAAAGTCTCTCATTTTTCTTCTCCTTTATAACATTTTCATTCATCCAGCTCTGGATCAGAAACAATACCATGTGATTTACAATCGAGTATGACATAAATAGTTGAAGCTGTAAGAGCAGCATGTAGTAAACAAACAGACTGTAGGCAGTAATATATTTGAATACAGGATTTTTATGCATGAATAATCCATGAGTTTATAAAAATCAGTCTGTTTATAGATAATTTAGGAATAGAAGAATGCTTTTATTCATGAAATAACTTATCTCCTCCAGCTTAACAAACAGTTCCATGAAATGCAAGAAAAAAATAGTTGTGACATACAGATTTGCCAAACTTGGCTGTTGTTATTTCAGAAAATAAAAGTGTGCATCCATAAGGACAAGGCCTGCAAGTGGAGTGTGCACCTCTGAGCACCTTCCCTGAGACGCTGATCTCTGCACCGGTGCCCAAGCTGCAGGTGAGCATCCTTGAGCATCCTCTAACATCCTCCTGCAGCTGCCAATCAAATATTATTGATTCCTGCTGCTCCCTTTCTCCTGGCTGGACATTGAGCCCCTTTTATAGCTGCTGGAGGAGCTCCTCAAGCTCCATTTTTGGCAAAGCAAATGGATTGGCAGAAGCACGTTGTTTGTTTAGGAGACGATGTACATGAGCAGGTTCTAGAAGATCTGAAGGGACAGCTACCCCTGGACTGAGAATGATGCGAGTGATGTGTGTCCATCACCTTGTCTGCCTCTGGCCTGCCAGTTTCAGTGTTGTTGTGCCAAGGAAATCATCAGTAAGAGAAGAAATTGCAGGATGTGCATCCTGGCACAGAGTGGCCCTTGGAGTGTCTGGGCAATCAGGGCAGTGTGGAAGGCCAACATCTGTTTGTCAGTCTGGCCTTAAAGAATACAGGTGTTTCAGAAATAATAATTATGACAATTCTGAGCCCTTCACTTCATTGTTTTTCTTCAACCAAAGGTATCTGTTGAATTTGAACTAAATTATACATATTGTTTATCACTGTTTTGAAAGTCATTTTTATACCTAAGAAACCAATTTCTTTGTCCAAACAGAGTCCATCAACTCCCTTGTCATTTGACCTCTTTTCTGTTTCTGATACAAGTTTCTTTAGTAGTTTATAGTAAGGTCTTTATTCCTTTCACCTTAGGTCTCATGTGTTTAGAAACACTACTTGAAAAGAAGGAGGCTCTGTTAGGATAAATTAATGTCTTAGAGCGCTTGCAATTAGAAAGTAGAAATAGTAAAAGCTAGTTTTAAAATACTTACAAAGAAAACAATTTGAAATGGGAAATCAGAAAAGGACTGTGCAGAGAAAATAATGAAGGGATTAGGAGAGTGTGGTGGTGTTTCAAACGGAGGTTCCTTATATGTATTTAATTAAGAGCCAATAATGTAGGATTTAAATATACATGAACTAGACACAGTAGAAACTTGTTAATTTGCACTCTAATAATTTGCAGATTTTATAATTTGTGAAAAGAAAAAAAAATTAGAAGCTTCCTTCTGCCTTCCAGCAATGGTTTAAACCAGAGGCAATAGTGAAATAGCCTATTATTAACACTTAGTTTCTTTGGCAAGTGTACTGGAAAGCAGTGGCTACGCTCACAACTGTGTTGTAAGGGATTAACTACTGGATCATAGTTATTAATACACCATAAAATGCACTTTAATTTATCTTTATCCCTGCTCTTTCAGACAGCAGCCAGTGTAACTAAGATTTTCATTGATTTGGAGTTAGTCATAAATAAGCCCAAGTCAGAAATGCAATGATTTGCAATAAGTCTTTGGGCATTAGAATCACAAATCAGCACCACCAGCAGGGCAAGGGCCTGATCATGGAAGCTTTTGAGCATGAGCCTGGAAATTCCTTGTTATTATTTGAATCTTGTTTTTCAGGAGGTTTTGTCAGCCGTGGAGGGTGGCTGGAGGTTGGTGCTGCTGCTCTTTCAGGTCACTGTCTGGGGTTGGTTCTGTGTTCACACATCAGCACAGGAGGAACCGAGACTGGGCTGGTTTAGGTTGATGTGGATTTTTCCAAGGTGAATCCTGATAGGCCAGCTCCTGCCCATTATTATTTATTATTAATTAATATAGATCTGATTTTATTGCCCTCTCATTTGTGCAATAGAGCACATTGTTCAGTGATACAGTTTAGGTGCCTCTCCCTTGATGTTTATTTGCATAAAGGGTAAATTGAGTTTGATGTTATTCTGTGAATGGACATATTTGACTCTGATTTTCCAACCACTTTTAACCTGTTATGTGCAATATTTTCCAGTGAGATTGTTCATGGAGAGGCTAGGAAATATTAAACCCTAGAGAAATTCCAAACATATTTCATGCATCTTTTTCATTAATTTTGTACTTAGGCTGAGATAGTAAACATGATTTTATTTCTGAAATAACTTTTACTTAAATGAATTATGGATCAATGTTCAATTTTTATTAGCACTACAGCATTTTAGAATATTTTCCTCTGTATTCCAATTGTGTGAACTGACCTTGATGTGTGCTGTACTCGCTCCACACTAAACCAGAAAAAAATCCAAATAAAGCTGCAGTATGACCACATCAGATGAAGATATTCCAGTGATTCCACTTACCTGGAAACTGTCTACCCAGTTATATGTAAAAACTTGGAGGGATGGTCCATTGAGTTAAATTTTGTTGTCTGCCAGGTAATTACAGCACTTGGTATCTTCAGCAGGGAGTTGCCTACATTGAGCTGTGGGCAGAGTAGGACCCGTTTTTATTCATTCTTCTTCTGTGTGTATTTGCTTAATCAAATGTATTTCTCTACAGCTTTCATTCTGCAGCCTGTAGCAAGGTAGAGGATTTGCATTGTGATTCCAATTAAGTTGAAATTAGTATGAACTTATGTTCAGTAGCTGATGTTTAATGTATGTTAGATTAAATGGTTCTTTGATAAACTGACTCCAAGGATTGTTATGACACTTCTTGTCTGCATCCTACAACGTGATTGAACTACAGTAGCACCATGTGATTAACAGAGATAGTTCTGTCTTGTGCTGAGCTCTGCTGCCACAGGGAACCAACCAGATCAGCTTCTGAGGCAAAACTTGTTTAAGAACAAACAAACAAACAAAGCCCTCAGAACCTAAAACCTCACACAAAATAAAACACACACACAAAGTTCCCCCCAGACAATTGGAGCATCTGTCCTGTTGCAGTAAGTAGTGAGGATCAGAATAATTTTCAAATGGCATAGGAAAATTATTTTTCTGCTGTGTTGTAATCTATTTTGTGTTTTCATTGAAACAAAGGGTCTCGTGGAAATAGCACAAGTTAGATATGCTGAGAAAACGTTTGTGCTGCATCTTATTGGCAAAACCCCCAAACAATAAACATTCGGTATTTGAGCCAGCCAGGTGTTGCAGGGTTTGGCCAAGTCCAAATCCTCCACAAAATTATCCATTTTTTTAGCATTGGTCTTTCGAGGAAATGTTGGTTTCTGCAGAACTGAGGCTGTAGCAAGAAATCAATAGGCCCTGGTGAGTGCAGTGCTCACCTTTCAGAAGTTCTTTATTTCCGAAACAGATCTCATGCAAGGCTTTTGCCAAGGCTCGTTTCAGCAGAAATTGCCTTCCTTGTTTTTTTAGGAACATTTTCCCCCTTATTGAAGTGAGATCAACTCATCTTGTCAAGAGGTTTTCTTCTGCTTCTGTTGCAAGTGGTCCTGTTTTTCTTCACTATCCCACTCTGCCTTTCCGTCCCAAGATCTGGAGGAAGTCTATCCAGAAGGAGACAGGAGGAATCTTTGGGCAATGGAGAAATCCCTCAAGAAAAGTGATGGAATTAGCTGCAACATTCCCTGGCCAAAAGGAGATGAGCAGAAACATTATGCTGGCAGGAATATTCTCAAGGATGTAATTAGTAACAGTGATAAAAGAACAGATACGGAAACATGAAATTAAATGGAGCTAAGTATGCAAACCTGCTCTCGCAGTGGGTCACCCAGTGATTTTTAAAACAAATATGAGTGGGCAGTACCAGCTTAATTCTATATTCATCTGCTGATCCTCCCAGCAAATACTCTTACCTCTGTTTTCAAAAATCCCCATCTGTGCTGGAGTGGCTCTGTGAAGGTTTGGGGCTTTGGTGTCCATGGCGTTTGTCTCTCTTGGCTGCTCTGCCTTCAGCAGCTCTGTGGGGACCTGTGTCCCCAACTGTCCCTGCTGGAGCACACTGTGACACCTGGGCATTGGTTTTCCAACCTTCCCCTTTGGATGAAGCCAGGAGCCACCTTCATGCTTTAGTTTCAGATCATGGCTGACAAAACAATTTATCTTTTATATATTTTTCTAGTGTAGTTGTTCAGCCAATTTTTTTTATTGCAAGTTACAGTCAAGCTTATCTTTGAAAAAAACTGCTTTGAATTCCTCATAGTAGTCAAGATGTTTTTCAGCATTTCTTTAACCATTTTTAAATTGATTTGCCTCACTAGTAAATATCAGTAACATAAGATTTATGATTTTTGTTCTTCATATAAATGTTTCCCCTAGGATTAAGCTTGAAATAAATTCCTTCATGTTGCTGCCCACTACTTGCATTCATGGGTAAATTAAACTGTCTGGTTCCTTGTCACTGATTTTTCAAATGTTAGTAATTAAAATTGCAGAAGCAATTTTAATGCCACAGATTAAACAGATGTTGGTAGACATACTAGGTTTTGACAAAGGTTTAGCTGGTAAAAATTAAAGTAAAAATGGCTGTTCTATGTTATTTATTTTTGATTTTAGCTTTACTGGCCTTTCAAGTGTTCTCAAAAGTGAGATGGAGTATGATAATGTTTGCCTGTTTATTCTCATGTATCCCTGAAACAGGAACACGTGAGACGAGAATCTCTTCATCTGGAGAGGTGTGTGCAATGGCTGATATCAAAAGCTGCTCACCCATCCCCAGCGATCGCAACCCCCTGAGAGCTCTTCCCCAGGTCATTAGATCAGCTGAAATGACTCTTCCTGCTCTGATCTGGCTGCTTTGGATTTTTGTCTGTACTGACCCTGCAGCTCATTCCTTATGCTGATTAATGCCTTCATATGGCCCTGAAACGCACTGTCCTGCGTGTCTGCCCCTGTTTCTCTCATGCTGTTACCTTGTGAGTGATTTCTCATAATTACAGCACATTTTTGTGAAGACACATTGCCTGGTCTGCCCTGCCAGACACAGTCCTCAGAGCCTCAGTAGCTGGAGGGCAGCCAGGCAATATTTTGCAGCTGCTTTGTGAAAATCCCAGTGGCTCAGACCTCAGCGATGTTGGACTCAGACATAACCAGATGTCGAGAATTCTTACCAGGCACATCCTGAGCTTCAAAACGTTCACAAATTCTTGTTAGTAATAGTGCATCCTATCTAAAGGGTGCTGCTTTAATACCTGCTCCATCTCCAGTTCAGGCTCCCTGCCCCATACAAGTTTAGAAGGAAAAAAATTCTGTAGACCATCTTATACTCAACTAAATACAGGCCAAGTCTCATTCTGGTGTAAGAATAGAACTAATTAAAGGCTATTTTAATGTATTTCTAGCTGTTTGAGGTATCGTTCACATACTGGAGTTTGCTCTTTCCATACCCTTCTGTCCCAATTGCCATACAAGGACTGGCAAATTGCTGGTCTAATTCCATGACATGTCATATGGTGGCTCCTCCACCCCTGGGGAATTCTCCTAGAAAGTCAAAGCTTGTCTGGAAACTATTTTTTGCTGTTGGAACAGTGTAAAGAAGCTGCCTCCCACCAGCGAGCCGAGCCCGTGGTGCCTAACAGATGTTTGCAGTGCTGCCTCAGAGCTGTGTGAATTCACATCTGAGCCTCCTCCCGACAGAGCACATCTGAGTGGGCTCCTTTGCTTCGTGCCATTTGCTTTTCCACTCCATTTGGCTCGTGGGCCAACGCTGAGTGTTCTGGGCAGGGATCTCCTCCAGGCAGCACCCAAGGCTCCGAGGGATCCCGCAGACAATGCTGTCCTGTGTCTCCTCCCAGAAGCTTTCCAATCTGAGTGTTATGAATAACACAAAGCACGTCACCAATGTCTGTTTGATCTAGTGGAGGTGGCAGGTTCCAGAGTTGGAAGGTAGGATGACTTAGGTGGTCTCTGGAAGTGGAGAGGTGAAACCTGCTGCATTGTTCTGGGAGTTTTTTTTCAGCTTGGCTTATCTGTTTGTGCTTCTGCTCTTTGTGTGTTTGTCTCCTTTCTCAGACTACTGGGTGTTTGTAACAGGGTGATTTTTTTTTTCCTATTTATAGTAAACCTGAGAGGTGAACCTGTCCTCCATTGGAGCCTGGGGGATTTTCCACACTGCAATGAAAACAATTGAAAAGGGTATTGCAAGGCACACTATACTGTAAAAACCATTTGTTTGCTGTTCTCTCCGATTTATATCTCTCAATGGTGATTAAAATGTAAGTTTCCATTTTGATATCAAAGTTAAACTTAACAAAATCCAATTTTTCACTGTGATTTTCCCTTTTTCTTTTTCAATGTTTCTTACTGTGGCCTAAAAAACACTCATCCTTTCTTTCATTCCATGTTCCACTGGCTTGCTGAGCATTGCAGAAGAGCTATAGGAGTGCCTCAGGTGAGTTTTAGTAGCCAGGGTGTGGAGGTTTACTTGAGAGTCCAGAAAACTAGAAGAGTTGGACTTAATGCTTTTTATTAGAATTTTACTTTCTCGCAAAAAGTAGGATTTTTTTATTTTATTTTCCTGTCTTGGTGAAGGCAGGTCTCTGAAGTAAATGTGATGTGTTTTTCTTCAGTCAGGATTTGGCTCTAGGAAAAATGAGCTTCTCCCTTGTTTCACTACCTCTCTCGTCCGGAGGGATCTATGTCTAACCAGGAATGTAAATATCTGTTTGCTTCTCCAGCTTAATGCCTGAGGGTTTTGGAAGGTTGGAAGGTAATTTCTTTCTCATTGAGAATTTAGGATGTTGTATAATTTCTTAGATTAAAACAGCATCTATAACTATATGAGTCAAAACTCCTAGGGCATTCCAGTTCTTTCTCTTAGTAGACAATAGTCCTGTTTTAGGAATCAGTCATCTGTCCAGCCCTGTTGATTGTGGGATGTGATATGCATTTGACATCTCTCTCAGATCTGTCTGTCAGTCACATACACACGCAGCTGCTCCCTGTGCCTCGTCTGATGCCCGAGTCCATCCATCCTGGCAATGTGTGTTAGTGTGTCACCACTGCTGAGTGACACTTTCCTTTTCCACAGTCTGTGCCTCTCCCTATTTATCATTCATTTTGTCTCGTGTATCCTCACTATCACATTTTCTGCATTTTTCTCTCTTTTTTTACTTGCTAGTTATGCCCTATCCCAGCTAATTTCATTGCTTATTTCTGCTGCTGTATTTATTGATGAATGCCTCATTTCATCCCAGGCTACATAATCTGCACTCCTTCCTTTGCTGAGAACTTGAAAAATGTACTTGCAGAAATATTTGAAGATAGGACATTTTGTGCACTTCAGGCCAAATTAGAGACACAAATCTCATCATCTTTAATAGGGCACGTATCTAACATTTCATACAACACTGGGGAAATTTATATCCCTGCCTCTGTTTCTCAATTAGGTCACAAATTATCTCTGATTGCATTATGGTTACTGACACATCAGCGCTGTTTTTTATTTTATCCCACCTTTCTTTTTAACAGCTCTCACACTCCGTCCTGCAGGTAACCCAATTAATGGTTCTGCTGTGTGTAATTCTGTGATAAAACCCTCGCTGCTGCGGTGGGCAGAGGATCAATCCTGAGTTCTCCATGTCCTTTTTCCCCACCTGCTGTGGGAGGGCTGTGTGTGCTGTTGGGCACAGCACGTGGGGCATGGGCACCTTTGTGGCTTCTGGAAATGCTGCCAATGCCATTGCCACATGCTGCTACTAAATATTGCATTTCTGTGGGTTTGGAAAATCAAAACAACCACCTTCTCACAGTCTCCCAACAGCAGTTCTTTCTGTCAAGTCAATGAAAGTTTCTGGGATTTTGCTGCTTTGTTTTTGTGTTGCAACCGAATTCCTCATATTATTAAAAAATAATCTAGTGCACGTAGCTAGTACAGCAGCAATACAGTATATGCAGATATCTTTACAGCAGGCTTAAAAATTTAAATGCTAAAAAATGAGTAATGGTGCTCAAAGATTAATGCATGTGAAGTCATGGATAGAAAAGATCAGGATTAAAATTCCCACTTGCAGGTGTCTTTTAGGATTTTCAGAAGGATCTAACCAGGTAATGTATCTAGTTTTGATAAGAATGTACGAAATATGGTCTAAACAATTATGTTTGAAAATACAATTATTGATCTGTATTTTTGGATATCTGTAGTTTCAAAACTAACCCTGGTAGGTGGGAAGTCTGTATGTAAATGGAAGTCAATGGGATTTAGCCATTAGTGATTTTGTATTAGTACTAAACACTATATATGTGTGGGAAAAAAATCTGAAATACTAGGTCACTTGTCAAAAAAGTGGGGCTAATTTGGATGCTTGGGGGATTTCCTCTAGAACAGAAACCTGAAAAAGATCAATTGGAGTGATTCAAAGTATATAAAGTTTTAAGTTCTTCACAGAAGTAAAGCACATGAATGCAAAACTCTCCAGTATATGAAGTTCTTAAAACATAAAAAGCAAGTGTGTTTTGCTTTTAAATGATTAATCTAAATCCAAACTTTTTTTTCAAGTTAAGCATGAATTTTCTTTTTCAGTGCTGAGCCAAGTTTTTACTCTTTGAAGATGTCATTAAAAACACCTCAAAGTTCCTCTGCCTCACACAATGTTGTTTTCAGGAATTGCTTGAAGGTAAACAGTAATGTAACTTGGTGTTATAAGGTGAGTAATTAAGAAATGAGAAAAGAGTTGAATTAATGTGCTGTCCATGAAATTAACATTCTGATAATTGTTTGGTTTGTAATTATATTGAGTTTAATCTGACAATAATATTGGGAAACTGTGGGTTTTAAAACCATCTTTTGTTTGAGAGAAAACTCTAATTTATTTGACGCGATTCATTTGCATCTATGCTTTTCAAAGTTTTTTTTTTTTCCCTAAACCTCAAATGAGCTGGTTATACAACCAGATACATTAACCCAGAGGATAATTCCATTTCAAAAGGAAGAATAGAGGACAAAATTGAATGTGCACTGTTCCTAAATTAATGGTTGCACAATGTACAGAACTGCTTTGTTATTGTATTCTCATCAACACGTGAGCTGCTCAGAATTCTTTGGAATGTACATCACTTCTGAGGAGTGAAAGGTGATAACTGCTCCCCATATTTTACTGCTGATGGACCTCTCCAATGAAATGTATGTGCTGACATCTCCATGCTTTGAAGATTTAAAGACCTCAAATATGGAGAAAAAAAGAGTGACCTTGAAACTCCTGTGCCAAAATTCCCTTTTTTTCGCACTATTGCTTTGCTGAATATATTAATTCATGGAAAATCCTATAAAGGAAGATACTGTTCCTTGTGTTATTGTAAATTTAAGTCTCATGCCAGATAATTCCTAGTGAAATGTGTTATTGAGGTGACTCTTGTTCCAAGAACAGCTTCTAATGAGTGTGGAGAAAAACTTCAGCCTTAATTTAATATATTTTCCATCTATAAGAAGTATTTCTGATTCTCAGCTGTTGCTGAAATTAAGATTCTGACCAATTTCCATTGCAATTTATGGTATTTAGGAAAAAAATACTTTTAGCACTGTGACAAGTATAATTTTCCCTAGAATGTTTTACAGTCACCAGAATGTCAGGAATTTGTTGAACTTAGATAAATACAATCACATATAAATTTTTCTCTGGGAATTTCAGAAGACAGCTTTGTAAAGTTTTGCTCTCCTTGTTCTTTTATTTTTATGCAAGTGCTGACAACAGTAGATGCTGAGATATCCCAGCAGGGGTCTAGAGGAACATGGGATTAGTCTCATTTAGAGTTCAAAAGATTGTCCTCCATGGTTTATCTACTTAGACCTATTTTTCTATCACTGCATATGGGTTATTTGTGCAAAGGGGAACATTCCAGAAAATATTACACAAGTCTGGACCAAAATAATCTGAAGAGAGCAAAGGAGGGACTTGAAGCTCTCGTTCCTGTTTAGACCAAATTTAAGTTGGACTTTGTGCTGAATTTAATATTGACATGACAAAACCTGGGCAGGACCTGAGATTTTCCTTTCAAAATTGAGAGACAATGAAAAAATCTTGATCAGTTTTACATGCTAGTCAGAACAAGTAAAGGACAAGTGGAAAAAGAGCTAAATTTTTTGTTACTTGCATTTAATGCTTTCTTTATGAGATATTGCCAACAAAACAAATTAACGTGTTTGATAACAAATAAGCTGAAAAGGTTGATTGATTTGCCTGGAAAGAGGGGCTGTAATGTTCAGTAGTCACTTGTCCTGGAAACAAAGATTTTAATCCTTTTATTAATGGATGTTCTTCCCCATTGCTAAACTGAGGGAAATAATAATTTTCAGAACAAATTCACAATTTAAAACTGAAATTACACTCTTTCTGCTTAAAAAATCCAGATTTTTCATAAACAATTTGGTGTTGCTTAAATTAATATATTGATATCCATAAATATTAAGATAATACTGCTTGGTTATAGAAAGCAGAAGTATCAATCCGCTCAGTGGGACACACAAAGGGAAAATTGCTCCAATATTTTAGGTGAATTACAAGTGTTTTTACTAATCTAGTTAAGTGTAATATATCTCTCCATATATAATGTATAAAAAGTAATTTTCCTGTGTGCAGGTAGGTTTTGGTAAAGACTGTTTTCCCACTAATTGCATTTTTAATCACCTTCATTTTCTAGAATTTCTTTATCAGCTGATTTTTGGTATTTGCTGTTTACAACCATGGCAAAAACATTTAAAAGTGATTGACAGAAATCGGAACAGATCCCAGTGGATATAAAAAAAGTTCAAAAAAGCCTTACTGTGATCCTGGCCTCTTGTGTAGTGGATGTGTAACATATAGAAAGACAAAAAACCACCAATATTTTGTAAAAAGTTTTTTAAAAGATCTTGTTGCGTGATGCAGGAATGAGTGTGATGGATACTGTGGATAACAGCCAACACTGTTTGCACAATGAAGCTTTTTATGTTGTACAATTTATAGTTCTGTTGATCCAGTTCATCGCAGATTTTTTTCCTTACAAAACCAACATTTGGGTTCAAATGTTCACCCTGATGTCAAGGTCTTGATATTTTTACTTCTCCTTTTCTCCTGATTTTATTGATTTTTCTAGGCCAAGCATTCCATAAATTAGTTATAGTAAGAAGGCATATTGTGGAATGTGATATAATTGGCAACTGATTGTTGATGCAGGAGATTTATGTCGGCCTTATAGTAATAGTTTCTTATAATTGGAAACATATGTGATTTTCAGTGTCTAGACTTGGGAACTTTCCCAGGAAGGAGTTCCAGGTGGTTATCTAAGCCTAATAGGCCAAATGGCTACTTAAAGGCTGCAGGCAGACATGGGAAAGATGTAAATGTTGCTAGCAAATGTAATTATTCCATAATTGAAGTTTATAAATTGCAACATATGAATTTACATCTGGTGGTTTGACCAGCTGCTTTGTCTTGTAAATTCATGTTAAAAGCTGAAAATTACTTTCTCACTGAGACAGTGTAAAACACAGAGACTAGAAGTTCTTGATATATCTGGATGACAAAAAGCTTTTGTCTATATCATGTGCCCAATCTGCCTTGATGTATGAATGTTTAACTTGAAACAGCAAATAGTTACATTTATAGACAAAAATCTGTGAAATTTGGTTTGGTATAGTCAGATTACATGGCACCTTGAGTTTTTTTCTTTGTTTGCTGGTAGTCTGATTTCTGGAAGGACCTCAGAAAGGAAACATGTCTGGAAGTTGTAGAGCCTACAAAAACATGTGGTGATTTGATATTTCCCTGATCCCAGTTTGCCTTGAACATGCTCTGCATGTTAAAACATCCCTGGAGAAGGAAAGCACAGTTGGCTATCCCAGTATGAATACTCTGCAAATATTGTTCTGGGACCTCCACAGCCTGTGACTCACAATGAATATTTCTGGTTCTGACTGTACAATAGGAAATAGAAAAGAAGTGATTTGTTGGGGCCTAACACTGGATGACTTGATCATTGTGGCTTGCACAGAGAACACAGAAGAGCTGCACTGGAAGATGTGAAAAGTCCTCTCAATTCAGTTTTCATGTGCCAGATGGTGGTTTCTTGTTGCATTTTTTTTTAATCCTACCTGTTAAGATAGCAAAGAACGACATACGTTATCTGGCTCTGCAGCCAAGTGTGTGGTCCAAATTATTTTCACAGAATGCCTGACAAAGTCTGCTTGCTTGTCTGCCTGCCTCAATCATTTTTCTCAACTAATGAGAAAAATCTGCCAAGCATTGTTGGGCTAAGGCACTAATTATTCTCAAACAAATGTTTCAATTTTGCACAAGTTAGGAAGTGTCTCTGTTTTAAATGATTGCATGCCAAGATGCCAGAGCAGTTAGACCAGTTTCATTTATCAATATGTCTGGAAGTCCCAGAGGACCAAAGAGATGAAATCCTTAGAAACAAATGGGTCTGCACTCTTAGGTGCTCTTTTAGGAAATATTGCTACAATACTTCTTTTTGTGTATGTTCATTTTTAATGAGAAGTAGTAGGTCTATTTTCCTTTTGGAAATTTTTCCTTGTGATATTCCTGACTGCCTTGCTCCTCAGACTCTCTTGGTTTTGGCACTGAATTAAAGGAAATTTTGTTACTAGTCACGCAAGACTGGCCCATCTAATCCTTTCTCAGATTTTGTAGCCTGCTCATCATCGCCCTATTTGAGCATTAAGGAAATTGGTCTCTGATAGTGACAACATTGGAAAGCATCTCCTTGTAAAACTTTCAGCTGAATTTGGCAGTGGGAAGAAACTTGAACAATATAAAGGAAGTTTACAGCTTTTTTTCCAAGCAGTGGTGCTGTACTTGGGCCTGAACTCCACACCTCCCTACTCAGGAGCAGCTGAGAGCTTCCAGAATAGCCTCATCCCACCTCTAATCACAAAATGTTTAAGTCATATCTGTTTGTGTCAAGGTTCAGGGTTCTGATGGTTTGATGTGTCCCTAAAGCTGTACCTTTGCTGGTATGTTACACTTTTGCCATCTACCTTTTCCCGGTTTGTCCTCATCCCAAAAATTCTCTGTGAGAAGCAGATAGATTGCCATGTTTAGGGGTCTCTGCTGGGTCTATGTATAACCAACAAAAATCAGAGTTTCTAAGAACTGTCTTCGTGTCTTTAAGTAGGGAGCTGCATCTTTTCAGAGAAAAATGTATCTTAAAGATGATGAGAAATTCAACAACTTACTTCATAGGGATAGGTTTACTTATGAGCCAGCTCGGCAGTTTGTTTCATAGATGCATGTTAGTTCAAAATTGTTGAATTCATTTGTTTTTAGAGCGTATATGAACAGTGAGGGAAAAACTAAAAGATTAAATCAGCAGAAAGACAGCAGAACTTGGAGCATTTCATGACTTGAGTATTTTCCAGCAGCCACCTGTGCCAAGGAAGAAAATGTGCCTAAATATTATGGTGTTTGTATCTCCTCAAACAGTTACTCATAAAGGGATAACTGGGCAGTAATAATGTGTATTTCACTAATGGCTTATGTGTTTTCTTTTTAGCACATCCTCTTCCTATTTTGGGGGAAAACATGAAACCTGGTGCCTGGATACTTTCTATCATTATTTGCTTATTGCCCTTATCTGTACCCATTAACTTAATTGCAATCTGTCTGCTTGGGGCATGGTGTGTGCTTACTTCCACAAATTTTGCTAAATTATTGGTAAAGAGGAGATGTACTGCATGGGAAAAACCGACATCAGTTTCATCATATTCATTCTTCAAAAACATTTTATGCGTCTTCACTTAAGTTTTTAGGAAGTGATAAAGACACAAAAGAGGAAACTAAATGTTAATGTAGTAGTTTCTTTTAATGGTTATTTCTCATAAGCTGAAGTGGAATACTCTGAAATCAGCTTACACTGCAAATTAAATGCTAGGAGCCCTTTCTATTTCCTTTTAAGCAAAAGAGATTTTCTGTGTCTGGTTCCACTGTCATTGACATTTTGGCATATTTAGGCTAATTCCAAGTGTTAGTCCTTGTATGTATCACTAATGCTTCTCTTTTCATAAAAATATCCTTACTCAATTCTTCTTTTTTGTGCGTGAGCATAAAATTGAGATTTGAGCACAGTGAGTTCAGTTGCATGTTTTTGTACTATATAAACCTTTTAAAATTGAAATTCTTTAGTTTTATGAAAAAACACGGTTTCTTCAACAGAAAAACTTTACTTTCTATCCAAGAACACTTCCTATTTTGTCTATCTTCATCTGTTAGTTTGCAGAAGTGCAATTGAAATCTAGTGGGAGTAGCATTCCATTGTAGCTACACAAGTGTTGCATTGTTTTAAACAGAGAAAATTCTGTTATATAAACCCTATTGCTCTTCTTTCCCATGATTTGTTGTTACAATTGTTCTTAATTCAGTAGAAACTTAATTGTACCTAATTTTATCTTTTTCGAAATAATAATTTCTTTGGAATTACAACTGTACCAAGTTAAAAATGTTAAAATATGTACAGCTGAAATAATTTGGACGGGGGTTGAAAATCTGTCATTTGCTCCTTCGGTTTGAAGGCTGTTGAATTGGTCTCTCAGCAGCTTGGTAGTTTCCCTCATTTGCACCTATTATGTAGCCATAAACAAATATCAACTGTTGAACTGATTTAATGTGGCTAATCATTTATAACTGACCTTTTGCTTTCCTTTTTTCTTACTGCAACCAAAAGGATGTCCTGATTGAAAATAAGGCGCTGGGCCTCTGGTTTGTTTTATTCTGAGCAGGAAATGTATCAGCAGTGCTCAAGAAAGCAGTAAATTGTTCTTTCCATGGTGCTTGGGAGGGTGATGAAGTGTCTTCTCAGGGGTCTCGCTCTTCACTTATTTCTCAGCGCATCGCTAACGCCCGAGTATTGCATCGAGTAATTTTCCTGTGAGAGGGGAGCGTTCTCTTACCCAGGTTAGCTGTAAACTCACCCCGAGGGGCTGGAGCACAGTGAATGTGAGATTTAAGTTGTCAGGTACATGATTGCACATCATACTAATCACATTCCTGGTGATGGGAAAAAAGGGGAGACGCAGAGGAGATTCACCATTCCGGAGAGACACCGGCACTGCACAAGCAGCAGGGATAATTCCTCCTGTTCCCTCATATTTTGGGGCTGCTGCTGTTATGCTTGGCAGAAAACATTCAGCCTAAAAGGTTGTAAAGTTTATATCTCTTCACACTGTGTCACTGCCTCGTGTAACCCAGTGGGGCACAGCTATGGGAAGTGTTTTCTTGAAAACCTTGTCAATATATTTTGTCATTTCGGGCTTGATTGAACTGCAAACATAAGCTGTGTGTTTTAAGACAACACTTTTGTCTTGAAAAATCACAGAGTGGAGCTAAATTTGCAGCTTGCTGTAGGTGCTTCATTCTCCTCCAGCAATGGTCCTCCCTGGAGCCTCTGTGCCCCAGCCTAAAAAAGGGAGTCAGTGATGCACGGGGTTTCAGCTGAAAGTGGATTTGGTCGCAATATATAATTGAGCAGAGGAGTGACAGAGGTTTTAAATTATGGAGTTGATTTTAAGAGTTGACACTGGCATTAAACGTTCTATATTTGGAGCTCCTGTTTTAGTGGCTAAAATGGACATTTATAGATAGAAAATGTGATCTGAATTCCCCTTGTGGGCTTGGCAGATAGGTTTGAAAGTGATTTCATTTTTTGTGTGTAATTTTCTTTTGGCAAGAATGAGTGCAGGGGGTGGTGGAGAGGTCAATTTGTCTATGTTTATAGGTGCTGACAGGTTTTCTGAGATTTAATTTTAATTCAGCTTGTTTAAAAATTGCATGGCAGTGTTTTTATAAAATACACTGTTGCCAGATTTTGTGTTAACTTGTATGTGTATGCCATCAATTTTGTGACACAAATTGGCTTTATTGATACCCAGTGTGTTACAGTTAGCCAATAGCTAGTTAAATGTGAGCTTTCAAAAGTTCAATCTGTATTTTTTAAAGCGACGCATTCCGTGGGTTTTATATGTTGTAAGAGCTAGCTTATGTTTTTAGCAATTAACCCAGTTAGTAAAGTAACTACCCAGTTAGTAGGGGTTTTTTGTGAATTTGATATTTAATGACAGTTGAAAAATTTAGGGGCTTCTTTGGAAAAGATCTGCTTTCAAGGCAGGAAAAGTAATTGTAAAAGTTCTGCTTATTTTCAAATCAGATCAAATTTGCATGATTAGGAAAAGAAAAGGCAAAATAAATTATTCATAGCAGCCTGCATTTGAGTAGCTTTAGCCTCAAATCTTTGCTTGTACCTTCCTTTCTGAAGCAACATCTCTCACTTGGTCATGAACTGATCTAAACCAAAAATTCAGATTAAAAACGGTGCCAGTAGTACTGAATGGTTACACTGCAGGAATCGTAGCCAGTTACAGTTTGGAATTTCTGAAAGGGGGGCTGGAGCCTTAATCTTAAACATCTCTGGAAAAATTGCAGCCCTGATCTCCGCAGGGAAGGAGGGGAAAACATTGATTCAGAAAACATGTGCTGCACTCCACTGTATAAATCTGGATTTCAAAAATAAACTTTTCTAGCATGCTTGAAAGTTGTTGCTGACTACTGCCAACTAGAAAATTTAATAAAGAGTTTAACTTGGTGCAGCCCAAGCCAGCTCTGCAAACACATGCTTTCCCACTGAGATCAGAGCGAATATCGAGCGCAGGGTGCGAGAGCCAGGCTGGAGGAGCAGCCCTGAATCCCTCATCTGCCTCCACTTATGGCCGGGGTGGGCACAGCTCCACGGCTGTAATCGCTGCTCAGAGCGTGTGCTCAGAGCTCTGCTCCCAGCTCTGTCATGCAGCTTACATTTTCAATTATTTCAGCACAGCCTCTTGCATCTGCAGGCTTAGTCTGTTTGGTAAATGGACACGTTTACCTTCCCAGTTGAAAAATCTTTTTATAGAAGATGTCTTGTGCTCTCCTCGCCTATCTTCTAGAGCAGGGTTTTGGAATCCAGCCATAACCATTTTTGAAAAAGCCTCTTAATACAAAGAGAGAAAATTAATAGATTGTGTAAAAAGTCACATAATTTTCATTAGTTCTCTTTGAGAAGCTTTTTCAAATCTAAATTTAGATATTGGACTCAGTATTGATGGGGAAAGGAGTTGAAAACATATTTTTTGCTTTCAGTCAAGTAGAATCCAGCTTTTGTTCAGCAGTGAGGCCTGAGTTTGCAAGGGCAGCGCATCAGGCTCTGTGTCGGGGTTTGTGTTTCGGCTCAGATCTTTATCCTCCTCCCAGAAGGGTCTTGGGCTGTGGGGAAATGAGCTTGCTTGCCTTGGTTTGGGAGGGGTGAGACTTATATAATGGTGAGCAGCACTAATGCAGAGACCTGGCAAGGCATGTCCCAGTCTGACTGCTCCCACTGAGACTGGGCAGGTCCATAAACAAAGGAACAAAATTCACCATTTATATGAGAGCCATGTGAGCAGCCAGGTCATAAAATAATCATCCCTGGCTCTATTCTTCCAAATAAACACCCCTTTGCAAAGTGGCAAACAGGAAGGACATATTTTGTTTGTCAAAAGCTAAACTGGCAAAAATGCTGCCAAATTGTCTTCCCAAGATTTTGGTGTAAAGGGGCACAGAGGCTTGGGAAATAGAAGAGAGAAGGAGAGCTCTCTTGTCTTTGAAAAACTGAGTGAGAAGGAATTTAGCCTATCAGTGTTGACATGGTATGGGAAGAAAGATCCATAAAATAGCCTGCTTTGCAACTGTCTCATCCGAATTGCCCAAACTAGAATGAAAGAGATTTTGAATTTGGGGCGGGGGGGGGAAGGCAAAACCCCTCAAACTTCATAAAAGACCAAATAATTCCTTTTTTTTTTTTTTTTTGCTCAGTCACAAGGTCATCTTGCTCAGCATGAAGGCTGTAGTCCAAGAGGTGAGATCACATACATGGGGAAGAATATGTGCTGACAATTATTCTGTGAAGTGATTCTTTTTCTACTGTTTACAGTAGAGCTACTTCAGGAAATACTTTTGTTTAGAGACAATTTTGTCTTCTCTTCTGTTGCTTATGGAGATCATACTGCCCTAAACAAGCTCTCCTTGCCTGCCTTTCTGAGCACAGCACTCAGGGCTACCTGTCCAACATATTGAGGCACTTCTGGCTTGATTGTAAAAATCACAGATCTGATTACCTCACACAAGCTCTACAACAAAGCTGTGATTGCCTGTTCAGAGGCATCCTACATTCAGCCTTTATTGTGAGCTTGTAGTGTTTTGTTTCTCTGGCATTTGGTCTCTGTGCTCAACGTTCTGACTAATGCAGAGAAAATCTGGAGTCACACTTTCATGTCTCTCTTCTGATCATATTTGTTATTCTAAAGTAATACCACTGTGGTGGTGGTTTAGTTAGCAAAGCAAATAATGTCTGTTCAAATGAGTGAAAAACCCATCTTCTTTTATGTCTGATGACATGGCAACATTTGCATATATATATATATAATATATATATAAAACAGTTTTGGGTGGTGCTTTCCAACAGTGTTGCTATTTAATCTGCTTTTTAATTTTAATCTTGCTTTTTAATCTGTGATGTGATATGATGTGTTTGAATTAAATTCTTGCAAACACTTGCACCTGTTGCAAGAAGCACCATTTGTCACAGCAGTCAGGGCAGTGGGAGAAGCACTGGAGGAAATGTCTTCACAGCACAGGTGTAATGGATGAGTTTGTGTTGCAATTGCTCATTCCATGTGTAAAGAGAAAAATCAGCCTCTTTTCTGTACACCTTTCTAGCACGAATTTTCTTTGGCAAAAGGTGATAGTAGAATAAAAAGTTAACTAAATGTATTTGGGAGATGAATCTGGATAAACATTTAGGGCTTTTTTTTAATGGACTCAATTTTGGGATGTGTGGTAGTTATCCTTGAGTAAATCAAGTGTAGCACATGATAACGGCAAGAAATATAAACAAGCAGCAGACGGGTAAAGGTAGTCTTAGAGTACCTAGGGGGAAAAAACATTTTTCATCCTTATCTGAAATATAGGAAAAGTAAACTTTCTCATGTAGTATTTGCCTGGAAGCATTCTGGATTATCAGTACAATTTGAATTAATATCTTTGATTTTAAGTTGAATGCTGTTGTACTCAAAAATAAGTTCTTGTAATGCTGAGCTCCTTGACCTGCTTTGACTAGTTTAGGCTTTTTTTTTTTTTTCATTCTTTTCCTGTCATTCCCTGTTTACAGGGGAGATAGGAACAGTTTGTCTTAATTTTCCTATGGATTCTCACCCTCATACAAGAACTAATACTGAAGATCCATAGACAAAATTCAGCAAGCAAATGTATTTTCTGCTATTACATATATAATTATTATAAGGATTATAGAGATGTGGGTGAAAGATTAGGTTCCCCTGGGGAAGTGGGTACTTTTGCTTTTTTGGAGACTTCAGCTGAAGTCTTACATGTACATTGGTGTTTGTGGTTTCACTCCCTTCAGTTCATTTTGGTTTACAGTCATGATGAAAAAATGAAATGAAAATAAAAATGAAACAAGCAGCGCCCAGAGCCAATCGGTCTGCGCACCATTTGTGTGAGAGAGTCTTGAGGTTTGGTTTTATTGTGTCAGTCTGAAGCATGAGGCTGCTCCAAGGAAAAGGATGGCAATAAGTGTTCTGCTAACAACTAGGCAACTGCATTAAAGTAACATTAGAAGACTGAGAAACCAAGACGAGAAATGAAATTCAAATGTAGGAGCTACACAGCATTCAGAAGGAGGAGAGAGTTTGCAGATGCTGTGGCTTTGCTGCTTGTTCTTGGACCTCTGACTGTGTTGCTGAAAAGAAATCTTGCCATGAAGAAATATTTGGATATAAACCAGGCCATTTTGAAATGCCCATTTTGTAAAAGTTTATAGGGAAAGCAGGAAATCTGATAGCTGAAGTTGCAATTAATTGCCCCCTTTGGCAAGTATTCCCAACAGAAGCAAACCTCCTAGGAATTTTTCTTGGCATAGTCCGCTAAAATTATTGTATTGTCTGCCTTTAGCTATACAAAATCTACCTAGGAAAAAGTAGGTTTGAAACTTTAGATATGGCTTGTGGGGTTCAGGATATTGGGGTGAACGCAATCGATCTTGAATTCTTAACTGCTGCTCTGTTTTCATATAATCCCAAGTTGTTTTGTCCTAGAAATGCAAAATTCCAGAGTCATCTCTCTTAACTGAGATGTTAAATTTAGGATCACACATGTCCTAGATTCTCAATATAGTCAATGAGATACAAGCATCTCTGAAGGGTAATTTGCCCCCTGCATGAGCTGAGCCTGCCCTGAAGGTAACTTTTCTTTGTCCATATGGTTGGGAGAGGTGCCTATGACCAGACCCACAATTTGTGATGCCTGATTTATGTGACTGTGTTTGGGATTGTACCTGAGCAAGTATGTCTTACTCAGCTTTACTTCTTTAGGAAAAATGCCTTGTGGTATTTTTATATATAAAAACTTATCTTAAAATGTCTGAAAAGTGTGCAGGGAATCTTTCTGAAGCTAAAATTCTGGCTTCAGCTGCTGAGGCAGAGGGGCAGGGTAAAGGAAAGTAGCAATAGATATTATGCAGCACCTAAGTCTGGGTAGTGCACGAAGCTTGGATATGGGGAGAGACACCATAAATCCTCCAGATTTTCAGGGATATGGGTCAGGGAACTTGGTGTCTCATATTTGAGGTCAGAAGAAATTGAGGAGAGGAAGAAAGATGTGGTGCTGACAGAGCATAGGTGAAGGGATGATGGAAAGCACAGAGCTGTGCTGAGGACAAAACATAAAGAACAGAGACATACTGTGACAGTTGAATAGGGGGAATTGGGGCATGCTATAAATGCATTAAGGGTTATAAATGATGTTCCTAATGTTTTCCACATTTAGAATAAAATACAGGGTGCAACCTCATTTTTGGATACTTTGTGCAATTCCAGCTGTCCCATCTCAAGAATACAATGTGAGCTGGGGAGATGCAAAAGAAAACAATGTGATCAGAGGGATGTGATGGCTTCTGTGCGAGGGAGGATTCCGTGACCTGGGTTTCTCCAGTTTTGAGAAAAGGTGACTATTAAGGGGGAGGCAAAATATGCTGGAACTACATAAAGTTAGGAGGGGCACGAAGTAAGTGAAGAGATAGTGATTATTTATCCTCACTTGACAAAAAACAAGTAAAGTGATCAGGCAACACCTAATTAAATTGTGGAAGGTACTGCTACAGGATGCTGGAGATGCCAAAGTAGAAATGGTTTCTTAAAGTGATTAGATAAACTCATGGAAAAATTAGTTCATAAGGAGTCATTAAAGATACTGATAGAGGGCCAGGCTCCAGCTCAGGAAGTTTCAAAACTGCAGGTTTGCCGAGAATTGGCAAGACATTCCCTGTGCTTGTCCTGTGTTCATAACCTTTCCTTAAGCGTCTGTTTTGGCTGTTATCAAAGACAGGATACAGGGCTAAACGGGCTAAATTAATCTTTGGTTGACCTGCCATGTGGGCTTCTTGCTAAATCGGACAGTAAAGACCTGCACTAAGTGTCTACACTGCAGACCAGATGCAATCTAGCTCAAAAAATTCTAACTTCTATTATTATTATATATTATATATATATATTATATACAATATATTATATTATGTATTATTCTTTCATTTACAGTATTATTTAATCACATTAATAAAACCCAATCCGTTGGGCTAAATCTCATGGTAAAATTGTGACTCTTTTTCCCAGTGTGCTGCCCTGTCTTCTCCCTATCAGGTTATATTGACACCGGCCCATATTGTATGTATTTTAATCTGGTCTATGAAAATCATCTTTTGGTACTTCACTGTCGCTGTTTAATAAGAATACTGACCTGGGTCAATTACCTTTAATTATCTAGAAGACATCTTTTTAGGATAAGTGCAACCTTGAAAAATTATTAACTAATATGTAGACCCTGGTGTATAGGTCTCATTGTAAGCTGTTCCACAAGCAACTAATAAATGACATATAATGGAGCTGCTACTATCTTTTTGGAGTTATTAGTCACATCACTTAAAATAGTTTCTGCTTCAATCCCCATCGCTCTGTCTTCTTTAGATTAGCAATATTCGTAATCTCCTGCTGAAGTGCTGCTTAGAGAGCCAGAACTGAGTGGTGAGCACAGTGGGATGCTGTGTGCATTCCGGAGCTGTTTCTAGGGTTTACTCCCAGCAGACTTTCACACCTGTGTGACAGTCAGTAGCTGGCCAAGAAGCTTTTGTTTAACATTTATCACACAAACTGATGTTTAGCTTGAAGTTCGGGTGGTGAACAACACAAGGAGAGCAACTGCTGCCCAGAGAATGGAAGGGGGTGAGGGCTCAGAGAAGGCTGCTTGTCAGAGAACAGAGAACATGAGGTTTGATCAAATGCCAAATTAATTTGTTGCAAGTTAACTTGAGTAAATAGACATCATCTGAGACCTCCTAGTGTGTCATTAAAAGCTGAATATCAGTCGTGTATTTCCGATGGAAAAACCAAAGTAGAGAAAGATTAAGTGGGTTTCCTATGTGTAAAAACAGGGCATTAACAGGGACAACAGAAGAACTGAAGCCTCTGGAATCCCATTTTTTTCTCTGTTGGACCATGTTGTCTCAGTTACAGGGGAGAGAGCACTCAGAAAAGCAGGCCTGGGCGGGGGCTCTGTCTTTGACCTCATTGCGCGCTATTCCTCTAAGAGAACTCCTTCAAGGATTACAGCACCAGAACGTGCTTCTAAAAGCCATTTTGATGAAATCCCAAGACTAGCAGCAGCAAGCAAGCCTTTCTCACTTTCCAGCTTGATAACGAGTCTCACCGGTTGACAGTTTATTTTCTTTCCAACAATCAAGTCTTGAGTGAAAGAGCACTTGATTCTTGAGTAGGCAATAACAAGCGTAGGCATGGAGTTGTTGCCACTTGTGCTTTCATTTCAACAGAAAAGTAGAAAACCAGATTTGCTGAAAATGAATTGAAATGTTTTCCTTAACCGCCTTCTCCATGTACATCTATTTTCTGTTCGGTTTTCTTAAATGGCATTCACAGAAGTTGACAAAGATTCCCACTTAGTTTTTTTGTCTCTTCCTTTTGGCTTTTCATTTCAGGCTTATATAACAAGGTAAAAGATTTATCCATCTTGCCAGCTTTTCTAAGGGGTTAAGTATCTTGGCTTTCTGTCCAGCTGTGGAGGTGGTGAACAGATAAGATGAATGTGAAACAAAAGTGTTAAATCCAACAGTGAAGTTCACATAACCTCACTATGGGCAGTGAAACCAATGAAGAGGGAGGGCAGAGAGCAGCACTTAAACCCCTGCCCTCGGAAAATCTGGTTAAATCAGGGAATGCATTGCCTTGCTTGTGACTGTAGTGTCTAGAGGGAACATAAATTATAGACTTGACCAAGGTATCTACTTAAGAAGATAAAATAGTACTTCTGTGGAGCCTTTGTCCATTCCTATTTCATGCAGTCTTTGCCCATTCCCAGAGCTATCAGCTGGAAACAGGACTCAGATATAGGCAAGCTGGTAAGTTTGGAGCTGTGGGAGAAGGAATTGTTGCTGTTTTGCACAAAGCCTGGGGCACTGCAGAGTTGGCCTTGATTTGGATCATGAAGGGTTACTGTGCAGAAGAATTTTGTGCAGAAGGGAATAGGGTTTTGGAATTATTCCTGAATGTTCCAAGGAGAGTCATGCCTAGAGAGATAGTTGGTACATTCCCATTTATTGGAGTTAGATATCATCATTGGCAGATACCTTACAAAGTTTTTTTTCCTCAAAACTGCCTATCCTGTTTCGTAAGTTGTTTATTTTAAAGATATTTTGAGGAAACTTCATTCTGGATTAGTTTAAATCATCAAGGCTCCATTAATTTCTGAAGTTCATTAGCACTAGATGTTACTACCATCCCAGATTCCATAATTTCCATAGTGTTTGAATAGAAAGAACCTTTAAATCCCATACTTCATTATAATAAAGCTATTTCTTCTTTCTGTTATCCTGTATAAGGGGTGTTAATATAAAAAAGTCATCTGACATCCCCAAAAAATTCTTTGAATTTTGCTTCTAAAATTGTTCTTTGAATCACATTTTCTAGGACCTCTTAGGGCTTTGTGCAAAAAATCATTCTCTTCAGCATTACGCAGACATTGACTGGGAAATCTCTTTATCAGTGGTTTGAATCAAAAGTAATTTTTTTTTCCTAGAATCCATTTTAGTCTCCTGTACTGCTGGTTCTCAGCGTGAAAGAATCTATTTAACTGCCTGCTTTTTGGATGGCTTTTAATGTTGTTTTTAGATTTATACAAAGAGTATTTTGCCAATGAGCCTCTTCATCTTCACCACTAGAATGACTTTTAATGGACATCCAGTAGTTTCATACTAAGTAGTTTCTTTTAGCTTTATTCTCCCTAGGGAGGAATGCACTGAATGGCTGGAAATGTCAGCAGCTGCATTAGCTGCAGAGTTTAGCTGCTGCCACCTCCTAGATAAATCTTGCCCTCTCTCATTTCTGTGTTTCTTACTGTTTCCCTCAAAGTCAGCCAAAGAAACTTCCTGTCTGGCATAACACAGATTAGCAACTAAATTAGCAGCTATTATAGATGGGCATTTTTCTATTTATTTCAGGCTGAAATCCATTAAAACTGGCAGAAGAGTTGGCTTCATTTCCATGGAGTCAACAAAATCAAACAGAAATATGAAGCTGAGGAAAAAGGAAGGAATGTGTGCAGCTGCTGGGAGTCCAGTCCAGCTCAGCCATTGGGAAGTGTAACAAGGAGCTGGGGGATTCTGTGTGGGCATGGCCACTCCCTGGGCTGTTTCTTGACAAGCAGATGAGCTTTAACACGAAAGTAAATTAGCCAGCAGAGTCACCCTTTCCTCCAAAGTATCTGATCATGGGCCTAGCTGGAGATTGAAAATGGATTAAGTTACTTTTGGTGTTACTTAGCCTGGCAGTTTCTGTCTTGCCCTCATGAGCTGATAAAGTTTAGTGCTGCTGATAGTGATGACTTAGTCATGTGTTTTGTCTGAGAATGTCTAGACCCAAGTCTTCTCAAAGGTCGTGAGTATTGTTGACATTAATTCTCATACTTCATTTGTAGGCGTGTTGCAGTGGTTAAAAATAACACCTGAATGGCTGGAGAAATTCTCTATGCTGTAAAATGCATCCACCAGCATATTTTGGTAGTTTGTTGACCTCTCAGGAAAAGTCTACAAATTAAATATGTGTCCTTTAATTCATGTTATGTGATCCATAAATTCAGAATTTTGGTTACACTGTTCATTTTACACAGAAGTATCACAGGCTGTTCCTTGGAAAAGAGCTCTGGGTCTGTCCTTCATCCAAGCTCCTCAAAGGAGAGCTTGTGCTTTACAGTGATAGAATTACATTAAACATATATAGCTGCTTGATTAGAACTGAGATCTTGTGTTCGAAGTTCTTGATGTTAAATACTGAAGTCAGCATATCTCACAGCTGTGCAGTTATTTCCAGTGCCAGAAATCAGGTTTGTAGGAAAGAGATTGTATGTCTTGAGTCATCAGCGCAGATTGGCCCCCAGAAATGTTATTTAGTGTAATGGGTTATCAAACTTCACAGTGACTTTCAGAATGGGTGTTTTTACAGCTTACTGGGAAAACTGTAATATGGAATTTTATTTTTTTAACTGCTAAAATGCAGGCCACCTAATTGCCATGGTGCATATGATGTTAATGAAAATACTGGAAGGCTTTTCAAAAAAACATTGTCACTGGTTTTAAGTTAGTCAAGCATTCAGCCTCACAAGTTTGTTCCAGTTAAAAGGAAAATTCAATGCTGGAGACAAATGTCTTTCATGTAATCCTGTTTATTTAAAAAGATGTGCCAAGTACCTTTTCCTTGAGCATAGGAGGATCAAACAACAGGAGATTGTTTTCAGCTGGTACCCAGACTCAAAAGCTCTGTCTAGGATTTGCTTTGTGCTGCATCCCACATTTGCCCAGCCTGCATCTGGATTTTCTTTCTAAAATTCTGCTTGTCTGTTGTCCCTTTTGTCATACCCACACACCAGTCAGACAAACAATCTTTCACATAGCTTAAATTCCTGACTGTTCTTTTATATTCCTGTTTTGGCCTGTGATAAGCTGTGCATTGGGTTTAAGATTGGGTCCAAGGCTTTTTTTTTCTTTAATTTCTTTTTCTTGCCTTCTGTTAGTATTATTACTGTTAAATGGTGTTCCTCTGGTTTGTACTACCTGTGAGCACATCTTATCAGTCTGCTGCTTGCAGAACAGAGAAGCTCTGTGGGCAAAAGAAAGGTAAGTGCAGCACAAAGCAGAGCTAAGACTCAGGTAATCTGCCAGCTCATTGTAGAGGAAGGGGAATATGCATAAATTTTCTTGAATACTGATTTCAGTGATTAATTTCTTATTTTCTTTTTTCAGCACTCAGGTTACAGAATAAACAAACCAGAATTCTGAAATGGAGATGATGATAATAACAATAATAGATTGTGTCTAGAAGCTGAGCAGTTCTGGTTGTGCTTCATTATTTACAAATCCCAAGCATAATTTAACATAATTTGCCCAAGCAGCACAGCACTCTTTTATCATATTCCTTTCCCAGGCCATCCATCCTTCTTGTGGAAATGTTCCCATATTCTCTCCCCTCTCTCCAGGAAACTGTCAGATGGTTTTATGTAAATCCAGCAGGCAGGACCAGATTTCCAGTGGCACTCAGGACTCTCCTGCAGCAACCCCTGAGCCATTTGCAGCACCAAAACTGAAGTCTCAAGTTGCTTTTCCTTGGCACTCTCAGGCAGAAGTAGACAAGTAAGGCACAGGGCTGGGTTTGCCTCTTCCATACACATCCGTGGATAATTTACACTCTCAGGATATCAGATTTGCAATAACCTCAAGCCATTAGAAATGGTTCATGAACATTTAGGCATGCATACGTAATTCATGCTAACTGAATACATTTATGTGCACGCTCATAAAACGGAAACAGGTTGCAACTTATTAGTGGAATAAATGGAATTGCTTCTTTATAGCGTGTGTTTTATGCTTCTCCCTAATTTAAAGCTAGATCATTAAAATATAAAGTTGGCTGATAATTACAATAAATATTCCTATAACATTTCTACTTGCCAGCTTGTACGTAATCTTCCTTTGTTTCTCTTTAAAAACATTTATTCTATTTCAGTTTGCTCAATATACGCCATGAGGATTTAAAATCTGTGTACTGGTGGGGAACTAACTTGTAAATGAAGGCTTGAGGTAAAATATCAAGTTTTACCCTAGTTAAATTACTTTTAGTGGAGATTTGTTGAAAGGATTGAATCCACTTCACAATGGCTGTTGCTCTTGGCTAAATTCCTCCTACGTTATTAGACAGCTTTACCAATGTTATGTCACTGTTGTCTAGAGGGAGAAAAAACCCCACAACAAACATCACTCACTTGTGTTGAGTAGGAAAAAAAGTGGTGGAAATAGGTGTTTCTTCTGCATAAAAATATTTGTATTTTACAATATAAAGACTGCTAATGGAATAACTCACTACCATACCTTTTAATCTCTATGAAATGATGGAGGACCAAAACACATGTAACATCCCATTATATGCAGAGAGCTGTTTGGTTTTGTGGAATACAATACAAGCCCCAGCACTACTAAGGAACGTGCAAAAGCTTCTTAAATATTGGAGTTTTCAGTGTTTAAAAATAAAAAAATCCTTGTATAGTTACACTTTTGAGCTTCACTGCAATCAAAAATAATTTTCCTTATACTCAAAAATTAATGTCTATCTTGGGGCTTGATATTTTAGCAGATTAATAAGCAGGCATGCAGTGCAGGAAAAGGTGTCCTGTGAAACTTAATTTTCAGAGAAGACTAGAATCTGAGGGTCTTATATGTCTAAGATTTAAAATCTGATAATTTTTAATGATTTTAATTATTTATTTTAAAGAAAAGCCACATTAACCACATCAGGTTTAATTTTTATTAAATGGATTAAGACCATAGTGATTTATGTATTTGTAAATAAAAAATCCAAATCCATTCATTATTTATTCTTCATATCATTTTAGTACTATCTAACCCCTTTTGGGTTTAAAAACCATAAGAAGGACAGCAGTTTCAAAGCCACAGCTCTTGCACTGAGAGTTAACTGAAGTTAGAACAATTGGAATGACTTCTATTGATTCTCTGATATATTCTTTTATTGTTTTGCTACAAAGTGAAACATCTATAAATCTTGAATCTGTACACATTGATATGAGATGTAATACTTTGTTTATCTAATGTTCCAGTAATCATATTTACAGGATTTCATGCATGAAGTTTCTTATATCTCTGTCCTTCCCATTTTATGTGAGTTGCAATACCAATGGAAAACAAAAAAGCTCTGGGCTTTTTTAAGAGCCACGCAATTGGATGAAGCTTTTCCTTTTCCTTATGTCAACCTGCATCCTCAGTATTTTCATCTTTGCTGTTCCTCCTTAGAATGAAATTAAGGAGTTGTCCCTTACTTAGTCCAGTTTTATCAAAGTCAACACCCAAACACAGCTTTCCTGTTGAGGAATGCTCTAAAACATCCTGATTTGCTGTGTGTGGTTTGGTTTTGCCTGACAGGAATCCATGAGCTTACAAATGCTTTCTCATGCTGTATTAATGAAGGCTGGATGCTACCTGGATGGAGGCAACAGAAGACAGGAATGTTTTCAGATGAGCTTGGAAGTTTGGCTCTGGCACACAGTGTAAGTAGCAATCATTGCTGTAATCACCCGAGTTTCTCTTTGGCAGATTGGTTAATAGCAACCTGGGGTTACGTGGCCATCAGTCTGATGTCTGGGTCAGACTACCCAGGATGGTTGGAACTTTAATTCCCTTGCATTAATCCTTTTGATGTGCGCCATGAAAGCGTAGCCTGTAGCTGTCAAATTATATATGCACTGTGGGTGTAGTCTGTTTAAGTTCAGGACTTAGCATCATGTATTCCAATTCAATTTATTTTTATATCTCATCTTTCACACAGAGGGTCTGAAAATGCTCAACTGCGAGAGACAGAATAATGAGATAATGCTTTACAGAACTGTGAAAAGTGACTTGCATATAGATAGCAAGCAAGGCAAAGGTTGGACTTGAGTGAGAGAAGACAGCTATAAATTAAAAGCAGGAGTAGTATAAATACAGAGCAGTTCTGATAGAAGAGACTTGAAAAGTGTATGGAAAAGGTTTGTGTTAACTTCTTGTAAGAGTTAATAGTAGAATGGTAAAGCTTGTACATGTTCAATGACGAAATATTGTGTTAAATGATATTTTGTGTTGAAGGAATTTGTGTTTTGGGGATTGAACGGCATGCTTCTAAATTTGTTATTTATGGGAGAAATAATATAAGGACGGAAAGGTAAAAATCTTATGATAGCGTCTGGCTGATGATGAACAGAATTCCTAGTGAGGGGTTTAATCAAGACATGATTAAACTGTGTGAAGGAAGGAAAAAAATCAAGAAAGGGGGCTATAAAAATAATTTTAGACAAAACTAATTCTGGTCTGAGCAAGAATCATAGTGACAATATGGGAATAGTGGTAAACCTTCTGTCAGGGAATGGGGCTGAGGAGAGGTGACAAAATAAAGAAGCCTGTGGAGGCGATTAGGTACCTTGGTTGGGGTGGTCATTCCCAGATCATTGCACATCTTTCACCCAGAACATTTTCACATTTCTCCCAGCCTGCAATATCCAACACTGAAAAAAAAAAAAAAAAAAAAAAAAAAAAAAAAAAAAAAAAAAAAGGGTAGATTTTCCCATCGTGGGATTTTATCCTGCTTTTCTTTGTTAAAGTCTTTGTGACTTTCTTGGTAAGGTCTGAGTCTTGCGGTCTTTAGTGAAGTAGTAAAACTGAGTTCTTAGCTGAAGACAGCAGTAGCAGAATCAGAGAGAACATTCTACCTTTGAACTCCTCTACAGAAAAAGACAATAGACCAAAGGTTCGCTTCCCCCACATTGCCTGAACCACCTTAGTTGCATGCACACAACTCCTGATGTAGAGACCAGATTTGAATTGAGGACTATAAATAAATTTCCATCAACTGTATAAAATTGATGGGCCAGGCTGATACAAGCACAGAAGCTGAGGAAAAAGAAAAAAGAGGTTGAAAGCACAGAGCCTTAAGCAGGGAAAAATGGACAAGATACATAAATCCTAAAGTGAAAAAAGCTTCAAATACAGACTTTGCTCTTTGAGGACGGCATCAAAGGCTGATTGTTGGAAAGGTTTGGGAAGGACAGAGTATAAATAACCAGTGCTCCTCTGGTCACTCATCTCTATTTGACTGCATGTAAGCTGCAGTCTGAGGTCTTCCTGTTGCTTTTGTCCCATGAGACTGAGTGAATAACTGATTTTTAGATAAAAAGCAGATGTCAGTGTATTATCAAATGGTTCATGGTCAGAAGTAGTTGGAAAAAGGCCTGGCAAAAAGATGAAGTTATCACAGCAGGAAAAGATGTCATAAGGAAGGCATCAAGAAAAAGTAAATGGATCTCCTTGTTGGAGACAAGAAGAGTCCTGCCCCAAAATTGCCAAGTGAGTTTGGTTGGTCTTTGCTGACCCTCACTGATCTTCTGAAAAGACCTGGGTTTAGATGGTAACCTCACTCTGATTCACAGAGCCATGAGCATCTCTGTACAGCTTCCTGCAAATTCTTGATATACACTGTAGCATACTCAATAAAATTGAATTACCACGGAAGGATTTTTTTATTCCCGAAGTTCCTTTTACATGAATGAGCTGGCTAGAAATAGTACACAATTGTTGGGTGTTTCATATGCAGTGATGAATTTGTCATAGGACTACAACATAACTAGTTATTAAATATTGTGAATACATTATCTACTAATAAAAAAGTCACACTGTTTAGCATCATTGCACTAAGAAAACACAATGACCCTTAACATAAGTCCTGACACAAATTATTATTATTTACACAGACCTCCCAGCAGGCTGCTAAATGCAGTTTGCCAGCCAAAGTTTGGAGCTGTGCTGCTTGAGACAGTCTATTCCTTTTCCATGCAGTACAGGGCTGCAGTGCAGATTACTGCTGTAGCAGAGCATAAATAAGTCCTGCTTTCTGCTCCCTTTCCACATATGTTATGAAAACAGAAAGCATGTTTGAAATTGCCCAGGTAATCTGAGAGGATGCTGTCCTGCATCTTCCCTCTATCCTTTTTATCAATAACTGTGTTGTAGTTGGTGTAAAATTGTAGCATGCTGAGAAAGCTTTTGGATCTAAAAGATTTCATCACCTTTAAATGACAGCCAGTGGGGGAGCTTAACTGAGCACATGCACTTTCTGCTCTATGGAGTAGTTAATAAAATATGAACTTAGCACACAGTCTAATATTGATTTCTCTGGGAAAGACTGGATTGATATTAGATAATGATGTTGCATATGGACAGCAAATGACTTAAAAGACCTGCTCAGCTTTTTGATATTCACACTGCACTTTCAGCGTATTCTGCAAATATATCAGAACATTTCCTATCCAACCAAAATGACTGCACCTGATATTTGTCAGAATGGTCCCCCCTCGCATTCTCCTTGTGCCTCAGTGAGGTGCTTTAGGTGAGGTTTTGCAATTTAGGAGCCTAGTTAGAGAAAGTGGTGATGTACCCTCTGAAATTCAGACAAGGAAACCTTCTAATATACCTGAGAATAACAAGTGTTGACTTTGCTGTCTTTCAGAAAGTGAGACATAGAATTCTCTGGCCGTTCTTTGGGGAAAGCAAAACCTTGAATTTCAACCCCTTTGCATTGCTAGCCCAGAATCTCAGCTCTGTCTCTACAAAAACATGAACATCGTCAGGGAAGTATCAGGGAATGCCAAAAATTTGGTTAATATTAGGGTTGGGAAAGGAAGAGTTGTATCAGCTACTACAGTGTGTTGGGTCAGTCCTCCAGTAGCTTTGGGTACTGAATTTATCTTAAGGTCTTTCATTTATTAAACCACAGAACTGGTCAAAGGACCAACTACAAAAAATTTATCTTTGTTAATACTATTTCTTTGCTGAGTTTTTAAGAATGTTGTATGGAATAATGCTCTACACAATTGAGAAGAGTACATCTCCTATTTTTGGGGCCTTGTGGTTTTGCAGTAAGCCCCAGCCACTATTAGGGTACAGAAAATATAAAAGAAGAGGTTTAGCAGTGGATAATGAAAGCCTGGCAAAATGAACAGGGTGGAAATGTGAGCAAGAGGTTGGAGATTTGGCTCTGTGGCATGTGGGATATAGAGGGGTGTAGTCAAGGCTGGGATTAATGTTGATGTCTGTGGTAGCAATAGACTGTCCTAAATAGGGGGATGAATATTTTCCCTCAATAAAGTCTGAGTATCCTTATGAAGAAGTTACCATAGCTGGGTCTGATGCAGAAATAATTGAGAGAGATATTTGTCTTGTGGTTTATGGTAGTTAGATTAGATGATAGGAGTTGTCTCTTATGGCTTCAAAAATATGACTATTTGTTTTTCAAAGGATCTGCCTCATAAGATGAAGAACTCTGGTGATCTTTTTCTTTGTCTTATAGATAATTACACTTGGAGCCTTCTGACATCAAATTCTTAAAAACTCTGGATGCCTTAAGCACTTGCTTACCTTCAGGTAAGGTAGCACAAAGAAAAAGTGAATATTGTTCCTTCAAATTGAGATAAGTACACATAATATATATATATCTTTTTCTTCTACTTACTTTCTTTAAAGAATCGAAGCTTAAATGACTGTTCACTAAGTTTATTTGCTTTACACATGAAGACTGAGGTTTTCTGAATATAAGTCTACTGATAAAAACCTGCCATATTGAAATAGGTTAAAAGAATGGCAGAAACCTATAGGTGGTTATTGGTCCATGGTGTATAAGTTATTTAATGTGTAAGACCACCTCGAACATTAGGATAAAAATCCATGTGCATTTCTAACTACATACTTCAGTCTTGTGTGTGGTGACACAAGTCCAAATGGTTTTTTATTTCTTTTTGCAAAGTGTGTTATTTATTTACAATGTCTTTAAAATAATGTGGACTGGTTTTTTCAGAGATTGGGATAGGGTTTTCGAAAAAAAAAAATTGATTTTTATTTTCCTTTCATAATTAAAACTAATATGAGTAATGCCAAAAGGGAAAAGTTAAAGAATCCACCCAGGGATGTATTCACCCATGAGGATGAGCTGTGACAAATATTTCTTTTCAGTAAAGCTTTAATCTAGCGAGCCTTGGAGCTTTGGCAGTGGTGACATTCTCCAGGAGCAATGTGCTGATATCATCGTGGTTTGAACAGCCTGAACTGCCCCAGGAAACTCAGCCTTTAGGCCATTTGCAGCACTGGGCTGCACAAACCACACAATTCCTTACCCTGCAGGAGTGAAAGAGGAAATCTGATGGGCTGTGACCTCCTAAAGGGCAGCTTGAACAGGACTCTTCATTGTCACTAATATTCTGGGATAGATACTTTGGGATCTTTGACCTCGTGTGGATAAAGGTCTCTCTTTAGGATCTCCTTCCTCCCAGAACATCTCTGGGTTTAGCCGCCTGTGGTGCCTTCGTTCCAAACCAACTCCAAGGGAAGGCTGCCACCTACTGAACTCCCAATTTTGTTGCCTGCAACATCTGGATTTGCCAATTTCTCACCCCAAAGTGACCAATTGCTGCCTTTCATTGTAAGGAATGTGTGATGATCAAGGTCCCTACATGGCACGGCTCAGTATAACATTAAAATCTGGGTGAGATTACTGCAGCCTGGCACTTGCTAGCAACTGTATTTTGTTTCTTTCCATTGCAAGCATTAGAACATGTATTTTAACACACTAATGATAAGAGACTGCTTATATCCTCACAATAAAAGTGAAGATAACAGCCCACGTAGCATTGCTGTTATCTGACCCTGATTTGAACTCTTCACTGCTCTACGTGCTAAAATGATCTGCTAAGGATTTCTTTGGAAATTCACTAATAATTGATGCGATATTTCAGTCCCAGTCTCACAAAATTTAGAAGTGTCTTTAAAAAGAATTAAACCAATAAGACTCCTCACACTTCCCACTAGATGCTCAAGCGAATTTCATCAAAGATTGTCATGCAAAAAATTTCAATTATCATTCCATAAATATGGATGAAATAAAGTCTATATTTACCCCATAAACTCTTCTATTCATTCTGAGATGACTGAAATTTCAGATCTCTTCATGGTTTTTCCTTCTAAAAAATCTTTCTTTTGGCAAAGCAGAGGGAAACAAATTCCATTTTTGGACATGTGCATATTCATTTCCAAAGGAAAAGAGGACAATTTCAGTTTTGTATAAAAACTGAATCTCACAGATTGAGTATTTTTGACACCTTTTAGATATAGCTTCAAACTTTTGTTCAAAGTTGGTGATTTGGCTTCTCATGGATCATTTGGGTTAGAGAATGACTACAGTAACTTCATGGAACAAAACCAAGTATCTCCATAATATAAAGCTTTGTTTCACATGCCTCTGCTGGGGAAAAGAAAGAAGAGACTGAAATAAAGATTAAAATGGGAGAGATGAGGGTATTTCAGACTGGAAAAAAACTTTGAGAATTCTGTAAAAGGATTAGCTTAGATTTGCATTGCAGTCTTTTGGTGACCTTGCATAAACAAACTTCAGCATCTGATAACTTGAGGTCTTTCCTTTAGGCAGCTGCTGGACCATTTGTAAAATTAGGATTCTTCAAAGCTCCTGCCACATTTCAGCAAAATCTTCTACAGGTGCTCCCTCAAAATTTGGCAGAAAATAAGATAATGGGTGGGGGGGGGGAACACAGTAGAAAACACATTGGCCGAAGCATCAATTCTATATATTTTATTTTATTTTTTTATTATTTGCAGGATTTAACTGTCACTGTGCAAAGTAGGCAGTGCTGCTCTCTGCATCCAGCCTGGCAGAAAATTATCTTCAAGCAATATCAGCAACATCTTGTGTCACAATTTAGTTCCTGGTATTTCTAAACCACAGAGGTAACTCTTGGCCAGAAAATTCCCATTACTTCAGTACTTTCTGTTGCTACATGTTCCTTTCAGTTTTGCAGTGTATTTCTAAAGAGCCGTCACAGCTCACAGTTGGTGTACTTTAGGGGAGGTAAAATGTCTTTTAGGCAGCAGGTGATTCTGGGTATTCCACACATTGGAAAAACCAGGCTGTGACTCAGTCATGGCAGGATCTACCCCTACTCCTTCACCTTAGTTTAGCACTCATTTAAAGAAATTATCTCATGGATTCACTCTTTTTCCTCTCAGGCAGTCGGAGCCCCTGCTGTACATTTGTACTTTGGGGAGGGTGCAGATAAGACCTGGTACAAATTAGCCAAAGTGCTCTCTTTGAGCTTGAGGGAAATAGGGGATCCAGCCCTGATTTTAGTTTAACTACATCAGCACTGCTTCAGGCATCCTGAACTAGTTATTTTGCTTTGAGAAAAGAGCAGCTGACATAATCATTCTTATTTTGTGATGAAGCAGAAAATCCAGTAGAAACAAGCTGTTATAATGTGCTTTTTATGCCTTTTTTTCTTTGCCCTCCTCCATAGCTTCCATTCTTGGGTTCTTTTCAGGTGAGTTCTCCCACTCATGAAAGCTGACAGGTTTCAGAGGATGTTCAAACAGCTGGTTCTGATGTGATGGTTCCCTTTTCCAGCAGGCATTGGCTTGAAACCCATCAAGCCTTAGCCATCTTTCATAGGGATCAAGGGCTCAACTCTAGAAAATATTAAAGCATCCAAACACTTGTGATTGCAGTGAGATTACTCATGGGCTTAATGTGCTTAGTACCTGGCTGATTCATGCTATAATAGGAGGCTCTTTGTGCTGTAGAAGGAAATAATAAGAGGCTTGACTCTGTAGCTTGTTAGGTGAAGTTCAGTAGTAAAAACCCTTATCACCAAATAGTTGGTATTTAGGGGATGATTCTATTTATAGAAACACATTTCTTTATTTCCATGCACTGTTTATTCAGAGATTCATCTTTTCTGGTTATCATAAATATGTAGGTTGCTAGAGGTGCTTTTATATGTCACGCTTCTTCCTCTGTGCAAGAACAAACCGATGCTTTATTCTATTTGCAGCAAATTGTTGCTGAGTATAGATGGTGCAGAGCAGAGAGTTTCATGTGTTTTCTTTGTTTCTTTGCAGAAAAATGAAGTGACAGGTGCTTAGCCTCATTTTTCATGCTAGCTTTGCCATGCCATTTTCACCAATAATGAAGGCAGCTGCCAGAGCTTGAGGAAATCAGGCGAAAAATTCAGCTGGCAGGTAGACCCAGTCACTTTAAGAAATGTAATCTTATGTTAGCAGATGGTAATTAAAAGGCAGAAGAAATAAAATTTTGTCTCAGTTTTCTGCACTGTTACATCAATTAAATCTGCAATAGAAATGCAAGCGGAAAATATAATTTATTGTCATGTGGCTACACAGTATGATTGTATGCAAATCTAATGATTTGTTTTGCAAAGACAATTGCAGGTTTTTTTAACCTAAGCAGAATAACTGATCATTTCCAGAGAGTATGTGTGTGCAGTAAATCTTCAGTCTTTAATATGCCTGATGCAATGAAAAGCATCTCCTTGTTTTCTATTGGTTGTTAAACCTCAAATTACGTTCTGTTTTCTATCCAGTTCCAGCTTTCAGTAACACCAATTTAAATCCGAGCCCTTCAGTCTGTCTGAGTGTGGAGAGCTAATCTAGCTCAGGCCTCAGCAGGGGTGCATCCTGTTAAAAGAGAATATCCAAAAAGTGCAGGATTGAACTGGGTAAGTGATGTTATGATCCTACAGGAAAATGACGTTTCAGCTCTGACAAGATTTCTAAGGATTTTCTGTTGCTCCTGCTACTTGCAGACATCTAGCTTTGAGGACAGAGCCTTATCATTTCTCATATGTTACTACTTATGGCTTCTAGGATCACGAACAACATGTGCACATCACTTGAAGTGTGAAATAATTACATAATTAAAGCTCATTATGGCAGAGGCGAAATGCTGGTGTAGCTATGTCACTGTTTCCGGAGCTGGCTGGGATTTGCAGGGCTCTTATGAGTCATGCACAAATATTCACCCACTTTTAGAAAAGTTCACCCAATTTTGAATGTTACAGTGTAATCAAACTTGAATGATATTTTACTAAGTGCTATTATTCATTTTTAAAAGACATAGGGTTTTCTAGTTTAAAATTGATTGACCAGATGTTTATTTTGTGTCTCTGCAGATCCAAGCCAGGTGATGCTGAGACCACACGTCCTTTCTTACCTCTCTTGCACCAAGTCTGCATTAAAGACAAAAAGAAATAACCTAGATATGTTGGTTAAAAGTGCAGTTTCCAGTTCTTCTGTCCCATTGACTGATTGCTGATGACTTTGAGCATAATGGAAATTTTATTGCTGTAGCTCCCATTCTAGTGAGACTGGCAGAGCAGGCAACATTTTTTTCAGTTTTTCTTAAGTGTTCAGTTGAGCAGAAATGCAAACACACTCCTTAAAGCTACAGTGATCAAAAGCATCCCTTCAGACCAACGAGTTAACTCTAGTTGTGTCTGATGAAATTCTTGCTCATTTAAACCTATAAAAATAGATGATCATATAAATACCTGGAATTTTTATAAGTTCTTATCAGTAAATAGTATTTTTTCTAGAGTCCCAGGCCAGATCTGATTCTTGGACCTGGCTGAAAGCTTAGGGCATTTAACCCATCCTTCTAAACATCAGTTTGTAGCTTCCTAGTTTTTGTGACTGCCTCACCACACTGTCAAGCCTAAAATTCTTATGAGTACCAAAGATTACAAACGAACAAAACAAATAAAGGAATTAGAAAAGTAAGGTACAAGTGTGAGAAATTTTCCCTGCCTGCTCTGTGTTAAATGGGAGAGAGCTTGCTAATGCTGCTTAGTATTCTTTTTTTTTTTTTTGCCTTACCATTGAACTTAGGCACTGAGTAAGGTTCTCCACCACTCTTAAGCCTTTTGTTTTCTCTAGACACTGACATTTAACCTCTAAGGTGTTCAGCTGCAGGTTTTAGATCTGGAAGCTCCATTTGCACCTGGCTTTGCCAAGGTGCTTTACACAGCAAGTCTGTAACAGATTCTGAATGCCTGGGGTGGCTGAGGATGCTCATTGCTGTCTGAAAAGCCAGTGCTGCTGGTTTTGAAATTTTATCTGCGCCCTCTGAGAAATGATCTTTTTATATACCCAAAGGATGAAGACCTTTCAGCTAAGGCCTTCCAAGAAATGAATGTTGTATTCTTCCTGCCAGGGATTTGTCCTGAAGAAGGAAACAGATGCTTCGCTTGATTTCTCCTCTCACACAGAAACCAATGAAGAAGGTAATACAAAGTCAAATTTTGAAAATGTACAAAGCAAACTCAATGCATACTGCCACTGGGCATTCTATAAAATATTTTAATGCCCTTTGGAATTTTGTGGCCTTATTCTTAAAGTGCCCTATTTGGGGCACTTAGAGGATCCCAATAGTCTTAAAATGCTGAACAGCCTTTCCTGATAAATTTGGGTTCCTGGGTAAGTTGTATCCATCACTAAAATCACATAAATAAATAAATACTGGCTTCAGTATTTATGTACTGCCCCTTGTGAATCTTCTAAGCAGTTTCCTCCTCCATTTTCAGAGTTGACAGATATTTGGGGTGTGGTTTGAGAAATGGCAGGGGTGTTTGGACTAGGAAATGCTCTGGTCTGAAAATAAAGTCAGAGGGGTTAAGTATGCTCTAAAAGAGAGAGGTGATGTGGGAGAGTAAGAAAATAGTTTGGATTCAGTTTGACATTTTCTTTTATAATACTTGCCCTCAGTCAGGTTGCTCAGCGATAGTAATTTCTCAGCACAATGTCAGGGACATAAAAGAATGTGACAACCTTCCCTGCTAACCCAGGCTGCCTGATAGAAATTATCATTCATTATCATTATTAGTGTAACTAACCAACCCCAAGTCTGATCCCATTCCAGTGGCACGGAAATGGCAAAAATCCCAGTCACATCAACAGTCCAGGCTCAGGCCTGAAGCTCTATTATTTGAAGAAATCCAATGGTGATTACTGACTGGAGTTCTGTTATTTTATCTGGGATTTATGTGCTGTTTTTTAATGGAGTGTGTTAAATGAGAAGCTTTTAAAGACTAGCTACTACAAGAAAAATAATTTAACATGATTTTATAGTTTTTGTATATGTTACCAGATGTAGCCAATCAATCAATAAAACAGCTTTTCTTGGAGAGCATTCTGCTTCAGTGGCTAAACTTCCGTAATTACCCTGCCATCACAATTAAAAATTATCTAGATTCCTTCTTTCTAGTTTGCTCAAGCTGATGAGAAGCTGATAAGATGGAGTTTCAGTGCAAGTGACATGTAATCACTTGGCAACATTCAAATACAGAGTATTTCAAAATCAAATCTCTACGACTGCACATTACTTTGAGGAAATGTGTCAACAAAATGCTGTCAGCTCCTTGCCTCTTGACAAGCTGTACAGATTTTAGATGACTCTTAACCATAGCTTGTCCATCAAATCAGCAGATGTCCTTTTTGGCACTATTGGTAGTGCAGTTAGGTTGCTTGGTGGCTTTTTTAAAAGGCAGGAAAGAGTTTCTGATCATAGCTGAGGCCTGAGATGCAGTTTTGGGTAGAGAGGAATGAGTGAAGCTTATTTCTGATGTACCTGGCAATGAGAAGAAGGAAGCCCTGCACACTTTGCTCATTTGCACTCAGATAGGGATGGGGTGTCCTCAAGGACAGGAATGACTAATTGGAAGCTGCTTCTCTCTCTCAGCCCCAGAAAACGAAACAAATGCTCAGAGCACTCACTCAGGCTGCCAAGTGTCACATGTCTCGATGATTTTTGCTGCTGTCAGTGCAGTGTGTAATTTCCACCCTTTCAAGAGGGACAGCACTGAAATAGAGCCCATTTCCCTGTCTGAGAGAAGCCTTTGAGGTCCTTCTGGTTGCTCTTATCCTTCCTCTTGTGGATTGGCTCGGCTGGAGAGGTCCGGCTGGTTCTGTTTTCATGGAAAGGGACCGTGATACACAGATTCAGCAGGTTTAATGTTCTACATGCCACTTTAATGGATTGTTGGCTGAGGCATCTTGTCATGAGTTGAGAGACAGTAGAGTGCCTCTCTCAGATTTATGTGTGTCCTGTGGGTATCCTCGTGCTGTACTTACCTAGTGCCTTTCTTGGGCTGCTTTTATTCCCTAAGGCTTCTCAAATAACACAAAACTAAAGGCTGTTTGTAGCCTACCAAAGGTTTGTGGAAAAGAAAGCTGATCTTCTCCATCATATGGATTCTTCAGTTTTAAATTTAAACTGGTTGAACTACCTTCGAACTGTTACACTTTTAAGGATATTTCTGTACGATTTGTGTGCTTTGACTCTATCTTTGCTTGCAAATTAAATCTGATTTCCTTACATTCTGTAATAGCTTGCAGTTTTGTTTTTCCTGGCATGAAAGCTCTTTCCGTTTGTCCTTCAGTTAGTCAAAGGTAGAAGGCGCTTCCTGAGACAGAGACTAGTTTTTCTCACTGGAATTTCAAACTGCAGGATGAGTCTTTTCTGGCACACAGTAAGCTCACCACCATCCACAGTATACATGAAATCATAATCAAAGACAGATGCTTTTGCCTGTTATAAATAATCAGTGCTGCTTGCACAGACCAGGAAAAATCCTTGTTTAGACTGGTCTTACTTTCTTTCTTGGACCTCTGTATTTCCCTTGGCCTTCCCTTTTTTTTTTTTTTTTTTTCATCTTTTCTCTGTCTCTAATTCTAGATATTTGCCTAAGGAAATAAAAGGAATGGGGAAAGTAGATCTTGGCACTCTCTGAATTCTCGGTGGATTACCCTATGGAGTGAAATTAAATACACATGACATATAAAAGGGAACAGCCTTTTAATTTATAGCAAAAATCCCAGTTCACAATAAATCCGTTCTTTCCTGTTTGTTCATGTGCATGATGAGAACATGTCATATGCTTCTGTGAAGCCGATATAGGAGCTCTTTGTTCTGTGTAGGATTAATTTTTTTTTAATTGGTGAAAGGTTCTCTGTAAATATCAAATAGCAATTGTGAATACACTTTTAAATTGGTGATCAAATTCACTTGCTTTTATAGCAAAACCCAGTACAGCACCTTCTATGTTAATAGCTTCTTGTAAATGCGTTGTTCTGCCAACTACAAATTGTCCTCAAGTCATGGTGTGATTTCTGACATGTCAGGGCTCAGAGCCTCTTTTGGGGGAGTATTTTCAGAAGTCTTTGTGGAAAAATTCTGCTCTGGAGGTCAATGCCGTTATGACTTTTTAGCCCTGGGCAGTGCACAAAGCACCCTGTGCTGACTTTTGGGGAAGGTTTTCAGCTGCAGGCGTCCCCCTATCAACATTCTTCTAACTCAAATGTTCTGCACAGTTCCTGACTAAACTGTGTGAATGTTTTGCTGTGGTGCTTTGTCCTCTAGACTTCCAAATTCTTGTGCTGGTTAATTTTTTTCAGCAATGTATAGCGTGATGAGGCAGGGATTGTGAAAAGAGCCTTGCACCACTACAGGGTTGCTGCTACACAACCAATGGTGTTCTGTGTTCTTGCAGGGGTTTTGCAAAGGCCTGACATTAAGAAATGAGAATATAATTTTGCTTTGTTTTTTTAATCCCAATGGTTCACCACAAAAAACACCACTGCCAGTGCTTTGATAGAAATCCAGGCTGGTCCTGTTCCAGGAGACCCAGGCTTTTTTCCCCAAAGGTCAGCTTGTTCATGATAAAGTAGGGATTGAGAAACCTTTTTTCTTCCTTTCTCCCTGCTTGGTTTGTTGCTTTTTTTAAACATATGGGCTAATTCCAGTATTAACTGCTTCAACTCTTATTTCAGCGTGGTAAAAATTAAATTGCTATAGCTGCTTGCCCATTACTATTTACAGCTTTCTCCTTTACTGACTGTTTTCCTCCTCTGCACAAGACCATAAATACATTAAAGAGCAAAGGAAGGAATGATTGTTTTGCCTTTGACACACAGATTCTCAAGCTTGTTGATATTAGTCACATTGATCAATCATCTTACAGAGTATAGGTTTTCTTAAGGCAAGCATCATCTGATTCAAGTAATTAATCCACTCCTCTGAAAAAAATACATGTTCTAGGCATTAAGGTGACTTATTGATACCAGTTGCCACAAAAACCATGCCAGATAGGTCAGATGTGGTTTAACTGGCTCTTGGATTTCTGAGCAGCAGTCAGGCTTTGCCTGTCATAATTTTGCCTGATTTTCCACTTCTCCAGGAATCATTTAAGAGTATAATAACATGAGTCCAATGAGCTGGAATCCCTCTGCTTCAGCTGCCTTGGCCTGTGCAACTTCATCACTCTTCTCTCATGATATGTTCTAGGGAATGAAAACCCCATGGGGCAAGGTGCAGGATCAAACCCTCACTGAAATTCCTGCTCTATCTGGAGTGCCATCGAGTCTTTCTGAAGCCTTTGAGTTAGGAAGTGGCACATTTCCTGAGAGCTGATACTCTGTGTTTAAGATATAGTCATGGCAGAAATGTCACACTGAGCGTATCCCAGTGGATATTTACACCCATTTAATCATCCTTTGGAGAAGTGACGCACATATCACTGGTGATATGAACGCTGTGTATTGACTTTCCAGCTCTACTGGATATAGCTTTATCACATTTGGTTAATAAAACCAAGTCATAAACTGTTCTCTGGAAGAGGTTTCCTTTTCTCCTCCTCTGTGCTTTCTTTCTTTCTACCCTGTTGTTGGATTTGTCTGTCTCTGATAAAATGACAAATTAGAATGAAAACCAATTAATTACTTTATTAAGGAATGCTGACTCACACTGCTTTTGGGTCACAGTTGCAAACAGAAGCATCTTGTCCAGAAGCATGAATTTCACTAATATGTTGCATAAAATCCTTTTAAAATCCTTCAGTTAAACCAATGCAATCTGTTTAAATGTTTCTTCTTGTGGATGAGGGAAACCCAGCTGATAAATATTTTAGGACAAATCATGCAGTCACTACATTAAAGTGAATTAATATAGTTGATGCTTTTGTGATTGACCAGCACAAGCTGTGTTGTTGCAAGCTTTCTGTTAGCAGTCTGCACCTCCAGCCTCTTTTGAGGCTCTTTCATCAAAACCAAGCAGTTTAACTGTGGTGCTCTGCCTGCACAAATAAGATCATTGCCACTGAAACAGTCCATTAGACTGATTTTGCAAGCACACAAAAGGTATGAGCACCTTCTCGTGAGTAATTGTATATCTGACCTAACGCGCTGTGTTTGCAATCCTTTCATTTGATGCCACTTGAAACTAAGCCTAATTCGTCCTTCCCCTCACCCAGAGAAGGATATTTGTAAGCCAAAACCCATGCAGCTGTGATTTAATCTTAATACCTGTTACATGGCTGAGAAGCCTGGCTTAATGCTGCTAACTGGTAGTCAGCTTGTCTGTGTCAAAACAGGGAGTGAAAAAAATTTTAAAATGCTGTTTGTGCACAGGAGCACAGCATCAAGGATTTCAGCAGGCATGCTGTAAATAAGAAAGTTCATTACAAAAATAACCAGTTATGAGCTAAGGACATTTCACTCTCAAGCATGAGTTAAGTCAGCCTCTATAATTTATCAAAGTCTGGTTTAGTTTCTCTGGTGATGAGTCCACATCACAAAGTCACTTTGAAGAAAGTGGTTTTGGGGGCAACCAAGAGGCAACAGACTGGAGCAAGGTGAGTGGCTGGCAGTGCAAAAGAGACTTTCAGCTGTGTTTTCTGAGAGGTGCTGCTGTGTGCAGATGTGAATTTGTGTATCTGTGCTTCAGAGAAAACATGGGAACAGCCCAGAGCAGGGACAGAGCTGAGGAGCAAAGATGGAAGGCAACGTGGGATGTAACAGAAACAAAAAGATTGTGAGCTGGATATGGACCAGCCTTCTTTTTTAGTTTACTAAGGCAATTAATTCTGTCCAGGACATTTCATTTTACATCATGTCTGTCTTAGTTTTCAGTAGTCTGCCTCTGCCATTTGCTTAGATATTAAAATGGCCTTTCTTACTTGCTCTTCGTCTTGGCAGTTTTCAGTGGGACTGCCAAGAAAACTAAAACCCTCTTCCTAATTCTTCGAAAGCATAATCAGGGAGTTAAGAAGCCAAGATTAGTCTTGCTAATAAATGTGTACAAGAGAACTCCTTTGGGGATTTCTGTTTTTCTAAGTATTTGCTTTAAAGGATTATGAGTTTCTACCCACCCCCAGGGAGATAGCTGGATTTTGTCTTGTCCTTCTCTGTTTTGTGGAAGGGAAGAGAAAATATGCAGTCAGTCTGGTCACTGATTTTCCAAAAGACCTTTTTTTCGCTATTTTGGCAGTGGCAATGTTTTGCTTTTCAAGGACACTACTAAGACACAGCCCATCCCCTGAGGAACTGTGCTCAGTACTATTTGTTTCCTCCGGGAATAACAGCAGGGACGGTAGCTCTGTCAAATTTCTGTGTCAAGGTCACCATTCCTTGCAGGGGCTGCTTGGCTTGCCTCGGAGAAAGGGACAGGAGTCTCTAGGTAAACAGAAATCGCTGCGTGATAAGGAGTGCGCATTCACAGACATGCAGAATCCTTATTTTGGGTTGCTTTAGGCTATGGGAGAACACGTCTCGGCACATCTTTGTCTGATCCCAGCTGGTGCCCTGGAGAAGGAGCAGCCGTGAATGGGTGGAATTTCCACCTGGGAACAGAGGAGCTGCACAGCATCCATCCTCCAGCGTGTGAGCCTCTGTCAGAGCAGCGTGAATGGATCCAGCCTGATCAATGGCTTGGTGCTGGCTGCACTCACTGATTACTCTGAGACCATTCATAAATTGCAGTTCAAGCAGGAGCATTTTTCAAGAGCCTGAAACAATTAGGTGCGTAGATTGAAATAATGCGGTGTCATAGTAGTTTTACACCGCATGTCTGGAGTATGTGGTATTTAGTCTTTGCTGTTGGAAGCCGCCATCTGTGCAAACATTTTAACTGATACCATTCTGAAAGAAGTCTGACGAGTGGCAGAAGAAAAATAAGTTATTTAATTAATGATTTGGTTGCACATATGGACATGTAATCCCTGGCCAGATGCATTCAGACATTTTGGGTCTTATATAAGCAGCATGGTAGGTCTTTAGATAGCCAGTTACAGGCATCCACAATGAAGTTCGTACTGCCAAAACTCCCTTTATTTTTAATTTTTGGGGGGACGGGGGTGTTGCTCTGTGTGTGTACTTCATCCCTCACCTCCTCTTGCGTTTCTGGTTTTGCCTTTCCAGTGCAGCAACACCCCCTTCAGCTGAGGCCCTTCGGATTGCTTTGATATAAACATTCTAAAAGATCAAAGAGAAAGCAAGGCTCAGCTGGTGGCCTTTCCCTTTAAAGCAGTGACTTCTAGGCCGTGTCTCTGCTACAGATGTTTGCTGGCAGGGCTGTGTCAAGCCAGGTTTGATGGGGAGTTTGATCCCTGTCAGGCAGATCTGTGTGAGCAGAAGCCCTCGGAGCAGATGCGATTTTTCGGGTTGTGCCACATGCGTTGGCTTGGCAGGAGGAGCACTGGATGGGGCTGGCTGTGCTCATGTGCAAGGGCAACTCTGTCAGCTCAAAAGGAATTTGCACATGGGGAACTCTGCCGCTGCTTATGCAGGGGTGCCCAGGCTGAGCCCTTAAAATGATACTGCTCTGCTGGCAAAGACTCTGCAAGAAATGTGGTAAAACAACTCCGTCTTCTGTTTTAGCAACTGGTTTAGCCTGTGCTGGTGCAGAAACCCTCTCTGAGGCAGGCTTTCTTCAGCTGGAATGGGTTTATCCTCTACAGTTTAATTCTATCTCATTTGTTGGAAAACCTTTATATAAAAGCAAGACAACAGTTTCTCCCCCATAGTTGGGTTTTTAGTAGAACTCCTGCCGTGAGGATCAAGAGAGAGAAGATGGACCTCTAAAACGTGACTTGCCTTAAGAAGCCTTTCCATCTCTGGTGGAAATGCAGTGCTTCTCTCTTTGCCAGAGTGGATCATAATTCCAGTGCTCTAAGAAATGTTTCCTCTTGGTAATGACTCGAATATGTCAGTAATTTAGGTACTTAAGAATTCCTTTCATTTTCAGGATGTTGTGTTTGTAGTGCCAAAGGAGATGGATTTTGGGGAAAGCAGCTTAATTTCTAAATGGCTGAAATGGAATTATGGGCTGCTGAGACTGTGCTTGACAGAGGTGTGCTCAGGACACATCTGTGCCCACAACCAACATTCAGAACTGCACCTTCTGGAACAGAAAAAGAAATAGCTCTACTTTTTGCAATGAGAGCAGCTCTTGGCTTGGTCTTTAGGCAAAATTTAGGGTGTGATACTGTTCTCTCCTGCCACATTCTAGACACGATCTAGACTAAATTACTTTTTCTTTAATTTATTTTCTTACTGGTTTTGGGTTTTTGGGTGTTGTTTTTTCTTTTGGTTGGTTGGCAGTTTTTTTGATTGTTTTTTCATGTGTTTTTGGGGGCTTTTTTGTTTTGTTTTGGTTTAGTTTGGTTTGGTTTTTTTATAAGTACTAAAGATGGTCCAGGTTGTTGATTACTTGTGAACTTTAATGGATATTACTGAACTCCACTACCTGAAATAAGGTAGGCCTATCTAACACAAGTTTTGTTTGGTTGAGGTTTTTAATAAGAGAAATTTCCTTTGCTGAAAAACAAGCTTTTACAAATGCTATTTTCTAATGCTTCCATCTTTTTGAACACATCTAGAATTTACTCCCTCCCTAGACTTTTTGCTTTTATTTTACCTAAGGTTTGAATTTTTATACTGTTGCTAGGTTTATTGAGCTTACAGTAAAGGATTTTTTTAAAGTAATGATTTAAAGGTGTTTTTTAAAAAGTATGATCTTCAAGCCTACTTCTGCAACAACCTACTCACTTGGGGAACTTATCCAAAGCTCTCTGAAATCAATGGAAAACCTCCAGAAAGTTTCATGAGCTTTGGCTGAGGCCTGTTTTGAGAGCATGAGAATGAAGGCATTTTTGGTTTTCACTGTTGCATTCTTAAATCTGAATAAGCAGAAAATTGGATTTATTGCTAATGCAAGTGGATCTAGAATAACAAAGGACCTGTAGTTCTCTGCTGTAAGGGATATGGTTTGGCAAGACGTAGAACAGGTAGCTCTTACAATGTGAAAAATGTAGACAATTGGAATTAACTGCAACCAAATGTACCCTGGAAGCACGACTGTAATTTATAATGCAGTCAGGAATGCACTGCAGTCTCCTCAATCGATAAACTAATGGGAAAAATGTCTGCAATTAATTACAAATCAACTGGGTCAATATCCTTTAAATGAAAGATATGAAATTGCTAACATTTGGATGGAACTTCTTTGCCAAGTATATTTATAAACCTCATATAAAATACAATATTTATAAAGAGAATAAAAGCTCCTTTCACTGTTAAAAGGCAGCACTCTGAATGGCTGATTTTCTTTTGCTCTAAAAATTTGACTGAACTGACTTTATTTCAACAAGGTTTGCTACTGTGTATAAAAGACCTGAAGTAATCTCTTACCTTTGATTCAAGACCATACAGTGAAGCATAAGAGCTATAAATAAATATATATACAAACAGGACTCCCAGAGTGATGCTGCTCATGACTTCATGGTCAAAACATCTAAAATGATGAAAGTTTGTGGCCCAATGATTCTCCCAGTCGATGTCAGGACCTGAAGTGTTCTGATCTGTGATCTCAGCAAACCAACACCTTATAGAAAAACAGAAATATAGAAAAACTATCACATTTATAGAAATAGCCCCCAAAAGGGCAGCTGGGGTGGGAGGAGATGGGCTAATGCTGGCACTGGAAAGCAGCTCGGTCTGTGGGGTCTCAGCTTCAAACCACCCTGGGCCTTTCTGATTTGCAGCTATCATCACACGTGGCGTCAGGAGTTCCGCGGTGATGTTTGAGCAGCATTGAGTCGCTGCTTTTTCACCTCATGAATCTTGGTGTTTAGATTTTTGTTTTGTTTAGAGTATTTTTCTTTTTTCTCCTCCTTCCCAGACTGTCATGGCTAAGACCATTTTCCTCATCTACCCAAATCTCAGTCCCAAAGGACTGCAGGGAACGGAGCGTTTTTGGAGTCTTGGCTGCTGTGTGGGTTTCACGAAGCTTTGATAAAACATCTTCGATCTGGGCTGTGGATTTCTTTTCAAGTAGCACATTGCTGAGCTGGGCTAGCTCTGGCAAGGCTAGAAGCACTAAATCACCACCAACATTGCAATATTTTAGGTAAGCATGGTCTGTCTCAATGTGAATGACATCCTTGGCTCACAAAACACTTCTGCTGCTTGGAACAAGAATGTGCTGTTTCCAGTCCTCTTCACTTTCTTGTGACACGTTTTTTCTCAGCCTCTTCCAAAAAAATCAAGGGAGTTTATAATGTATAATTAAATGTAGGTATGTTGGTGTATTGTAATATGTTCATTAATATAAAGGTAGGAATTAAGGAAACCATGACAACTGCTCATGATTCTACCAAAGAAGTCCATTTTTTGAGTGGAAATTATGTCACAATGGTTGTTTGTTATCACCGTGACCAGACATTTCTATGCTGTTTAACCTTCTTATATCCAACCCAGAAGTCATCATGCCACTTATTTTTCACCTCCAGATTTTTAGTGCTTGGTCATTTCATCTTTTATCTTTCTAGAGACTGAGTTCTGATTTGAGTTCCTATTTCTCACTTGCAGTGACAGGGAGAAATGTTAGTCAGCTTCATCTGGAAGAGAAATTTATTCTAGAAATGTCCAGGCTGTTTCTTTATTATTTAATTTTATATATGTTATATAAATGTTCATAGGCTCTTTAAAAAAAACCCAAACAAACAGAACATTTTAAAAAATTCCCAAATGACTGAATAAATGAATGGCTCATACTATTTTAATAAAAGATGATATTAAGACAACACTGACAAATATATTATTGGTTTTGTCAAAATGTTAGTGGTATCACTCGTGATGATACAGACACATGAAAATTACCAGAGAAAATGCCTGAATTTCCCATTTATAGAAATAACACTGCAAAGCTAATACTGCTCTTATTCAAAACACATTCCACCTGCTCAGGAAATTGCAGATAGATTAGAAATGTTGATGAAACCTGTACAACAAGAAATTCTATTACGGTGGCATTAGCTGATTTCCCTTCAACCTGCAGAAGCACAACCATTTTCTTTGTCTGCATTTTCATCATTATATATTCAAAAGAAATTAAACACATGATATTTGCATTATTAGGAATATATTTTTGTTAACTAATTGGCAATGAAATTTGTTTTCACATACAATTCATGAGGTTAAATCTTCTGAAAATTAAAACACAAAACAAATGCAACCAAGAAAAACCCAGTCAAGCAAAACCTACAACAATTTTACATAGAGATGTCTGCATTTCTAGTCAACTAAAGATTGTTGCCTCCACAATTCTATTGTAGGCCATGCTTCATTTCTTTTGACTTTCTCTTCAGTTAATCATTGGGTTTCCTAAATGCAAATGCATTATGACAATGATCAGGTTTTAATTTAAATTTAAATGCATTCCTTAGTATATTAAGGCTTCCTTCCTTCCTTCCTTCCTTCCTTCCTTCCTTCCTTCCTTCCTTCCTTCCTTCCTTCCTTCCTTCCTTCCTTCCTTCCTTCCTTCCTTCCTTCCTTCCTTCCTTCCTTCCTTCCTTCCTTCCTTCCTTCCTTCCTTCCTTCCTTCCTTCCTTCCTTCCTTCCTTCCTTCCTTCCTTCCTTCCTTCCTTCCTTCCTTCCCTCCTTCCCTCCTTCCCTCCTTCCCTCCTTCCCCCCTCCCTCCTCTGTAACATCACAGAATTTTTTCTGTCTTTGTCACAGTTTAGTCAGTCGTTCTTTCAGAGACAGACTCTGAAGCTTTTACAGCCTTTGGCCTGGTGAGGCTGCTGGCACTGAGTGGTCTCGTGGTGTAAGTGGGAGTGGAAAAGGATCATAGAATAGGGAATTTGTGATTCAGCAGAGTTGAGATAGCTGGGAAGGGAAGACATCTTGAAAAATACAAAGCTCGAGGATTTCTCCCTTTGATTTCCAAGTGTGCTGTTACTTTGTTCCATTGCCTTGCCCAATTCAGTTCAGTTTACCTGCTTGTAAAACCTGCTCCATAATATTTGCTTGATTTACTGTGATTAAGTCTGCTGGTTTCAGTTTAGGTCCACTTCTTGTTATTTTATACATTATAAGAAACTGAAGTCTCTTCTTTGGCGAAGGTATTACTTTCAAGCATAATATAAACAGAGCAGCACAAAATTCTGAGATTAATTAAGGGAAGCTGGGCAGCTGGGAACACCAAAAATAGCATGGACATTCTTTGCAAAGAAAGCTGGAGGTGTTGGGAGTTGAATCAACATCTGGTAATTCATCAATATGTGTGTTATCTACTTCCTTCTAAAGGGGCTAACCTGATTTTTAAACAATTTATTAAAGCATTTTAGAAAAACCTTGAAAGTTTCCAAAAATAATTATATCAGCCAAATACGTTTTGTGTGCGATCTCTACAAAGTGAACCATATAAAACCAGTATCTGGTAGGAGTGGGGTTTTAAAAAAAATGTATTTTATCAAATTGACAAATTAAGAACTTTGTTTTATTAATTAAAAGATCAGCCAATTTGTCATGGATTTTAATATAAACTAACTTCTGGCCTTTCCTCCTTGCATGTCCTCACATAATTTCTCTAATTGGTTTTAGTGGTTACGTACATTTATCTAAATGCTGTATCTGGAATCAAATACTCCTTTTGATTTAACTTCTAAGTTAAAAATACACACATGTTCATGATGTTAAGTCAGCCTGTAACAAAGCTCAATTGTTTGGCTCTCATGAGACAGCAGTGGAACAGTGCTGCACATGGGTTGCTGAAACCAGCTACGGAAAGGTGTTCTGCACTGAACATTCTCCTGGATTTTTAAAAACTATTTTAGCATCCTGACACAGTGTCTCATTGGAATAAACTGCTGCCAACAGTAGATACAAATTTAGTGTGTCCCCAGCCTGTTTTGTGAAATTATGGCACAACTCTTTGAAACTATGCCAGTTCAGGATACAAGCAAAAGGGCTGCTAGCTCTGGCTTGCTACTGTAAATGTAAAACATTAAAATGATGATTAATGTCAAATTGATGGAATTCAGTCCTGCCCAGGAAATTCAAAGACCTAACAGGGAAAGGAGACAGAAATAGGTATCATAGTTCTGGGGCTTGATTTGTTTTCTTGAAACTTGATTCTCCTCTGCCTGAAATCTGCTAGAAGTTAGGGAAGATCAATAGCATTTGATTGTGAGCCTTAGGCAGGAAGGGAGTGCTCTAGGTTGTGCTAACATGGGGTAATTTGAATTTGGTGCTATTTTCCCTCCCCTTTCTTTCCTCATTGGCCAAATTCACTTTACTTAGGCACTGTTTGGTCTGTGACCTTTTCATCTTTTTTCCTTCTGGGGTTCGTTAGTTATTTTCCTTCATTCCCATCATCATCTAACCCAAGTGCTGGCCACTGTTTACACATCCTTCTCCAGAGGTAGGAACCAGAATTCAATTCGAGGAGAAAGGGCCTGGACAGCATTAGGAGCGGAACATCAGCTCGTGGGTGGAAGTTATTAGACTGAAGAGTTGATCAACATCACCTTTTTCCCAATTTTTTAACACAGCTCTGTGGCAGCCTGGAGGCCCCTCATGTCACAGGGAGACAGGAGAGACAAGAAGGCAAAGAAGCCTCTTGAGAGTGTCATTTTAGTGTCTGAAAAGCTGTGCTTACTCTTATTCTACACTTGTAGCTCTTTCATCCTTCTTCCAAATGCCTCTGTTGCTGCCCCTTGCCTTCCTCAGCTCTAAAACAGCAATGGCACGTCTGCTGCCTGATGCTGAACTGAGTGATTTGTGTTTTGAAATTCCCCTGAACACATAAAGTGTGGGGATTGCTTATCCGTTATTGCTTATTTATTATTATCCTAGCAAGATTCCACTCGGGGCATTGATTTTAATTGCTTGATATATTTGTTCATAAGAAATTCTCTCTCCCCTGTAGTTTGGAAATGTGGATATATCTGAATTACATTCAAGCAAAATCTGACTGGGGATATACTGGTGTGGACTGAAGATATGTTGATAAGTCTCTTTAATGCTACGTTTATGACAGGTGAAGCCAAGGGAAGAGAACAGTTATGTCACTTACGCAAAGGATCCAACAAAAGAAAGAAAATCTTCACCAACACTGCCAGAAATACCCACAATTTCATTCTGATCACATTTAGGTAACTTAATCTTTCAGTGTCTGGTAGTTTTTGTTTTGTGGTTGTGTTACAGTTGTGCAACAAAATTGAACAGAAATAAGTAATGTGCTTGGGGTGAATTTCGCATCATTAAATTGATGTGTATCATTTCCTTTAAAAAGTTAACATGGCAAGAGATTTAAAATGTGTGTTAATTTTAATAGATACAAATTACTGTAATCAGATCAAGATATAAATTACTATAATCATGTCCGCTTAAATCTTCCAGTGATTATAATGCCCTTGTTTCAGTGTCATGTTCCTAACAAGATATTAATTCCTTGTTGTGAGTGGTTTTTCAGTGGGTATAACCAGGTACTGTAAAAAACACTGCTCTTGGGGGAGACAGCTATCACTTTCAGTGGCAAAAACCAAGATAGGCAAAGGCAAGATTCTCTGTAGAGAAACCTGTGCCCACATTACTGTGGGTATTTGCAATGATTTGAGAAAATTGTTATCCAGTGAAAAGCACTGCTGTTTTCTACAGATTTAAGGGTAAACTGCTATACTATTTAGCTCCTGTTTTCATCAGAAGTCATGTGGATTTTTGCAAATCAAAACAGGGGAAAGGAGTCTGTTTTGTAACATTTTTGGTATGGGAAAGGGAAAAGGAACTGTTTTGCACTTGAAGGGTCTGCAGTGTAATCAAAGAGGGGTGTTCACAATTTAGAGATGTTTACTATGCTAGGGACTTTTCCCCCCCCTTTCTTTTGGGTCAATTTTCAGGAAAAAAGAAATGTTGGAAAAAAATGAAAGTGACTTCCAAACTTCTGATTTGCTTTTCATCAACTCCTTACTTGATAGCAGCTCTGACAACCTATAATTTAAATAACTGTACTTTTGAGAAATATATTGTCCAGTGAAATGTTTTCCTTATTTCCTCTTAATGACTGGGACTGTTCATTGAGAATAAATATGTAAATAATGTTATTACCATGGAGGAGAGTTAATAGCCTCTAATGGCTTAGAGCCTGTGAGCAATCATGCCCATGAGGAACTCCTTACACAAATAGTCCTGGTAAACTCAAGAGGAGTCTTCATGTGGTAAAATTATTCATACAAGTAAATGTTTGAGAGGAAAATGTCACTGTTCCTCTCCCACATTCCTCCTGTTTCTTCATGAAAGAAAGCCAGTACATGAATATCAGAAGACATTTTTCATCTAATATGTCCCAAATAAGGATTTAATCTAGACTAAACAACAGTTTTGAGTATTTGCTGTAACTATTATTGAAAATGTTTTGAATTTTTCTATTCACTTTCTAGCTTTTAGTTCTTAATTTAAATCATCTGTAGTGCTCCTACTTAGTGTGTTCATTTGGTATTTAATGTTTAGAATATCTGTTTAATACAATTTAATAACCTCTACATTTCAGCTGCACTTTACTTAAAAAGTATTCATTACTCTAAAAAGGTTTTGGAATGAGTGATTCATCAAAGAAGCTAAAATAGCTCAATCTTGTGTCCTGCTAACAAGACGCCAAATAATTGTTTAATTGTAAGTGCACATTCAAATCATTTACAATCAGCTGCAGTGCAGTTTTTAAAGAAATATTGTCTATAAGGGGCTGTGATTTTTGTCTGGCAGGAGGTTATTTCAAAAGTCACAATTGCCCCTGCAGGTACTGAAGTTATCCAATTGCAGTTCTTGTTTGTTTATTACAATTAGTATGTTTTGGTAGAGGTTTTTCATGGATAAATGAAAACTTGCTGATAAAGCAGCTATGTTCCTGAACCAGGTAATAAAACTAATCACAATAGACCTGTGAGTTTTGGGAGCAGGTGTGCAAAATTTCCCATGGTGATTTTAGGGGGTTTGGTGGTTTGGCTTTGTTTGGGGTTTTCTTTTTTGTCTACTGTATAATCCTTGATTCTAAAGGTAAAATAATAACTAACTGCTTTTCATTTAGGCTGATTGCGAGTCAGCTTGGTATCTGCTGAGGAAATTAACTGATGCACCCTCTAATTAGGTCTCTGCAGCCCCTTCCTCTTGCACAAATGGGCAGGTGGACTCCTGGTGGTTTTCCTGTGGTCACCAGTGCAACAGAGGGACCCATCAGAGTGACAGGTACTTACATTCATTTGGAATTTTTAATCACAGCTTAACACTTGCCAGCTTCAAAGCATCCACTGTTGGGAAATTAGTGTCACATCATGTGATGCAGCAGTTGTAGGGCTGCGAAGAAAACAGATTGTTTGATTATTTTTTTTTCCTCCATGGCTGAGGTTAACTATCAGGACAGCTGTGAGTCAAGCCTTCAAGGCACGCTGCCTTATCTGATTGGTCTCAGTCTTGATCTGGCCCATGAAAGGAAATGCAAGGAAGTTTCCAGCAGAGATCATTTTGCAAGCCCAGAGATGAGGGCAAGGTCAAGTTCACTTGTGTTTTCACAGTATCTCATTACAATCATCAGCCCAAGTGCCACGCAGACAATACGAGTTTGGTCTAGCAGTGGTAGTGGTTTGCACCTTCAGGAGGTTTGTGTTGATGGAGTATTTTTCATGTTCTGTTTAGCAGCATCAAAAAGAGCCACCACAGTAAAGGAAGAGCAGTTGCCTTTCTTAAAAGGTGATTCTTCCTTCTAGGGACCAAACCTGTGGTGACTTTATCCAAGTTTTGATGTTTAACTTGCCCAGGTGTTGCCGGCCTCTCATGGGGCTGCAGGGAAAGGTTAGTATTTAGTTAAGGAGTAAGTTGTCATTGTATGTTACATTATTTTAGCCCATAAGGTTTCTCCTGTAGGAAATTACCACTTCTTCCATGCCTTCAGAACTGTGGGGGTTACTGCAGGAGCCTATGAGATGGGCAAATAGAGCTGCTTCCTTTTTTTTTTTTAATTAATTTTTGTAACAGTGTCCTTTATGGTTATTGTGAGCAGTGTGTGAAACTGGAGACTTCTGCCCTGCACGGTGGAAGGAGCTGTCTCTGCCCCATGAGGCTCCCCAAAAACATTTCCTCAGTTAGGGATGAGCATTGAGTTACCAAACCCAATTCTACACACTGCCTTCCCTCTGAAAACTGTTCCTCTCTCAGTGCTGCCTCCTCAGCTTGTAAAATTTTATCTTCATTCCACCAAGGTCTTGATAAGATTTCCTAACTACTTTTTAATTTCTTAATTTTGTATACTGTTACACTGCAATGCTTTATGGCTTCATGCAATCGGTTTTTCTTATGTCAGAATTGTTGGTTAGCTGTACACTTCAGTAAAACCACAATTTCAATTTTTCTTAGCTGTTGCTACAAGCAGTAAATTGTGTGGTTAAAGGAAGGCGCATATTGAGCGAGCCTGTGCACTCTTCCATTCGATCACCTCAAATGCTGTTTTGTGTCTGCTGTGCATGAGGCACAGGTCGGCACACTTGTGACTGCAGTGTCGATGTGATAGTTCTCAGCACCTTCCACAGAGAAACAGAAGCTGTGGGGGTTTTTCTCTTTTTTTTTTTTTCTCTTTTTTTTCTTTTTTTTTTTTTTTTTTTTTTTTTGAGGTTTGCAGATGTCTTCATCTGAGGTTCTAAAAAGGAAGGTTGTCATCCCCCAGGCTAAAAATCCAGACAGCCAAATAAATCGGTCTTCTTTCATAAAAATGTTTGCTACCTATACCATGAAAATAGAAGATTATAAATTGGCTGTAGAATATTTTAATAGCTGTCACGTAAATTATTTTACCACTCCCATCAATAAGCACAGTCAGTACACTGGGTAAAAAGACACCTTTCTGAATCTTTTTGGGATGTCTTTTCAGAGAGACAATTACAGGGGTGCAAACTATAATGTTATACTGAAATTAAGGTGAAGTGAATGATGTGTTGCTATGCAAAGCTTGAAAAGATAGAGCACTGATCTGTTAAAAATTAGCTATGGTTTTATTTTATTGTAAATTCTCCAAGGTTCTAGTCTGTTTTGGATTTTGGGATGGGTGGGTGGTGGTAGTTCTTTTGTCTTTGGAAAAGCATCTTTTATAATTAAAAAGGCACCGTCCTGGGATGCTCTGGTCACTTGGATGGTTATTAGGGAGAGCTGTGTGCAAGCTGGCACAAAACCAAACCCTCAGTCCAAATCCCCACTGTGCTCTGAGAGGAGGCTCATACCAAAAGGAGCATGTCATGTCCTCGTGTCTCCTTTGCTGGCATTAGAGAGAGCTGGGATGATTTCCTGGGGAACGATAGGTGCATGTCCAGCGATCCTGCAGCAATAAACACAGAATTGCTCTCCCTGGGAGCAGAGTGTGCTCAAAAGGTTCAGTGCTCGGTGTTAGGGAAATTCCTGCACCATCTTTGTCACTCCATTTACAAATGCTGACTGTCTCAAAGCTTTTCTTTGCTTTTCTGTTCTTTTGTCATCATTTTTTCATAATACCACGAAACCATGTTTAACTTCGTGTGGTGCTTTCTTCCAGGGAGAGCTAGCTCCATATGAATTTATCCTGATCAATCTGTGTCCAATCTGTTACTGGCTTGATCAGATAGAAATGGATGATATCAGTGGAGCTGGCACATTGCTCCTAACCTTTCCTGATGGTATACTCAATACTTGAAAATACCAGAGGTCTAAAATTAAAGGAAGATCTATAAAATCACTGTGCCTTTTTCAAGAGATATATAATATGTATCTCATGTCTCTAAAAGTCTTAGTTTGAAATCATGTGCTCTTTGTTCCCATTTAATGTCTAGGGAATGATATATTCCCCCAAAATACACCCTTAGCTTTCAACTTTTCCTCATTACTTTGCATGGGTTTTTTTGAATAAAAGAAATGAGCATTTGCCTTTTAGTGAACCTGTCCTTCCTTTTCAAAGCAGTGATTTTTTATTATTGACTTTCAAAGAGCAAATCAATCCCACTAAACTGCCACACTTTTTATCCTAATTATTTTTTCAATTGCTGTGTTTCTCGTTCTACATCTGCATTAGTATAACTTTGGTCTTTTCCCTTTTAAAAATAACATTAATACTCATTTATGTCTTTTTACTTTCCAGCTTTATGAAGGCACTATTGACTCTCACCTTGGTAAATGTCTTCCCTCAAAGTTTTAAGTGTTTGCAATAAACACACATTTTGCTGCTATCATTAACAGGCATTAGCCATAAATTAGCTACTTCATTTCAAATTCAGCTTCCAGGTCTCCTAAAGTACCATCAAGAATCCTTCTCTCCTGGCCAGCCTTACACCAGTGGAGTAGGGAGACCAATTTCAAAATTTTAAGAACTACATCAATATAATTTTGTCTGTAGCCGGGAATATACCCCCCTTAAATATTTTCTTCCTTTTTCTTGGCTACTGGAAATACTTTGGATATTTCTGACAGTGTATGGCCCCTGCAATGTCTCTGCTAAAATATCCAGACATGCCAAGACGTTGGTGGCAAGATCCTGAATCATAACTGTAGTAAATTTCTGGTGGGTGTAGCTGCCTTTTTAGATCTCTGTGGGAGATCATACCTTTAATCTGTGCACTCAGACTCTCCTCTGCTGTCGTGACTGTGGCTGTGCATGTAAAGAACCACTTGTCCAGTAAGAAAATTCATTTCAGTGATGTGTTCACGTGGCCTGACTAATTCTGAGGTGGATTACTGGCAACGAGGAGAATCTGGCTGGATATGGGATCTTAATTTCAGCCTTAGATAAAAATGTCATGTAAGCACGGGATGGACTACAGGAGAGACAATATTGGTTTTGTTTTTCTGATAATCTGAATTTTTAGGTTCTTCACTCAACTGTTTGAGTTTGAAAAACAAAGACAACCAAAAGAAGATTGTTTTGGAGAGATGTGATAGCCAGCCTGGGACAGTAGTCAAGAAAACCTCAGTGGTGTCATGATTCAATTGTCAGAAGTTAAAAATAGCTCAGACAGGGTCTTCTGTGTTAACAAAATTTATATTTTAGAAATTCTGCATATTCTGTTGTTGATTTGTAATTTGTAATTCTGTCGGTGATTTGCTCCTGTGGGCTCCTCACGCGCTGATATTTGTGCTGCAGATGTGAGTCTTTTTCTAAGGTTCGAGAAGACAATGTTAGCACCTTGTCCCTGGAGCACAAGAGACACTCATATGTGTTGGGAATGTGATCTAAACGATGTAGGGCAAGATTTAAAAGTCTTGGTCCAGGGGAGAGGCCAGAGCAGTACGAAATCATCTTAGAAGATTTGATTTTAGTTCCAGAGATGTTCTACACTCAAACACGCTGGGAAACTGCATATTGCTAAGTTTTATTGGGGTCAGACTGTGGGGAGGTGCTGTAACTGAGGCTGCTTCAGAAATCCAAAGGTTTTGTTCTCTGATTTTTAATTATTATTTTTATTCTGCATTCTACCCAAAGTATGAATTCCTTTGATAAAGTTACTCCCGATTTACACACAAATGTGCCAGTCCCCTTCTGTTCCTGTCTATCTTAGAAGCAGCATGAGGAATTCAGATTTTCCTCACTCAATTTTTAGTAAAACACAATAATAATTATTTTTTAAATAGAAAATTGACTCAGGCTAGGGATCTCGCATTTTGAAAGGCACCATTTAAAAAACCAAAGACAGATGGTCTCTTGTACCCATAATTTCATCTTATAAAATGCAATTTGAATTATTCTTGGTGGGTTCAGAATATCTTTTTTTCTAGGCATAAGCCCAATTTTTTTCCCTCCAGCTTACAGAGGAATAGACACTAGATAATAAATACTTGATGCATAATTTTTTGCTCACTCTGAGATGCCTCTTAAATATACACATTGTTCGCATGTGCATATATTGCAAGCTAATAATAAGAAATCCTAATACAATCTGTACTGAAAAGTCATGTACATTATTCAGGTATTTTAGTATATAGAATCCAATAATTCTTTTACAGAATTGACAGAAAAAGTTGTTAGGACACAACTTTCCTAGTAAATTAATGCTTTGATATTTCAATACATGCTACAATTAATGCCAGTAGGAAGGATAAAATTCAGTGGTCCTACAGTGGTTGTAGGACAGCTGATGTTTTTTCTCTGAAGGCTGCTACACATCCAGATCTACTCTCCTGTTTTTACAAATTGTAGATTCCCAGCATTGGTACTGTACTTGATTTTCCATTTTCATAAGATGTATATGCGTTTTTAAACAGCAGTTGTGTTTAATTCACTACTTTTTAAAGGGTTTTCTCTTCTCTGAAAGGCTTTTCTGGGCTCTGAGTTCTCCAAGTCCTGGAAGCTTAAAGCCAAGTGTTTCCATTAGGGTGGTTTAGGTGGATGTGGACTTTCAGGAGGGAGATCCACGTGTGTTTCATGTTCAGCAGTAAGGAATGCACAAAATACTCAATTTATGTCTCTAAGCCAATCATAGCCACTAAGTTCTTCCTCAGGCTGACTCCTGTGGGGTATGGATGAGTCCTGGGAATGGTCCTTTTGGTGACAACATGAATGAATGTCAGGAAAATTAATTCACTGCATTTTCTTCTGGGTCTTTGTTACATCTCTGGAGGAAGATGGAGGAAATCCATGCATGAAAAATCTACCAAGGGATATTTAAAAAAGAAAGACACCATCTGATGTGAAGTCCCTGGGCCAGAAATTCCTGGGAGTTGGGAGAGGACACCTGGGAAAGTGCTGATTACTCTCCTATTACGGTCTTCTGTATTTATCTTTTATCACAGAAGATATTGGCTTCAGCTGGTACAGCTGTTTGTATGCCTTGCAACTCAGATTTATATGGATTTATTGATACACAGTGGATATTCACATGGCCGTTTTAACTACTGTGCGGTGCAGTTCTTCCTAAATCCTCTTTAGAGCCAAAGGGGAGAAAAATATTCTCACAGAAGGTGTTTCAGAGAAACCTTGGGTTCTGTTTCTCCAGGTAATCCTCTCTCCAGTGATGGCAGAGGGAGATAAAACAGCTGAGTTGGCTGATAGAAACTGCCCAGTGTTGAATGGTTTCCCCACCACTGAATGTGCCCCCTCTACACAGGACATTCACAGTCTGTGGCAAATCCTGGGGAACAAAAATTCATTTTGTGCTGTTTCAAAACACCACACCAGATCTAACAGCTATCAGCAATCATAATGCAATTACTCTATTTCATGGCTGCGAGGAGAATGAGACACAAAGGAGCTTTTTGTTGGGGGGTGTGTGTGGATTTTCATCACTATTAAGCTGCAGTGTAAAATTCTCTATCTCTCTCAAGCCCTCGAGGGTCATCTCCTGACCCTTCCTGGTGCCCAGCAGGGTGGATGGGCAGCCCTTTGTGAGCAGCTGCCATCCTGGTGGCTTGGCCTTTGCTGCCATCCCAGAGCAGAGGAACAAAGGCGAAGATCCCCGAGCAGGGTGGGGCGCAGGGGAGGCTGTTCTGGGGCGAGGTGCCCCAGTTTGGAGGCTCTGCTGTAAATTTTGGTGACAGAACTTATCCCTTGAGCTGTGCTGGAGCTGCCACAGGTCCTGGTCCCATGGGCCTCCAGCCCTGCCCCTTTGCTCACTTTAAGAGAGAGAAGCACTAGAATAACAAAAGACTATTTCTGACGCTTTCCACTGGTTTTTCCCCCCCTCTCTCTTTGTCTGGGATTATGCTGAATATAACTTAAACCCTAGTGCCCTCTTCTGATCTTGAAATAGGTGTCAGTTCTCAGCACACCTGTCCCTGCAGCTCCTGCTCTGCAGCCAATTGTTTGAAGTTAGGCAAGCATTTGGGGACATAGATATTTTAATTTGTAATCAGCTTTAAAGCTTTAAAGCTTTCAACATTTACTCTGATCAGAAACAGGAGCTTAGGCATAAATTAGCCTTTTCTATTTAAAAAAACATTTTTTTTCTCCCCTGGCAGGAGCTGTAGGCTTGATGTGAAGTCCACAGAAGGAAAGGGATAAACCCTTATCAGCTCTGGCCCAGCCCTTCACACAGCACGTTCTCTGGCCAGGAGAATCACTTAGGCTGGAAGAGGTAAACTATTACAAGATCTTCAAGGAACAAAGACTAATTATGGATAATCTTGTAGAAAATATTACCTTTTTTTTTTGAAGTATTTAACATGGGAAATGCTGGTAGGTGATGATTGAACAATTCCTTACTTTTGGGAGGCTTTTCAGTGCCAGTAACCCAAATTTAGCTTGTGCCCTTATATCTAGACATATGCAATGCATATTAGGTATATCTCTGGCACTCAGATAGCTGCAGACTGTATGAATTAGTTCATTCATCATTTCCAGGCTGCCACCTCTGGGATGGAAGGCAGCAGCTGGCAGGGAGCACAGAGCAGTTCTGCACAGCAGCCTCAAAGCCAAGCCAGAAACTCTGCATCCAGTTTGCATTGCAGGGTGGTTCCCCACAAGGGGAACTAGAAACCTCTTCTTTGTAAAAAGGCACGCTTCCTTTCTAAAATCATATTTTTTGCTGATTGCCATTGAAAAAAAAAAAAAATTAAATATTCGCCCATAAGGGACATGATATATCCAAAGTGTGCTAAATGTTGCTAAATCTTCCAACACTAAATTTACTGCAAAATAAGGTTATGAATTAATTTTCACAGTCCTGGCTTTCCTAGCCTGTGGCTGTTTGCTTACGTTTTAAGCAGATAATATTCTGCAAACTGAGAGTTGTGCAACTGCAAATAAACATTCTCTACTGACCAAACTATTTGTTGATAATTTTAGATGGGAATTTTTGAGAGACTGATGGGCAGATTAACACTAAAGGCCTCTCTAGCAAGAGGTTTAACAACACATTAAGCAACAAAAGGGATATTTATAGCACTTTCCTGGAATATGTGTTTTCCAGCTCTCTATTGCCATCTTGAGTCCCTGACTGCCTTCAACAGAAAAAGCAAATTGGGGCGTAGCATGGACAGAGACAAAGGGAAAACAGATCTCCAGTCCTGATGAGCAGAGCCCTCTCCAGTTATCAGCTGAAAATCATGAAGTATAAGAGAAACAATTTCATTTGCTTTAAAGGAGATTATACACTACGGCAAGAGCTGGGAGGAAATGCAAGGGCAGGGCATTTTTGGTGCAGATTTGCTGTAAGGGATTGCAGAATGAGGTTCTTGGAAAGCAGCTAAGCTTAGGGCCTGTGGGGAATTCTTGGATAAGAGCATCCTGCAGGCACCTCTGGCAGTGGCTGTCAGAGGAGCTAGTAAGAGTTTAGAGTATATTTGCAGATGGATAAAAAAATCATGAAATGACTATCCTTTCTCTTATGCAGATGTTTTGATACCATTCTCTTTGTCCTATAATTGCCCTTCACAAATTTCTCACCTTCCTCTGAAAATCAGTAAGATGAGAAATGCAGTGCCTGATCCATCCTATGATTTTTTTAATATGTAGTTACTGCATACTAAAGAAAACCCATGGATTTCCAAGTTCTTTGGGATAGATGGCATGAAAAGTAGAAGCCTGAGGCCTTTCTTATGTGGGCATTTCTCTAATACCTCCTGCCTTCTACCTTGTAATGCTCAGACTCCTTTTTAATGGTTTATAATGTTTAGAAGTCTTTCTTCATTATTATTGTTATTATTATTACTCTTTTTCCCTATTGTCTCCCACCGCCTTATTTCACACTTGGTAACAGTGTTTTCAGCCAGTATTCAGAGCTCAGTATTTTATGAGTGATGAGTGTCCCAGGCAGCAGGAATACAATTGTGAGACCATTGTTGCTAATTGAATACTTGGTGGGGGATCCCTTCCCCTCTACTGAGTCTTGACATAGACTAAAAATAAGTTGCTAAAACTTGAGTCTAATAAAATCTACTGTCCACAGCCTGGTTTAGAGTCTTGAGTGTATTTGGGCATAATATTAGCAGTCCCAAATACTTTCCTCTTCCAAAGGATACTTTGGTATACTTTGGTTTCACGGTGCCATTTACACTCCTTTTTAATAAATCTCACAGTAATAGCTGACACTAGCACAGTTTGAACTGTGCTAGCACAGGGTTAAATTAAACCTTGATGCAAACAGCCTGAGATGGATTTTCCACCCTGCTTTCTGCTGCTGGTATTACATATATACAGCAAACATATTGGTCCCACCATACAGCAAATATTGGTCCTTGCTCTTGGTTTGTTGGCCTGGGAGTTTCAGGCTGATGCAAAGAGCTTCCAGACAGCCCTGCCTGGGGCTGGGGTGAGACAGTGATGCCATTCCTCAGTGCCCAAATGCAAATAAAACTGTGAAGGTGTCAGGCCTGTAGACTGTTACTCCATAGAAGTGGCACAAAGGAGAATTGGATTATTTGTGAATGTTTTGTGCCACATCTGAACAAATGGATGTCTCCCCAGGCCTCTGGATATCTCAGCTACTGTGATTTTGTACTCATTTCAGTGTTTGCATTGCCTTCCTAGGGTCTGGGTGGTGCTTCAGGTGCTGGTAATGCATCGACCTTAGCATTTCTTCAAAAGAATGGCCTCATTTATTGGATTGTGCCTTCTGTACACTGCTGGCCATGGCCTTCCAAAGAGGTGCTTTGGCACACCCATCCTGGGCTCTCAGGAGTCATAGAGCTGATTATTTTTAATAACATTCTTGGAATAATCTCTGGATGGTGTGTATTTGCATTTGTGTTGATGTCATCACACTGCTGCAGTTCTGTCTTCAATACTCCTTTTTATATATTTCCTGCAAGTGCCACATTAAATGATCATGGGATTCTTGGAAAAGCAACAGGAAATTATATAATGGTGCCCACAAGTCTGTGTATTGACTTTTCCACAGACTTGCTGGTCTGTGAGCCTAAAAACTGTTGGTAAAACAAAGATATTTGATCTTATTTTCTGCTCTTGATTCTTGTTAGTGTCTGAGAAGTCCTGGTCTTTTGCTGTTCTATTATGGGGGAAAAAAATATATATATATAAAAAGAGGTAATTATAGAGATTATTGTGGTTCTGATTACAAGGACAGTTGTTTAATTTAGTTGCTTTACATTCTTAAGCAACTTTTAGCAGGAATTCAGACAGACACTGCTATCTGCAAGTAAGCTGCGACTTTCACTGAGAAGAGCAGAAATGTCTGTGAAATAGAATCATAGCTCTGGTATAAAACTTGCAGGACATGAAATAATTAATTGCCTTTTTAGCCTACTTCAGTACATTCAAACCATAAAGCATAACCTATAAAAATGGAGGGAAGCTGGAGGGAAAATGGTTGTCTGTGGCATTGTTTCTTAGTAACCTTACACAGATCATGAGCTGTGGAGAACAGGGCAAAGGTTTCTGTGGGAAACTAGAAAATCACTTGATGCCAATGTCGCAGAAACAGGAATAGCTGTAAGGCCTATGTTTTTGGACATGGTTAATGGGTTCTCAAAGTGCTTCTTGGAATATCTTGAATATTTATTGCTGAGAATTCAGAATCTCTCTCTTTGTTGGCCTGAAAATAGCTTTGCTTTTTCAGCAGAGAAGATATGACTCTTTCTGGTTTATTGTGGTGATTTTACCAAATAACTTTCCCCTCTTACGGGTTTAGTTTTTGTGTGAGGGATAATATACCCCCTAGACGCTAGAAACAAACAACATATTCCATTGCTCAGAGCCTTCCAGCCTCAATTCCCTTCTCGTCTGGGATGATTCCTTGATCAATTCCCCAGGCCAAGTTGGGTTTTCAGCACATTCCTTTAAAAGTCCCATCGCTGGCCGAGTCCCAATCCCTGTCTCAGTGTGGCACACGGTGGGGTGGTGACAGCGCACCAGGAGCTGTCTGTCCCTTGTGCCGTGACAGTGACCTGCCAGGAGCTTTGGTGACACAAACGAGGTGATAAACCGACAGTCACGAGCCCAAGGAAAGCAAAAGAGCAGCCAGCCTGCTCTGAAGCCTGCAGTGAAGCCTTTCTCTGTGTTAAAACAACTCTGGTACCAGGAACAGTCTAATCCTACCAGGGTGAGGTCAAAAAGTGCTGTTTTACCCCGAAGCAGAATACTTGACTCAAGCAGGAGATGAAATTAATCTCTCCTGATCTCTCCATTGCGACTGCTGGACGACTTCCAAGGCCTGGGGAGCATTAGCTCGAGTGCTTCAGGATTCCTGCGGTCTGAAAAGAGACACATCCCATAAATGCTGCTCAGTTCTTCACTGCCAGCCCTGGCAGCTCTGCAGCCAGCACAGGACAGGATGCAGGGGCAGATCTCCGTGGCTGAGATTTTTTTTATTACTGATCCTCTTCACAGGACTCAAACCAAGTGCAGCTGCCCTGGTTCGAGCTCATCAGGGCCACATTTACCCTCTAGAACAGAGACGCTGACAGTTGTCCTAAATCATTAAGCTCTTACATGGTAATTTAAACAAACAAACAAGCAAACCCCAAAGACATTTGGGGCGTGACTGCTGAGAGTATTTTAACTCCACATGCAGGAGATTCTCACACCTACTGTAATTCCTGAGTTTCCTACTTCACAGTTAATTGAAATTGATATGGATTTGTATTTTCTGAATGAGAAAAGCCCCTCTTCGGCAATTATTTTATTAAGATACACAACTTGCAACATGAATTTGGAATAAAACTGACACTGGCTCGATGTAGTAATATACTGAACAGAAAGTTTACTGAAAAACTGTTAATTTTTCCCCCTCCAGCACAGAACCACTGTTTTACTGTGCTCCATGAGCTGTTTGCTTTCCACTGGTTGGGAGTTTAGACTGTTTGGAGAGACTGCAAGTGAAAACAAAAAGTATTGGAAGCCTCTGGAGGATTTCCTGAAAAAGTAATCCTCTTTAGTTGTTTACTGAAACCTTTTCCCCAAGTAGATTTTTGTAGCCACATTATACTACTATCAAAAAGATTTGATTCAGCTGAGGAGGTGAATGAGACCAATGTGTTTTGTCATGATTGACAATGAAGAAAAATTAATCTTCTTCCCTTTGTAAATATTTACATGCTGGGTAGTGCAAAAATTTACTTTGAGGTAAGTATTTACAGTGGAAACACTGACTGTTCTTTAAATAGCCATAATGTTCTGAATGTTGTTGCTAAAGCTTAGTTACTCTTTCTTCTTTGTTTTCTGACAGACTATGCTGAAATGTCAGGTAATACACTTTCAGAGCACGGACCATCATCCTGTTTTATTGGTTTAATCAGTGTGAAAGGAATGATTTAATTCACTATCCAATTACATTCCTGAGTATGTTCATTTTAATAGGCTCAGTATTTCCCTAATTTATCTGCTAATCATTAGAAATGCACTTGGCCTCAGCTCAGACTGCTGTGTCCTGGGTTTCAAGCTGGGATTAGCACAGTTCTAAGACATCCAAAACGAGTCTGTAATGGAATTAGAGTATTTTGCACACTCAGGTGAGAGCAGGAGGGGCTGATGGTTCGTGTGCTGAGCGCTCTGTGTGCTCCTCTCCACAAGCACCCACAGAGGTCAGGATTTTCAGTGGTTGGTATAACTTCCATAGCGGGGTTTAATTAACAGAAGAAGTGCACAGAGTGACAGAAAAGTCAGTTTATCACGAGGTTAAACTGGCCTTGTACTTGGATGTTTTTGAGGTGGGTGAATATTTCATGTGCTTTGATTGTAGTGGCTGTACTGTAAATGGATCTCTGTGTCTTCTCTGGAATGAAACAGGTTTTTCTGAAAATTTACCACCTGGTAGGAGTAAGGAAAGGGTGAGAGTAACTTCTAGCATTATCACAAACTCGTTCAGCACAAATCTGAAAATTGAATTTATAAGTCAGGGATTAGTTTCTCTGGGATACTTTCCCCACAGCAAATTAAATGCCTTGAAAACATTGCTCATCCTTCTTAACTAACAGAAAATACTCATTGTTTATTTATGGAATTATAAATATTATTGATTTCTACAGTGTTATCTATATAAATAGATGTTTATTAGAAATAAGTCAAGCTTGAGCAAAGAAATTAAAGGGATTTTTTTTTTTTAGATGTCTAAAATTTGATCATGTTGTTATTGGGACCTGCCATAAAGATAGCACCAAGAAGAAGGTTTCTAATAAGTCTCAGGGTATACTGCTAAATGAGAACTTCTCTCAAAAGTAATCTGTTTTATTATATGATTAAGTGATTCCATAAAGCCTTGAGTTTTTACTTCCCTACAAAATGCATTGCTAGGACATGATATAATGTTCTGTTTCCTGTTGGTTGTAATTAGACCAAGAAAGCCAAGCTTCCCAGACCTCTCCGGAAATAGGCTGATTCCCAAAAAGAAAAACTGACAACAAGAGTTATTAATGTCCCCAAAAAGCAAACTCCTACTCTGCAAGATAAATAGAAAGAGTTCAGTCTTCTGCAATAATGTCAGTAGAGTTAGATAACTGTATAATATCTGGGGTCAAGAAGAAAAGATAAATAACTAGAAGTCACCCTATGGGCAATACAATACTTTGTTACAGCTACAATATTTAGCAAAGTCCATATAGACACAACACAGTTTTGATACACCTATGACAGAAATTATATAATTTTAACAGAGCTCCTCTTATTGCAATGAAATATCTGGTTTGATCCCCTCTTGGAGAAATACATTTTCATTTTCCAGGATGAAACACTTGTTGCTTTTAGCTTTTTATGTTTCTAGTTCTGCAGGCAGAGTTGATTGACAAACAGCAAATGCCATATGCCTCCTCCTCACCCTGCAACCAGAAGGTTGGGGTTAAAAGCGAGAGAAAAAATGGGAAAAGAATAAATGAGAGCACAAGAAATTTGGCAGCATCAGAAATCTGTATGTACAATGAAGTGCTGAATGACACATTAAGGCAAGTCAGCTTAATTATAAATTTTTTGTGGTAAATTTCAGGATAAAAGTATTTTAGAAACTAAATCCCATATTGGTATGTTGCATTATCCTGAAGTGACCCTGGGCAGCCAAATGTTCTTGCAGTCTGTCCTTGGCTCCTTTTTGCATTATACAGGTTCCTAAGCCAAATTTGCAAAGTTAAACATCTGAGCTGTAAATAAAGATCCCTAAAGCCTACTGTGCTTTCCCTGTTCTAAGAGTCCCCTCACAGTATGGCCTCAATTCAACTAAGTACTTAATATGTACTTAAATCCCACTTAAATCAATGGGATTTAAACATTTGCTTAAATGCTTTGCTAAATCATGGCCTATTAAACTGTCTGTGTTGGAGATCAAACTGTAATTTATATTGCTGTGGTTTCTTCTTCTGGTGTTATACATGAGACCCCAAACTACATTTCTCTGCAGTCTTGCTTGACTGGAGCTGAGCTCTTTAAAGGGAATGTGTGCAAGACCTGTATTCCTCATGGGCGAGAACCAGGTTTTATTTATTTTGGTCGTCAGTTGTTGTGAACTTATGTTCCTGATAAAATGAAGTCAAATAAGCTCCGTTAGGAGGCTGAATGTTTTTCACACACCATCATTTTGAAGATGAATAGCATGAAATTTTTCTTTTTCAGTAATGATTGCAACTCCTGGTAAACGTGGGAAAATACAGTTATTTGTACAGAATGTAGATACAGGAAAATATTTGTAGAGGAAGGGAGAAGATTTTTATTCTTTTGCGGATTTGTTGGCAATCACCTTCTGGCTATTTTTTTTTCGGATGCAACCAGGGTTGACAAGAAAAACAGCCTTTTGTAGCTGAGGAGGCAGCAAGAAAAGGAGTTGCCAAAAGAGCCGTCAAGACTCCCCAAGTAATTTGATGTGTAGGGAAAATATGTCAAAAATATTGCAACTGTATATAGCATAAATTTTTTAGAAGCAAGTCAGATGTCCTACTATGCCTGGGATGCCCATAGAGATTACTCTGGCCTTATCACTGTTTTTTTGGAAAAGAGTGAGGATGAATGGTGGGAAAGTGAGGACACTTCTTGACTTCTTCCCTTCTCTGCTTGTAGTGGAAATCAGCCAAAAATACAGCTCATATGCCAAGAAAGCCCAAATGAAGGGATGAGTGGAAAATACCAGATGCTTACATTTGTCTTGGATTTTCTCAAAACTGCTAAAACTGGTTTTCTGCTTAATTAGCCAAATAAGGGATGGAGTGCATTTCTCTCTCATGTGCAGCTATTTCTTGGATGCTATAAGAAGGAGTTAAGCACCTCCAGGGCTCTGCTGTCCCTGTCAGGGGAAGGGGCAGATGCTGCTTTCTTAGACAACACTGAGAGGAGATAATTGCTGTAGAGCACTTCCCATACTCCTCACCCATAACACCACTGCCCTCCCGGGATTCCCCCAAGACTGGGATTCCTGAGACTGCTCCTTGTCTGGAAGTCAGTTTACATTTCTGTCCTGAGAAGGAATTACTCTCAACGTGTACATTTTTCTAGCTAGACAAGATTTAGTTTCTGTCCAAGAGTTGTCTTTTGTTCAACTCTTAAGTCTGTTATGTCACTTGTAATGACTAGAATAATATCTGGAAAAATGGAAAACTAGAAAATCTACAGCACTTGGTTATTCTGCTGAGAATATCTGACACAGCCTCTTCAGACTGCAGATAGAAGTGGTATGAACACATACCGTTTCATAGTAATTTTAATATTCCAGTTATTTCCATAATTACATAAGATATGCAGAAATATTAATATTAATGTCACACTGAGAAAAAGTGAAATTTATTCAGCATAGTTTATGGTTTAAAACTAATGGATATAAAGTTAATGTTTATATTTATTATTATATATAGTAATAATTTGCTACTAATATTTAAAATCCATGTGTCATCATTTGGAAAGGAAATCCTATTTCAGAATGTAAGACATTCCAAATATTTTAAGTTTTTGTCTCTGATTTGAAAATGCTTCTTATGTATTTATATATATATTTATATATGTGTGTGTGTGTGTGTGTGTGTGTGCGTGCGTGCGTGCGTGCGTATAAAATTAAAGTGCTTCTTAGCAGGATTTTTTAAATCAACCATGACAGCGCTTCTGTAAAAGGAAGAAAATAGTAATTTTTTGACCAGGGGAGGTAACTCTTTTCTCATATGTCATATGGTGTTACAATTTCTTCATATCTGTGTGTTTATTGACGAATCTTTCTTTTGCAGCTTCCTTTGTTCCCGAGCCTAGATAAAAATTATAACTATTTTTAAAAATCTTAGAATGTTGCACTGCACTTTGTTTCACCTCAAGGGCTGATTTGTGAATTGCACATGGAAGTGTTACATGTTTTCATGTTGGTTTTTTTTTAAGATTTAAAGTTTCCCCAAATATTTACTACTACCCACTCTTTTCTCACAACTAAGAAGTATAGATATAAAAATCCACTCCCTCTGATTTTCACACTCTTTATCACATATTGAATTAAATTAGAAGGGAAAATGGAGAAGAGATTAAATTGCAATTATATTACTTTCTTCAAATGATCATAATTTGATTTAATTTCAAATAAAATATTAATAAAGTGCTAACTTTTCTTGGTGGGAAAATCCATTAATGGAACAGTTTCCCAGGGAAACAGAAGCAAAGTGATTAACTGTCCTTTCTGCTTCAATAATGAGATCTTTCTAAAATAAACAGTTTTGCCTGGTTTAGCATTTCTCTCATGTATTTATGCCCAGATCTAGAAACTCAACCTACATACAGTATGTTCTGGACCTTGTTTTGGGGTCTCTTAACTCTCTCTCTTAAATTGTCACACTTTTTAGAGGTTGTAAATTGCAAGCAAGTTACAAGAGAATCCCCTACAGCTTCTATAATAAGAAATAGGGCGGGGGAAACCATACACATGTCTTATTTCAGTGACACAATGACTGAAAGTATTTTTAAAAAATAAATGTGAAAAATGTCCAAGCGCAAGTTCTCAAGACAAGGTTAGGAGGTTCAAAATTAGATAATTTTAATGTACTCTTATAGTTGGTTTTCAGTTAGAAAATTGAACTCCAGAAATGTCCCCCTGGCTAAATGAGGCTTTTGCAATGTTAAAATTAATCAATCAACCTTCCAATAAGAGCCAAGCCTCAAATCCACAAGCATGAAACAACAGCTAGTAATGGCCATGTAAATTGATTTCAGAAGGTTAAATGTGCACATTCAGGGCTCAGAACAAAGTCTTTGTGGCCTTATCCAAAGGGGATATCTGTGTGACTCACATATTTTGCATACACTGTAATAATGAAAATTAAGGGACTGGGTTTAGATGAGGCCATGAAGGTTTATTCATGGTCAAAATTTAGATCAGAGCTTTTTTTTCCTGATGAACAAAGTCCATGGAAGTCTGACACTGAATAATTCTGTTCCCTCTTGGGGCAGAAAAAATGATGTAAAAACCCCAAATGTACTAAATATATGTGTGAGGGTAGATTTTTTTTTTTTTTTTGGTTGATGGTTGGGCACAATTAAAGGATAAAATAGGATTTTTTGTTAGACCTAGATGAAAATTAAAATTGACAGCAATAAAAGTAGTTGGCTTCTATGCTGAGGTTGTGACTGAGGCTGGCATCAATTCTTTGTTCAAACTTTAGAACAATCAGTCTGAAAAATGGGTGCATGGTAAGAAGGGGATGTAAATTTGTAAGTAATCATGCCTAAAGCCTGGCTTGCTACAAATATGTAGGCTTTGATTTGCTGCTTAGCCAAAAGTTTGCTCCAATATTGGCATAACTAATGGATTTGAACAAGTGGAACAATTCTGAACGGCAGAGAAAGCTGACAAAGAGCCAGGTTTCAACCAAGAGTGGGATAGAGATGGATTTTGGGGAAATCATATGTAAGTTTTCTCTGTGGGACTTTCCAAACTAAGTCTGCTATTAGATATAGCCTAAAAAAGGGATTCTGAGTTGTTTGGCATTTAATATGTTGCAGAAGAGGTTCCAAGGTTATGTCCTTCAGACCTCAGAAAATTACAATTAAGATAAGGGCATGGAGATGTCCCTGGACTAAAGTGCTTGTGTTACCCACACTAAAACTCTCAGACAGATGAGGCAGAACATGGATTTCAGCTGTTCACACTCAGAGTGAGAGTCCTTGGCTGAGATTGATGTTTAGGTGCTGTTGATGTTCCTTGTCAGGGCAAGGGTTCCAGGGCTAGGGAACCAGCCAAGCTTTTCCCACTCAAGCCTGTGTTTAGGATTATGCCTCTGTTCCCTGGCTGAACTGGAGCTTCAGATCCACAGCTGGTGTCAAGCTAGGACATGGAATACCAAAAAATCAAAATGACAAGGAATGGGTGGTGAAGTGAGTAGGCACTGTGAGCAGTGAATGGCAGCCAGACATGGGGAAGATGAAAGGTTTGGCAATCAGTGTCCTTAGCACAAAGACCCTAATTGCAGAAAGCAGAAGTGTACAGGCTTGAAAAAAAACTTCCAAAAAAAGATTTATTTCAAAAAAAGCAGAAAGAAAAAATAATCTGATGCTGGTGATTTGAATTGTGTGGAGTATATAACTAAAAACTGAGCAGAACAAAATGCAAAAGAGGAAGGGCAAAAAATCTAAAAAAGCGGGGGCACTGTTTAATTTCTTTTTTTTTTTTTAATCCTTTTTAATGGCATTTTGAAAAATATCACAAGGATTTTTGAAAGAAGCAACTTCTTGGAGTGGCCACATGCATTTGAGGGACTTGGAGCCCTTTAGCCGAGGGCGCTGCACGCTCCCTGCGATGCCACAGCCTCTGCAGCCATCTCGTGGGGACACTGCGCCTGGGCACCGAGGAGAGCCAGGCTGGGGCACTTAGCTGCCCAGCCTGCCTGGGAAAGGCTATTCTAGGCTTTGCTTCCTTGTCACCATGAATTCTTACTGGGCAGAGCAAGCAGAGTCCCACAGCCTGTGCCAGCGAGGAGTGGCTGTGAATACTGCTAGGTGATTTCCCATTTACAGTGAAATCCTGGGCTTTTCCTCCTCCCCAGACACCACAGGCTTACCACGGGAGTAAGCACACAGAGCCTGGGGCAGTGGTTGAAGTTTCCTTTGGTGCTGAAGCGACATCTATTGTGTCATGGCAGAGCATTTGAGTTCCACAGGAGCCTGGGAAGGGCTGGCTGTGTTTGACAGCAGCACCAACAGGCTGCAAGGCTGAGCAATCTATTTCTGTTCCCTCCTCCCATCAACTCAGATGCCTTCTGTTTTTCTGTTCTCTCTGATTATACCCTTTCTGATCCCATCCTGCCAACTCAACCAGCCAAATTCGACTTGGGGACGGTATTTTCTTTTTCATAACTGTTTTACAGTCTTCCTCTCTATGTCTTCTTGGCAGTTTTTTGCACTGCAAATCCATGAAAGAAAGGATGCTCGTTTCATTGGAAATAGCAATTGTTTTCCTGAGGGTTTTGTTTATTCAGCTTACAGAAAGGCAGAGACTAAGCAAGCTGATTTGTGCTGACAGGATCAAGTGATGGAGGTACAGGCCACTCACTTCATGGATGCCTCTCTAAGAACTATTAATGCCTTTTGACGATGCTTATCCCACTGCCAGCAGTCAGCCTTTTGCCCAAGCAGGTACTGGTAAATATTCCAGGAGAAGCTTCCCTTTCTGCTTCCAGTGATTCACTGGCAGTTTGGGACACAAAGGCAGAAATACGTTCATCACACTGAATATAATTTCTCCGAATTCCTTAGGGGAAGCTCCTGCAGATCCCTAGCAAGGTGGCCCAGCACCACTATTCCCAGGTGAGCTGGCTGTGTTTAACCATCCAGGTGACAATGGGAGGATTCCAACCCTCAGGTTTGTCTCTTTGTGACCTTGTTTCCTTCTGGTGGGCAGAGTGGAAATGGTTTCTTGGTGAGGATCAGTGCCTGTGTTCTAAATCTGTGGGAGGTCACGGCGAAAGGCAAAAAGCTGCCATGGGATCATAGTAAACCTTTGTGAAGAGCTGAGTACCTGCAGAAGGCCTAGCCTTTGTTGCTTGCTAAGGTTCTCTGGCTTTGGTCCCCCACTGAAGTTTTTCTGTTACCTGTGCCTCAGGAATGTGTACACAGAAAAGAATTTTTTAAAAAAGAACTTGCTGTTTGATCAGGGAATTGCAGTTTATTGTAGCACTCATTTAAATGCCCAGAGACTATTATCCCCAACAGATGAACTTGCAATGAAAAGGATTAAACAGCCAAACCACCTATGTTTGTGCAAAAAAGCACTGTAAATTGATTAAGCAGTTGTCAACCACCTCTGAGATGTGGGATGAGATATGAGAGCTAAATCGAAGTGTAATTACCAAGGGTGCAATAATTATTGATGTGGCTACCCAGGTTTTCAAAGATGCTTGTTGCTAAACAAAAAATCTTCAGACATTTCAACATTTCCCCTATAACTTCTGTTCCTAGGAATCACTCCAGAATTTTCCTAAGCTGATAATTTCTTTTTATGTGTCACTCATGTCATTTGCTGAAGCACATGTGGTTTGTGAACAGCCAGTGCAACTCATTGCTAAATGACCTTCTACATATTCTGAGGTCTGGACATTTAGCCAACATGCAGTTTGTCACAGCAGAGTCTCAGAAGAATTCAGAATTCGGGGTGGTTTGGATACCGTGTGAGTCAGAGCATCCTGGGTTCCAGCATGAGGTCTGATGGAACCTGTTCCACTCCAGTCCCTCCTGTTGCTGTTTGGCTGCTAAATTGCTGCTTTTCCCACTTCTGTAAAGTTCAACTTTGCAGACATTTCCCCTAATCAGGGGACAAATGCTTTAGGTACTGCTTTCAGGCCTTCACTTTTCTTTCCACTGCAGAATTTCCTGCAAGGTGCTGCACTGGCCACAGGGAAAATATGACCATCAGGAATGGGTGCTTGAGAATTTTTACCTTCTAAGATGGAGATTTATGATCCTGCGACTTGAACCTTTTCCTTGTCAGGTGTTCTTGGTTTCTAATGGATCTACAGAAAATCACATTGATGTTAAATGTTCCAGGAAATCAGTGCATGTCATCTCAAATGATAGAATCTTGCTTAGCTGCATTCATCTCGGATCCCAGTTGTTTTGTCTCTGTGCATGTCTGTGGATTTATTCTGTTGGCTTTTTTTTTCCTCAGAGAAGCACAGGTTCCTAATCTCATTGATCTGGTTTCTTCATTTTAGGTCATGTTACAAATTTCAAATCAGGTTACAAGAAAATCAGATTAGTTTCTTGTGCTTAAATAGAACACTTAAATGTCTGGACCTGGTATTTAAAAACTTATGTTTTACAGAATTTGTCTACTTTGGGTGTGCAGGAGGAGCAGAGCACTCAGTATTGAATGCATCACCCCTTAATTTTATTTCAAGGAGACTTTTCACAATAAGTAAACAGTGGATTGTACTAATAATATGAGAAAGTAATTTTCAGAAGTATGGTCTGGCAGTTGAAATGTTAGTGCTGTTTCAACTGTAAGTTACATTTATCTTCTTCAAAAACAACTATGGATGTGACAGATCTCATGTTCTGCACTCCAAGCTTGTTTCATATTCTGGCACTTGCAATACATTGGTTTTATTATTCATCATTATGAGAAGAAAGAAATTAGTTTTATGAAAATTAGACGATGGAGTCACATTTCTAGGAAACATTACTCGTTGGAATCGGATGCCTCTCTTTTGCATCAAAAATATCTAATAACTTATGAGACCTTCACCTTTGAGCAGAAGATATTACTTCTGTAAATGTATTCATTTGTTCTAGGTCAGAGGGTGTGGGACCAGCCTTTGAAGAAAGCTGCATCCCCACATTTTCAGCTGCTCCATGATGGCCTCTGAATTGAAGGTGGAGTCCTTGTGCTATAAACAATATTTCTAAGATCTTTATGGCTGGATCCCTTGGTTGCAATAGAGCATTTTCAAAGCCCTTAGCAAGCACTGGAACAACTACTGAAAACATTCATTAGGCTCTGAATGAGAGCTTAAACATCCCTTCATTTAGATTTCCTGTTCATGAATGTTAATAACAACAATACTTATTTTTCTAGTTACCTGCAGATACTAAGCGTCTAATGTGGCACTGAATATTTATGCTATACTGAAGAAGTAGTGCTTTAAAAGTTCACTGAATAATTAAGCAAAAAGGTTAAAGACATCCCATTCTTAATGTTTCTGATAATAAAAGGTAAAGAAAAAACCCCCAACCCTACATGAAAAAGTGCGCACTTTATACACCTCAGAGAGAAAGAAGGATAATAAATGTATTTTGCATATTATATAAGGGTTTTATTCCCCCTAATTAATTGCTCACTCCTTATTAGCAAATCAAAAGAAAGGTCTCTGAGTTCTAAACACTGACCTGGACTTTGAATGGGAATTTAACTGTCTCCAGACTTTTACATCAGTTTCCTGTGACTTTAGTGCTCTTGGATTTATCTCAGCTTCCTATTGCCATCCTATGCTCTGCAATTAAACTAGATATAAGTGACTGTACCTGGAGCATTTTCTTTGGGTTTTTTTAGCTGAAAACAACTTCTTTTTGATGTTTTGTTTCTTTCCCAAGAGTTAATCTAAATCTCCTTGGAGGTAAAGCACATTTACCGCAGGGACCAGTAACTCCGAGAGCAGCCATGTACCAGGGAGCAGCTTGGCCACACGATGGAGCATTCGGCTCTCTCTGCAGGGAAAAACCATCCAAAAGCTGCCTGACTGCCAGGATCCTCCAGCAAAGAGGGATGTAGGAAATTCGGTAAGTTCTCCTGGAAGCACTCATCTCTATGGTGATTTATAAGCATAAATCACCATAATGTGATATATTATGATTGCACATAAATGTGTGCAATAAGAGGTGGGAACGGCTTTTGCCCCCACCTAGGTCTGGAAACAGCATCTGATGGTGATGTTAATTAATAACCTGAAGTGAATTCAGGCCAGCAAATCCAGTTTTACCTTCAGCATCACGAGCGCACTCTTAGCCTCCTGTCATGTGCAGGTGAAGAGGTTCTCACCCTCCTGATCACCCCTGGACGCATCAAATTCATCACATTTATGCATTTATGTTACAGATAAAAGCAGGACGCTGTCCTCACCCTGTTTCCCCATGGGACTGCTGCCCACAAGAAGCTCCTGATGAGATTTGCCTTCCTCCAGGCTCATCTTGTGCCGAGCTTGACTTGGATCACGCGGCAGGGAAAGGCTAAGGGCCAGCAGCAGATGCAGGAACATTACTTAATAAATTGCTAATACATCCTCATTAACAAAGAAGCCCTTCCAGAGTGGATATTAAGACAAAGAGCTTTTGGCATTTGTGCAGACTTAAGGGAACATCTGTGTTTGTGATGGCAGAAGATTCATTGTGTGATAATAGAAATGGAGCCTCAAAGGAAAATCCTTTTACTCATACAAAGTAAGTCTTTTTGTAAGAACTTTCACTGATGTTCTTCCTGTTTTGTTTTGGGGTTTTTTCCCCCAGATGTCACTACTTTCATCACTTTTTCTTTCCTATTGACAGATATGTTATCCATTTAGAAATGACTACACATATTGAAGGAACTAATTAAACCAAACACCAATACTTTCAGTAGTTCTGTTTTCTTGTTCACCTTCATGTGCTTTGAATTGAAATACAAATCTAAAGGTCTCCTACCTTGGAGTTGATTTAGCTTAATTCTTTAAGTATTTAAACCAGTTACCCAATTAAACAAACAAGTATTAGTGACAACTAAGCTGATTTACAAGTTGCAAAGAGATTATACTCATTTAATCAAACCTAAAAGAAATCTCTTTAATTCTGTTGATATATTTTTGCATTTAGGTGTCATCTTAGAGACATTTTTAAATTATGAAAAGAACTGCACATCTTAAAACCTTGAGAAGAATATATAGGGTTGTTTCAAAATGTGAAAATTAAATACTGTGATGAGAACTTAATGATTATACCATAAGTATGAAATACAAGAAAGGGGAGTGAAACAAAAGAAATCAGACTAAGTTTGCTGTGTAATATTAATGAAAAGCTAAATATCAATGATAGGTTGTGAGTCATAATTTTCTTATTAAGATTTAAACTGTTTTGCTTGAGCTGAGCCTTAGAGGCTGCCCACATGCATCTTCATAGCACATCTCTAATCTTAGATGGGTTAATTTAGCAAAGCCCATGCTGGCTATTAAAGAGCTTTCTCAAAACATTCCACCTACAAAGGATATAAAACGTACCATGAGATCAGTGAACACAATAGATGAACTTACAAAAACCAGCGTGTGTTTAATGTGTGCTGGCAGGAAGCAGATCATTACCACAGTAAGAAAGTCTCTTCACTGCTTATATGATTTGAGGCTTTTCTTGTAACTTTTGGGCACAAATGCTTGATGTCCATAACCTCAGTGATAATTAATTCAGCAGCAGATAAAGGTATTTTCATGGTGAGATCCTGGGAAGAAAGGACTATTTGAAATATACGTGGTAAGATTTTGTTAGTGTTTACCTAATGTTTGTAAACTGCATTTTGTATTGTTCTTATAATCCTTTGGCACTGAGGGTAGCACACACAAAAGCCCCCCAAAATGCAAGGAACAAAAATTTCTGAGAGCCTCACTTTACAAAAATGGGTTAAGACAGGATCTTCCCTTGAAGATGGGAGTGTTCCATGTAGTCTTCCAGGAACTGGGCTATGAGCAGTTAATGCAAAGGCTGTGGGGCTGACTTACCATCCACTGAAGGCACTGAGGGCAAAAATATGATTTTATTCATCATTGCAGTGTTCCCACTGTACAGCTGAATCCCTTCAATTCAGAACACTCAGAAGCTCTATAGCTGTGTCTTTTCCTTTTGAGACTGAAAAGCTATTATGAGAAAATTTGTTATGTTGAAAAAGTCAGGGTGCTAATGGATTATTAAGTGTCTGGGTTAACCTTACTGGAGATGTTTTCATTGGGATAACTCAATTTAATATAGTATAATAGAATTTTCTAGTATATGTGAAAGTCCAAATGGTGATGTGTAAAAGCAAAGATGAAAAGTCCCTTTGAGAAATCTGTTTGAAAGTTGATTATTTGAAATCGCCATAACCTTATAACTGCTTATTCTGGTGATGAGATAATGATATAATTTAGAAGTGGGTGGCTTAGTGATGTATGTTTCATTTAGATTCTTCCTAATATGTGACATTTGCTGAAAGCTGACTCTTGAACTGTGCTGCATGCCTTTGCTATCTATCTGCCTTGGAGCTGTTGGAGACTGTAATTGCATTTTGCTTCATTTCCTGTATAATTTATGTGAAAATCCCTCAGTGGTAAGAAAGTAAAAAGTCCAGATAATGAGTACATGACAATATATAAGATTTAAGATGGTGGTTTAGGTTGCAGCTTGAACTGCCCATGACTCAAGCCCTTTCAAGGTCATCTGATATTTAGTGAGCTCAGGCACCACAGTGCTTCTGAGACTGTATAAAATTAAAAACATTTTGCCTACTTTTAATAAACATCACTCTTATCACCATTGTTCTTATCTGTAGAGGTGTGTCTTTTGGGCAGAGTAAGAAGAAATGTCCAATTTTATTGTATTGAGTTACTGCAGCATTTAGCCACTAGCACACTGTCTTTGTGTGAAGAATATTAAAAGTAGTTTTCTGCAAGGGCATAATATTTTGAAGTCTCCAAAGCTTTTCTTTTTTGCTTTGTTACACTTTCAGAGTTTCCCCTTGGCAGTTTCTTGATCTATTTCTAGATCTATTTTTTTAACTAATGTGTTCGGTGCTGAATTCAGGTGATCATGTAACCACAGCCTGGTACACTCAGCTTTTCCAAGTACAGTATTGATCCAATATCCTGGAGAGCAAGAGGAATAACCTCATTCCTTTGCAGACAGTAATTTGAGTAGCTGTGTTTGTGGTTTTTCCTTGGACAAATGATGATTCCTGTTTGCTAATGAGTTAACTATTGTGTACCTAAACAACCTCCTAGGTGATGCAGTAATAGAATTACCAACACTCCTTCATGTAGTGAATTAAAATTATCTGGATTTCCTTGCCCATTTTTTACAAATATCTCCTTTGTGAAGATGTTGATCAATAAATGTAAGTGAATTAATCTTGCTGTTTCAATGCCAAACCTTCTAAAACTAGGGTACAATTTTAGCCTGGGAAATTGAGTGGATGTTACAAAAGGAAACCAGAAATAGATTTTTATGGATGTCTGCTCCAGACACATCCCACCTCTTCCAAGGTTTGACTGGCAAGGTTGTCCCAAGCATCATCACTCCAGAAAGCCCTGGCTATTCAGTTACTTTCTGCCATTGTCTGTTCCTGAAACCCTTCCTCTCTGCTAAAATGAGAAATTTCATTCTTTCTTTTTTTTTTTTTTTTTTTTAATTTATTTATTAAATTTTCAAAAATTATCTTCTTCATTTTCACTGACTCCTAGGTCTGGCTTGTAACGACTCACGTAAGTCTGGAAAATAATTTGGTTACAGTGCTTTCAAAAAGGTCTCTGGTGAAATGCACATGTCTGTGGGATGCACGTCACACTGCTGGGTAGGCAAAGCTGCTCAAAATACAGATTTCCTCATAGCAGAAGCAGCTGCAGCTTATGTATTACACTTGAAAAATCAGGTTTTTCCTTAGCCTCTGTCTTAGCATTGGTCTCTAAAACACTCCTGAAAATTTCCTGATTTCAGTATATTCTCTTGTGAGTAGTACTGCCACAGAAATGTATATTTTAATAGTCATGATATTCATCCAAGAATAAAAATAGTCATCTCATGATGCTGTAAGATCAGTGAACTGCACAGGAGGACCTTTTTAAATGGAATCTTTTTTTATGTGGAACGTGAATCCACAAAGAAAATTGAACCACAATGGGAGTATTCCCCTTGATCCAAGTGTGATAAATGTCAGCAAGAGTTATGAACATGCTGAAATTGAAGAGCAGAACCTAGTGTATGAAATTAGACTGTCCGAACAATCTTATGGGAGAGAATGATTTACCGGAGCTCAGTAGATCAATTTTATGCTCCGTAGGTGAAAACGATGGCTTTGGCATCGTTACCCTGGAAATCCCATAACTGCTCCTGTGTCCAGCTGCACATCTGTATTATCTCTGGGGCCTAAATAGGTGAACTGAGATTGCAATTTGGGAATGGAATGTCTGTCTTAGAAGTCTGACTGGGGTGTCTTCTGATCTTAGTTCTTTCAGCTCTGAAAGTAAAGGTCCTCTGGTTACGAGGAGTTCCAGTGTTTTCACACAAACTTGGATGATCTTCAGCATCATTATTTATCACTGGGCTCTGTGAATATTTTCAGCACTACTCATCATTAGTTCACTTAAAGATATGCAAGTTATCTTGCACAGTGTTTCCAAATGCTTTCCCCTCGCCTTGTTTTACGTGCTTAAGGATCTGGAGGGATAATAGTCTCTTTTTTTTTAAACAAAGATGACTGGAAAACTTGTCCCTTTCTTGATTTTTTAACTTGAAATTGAGATCAGCAATTTTGTGAACCTCCCAGGTGGGGAGATTTTGAAAAGGTCCTGAGCTGAACTGCAGTGCTGGAATGGTGGGTAAAATCTAAAATGTACCTCTGTGCGAAAGAATAAAGCCTTCTGTTTCCTTGAATTTTCAGTAAGCAGAGTTCACCAGCCCAGCTCTTTCCTGTCTAAGTGTTTGAAAATGCAAAATGATCCAATGGATCAAATGTGAGGCTTCCTATTACATACAGAGAGCTGTAAGTTTTGCAGTAAAAGGCTAATGTCCTGTTTTACATCCAGTTAATGGCAATTGAAATCAAATCTATAACCCCTGTAGTATTCACTCAGACTAAAACAAACCCAAACAGGTTTCTGGATTCAATAGAGCATATTGAAATGGGCAGCTGGGTGTTCTGGTTGCTAAACTGCTGGCTGAGTTGAAAAGCAAAACCAAAACCCTCTTTGTGATCTGAGTTAATGCTTGAATTCTTTAAAGAGGCTATTGCAGGGATCATGGGCAACAGAGGATGTTGCCAACTTCAGGGCTAAGCTCTTGAAGCCTGCTCTCTGTTTTCCCTGCGTCCTTCTGTCAGATGCACTCAGAATTCATAAGTCTCTTGCTGCTCATTGTGCTTTTAGTGTTTGGTAGTAACTTCTTATGATGTACGTGCCTCGAGCACTGGCACTGTTATAAATGTCAGGCTTAAATTGTCCCTTTGTTTTTTTTAGTCTCTCAGCTTTCTTCTAACAAAGGGAAACAAAATTTATCTGCCTTGTTGACATGTTAAGATACACTAGCCAATTAAATCTATGTATATCAGTAATGTTAGTGTTTTAATGCTTTTGGTAGTGCTGTAACACCATCATATTAAAGGATACTGCTTTATTTGTGAAATAGAGTAATCTCTAGGAACCATAGATGGTGTTAGATTTTAATCTCTGCACTGTGGTTCCTCCAAATGAAGAGCAGAACATCCAAAATCTCAAGGAAAAGTATGAAGAAGGAATGGCAATATAAAAGGAGAAATAGCTGTGTTTCTCTCCTGCAGTTCGTGGAGATCTAGTTTATGCCCTCTGGGGAATTCAGGATGTTATTGTGTTGAAACCTGCCTTCTGGGGAATTTCCTTAGTGAGTGTCCATCTGCAACATGAGATTAATGTTTGTGCACATAACTGGAATAAGCAAGGAGCTAATGGACTGTGGTAGACTGGCCTGACTGGAGGGGCACTTATTCTCATGAGCTAAGGCAGCAGACCCAGCTCCAGTGCTGTGCCACTGGCTGAGATGCAAAGGAAAATAACTACAGCCAAGGAAGTACATTTGAAATAACATACTATTGCTTTTAAATTATGTAATTGAAAATACATCTTGTGGCATGTTAAAAAAGTGATGTGGGTGTGTTTGCAGTACTCAGAGCACCAAAGCTTTAAAGGGCGTTCCGGGCATTCAGAATAGTTCTTTTGTTTTTCCAGCTGGGAAGAGGTGATAAGAATTTTAATGGAGATGTGCTTCTGGGCTGATACCTATTCCTTTTGGCTGTTTGCTTTCACTTGATGAATGGTCTGATACAGAGAGGGCAGTAGGATGTTTCTTCTGTCCTCTAAACTGGAAGCCAAATAGGAAAGCCATTCAGAGATTTGTGGATTCAGGAATGGCACAGAAGATTGAGATGTCAAAGCTCTAAATGCCTCTGCTTTACACACTTCAAATGAAAAGTAATATAATACAGTACAGAAAAAAGTAAATTTTTTTGTGGTCCATCCATGGTAAGCTGCAAACAAGTCCAGAGGCTTTGGTCTCTACTGTGGCAAAGGGAGGTGGGTGCAAGGGATGCTCAGAGTGAAGTTGGATCTAGAGAGTTCAGTTCACAGAAACAGCCCCACATGGTAACTGAGTTTTAGCAGGCTTTAAAAGTCATGTATGTGACATTGTGTGGTGCAGAATACAGCTGAACTCTGAATTAGGGCAATTCTGGGGCTCTTCTGCTTTGTGCTAATGGAGCTCCCAGATTTCTGGGGAAGCTTCAAACAAGATACAGCAAGTGAACTCTGGGCTTTATTGTGAGATAGGTTTTGGAAATACAGAATCATCTTTATCTGGTCCTTACTTGTCATCTCAGAAATGAAGTGAATTACACCAAATGGACTTGCACTTTCAATACTCTAACATAAGGCTGGTGACTACTTAGCCCTTTAGTTATTTAACTAAATAAGTCTAGGGCAATAGACAGTAAAAAGGTAAAACTACTCACCAAGAAGCAATATTTTAGATTAATTCAGGACAGAGGTAAAAAGCAGCCTGTGCTATTCTCTACAGGAAATTCAGAAGAGAGAACTTAATGTTCTTTCTTGTCAGACACTGCAAACAAAAGTTAACTACAACAGACCATTGATTTACGCAATCAAAATTCTTGCTGCACTGTGCACAGGGCTATTAAGGAGAGAAAATACCAAGTTAGGAACATGTGAAATCTCTCTGCAAACTCTTCCTTTCACTCCCACTTTCTGAGCATCAAATTATGGCCGCAGGAACTATTAACATCAAGCATTTGGGGACTATTTAATAATGTGACCAGGATACCTGTAACTTCTATGATGGAGAAGAGCACTGAAAGTTCACTTCCCTGGTCCCAGCAGAATCTGGAGCCAACTACTCTGCTCTGTCACCCAGGCCCAGTATCACAGAGATGCTGACAGAGAGGCTGTGTTGGGGCTGACCGTGGAAAGGGTGTCAGGGTATTCTCCACCATGAAAACTGGAAGCCCTGTGGGAGAATGCCATTGTGTGTCTCTCTGTTAGTAAAGGCCAAAGCGCAAACTTAAAAAATATCTTTTCCTAAGCAACAACCTTCCCTCAAGCACATGAAGCAGAAACATCAACAGCACCCACAGAGCGTTTTTTGGAAGCACCACCCTGAGCAGCCAGCGCGGTGCACTGGGATGGCGCTTGGAGGGACATCCCTCATCCACAGCAAGGGGAATTTGGCTGTGAATTCAGGGCTGCAGCTGGCCCACCTTTGAACTCTGCTCCCCACCTCAACCTGGGGCTGCCGTGTGCTGCGGCTTTAAGGCACTGCCAGGCGCTGCAGCTTCTCCAGGCTGGAGCACCAGGCAATGATCCTCTGCTCCGCAAGCTCGCAGCACTCGCTGCTCTCTGCTTAATAACATTTGGCTGCTGCTGAGCCATCAGCTCCAAGCTGCCTCCCCGCACGGCAGATCCCACCTGCCAGCATGGCAGCGGCGCCAGGCTCCCCTGCGCTCAGAGCTGCCAAGCCCTGCAAGAAGCAGCGCACGGTGAAGAGGCAAAGTGGCATCTACACCTACCAGGAGCCACCCCACAGGTAAGGGGCTCCTCTCCCCTCAGGTAGGACTCTGCTCTGTCTAGCACAGCAGTGGGATCTTGTCTTTTTGTTTTCTTTTAGATAGAGTGTGTGTCAGAGACTGGGAAATGTAGTCTGTTCCAAGTAACGGTGTGGTAGCATGGAAATGGGCACGACAAAAATACTTCTCTGTATTTTTAGATGTATTTCAAACCTCTTTGGTTTTTTGTTTTTTTTTTTTAATTTTGCCAAAGTCACATTTCATACTGAAACATAAACACTGTACGTAAAACAGTGTAACTCAAATGAGTTCAGGGTATGGCATGGTAAGAAGTGTCTTACTCTTTTCCTGTGAAATTATAAATTTCCCCTGAATGTCCCCTGTGACTGAAGGCACAGGACTGCAGAGCAATGGATTAGTGATCTGATGAAGTATGTCCCTCAAATATTCTTCCATGGCATGGTTTAGGCTATGATTTATTTCTAAGTGATCGAAAGGCTGCTTTTTCAGCAAAATTGTAGGGAACTTTCCCAACAAGTACATGGCAATACAATTGGGAAATTTCCTGGCTAGTGGCTGTTGCAGCACTTCAGATCCCTTCATGTCATTCAGGGAGAAAGAGTCACCACAGGTTTTTAGACCTAAACCTCTGCAAGAATGAATATTGCTGCTGTTTCATAAGCCAAGAGGGAATTGCAAGCACTGTAGCTTAGCAAATGTGGTGATAGCATCAGAAAAGATGATTGAATAATCAACCACAGAAATCTGCATCAAAGCACATTAACCTTTTTATGGGGATAAGTAGTTCTTGGTGTGTAAGGTTCCATATCCCTGTGCCCCTCAGCAGGGAATAGGATTAAACCATGACCACAGTTTAATTAGCTGCTCCCCCCATTCTAATATATAATATATTCTAATACATCATTACTAAAATCAAAATAAAAGGTGTGATTAATAAATAAATGTTACATGCTCTTTCTGGAAATGTTTAGACAGCACTTTTTTCCAGAAAGATATACAGAGCCTTGGTAGCATGATGTGCAAGCTGAATGGCTGGAAACGCTTGCAGAAGAAAGACTGGGATTTGTGATCAGGAGTGGGGATAATTTATGACTGAGCAGCAGGTGGTGGGGAGGGAAAGAGGCATGCCCTGGAGATGGGAAAATCATCCAAATTATTAATCAAATTTAAAACAATAAGGTAACATGAGTTCCCTAGCTCACTGTTCTTACAATGCCCTAACAGGTTGGATCCTGTGCAAATCAACACTTTTCTGGGAATCTGAATGGGAATAATTTGTCTTCTTTTTCCTCTCGCGGGCTGTGTGCTGGGCTGCCAGCAACTCAGAGGACGATGTTGGTGAAGAGAAGGCCGAGAGCCATGACCCAGAGCAGATCTTTCAGAACATCCAGTACCAGAAGGAGATCATGTCCAACATCCGCTGCCGGCCGTGGCCGATGCGGCAGAAGCTGAGGGCGCTCAGGTAAAGGTGCCTGCACGGAGGTTTTCAGCTCACTGACTGACAGTGCTTCCAGGAGTTCTTCAGTGTCAGCTGGAAGGGTTTGTGCACAGGAAGGATTAAAGTGTGCAGTGAGGATGCTCTGGGAAGATCTGAGAGCTGGCTGAAAGCAGCTGGAGGTGAAGCTGTCTGTGGTGCATGCTGTGGCTCCCTTTAGAGTCACAGCACAAGGAGAGAGGAAGAAATCATGATTTGGCTATTAACTGCTAAAAAAGAGTGTCAGCTATTCAGTGGTCTAAAGAAAGGCTGTTGGTAATGCTCCATGATATATTTTTAAGTTAAATTGTTTCACTGTGCCCCAAAAAGGCAAACCAACCCATCTTTTTAAGGTAATTGGATGGGGTGAGAACAGAAGCTGGCCATATCTTCAGGCTACGTGTTGTAAATGCAGTAAATATTGGACACTTGTAGGTTTAAAAGGTATGGACCATGTAGTAATAACACCTTTCACAGTTTAAGATTTTAATTATGATTATAATTAAATAATTATTAATTATTATTATAATTATATTATTATATATAATAATAATATTATATTATTTAATTATTATAATAATTATAATTCCAAATTTACAGTGAAAGAGCATGTGACTAACTCTTCGGGCCACCTGTCTAAACTGTGTCAGTTCTTTCACCTCATGATCTGTTTGAGGCTTGGGCTTTTTTTTCTTTTCATCTGGAATTTTTCTCTCAAAACCCTGTGTGGTGCCCAGATGGCAATGCAGCCATGAGGAGTCTCTACCAGCAGTAGAGCCCTTGTGTAATCTGGGAAGCGAAGAGAGGTTTTTCTTTCTCAGACAGAGTCTGTGAGTTGCTGCTTTCCTGCTCCTGCGGATCAGATCTTGGTGGTCCCCATCCACCTTCTGCTGAGGTCAAAGGCTGTGTGTGACCAGATGAACATGCACCTCTTTGCATCTCACAAGACAGTGACCCCATATCTGCAGAGGAGGGGTCAGTATCTATGTGAGATTATCAGACTGCAATGGAGATCTTGTTGTTTTACTCATTTGGTTTCTACCATTTTAAAAGAAAGTCTTTGAAACAAAAGCACAGAGAAATAAAGTAGAGGAACAGAAAACTCTCCCTGCAGTCAAACTCTTGAATGGTGAATTCTCTCAGACAAAATTCTGAGTGGTTTTAAAGTGTCAGTAAAAAGCTCAATAGCCAAAGGAAAAAGAATTGCCTGGAGAAGGGGTTGATGGTGAGCCAGCCCATGGCTGTGTTTCGGAGTATTTGATCTCCTTGGTAGTTTGTTTGGTATTGTGAAGAATAGGAGATCTGAGCAAGGCGATCAATGCACAGACTGAACCTCCACCCTCTGGCGCAGGCAGGCGAAGGAGATCGTGCTGAAGTACGAAGGGAGGCTCACGAGAACGAGAGGTTACCAGGCTGCTGGGGCAGAGGTATGGCTGCTTTGTCTTAAATCCCTTCACTTTCTTGTTCCTACAAACAGCCGTGTGCAGTTCTGATATGGAGAAGTGTGTGTTTGCTGTACAGTCCTGATACTCCAGCTCAGGACTGTAGAGGGAGGAGAAAGCAATTAAAAGCTTTTTTTTTCTTTTCTTTTTTTTCCTATTGTAATTTTAGTAATTACATTTTTTTGCAGACTAATTTAATGTGTGGAGGGATGAATGTCCTTCTGTTAATGGAGTATAAGCTTTCTTTTCAGACAGCCTACAAATATTGATGCCTGCTAGAGGGGGTGGTGCAAATGGGATAACAACAACACGATGCAGTATTCTCTGAAGAGCTATTTCAACAAACTCGGGCCACAGTTCAATAGCTCAGTATGAAAAATGTGTCTAGCTTTTAGTTTGGAAGACAATCCTACAATAGCTTATGGTAAATACATTATTGAAGAAGGGGTTTTGCTTGCGTAATACTCAGAGAATTTGAATAAAATCTTAGCAAATCTATTTACGCCACTGAAAATAGACTCTGGCCTGAGTTTCTGGAAATTTATAATATGCAGGAAATTGTACTTAATAAGCAACCACGAGAAGAGTGCTTTAGACATCTAAGCAGTCAAGAATATTTTTGTCATCATAACAAGTAGACTTTTAATTGCTAATTTATCTTAATTCAAAAAGGCAGGATTGTACCAATAGAGAGAACACCATGAATTTTATTCATGTGAGCAAGTGAAGGGCTGCATATGTATCTGTTGCTTTGTGATGCTGGCCCCCACAAGCAATGTACACTTTCCAATGTAGAAAGAGCAATTTGTCCTTGTTCTGCCTTTGTGTGTGTGGCAAATGCAGTGGAAGTAAAAAAGCTGTTAAAATAAGCACTATTTTTTGCCTTTGATATGAGTAGAACTAGGAAGTTAGCTAGAAAGAGAAGTGCTAAATTAGAATGCCAGTAAATCAGAGATTTGTTCATATAATTCTTCCTATACAAAAGCAGAAGTTTCCACCTTAGAGTTCATAGTGAAAAAAAGTTTGTGTCCAATCTAATTGTCTCTATTGTATTTGCTTGAAGACATTCAGCACGGGGATGTAATTCAGCAGTTAATTAGTATCACTCATTGCGTGTAGGGGATCTGTTTTCTTTTATCCTAGCACAAATTAGGGAGTATAGCCTTTACGTTAGGGCTAAATTCAGCAACAGCAACAGAATGAGCTTTTTTTTGTTGTGGGGTCTTTTTTGTTTGTTTTTTTAACTGGAAGAGCTTTGTTTCCACATATTTTCTTGGAAAACATCATGGCGACCAAGGAGACAAAAATTGTAGCACAGTAAAACAAGCACTACATCATCAAAATTAAGAACTCAGTGGCTGAACATGTGCTAAGAACAAAATGCAGTTGCTGAGTGTATATATATTTACAGAAGTTTTTTAAATTTTCAAAATATATACCGTTCATGATTGGACAACCCACTCCTGATATTATTTATGAAAATTGAAGTTAAAATGTATTTTTACTATCTTGACACTGAAAGCAATTTTCTTTTTTCAGTTCAATTATTTAACACTTGTTTGTAATTGTTTTTTGGGTTGGTTTTTTTTCCCCCAGTTAAAACCAGATGCCCACACTCTGGCTTCTAAGAGTATAAATTATCTGTTCAGGTACATAGCAGGGAGGAAAGGAGGTGATAGCTACTAGATTATAATTTTAACAAATTTTACTTCTCTGTGGACATACACATTTGTATTCTTTAAGAATGTAAATACACATCTGTATTCTTTACAAATCTGTAGTGCAGCTGGCACAAGCTGCTTGAGTCCTTTCCCCGCCCTGCAAACCCTGTTTGCAACTGAAACTAGCAACCCCAGCAATTCCCATGCAGTTCCCAGCACCTACATTTTCTTTAATTAAAATACTTCCCATTCATGCAATTAAATACCCATATCACCATAAGTATCAATTAACTTTAGCCAAAGAGATTGATTGTATTTTCAGTAATTAAAATGTTATTTATTCCTCTTTAATTTTAGGAGATTAGATTACATGACATAATATTGACACTGCTACTGCCTAAAATATAGGTGGGTTTTTAATATCTAGCTCTATTAAAAATACTCCATAATGCCTGGAATACAAATTTATTTATTTTCTCTCGAATTACAGCTCTAACTCAACAACTCAAAAACTGCACTCACTTTTGCACAGGTGGATTTTACTTCTTTCCCACATGTTTATGCACACCTCAGTGTGTGCAGGAAGATCCTCTGACCATGCAAAAAATGGAGGTTGAATAAAGACTCTACAAAATATAACCACAGGATTTCTGCAGGTGTCAGCTATAATACACAGAGCTGAGAATACAGAAGTTGAATTTGCTGCCGATGAATACAAAAGCTTATTTTTCCTCTAAGAAAATTTCCTCTAAGGCATTATGCTCCTAATAAAACCTTAGTCAGCAATGTTTGTAACAATTCTTGTGATAAAAGATAAGACATGAGCAAAATACTCAACACTTAATTTTTTTTTTTTTTAATATATGGAGAGATGTCATATTTCTCATTTCTCTGATTTTTTTCTCAGCTTTGGAGGAAGTTTATTCGACTTGCATATAATTTTGTTGTAATCTTTATTCCTTGGGAAATGAGAATAAAGAAAATCGAGAGTAAGTATAAAGATTTAATGGTATTGAATAGTAAAACACTTACTAAAATGCTGAGTTTTATGGTCTATTTTTTTAATGTACTGAATTAAATAATATTTGGGAAGGAGTTAAATGCAAATTTTCAGCAGTGAAGGCTTTATTTAAAGCTTTGTTTTTTCTTCTTTTCCTAGTGCCTTAGAAACTGCACAGTTCTCATAGATGGTCTTGGTTAGGGAGAGTAACTTTTGAAAAAGCCAGTTTTGTCCCACTGAGGTTCTGAAAATGAAAAATTCTCTAGGTTGCAAATGTCCTGCATAAGAGAGGTTTTTCTTTTGGCCTATTATTAAAATAATACTTCATGGATAAATGATAGGAGCTTTTATAGACTGTGCAGGTCAGGTAACTGTGTTTTTTGTGGTTTAAGGTCATTTTGGGTCTGGAGTTGCCTCTTACTTTATCTTCCTGAGATGGCTGTTTGGAATCAATATTGTCCTTACCATAATGACAGGAGCATTTGTAGTCCTCCCAGAGGTAAGAATTGTTAATATTTACAGAGAAATGCTTACTGTGGCACTTTCCCTTCTGAATGGAACAAATACCACGCTTAAATTCATGCATCAGTTTGCAATGTACAATGTAAAATGAATTATTTAAAATAAATTCCCTTATTAAGAGGTTTTCCCCTGCCAAAGTATAACAGATTTTGCTATTAGTGTTAGAGATAGTATTTTGTCAACATGGTACTAATGTTTTTAGAGAATTACTTTTATCTGATTACTAAAATAGAGAACCCATTCTTAAAAGACATTGTGGGTGTTGAGTACATTCAAGTCCTGTTAGTGTCATTTACAGGGAGAAAAACAGAGCCCCCCTCTCCAGACTCTGGATTATTATCCATTAGAAAGCTTTTCCTAGAAGTTCTGAGCAGCCACAACTTTGTTTAGTTCTTGCATGCAAGTAAGGCAATTTGTTAACATTGTTAAATTATTCATAAACATTATTTTTCGTCACCTAGCCTGTGCTTTAATAATGTCATCAGAAAACATGGGAATACCTGATTTTATTTCTCACTGTGGTAAATAACCCTCGAACAAACAAAAAGTAAAATGTGTGGGAAAAAACACACATTGGGTGGGTGTTTAATTTTTTAACTTTTAAGGAAAAGTAAATTTTAATCCTGAAATATCATCCTTCTGTCTCTTCCCCATCTCCTGAGGCCTTCCCTCTCTCCCGCAGCTCCTGGCCGGAGCACCGTTCGGCAGCACGGTCAGCAAGACCATCCCCAAGGAGCGCATTTCATCCGCTCAGGACCTGGACACCATCTGGTCACTGGGGGCAAGACTCAAACCACTCCTTATTTTGCTGTCCCTGTTCTGTTTTAATTGTTGGTTACTGCTCTAAGTGACAGGCTCTGGTCTTTGCAGGGCTACCTCCAGTACTCTGTTCTGTTTTATGGCTACTACGGTCGGGACAGGAAGATTGGGAAAGCTGGATATCGGCTGCCCCTGGCCTACTTCCTTGTTGGAATGGCTGTGTTTGCTTACAGCTTCATCATTCTTCTAAAAAAGTAAGCCCTCCCATTTACTGCTGTTCATAAGTTTGTGTGTTCAGGCAACCAGCAATGGTATTTATCCAACTTCCTGTGTATTTATTCTGTGTAGTTCTTTTAACATGCTCAGCTCTGCTAATATCAGGGAGGCAGACTGAGTTTAACTCTAGATTGCCCTTCATTGTGTTATCATCTTCACTCTCTGTTCCATTTCCCAGCACAAATGATGATCTGTGTGCTTTGTGTCTGAGCAGTTTAAAGCCCAACACTCATGGAAGTCCTTTCTGTTCTTTTTTTCTGTTATAAATATTGCTATGACAGAAATGTATATTTGAAGTGTAATGCTTTCAGCATTATTATTATTATTATTCCCATTTATTGAAAAACAAATATAAAAATTCCATCCTAGGTGTAATATCATTTGCATTGCTTTGTTCCATCCCATTGGAATGTAAGCTTTCATTACTGTGGAAGGGCCAGAAATAGGAGTTACTTAGAGACAGCAAGGCTGCCAGTGCTGACCATAAATCCAGGGATGTGCAATGCTTGGAGAAAGGGCAAGGTCACTCTATCCTCTCCTGATTTGCTTTCTCTTCCTTTCTGGATACCTATTTATCTGGCACAGTGCAGTCCAGGGACATTTTCAGAGCTGCCTCTAATAGCTCTCAGTTTTGAGGTCAAACCTTCCTTTTTCATTTATTTTTATTCTACCTGCTGGTTTGTGCCAAGGGTCGCTGGTATATTTGACACTGATCTACACATCTGCAGTCTCTGGCTATGATTATCTCTTCTGACATAGCTCAGTGCCTCTTTGCTTAGCTATGTACAGCTCCCCTTTAACATTGTCCTTTCAGATGCCCTTTCTTTCATAAGCTATTAATCTTCATTTCATTTCCTATGCTTTGCAATATTGCCTTGCCTACTTGAGATGAGCAGGAGGGATTTCCTTACTCTTTCCCAAGGTCCGTAAAATGGCACTGGGTTTCTGTTTGACAATAACATATGTTTTAAGGGTGAAAACAACACAGCAAACAAACAGATCTTGTGCACAATCACTAGTTGTGCCAAACTAGGTTTAATTCCTGTAACAGTGATCTTAGTGACGGTATCTTCCAGCTGGATCCTACCTAGAGACCGTAAAACTGAAATAGGTGTAAGTCCACAGTTCTAGTGAGAATTATTTCCTTTATTTGCCAGTTATAAAGACTGTAAATACTGAAATGCCCTTCCACAGTGACTCATTCCTGCACTAGATGTAAAGTGAAGTTCAAGAGCTGAACCTCACCCTGTTTTATATTCTTCAGAAAGCTGCCAACAACCATACCAATTTCTGGAAACCTTTGTTAGCTCTAAATGTGTAAACATCTGAAAACCATGAATGAAACCACCGACTTTCTCCATTGCCATCTTCACACACCAGAAGCAGTTAAATATCTGTTCTTTTTTAACAGAATGGCAAAGAACTCAAGAATGAGTTTAGCAAGTGCCTCTGATGAAAATTACACTTTCTGCTGGAGACTGTTCTGTGCTTGGGACTATTTGATAGGGAACCCTGAGGCTGCAGAGAGCAAAGCTGCTGCCATAGTCAACAGCATCAGGGTGAGCAACTGACCTTCGAATTATTTCAAGTTGATTTACTTGTTAATCTGTAAGCCATGCAAGTCTTTCCTCTCATCCCCTTGCACTTCCCATTGGGTTTTGGTATTTATTTACAGATCTATTTGCCTAGGGGAGGGCTGGTATCACATCTGTGTGGCAGCACATCATATTTGCTGACGTTCTGTCCCAGCAAGGCCATTGTATGTGTGACAAGAAGTTAGATAACTGGAAACAAATTTGCTTGTGATGGAATTTCATTGAGTGCTGGAATCAAATTTCTGTTAACAATTGATTTGGCAGGAAAATATATAAATTTATAGAATGTATAATTGTTTTTATGCAAAGGAGGTATTTTATGCCTCAGGGAATCCATGTGGATAAGCAGAACATCTCATATTTTACAAGATGCTTTTTTACATGGTAATAAGTTTTATATCTCTCTCTTCTGGTTTATACCTTCCTGCACACAATTTATTTTTCTTTCTTCTTTATTTATCAGCTATTAATCAGGCTCCCCAGGGAAGTGGTCAAGGCATCAAGCCTGTCCTGGACGATGCTTTTAGTTAAATGGTTTCATTTTAAGTATTTCTCTGAGCAGCAGGGAGTTGGACTCAATGGTCTTTATGGGTCCCTTCCAACTTGAGACATTCTGTCATTCTATGGTTTATTTAATCTCTCCATAACAAATGGAGGGACATCTTACAGGTGTCCCAGTATTAGAAAACTGTTATAAATACAGATGGTTTGCATTTAGAATTTAAGAGCATATGTGGTTTTACCGAAAGTAATTTATTTCCCAAATTTGGTGTATTCTCATTGTCACTGAACAAAAATTACTTCCAATTGTGCCAAGGATAAATTAATAAACGATGATATTTGGTTGTTTCAATTACTGAGGATAACTTCTGACAGTACTGTATTGTACCAGTGGCACCCAGATTTTTAAGGCACATCCTACCAAAAAATCTGGTAGTGTAACCCTCTGATTATACCTCCTTGAACATGCATGACTGAAAGTGCATGAGTATCTGCTTACTGTGTATTTATTTCTCAGAAATCTCCATCACTTTTCAAGCTCACATATCAGTGTTACAAATCAATGAGGACAGTGGTATTTACCTGCTTGCACCTCTAGGATGTGATGGTTTTTTATTAGTATACCTTAATTTCTGTGAAAGCTATGCGCATTATTTTTGCTGAACATTATTAAAATGGTAATGATGTGTTTCTTTCAAGGAAGCTATATTGGAAGAGCAGGAAAAGAAGAAAAGCAAAAACTTGTATGTATATAAGACAAGAGATACTTTTCAAAGCACTATCAGTGCTAATCTGCCTGTCTTGTATTTCTAAACCATGTTAGAAATGACCCCTGGTGTCATAGGGCAACCTGCTGTATTGGTTTTATCTTTCTTTTTTTCCTAGGGCAGTGACTATAAGCCTAAGGATTATTGCAAACATCCTTGTGCTTCTCTCCCTTGCGGGAAGCATTTACATCATCTACTTTGTCGTGGATCGATCCCAAAGGTTAGAGCGCACCAAAAAGGAATTGACTCTTTGGGAAAAAAATGAGGTACACTGTCTTTATGCCACCTCTGTGTTAGAAGCAGGATGACGGTCTGAGGGCTTTCTGTAGCGATAGTGTGCACTGAGGTGTAAACAGCAAGAGGTGAGCCAGGAAAAATGAAGAATGAGTGTGCAGAGCAGGGCTCACGTGGATCTGCCTTGGTGCACTTGCTCGCTCAGCCCTGCAGGCAGGTGCTGGTGCAGCTGAACTGGGCAGAGGGCCTGCAGGGGCTCCTTTCACAGACACTGCACCTCTAGCAGCTCCTCTTTTGGGAGGACAAAGCTTCATCTCTCCCGTCACTTACAAATCTACTTTTATGCTGAGCAAACACTGGGCTAATGGACCAGAAAGGAATCAACTTCAGTAACAGTGATTGATTCGGTATCAGGGGATACTGAATGTTCTGTGAATATTTCCATTCAGAAGAATGAGTGAGAATAGGAAGTGCATAGGTATGGAGAAGCCACTCATCCATTTCAGAGGAAGATGCTATCTTCATATTCCCCACATGTTAATTTTAATTTCAATTTATAAAGTAGAACTTTAAAGCTAAAACATCCAGAGCAAAGACTCCCGAGTATTACCCCAGATCTATAATTTTGGATCATAACTACTGTTATTACTAATATCAATAATAACATTTTTAAGCATCTCCTCCAAAAAAAGCAATCACCAAAGCATGTGTCTCATCAGTATCTCAATCAGCACTCAAGATGCCACAGAAGATCTACATCCAAAGCTACAAAAATGCCACATTTCTTTTCCACAGGTAAGCGTAGTTGTGTCACTGATCACAATGATTGCACCCTCTGCTTTTGAACTCGTGGCAGCTCTGGAGATGTATCACCCAAGGACCACTCTTCGCTTCCAGCTTGCCAGGTATGGGCATCGTGCAGTGTAGAAAATACGTGGGGAGAAAAGGAGGAACAGGAGAGGTGTGTTCTGGTTCATGTTTTAGTACAGCCAAACCAGAGAATGTATGACCATCCTGACTAGTGTTTACCAATGCTGGTAACCTGTATTTTGTTCTCTTTTCAGGGTTCTTGTCCTATACCTGGGAAACCTCTACAGTTTAATCATTGCTCTCCTAGATAAAGTGGACAGTATGAGTGTCACTGTAAGTTTAACTTGATGTTTTCTGATGTGTAAAGTTAGCAGGTTTCATAGACAGAATTATTTATTGTGAAATATATGACATTAGATGACAATTTATTTGAAATTGATTAAAACATTATTGTCTGATATTACTGTAGAGTTAAGTTTAGACAGCAATGTTCATTTACAACTTATAGGGGTTTTTTAATTAGTCTTTTAGGATAACTGGATCCATTTGATCACTGACGTAACAAGATAAATATGTTTCTGTGCACTGCTGAACTATTAAAAAAAAAAAAGTCAGCACAATAGGTCAAATACTTCTACCTACCTAAATCAGCTTAAAGTCCTGTCCTTGCATGTTCCATTTGACTCTGTCTATCGACAGCTATTTAACAGCTGCCTATGTGCTCCTTGAAAATATATGAAGAAATGTCTCTGTGTGTGCATGCTGTAGAAGGTATAGATCTCTGCACCTACATACAGTTAAAAAGTAGCTTTTGGGACATTTATTTCAGGACTCTGATGTTAACAACAATGCAAGTAATTCTACCACCTCCTTGGAAACCACAACTCTTTCAAAGGATGACAATTTAACTATTCCTAATGTCCAAATTAAGAGAAATGGCTTTGTCGTACTGGAAGAGCATCGCACCCAAGGCCTGATAGTCTCTGACTCACTGGTCAACCAAACAATTTCCTTGAACACCCAGAACTCACAGGATCAGTGCTGGGAGACATATGTTGGTCAAGTATGTAACTGTTTCATTATGTCATCAACTTATTCCTAATCCACATTTGACAAGAAATTAAAATTATGTTGTGCTGTGTCCAGTTTTAGAACTTTTCTTTGTATAAATTCCAGAATTTAGGTAAGGATGGTGTAGGAAGAGTAAAGATTATGTAAAGTGATATGGCCACAGGTACAAGCTTTGGGTTTTTTCCAGTATCTACAGCATGTTTAATGCTGTACAAATGCTCTTTTGCCAGGCTTCGGTCTCTGTCTTCAGCTCTGCACAGGCAGAACTGTACAGATGTGTGATATGGATCCTATTTTAAGAGGGTACACACTTCTAACCCATACAGAGAAAGAGGACTATAAAGACATAAGCAGCAACATGTACTCTGTGCAGATTCAGATTGCTGCCTCAAGAGATGGAGATGCAGACCTGAAACAAGCATGAGATTGTGTTCTTGGTCGTTTGTAAAATATCTCTGAAGTCTCTATTCATTCTGCCTCAATGAAACTCCAGAGAAACAAGTGCTTTTCACTTTTTCAGAGGGAGACAGGACAACAACAAAACATTTCAAAATACCATCGATTTGTAGGAATTGGGACAGTTGGATGGAAGTGCTATGTTCCCACAGCTGGAGTGCAGAAAATCTGCAGATTTAATATGACACTTTTTGCTTCCCTACATGTGAAGGGTACATGATTTGTGGCCTTTACTTTGAATGACTGTCAGGGGCACTAACACGTCCAGAGAGAAATTTTAATCACACAAAGTGCAAAAGGTGCCACTGATCCATTTAGGACTTTGGTCTCTGTCAGTGTCACACTCATGTCTAGGCTACTAAATTAAGAATTATCTTAGTGTGTTCCTGAGCTGCTGAGCTTCTTGTTCCAGACTGAGGAATATTAAAAGTCTAGCTTGATCACTGGGAACAAAATATCCCTCTGAGGTTTATTAGCCTGACTTCTATTCTTGTATACACATTCTGCACAATCTCATAGAAAATAGAAGGTTTTGAAGGTGTGCTTTTTTCCCCAGAATGGCCTAGAGATGTATGGAATGGAATCTATTCTATTTAACTGTACATTTTTAAAGCTCAATTAAATATAGAATAACTCCATTCTTTTGTAAGCACTAAATGGTCTTTTATGGCTTGATGATCCCCTGCTGCTGGGTTTTGGGTTTGTCTGAGTAATAAGATTTTTCTCATTGTGAAGCACTTTGCAAATATGTATTACAAGAGTCAGCTTAACAAAAGATTTGGTGCAATAGAAAAAAACAACCCATTTCAGTTTAGGTAGATAAATTTTTAGAAAATTAAAAAGAAAGTCATTAAAAAGAAAGTTTGATACCATCATGACCAGAATTTTATTGCTGCAAGCAATAAAAGACACCCTGGAAGCTTGATTATATTTATTCTCTTTAACAGAACAAAGACAAGTGAGGGAAAAGTCAAACAGGAAAAGCTTAAAAGGAAGTTATTTATATAGTTAATTCATATTTTATCAGAATACTAAGCTTGAGCCAAAAACACAAGTACAAATGCAAAAAAGCCATATGCAGCCCATTTGCTTTCAGAATGACTCAGTATGTGTGCACAATGTGTATTTCAGGAGATGCTAAAGCTTTCAATTATCGACATGATTTTCACAGTCGCAAGCATCCTGCTGATTGATTTTTTCCGTGGACTCTGTGTCCGATACTTGAGTGATTGCTGGTGCTGGGATCTAGAAAGCAAGTTTGTAAGTACAGTCCTTATTTTATCAAGCTAAGATGCTGAAGATGGGTAGGCTTCTTCCCTCAGTGCTGAATGTCTCTAAAAGTCTTTCCAGAGATGAATAATTTCTTGGTAGCACACATCTATAAAGGCACAGCTCAAACTGAGTTTAAATTGGAGGGCACAGGATAAATGGTGAGACTGAATGTTTTTCTCCAGTCTTGTGGCTCTTGTGCAAAAATTTTTGGTTTTCACAAAAAGAGATCATAGAGCAGTTCCCACAGTTTGAGGGCACGTAGTTGCTCCCCACATCCTCTTTTCTGTAGCTGTAACATCTATACCTACTGTAGATAACGGTCCAAGAAACAGTAACCAACAGCAGCCCTCTAAGAAAATTACAATGTGCAATAAATAATAAATACTTTGTTAGCAAGAAGCTGTTGGCATGAAAGGCTGAGGACTGTTCTTTGTCCTTAAAGATGTGATGTAAACTAGAGAGGAATTAGTTAATTTAATCCCTGGCTGCAGAGTAGGTTTTGCTGTGCTCCCACTGCCTGCCAGAAGTTGGTATTTGATCTGGATGTTTCAGCCTATGTACAGTCTGCAAACTGATTCAGCCAAAGGCTTCTAATAAATGGTCTGAAAACAAGATTAAGACAAAGGTTTTCATCCTACACTGTGTTTCTTGCAGCCAGAATATGGAGAATTCAAAATTGCAGAGAATGTATTGCATTTGGTCTACAACCAAGGAATGATCTGGTATGTATTCCTTATGTGGTTTTTCTTGTCCTTTGTTGGCTGATGGCTAACTGCTGATGTAAGTAATCACCGTGTTGAACCATGTGGGAAAATCACTGATTTTCCAATCTGATAATTTAAATGAAACCTATTTAAGTAGGATATTAGCAGTGTAATCTTTTATATTAAGAGATCATCTGTTAATAATTAGCAATTGTTTACAGGTTGTGGGGTTTGGGGGATCTTTTAGTATATTCTATTGCTATCAAAATGGCTTCTGGCAACACTGAGCACTGACATGCCATGATTTTTCCAGGATGGGAGCTTTCTTTTCCCCTTGCTTACCAGCATTCAATGTACTCAAGTTGATTGGACTCATGTACCTGAGGAGCTGGGCTGTGCTGACATGCAATGTACCACATCAGCAGGTGTTCAGAGCATCTCGGTGAGTCGAAATGAGAACAAAAGATAAGGAGTAAGTCAAATGCAGGAAGTGGAAATGTCTTTCATGCACATGGAGAAAACAACGCAATTTTAGCTCTAAAAGTTGACAATCAAATTTCACACTAATACTGATAGCAAAGGTTGTGGAAAAAAACAGTTACTGAGAAACTGGAGGGTTTGTGAAGCAGGGTAGTTGAAGATGTGCAAGAACAAAAAGCCTGTCAGAGAATATTCCTAGATGACTATTATGGCCCAACATAAATGCTTTATTTCCACACAAATCTGACAGAGCACAATAACCTATGTGTGTCAACTGTTGCAAGTCCTATTTCTTGATGTTTGTCTCTGAAAGCTATGCAATATCTGCTTTTGTTTGTTACATCACACAACAGATTTCCTCATTTTTCTTCTATCATGATGAATATTTTTTTTCAAAATGTAAATAATTTAGGGCATCTTTATTTCTTAATAATCAGTTATTTCTAACATATTTTTTGAAGATGAATCCACTTCTGCCACTGTTCTTTTTCAACCCCAACACAACTGGGCAGTAAGGTCAGCTTTTGTCAAAGGGTGCAGTAAACAGTTCTCTGGCTGTAGCAGTGGCATCTGGAAAGCAGTGCAAATAGAATTTGGATCATTAGAGTCTGTTTAAAGCAGCTCTGTTCAGACTTTCTAATTATAGCAGAATGATTTTGATCTTGCAGACATGTTCATCTTGAATTTGATAGTCGATACAGACTTGCACCTTTTATGTTGCCTCTGGTTTTCCCTCTGATTAGTATAATCTGAAACATGTTACACTTTCTTGCAGATCCAATAATTTCTACTTGGCCATGCTGCTGTTTATGTTGTTCTTGTGCATGTTACCAACAATTTTTGCTATTGCCCGGTACAAGCCATCCTTAAGCTGTGGCCCCTTCAGGTAAATTATAATGGACTAATGACAATTGCAAAGATTTTATTCCCTCCTCTTACAATAAACTCATCAAGTTCCATAATAAACAAATTACAGATGTAAATTTTAAAAAAATAAGTTGATAGGACAACGCTTTTCTGTTGCCAATATTTTACAGTTCAAGGTTTATTAAGGTTAATATGTCAATATTCTGAGTTGATTTGCTTTATATACATAGTTTAGTTAATGTTTACATAATGCAATGTGCCACTGAGCTGTCTGCCAAACATCACCATCTTATCTCAATACAAGCACTCTCCAAGCATGTTTTTCATTTAGTGCAACACTGCTTAACAAATATACTTAGGATTCCTAAAAACTTAATTTTAACTTTTTTTCCCCTTCACCTCTTATAGTGGTCAAGAAAAAATATATGATATTGTTTCTGAAACAATTCAAAACGATTTTCCCACATGGTTCAACACAGTGATTACTTACATCAGCAGTCCTGTGGTTGTCCTCCCTGCACTTCTGCTGTTATTGTAAGTACTTTGGTTTCCACAGGCAGGTTAAATTGATTGTATTAGTACTGTCCTTGTCTCTGGAGAGTCAAATGTAGATGCTGAAGGACGTTGCAGTTTTATTAAGCGTAACTGAAAAAAACAACTCCAACACCTCAGTGAATATGCAGTACATATGGATCAGACAGGAATGAAAGTATGTTAAAAAGACTGTCAAAGGGAATTTCTTGCTCTACAACACGTGGTTAGAGCAAGTTCACTGTATTGTGTCAAGGCTTGCAGTGCTGATGGTTCCAGGGAATTGAAGGGAATTTAGGGGACCTTCTTCCCTCTTAATAGTTCCTCAGAAAAAAATCTTCCATTTCTTCATGGTCATTAGTTTGGTTTATGACAGTGAACAGTGCTCAGTCTGTCATTTAAAGAAAGCTACTCAGTCATCCTGATTTCTGACAAGATAAATCAGTTATGAAGGTCTGTTCTTAAGTGTTGTTGTCATATAACTTGCTGCAGACTCTCCTGTGGAAGTCATTTATTTACAAACTCTTATTTAGTTTATAAATAAATGTTCACCGTTGGGAAATAATATTGACTTTGAGCTGTTTGAAATTCACTTTGCTTCTATGAAGTACAGTTAGTTTTGCATGTACCTTTGTACCATTTTTTTCCTCTGTAAACAACAAACAAAGGCAGAGTTTGTCCCACCAGTGGCTTTTCAGTCAAATCAGAAAGACCAAAGCAACGCACCCTATTTTTAACTTTTTCCTCTAAGTCCCAGCCATGTAATATTTACAAATTTAAGTATACATCTATTGACTGCTTTAAACTGATGGCTAAGAAGATGTGTAATTGTTTGTGGTATGAAGTCTAGCTGTAAGACTTTGTCTGAAAGCCAGTGCAATCCATTATGTCAGGCTATAATCTGCCAGGATCTGATCTCAGCTGTGCCAGGGTAAACAAGGTGTTATTTCAGCCAGCCAACAAAATTGCACTGGTTGTGCAAACTCAGCTGTAACTCCGGTGTCTCTGTTCTGTAACCATAGACTGGGAAAAAAAAAACCAGTACCTGTCAAAATGATTTGCCCAGAATTAAAAAACAAAACCAATCAACCAACCAAATAAACAAAAAAAAACAACCAACTAGAAATGCACTCTGGGTGCACAATGAAAAGACCTGCAAAAAAACCAGGTCAAATTAGAGCTGTTGCTAAATCTGATTTCAATATAATTTCTTTCTTTCATGTATGCTTGCTTGAAAGAAGGCTGTAATCCATTGTTACAATATAAGGAAACACTACAGAACAGCAGCTGAACTTGTACATCGTTTTGACCTATAAACCCTCAAAGAGAAACTGTCAAGAATGTCTGAAGTGACTCATATCACCCCCTTCACTTCTAGCATGCTAATCTACTACCTACAAAGTATTGCAAGATCATTAAAATTCACCAACAATCAACTGAGGATGAAGATCCAAACAGTAAGTAAGCAAAGCACTTTTACATGTAGTTTGGTGGGTCTTCAGTAAAATACGAGCCTAATTAAATCTCTAAAGTCGCTTCTAGTGTTTCACAGTGTAAAACAAGTCCTGTATTTTCCATCCTTACACAGCAGGGAATTTACTCTCTAATCCATTATAATCTCGTTCTTCTGAATGTATTCTAGGAAAGAACTGAAGATAAGAAAAAGGTGGTTCAAATGGCAGTAGGTAAGCCGGTGACCTTTAGAAATGCCACTATTAATAAAGCATTTGGATGTAAACCCATTTTGATTTCTCAGACAGATAGGGAAGTACAACTACATCTTAAAAACTGTATTTCCTGTAGAATTCTCCTTTTAGATGGTTTCTGAGCTCAGTTTGGCTTAATCTTGGCAACACTGAAAGACATGATGCATAGATTAAACCTGGATTCACCTGGAATCTTTGGACTGGGTATTTTCCTGCTTTTACAGTCAACAGGGCGGAACCTGGGAGGCGTCTTTGGTGATTCAAATCACCTCAGACTTTGCATGCAATTCAGAGGCAGGTAGGCAAAAGAAAAGCTGGCTTGTTGCCCATTTTGGAATCTTGCAACATCCAGTGTTTTCTCTGTGTCCCTAGTACTCCATCTGCCATGTACTGTAGTATGAAGATCCACCCCTTTATCACCAAGTCTCCCAGTGGATACCAGTTTCTCTTTTCTGAACACAAGGATTTCTGTCTGCCTTGGATCCCTAAATGAAGGGGGAATTTGAGCCACTGCATTTGCACAGCAGTTTCTAAATTTAGAGACCTGGAAAGTTCCTGAAATAATTTCTGTTTTCTAGCCAGAATCCAAAATCTGGATGTTAATGACAAAAGACCAGAACAAGAAACTGATATTATCAGTCAGGAGTCTTCTGTTCGGTCCTCAACACCACGAAAGAATGGCAGTGTCTTGAACTTTGAATCTCCCGTGAGCAAAGGCACCAGAATACAAACCATTTCCCAGTCCGTGCCCCAAACTGTGCCATCCACTGATGTTGCCAGACCTGCCAACGCAACTCCCAACACTTCGACCTCTTTAACACCAGCTCCCTCCATGTCAAGCATACAGAAACCAAGAAATGATCATACCACAAACAGGTAAGACTGCTTTGGTTTCAAAATGGCATTTATTCTAGGAGCTCCATGCCATACCTGTGTTTATTAACAAAACAGCTGTGTATTCAGACTGTCTGGAGCTGTAAGACAGCAGAGGAATTTTTTAAAAGCAGATTCATTCTTGGGTACTATTGATCGTGATGGTGATACTACCTCCTTAACTCTCACTTAACTTGAGATGGGATTACAAACCTTATGAAATTATGTAGCTGATGGAGTTTACACACAGCTCAAGCAAAGGTAAATACTAGACTTGCCCTCAGGCACATAACTGAAATAGTTTGTGCAGGATACCAGTTCCATGAACAAAACAAACAGAGAGTGAAGGAACTCTGTGCAGAATGTCTGTGTAGGTTTAGTTGCAGGACAACCAGTCTTGGATATCAGTAGACAGATGCTTTAAACTATCTATTGGGTTTTTTTCCAAGTGGATGAAGAACAATTCTCAGAATAGTAAGAAAACAGAAAGGAAATATAACTTGAGAGGACAATTGTGTTACCTTTTCCTACAGAAGACCAAATATATCTCCTAATTTCTAGGGTGTGTTTCTCAAAATGGTTCTAAAAATTTGGAACAGTGAAGATACGATGATCTCCACTCTTTCCACCTAGTTTTTGATTTCCAGAGCAGTGATTTTTATTATATATTTCAATTCTATTAATTGATAAGAGTGTATATCAATATTTCATCTCTTTTTCTTCCCTCCTGAAGATACCCAAGTGTTGTTCATAGGAGTGCAAGTGAGCTCTGCAAAACAAAGCCCTACACACCAGTGACTTGCAAAAAGCACACTGAAGATGTTCATTCTGACCCTCTCTTCAGAAAAGCCATTCGGCAGGTAAATTCGGATGCCCTTGGGGCAGGGGCTCCTGTTTTTTTGGGATGTAGACCATATGCTACCAGGTATTTTCTGGTTAATGAAAATGAGTCCCGCAAAAAATCGCTCCGTTCTACCTCCCGACTCCAAAGGCATTTCAGAAAGGAGGAACCAGGAGACATTATCGAGTTGTACCCACGCCACGTCAGAAGATACGTGGTTCGAACACCACACCAGATGTATTCCCCTCATCCCAGTGAAGATGAGGAGGATGAAGAAGAACTTGAGAGAGAATTCATGAGCAGATCCCACCGCCCTCGCTCACTGTCTGACCTTCGCCCAGGACCACGGTTTTACATTGGGGAACGTGCTGATGGCCACGTTCTAATGAGCAAAGATCTAGCCAGGGTGCATTACAAATCCTGGGATGATGGTTTTGAGCTGGACCTGGACAGGCCTCCATATGCTTACAAGAAAGTGCACCTGAACTATCCTGAGCCACGTGTGAAACCGAAGTCAAAGCAAAAGCTGGAGCAATCTCTAACAGAGTCTGATTCCATTTCCATTGAATCCAGCAGTGATCCGCAGAACAGCAGCAATGACCAGTACATCCAGGTCATTCATAGCAAGGACAAGTATCCAAAAGCTGGGACAAAACTCACCAAAAAGAAATCAAAAAACAGTGTTGATCTAAGTGTGTCTGAGTCTAGTGAACTGGTGTGCTCAAATGTCTGAGAAAGTGCCCCAAACTCATTGATTTTTGGGCAGGTACATGTGCAGTTGTACTTTATTTGCTGTTTGAGGTCTGTCAGAGTAACTGCGATGTAGTTTTTGTAACAACCGTGTATGCAGCCCGAGGTGGGAAAAGCCTTGTGTTTTACTGTTTATTGTATCTTGCTTTAATACCACAACTGATATGTTGCATATTTTAGAAAAAGAAGGTTATTCCAATTTCTTCCTTGCTGCTATGCTGTCAAGCCCCAAAATATCTGCCTACTGGAAAACTGAAAGCCATGTACTTGAGGTACAATTAAACCAGTACGAAAATACATTAGATTAGGTTCTTTTTATCTGACACAGCCACAGCTGAAGATGCTTCCTGAGCTAGTTCAGCAGGGAATCAGCTTCCTGCAAAAGGAGTTGCTGCTTAGAGTAGGAGATCTTGATGTGCCTTGCCAGAATACGCTACGAGTCAAACCAATCAGGTAAAAATATTAATTAGAAAGAAGAGTGGATTTCTCTATAATGTACCACACAGACAATGGAGTTATTTGATGGTAACGTGAGTCTAGATTCAGTCTAGTCAGACTTCTAAATTAAATCTGACGTCCTCCATTAATTTTCTGGTGAGCCTCAGACCAGCCTGGTAAGCTTCTCAGTGGAAAACTTTAGATCCATGGCCATTAAAAGACTCATTACTCGTAATTTAATTCCAAATTCTATCCCATTTTTCACACACCGCCGCAATTTCGCACTTCCTTTAGATACTGCAGCTTGGTTGGTTTGTGGCTCGCTTCTCTCCGTGTCAGTGGCATTGGGATGACACCAATGACGAGCGCGGGGCGGCCCCACGCCTAGGGAAGCACTGCTCCGCCTCCGTTCCCACACGTTCCCACCTCCACCGCCGCTGTCCCGGTCCCGTTGCGGGGCCGCTGTCCCGCGGGGCGCGGCCGGGCCTGGCCGGCGTCACCCTCAGGTGAGGGGCGGCGCCGCCATCGGCCCAGGGGCGGCGCGGCGCGGGCGCTCAAAGCGGCGCTGCGGCCCCGCCCGCCCGTCATGGACTGCGCGGGGCGCGCTGAGGCGGCGGCCGAGCAGCTGCTGCTCTACCGCCGGGACCCCAGCGGCTGGCGGGGCTGCCGCGGCACGGTGAGTCAAAGGGCTGCCCGAGCCGGGGGCTGCCGCGGCACGGGGGGCGGGCGGCCCTCGGACCCCGGCGGGGCTGAGGTGGGAGCCCGCCCGGCCCGGCCCGGCCCCGGGGCTGAACGCTTCCCGTCCCGCAGAGCGAGGTGGCGGTGTCCTGGAGACCCTCGGCGGAGTTCGCTGGCAACCTGTGAGTACGGCTCGGTGCCGGCTGCTGCCCGCGGCGTGGCGGGGCCAGGCGCGGTCCGGCAGCGCCGTTCGGTTTCGTTTCGTCCCCCGCAGGTACCGCGGGGAGGGGATCCTGCCCGCCAGCCCCCGCGATGTCTGGGAGTGCATCAAGCCCGTGGCCGGCGGGCTCAGGACCAAGTGGGACCAAAACGTGAAGGACTTCGAGGTCATCGAAGCCATCAATGATGTAAGTTCCTTAAAAACTGTTCCGGTGAGATTAATGCAGTGTGTGTTCAGCAGCATTGGGCCTTATGAGACAGCCAATGTTATGTGCAGGAAGGTAAAAGGTCTTAAGTTGTACTGCGTTTCTGGCTGGATCAGCTGGACGATGCTAGGATAAGAAACCTTTTTTCTTTCGTTTTGGATTTTCTTTTTCCTTTTCCATAAATTTTATTTATTATATTAATATATATAAACAACAGCTTATTTTTCTGAAAGGAAAATCATTCTTGACTAAATACAGTGTACATAAAGTATGTAAATGTATAACATCATATATATGTATAGCATTGCATGTATAATGTTAAAGATCCCTGCACTACATTGTTGTTAATATTGCAAATCAAGCTAAGCATTATTGTTTTTATCAAGCTCTGTGAGAGGGAAGAGGAGGTTTAGGAGTACATAGGCTTAGCTAAGCAGGGAAGTGTTCATGTCATCAGCCATCAGTTCAGGCCCCATCTTTCACCATGTCAGCAGTGACGCTCTGCCCTGCACATCACACCCTGCCTTTAGCTGGCCTTGGCACCCAGTGCTTTGCTTCTGTCATTAAAATGGAGATGCTTCACTTTGAGCAGACAGATGAGCAGGGCTGTGTATGAGCAGCAGCTTCTGCTGCCATGGTTGTGCAGTCTAATTCCTTTATTTTAAAGCATGTCAGAAAATTAAAAGGGTGTTGGATTTAGATCCCCAAATCTGCAGTGCGTATATGTGCTTGGAGACAGCCAGGTGCAAACACAACCGGTCCCAGCAATGTTTATGGAAGCTACAGGAAGTTTATTTTTTCTTGGGGGAATCCTATAGGCATTTAGTATTTGTTATAAACAACTTCAGGAATGCTGCAAACCGCCACTTGAAATTCACAGACTTGCCAGCACATACCAGTGTGGTAGAAACTTCTGTTTTGGGGAGCCAATCACAGAAGCAGATGGTAGCATTAATGTTTGTGCAATGTGACAAATTAGGTTATCAAGTTGTGTCCCTTGTATACTACGCAAAGAAGTTATCTTTGCTAGTTTCCTGGGGAGGATAAGGATTTTAGCTGTCCTATGAGCATAGATGTGCCAGATTTGCCTTTCAGTATCCCTTGTGGTGTCTGACCTCTCTGAATGTGGAAGCAACACCTTATCACTCTGTTTTTCTCCTTTCCTTCAGTGATGCATGGTAGTTAGTGCCTTTTGACTGTGCTGACTTACATTTTGTTCAACAGGGGACGTAGTAGAACTCCTTGATGGAGTTTAGAAAGTATAACTAAAAGAGTACCAGAAAGTACAGGGATTTTTCTGCTGTACTTTTGAAAACATCAACTGACATAACTCTGTTTTGGGATGTCCAGACTGTCTCTGTATGCAGAACTACAACCCCTTCAGCTTGCATGAGGATTATTTCACCAAGGGAATTTGTGGATGTTGTAGTAATGAAGCAATATGAAGATGGGACAATGCAGTCTGCTGGTAAGGCACTTGTGTTCTTAACAGGTTCATGCTTTATTTGGAGATGACCAGCAGCTAGTGGAAACAACTATAAAATAAAAAGTACCAGTAATAAACACAAAATAAAAACTAAGTAGCATGCTGGTTCAGTAGTTGTTGACCTGATGGTGATGAGAAAATTGTAGCCATCTCTCTACACTGCTGTTCCCAGAGTATATAAATCATCTCAGCAGTCAGATGATGATGATACTGTTGGCCTATGCTCTGTTTCCTTGCTATGCTTTTGAGATTGAGTAAGTATTTATTTTACTGTTCAGTTCAGGGGTATTATGAGTGTGTGGTTCTATTGTTTTAAAAGTTTACAGAACTTTGTAAAAGGAGTCCCATTTAGGCTAAATCCTGTTTTAACATTTTCTGCAAAGGTTTCAGTGAAGCTGTTGAATAAATGTACCACTTCTGTATGTGAAAATAATTGTGTGTATGAGAAGAAATAGGGCTGATTTTTAAGGGGCTGCTGCTGTGTAGGAGGATGTTTGTTTTTCCACTTTCATTTTGTTGTTTAACTGTTACAAGTCACAGCTTTTATTGCCCCACTGTTCGGGTGTCCCATTTTCCTATCCTGTTCAGAAAAGCCTTGCCAGGAATTTCTGTACTTGGCAGAGTGCAGCTTCTCAGCAGCTAGGTGATGCATCCATGTGACAGGGATTTGTTCGAAGTAACCGAAATGACCTCTCAAGAAAAGCAGTGCCCTCACACAATGTGGGCTCAATGAAACTCTCAAAGTGTCTTGATGCTTCCTCCTTCAGAGCTCAGTAACAATTTCTTCTAAATTCAAGACTTCTTTGATTTCGGCATTCTAAGGCCAGAGTAGTGCCTTTTAATGGTCTTTTCTGATCACTTTTCAGCCCCACACTGAAAAAATTGTACTGCAGTTCTTTTTTGATACATTTTAAATAATGAATTTGCTTCCCATCTGGAGCTTTGAGTACTAAGGACTCTTTCCCATCTTCTGGAAGAATGACAATTTCCTTCAATGCTTTTCCTTGCAGCCACCAATGTGGAACACCCGCTGTGTCCTCCTCAACCAAATCTCGTGAGAGGTTTTAATTATCCCTGTGGCTGTTTCTGCATACCTGTTCCAGGGTAAGAAACAGTCTGTTTGAATGTTATAAATTCTGGAGCCCTCCTTATCCTCCTTGTGTGGTGCATTTATGTGTATGTGGCCACATGTGACCTGTAACCTCTTGACAATGACATGTTTCTGTTCCCCCAGTAATCACTATGACTGAGTGTCCTTTTTGTTCTCTTTTTTGTGCAATGAATTAGTTTCTCTTCATTTTCTAGAGGGAAGTCTTTAATGTTACAGGAAGTGTTATCCTGGTACAATTCTCCCTGATCTCTTGAGCAGAGATTCAGCAAAATGTACAAAGTATGGTCTTAATTTTTAGTAAATGAGTATCTGGTTGATTTGCCATAATTTATAGACAGAGTCATGTAGCTAATTAGGGCCTAGATAAACTTTAATTTTGTAGCTGTGTTCACTGAAATATATCTGTTTGTTTAAAAAAAGGAAAGCTCTTGGAAATATCTCTAATACATGTAAGAGTTATTGAAAAGTTCTTAATGCTCTTAAACCACTGGCTATAAAATCACTTTTGTTGTTTTGCAGGGAGCCAGACAAGACTCAGCTCCTCACTTTCTTTCAGACAGATCTTGGTGGCTATCTTCCCCAGACAGTGGTGGATTCCTTTTTTCCAACTAGCATATCTGGATTTTACAGTAACCTGACCAAAGCTCTTAAGGGATTAAAAGCATGACAAGCTGAGTTGCTGGCATCACCAGCCTGGGGTAGGAAACAACCTGTCAGCTTGTGGGTAAGAATATGAAGTTGGCCTCAGGACTTTTCTATCAGCTAAGATACTTAAAAAAGGTGATATGAAACAATGAACTGAGTACAATAGTTTTTAAAAACAGTGTTTTCTACCTGACTCCATGCAGAACAATGCATTCTTATGTAATATGAAATTCTTCACTTTAATGATTAGAAAAATACCACACCAGAGGCTGGAAGAATCATGGAGGCAGCAGTGGTGACTTTCTGCAGGGAGAAGATGCACATCCTGGATCTGTTCTTGGCCACTCTCTGTCAGTGTCTGTGACATGAAGCATTGCTAAAATCCACTTAGCACCATGGTCAGGTGCAGGTCAGTTTTGTTTGGTCTCTGAAGCTCCCTGTAGATTCCTGTGGAACAATTCTTCTTCCCCAAAAGAAGAATATCTCTTCTGCTGCCAGCACCATAGAGCTGCTAAGAAGCTTCAGTGGGTTCAAGCCAGCAAATGGTGAAAGCCAGAACAAAGGGGATTATGTAGAGGATTTCACTTGTTTGTTCCAGCAGACATAAATATTGATGGTAAATATGCCTTAAGTGCTTTTTTCTAAGTCAGGTCCAGCAATGCTAATCAATTCACAGGTTTGTGGGCTGGCAAACAGACACTCTCCCCTCTCTGTATCAAAACCAGTGGTTTCACAGTGTCATAAAGCAAATTGAACCGACATAGAGGCAATAAATAAAGAGGATTAAGCACTTTACCTGCCATTTTTTAAACTGCACTTGAAATGACCATTTGGAACTGTATTTGAATGTTTTTTGGTTTCCTGTGGTAAGAGGTTTTAACGGGTAAATAATCTTTTCAATAGCTTTGCTTTGACAGGCTATAAGGACATTGCTTTTTTCTATGACTGGTTTGCTTCCCAACTTTACATTGGGAAATCAGCACCTGATTTTGTGTGCCATGATGTGTTCATCTTCAGGAGATATCTGTGGTGCTGGTTGCTGCAGGGACGTCAGACATCACTATGGATTACATATAATTACAAAAGTAAAAATAATTGCTGAATTAGGAAGTTAAATGCAGGTTGTGATTTTAATGTGGTAACTCAATTATTTAACAAGGTTAATGTGCTCTGCTTTCTGTCTCTGTATTTTTTTTATATTTGGTGTAGGGCATGGACTTGCACACTGTTTCCCATTGTGAACCTCACCTTATGTAATAGTTTTTTAAGGAAACAGTTTTTAGTCTACCCTCCTTGGTATACAAAGATGAAAACCTGTGAATGTGGTGAAATAAATATTTTTTTCTGCTACATATTACTGTTTTTCTTGAATCATCCTTTGAAATGGTTCCTCGTACACCTCTTCTGCCATCAAGGAAGCCTAAGAGCTGCTTAGACTTCCAGCATCTCTCTGAATTTAAGGCAATGAGGGAGAAGAAGCATTCCCTGACACAGTGCCCACTACCTAGGGAAGACGGGTTCTCACATTTTTCTCCTATTTTGGTTGCTACCCAACTAATAAAATTTTTGTTTTGAGATAGAGACAGCTCAGTTGAGTGTTTGGAAGTGTGGGTGCAGATGGCTTGTCAAGAATGTTCTTTCAAGGATTAATTTACATTTGTCTTGTGAGAAAAGGCCACAGCAAGTTCAGTGCCTGGATTTAATTAATACCTTCCCCTGCCTGTCCTACTTCCCTTTCTCTTAATTGCTGGTTTTGAGACATTGTGTTAAGTGTATGGAAAATAGCTCCTGAATTTCTTCCTGCTGAAATGAAGTAACGAAAGAAGGGTACAGGTGAACAGCCAAGGACAATAATCCGTGCAGCCATCTGCCTCTCAGCTGGTGAGTCCCTACTTTCATCCTGCCAATGCGTCTCTCTCCCTTTAATGAAGCAGTTTGGAGAAGACCAAGTGGGTGCATGAGACCATCTTGCCATGGATACGTGTTCTGCTGGTACAATTCCATACAGTGCACATACAAAGCACCATTTCAAGCATAGATTTGTCTCCAAGTTATTTAGCATTTCAGAATAAACATTTCAATTCAGAAGTACTTGGATTCACAAGTACTGGTACTTTCCCTTGCAAAATTAACAGACATTAAAAAAAAAGTATGGTTAGGAGGTAAGATTTGGTTCTGAATGGCCTTGTTATTCTCCTGCTGTACTCCTCTTGAACCCTCTGGCCAGAGGAAGGTTAGGAAAACCTCCACTACATTACCCTCAGCTTCCTTCCTCCCCCTTGGAATGCCATGAGAACTCTTCGCCCTGTGTTTGCCTGCTGCAGTTGAGATGCCTCTGTCAACTGCTAGTAGAAAGTTACCTTTACAGGTTTTGGTTGTCCTGACTGTTCTGTGTTTATAATAGAAAAGCTGGAATTTTCTGGGCAATGTTTTGACACGCAAAACTGCAACCTGCTGTCTCGGCCCTACACATTCCTTAAGGCAGTGTTTAGTTGTAGGCTTATAGGCACATTTCTTGTTCCTGGGAAGGCAGGGAACAGGACTTGGAGAGTAGCACTGAAAACTTCGCACAGGATGTGCTTCTGATACTTGTTAAGTTGATGGCTTAAAATAGGAGAGTGCTATAGCTGTCACATATTTTATTACAACCAGTATATTATTAACAAAGTCATTATTTTATAATTATACACTGTAACATCTGTTTCTGAATGTTGAAATAAGAACTATGCCCATTTCCTGCACGTCTTAGTGCATACCAGGCAACTTCCTCTGTAACTGTCAGTAAGATCCTGTATACTCTTCATGGGGGTTTCTGAGTATCTTGCTGTGCCAGCCAAGTGCCTGCAAGTAATAAAATCCTTTATTTGAATATTGGCAGTAGTCTAATCCCTCCTCTTACAAAGTTTCGGATGACTTGGTGGTAACATAGCTGCGATTCTTCCTCTTGATGATGGCTGTGATGGGCCCATCAGGTAATGTCTTGATTACATTCCATGCCTCAAAACGCGTGAGTCCTTGCATGGCAGTTGTGTGCACTTGTAACAGCTCATCACCAGGCTGAACAGCGCTGCTCTGTTCCAGTGCAGTCCCTGGGGAGAGAAAATTAATTTCCTTTAAGTCTTCCTGGGGAGGAAACTTTAATGGATCTTTCACTTATTAGTGAATGGATCACCAGCATCTTTGGTATAAACCACCTGGTTCCAGCAGGCAACAAATTAATGGCATCAAACAAAATAACGCTGTATTTGCAAAAAATATCATTTCCATAGTTATAAATCAGCAGTCAGTTATGAACTCCACAAGTCAGCCTGAGATGGGAACATGTTAAGTGTGTTTACCTTTAAATATCCTGTTGATGATGATGGGTTTATCTCCCTGAATAGAGCCCTTGCCTCCTTCCAGACTGAATCCTAAACCGGCAGGAGTTTTTTCTAGAGTTACAGTGCAGATTGTGTCTTCAGTTGCTGGGAACAAATGGAAAGTTACCAGATGGACAGCACATAGTCTGAAAAGCTAAAACATCTGTTACAAAAAAATTAACTTTTGGGTTGTTTTCAAAGGTACTATAAACTGCCAAATGAAAGAGAAAACTAAAACTTTTAATTTCTGATTTTGTCATTTTAAGGCCCTCTGGGAAGTCGGGGAAACAAGCATGTTTGAATTCACAGGAGAAGAGAAACACAAGACATTTACTAGAATTATAAAATTCTGTTAACAAAATCGAAGGTAAATATTTGACTTCATATTAGTTATGAAGTTGTTATCAACTACAAGGCTGCTAATTTGCAGCATGGAAATAAAGCTACAGATCTCCAGATCATGCTTTAGAAGAAAAGCCAAAACCAAAACAAACCACAAAAATATCATGAGAGTGAAATATTCTGCAAAACTCTGACCTTGCCATGTTTCAGATGTAGCCACCTGCTATATTGAACAACAGCACACTGTTTGTTCAAACTGAAATTCTCTTTCATAGAGAACAAGTAACAATATTAGAATAAAGGATCACTGTTCACTGAGTTGTCATTATACCTTCAGTTAGATGTGTTGCTACAATAACCATCTTTGTATGGCTACAGGAATTCACATAGAGAATCACACTTGTCTGGGTGTTTTTAGGGAGTCCTTTTATTTTAGAAATCCATTAATTCTTTCCCTTTTCAATAAAGTTATTTCAAATTTCTATTTCAGGAATGTTTTATTAGCTGTGCTGTCTTTAATCATGGTTCACAGATTTATGCAGCCAATGCTGGTTTTATGAACACCTGAATTTCAGGTGATGAGTAAACACCAGGTGGGGGCTGCAAGATATTGCCACTAAACTTACCAGACTCTCGTGAGGCATCACTTGCTACGGAAGATGTACTAGAGTTGATTGAAACATTGAGATTTTTTTCTCCGTCTTTAGGTTTTCTGGTGACAACAACAGCTTGTCTGGGCTGTCGAGCCTGTCGCATGATTGCTGAGGCATCACTGTGAGTGGCACCTTTAAGAGACTTTCCATTAATGGATAGTACTTCATCTCCTTTCTGAATAGTTCCTTCCTGATATGCCAGTCCGTTGGGAAATACTTTGTGAACCTATTGAAGAGCCCAGTCACACACACACACACACACACACACACAAGGGAAGAGGGAAAAGCACAAGTCATTAAGACTCTCAGTTAATACTTTACACCATGTGCGTTTTTCATTCTTTGCCAGGAACAAGTTGCTTCTATCACGTTTCAGGACTGAAGACTGAATAAATTTGCACAGAGAAGTTTTCCTGTGCACATGCCTCCTCAAGCAGCCAGGGAAGAAGTTTGTCCCTGGTACCAGATGGCTAAAGCTGTGCTGCCTGTGGTATGTACCTTGCATGTGCTGCTTCCTGACCCTCTTGCTGCTCTGCTTGTAGGATGATGGAGGTGTGAAGCTTTATCTCCAACTTCCAGACCACTGACATGTGTATTCACCCACCTCGTTCCTCCAGACCACCCTGCATGGTCTTCTATAAGCACGTGAGTATGATGCTGGTTATTTTCTGCTGAGGGCTGCGTGTTCTGCCTCGGCTTTCAGAGCTGTTGGGGAGGAGGTGCCGAAGGCAACATGGCACCACTGCCAGACACCTGGAGAGGCAGCTCTGTGCAGAAGGAGCCTGTTTGCACCTACTACGACTATGGTTCTTCCAACCCTATCAGTACAGCTGCCTGCCTTGATTATGCTAAAAGCCAAACACTGTAGTAGAAAACCAGTAAGGTATGTATTTTTAGATAGAGCAGTTGATTTGGAAGTATTTTTTAATAAGCTACTTACTGTCACCACTTTGTTTTCTAGGTCAATGCCCCCTGCCAGGCTGAATCCAAGCCCAGCATCTTCTTCTTTATGCAAAACTGTAACATGAATATCATCGAATTCCTAGGCAGAGAAAGGAATAAAGTCAAGAACTTCCCAAAAGGTATGTCACGATGATTGGAAAGTCAGCATGTTTTCTCTGTTGTGCATTTTCTGATGAGACTTAGTGGCATAAACATAATATTAAATTCCAAAAATTAACCAGACATATTCACTTTACAACTTTCTGAAAATCATGCACGAAAAAAAAAAGCAGGTCTACCTTTAAGGTTTCTTCATCTAGGGCTTTGACTTCCTCTATGAGCTTTGCCAGCTCCACAGGGGAAAGCAGAGAGATGACTGACTGCCCTGACACACCGGATGCTTGAGGTGAGCCGTGTTCCTGCTTGTCTTCCTCCTTGCCTTTGTCTGCCAGGCTCACTGTGTATTCTCTCAACTCAGAGAGGCTGTCCCATTGTGACAAGAACAAAAAAGAAACATTGAGCTATGAAAGAACATACCCACTAAAGAAAAAGGCAATTTTAGAGCAGTCATCTTTTCATCTTATTAGCATGTAATTGGCGTGGTAACTCCTATAAATATTATAAATACGGACAAATGGAAATTAATCACGTTAACTTAAAAGAAGCAGAATCCATTGCATAAAAGAATGAGAATAATCTCATGGCCCCAGGCAAAGACAGACTTAAATCTTCTTTATCATGGAGATGGTAGAAATACTGCTCCTTAAATAGGAGGTTTGAAATATACATGTGTACATATAATACAAATTAAAACCAAAATTAACAGTTATGAGTCATTTAACCTTTGTGCTCTAAAAAGTTCTTAATTTAGTCTGTGCTTTATTTCCGTGTGCTGCTACCTTAGAACTTTAATCTGTCAGCAGATCAGCACAGCTGCTCACCAATGCTGATCTGTAAATCTGAGCTTTAAATATGGTATCTTACTTTAGGGAGAACCCAGTGTCCAGGTGATGATTCTCACTTGCAGGTGAGATGGAAGTCCCATCCTCCTCCATGGAGGACTGAGACACTGTGTCCAGGGTTTCCCATGCACTGTTTCCAGAAGAGGCTGGAGACTGAGGAAGGCAAAGCAATGATTTCATTAAAGCAGATGACACCTGGCTGCTGATGGAATAGATTTTGCTACACTTCTCATCATGTGGCTTCATTATCTCACAGGCCTGGGCAGCAGTAAGTGGGAAGCTTCGTGACCTTAGGCTGTGTGCTTTTGCTACTGACACAAGATGGGAGTTTGCAATGGCTCCTGTAGTTAAGAGATTTGATAAATTTTCAGTGCTGTCATTGCTGCTTTTCTGGGAGCTGGTTGCAGTACCCTCCCTGCGAGAGGAAGATCTATCCAGGCTCTTTGTGCCCATGGCCACAGGTGGTTGCTGTTGGCTGTTTTCACAGTGTTGGAGGAAGGGTTGGCTTGAACAGACTGGAGCTGCCTCTGCCCCTGCAGCAGTGGGAGAAGGTTCTTTCTGGACTGATGGTTTTAGGCTCAATTTTCGGGGTGTTTTTTCAGGTGACTGTGGAGCACTCAAGGATTCAAATGAGCTTATTCTTTGTTTTATTGATGATCCTCCAGGAGACACACGTGATAAGCTGGATTGCAGTTTTTTGCTGGAAATACTGTCTAGGTTGGGAGGACTTTGTTCTGCCTGTGGTTTTAGGTCTGAATTTGCTTTCCTCAATCCTTTCAGACTTTGGCGGAACCAGGCGGGCTTAGGTGCAACAGGAGGCCCCTTTTTCACACTGTCATCTTCATCTGATTTTAGCACTTTTGAACTAACTAATTCTGATTCTGATTTCTTCAGAACTGTCTCTGCACTGCTTCGATTTTGATTCTCTTTGTTTTTGTCAATGCCAGGTTGCAAATCTAAGTGGACGTTGTTTTCACTCATGGTAGGATTAAATAAGCTTTTTATGCAGTCAGAAATTTTAACCCAGGGGTCTTCTGTTGTATCAAGACTGTAATCTACCCGTGCTTGTCTTTTAAGTACAGGCCTTTGTATTGATGAAAGTGGAGTCCCTGTAATAAAGAGACACTGATTATAAGCAAACCTCCTTCTACTTCTCCATCCCTTCTCGCGGCATCGTTTTTAATCCATTAAATTTGAATTTCATTCAAGCCTCTGATAGATCTTTTTTTGAAGTTTCTAAAAAGTTCAAACTTTTAAAAAATTCATAACTCTTAATCTACAAGTTCTAAATCCAGACACTGAAATTAACTGAAAAAAAAAGGCTCTTCCATGCTTAAATATGATATTGGTTTTTTAAAGGGTTTACAGATTCTAGATAGAACCTGCAGTTCTGGGGTGCTGAAGTCTTGATATAGTCTCTAACAGCTAAAATAGAAGGTTAAAATTGCAATGTTGTTTGCAGGCTAAAGAAAAAGTTGATGTTACAGTAAATTCCTTTCAAAAGCATTGTTTCTTTTCTACCTTTATAAGTATATCCTACTCTAAAAAGACTCTCATAGGAAGATCTTTGATATTTATGCTTCCTTCAGTTTCTGCAGGCATTTCCAGTTGATTTTCCTGATAAGTAAAAACTTGATTCTAATGTGGGAATCTTTTTTACATCACAGGGTGATTAAGCATTTCAGTGTCAGACATGGTTGAGCTGAGTGGCAGCAAACTTCTGTTTGTGCAGTTGCAAGGTACTGTTATCTGTTTCAGTGTCAACTTTTTTTTTAAGGCAACATTCAACATTTTAACCTTTTTTAATGATCTGAGCCATACCTAACAGAATTACATAAGCATTCATGTTATAAGAAACCTCTTGCGATTGTCTTGTTTCCTTAACACTGTTTCCTTAATTTTAACTAGCACAACAGAAAACTGACTTATCAGTGGTTTGTACCATTGCAACACTAGAACGTTGAAACTATGCATAAAAATGTCCTCTATAAATGCTAAAACTAACCTTTAATATCAGATATTCTGTATAACTAAGCAGTTTCATCTGAAGTAATGCAGCAGTATTGTACCTGCCCATTAATAATTTCTACAATAAATCATCTCTTAAGCTGTTTTTTATCTGCTTTCCCTTTTTAACAAAGATTAATCAATATTTAAAAAATTTTACAATAAATTATCTCTTCTGCTTTCTTTACAAAGATTACTCAATAATTTGAAATTTCATCTGTTCACTCCAAAATTTACAGATAAAGTTTCAAGACTACATTTAAAGAGAAAGTGAAGTCAGCTCAATACCCATTTTGGAATCCAAACTAACACTATATTTAGCTGGAAAGAAAAGTTCACGGAATTAAACATACCTAATTTTTCTTTTCTTTCTTGATCTCTGCCTGCTGGAACAGTAGTTGTGTGCTCCTTATCATGTGCTGTAGGAGAAGTGGTAATGACACCGTGGGTTACATCAGTTTGATGTACCTCTAGCATTGGTTCTCCAACTTCCTGCTGAACAAACAGGAAAGAGAAGTGTGTCAGAATGTAATTATGCAAACCACACTAAAATGAATCTGAAAAAAAATCTGAAAAAATATGTGAATCTGGAAAAAAAAACAGAAACACCATATAAAACAGTGGTACGCAGGCCTCAGACTACAAAATTTGGAGGGAATAAAGGTTAAGAAAAATTTAAGTAGCAATAAAACTTCCTCTTAATGATCTGAAGTATATTCTGTCAAAAAACCCTCTCTTTTGGGTGTATACAGATGCACAGACTGTCTTAATAGAGGAAGTTGTTTTCCTGAACAGGGCTTGATTTTTCATGGATTTTATTGATCTTAAGATTTAGTTTTTTCTCACTGTCAGTTAGAATGACTAAGTACCGAAGAATAAGACATTGCAGGGGATGATAAGTTCAACAAGTACTTATTTTTCTTAATTTTACTTCTGAAAGTTGATTTTCTAGCAGCGGTTTCTACTGCTCTTCTAAGGCGACGGTAAGAGTGACATTACATGAGGTGCTTAACTGAAATTTCCTTGGATATTAACATTATGTGTGGACTTCAGTCTGCTCAATGTAATTTTATCTTGATCTTTGCAGCTTGGGAACTGTTTGGGGACGGTTTTGTGGTTTTTTTCTTTGTTTTTCTCCTTTGCGTTGCAGTGAGAGCAGTTCATTTCTACTAGCATATTAGCAAACCGGGGGAAAAGAGGTTTCAGTTTTAAACAAACCACAATTTTGTTTCAACATGCAGATCTCACAGTCCTTCACACTTATGCAAATGCGAAACACTTTTCGTAGATAAGAGAGGGAACTGAAATTTAGTAACGTACAAATTTTCTGTTTTCACTGTTTTCAAATACTGTAGCTCATCAACCACAATTTAAATGGCTTTATTTAATGCCTCCTGGTCTCAAGAAATGTATCTGAGCCCAGGATTACCTGTTGTACATAATGATAAAGCTTTCTTCCAACAAAAATTCACTGCCAAAACAAAGAAATTGTTTCACAATTTCTCTACTTCATAAAGGATTTGACTTTGTGGCACAGATAGTTAGGGTCAGCCATACCAAGCTGGCATCAAAGGCTGTGTAAACCCCTCCAGTCCCAGCCTAGGGCATAACCCTGGAACCAGAGAGTTCTTGATAGCACCAGTGGCACATGCTTACAGGGAATGGCAGGGACTCAGATTCATTCTTCCTCCTGCTCTCACTGGGATTTTAACTCAGATTCCTTGGTATGGAAGAAGACTTTCCTTGGATGCTTCTCTGCCTTCTGACCTTAGTTTGAACATGTTTTGTTCTAAACTGGCTTCACTAAGGTACATACCTTTTTTTCAAAACAGAGGAGCTTCATTGTATTCTCACATCTGTATATATTTTCTCTTTCTTCCCTGCCCTTCTTCCTGCTATCATGCAAAGTCATTTTGCCTTCCTCCTTCCCCTGCCTCACAAGTATGCAGACATAAGAAAAATATAAATTTTGCTTTACCTGAACACTTGCAGAAGGTGATGCAGTACCTTCTGGTACAAGCTTTTCTTTTCTGTCTGCATTACCCTGGTCATCACATGTACAGTCCTGCTTGAAGTATTTCCGTGGTGGAGGTTTAGGCTTTGATGATTTAGGTTTTCTAACAAGGATCTCTGATGACTTCTTAGTGTTTTGCAAGGGTTGACCTCCTTCACTGCAGGTTGGAGGGGAGTTTCTCTCCGAATTATTCGCAGAGAATGAGTACAGCAGGCCAGGCTGTCTGGTGATGGGTACATCTACACTATGCACTCTTGCTTTCAAGTCAGTGAGCTGGTGCACAGCAGCAGTGGCACAGGAGGCCCGGGGGTTGTAGCTGCTGTCGCTGCTGGAGCGGGTCATCAGCCGCTCTGCCCGGCGGCTGCAGAACGCGCTGCTCCTGTCCATGTGCCTCTCGCAGGGCTGCCTTCCGTGCCAGCTCATTTCCAGTCTCTTCACACCTGTGTCAGGAACATGGTCGAAATGTCTGCTCAGTACATGCAAAGTGCTCTCTTCTAAGATTCAGCTGATGAATTTGCAGCTAAGTAACATCTTTGGTGGATGCAAGGGTGTGATGTATGCATTACCTTGTAGGGTGAAGAGTCAACAGCCTGGACACCAAAATAACATTTTCCCTATATATATATATATATATATATATGTATATCAGCAGTACAGTTTTACTGATGATGATTCTGTTACCTATTGGTCCTTTCAAAGACATGAGGACACTCAAAGGAGTATCATTCCAATGCATTTCTGTGAGAGGATGTCATACCTGAGCTGGGCAAATAGCTCCAACCATGACTGCATATACCTTTCCTCACAAATAAGGGATTAACAAGCTGTTTGCCCCTAGGACATCACCTTTGTTGTACAGTTCCTTGTGACAGTCCTGTCACCTACAGACACTCATTTGAAAAGCTCTAAGCAGAGGATGTGAATTGGAAAGGATGAGCAACTGTGAGAAGAAGTTTTCACAAAAAACTTTTGTTGGAAATCACAGACTTGGTCTGTTCTCAGCATGCTGGTAACATATCATAGGAGATGTGTTAGGAGGGTTGTCCTGTGAGGTTTCCTCCTCTTTCTTTCTGCTCTGGGTTACTTGGCTGTTGCCAAGGATTCTAATACAGCAGTACTCATCCTTGACATCTTTTAAGTCAAAATTTCCATGTCTCAGTGAATGCATTTATTTTATTCCCTTACCTTCAGTACTCCACTGGTGTCTCTCCTTTCCAAATCTGTTGCTTTCCACAGCTTGTGCAACAGCTTCTTTTAGCTGTTGCTCAGACACCTAGGAAATATTATGCCATTTTACTTCATGAGATTGCTGTGGGGTGAGCTAATTGCACACCATTATATTTGTATATATTTCAGTATATGTGAAGTATGTCTATGAATGTGCTGTTTATAGTGGTTGTTTAGGTAAAATGGGACCTTTGAAAGATAAATGTTCTTTTGCTGATTTCACTAGAAGTGGAGTCCTGGATTTACCAGCATAAGGTAACTTAATACAGCATAATTTATATAACAATTTAAACTTGATAATCATTTGTACAGTTTTGGTGTCAGGAAGCATTTTGTTAAAAAAACCTTGCAAGAATAAAATATTGCACTTCAATATTAATTTAATTATAAATATTAGCTGAACAAGACCTAAATTTTAATTCTTGAAAGACAAGTGTATAAACTTGAATTTCTTTTGGGGAAGTATGTTCCCTCTTTCAAATTACTTACTTATTATTGTCAATTCTTTCTTACACAGGAACTATATTTTGGGGTTTTCCTTAAATGTTATTTCTGTAGTTTCCTTATTCACTGCACAGAACCTCATGTAAGACTGTCTCCAGTGATCTTCAAATCTTAAATGATTCTATTTAAGAAAGTGCATATCTCAGGTTTGTTTGTATGCAACAATGATCATAAAGAGATCAGCATCTTTGTAGTCAACTTTTTTCCACCTGTTTTAGATTAGCACTTGCTCCCCTTAGTTCTCAATGTGTGCCATATTGAAAGTTAGAAAGAATATGGAGTTACCTGTGGTTCAGGGTGTCTGCTAATAATGATTTGCACTGCACCAGGATCACAATGGCTTAGCACAGCATAAACTTCATTAAGGGTTGTATTTTGTACTGAAGTGTCGTTAATTTCAAGAATTTCATCTCCACACCTACAGAGAGATTTAAAAAAAAGACAGAGGATGTAAACAAAACAGATTTTCTCCTGACCTTGTCTCACCTATGTGAAAATACGCAAAAAGCAAATTCAGATAGTTGACTTCTACTTTGATTACAAATTAAATCTGCGTTTCTGTTACAGAAAATGGAATGGGAATGAGTTCAATGTCAAGGGGTTTTGATCTGCCATGTTGCGTGCAACCTTTGGGCTTTCTGCATGTGCAGCTATGCACACTTTGTGATCTTTCTGCTGTCTGCAGCTCAGCTGCTGCTTCCACCTACATCTTCCTTCCTTCCTTTCAAGTTAACACTTCACTTTTCATGTCTTTATCTTTTGTTAGTATTGTTTAATGTCAGAAAAGATGTTATATTTCTGCTACATATATGAATAACTTGTTGAAAGAAAATTTCTAATGACAAAATATGGTAATTTGCTAGACTGGATCTTTCTAGATGAAATCCAAATTTGACTCATATGGAAACTGAGACAGCTTTGCTCTGCTCTAGTGCCCACATACATTCAAAGGTTGATTGAAGGCATGGATTTGTATCATACAAATATTCAAATACTTTAACACTACAGTTCTTTCAGCTAAATATTAGAGAGGAGGGTTACAGAACACCTAAAATTAAATCAAAAACACTTCACTGAAGCTTCTGTGATCTGTTCAATTCTCAATATGCTCAACACTACTAGCTGGTCAAAAATCTCTGAAAGTGAATTTCTACACTCCCACTGAAGCTCATGTCAGCAAATCTGTTTTTCTGTTGGGCAAGAGTGATAGAATTTGAGGAGCTTGTATCAGAAAAAACCTAGTGCTCAAACAAGCCAAATTATGCCATATGTTTAGGTTTTTCCAGATGCTTTCTCATTTGGAAATCTCCTCCAGTAGCAATGCTCCAAGCTTCTCTAAGACCTTCAAAGTTAGTCCAACTTGGGCAAGAGGCAGTGATTTCAGTGGGCTGCAGTGTTTCTGCAAATCCCACATATCCTGAAGACACATGCTCAAACCTTGAGAATAGCACACATGCTTTAAACCCAAAATCCCCAGAAATCGATATTCGTTCCTGCCCAACCAACTCAAAAATAAACCCACAGAACAGAGCAATGAAAAACTTGAAGCATAAGACAGACAGTTTTTCTCATCCTACCTGAGTCTCCCATCCATATGTGCAACTGAGCCTGGAGAGAGGGTGTGAATAAAAATCCCTGAAATACACTGGAAGTAAGGGATGCTACATAACCCAATTCCAAGGCCAACACCTGGTTCTGAAAGAATCAATAATAATTAAAAAGAGACATAAGAAACAGTCAAAGCATCCCACTGAAGAGCATCTTTAAAAATTAATTAAATTTAATTTTTTTTTTCTGTACAAATCAAAACCAAAGTCTTGTGTTTATGAACTTTGCACATTCGGTATTCATTGCTGCCTCCACTGCTTTCTTCTGTTCCTTTCTATTGTTTTCTTGTGGGGTTGTTATGGAAGGTTTTGTCCCCCTCAAGATTAAAGTGTCACAGACACAATGCAATGCAAGTTTATTTTGCAAAATATCAGTCATTACAGAAGAGTTCAAATGACTTTACAAAGACACAGAAGGGAAAAAAAATTAAGGAGCTGAAATTAAGGGAAAAAACTAAGAAAAATTAAGGATATATGGCTATTGTTAGCTATATAATTTCAATCCTCTTTCTGTTTTATATAATACAGCTTAAAATTTCAGTGAGTTTACCCTCTTTGCTCTGGACAGTCCTCTGCTGTCAGATCCCATACTGTGTGTTCGGTAAGTCACCTCACAGAGGTGTTCCCATATTTAAAAGTTTATTTCATTTTGCCAGTCGTTGTTTATAAATAGATGATGATGACAGTTGGGAGGAGGTGAAAGAACTACAAGAAGATATTGATACTTATTTTATTTGGTTTTAAGCCTTTTCAAGAGTGAAATTAACTGCTTGCATAATTATGGGTAAGAGTTGCACAATCTGCTCTTAATAAGTGGCAGTTGTTGACAAGAGCTCTACTTTGTCATGTGAAGGATATGAATGTGACTCTAATGCTTGAGTGAAAAAACTGAATGATTGGCTCTTGAGGACAGATGGTGTTCAAAATCCTGCTGTTGATAGAGACTTGTTAGCACTGACAGGCACCAAGATCTAATTTGGTGTATTTTAAAAAACTTAGTTCAGAAAAACAATCAGGTTAGTGAGGAAAGACATTCAGAGAGCAAATGAACAGTGGTTTGTCAGTCAGTGCTTTGTTGGCAGTGCTCAGTTAATGTCAACACTTACCTTTGTTTAGGGTAACTTCCATTATGACCCTGTCATTGGGCTTAGTAGGATTTAACGAGAATGCTGCATTTTCTGAACTGAAAGAGCTGTTTTCTTTGGTTATGCATGCACTGGAGCTCAGTGACTGACACAGGAGGGGTGACTGACAGCTGGAAGCAGAATGAGGTGTGCCAAAGCTTGTCCTGACTGTAAGTGTCAGAAGACCCTTTTTGGCCTGCTAGAAAGAACAGACAGTGAGTGAATGGGTTGAGCCCACATGCACATTGTGTAAAACCAGAGGTTGCTCTGGAAGGAGAGGACATGACCTTGAATTTCTGTAAAGCATCATAATGTGTTAATCCATGCATGGATTCTCCATTCAGTTCCAGGATTTCATCGCCTGTTTTGAAAGAGAAAAAATTATGTTACTGTTACTGCATTGTGCAATAAGTTACATGGTATATATATGCACTCAAAAGGAGTCTTGCAAATGCAAAAATGGATGCAGGTGTAAAAGTCACTTATGGCTCATTTCAGCTTCAGTTTGTCTTTCAGTGTTATTTTTTGGGAAGTGGGAAAAGGGAGAGAAGAGGGATTTCCCACCTTCTTGTAGCCTTCCATCGGCAGCAGCAGCTCCACCAGGAAAGATGGTTTTGACATAGATGCCTATTGGTCCATAAATGCTGTCTTTACCACCAACAATACTGAAGCCCAAACCCTAATTTAGGGGAAAAATCTGTGTGAGAGCCCATGTTCAGTTCTCATTTCTCTTCAGTTCATTTGCAGTTGCTTTACCTACATCAGCAGTATCGTCAGTGGAGAGTATACTACATGAAAAAATAGTCAGTCACATTGCAGTAGCAAGAGTAAAGGGGAATTTTAGCAGAATCTCCTCAAGATTTGCTTTTTGTTTGTTGCAATCAATTAATTCACTATTATAAGCACATAGGAAGGTGTCTAAATTATTTTTAAAATTTTTGTCTGGATATGAATTGGCAACCCAGAAGGGGCAACATTAATACCTGTAGTCACTTCTCTGCACTTTGCAGATTACATTTGTGAAATGAAGTGAAACTCATGGTAAATTGACAGAGCTAGTCTTACCTTCCCTTGTCCTTTCATCAATACAATGTTTGAAATTACTGAAGCCTGTGAGCCACAGGATGTGTGCACTAGCTGTGCTGTACTTAGGGATCTAGATGGCCTCGAAATTGCCTGTGAACATTAAAAAAAAGGAACAAAACACATTTTTTTTAATACATAAGCAGAAATTCTTGAACATATATTGCAGTGACTTATTTATTTGTAAATGTCTTCATTATAACTGATGGTACTAAAGATTTTCTTTTAAAAGCATCTTTCTTATTTTCATAAGCCATTTGTTATTCAGAAAATCTCTGCTCACTGAATTTATCCTGCAGGGACTAAATTGGAGAAAAATTAGGATGTTGGTCCTTGAAGTGGTGTAACGGTGTAGAAAGATATATTTGTACTCTCACTTGATTCCCCATGCCAAAATACCATTTGTTGTCATTAGGGGACATTAACAAGTATTATCATATTTGCCTTTAAGAACTGAACTAGAATCAAGACATTCAAAATCTTTCCTTCATCTTGTGATTTTAAAAACTGTATCTTGGGACCTACCAAACCTGTTTTTGGCACTTCCCCCCAAAAACTTGAATTCATGCTGGACTTCCTAACTTTAGCCTCTGAGATTTACCCCATTTTAATGAACTTTTAATGAAATATTTAGTGAAATATTTAATGAAAATCTCCTTTTTCAACATGGAAATGGGTATTACAAGATAATTTAAGCACTGACAGAAGTCATCACCCAAAGCTAACTATGCATGAAGTTCAGCAGGGTCAGAGTTAATTGCACTCATTTCACATCTGAGAGAGTTCAACACTTTTGGTTTTATGCAGCAAAGTGAAACTAACAGGTGTTGAAGAGTGTGGAAAGTCAGCCAAAGTTTTGGCTTCTGCATATGCAAGAAAGTAAGTCCAATTCTGACATGAAAACGACGTTATCTATTCAACATGGGATTGGGAACAGGATTTAGAGGTAAAACATGCAATGCCAAAACCACACCTCCAGTCAGTGCAAGTGACTGGGGATGCTGGTGGTACTGGGGCTCAGAGTGGGGTGGTGTGACCCTCCCTTGGGGATTTAGGCACACCCTAAAACCTGCTGGGCAATGGGAGGGAGGATGTGGAGCAATGGGGTTTGCTGGCAGGGAGCCTTTCTCACTCGCACCTCTCACAGAGGAGGCAGAGCGGCCATGGTCCCTGGCAGGGCCTGCAGGGGAGATGGCTCCTGACAGGAAAGCACTGCCATGGGCATCCAGAAAACCCTGCTGGGGACACGCTGTGTGTTCTCCAGGTGATTTACACTTACCGGGGCTCTCCCTGCAGGGCAGTCCAGCTGCTGGGACAGTGATTTTCGGCTGGCGTGGAGAGCGTGGGGCTGGCGGTCCCTGAGGGGCACAGCTCTCCGCGGCGCTGGGCCCTGCGCCTGCCCGGCCCAGAAAGGGCTCACGCCTGCCAGGGGGGCAGAGAGAGGTTTTAATTTCACAGCGTTGGACACCTGTGCGCTGGCGTTTCATCAGGTAAATGTTACTCAGAAATATTTTTCCCCTTGTAAATCTCTTTGTGAAGTGGTTGATATTTTCAGTTGTCACTTTGGGGATAGCCATTGATGTTAAATATAGTGAAAAGCAAGCATTCCCTATGTAAAAAACTGTTGGTGTGTTTAGAATACACTGTAAAAAAAAAATCCCAATTCATAAAATGTAAATCTTATGCACAAAACCTGACTGCAGGATGTTGTGAATACATGAGCCGACGATTATAATGCATCAGCAATTGTTAGATAAGGATACCAGAATAAATCTGGACAAGATTTCTTTTAGCACCATAGGGCCATCTCATGATGGGGGGCTGTGCTCTGCACTCCTTGAGTATTACAAGAGAACAGATTATTTCTCTGCAACTTACTGGTGGAGTTACTGCGAGTCCGCTGGCATGCAGCCTTACCGTGCAGAAAACCATTCTGTATTTCCAAAGGCCTTTCCTTACATGTTGGTGTTTCCTAAAACAAAACAAACAGACAAAAAACATACAAACAAAACCTATTGCTATACAAGGAATTTTCAAAGTGATTTACTCTTAAAAATAAAATTGCTTCTAATTTGGCCTGCACAGATTTCAGCCTGAATCAAAAAACAGAGCTAAATCCATTATTTAAAATAAGTAGGAGGATAAAGGGGAATGAAGCTCTAAATTTTGCTATAAAAGTGGGTATAACAAAGTAGTAAGATAGAAATATTCAAAATACAATTCAAATATTTAAAAACCTGTGAGGACTAAGTTTTAGTGTTTTCCAAATAATCAGTACCTTCCACTTGGAATATCCCTTTGCCTTCGAAAATATGGCCACTAATTCTAGCATTTAAGAACTTGTAGATGAAACATTCAGCTTTCTAAATGCAGGTTTTTAGAACTGTTTGAAAATAAATAAATTATTACATCTGAATAGCAGTTGATGTTAAGAATAATTTCTGGATATGTATGATTCCTGTAAGTCCTGTTTCTTATCCTGTTTCTGTGACACAATGATTTTGATCTTGAGGGAATCCCAGTTAAAGAAATAACATTGCTAAATACAGACAGCATATGAAACTGATATAAATGAAACAAAATGCCAAATTTTTGGTCAGTGATATCCTGCAGGGGCTGAGGAAGCCACAAGAACAGTGTCAGAGCACGATCTGTGTGCTCTAATCTAACTGGAGCCTACCAAGACAAACACTTTGTTCCAGAATCCTGACTTCAGGATTCTGTTTGGAGATACTTCAAGACCTAATGAATTCTAATTTTCCTCTTGGACAGCAGGTGGGGGTATTGCCAAGTAGCAAAATCCTAGTACGTCTTTCCAGTCCCAATCCTTTAGGGAACTCTTCAGAGTAAGAAATACAGAGAAGATCCTTAAAGAATAATTTTGAAAATGATTTTGCAGTGTTTCTCTCACCAAGCTAGCTAGCTTGAAAAACCTTTGAACCTTTGAAAAATCATAGATCCTAGATCCACAAAACTACTTTGTTACAGGGCCTGCTCTCTGGCTTCTCTGGGATTCATGAATCTTCCCTTAAATCCACTTCTGCCTTTGTTCAACTTCTAAATGGAAAATTAACATTGGCAAGCTGTGTGTTTCTAAAAGGAGGGGTTGAACAGCCCTTGCTAGAGTTTCCCAGGGTCTTGGCCTCCCCATAGCCTTTGTTTATCTGGGAAAAAAAGCTATGCTGAAAGTCACCAGTCTGACCACAAGAGGTTTTGGGTTTTATCAGGAAAGGCAAAACCATGTTCTTCAAATGTCTGATGACCAAATTCCCCTCCTCTCTAAAGTAAATGTCCAGTCACCCCAGAGCTGCTCATGCTTACTTTGTCAGCCATCATGACATTCACCAGCCGTGTCGTTGGGGGAATGAGAGATTCAGCCTCCTTGCTGGAGAGGTCTTTCAGTGATTGTACATTTAGTGTTAACAGCTCCTCCCTTGGGCTCAGGCAGCCATCCCTTAAAGAAAAAGAAAAAATATTTGCAGATTATTTCACAAAGAATAATAGAGCCCTGTTGCTTGTGCTACCTGTCACCTCATGATCTGAGGAGTCGGACGCAATTCTCCCTTTTCCTGGACCTGGGTTGCCATGAAACGCCTGGATGTGTGATACACCCCATCCCCTGCTAGGATTTTTTCCTCTTCTGCTCAGTCCTGGTGACCACTGTCTGCCTTTCCACACATAGCTAACATCCAGGCAAGATATTCCTCCTCTCTCACCATCTCGTATTTGCAAATTGATCAAAGACTACATTTACTCCCTGTCAGGAACCTTGGTTCACATTGCTTTTCAGTGTCCTTGCTGGGTTGGTGCCATCCTACACTGCCCTTTAATAGGGCATCACCATTTGAAAACCTGATGTTTCAAACCTGAAACTCTCTCATTCTTCCAGGTTTTATTTCTTAGTGTAATTGAGCAGCATTAGATCCCTGAGTGGCCACAGTTTTATTTTTCTAGAATCTTGACCTGTGTCTCCAACTGGAAGCAATGCAAGAAACAATTCCCAGACTTTTCTCTGGAGCTGAGTTCCAAGGCATAGCTTGTCACAGGAGGCTGGTCGTGCAAAATCTGTGCAAACAAATAGCTTCCTAATAACGTGCTAACTCCACATGTACTGTACCTGTTTGCTGAGCCTTCGGCAGGCACGGGGCTGCTTGTGAACCCTTTCCAGAAAGAGGCACATCTCGGACTCCTAGAGAGCTTGATTGCTGAGCTGCTGTTCCCTGATGTTGTACACAGCCTGCAGATGCAGCTGTCCTGATTCAGAAGATGAAAAGTTGCATGAGTGAAAACACACTAAGGCTGTTAAAAGGTACTTACACTTATCCTGAGCCTTTTTAGGAAATATTGAAAGTGTTCTTGTTCTTAGAACCAGGTTGCCTCCAAGGAGAACAGGAGCAGACCTTTAACATAGTGTATTTGAGAGAGAACAATGGTATTACAGAGTCAGTGTTTTAAAATAGTTGTTTTCCTTAGGACTTCAGTGGCTTCTGGCTACAAGAGGGAAGAATTAGAATATAGTGTCCCTTTGCATGAGGAGAAGGGAAAGGATAATAGACTTTTCATAGTAACTGGGTAAATTTTGGCTATGCTAACTATTGTAAGAAAAGACAGGGAGGAAAATAAACACATGCCAGAAAATTAAATGCTCTGGAAAACAGAAGAGGTCTGAATGGAAAATAAGTGTATACAAAACACTAGAAGCTCCACCCCCACTGCTGACTTATTAAGTGGGGGCAGGGGACCAGAGAGGTCTGCAGCAGTGGAAAATTCTTTGTCCACTCCAGTCTGGTTGAAGTTGCTGTAGTCTGCGTTGCATCTGGAGGACTAATTGTAAGCAGATCTTTAATGCAGTTATGAATCATTAACACAGGGCCATACAGAAGGAGAAATAGTGTTTTGAGACATATAAGGAAAGCAAAGAATGGAGCAACTAAGCACATGAAGCACAGCATATTTGACTAGGAAATACATTCTTGTGGCACAAGAGCGTGAACACTTAAAAGTTCTAAAGAGATGAGGAAAGCTGGAAAGTTAGCACACGATTTCTTTTCCATTTGCTTAGTATTTCTCCTGATTCAAGTATTCACTCATTCTGCTCCCAACTGAACCCACCTCCTCTGCCCTCGCCAGCCTCTCCATACTCCACAAAGTGAAGAGGGCTCTCAGTGTATCCTGGATCCAGGCTTGCTCCCGAGAGATTTGTATGACTGAGGTATAGATTTCTGAAGGGGAGGCAAATTTCATATGTTAGACAGGCCACAAAATAGAACAGTGGTCAACTGTCTGTATTGCTCCCAGGGCCCCTGGTCAAAGTGCCATAAACTATTTCCAGTAATCTGTAATCCTCTGAGAGCACAAGGAAAGCTGTGTAGCCACTTTCACCATCAGTAGGGCTTGATTTCTGCCCTAGGCAGAGTTCATCCAGCCCTGAGGATGAGGATCATTATGCTCCTTCACCACAAATCAATAGGGATCACATCATACCTGACTGATGGCAAACACAAACTGCAAATTTACTGCAATGTCAATAAAGGTCATTATCTCTCAGGCTCACTGCCGAAGCCTGGCTCCCATTCTGAAACCTGCCAGAGTAAATCTAAGGCTGTGAATGAATGAAATATTTAACTTGGAGCCCTGGGCTCACTGCAGGCTGAATTCAGTAGGTAATGGATAAGGGCTATACTTGTATTGACTGACTCGTTAACTCTGTGGGTTTGCTTACATTCCAGATTGTCTGCCTTTAATGAGGAGTGTCTGAATTTTACGAAGCCTCTTTTGTTCGTGAAGAGTGCTTCTAGTGAGTAATATGTTGGTAAGGATATAAGCATGGACAGAATTCTATCTTAAACCAGTTTGCTTGAACTCTAATATTAGTTTTGGAGATTTATAGTTACTTTTCACCCAAGATAAATATCTTGGGAAATACTTACTTGAAATCAGGATTACATTATGTTCTTTTTTTTTTTATCATCTTATGGCTGTGCTTTGAAGTCTTAGCCATGATAACAAAATAAAGATTAACATTCTGATGCCTTAAAATTTGAGATCCTGAGTAGCAAAAAATAGGAGTTTCCTTTTCTGTTTGTTTGCATTGTCCTTTATTTCAGATATGACTACAAAATTACAGGTCAGATTCTGCATACATGAAGCATCCATTAAAACTCACAGGGTTTTCAGTAAGGTAGTGTGGTTATTTTAAAACATGAGAAATTTAAGAAGGTATTAAAGGTAGGAAATTATTCTGCCATTTGGCTGAATATTTTTGAGATGTCAGCTGCTTGTTGATTGGGGCTGTTGTGAAAGAATAATAGTATTAAAAACTCAGTGCTTAAAAAAGTTATTTCCTTTCTTTTTTCTGTAGTCAGAATTCAAGTTTGGGCTTGCCAACTTCTCTTCTTAGGAGTCCCTACTCTTGTATAATGGTCCTTGAAAGATGCACGCATCCTCTCACAGATACCATCAGACACGCACTCAACTTTGCAGAGCTGCTCTCCACACTTCGTTTTCTTCTTCATTTTCATAAGCCTGTTCAGATTGTCCCCAACTCGTCTCTGTTAAAAGCAGACTCATGCTTATGCCTCTCCTATAACTTGTTCACAGTATAGAGCTGCTCTGTTCTCTATGTTTAAAAATATCCTCCTGATTAATTGTCCAAAAGTGATGTGTCTCTGCCCAGTTTCACAGGACATCACAGAGTTCATTGAGTTTGGCTCTGAGGTTTTTCATTGCAGCACTGAGTCCTTCGGGGAAGGCACTGTATTTTGTACAGTGGGACATGAGCCAGGCTGGAAATTCTGGGTTGTATTGGGACATACATGTGAAATGTCACCAAATCAAAACTAATATGGAGATTTTTCCAAGAATAGTAAGTTGCATGCACTTAGTCACTAGAAAAGTAGAGGTTAAATCCCTTGTACACTGCAGAAAAATCTTGGGAACAATTTTTGTTTAGATATGTAGTCATCTTACCAAGATGGACTGCAATTCATTTAGGTGAATTACTTTAAAAAAAACCCCAACAAAATAAAGTTTTTATTGGGCCATGGACATGTGGCGAATATCTGTATGTTGTCAACATCTGTATTTTTTAGGTCCTGGATATAGATCATTATATTCATATCCAAGTTATTGCAACATGACAGAAAATTAATAAAAGCTGTTCTTCAGAAAAATAAACATTTGACCAATTCATGTGCCAGCAGTCAATTTGCTTTGGGTTTAGTTCTTTAATATCTTTTTTCCTGTCTCTCTGATTATTTTATGCATAGAAATACTGTTGATGGTTCCAAGAGTAAAGACAGTATTTATTTTTGCATCCTTCTCCTTTTTAAAGAGTCCTGCTTGTTTTGAAAGGTAATTTATAGGTTTGAACATAGTGAATACTGAAAACTTGCTAAAAGAAGGTTGGCAGGTTTGGTGCTGGGGCAGGTGTATTCTAGGCCAACCGTATCTCTTCATTATTAGACATGTATTTAAACACATATTTGCTGCCAGTAAATAAACTCTCTGCTTTGTCTCCCAGCACTTCAAGACTCTGGGGATACTTTAATCTGCATTATAATATCCACTCAAAGCAAAATTTGTATTTAAACTGAGTCTGCTTGGGTGAAAGATAAAAATTAAAGGCATTTAAGAGCCTTCTTGAATGCTTCCTTTTTTTCCACAGGTGAGAGAAAATTAACTTTTCTTGTGTTTAGTTCTGGAAAAGTAATTTGCACATCCAGGCCAGCTCTCTTTTCCTGTTCCCCTTTTTTGTCGTCCAAAATGCAAAGCTTCTGAGGATGTTTTTTATCTGCCATTTAAAAGATTTCTTTTTCCTTCATGCTTTCATTAGAGATTTCTAGCCCAGAGTCCCATCTCAAAACATCTAATTCCAGATGTTGTTTAGAAATAAGGGTAACCATGGCATCTGTGAAAACTGAAAAACTTTTGTGCACTTTCAAAGTAAGACACAGTAGTTAGATTGTCTGAATTGAAATGTTATACAAGGCTAGTTCAAGTAAGGTCTTGGACTCAGTTAACCAAGTGCATGACAATGAGCTAATTGACTGCTGTTTTTTAAAAAAAAATTTAAAATAAACAAAAAAAAATCTAGCAGCAGTACAATAATGTATTTAAACATTTAGCTTCTCTGGTCTTATGACTGTGAAATGGCTGGGATTTCCAAGAGAATACATTTTGGGGGGATTTTCTTCAAGAAGCATTTTTTTCTGCATCAGTTCTAACAGAGAAAGGGCCAGAGTCTCTCTGGCATAAACTCACTCCACTGGTTCTGACGTACCCTAGCCCAATGCCTTGGTCATTTCAAAATATTTATAGTAGATGTAATTCATTTTCCCAGCAGCCTATTCCCTTTGAAACCAGTAAAATGGCAGAAGCTGGAAAGCAAGGATGATGCAAGGAGCAGGGCATGGGATCAAGGTTTGCCCTAGACAGACAATTCAGCACATCAGATGTTCCAGAAGGACCTTTCCACCCATCCTCTGCCCTTTGGTATGTTTTCCTGGGAGCCTTTGCCTGGCCTGCATTTTGCAGCACACACTTGGCTGTTGGGCAGCAAAAGCAAGAAGGCTGGGAAGACAGAAAGAGAGAAGTGTGAAAACTGGGGAGAACACATAAATATCTAAATAAGTGCAGTCTCCTCTCTTGGCTTTGTTTTTCCATCCTGCCCGTGGGCTTGTGTTTGAGACATCACAGTCTGTTGCCATGGCACTTGTCCTGGTACCAAAGGGCCAGCAAACGGGTGTTCGCATAAAGGCAACTTAATAAAATTGTATTCTGGTGATGACCAAAGCAGAAAAATTACCTTTTGCTTTTTCCCTCCATCAAGCAGAGGGTCAGGGATCAAAGGAAGCAAGGGTGCAGGAGTTTCTAGAACCAAGTAGAGCCATGCAGTCAGGTCAGCTCGGATCCCCTGTTTATTTCACCAAAAGCCAGTCCTCTTCTATTCTAGTTTATCTGGTTGATGGTATTTCAAGCCTGCTACCAGCCCCACTGGTAGCTCTCAGTGCTTCCCGGGGCGTTGGGGTTGCAAGGAAGAGGTAACAGAATGCTTCTTGGAGTAGTAGAAGTGCTTCTCGAAGCAGCTCTCACATACAGCAGAGTCTGCTGTTCTCTGAAGAACAGGAGTTGATATTAACTATTCCTGCCCAATTTCCCAAAAACTCTCGTCATTTCAGTCTCTGAGCAGGCAAAGACATCTTCCACAGTGTTTGCTGTGTCCACGTTCATGGTATCAGATACTGCTTAACATTTCTGTGGTTTCTTTTCCTCTCAGGCCACATGAAAATTGCTGATTTTGTAAGAAGGAAACTATAAAGGAGATCTGCCTGTTTATACATAGACAAGCTGGCATTCCACCACACCAGATGAAGCACACCTCATCTTGGAAAGTAAGTGGTCTGAACAAAAGGCACCAAAGTAACCCTGGGTCTCCAGAAACAGTGAATAGTTAGCATAAGTTAATAGTGGAACACAGAAACCAAATTAATTAAAAGACTGTTCATCTGCTCTCACTGCTGACACAATATTAGAGGGGGGGGGAAAAATTCTCTGTTATTTACTCCTGAAACACTGTTTGATTTGCTAATGTTTTATTGCCTATGGTGAATGCCATGCAATCAGTAGAGTATGGCTCAGAGAGTTACTTAAGGTTTTAAACAGGAAAAAAGAATTTATATTTTGAATACTGATGTTACAGGTTCCCCCTTACTCCGGAGAAGAAATGCACAGGGAGCATTTAAATCATGCAGCACTTTTAAGCATTCTTCTCTCCTTCCTTGTGACAGCAAATATTAAGTTGTTCAGTTCTGTGGGAGTTATTAACACCTTCAGAGTCACGCTTAGGGCTGGAGGTGCTGGAAAGCAGAAGAATAGCGGAATATCCTCAAGAATACCGCAGAAAGAGTGGAATCAATTTTCTTGAACAAAGACAAGGATTCTTCACCTCTGAGTCACACATCGTGAATTTCTGAAGTGTCACATTTAGATGGAGAGAGAATTACACTGGGACATGAAAAAATGCTTGTTTGACTTCTTAATGAGAGAAGTCCTTAAGCTTAAGCTTTGTAAGATGTGGTACGGGAAGATTGTTCTGACAGGCTTGTGCCATAGGGAAGGTAGAGGTCACTGCTTTCGTACTGTAAGGGGAAAGCCTCAGCAGCAGTAGCACAGGACAGAGTTAGTGCAGCTGTTACCAATGTTCATCCTATTTAGCGTGCCAAGATAAGACTGTTTAGAATCACTCATTGATCCATGACTCTGAAAGATATGGAGGATTAGCAAGTAGCATTTGAAGAGGTTTAGATTGCTATGAGAGCTCTGGAGTGGGAATGTAATGGTACCCATATTCTACAGCAGCACTAAGCAACTCAAATGCTGCTGTGAGGGACTGAGCTGCTGACTAATTTATGTCAACATTCATCTGACACATGTTCTTCAGTGACACTGATGCTTCAGCCTTAGAGTGGATTTATACTCTTAGCAATTCTATTTTATATGTGCAAAGGCATTAGTTGTGGGACTTACTCTGTTCCCCAGATCCCCATTTTAGCTGCTTGCCAGCTATAAAAGCAAATGATTTAAACTTGCAGTCTGCAATAAGATACTGAGTAGTTGCATATGGATATGGATCTCAACAGTTCTTGGAGCCCTGCACACTTAGGAGGTATGCAGGCAAAGAGTCTGTGGCTGCTGACACACACCTAAGTGCTTCAACTTCTAAAAAGAGAAGATGGGGGAGTGCACAGAGGCCAGATCCTTCTTCACCCACAGAGAGACACCAGCAGGATGCATATGAACTGTTTCCAAAAAGGAGGAGTTGGTTTGGTTTTGCGGGGGACTGAGCATGTTTTGGGACTTGGGTCTTGTTTTCTGTTAGAATGTAATAGCAAGTTGGTTTGGTTTTGTCTTCCTGCTGGGACTTTGCCAAGGGTTGAAGCACCTTGCACCCATCCTGCTGCAGACTTTGCAATGCTGGCCATGCTGAGGTCATTATCAAGAGTAAGGGAAGATTCTAATTTTCAGTAGCACATGTGCCACTGTGTGTTTAGACAGAGAGATCTAATTTTAGCCAGTATATATTGAAGCTATATAAAAGAAAATAGAATATACAAGAAAAACAACTTAGGTGAAAGAATCAGTTCTTTCACATAGGCACCTATTTGCACAGATAAAAGGCATGCAATAAAGGGAGGTGCCAGGAGGACACTTGCAGTGAGGTCCCTTTTACACATCACGCCAAGTAGAGAGCAAGTGGGAAAGTTAGGATATGCTACTGAAAAGGAACTTTCTAAAGGCATCTAAAATATATGGCTCAGACTGAAAAATTGTCCAAATTGTTAGGGTCTACACAGCAGATTAAAGAATAGCATTGCAATGTGAGGTCCTTAGACTTTTTACATCTCTAGGAAATGTGACATCTCTGGTGGTTTTAGAGCCATCACTACCTCCTTCCTGAATCAGAGGGAAAGACCATCTGCCTACTGAATTTCCTGTATCTTACACAGTATTAATGTAATTCATGTTTGCGTAGTTTGTGAGATATCGTGGTATCACACTACAAGTGCACTTTGCTGCAGGGACAGGTTTATATTTTGAGCTGGATACTCTATTGCGGGTAGAATACACCAGCTGTGCTTGTCTGAACACTGAGAGTGGCCTGGAGGCACTGATTTCAGCAGATTGTCCATCAGCAGAGTGCAAGAACACAGCAGGGAAGCCAATATATTTTCATGCTTTTTACGCAGAGCAGGAACACTGCAGAGTCACAGGCTCTGGAAAAGCCAAGTAGAACCCTAGGTTCCTGAGAAATATTAATAAATCCATTTAGGAACTACTGCAGTGGGAAACATTACAATACACATCACAAGTTGCCTACCTTGGTGAGGAACTTTCTTCTCGTGTTGTTGCAGTTCTCATTTGCTGCAGCTTTGGACTGAAGAATGCTGGTGACCACACGTGGAGGATCAGGTGGGCTGTCTTCTGTCTCTGATGTGCATGGCAGCTGTGTTCTGGGACAGCAGTCAAAATCCTCTTGACCCCAGCTGGTAGAGATCTCAAAGGGATCAGGGCATTTCTCATCAGGACTTGACCCATCATCACTGGTTTTGGCATTGCAGAGGATAAGCGATCTTGAAATGGAGCGAAACTTTCTTGATTTCCTGTTCCCGGCATTGTTCTTTTGATCCATCTTCAGAGAGCTGCTGCTCTTTTTCCTATCATTCTCCCATTTATGTGGCATGATACTTTCAATAACTTTCTCTGCTTCTCTGGCGCTAAATATCCTCCAGGAAAGGAAATATAAAAGTAAGTTGCAATATACCCCACTTTCTCCCACTTAATAACCTACGCTACTGGAAAGCCCTAATGAATAAATCGAATCAACAGAGCCTTTCAGTCTGAGAACAGCCACGTGATATCTCATGACTTGCTAATTCTGCTTCTGTGCAGAGCTCTACTAGATTCTCCTTCACCTTTTCGTTCTCTTGCCATGTTACCTAAGCAGAGTGCAGTGCTTTTAATAAATGTTTGTGATGCTTCCATTGTCTGCTTGCTTTGGGCATCTGCTGAATTTGCATGTTGCAATCCCAAATTGAAAAGGAAGGTACTTTAAAAGCATTATTCTATCCTCCTAATATTATTTGGAAAGAAGATGCTCCTTCTGAAGTTTGATTCATGAAACCACTATAATTCAAGGTGGATTAATCGAATTGTCAACGCTAAGTTCTCTGCCTGGCACATCTGAGTTGTAAGTGGTTTAGCAAAAGTAGATCTTAGCCTTGAGGGAGTAAGGAATGTCAGGCTGCCATAAAACTTCCACCTTTGCAAACCAGACCTCACTTAAGACTGTGCATTTAAGAGTAACAGAGAGATCCAGTGAAGCACTTAAGATGTGAATATCTGATTAGGCAATGAACTCCATAAAGGAATACAGCTCCAGTACATCAATCAAAAAGTGTCCTATTACAGAAATGGTTTGTTTCAGCATATGATTCAGCACATAAAAATAAAATAAATTGGAAAAAATATATACAATCAAAATGTAGCAAAAGTTGGAGGTTTTATAAAATGAGAAACGTAATGAGCATTTTAAGACAACAAAGGGGATCTCTGTAAAACTCTCTCAGAAAAAGCTTTCTGGAAATTCTTTGGAAGGTATGTGTCAGTGCTAAAAATTCAACAAGAGGAAGTCTAATTACTTAATTAATTAATTAATCTAATAAAATAAATTAGGACTCTCTCACCTAAATTTTATCATCATATTTATTACAGAAACTTTTCTGTTCTCCTCACAGAACCTAACTGGTACTGTATGTTGGCATTCTAGAGAAAATACATATTGAAACTTAAGTATTTTCATGAATCAAAGATGCTGTAGGTGTTATACACAAAACTGAAAATCAATGTAATTTGAAAAGCACTTCTCAGGTATACTATTGAGAGGAGACATTTGTCATTGTGCTCTAAACTGTGTCCTTGCACTGGGTTTTGGGTTTTTTTTCCCTGTTGCTATGCAGAATTAGGTAGGTACATATGCACATTGTACCTGAAGTTCCACTGGTGATACAGAAAGGAGGAAGGCAGATTTTCTAAAGGCTCCTTCCTTACAGCCACAACAATAAACACAGGCCTGCAAACTCAGACCAAGCCAGATTCAGGTAATAAATCCAAGTCAGCATTACAATAAATCTGCAGGATTATTTTTCATGGATTCTTTTCTTATACAAATACAGAGGGGAAAAAAAGCAGATGATAAACACTACGCCACTGAGCACCTGTCTAAAGGAACTATATGGCATTGCTGGAGAAATACACAGTTTTGCATTAATCTGAATTTGCTTGAATTTGTGAAAATAAAACAATTTTCAGGTGCAGCAGAGATGTCCCAGGGAGAATGATGTTTATTTGTGCAGTCGTTCCTGGTGTTTTTGGTGGGTAATGCTTCTACAACTTTCCATCATTACTTATTTTCTATCATACCAGTCCTATTGTTGCTCTGCTCCCTTACGTCTTTTTTTCCAAAACAAAATCCCTAATGCTTCAGAAACTCATGGCCTGATTATTGGAACTCCTTGGATTTTCTAGCTATTCAGGGCATATACATTATCTCAGGGCAAAGTTTGAAAGTAGCCAGAATATGTCAAGTTCCCCAAAGCTGGTGTGCTTTCTGCCCCTCTCTGTGCGTCTTTGGGATCCTTTCTGCTCCTGCGGCAGAGTCTGACACCCCTGGATTGGAACAGTGGAATGGAAGTCACTGAGCTCCCAGCCTCCCTGACACTGACATGAGGAAAGCTTTCAGGGCCAAACTGAACTTGCATATTCTCCGTTCCCTTCAATTCACGGAATGTTCTACTTTTTTCTGCTTTTCAGAGTAGCCTGTCTTATGAATGATGATACTGGTGTGATTAAGAACTGCCCGGCAGCACAGCCACACTCCCTTCCTGTGACATAGAGCACACGAATGTAAGGTTTGGAGATCCCGTTTGTCTTTTAAAAATGCATTTTTTAGTGTTTTGGTAAGCCTAAAGCTTTAGTCTACCAGAATATGCATGAACTAAATTGCGATTTTTGAACTTGGAAATCCCTGTTAGCATCTCCCCTGTATTAGGAAATTAATCTCATTAAAGCCTGTGATGTTATGTTTCCTGTATGTCTAAATGAAGGTAAAAATGTAATCTGACCCATTAGACCAGAATGTGGAGTGGAAAAAGAAAGAATGGCTGGGGTGAGGGGAACTTCTGCAAGTCTCTACTCTCAGCACCTGGGTAGGAAGCAAGAGAGCTGGAAGTGAGTGGAATGTGCACCACTTGAAAATCTGCAACAGAGATCAGTGCTCCTGCTATCGGACACAGGTAACAACAATGTCACAAATGCACCTGAGATGTACATTCAGACCTAAACAATCCTGCCTATGTGGGGAAACTAAAAGAAAGAGCACTTTTCATTCAAGGATTTCAATGTTGTATAAACATTAACCACGCTCTTCCCAAAGAGGAAGAATTTTAAAAGAGCTATTAAGCATTTGGATAAGCAGAGGACTTGATAGCTTAATGGTCAAAATGCAACTCTCTGGAGATTGGCATGCTAGAATGAAATCCTTTCTTGCTCTGCCTGAAGCTGTTGGGCTTAAGGAAGGAGAACTGCCATCAGTGCTAAATCTCCAAGAGGTGCCTTTCTGGCTCTGCTAAACATCTGGGATGCAGGGACACACAGAAACACCTGTTGAAACAGTGAAGGAAACATCGGTCTAAGTGCATTCTGCTTTCCCATGCCCCTGTAATGCTCCTGAGGAATTTTGCCTTATTCAGAGAGAACTCTTTGCCCTGCTGCATCATCTGTTTCCTCCTCCCCCACCCCCATGAGAGTTCCATCCACTCAAAGACCAAGTTTGACCCTGAATGACTTACCTAATCTCATAGCGAGCCAGGAGCTGAGGTGAAAATAAACGTAGTAGACCTGAAGACTTCCAGTTAAATACTTGCTCTTGTTATAAGTATTAGATCACAAGTCCTAGCTAAGGCAACATTCTTTCCAGAGCTGCTGATTCAGGGTTGCATAAGTGACAGAAATATAGGAGGTACCAAAAACATAGTCCAAAACTTTTCCAATAAAAATATCCAGAAATGCTATTTCACGCAGCATACAATATCACAAGTGCCAGAGAAGCTTTATGATTCATTGCCATCTCCCATCAAATTTAATTTGAGATATTGATGGCATGGACAATTACTTCAAAGTCAATTCTCCAAACCATTCATCTTTTTCTCCAGTGCACTCACTGCTTGTCATATTCTTTTGCCATTCTTATACCTCCAGCTCTCCTGATGGAAGCTGTCTGTGGTTTGTAATGCAAACCAAATGTTCCTTCTCTGTTTCATTTTTTTTCCTCCCAAGCTTTATTTTTCCAGCTTTAAGTCTAAAGAGCCCGAACTCAGTCTGTCTTCCGCAAACAAAATACATGATCTGAGCTATGCCCATTTGGTTCAAATTTTTGGTTGGATATTAAACAGAGCATTTACAAGATACAAATAATTTGGTGTCGATCCCAGACTGAATGCGAATGCTCTGCTGTTAACCAGAAAGTAGGAAAGACAGAACTTTACTAGCAAGAACAAGAGGAGTTTTAAATTACCAAGTGCTAGAAGCATCCTCTTTTAATCTAGATCTTGCATTCTATTTTAATCTAGATCTTGTGATCTTACTCAGATTCATTACTGAGCAGTATTAGAACTGAACTATTACAGATGTCTAGGATTTCCACACAGTAGGAAGAGCTAAAGATTTGGAAGTTTTCTAAAAAAGAGTAAGAAACTCTCAGAGAGTTGAATTGTTTTTTTTTTTAAAAAACCTAATTGTAAAATAAAAATTCAAAAGGAGGAACTTACAACAGCGAGGCAGACAAACCTGACTCCTGCAGAAGGCTGTTCCTCTCCATAGGCCTGGCAAAAAAAGACAGAGTGAATAATTGAAAACACACTCTCCTGGTGCCACGTGACTCAGTTTCAGTAATTCTGCTCAGTACATTGGAACGGAGCTATTGTTTCCTAATTGAAGAAAATGTCAGCAAGGCTAGATAAACAAAAGCAATGGGATGCAGCATTGGGGAAACTGTTTCCAGCAGGCTCCCAGCTACGCGGAGATGGCAGGACCATTTAAGGAGTTTGTGTCATTTGTTTTCATCCATCGCTTTCTGGTCCTAGTATTGATGGGGTTCAGGCATGTTAAACCTACCTGAGGGGAGTTGGGGAAACAGCAGAGTCTGTGCTAATCCAGTGCAAGGTTTTCTGATGGAGGCTGAGATGACAAGCATCATTCTTGTATTTTCTACCAGATATTTTAATATTAAGCTAGTAAGCATTTCACAGACATATTCTGCTCCAGCAGCAAAACATAATGAGTGCCAATTTTGAATACCAGACCGTTGTATTGTTCACCGTGAACACAATGTATTTAACCTACCAGTTCTTAAATACTTTCCCCTTTATGGACTAAAGTGTAACTTTGTCATCCCACCTGATCAAGGACTCAGAAAATTTTTTATCACACAGATCATGTCCATCCCCACCTGTCCATCCTCAGCTGTGCTCAGACAGACAAATAACAATCTTGCTGCAGGAACCTGCTTGCTCTCAATGAATTTGTGTGATAAGATTCATAGGAAGTTCGTAAATTAAGAAAAAAAAATCCATAAAAGAAAAAATTATATCTGAAACTGTTAATGTTAATTTATTGAAATAGTCAGGCCTCTTTAAAGTTTTCTCACAAGCCATAAATCTCATGCTTTTCAGGAAAATGTAAGCACAAACCTGGCCCTGTCTGGTCTTGGAAATGGTCAACATGAGAGTGCTTAGACACCTGCTGCCCTCTGTGTTCTGTGTCTTGAAGGTCCTGGTTTTATTGCTCTGTCCCTGCAATTTGCTGTCATTGCCAAATAGGGAAAGGAATTATAAAATAGGTTTAAAATATTGTATGGGAAGGGTCTCATGTTTAGTGGTTCTATGACTTCTAGGTAAAACATGGACTGTAAAGACAGGCATCTGTCCCATGAGAATGATTCCCATACTGGGAGAAAAAGGGAACATGAAATCTCTACCCAGTACAGTGTCTACAGGAGCCCTGGAAAACTCTGTCCTTGATAATACAATTGTGGGTATTCTGCATTTTAAATGTCTATGAAGAAAATTTGTCAGTATTTTCCTAACATCTGTTTTTGTGATAATAGCTCCCCAAAGGAAAACTTCCCTAAAGGACACAGTTTTTACCTGAATCACTGGTTAACAAATGACATGGAACATTACCCAGCTCTTTCAGAAGAACCAAGACTTGGCACTGAGTAGTGATCAACAATTTTCAGGTAGCTTTCCTGGAAAGGAGGAGAAATAGGGAGCTGGCTTTGTATTACGGAAAAGAGTTTGTCACTGTATTTGGAGAGAGAGGACAGTGGCCTTGTACATAAAATGGGGTTTTATATGTAGTGTGAGTACTGTAAAAATGAAATATCAACAAGGAAGCAAAGCCACATACTGTTTACCACTTTACTGTCTTTCACTACAACACACACATGTTTTTGTTTAGCAATAGAGAACTCATTCACACAAAATCTCAACAGTCCGTGAGTTTTGATCCAAGCTGACTGAGCTGGAAGCTCAAAAGCATTGGAAAGCTTGCTTTATTTCTTCCCATTGTCACATGCTTTTGCATTTCCTGACTTTGGGCTGAATAATGTAGTCCCTAAGCCACTGGGAGTTTTGTTCATTCCAAGTCTGGACTTCTGCCAGGGCCAGCAGCAGAAACATAAATATCACAAGGAGGGGCTGGTTTTCATGTTGCTTTACTCTAACCTTTTGCAGTTTTTTCCATCTTCTCTGTACAGTAATTGTTCAGTGCCCAGTGGTGAACAGAAAAGCAGGTTTTTGGAAGCTATAAGGAAAAGGAGAGAGAGAGGGAGAACCTCTACTGTGCCTGCCTAGTTGCACTAATGGTATGCTTTGATATTGGATACTGTGGTCAATCTTCATTACTTAGCTCAAAGGTATTGTAGCAGGAAAAGGGCAAGGAACACTGATCAGAGGCTGGAATTTTGTATTAAAAGTGTTTTGTCTTTGATTTCAGTTGGACAGAGATTTCACCCCAAGAGGTGAGTTGATGAAAATATATTATCTGTAGATAAAGGCAATAGCTTGCAGAAGGGGCAGCAACTCCTGTTCCAGAATGAAAGTCAAACAATGCAATTCACAGGTAGAGTGATATTCCTGCCATGGGATAGTTACCATAAAATGGAGTAACTTTTCTGTTGTCTGGAGTTAGTGTTGGCTGTGGGTAAAGGAAAGAGAGGAGCCACTGAACTTAATAGTTATGGCAATTCTCTTTTGCATGGCTAAAATCAGGATGTGTCTGGAACCACAGCAGATACAGGAGCTGATCCCTCTTTTTTCCAAATTATTTTCCATATACACAGGTTTGGATTCTAGAGGACAAATATGCAGACTATTCAGTTCCAAATATTTTGCCTGTTGCTACTGGTGATAACCTTTTCCAAAAAGGAACATATAAATTTAAACAGAACATTAGTACTGGGCAAAGCAGATCTAAGTAATGATGGACCAGCCTCAGTCCTGATCTCCACCCAGCTGCAAATACTGCTTGTGTTTATAGGAAAGAAAGCCAATCGTTTGGAGTTCAAGTTTTTGTCCTGTCCTTACATTATTCAGCAAACTGACAAATTACTTTTGCCTTAAACACCGTCACAATTTTCACATTTGCCATATTCCAGGCTACAGTTATGCCACACAGCACAATCCATCCCGTCATTGCTGCTAAACCAGGCTGGATTAGTCATCTCTCTCTTTGGTTTCATGACTTTCACACTGCTCTTCCATCCATGAAAACATAGCAACATGACATGTTGAGTCACCCTAAAAGCCCAGCTAATACAGTATCCTTCTCCAGCTTCTCCAGCAATAACTGATAGCAATTATTTCAAAGGGATAAACTTGTAAAAAAAAAACCCAAAACCAAAAAACAAGACTCAAGATAGAGCTTGCTTTCAGGAAGAGTTTCTGAGTACCTTATTAGTAGAATAGACTGGCACTCTGAGGTTTTGCATGTTATTTCAAAATGCTTGGACATATGTTGTGATTGGATAGTCTTGTTTTAGCAGAAGTTACAGCTGCTCCGTGATGGAGAAGTATTGCATTATGTCAAATTAGGTAAATCTCCTTCTAATTCCTTTAGTTACTTAGTACCTAACTTTTGCCAGGAAGTGCAAGGATTTTTTTCTTTTTCTTCTACACATGAAATGAATCCTATGCAATAGAACTGTAATTTATCCACTTCTGGCTCCCATTAAGCTTTTGATTTCAAGAGTATCCACAGGCAATGAGTTTCATGTGTTGCATATAAATGTACTTCCTTGTAATTGTTTTAAATTTGTTGCCTCTAAGATTTGTTCGGTCCTTGTACTACGAAAAATGGTCTGATCTTCATGTCTCCATGGAATCCTTTTCTCATTGATCTCTGTACTGATGTCATCCTCTATCTTCTACACACTTTTATCTTTTTTTTCTTCTGCCCCTTCTTCTAGCTTCACACTGCTTTCGTATGTTTGGAACTCCTCCTTTTGCTTCAGATCCTTTTTGAAAAAATTCACTTCCTTTTGTGAACTTTATTACCTGACTATTTCATGATGGTATCCAGCTCTGCAACCTCCTAGGCTATTTTCAAGTGAATTGCTTTCCTGTGAATTCATAAAAGTTCCTAGACCTTGTCTTGCCAAAAACGTGTGTTTCATGACTTGCACTCCCACTCTGTGATTACTAACCTTGCTTGTTGCAGTGCCCTAGAGATGAGCAGTAAAATACTGCTTATATAGTTCCATGCAAGAGGGTCTAATACTAAGTGTACACCCATAAAAAGTATTTTTGCCTCATCTTGAGAACATATCCTGGAACTCCATGAAGAATATGTTACTTTATGGATACAGTGCTTTGTTTACAGAAAAAAGTAGCCCATGTGATTTACATCAGTGATTGTGTTAAGAGTGTGTGATTGAACAAGTACAGCACTATGACTGTAAAATATGTTGGCTGTAGCCATGGTGGGGCGCATGAGGCAAGACAAGAATGGTACCCTTTCAACTAAATGTTGTGAGCTGTCTTGTTATTTTAATATTTTTATAGTGTGTATATAGACTATGTGTATGACATTATGTTGAGCTTGGAGAAACACTAAATATTTATGTCAGCTATGAATTTGCTAAATTTCTGGTGCTGAAGGGAAGGTCCGTCTTTTTTTTTTTTTAAACCATCAACCAATACACAGTTTATAACTTAATGCAGCACCAGAGTAGTAAAAGCATTATGTGAGCTCTCCTGTATGGTGTCATTCAAATTTATACAAATATTTTAAAAAGCTATGATTTTACCTCTTCTTTCTGCATTTCCAGTCACATAATGCTCCTATTTCATCTGACTTAGTATTCCTTTTGATTTATAGCTCCCTAAACTGTAGGCAGACATAAAGGGCCCTTTAAATTGAATGAAAGGAGAATTATCAATAGCCAAACTACGATTTATAAAGGAAAAAACATAAAAGAAAAATTAATTTACCTACAGAAATGATATTAAAATTTTCTCTGTGTTTTTCATGAGTTCAGTTAAAAGGTGTATTTAGACTGATATTTAGACTGTATTTAGACTGAATTCACAATTGAATTATTATGAATTTATTGTGAATTCATGTTGGATTCTGTCATATTTGTTGCTATTGCCTTCTTTACTCCATGAACAGCCATTTATGAATGAATGGAAGTAGAGAAAAGGTGAATATACTTAGTCCACCTGAGGACCAGTGGCAGAATTTGCTCCATATTTCGGACTCTGATACAGGCACTACTTGCTCCAGCAGCCTTATGTCAGGCTCACCAAAGTCAGGGGCTTGTTAGCATTTCACAGATAACTTGCGTGGTCCTGTCTGGGTTGCTGGGTTTGTTCATTTGTTTGAGGGTTGGGTTGTTTGTGGGGGTTTTTTGAGGAGGAGAAGGTATTGCAGAGTGGTTTAGGGTGTTTTTATCATTTGGTTTGGGCTTTTTTTTTTGTTTTGTTTCTTTGTTTTTACAGTTAGAATTGTTGGAGATTGGTGATGAATTACACAACCTCTTCTCTTGGATATCTGTGTCAGAATAAAATGACTTTACCACATTTGTACAGTTGTCATTTCAAGCACAAGGTTTAAGCAGTAGCTATTTCTGAGTATTTGTCATTCCTGGAGCTTGCCAGAGGAAAAGCTACTTAACACAGGCTGCTTCTTAAGTCTGCATTAGAAAAGCCTTGAGGACCCTTCACATTTCTGCTGCTGCACCTTATCTCTAAGGCTTTGACAATCAGAATGAAGCTGAGCAGACAGTTTTTGTTTGTGGTGTTGAAGATAACAGTATATAGTTCCAATTGCCGCTCTCTTGTTTTTAGGCAATACTGTGGCTTTTAACATCGACTTTAGTCATAATGCACACCACGTATGTTACTCACCAGCATTATTGTTGACAGAAAAATGAGTTTATTTTACAGGTTTCCTGTGAGGCAAACAGTATAATCTGTGACATAAATAGGTCCCTGGTAAGGCACAAAACACAGTGCTTCTGGTGCTTCATGAGATCTGATGGTCGTAGGTGTGATAAATAGCACTGGGGTAAGCTGTAGCATCCCAAAGTCTAGGATTTAGTGTCTGTGGGAGATTACTTCCCTTCCATGTTTTGAAATCAGCCTACACCTCCAGAGCAGTATCTAATGTTAAGTAGTTTGGAGCTAGTGCTGAGAGATCTTAGCTGACGATTCCTGATCTTGGGTTTTGATTTTTCTACAGAATCAGTTTTCAAGCCCAGAAGAAGTTGTTCTAATTAGCTAGTATAATTAACCTGTCAAAAAGAAAATATTAACCTGTAATTCCTGTACTGATGAAAAACATTCCTACTCCAGCTAAAGCTTATCTTTTAAAATGAGCACCAAATCTGAATGTAAAGACATTATTACACCAATCGTGAAAACTTGCTATACACTCAGACAGGTTGTTATACTTCTTAGTTACCATTTCTTTTAACCATCACTGTGTGCTCATTTGCCTTTAGTCCTGTGTTGGCCCAAAAGAGCTTGACAATTTCTGTTATGGCACAGTAAAGCCCTGTGATCACTTCCCCAGCATTTTTTATGAACATCAGTAGAAGGACCATGGAGTGAGAGGTGTCATGGAAGAGCAGCTATAAACTGGATTGTGGCACAGACTTTCTGCCTCCTGACACAGGGCTGTCTTGAGAACCAGCTCTCTGGAAAGGCTGAGATATCTCTGGATACCCACAAAAAGCTGGTGTAAAACAGCATTCTGGGGCCCACACAATGCCATTCACTAAGGCAGGCTTGGCATACTTGGCCACCGAATGACCCTGACCCTGCAGCAGAGATGTGCTCAGGGAAGTCAAATTTTCTGGTGTCCTTTTCTTATGTATGCTCATTTTTGATCCAGAGAATACCTAATAATGTCTCCAGAAGAACTAATGCTATTTTCTTTGTCTCTGTTGGGATTTCCCAAAAGAAACAGCCTCTTCTTGAATTTAATTCCCAAGTAATTGCCCACAATCGTGTTCCAAGACAAAAATATAACCACCAACATAACCCAGAATTTTCTTTTTCTGGTTCTATCCTTTTTATTTCAACACCTTTTAAACTGATCATAAATTTTGTCTTTTTATTTGTGGAGTGAATATTTAAAGATTCAACTTAGATAAAGATTCAAGAATACCCAGACCTTTGGGGGTTGCATAAGTTGAGGGGGTGTTTTTCTTATTTCTGGCTAAAAGAAAGGAACCTAAATGTATAAAATTGGTATCAGGAAAATGTTAAGACTTCGACAATATCAGTTTAGGCTCAGCATTAACCTTGGGCAAAGAAGTAAATACCTATAACTGAACCTTACCAATCACATCTAATGGACTATTAAGCAATAAAAATCTGCCCCAGCTCATTTTTGACTGACCACTCTAGTTGAGTCTGGGAATCTCCTTCTGGCTCTGATGGTGACCTGCTGCTTTGACCCAAGGTTTGCTTTCCCTCACTTCTGAATTCTCATCCTCATCAGAGAAAGAGGGTTATGGCCTTGTGGTTACCTTCTTTCTTGGATGTGTGGGATGAGAAGTTCTCTGACTAAAAGTACTAGAACATAGTTAAACGTTTGTTATTTGGTTTTTTTTTAATGGGACAATAAACAAAATAATTAACAACTACTCTTAGAAAACAGTAAGAATTTGTTGGTGTCAAGTAATGCTATCCTACAGCAACCCATCTCCTGTTAAGCAGAATCTATTGCATACAAAGCCTATTCCACATGATAAGGCATGCAAGCTGTTTCACAGGGTGCAGCATGTGCCACACTGTAATACAGAGAGCAGAAATATTATAACAGCAGGAGGCAAATAAAGCAGCAGATCTGCTGCTCTCTAACAGCAAGGAGCTGTAACATCGTCTGTCAGGTCTGTCCTTCAGCATAAACTGAGGCAATTTGACATCTCCCCAGGCACAGGCTGGTGCAGGGGGGAAGAAGGGAGTGTTTTGTCCCCACCTCCACCCTGGGAGCAATCCCCGTGCAGAGGAGCAGCAAGGGCTGCTCCAAAGCCCCTGCACTGGCTGTGTCCCCAGGGACTGCTGGCCAGGAGCTGTGTGCTCAGCTCAGGGCACACCAGCTCCGCCAGACCAGGTTCTCCTGGTGGTATGGACAGCAAATCATCGATATCTGTGTGCTGTACCAGCCTGCACCTTTTTCTGTGGGCTCATGCTGTTTGAATCAGTTACTAATGAGGCGCATAATAAAGGACGCTATTAAGTGAACACTGCATTAATAATGCTGGCAGGGTTTCAAGTCTACAGATGTTATTTATAATACATGACTAAACAAATACGTATCCCCTTTGAGACTGAGACTCAGGAGCAATTTACTGATTTCCTGTATAGGCTAGCTCATACAGAGATTTGAGTAAATACTGCTTTTGAATGTCTTGCTTGGATCTATGCTCTGAAACTGTAGTAGATAATAATATAAATGTTTCATTTTAAAATAGTTTGAAAATGTATTTTCAGATTATTAGATACTGCCCCTATCCACTTCTCATGGAGGAATATATTTTTCTGTATTGCTTCTTTAGAGAAAATTAAAATATTCAAAGAATATAGCCTTCACTTACACAGCACAGTGGAAATGAGTGGAAAGGTTAGAGAATATTCTGGAAAAAAACAGACTTGGCAAAAGCCAAAAAAATGACCATGAAATTAAAATCCTCTATCCTCTGCTTTTCATTTGGTTTTGAAATTAATTAATTTATCTTATTTGTGAAGTTTAATATCCAGTGAGATATTTTGTAGTTTTAAAATGTTTCTGAATAATGAATAATTTGATCTGTGATTTTATTTCTTTTCTGCCTCTTATAATTTTGCAGGTATACAGAGGCCTTCAAAACCGAAGAAAACTGTGAACTCACAAGTCTCTGGTCCACTATGCAGGCTTTTATATATCAAGAGAAACAGGAGAAATATTTTACAGCAAACTAGATGTGTCCTAAATAAGGTACTTGCCTGTAGAGCGTCTCTGTGTAATTCATAATGCTGATCATTGGACAATAATAATTTGCTTCAGATTTCTCAGACAATTTAAAGACAAAGCAGTGATAACAGAGAATAGACAGACAAAAACGTAATTTGTGAAATACCTCTTACCTGCTTATTCTTCTCTTTCAAATTCTGAAATTAAAGCAATTGAAAATAATACATACTGACATGTGAAAAGAGCTGACTGCATGATGCCTAAATAATTTGCTATAAAAATATCACTTACCATTGCCAAGTATCTTCTTATTTAAATCTGCTATTATTGTGCCTTCTTGGATATGAAATATGCAGCAGAGTCCATTCCCAGCATGTTAAACACTTGAGAAAATAATAAATGCAGTGTAACTCCAGTGTTTGGATATTTGACTGCAACTCCTAAGCATTCAAAGTGACTACTCAATATAACAACTTTTCCTCTGCAGAAAATGCCTTGCTATTTGCCAGCAAATCTTTAATGCTTTAGATTGGGTATTTCCAACTACCGCCCTACTTGCTAGGCAGATGTGTATAAAAGAGATGTTATTTCACTGAAGCAACCACTGAGATCGTAACCCTTTTCCTGTACCACAAACAGAAATATAAAACCTCAGACTTTCCTTTTGGACTTTTACTGACTTGTGTCTGTTGTAAGAAAGTAAAACACAACTAGTCCAAGCGCTAATATATGGAAAATGTGTTAAAACGTTTTAGATCATCTCATTGCTTCTCATTCCTGCAATTCATTGGTTAACTGGCTCGTTCTGTGTTTATGTAGTTGCATGGTACAAATACAACACCTAAACTTCTCGCCCAAAGTTGAAATGATTCATTTATTACTTTTTACGCCACCCCCAGGAAAAAAAAAAAAAAAAAAAGGAAGAAAGAAAACACACAGTGCTCATTTAACCCAAGTGAGTGAAAACGTCTTTCATAAGGTCTGTAAGGGCTTTGGGAGGTTTTTCTTTGGTGAATAAAGTCTGTGTAGTGGAGGGAAGAGTTTTGTCTGAGGATGGCAGAATTCAGGCTACAACAAACAGACAAACTAGGATCCTTTTGCTGTGTGTAAATAAGGTAATCGTAAGGGAGGTGTAAATTGTTATTTTTTCTTATGAGATCAATTGAAATCAAGTCATTGTCTTGAGTGGAGGCAGGAGGAGAGAGGAGGTATTTTTTGTGAGGGTAGTGCCTTGCTCTCTGGAATTACATCAACATTTATTTAGGTCCTTTTGTGAGGTAATTATCCTAGATAGATAATACATAGGCTTTCCATCTCCTGGGTGCTTATAAATAGTTAACCATGTTAATTATAACATGGTTATGTTATGGGGAAAGCACGAGCAAAACAATAAATGAGGGCCATACTAAGAAGTGGAAAACAGGATTAAATGAAAACATTTCCTCTGCTCCTTTTTCTATAATGCAGAGAATGGGTCTATGTGATAAGGCACTATTCCATAGGATGTACCACCCTGATTTCTGATAGTGCCTGTGGATCTGTTAGACAGAAGGGATTGCAGTGGGTAACTCTTGTTCTCCCGACAGCTGAGATGGGGCAGTTACTCTGCCTCCATTCATCATCCTCTCCAGATGGACATTAGACTTAATCAGGTTCTAGCCCTAGCACCTTGTTTCAGGACCACAGCTGGAATCAGCATGTCTAGACTAGCACTGATTTATTCCTGGCTTGCAGACCTACGTGCATGCTACTATTCCATATGCTTCCTGTTAGAGAGGTAATAATGCCATTTCACAGCATAACTTCAGTTTTTCTTTCTTCCTCCCATTTTTATTGTAATTAGACATTATTTTGCTTATGTGGGAAAACGTCCTGGCCCTGCTCTGAAACAGATCAAACATCCAGACAAACAGAATAAAGTTCACAAAGGAAACAGTTAAATTTTCTGACTGCCTTCACTGTCACAGAAAATGCTAAACACATTTGTAAGTTATATAAAACTGCATAAGTTCATATTTTCCTCTCCTGGTTTCACAGCCCAGAACAGCAAAAGGACCTTGTGACATCTCTAGCTCTCAAGAGTTTAGTAATAAAAATAAAAATAATCCTCAGCAGAAAACAACACTCCACACCCTGCTACTGCTGAGCAAATGAGTTTCCCATTTTCCTCACTTATCCTCAGACTAAACAATGTTAAATTTACAATTCTAACATCTATTTATAGCAAGCACTCTACCCTAAGAACCACAGGGTTGGCATATATCATTGTCCTTAATCCACAGGCCAGCGTTCAACCTGGCATATCAAGTAATTAGGAGAGAAACCTCCTGCCTTAATTAATATTTATGCACTGAGGCATGATAAAGCCCCAAGGTGGGTGTGTGCATGAGAGGGGTGTTCATCTGCTGTAAATTAACCTCTGATTTTAGTTTTTTGTGTTTACTGTGAATAGTACTTGATAACATTAGCAGCATCATGGGCTTGTGTCGGGATCTGCAAAGCCTGGGAAATCCCTGCAGGTCCTGCAGGGGAGGGAATTCCTGGGGATCCCACAGTGCTGATAAGCCTGACAGCACCCACTGAGGGAATTAAGCTGGGGAATGTGCCTAAATGAGGGGAAAGTGGGCTAAAAAGCCACGGGGGGAGGGGGCAGGGGGTAACTGGTGTGAGACTGTGGAAGCACCAGAGGGCAGTTTGGGGATATAAGTGCAGAGGTTGAGGAAAAGGAAGGCATTAAAGGAGTAAAGCATTCAGGTTAGCGTGCTAGGCTGCATTTGAGCAGGTGGGTAGAGGCTGAGCACAAGGTGCTGGGTATAGGAATCAGCTGAGCCTAAGCTGGATTGGCTCTGCAGACTGGGCTTGGCAGAGCAGGGAGGCTCTGTGAGGAACTGAGCCTTTCCATTTTTCTCTAGAGCAGCACGGAAATTACTTTCATGCCTTGTGCTCAAAAGTTCATCCACGCTTATCTCAGTAGATATGATAAAGGGGTAGATACTCTCCTGCTAACCTTTTTTGCAAACTCAAGGACTGAGAAACAGAGAAGTTGTTTAGAGAAAAAAACCTCGATTTGAAGGACATCATCATTCTGATTCCCTTTAAATATCTTTCACTTTATAGTTTATCAATGCCCTTAAATCCCATTTAATTTCTTTTTCCAGGTGATTCCCATTTCTTTTCACATAATGAAAGCAAAATACCTAATCTTAAGATGAAGAATACTTTGTTGATGTATTCAATGGTATTGTTGTTCTTTCCAGTATTATTCTTCAATCCATCTTTAATATAGCCTGACATTTTGTTTGCTTTTTTTGACCACTACTGTGCCCTGAGTAGAAGTTTCCATTAAGCTGTCTGCAGTAACGCCTAGATCTTTTTCTTGAGTGATTTTGCAAACCATCAAGTGTATATGAGTAGTTCAAATTGTTCCTTTCAGTACACATTACCTCACCCTTGCCTACACCAAAATTTCAGCTGCTATCTTTTTTGGTCCCTTCTTTTAGGCTTTTGTTTTGTTTGTTTGTGGTTTTTTTAAGTCGTGGCTTTTCTAAATGATCACATAATTCCCAATTATGCTGTCTCTGCTACTGCATGCTTGCTTTCCAGATGAGTAGCAAATAGATTAAATTAAGCCCAGTTCTGGTGAAGGTCTTAGAATCTCCACTTATTAATATCCTTCCCAGCTCAAAATAACCATTGACTTGTATTTTTTTTATTCAGTCTTCACAACTTTCAAAGTCATAATGTATTTCCTAGTCCTCTGCTATTCTTTACCCTTAGATACTTTATGACATTTAAAATAAATACCTAGGCTATACCCCTTAAATTATACTTTTTATCCATTATTCTAATGTCTTTAATAAAGAATTTAATGGCAATTGGCTGTTAAAACTCCATAGGGACAAGTACAGCCAGAGTAGCTATAGGCAAAGCTAGAGTTTATCTAGAGCAGAAGATCTCAATTCACAAGAAGAGTCTCTTTCAATCTCTCCAGGGCAGCATGGAATAATTCTCTCACAGCTGAATTCAGAAAAGCATCTCCCAGGTGCTCTTAGTCTAACTATTGAGCCCAAGCATGTTCTGTGCACCAAATGTCACTGCTCCATCTTCCCCTTTCTGCTCCCCTGGCCCCGGTGGAACAGCTTGTGCTGCTCTCAAACTGCTCAAGCAAAGAGGAATGAGAACAGAGGTGGGGTTTGAGGATGCAACTCTTTTCTTCAGCTATCCCCAGGCCACCCACCCGCACTGTGGTCTTGGATGCAGCCCTGAAAATGGATGCATGTGCCAAAAAGCTTCAAGGAAGAACAGGATCCTTACTACTGAATAAAGCATTAAATGAGCATTCCATGTCCAAATCTGGCATCCACTCATTTTAGCACAGATGGTAACAAGGTGGGAAGAGAAAACCATTATAAGAAGTCTACGGAGTGTGTGTTGCAGTAAGAGACTAAAGAATTTGTTTCATTTTCTTCCAGCAGATTGTTGCAATGTGATGTCTTTGCTGTCTGTGTACACACCGTCAGGAGACAGAACTCAGAGAGCTGGAATGTGAAGGCAGATGCATTTGAATCAGAAATATGCTTACATAAAAGTTCATCATTAAGGTAATTAGAACTTCCTGGAATGTTTATTCTGCTCTGTGCAATTTACCACGGCAGTGATATACTGATTTTGGCAAAGTGGCTAATCTCATCTCAACATTTAAAACTCTCGTAATCAGTTTTGGGAGCTACTTTTCTGTTTTGCTCTTTTTTTCAAAAGCCTGCTCAGTGATTCATATTTTGCATTAATGTTCTGGACTGGAAGAATGCAATGCAGTAATTGGCAAGATCAGGTGAAATGAGTTCACCTCACTAATGGTTTGTTTTCTTTACCTAAGTGAAGCTATTAATTGTAACTTACTATGTGTTGTCCTGATGGTACTCAACACATAAACATTACATAGCTTAATGAAACGTGAGACTTAAACCCAATACACTTTTTATTCCATACCCAGTGGCTTTATCATACTAGGAACAGTGTCAGGAACCGTTTGAGACAAACTGTTTTTAAATGTACAAAAGATGAATTCTCTTTGATCTCTAAAATGCTCTTTCAAGCAAACTTTTTAACTTCAATGAACAGGGGAGAGATGTATCAACCCAAAACTTTATTGACTGTTATTGAAGAATATTACTGTGGCTATATTTGTCTATTAAAGTGTAATGATAATTTTTAATTTCTGTGAGAAAAATAACCTAGGTTCCCCTGCAGAAGCTTAATATCATATTGGATTCTCCCCAGGGAGAAATAGTTCTGCAAGTTTAAATGTATTTTGGAGAGCTTAGTTTGTGTTCTTTTTCTCTGTAAATTTGATTTCATGAATGTGTTTTCTGAATTCTTTAAGAACCCCTTTCATGGCTTATCGTTTCAGTTTCACCTTCACTGTCCCACCCTCAGGAAGCCCACCATAGCCAAGCATGCTGTTATGTTGAAGCACATAGAATTCCAGGTGATGAATACTGTCTTCATGACAGTTACACAGGAGGATTGTTCTCACTTAATTACACTGCTTATTTGCAAAAATTGCTGACCTATCCTGGCATAATAATAAGTTCTCTTTGGTAGAATACCTTCAAATATATTTGAAAAATTAATATTGTGCATTTATACCAATTCTGACATCTTTCTTTATACAATAAACCCAATATTATTGCAGAAAACCTAAGATCATTGTAGGTTACATGGGCTGAGCAAAATACCTTCACCAGTTGTTGAATTACATGTAATGCTTAACTTCTAAAACCAAACAGCAAATGGTTGTGTCGTGTAACAGGCCAAATGTGTGGTATAAATTGACTTTGCCTCAATTCTTTCCGTGATGAATGAACATTCTGTTCTCAGAAATAATTGCTTGGATGAAAAGGTCGCACACATCAACCATAGAGTGCAAATGGTTACTCCCCAAATCCTTGTTAAGTTAATTTCATAGGAAGCAGGAATTTGTGTTGGTGTTTCTGAATGCTGTATAAAACCCAGTGTTCAGAAGAAACCATTCTGCAGTCCCAAAGTGTGGCACTGTTTAAAATCAGTTAGCACTTACGGACAAAATTCCATAACCGCCCAACATGGCACAATCAGTTGATATATAGTTAGATATGAATTAGCAAGGGAGAGATAAAAATGTTGAATTTCAAGTACTTCTGGAAGCACCAGAAGTTTCAATTAGCAATGAGAACAAAAAACTACTTTGTATCAAACGTCATACATGTGATGCCACACAAAGGTCATGTAATTATTGAGATAGCTACATGCATTCCTTTTAATGTAACATTATCGTAAACAAGTTGTAATTTGTTTCTGAAAAACGAATGTGGAGGATAGACAATGTATTCAGGGAACTTGTGTCTAGATAAATTGATAAACAAAATTATTAATTTGATTATTTCAACCTGTTGAATTTGGTGCCATTTGAGAGCAAATGGCAGACAAATTTTATGGAAAACTTTAGAAAGACAACATACTTTAAGAACAATGAAAAAATTTGCTTTGTAATGTTTCTTTCTTTTTCTTATTAGCCCCTAATAAACATCCACAATTAAATTCTTACTACCTTTATGAAAGAGCTGTGCCCAGCAGGGACGGTGATGCACAGCTACAGTAAATGAGGGAAGATTGGGCCCATGATACATGCATGAGAAAGTGCAGAGTAGAATACCATGACCTGTATTAGAGAAACGGAAAGAGGTTTGTCTTTCTTTAAAACAGTGACCAGAAATACAAAGCTCTAACAGAGGGGATTTTTGGCTTGGCTGGTCTCTGTTTTGTACCTCTACCATGATCACTGAGTTCCAGTGTTGCCATAAAAACAAAAGACAAAGTTAACTACTGCTCCTTACCTGAGCTACAGCAATTTACCATCTCTATAAGAAATTAGCCCAGCCCCCATTTTTGTAATTATGATTTATTAGACATTCTACTTCACAGCAGGGATAAACATGAATTTGTAATGCCATACAACTGTGGGTGACTGCCTCATCCCCTGATGCTTGTCCTAGTGCTTACCATAGCTGACTGCTTTCTGCAAGGGTTTGCCAGACCAGAATTAACTGCACTAAGTCTCTGAGATTTGCAGTTTCATACTCAGCCCTTCCCTTTTATTCCGATTGTCTTCCCCTCCCAAGGCAACAAAGCAGGAGGCACTTCTAGTTGCCTTTCAAGCTGCCCATTCAGTCCAAGAGTTTGAGTGCTGGTGATTTCAACTATGCCTGCTTGGGATTCCTGAAATACTGAAATAATACCACAGCAACCTGCTTAAATTATTAATGTTAGTTAGTTTGATTCAGGATCTAAAAACGTTTTATTGGTCATAAATATTTCTTATAATATGGTGACTTCTGGCAGAATTTCTGGCTTGATCCGAAGCTGATGTTTCAATAAGTCTTAAAATAAATTTCAACTGCCATTTTGGCAGCAAATTCAACAAACACAGTAAAATAAATTAGGAGCTTATCACAGAACTTATGCCAACAAGGTTAAAATTTGCTTTTGTTGTAATTTTGAATTGTTGACCACGAAGTGATCTAGGTCCTCCACTCAATATGCTCTGGAGGGAACTATCACACTGACTGGCTTAGGATAAATTGTGAGCACAGCTCATATGTTGGGCCATCTTTAGGTAAATTTTTAGTTTCTCTGTGAGACTATGAGTAGAACCTGAGATCAGCTCATTTTGAGGACATGTGCAGAAAGCAGAAAGGGCAATGAAGACAGATAAGAAAAAAGGGTGCATGGTGAAGCAGTAACTGTAGCTAGGGCATTATTCTCTATTACCATAGGATGCTATGGAGTCATTTATAATCAGACCTGAATATGTCCCTGACCACTAAAGATTACACTGAAAGAACTAATTAGTTCAGGGAGTTTCAAAAGGAACTGGTTAATACTCTTACATGAGGAAAGATTGTTCTCCTGCATATGCTGAACTGGATGTGATTTCTGTGTCAGCATTAAAGTTCCCAGTGTGTGTATGTGTATATAGCAGCAATTCATTTACATTTCTCTATACATGTTTATTTTCATGGCAATGCTACAGTCACTGGTTATTTTTGAGACTATAGTACATCTTGGGTGTTCTGGCTAAACTCATGCTGCCAAAATTATCAGCAAAAAGACTGGAAAAGCTGATGAACCTTAAACTTTTCCCCAAACAACTGCTCAGTTGTTTCTTCAGGATATGGAAGAGGCAGAAAGCCCAAGCAAGAGGAGTGGTAGGAAACCAGGGAGGAAGGATAGAAATTTCTGTCTGACATGGATTTCTGAAACCTCTGTGTTTAATCTTTTAGAGACCTTAACACAACAATCGACAGCATTTTAGGATTTTTAAGAGGTCTGACTATAAAGGAAAGGTAGTTCAAACTTCAGCTCAGTGCTCTCCTTATTCACTAGCTTCTTGCTTTAATTTTGCTTAGGGTTTTAATATCCTTATAAATTGTAAAGGTAATATGTTCAGAAACATCTAAATACCATTTTTGAAAATTATCTTCTTAGATGAAGATCTCCAAAGGTATAGACAACATAATTCCTTACAGTTTTAACATGAACAAACTGAAGAAATAGCTCTTCAATTTCTCAGGACGGGTGTCTCTTTTGCGAATGGGACTTATGCTAAGAGTTGGTAGGTATTTTTAACTAGAATGCCATATAATTCAAAACCTAAATATATGTATAAAAATAAATACTACCATGGATAATTCTTATTCCCCTCTGTGGGCTTGTCAGACCCACAAGGACAGCACTGTGGTTTGTGGGCTCTTCTCCTAGCAACTCCTACTAACGTCAAAATTACTTGGGCAGCTGAATCTTCATACCCCACACTAAGAGTTTACTATTTGGCATCGCTTTATGTGTAGATTTCATGTGCCCATATCTCTGGTTATTTGCACCAGGTTTACTTCAGTTTCTTTTCATCCTACAAACACTTTTAATAACTGCTTTGTGCTATTGCTTACTGAACTTCTCTGCTTTAGTTCTTTGTATTTGGAAAAAAATGATGAAGATGAAGATATGGTCCCTGCCCCAAGGAGGCTATAATTAAAACAAGACCAGCATTATAGAAACATATATTCTAGCTGGCCTCTAACTGGATGGTCGGTTTAGTTTTGTTTTGACGTATTGTATGAAGCAGAATTTAACAGATGTTGGGAAATTAGCTCTCTGAGCTTCTCGTATAAACCTACAGCAGAGATGCATGGATATGAATTAATTTCATCACTGAATGTGGGTATTAATGTCATCAGGCATTTTTAAATGTTTGTGCCTATTTTGCTGTACTTTGAGTCCTCCTTGCCAGAAAATACAGAAATGTCTCGAGAGAAAGGGCCTCTGTTACAGCAATTCTTTCTAGCACCATACTGATGATTCTCTTCTGTGGAGTGAAAGATGTTGCCTTGTACAAGCCAGCAGTGGGGAAAAAAATGAAGAAAAGCATCAATTGTTTCATTACATACCCTCTACACAGAGTGTTGACCAAAAAAGCCCCAAAAAACCCCAAAGTGGAGGGGTCTCCCTGTGTCTTTATGCCAAGTTGTCCCTCTTATTATAAGTAATGCTAACTTATCATGCAAATCCTGCAGCTGATATTCTTATGGCTGCTCATATCCCTGCTGAAACAGCACATATCCAGCAAAGTGACAGATTTTCCCTCTCCTCCTCTTTGCCAGGAGAATCAAGTGTTGAGGATTAGATTCCCTTTCACAGCTTCCAGGGTAAGGTCAAACCAGCATGAAATGGAGAGCTGATAAAGCAAGGCTTGTCCCTCTGTGCTGTGTACAGGCAAGGAAACAAGGCAGGTTAGGCAGAGAATGGAGGCAAGACCTGGGATAAAGCCTAAAACAGAACAGAATTAGAAGGGAAGTGTAGCTGACAAATGACATAGAAATTTCATAATTTCCACTTGTATTTAATGTATTTTGCATTTCACATCTGTATTTTTTATTTTTTACTTCGTGGCCTCCTTAGTTTAGTTTTCATACATTGAAGTCTTAAGTGTTTCTAAAGCAACAGCTATGGTTTTAAAAGATCATTTCACACACACCCCACTCAAATTACAACAGACGTGCAATATTAATTTAGGGTGAGTGGGCACAGATGTTATCAAAATCACCCTCTTACCTGCCAACTCCACTAAATTTTCCAGTGCTTGGATATTTTCTTCCACTGCTGTGTGGAATTTTATTGTAATGTTCTCTGTGCTTTTTTTTTTTCCCTCAGATGTTTTATCCAGTAACTAAACCTGCATATGGCTTCCTCCCCTATCAGCTGTCTGAGTTAAACAATACTTCATGACAATTACTGAACAGAAAAGCAGCCCCTGAAGATACTGATGTGATTAGCTGTGGGGCCAAGAACTTGTGCTGAGTGCTAGAAGAGCACTTTACAACCACAGTAAATCTGTAAGTTTGGGCTAGACAACATGGCAGAGGAGAAGTGATGTGATGTGAAATATGAGCTGGGGAAGAATGTGAAAGAGAGGGAAGTGAAAATGCATATTTAAATCTGGATTTTCATTTTCCAATGTTACCAAAGTGTGAGCTAAGTAGTGAGCTTTTCTTTGCTGACTCTGAATTCTCTTCCTTACTTCAATATCATGCTGCTGACACATAACTGTACAGCAAAATGTGCAGATATGAGCACTCTCTGTGCCTCAGGCCCTTGAAAAGCTGTTGTAACACTGCACTAAATTTGAACTAATGCACCCTGTCCCTCAGCAAGGACTAACAGCTCAGGATCAGCTTCATGCTAACAGCTTTTGAGCTGTCTGGAATGGAGGCAAAGTGAGTTTTGTCTTCCCACAATGTACTTTGTGGAGCTATCCATATTGGGTCTAATTTGGAAGAAGCATTAAAAGCTTTCTTAATACATGACTGTGCCATACACCAACGAAAAGCAAAGTGCATTGCAAACAAGGGAAGCATCACTGACCATATTTCATGATATACAGTATTAGAACAAGAAAAAGCAACCCAAAGGTCAGGTCTGGAGTATGGTTCAAGCCTCCATTGCCTTATCCACCAGAAATATTGTGACTCTAATTGGCAATTGAAGGATTGTTCATATTCCCCACTAATATTCAATCCATCATTCTTTATATTAACTCCTGTGTTTATCAAGAAATGGGTAAGTTACAAACCCTACAGTGCACTCTCCACAGCCTGATTTTTTCCTAGTTTAATACCTACAGAATCAAAGCAGAATTATGTCAATCTGTTGTGAAAATGTGCTCAATTTTAATTTCTGTAAATTGGAGTAAGCAATAACAGTGCCCCTATAAAAATATGCATTGGTTGTCACACATCAAGTTTCATATCTTTACATAGAAAGTGAAACAAAAAGCTCGTAATTTCCTCTAAGTATACTTTGGTTACAGATTACTTAATGTTCCAATTAATTTAAAGACGTTGATTATATGCAATACACAATATCCTGCCTTGCTCTGTCTGCCTTTGTTGCTTAACTTTATTTTCCAAAAACATGATGTAACATTAATGACATAGCCTAGCCCAGAATTCACACCTGTTTTAACTTGGTTTCCTTCTGTGGCATTGTATCCAGGACTCATTTGGATTTTAAACATCTCAGGTTGTTTTACAGATGTAGCAATAATTGTGCTGTTTAGAAAAATGTGCTGCCATCGTGTGGACCATATTAAGAAGTGCTAAAAAACAGCTTTGAAAAGAAAAATTGGGAAACAGGTATCTGTAGTTGTTATCGTGAATTAGATGAATTATAAATATGTATTATATGATATAAGAGCTTTGCACAAATCTGTGTATTTAATGCTGCTAATGTAATCAGGAATTATTGATTCAATACTGTTTATTTTCAGCTCAAGAAATCCTTTCCAAAGAGCACAGAGTGATCAAAACACAGAAGTCTCCAAGCCACTATTAATCAGCATCTGATTCCAGCATTACCTGCTTTTGTACTCATTTCTCTATCTGTTTATCTCTTTGTTTTTCCTCTAAGTCTTTACAGAACTCGTTTTTGTCCAGCCCGTGTTGGTTTCCTTCCACGCAAATGCACAAACACTCCTACCCACAACATCAGCCAGCCCAGGCACACTGCCCACAGTTCTCATTCTTGCCTGAGTTCACACGATGCTTTGTTTCAGAAACAGTTTTGCTTTAAGGCCTCTTCTTGTTTCCTACATTTGACCCAGAGGAAAGAGATTTAGAGTCGAAATAGCTGCATTTAATACCAGTAAAAGTCTACAATGGCAAAGTTAGAAACACTGCAGTGCACTCATGTTTAAGTTTTACTAGTTTAATATCTTCTACAAAATATAAGCAGACTTATGTCAATCCATTGTGAAAATGTGCAAATTTTAACCTCTGAATGTTGGAGTACTAACAGACCCTCTATAGAAACGTCACATATCATGTCACTTATTCTTACATAGAAAATGAAAGAAAAAGCATAAGAAGTTCCTAATTTCCTCTAGAATAGCCCCTCTATAATAGATCTGTAAAGGTTTAAACGCAAGGAGTGTCATTCAAAAGCTGTCCTCTGCAGTACACTCCCTCAAAGCAAACCTGAATGTCACAGCACCATGATCTGTCTGCTGCTCTGAGATCCTGTATGCCAAGTGCCAGTTAGCTGATGCTGCAGTCTGCTGATTTAATTTATATTGAATAAAGGCAAGAATTTTGTAAGCTTTGTCGATGGGCTTCAAACAGATTATCTGAAGATATGTTTGGATTGGTCCTTTCTTTTGTGAGTTTAGTGGGTTTGTTTTTGGTAAAACTTAGTTTTAATTGACTTTAATAATCATTGAAGATCTTTGGAATCTTTTAAGAATGGAGATCTGTGTAGTATTTTACCCGGGTACTCACTTACTTTGTGCAGAAAGAGCCTGCTCCTGAGGTACAGTAAGAGATGAAATAAATATACCTTCAATTAAATGGATATAAGGGAATGTCATACATTAAAAGATTCCCTGCGATGCTTTTTCAGCTTCCATATAAAGACAGGTAAAACTATGAAGTAATGGCATCTGTTTTCCAAGTCATTGCATTTTATGCTTGGTTGATTTTGTTTTTTAAGAAAATGTGAGTTTCAGCTGAAATTTTTACCCTCAAAGGCCATATATTTCATGTGGATTGTCTGTTGTCTAACTAGGTAAGAACATGGACTACAATCTTTTCCTTACTGGGATAAACTTACATCATCTCATATTCATTTTCTGCTTTGGTATTTACTTTCATGAAACTTGTGGGTGCCTAATTTTCTTTGACAATTTTACTTTACTCTCAGACTTGTTAGAAATTACTATAGACTGGAAAATGCTGTGGGTGAGAGGTAAATGGAACATGGTGTTGCATGGAAAATGCTGTTGTAAGTCTCTAGCCTGTATCACTGTGCTCAGGTTGATTACTTGATATTTAAGTGTTTAAAATACATGGACAAACATAAAAACCTCAATTTATATTCATGAATTAAAAAATAATCTCAAGATAAAAAATCTCACTTGTAATTTAATAATTGGCAACATTGTGCTGGATGGAGGATGGAACAAGCTAAACAACCAACTTTCTTTCAGATGAACTTTAAATGTCAAAGTATCCCATGACAGTTTTGTATGTGTTTGGTTTTCAGTGTTTTGGAAACTGTCCACTCACCCTTTTAAAAATTGTGACACTGGTTTTGCTTTGAAAGAATTGGTTAAATATACTCTGAGAACCAGTAACTTAATGAAAATCTATTAGGTTTCCTGGATTCTGACAACTTCTGCCATCAGTGAAAGTGAAAATGGGAAAATGAACTTTTCCTGATTTACAAATTTCTGATGTGTGTTTCATCAAATTTTAATAGTTTTTGACCAATATAACCTTGCTGAGTTAATGAGATCATGCAGTATTACTAATGGCAGCCTTTCATTTCCATTTTTAAAATAAACATCTCTAAAACTAAAATCAAAACAGAAAGAAACAAGAATCAGAATCTCAGAGTCTCAGCAACCTCTCCTGGCTGTAGTCTTAGGCTTTTATATTCTCTGTCTTTTTATGAACCTCATCTTTCTGATACCCTTCAGGGAGTGCTTCAGGTCTGTCAAACATTGTACCATCTTCAGGACCAGGATTTCCTGTAATTATCACCCAGTGATTCTTATCTTCTTCAGCTCTGCGGGAGTCCAGATAATTGTGACAAATTACTTCAAATTCTCTTCCAAAATAAGACCTACAAAGTCAAAAGAGAGGAGATAGGCAGGAGGAATTAATATATATACAAATTCAGCAAATCCTCATTACTTGTGAATTGTTCGAGATTTTCTCATTTTTCTCTTGGCTTGCTCAGAAATATCACCATGCACTTTCAAATACCAGACTCTTACAAGAAACACAATAACCCACTTTGTTTCCTATGAATAATTTAGGAATTTGAAATCCAAGAGAAAAGCCACCTTTCTAGCCTCAGAGCTAACAAAAGCCCCAGCAGAGTAAGGCCTTGACACACCAAATCAATATGTACAAGCTGGTTAGGCCCTCACCCCCATTTCTCTCTGAGTGAGGAAGACTCTGGCTACTTAAAAACTTCTTCAGCCTCAAACTCTCAGACCTTGTTTCATCCTCAAAAATCTTGTACAGATCCTCAGTCAGGTCTTGCTAAGAAGTTAATGGGAAACATTGGTATACTCCTTAGCAGTGCTTAATCAGTATTAATTTAATGCATGTATATTAACTGGAATTGTTGGATTAATTTCAATTTGTTGAGACATTGATTCAGATGGACATAAGCACATACAGTTTTATGCAGTGTGGTTTTATTTAGGTCCCTTGTTCCTTGCACTTCTTGGTATATATTTCTTTTTCCTTGAAAAGTAACCCAAACAACTCTCATTGCTCAAGATATTCAAAGGGAAAACCACCAAGAAACTAGAGAAAATTTGAAAAATGTTATGATAATGAAAAATGAAAAAAACCCCAAACAAGTAAGACTGAGCCAATTGTCTGCAGCAACACAGAAGCACACATTACAGCCAAGAAGTAAAATAAGGGAAAGGAGAATGGCATTTTGCATTCTTTTCCATTTCCTCAGTGTGTTCCTAAAGCACCTCTCTTGCTCCTTACAGTAATTCCTGATGTCAGCACATCCCTGTGCACATCTCTGCCACTTATGAGTTGTTCTTACCAGATGCAGAAGGACCTTGGAATGGCTAAGTTGCGATTGGTATAGGAATGAGTAATAATAATTTTAGTTTGTGCCTAGAAAAAAAAGAACAAAGGAAGACACTTGACAAACATTTTTAAACCAATACTGTGGATAAAGACTGTCTTTAATAATTACACAATTTTGAGTGTGTTTATTAGTGAGCTGATTCATGTAAATGAGTCCTAGTTCAAGGCCATAGAGGAACAGTTGTATTTGTGATATTCTGCTGTACACCAGCACTGCAGAAAGCCTAGCAGTTATCTGCTACAGGAAAATACTGTATTCACAAAAGGTTAAAAACATTTGGAAAATCATCCACTTATTCAGATGCCTTGAGAATTTTATTAGACATTTAATGTACAGGAGCTCTTATTTAATCACATCTCTAAATATTGGAAATGGAGTTTAGGGTCTCAAAAGGCCTGAAAAACAGATAACTACTGAGCCCTCACAACACGATAATGTAAACCTTTGAAAATTTCTAAGGAGAAAAACTGAAAAAGTCATCTTCAAAATGAACACCAGAAACAAATATTTCTATAAGCAGATTCCCTAATTAAAGAGATTGTTCCTTCCCTCTCCCCCTTCCTAAAAGTAGATGTCAGAACTGGCATAAGGGAAATGTGTGAATAAAATGGGCATAACATTTTTTTCTAAGTACTCCAACTTTTTCAATTAAATTTTCATAATATTTCCTAACAGTTTTAATTTCTTACATGAATTGGACATCCTTCATATTCAAGACGCAGCTGTGGATCCAAGGCCTTCGCTTGCCAAGAAGTCAAATAGGAAACCTCACTTGTCAAATAGACTTTCTGAAGGCGAGATTTTTTAGCAAAGTCTCGAAATGTTTTGTGGTCACTTGCCAGATAAGACTGTAAATAAAAATATATAAGGACAGGATACGTATAAAAGAAATAAGAAATGTAATTTTAAAATGTATTTTTGAATGCAAGAACTTTTCTCTTGGCTCCTGACAGATCAGTCTGCCCAGAGAAAACTGTGCAGGCAAAACTCATACCATGGATTCTATACTGTTGATAAACTCATTATGTAGTTATTCTATATGCAGATTTGTGAATACTAATTTAAAATCGAATTTATATTGCAAATATTTTTATCTCACTGAAGTTGTTGTTAAGGAAAACTTTTTCAAAGTTGTGTGTGATTTATTTTGAATGTATATGTACATGTAATGGCTTATTTGCTTTTAATTTGCAGAGGAAAAGAATGTTACCATTTAATAGAAATCTGCTCCCTCAGAATGATAGAATAGTACATGACTTTATATTCTTACTACAGATTATCTTCATAAGAAAGGAAATCTCATTTTGGAGTTTCACAGAATATTCTGGGTTAGAAGGGACCCACGAGGATCATCAAGCCCAACTTTAAAGTGAGTTGTTCAAAGTAAAAAAAAAAAAATCCTTGATAAATTCTTTCATGATTCACAATCTAATTGTGATTTCCTTTTTTCTTTCCTTTTCTAGATTTCCTTTATTCAGTCATTCTGGCTAACAGCCCCCTTGGTCTGCACACCTGACCTCAGGCAAGTTGCATAAACTTTCTAAATAGGTATTACTTCTCTTGATCCCTGCATGATTCTGAGTCTGTTCTGTAAAGCTAACATGTTGAACCACTGTACATCTTTATATATCTATATTTAGAGAGGTATTCAATGCATATGATCAGTATATGCTACCATTGCCTTACCATTTTGTCAGTAACCCCTCCTGTTGTCCCAAGAAGAAAGTTTTGCCCGTATCTAAGTGGTTCGCCCAGTGCACTTCCATCCATGCTGTCAAAATTGTAAACCAGAAAAATATACATTCAAATAATCAGTTTTGCTATTATTTAGGTTTTTTGTCTGTTTTGGTCTACAGTTGTATGTTGCTTTCTGACAACATTTTGTATTATTTACCTTTTAAAATAGGTAAAATATCTTAACCTAAGGCAGAGCCTTTGGGTATTGAGCAGGACCCTGTTCCGTTTCTTCTCCAACAAAGAGCAGCAATTAAATTAATATTTGAGAGAGAGAATAGGCAGGGTTTTTAGGACAACAGAACAATGTCCATGTGTCCATGCATGACGTGTCATGCAAAAGCAATGACATGCACTTCTGCTTAGAGGAGAGTGAACATTAACACTAGTGATATTTGGACATATTTTATCTGCAACTGGAATATGACCGTAATAGAAACAACTGCAGAATTTACCAAATGATGCAGTGAACTTGATTCTGTTTTCACACCTAAGCTGACTTAAAGGTCCTTGGAATTAATTAGGGTGATACACAGCACAGAATCAAGCTTAATAGATTACTTAAGTCTCTTTCTTAATAAATTTACTCAAATTCCTTTGTATATTAGAAAACTGCATATTTCTCAAAGCAAGATACCTAAAGCTAAAATAATAGTTGAAAACAACTCAGAATAAAGTACCAGACCTTACAATACAGAAAGCATTTCGACCCAGAGGCTCCACAGTCTTGATTCCACTAAGTCCACGTGAGAGCTGCAGGGGATCATCCGAGTATAGGGATATTTCTTCCATGTCAACTGCCAGAGTCACATCGCCACAGAGTTCGGGTTCTGTCTCGTATGAGGATTTGTTGTCTGGGTTCATAAGCAACACAGTGTCTCCAAAGTGAACCAATCCATCAGCAGATACTGACAGCTCTACCTAAATTAAAATGCATATAATATTTTACAGAATTAACTGATCCTAATAGCAGACGTATTTTAGCATTTAAATTCCGCAGTATTCTTAGTGCATGCTGAACAATAATAAGAGCTATGGCACTCTGTGAGGGGTCATGGGGGGTGGACACTACCCTCTTTAAAAATTACCTTCTTGAAAACATTCTCTTGAAGTCTGGCTAATCTCTGTATTAAAAGTTGTCCTTTTTCTCTCTTACGGATAAAATCCCTCAGGAGCTCCTGTTGGCAAAGGAGAGAGGAGCAGACATGTTATCCAGCACCCACAGTCTCGCGTCTAAACTGGATTTAAGGAGCCGGGGGGCAGCCGGGTGCGGGGGGAGGCGGGCGAGGCCTCGGGGCGCGTACCTGCTGCGCTATCTCGTCCTCCAGCCAATTCCCGATGCGGACCCCGAGCCGGTACGAGGCCATGGCGGGGCCGGGCCGCGTCCCGCGTCGCCATGGCTACCGCGCCGCGCCGCGATTGGCCAGGCCGGGGTGGGCGGGGTCATGGGCGGGGCCTGAGCGAGTCTGGGGCGGGGCCTGAGCGGGTCTGGGGCGGGGCCTGAGCTGAGCTGGGGGCGTGGCCTGAGGGCGGCTGGGGGCGGGGCCTGAGCGGGGCTGGGGGCGGGGTCTGAGGGGAGCTGGGGCGGGGCCTGAGGGGTGGGGGCGGGGCCTGAGCGGGGTTGGGGGCGGGGCCTGAGCGGGGCTGGGGGCGGGGCCTTAGCCGTGAGGGGCCGGGAGCCATGTCTCTCTTAAAGGGGGAGATAACCTTCCCTGTCGTTCCGTCCCGCTATGGGACACTGCCGGGTCTACGCTAAACCGTGTCCACAAGTGCCGCATTTGCACATCTTTTAAACACCTCTAGGGGCCGTAACTCCGCCACTGCCCTGGGCAGCTTGTTCTAGTGCTTGACAAGCCCTTCGGTGGATCAATTTCCAGTCTGAGCCTCACCAGAGTGCCCTGCGGCTGTTTCTTCTTCTTCTGCCACTTACTGCTTGGGAGCGGAGACCGAAATGTTAAGAACAGCGTAGGTCAGTCGAGTGCCCCTCCTCGGGCACTTGCCTTTTACACTCCATATTAGACAAAGAGGTGCATCACCTGAACACAGCGAATGAGTTCACTATCACTGCACTGTTGGTGAATATTGTGAATCATAGAATAGTTCGGGTTAAAAGGGACCCTTAAAATCATCTCGTTTCGCCCCTCCCCTGCCGTGGACAGAGACAGACCAGGTTGCTCAAAGCCCCATCCAACCTGGCCTTGAACATTCCCAGAGCTGGGGCAGCCACAGCTTCTCTGAGCACCTTGTGCCAGTGTCTCACCACCCTCATTGTGAAAAACTTCTTTCTTATGTTTAGTGTGAGTGAATGCATCAGGTGAATGTTTTGATTGTGAATGTTTTGGCTTGTTCATATCTTGGTTTGAAATCTACATGGCAAGTTAAGCTAAGTGACTGTGCCATGTGTTTATTTACTTTCCAGGTAGCCTAAGACAATGATCTTCAGAGACCGTGTAGATCCTTGCACAACACATTTAATCCCTTTACAGCTGTCACAGTTCTCTTGCAACCTTGTTATTGTAAGGTTTCAATCCTGGACAATTTACAAAGATTAAAAGAAAATGGGGTTTTTGCATGGACAGCTGGGCTACATGTCAGGCAGTTTTGACAGCAATTCTCATGAAACCTGGCTCACTCCTATTTGTTTTTTAACCCAAAAGTTTTTACTCAAAAAGTTATTTAGCACCTCCCAAACCTTTTAAGGCCCAAATTCTATCCATTTTTGTTCAAATAGCACCACTCAGTGTTCAGTTCTGGTTAGTGACACTTTCCTACGCCTAACTGTGGTGGCAGCAATGCTGAAACTGTTTAATTAAAATAAGGAAGAAACTTTGTTCATCTTAGCTGAAGTGTCAAAAGCCATACAACTTTTTCTTCTTTCAGAATTGAACCACTTAAATCAATATTCAGTGAAAAATCATTACAAAACTATCTATTATACTTAGCCGTGTCATTAAGAGCACATGCACAGTAGCTAATATAGAGAATTCACAACAAACTTCCTTAGTTTTGTAGCCTTATGCACTGTCTGTACTTAGTTACTCAGAGATTCTGATGCAGAGAGAAGTATTTGTATTAAAATATAACTGTGTACAGAAATATCTGCAAGCATCTCTTAGCAGGATTATGCTGTGAGTATCCTTGTCACCTGGAAGGATTTAATTTCTGATTACATAGTATTTCCTGAAAACAAACAAAAAGAACTCTTTATAAACATGTTTGAAAATTGAATATCTTTCCTGCAGGAAAGGTTACAGGCCCATTCAATTCAGCTTAGTTTCCTTTTGAGCAGATAAAATCTGTGTTTACTCCAAACAGTAGTTTGCTTTATTAAGTGGTGTGAAGAAAAGCTGTACTTGTAAAAGAATTGATCTATGTTTTGTGTGTCAACTTATGCCAGAATTCAAATTGACCAGAATTAAAGATCTGCGTGATTTCCTGAAAACAATCATTTTCAGTAAATTCAGTTCCCCCCCCCTTTTGTTTTAAGTCATTGTTAAGTAAAATTATAACCAGGTACTGTCAGACTTTCAGAGACTCTTCCCCTACTGTCTGGAAGATCTTTTACACTTTTTATCTTCTCTCGGTTTTTTGCTTTTTTTTTAATGAAAGAGGTGTTTGAGAAGACCCCCAATAGCACATAGAGCTGTCTAAGCCCTTAGTTTACATAAAAGGCTGGGCTGGTTAGACTTTTAATTGCCTTAAGCTTGTCGGAAATGTGTGAGTTAGAGCATGCTTTAAATACTTTATATTATAAATGCATTGGTATATATCAGTAGTACAAATTATCATGTTTAGTCAAATCTGGCTAAAAGGACAAAGTCTGAATGGGAATGAGCATATGTCAAGTCCATGAAAGATGAATGTGATCTTATTTAGAAAAAGAGCAAAAAATACTAAAAATAAGTGATTACATCACATGTATGTTGGATGAGAATGTTTTTTATATCTACCTTTTTTGCCTTGGGAGTATGTCTGTGCTTTGTTTTCGTGTTTTCTTTTCCCTTTTGAAAATTGTGAGTATGCCACATTTGATTAACAATACAGACTAAATAATACTGCACAGGAGTAAAACATTCTCTGGGACAATTTGTTTCCTTTCATTTTATTATTTCACACTAGCATTATTCTGACACATGCTATGAATCATTTTTCTTTGCTGTTAATAGGTTTCTGGCTATTAAAGTGATTAATCTGCTTGTTAATAATATAACTACAGTTTCTTATTCTAACCTATTCCCCAAACACTCCTCTGTTCACAGAACAAAAAGAATTCAGAAATTTATGTGATATGATTTAGGGATTGCTTCGCCAGACACTTGTGGGGATGCTCCCATTTTGGCTGTGAATTCAGTGTGGAGTTTTTCTGTAATGCTTGCTGATGAAAAGCAATGAACCTGTTCATGGTACAGTATTTTCTGAAGTGTAGCAATCCATTAAACAGACCTTTCAGTCTACCTTTTACAAGAAAGGGAAGCAGGATTCTTGGGTGTCATATTGGCAGTAAGTTTGCTGATAAAAGTATGAGTGGAAAATTACCCTATATGGGATCTGGTTAAAGACATCCAAAATGGCTATTATTGCTCGTTCGGTGTTTTATAACTAAAATATTCTGCTGGAGAAAGGGGAAAGGGGAAGGGAATAATTTGCAATGTGTCTAAGACCACCAAATGCTTGCTAATTAAAGTTTGGATTGAGTTATTCACACCTCCATGGTGTTTTCTACTGGTTTCTAATTTAGGCTGTACAGAGCATTCCCTTTAGAGAAATTGTATAATGAATATTTTCTCTTCAAATTGAGCTGTCCCATCATGATTTATTCTGCTAGTTATTTGAAGATTTTCTCCCCTGTCTGGCTGAATTTCATTCAGCAGATGGACTTGAAAAACCACTAGAATTCTGTATCTCTCAGAAAAATATTGTCATTTCATAAAGAGTAATTAATGAAAAGAATATAGACATTTTAAACTATATCTCCAAGAAATACCACTGTATTTTTCAGAGATATGTATTAACTCTGAATAAGCTAAAATACTTTCATCAACAAGAAATAATTCAGCTGAGAACTCCGGTGATTATTAGTGTAATCGGAAACACCATTAACAAAGCTCTATTGCTTCTTATATTTCTCTCTTCAAAGGACTATGCACTGTGTATGTTTATCCTTAGGCACTTTAAAAATGCTTATTTTCCAAGCTGAGGAGTATTTCTCCAAGGTATCATGAGCAAAACAATGAGACTGGCCATGTCATTGGCTAAGGAAATGTCTCAGCTGACTTCTTTTCAGAACTGCTTGCCAGGGACCTACCTGAAGAGCCTTGTGATGTTCGCCCACTTCCAGTGTATTGAGTGCATTGCATGTACTGAACTGGAGAGTTTTGTTGTAAGCCACAGGCACTGACACAAAATCATTGTGTGTGAGGCGTGGTCCTATTTATAATGGGTGGAAATCAGGTCACTGTCTCTCTTGGTTACTGATCTGTTTAGTTTCCATGAATACTCATGCTTGAGATTTTGAAATTTGCTTTTTGTTAACAATTTTTGTATGTGAAAAGCAATAGCATGATTGTCTGTAGAGAAAAAGAAAATAGCCCTTAACTCCATGATTTAAACTGACTTTGACTATGTGGGTTGTTCAGGCATAAAGTCCTGCCAATGTGAACATACTGCTCCTGAAAGTGGAAGGCAACATTTCTGCATGACCTCTTGTGACCCAAATCATTCTGTTTTTTCCCACTTTAGGGCTATCTATAGATAGCACTTGGGCTGTCTTTGCTTCCCTTTTTAGCCTTGCCTGCGGTGCGATCCCTCTCCTTTGTTGTGAATTGCCTATTGGATCACTTATTGCCCCATGACGTCACTTTTCTCCTTTTGGATTTTACTTGCCTGTGATAGTGTAAAGATAGAAAGCAGTCTGTTCCCTTCATTTTCCACTGTGCAAATATATGCTTCAGTCCTGAAGCAAAATAATGATGTACACAGCGAACACTGGAGATACATGTCAGTCTATCTTCAAACCTTTCCTGAATTTGTTTGTTAGAAACTATGTCCTGCTGGGTCCCCCTCAGAAGCTTATTTGTGGTAGTTAAGGTTTAGAGATAAGGAAATTATAGAGATCAGAGTACTTTGGTTCACATGAATCTGTGGTACATAAAATGAACTGTCCAGAAACAGGAACAGAAACTGATTTATGTATTTATACCACAAAACATGAATCAGTTAAATATTTCTGGCATAGCAAAAAGGAACGTGATGAGAATCTTTTGTCCTAAGGGGGAAAGAACATGTGTATTGTAATTGTTTTTAACATTTTCTGCCACCATTCTGCTATTTATGGGTTTGAGTTGGCTGACCCTACTCTGGCAGTGTATTTATGTCAGACATCACGGCCTACAGAAAATATTTTATATGTCTGAAGACCCTGGCAACTGTTCTAATTTGAGGCTCGGAACATTTTGGTATTTCTGTGTCACAATGAATTTGTAAATTGGCACTGCTTAGTTGGTGGCTTTTCTTTGAACTGTGGGAGAGCAATGGTGTTACAATGAATGCTGAGGATGCAACAAATGGACGGAGTACAAATAATGTAATAAATAAGAAAATTGCTAAAATGGCCATTGCAACATACAATTTACAAAGTGTGTTTGCTAGTCCAAACTGAAAGCTAGACCATTCATTCCATGAACACCTGTTCTGCAGAAAAATAACTTTCTTGCTGAAAGAACTTTTAAGTATTAGAAAGAGTCTTCTTATTTGTACTTTTCAGTGGAATTGAATGATACAGAATAGGTAATTTTTTTCTCTAAGGTTTAACTGAGGCCTTCTAAAAACAAACAAATAAAATGGATTAATTTGAAAGCAAGGGCCGGAGCTCTTTACAAAGGAGGCAGAGTATCTGGTATACGTGCAGGAACACAATATGTGCAGTATTTTTGAGCTGCTCTCCTGGGGTCTGTGTGCTCACACAGGGCACTGGGCAGCTTCCACAAGGGGGGTCTGTGCTCCCCTCTTAGTCAAGGGAGCTCCTGGAAACAGCATGGAATTGCGCTGATGTCTCATAGATATAGGGAGTTCTTGGTTAAAATTCAGAATAAAATGGTTTAAAACACATTATTTATGTTCATTGAGGAAATCAAAGAGCAGCTTTCCCTTCTCCCTGCTTCTCACAGTAGAAAGGTATTTTCAATGATAGAGCAGAACTAATTAGAAGGTAAGGACACATTATGAAGATCACCAGACCATAAGCATTGCCATTATTTAAACTTTTGAGAATCCATGTTGGAAGCAGGAAGCATATAGACAAAAGGGTGCATAGAGTCATCCTAATCTATATGATCTGTTCATATCTTACTCGATCCCTGAGAAAGTTTGTTTCACCTTGATAGGAATTACTGAGGAGCAAGGAATATCAAATAAATTTCAAGGTTATTTAGCTTTTTAGCTAGGGCTTTCACACGGAAAGAGAAATCCCAAATACATTTGAGTAACCTTAAGCAGTAGCAGTTATGGTAAACAAGAAATGAAAGAAAAAAAATAGTGATTTAAAAACTAAGGCGTTATATTTAATAAAAGAAAAGCTGATAGATTTTTTTCTTGTTGCAGGGTAGACCACTGATGTAAGTGGACTGATATTTGCATAAGATGATTATCAAAGAGGAAATGTATTTGCATTTATCTTCATTTTATGTAGTCTTTTGGCATCAAAAACTGTTCTCTCTCTTAAAAAATTCATGTGGTGATAGAGTTCTCTGTGGAGAACAATCATTAAATCCACAAAGAACTTTTTAATCTCTGTTGATCCTGGCAGCAGTCTTTGGCAAAACTTAAAGCAGCAATGTTATCTTACAGAAAACTTGCATGATTTCCCATGATGTAACAGGGTATGTAAATGATTCAGTAGAGTCAACTTTGAGATAAAAAAATTCTGAATGGAGGTGGTCATGCAGGGATGCAAGTTCCAAGGCTTAAGAGTACAAATATGCAATCGGGGCGACAATGTGGGCTTTTATGTCAAAATCCTAGTGGAAATGCAAAAATAAGAAAGATCAGAAAACTGGTTACATTAACAAAGAAGTTTCATGTGGAAGTCTAGGTTACTTGCATATGATATCACTTAGGAAAACTGAGAATAAATTCAGAAAGGAGAAGGGTGAATTAACCTTGGGAGACTAGCTAGATCTGAACACTAGCTGTAAGGAGAGAGAAAGGTTTGCCTCTTAGTGGCTGGATAGAGGAATAAGTGGCATTCTTCTGATGCTTTCAGACTTGGGGCATGAATAAACAATCAAGTCAGACCATGGGGTTGATAAGGAATGCAATAGTAACATCATGACACAGAAGGAATCATAGAATCAGAATGTCCTGAGTTGGAAGGGTTCCACTGGGATCATTGAGTCCAGCCCCTGGCCCTGCACAGCACCACTCCAAAATCACACCATGTGCTGAGTGTTGTCCAAATACTTCTTGAGCTCTGTCAGGCTTGGTGCTGTGACCACTGCCCTGGGTAGGCTGTTCCAGTGCCCAGCCCCCCTGTGCGTGAGGAACCTTTTCCCTTCTGTTCAACCGAAGGCTGCCCTGACTCAGCCTCACGCCGTTCCCTCAGCTCCTGTCACTGGTCACCAGTGCCTGTCCCTCCTCTGCCCCTTGGGAGGAAGTTGTAGACAGCTGCATTCTAAAGGAAGCTTTAGAAGGAGCATAATTTTTTCCTCCTCCTGTTCTCTTGTCTTTCATGGTCATGTACCTCTCAAATTCCATTTACTTTTGCTACCTCTCAAGTTGTTTTCTTCATTCATTTTGGGGTTTTTTTTCCAGTCCTCTATTTCATAGAATCTATCAGGGCTGCTTGGTCTTTTGGAAATTCATAGGCACTTTAGACGAGACTCTACTGTTACGGGTATTTTTGCTAATATGAATTCCTCTAGGTACTTACTATCATAGATGTTATGTGATATTTTGTTCACTATTTTTTGTAGCCACTTCTCTCCTTTCTTCTTTTGTGCTTATTTTTTAAATCCTATGTAAAATGTAGACCACAATATAATTGAAGGGCAGTGCCTTGATCTGTTTTGAAAGTTATATTGAAAATTCTGTGGCTTCTTACATATTTTTTTATAACTATATCTTATTTGGGAGTGCATTTATAACACTATTTCTGTAGCAAATATCTTCTGTTGGCTGCCTCTTCCATATTATGGAGTATGAAAGAGACTAAAAGCAACAATTATTTGTGGAAATTAGATGTGGCCTTTCCCAAGTTGCAGGTACATCCCATGGTTGTGTGAAGTTTGACTAGTTTTATTCATAACGAGCTTATATGCTTTCCTACTTTCAGTAAAGGTCTTTCTATTATACAGTTAGCATTGACTTATAATAATGATTTTTATATCTGTTTTTCTTCCTCAAAAATGTTTGTGAAGTCTTGCCAAGGGAAAAAAGAAAAAAAAAGAGAAAGCAAACAAACGTAATAAACTGAATAAACATGTATCTGAAAGAAGAAATGGTTTCAACCAAGAATGGCTGATTCATTTCTTTGTGTATTCCTAGGAAATGCCAAAACAAGTTGTTAGAAATAGCCCTGGCTATTGCAAATTTATAGCCTAAGCTGATCAAAGTAATGAGCGTCAGTCTGTAAAATGATGAGGGATGATTCTGTTCCCAACAGCAGGAAAATATGCTGGAAGCCTGGCAATATCTGGTGCTTCTTAATTTTTTTTGTATGACATCTTTTGTGCTGTTATGAATCCTGCATGATTCTAGTTAAATTTGGAAAGCTGGAGGACAGCTTTGCTGCTTTAATAACTTCTGCTGCTCCTGTAAGAGGTTTATATTAGCATGCCAATTTAGCAGCCTTAATTTGATACTGAGGTTCACTGTTCTCATTGTTTTGCATATCTTGGCATGAACTCATTTAATTTATTCTTTTGTTAGCCTGTGTCCAGCTGGTGACCTGCTAATCCTAACAAAGGTTATCAAATGTAGTAAAAATTAAACTAGATTTTTTTTTTCAGGAAGTAGTAAAGGAGATATTTGACTATGATATCCTTCTCACTTTAATGGCAGATAAACGCAACCATAATCTGCTTATAGTGCATAGCTGTGTTTACTTCAAAGAACTGAAATTACAAAATATCATCCTTATAGTTATTTCTGTTGTCCAGAATGAGTCTCTACCAAACTCCAATGAATGTTCTCTAAGCCTTCATCCAGGACAGGATGGAGCACCTGTCCTTATGAGGAAAGGCTAAGAGAGTTGGGATTGTTCAGCCTGGAAAAGAGAAGGCTTTCAGGGTCCCCTTGCAACCCAAGTCATTCTTTGATTCTATGATTTTGATGTTTTCAACCTGAGGCTGGGGAGCATAGAGGACCAATTCTGGATTGTCATCTGTACATTACAATGTCGGCTCTTAGAGCTGTAAAAACTTCCAGCTCATGCTTCAGCCTTCCTCACATCTTAGACAAAACCAGTGTGATGGGTTATATATATACTGGATAATATATGATATCCCTGGCAAGCATGTGAGAAGGTTCTCTTTACTGTTTTTTGGTGACAATTATTGCAGTGATTGTTGAGACGAGCTGGTAAAATTTTCAGGTATAATAAATTAAATTCTTCTGTATTATCTTTTTCACCACTAGGATTACTTGCAGGCTTGGAAAGAGAAATGAATTTCTGAGAAAAAAAAAATTTAAGGACAGTTTTCTTTGAGTAGCATTTATAATCAAATGATTTAAGACTACTAGATTTAATACTGCTTTCTTTGAGAAGCATTTATAATCATTGAATGATCCACATAATTTCAGTGCAGTATGGATAGGTGATATCCAAAGCTGTCCAGATTTTTCTGTTCTAACTGGAGTAACATTGCTTATATGCTTATAACTAGTCATTAGTGCAAAGAAGAAAAAAAAGCAATTCAAAGCACTGAAATTAGAAACATCCCTATGGCAGTTTTTGTTGTCCAGACTCTTATCTGCAGTGTTTTCATGCTTGTCACTAGAAGCAGCTTGTTGGTACTAGATGGAATCTTATAGTGGCCTTACAATTCTTTTCAGCAGCAAGTTATTCTCATTTATTTCTGTGTTGTCCTAATCTTCAGGCTTTGCCTGAATAATATATTTGTATATTTTCTAAAAAAAAGGTACTGAGGTGCAGTTTTTACCTCAGCTGTCTGGGCAGACAAGGATCTGGAGTCAGAGCAGGCACTGGAGGCAATGTTGTATAGACAGGAAGGGTAAAGACAGGAGGCTTGGAGAGGGAAGTTGAAACCTGTAAATGAGATTCAAGGAGGGAATGAAACATGATCAGTGTCAGGAAAAGCAAATGATAATTCCAGCAGTCTTGCGGATACAATGGAGGACAAGGCAGGAACTTCAGGAAGGAAGAGGAGGCAGTGAGACAAAATGATTTTTCTCAATGTGGTGAAAAGCAAATAATGCCTCGGTGCTTTTTTTTTTAGCAGTAGATATTCCAAAGCACTCTGATCCTTGAAAATTGATTTGCTCTGCTTGTTACACTGATTATTTCTAGAAATTTGCTGAAGGTATGAACAGGAAAATGTTTTTCAGTGGCAGTCAGTCCTGCAAATAAGTGTTATGGCACCACAATGTAATTAATGCCAAATGTATCATCGTCTTAGTCTGAAAGGAATTTAGGATGGATGCCTGTTTTCTCAGTGAATAAAATACTGTTTCACCCTAATTAGACTCATTTTTTACTGAGGACAGTGGTTAAATTATATTAACTATACCACTCTCTTCAATATTATTGTAGGCCCTGGTGGGGACATTGCAGTCTGTACCTGTGACTGATCCTTTGTCTGATGTAAAACTTTACATGTGGGAGATATTTAATCTGGGGACAGGACTAAATCTAGTTCAAAGAGAAATCCTAGAAAAGTACATTGTGTAAGCATAAAGGCCTGAGAATGAATTCTTTTGGTGTACTGATCCATTCCTATTGTGCCCAAATTACTAATGCAGACATAACGTATTTTGACAAACCGACAATTATTCAAATCTGGTTTTATATTTTATTCTGAGAAATACTCCAAACCTGTGCTTTAGTATGTCCTAGTAGAAAAGAAACAGCTACTTTTGTTTTTGCAATCTGGATTTGTTCTTTACCAGAAAGTCTCCCGTAGAAAGATTTCTGAATCCTCACCCAACCATAGATTCAGGGAAGGACATAAGCTATACCTAACCTGCCCTAAAAATCTTAACTGAAGTGTTTTGTAACCTTTCAGCTGGAAAGATTTACACTGCAAAGACACAATGGAACTGTGTCATCCTTGAGATTCCCATACACATCACTCATTCCCCTACTCATTATTTTTCCTCACATTTTATGCTGTAAAGGTGATTCATTTACACGGACAGAAGAGAACAAATACCACCAGGCAGAAATCAATCTGTCTGCACAGAAGCGATTTCTAATGCTGTTTACAATAGCACACACTTTTTCCTGAAATGTGTTCGAAGCTCAACGTTCATATGACAGAATTGTGTATTTGCTCATCTAATTTCTGTTGAATATTTTGGATTTCAGAGAAAACAGGAGCTGCTTGAGAGCAAAGAATTGCTAAAATTATAAACATGCCACCATCTGAACTCTTGAAAATGACCATAAAAACTGACACATCAGTAGTGGATTAGCATTAAAAACTCTGGTATACAACAGGAAGTGGGGCTTAAATCTGGGGAAAACAATAGGCAGTAAGAGCCTTTGTATCTGGGAAGGATTTCCTTGTTTTATATTTGCTTGTAAACATGGCATGAATTCTACTGAAACATGTGCGGCAGTTTTAGTGATTTACATGTCTGAGAACTTTCCCTGGTGACAAAAATAGCAGGAATTTTATTTTTAAAACTTAAATAAAATGATACCTAATCTGAGTGCAGGGAGCACAGAAGCATCTATTTCTACCCACTGCATTTAGAGCTATTAAACTGCAATATTCCCAATCAAATGTGTAACAATGCTTCTGGTTTTCAAAGACAAATTTATCATACAGAGATGCCACACCAACCAGGTTTTATTCTGTCTTACTTCTAACAAAAATTAATTATTATTTTAAATCTTATTTCCAAATTTTCTGGGTGTGTAATCTGACAGAACAAAAACAGTGTCCTGAGCAAAGTTCAATTGTTAAATCTTAATTCCCTGTTTGACTGCTTGCCATATTTGTAAAAAGAAAATTGAGCTGATCTTTTAAATTTTTCAGAATTGATGTTTTGTTATGTAGTAGCACAAACACTTCTAGCCTTTTAAACCTGCTTTGTGTTTCTAAGCTAGTTTCAAGAAGAAAGTGATTTACTTATTAATGATTGAAGACATTTAATAATGCAGGATTTCTCTGAGATTTTCTGTGTTGGATCCTATCACCTCATATAGCAAGATGTTATATAATATGAAGAAATAATACTTTGCAACAAGTGCTTGAAGAGACTTAATAATCTGAATTTCAAGGTCAGTGATACTTTTTGTGCCAAGATGGCTATTGTTGCTCGGCACTGCTGCTGCAGGCCAGAAAATGGGTTTAAAAAGACAGCAAGCTAAGAAACCAAAGTATTGCTTAATGACATACACATGGTGATTGAAGACATGGTGCTGCTGGGAAATTAATCCATTTCTTTAGTCCTCTCATAATTAGGTTTACAGCCTTTAGGGAAAAGCTATGGTTAGGAAGATAGAGAGCAAATGTTTCCAGAAGGAGAGGGGGAAAGCCAGCCTCAAACTCTTTCCAAAATACGGGCAAATGAAAAAATAGTCATTAATATGTCAGCTGAATTAATATCTAAATATAAATGCCAACCTGGCCTCTCTCTGCAGTCTAAATACTTACTTTACTGTACTTTTTCTGCAGATAAGAACTGGAGGCCATGGAGGCAGCTGCTAGACAGGCATTTTCATGCCACTATTTCCTAGTGAGTGTTAGTTTGCTTAACAGAACCATAAAGGTCCAAAAAAAGCCTATTTCCATGTTATGCTTTCACAGGGGAGTTAAAAAGCTCCGAAAAAAGTCACATCAAATGCCAAAGTTATACACCTAAAGCTGAACACAAAAGGATGAGAGATGTCGTGGATCTGTTACACAGATTCCTCTTCCCACAGACCAGTTTCAAAGGATTTGTGCAAGCCAAGGAAAGACTGATTAGCTCAGGATGCAGAGCAGCATGATCTGCCTTGTTCCAGTAGACCAGGGTCAGCAGCCTTGCAGCCTTGCCAGACAGTATTTTCTTTTCCTAAATTAGAAGTTGTGTGTGCCAATAGTAGGTTTCCTGGTTAATTCTGAACTGTGAATTGAGGGAGAGCCAGGTGCCCTGGCCTCATCCAGAGTCAGGATAGAGCTAATCAGTGAGTCCAGAGGATCTCACTGCCATGAAATTCAGCAGGAGCTGTGAGCCCCTGGTTGCCAAATAAGGGCTATTTTGGCCAGTCATTGGTGACAGTACCCTGGAAGGCAATTCTTCTATTGCAGCATCCAGGTATAAGAAGAAGTTATGGTTGTCAAAAATCTAGCAGATTTAATTAAAATGGAAAAACAAACCATCACTATGGGGATGTGCGATATGAAGACAGGAAAACATATGTCAAAGTTAAAAGTATTTTCTCACCTTGAGACCTTATTTCAATTATGGAAAAAAGCAGCAAATTAATTCTGACACTCCTCTACCATTGGATTGAAACATCAATAAAGTTTCTTTTTCAGTTCTTGATAACCTTTCAGTGCTCATGTGGCAGATGTTCCTCAGCCCAATCGCTGTCAGACACTCATTCATTTTGTACGTGCATAAAACGATGGCTGACAGCACTGGGGGTATGGAGTGAGTGTTCCATGTTTCATTGGTGCAGGCTGCTGCTAATATTAGAGCAGAATGAAAGCTCACTTCCTGGAGGCATCACCAAGCTTTATTTGCAAATTTTTTTCTGTTGCATCAGACATGTGGAATAAATTATCATAAACTGCTTGTGATTAAATGTAAAGTACCAGGAGGATTTGCAATAGTTAATCCCTTTATTTCTGGAGTCTGTGAAGAGCAAATTAAGCTGAAGACTGATACATAACTGGTTTTCATTAAACTAATGCTCTTATATTATAGTATTGTTTGATTTAATTATGGAGCATAATTTTAGAAATTATAAGCTTTAGAAATAAGGCAGTCATCAATGTGTACTAGTCTATAACTGATGTTATTCTGCATGAACCACAAGTTTATACTGTGATACTTTTAAAGTGACATTAGAGGTATTAAAACTTGCTCCAGCATTTCGTAATAGACTGGATCTTACTTTGTACCAATGTATTACATGGCTATAGCCAAAAGCAGATTTTTCCCCTAAATTCTGCTGAAAGATAATCCTCTATTTCCATATGTTTTGATTTCAGCAAAGTTTTGGGAGACAGTTTTACTTTCTATTTAACTAAAATAGATGAGATTCTGACATCTGAAAGGATTTACCTCAGCAAATGTGAGTCTGTGTTAAAAAAACCCAAAACACCTCAAACAAAATGAAGTCAAATTTTGTTAGCATGCAAAAGGAATTAATCTCTGGTCTGGGAAAGTGTGTGAATAAAAAAGCAAGCAGAGAGCAGTAAATGCGCTTAGTTTCTCATTTGGTTCCTTCTCTCTTTCTCCTTTTCCCTTTGTGTATCTACCAAAAGATCAGTCCCCACCAATGTTTGCAATGCAAATGCAGCCATGTCTGGAGCTCTGGACAAGAAGGGCTAAGAAGAAGGTGTTCTCCTCCTTCAGTGGCAGAAAGGGAGCTTTGGATTGCTGGTGAGTCCTCTGGGTCCAGAAAGCCGTACGATCCTGGTGGCTGAGCATGTTCTTTCCCCACAGTCCCTGCAAAGATGCTGAGTTAAGTGGATTATCTGCGTGGCTCCAAGTGTTGAGGTAAACCTCTAAGCCTGTGGTTTCATGAGGCAAGGTGAGCTGATCTAGTAGTTAACCACTACTGAAAGGATAATCTTGTTTGCTCCCAGCTAACGCACCCAGCACTTTCTGTGTGTTATCCAGCCTTTCACAGAGTCCTCTGTGAGCCAATTTAACCTGTTCACCCAGCAAGAAAAGGGCAGGATTTTCTTGAGTTAATAATCTGAATTGATTCATGAAAATGGGTGATTAGTGTCATGGTTTGGGCAAGTAGCAAGGGTGGGACCACAGCAAAGAAGGGAGGAATGGCATAAAAGAGAATGCAAATAGAATCTTACCCCTTTTTTATTTGTTTGTTTTGCTCAGATTCTTGTAAAACTGCAGCATGAGATACAGCCCTGATTTACATGGGGAGGTAAATGGAATGTTTGTTCAGATAACTGGAAAATACTTCATTGTTAAAGGCAAAGCAATAGGTAGTGGAAGAGCATGGAGAGATGCTTTGGGTTGGTATGTGCGCTTCTTGTTTGCCGTATTTATAGCAAATATTTTTTTTAAATAGGTGCCAAGTTAATTAGGCAAGGTCTTCAACTAAATGGCATTTTTGTGTGTGTCACATAATACCTTTGAAACACTGACTTCTGCACTGAAGAATCAGAAGACTGGGATAGAAAAAGGGGACACTATGTGCACACATCCTTCTTAACAAGGAAGAGCACTGCCATTGCAAGGAATCTCTGAATTAGGGTCTGATTTACTTGTGCATGTCTTCTTTTTCCATCTGGAAATTTGTTTGTTGGAGGAATTTGAGCCTTCTCTACATTTGTCCGGGATTTATGGATGTTAAGTAGCTTAGGCAGAGACACTGTGCAGTTTGGAGATTCCAGATATGTTCATGTTACATTTTCAGAACAGAGTGCATTTACAGTAAGTCCGATGTTTTTTGGGCGGTATCACAGAAGCCTGCTGTGGGGCTAATATGAGTATTCTCAATAATTCCAACATGAACCAGAAGCACTGAAGTATTTTATGATAAGCATGTAGTTTTCACTGTCCATGAAATTATCCAAAGTATGACAGCCAAACCCTGCTGTAGGGAATTGTGGGACTGTACCATGCAGGAATAGAAAAGAATGGAAACAAATGTGTAATATCAGTATGTGCAGTGACCCTGGCCAAACACAAAACATGCCACCTTTTGTAAATAGAACTTGCCAGGGGTATACTGAAGGCATGAATTCACAGAATGCAACTTTTTCTGGAGGGTAGGAATCCTTTTCTGATTTTCTACAAATTTTGCCCAATTGGATTCCCCCTCTGTTCAGCAGGTGCGCCACATTCTCAAGTACTGACATGCAGTTCAGTGAGTTTCAACCCTGGGGAGTAATATTGCTTAAAGTTCTGGCTGCAGAGTTTCTGTTCCAAGGCACTTCAAACATCCTTCCCCCCAGGACCCACCCTGAGTTACTGTTGAAGGTGGTACACAATCAGTAGCAGTCTCCTTCAGTCAGCTGGGTGTGCTAATAAGCTAAAGACAACAGGCAAAGGAAATACTATTCAGAGGTCTTGAGGTCCCAAGGGCTATGACTCAGATTTGGGACAGGGTGCGAGGAATTGCTTTATTTGGTATCTGTTGCCTTCTCCAGTGCCGTGTCATTGTTAAAAGTGAAAGACTCATGTACCCAACTCTTTTCTCCTTGTTTATAAGGGTGAGGTATGTGGATCATACTCCTGTTAAACAAATAGAGTCATACGAGGTTTTCCATGTTCTAGATGTAACTTGGCAAAGGCTGAGGAATCCAGAGTTAAGACTGCTGTTGCAGACATAATTAACTCCAGCACCATTACGTATAATGAAGCTATGCAGCTCCATGTGGGCCATCCAGTGCCTACCCAGCTCCACGTAACAGGCTCAGGATACTTGCTCAAGTGTTCTGATTTAGCATGGGACTATATAAATACCTCACAACATCTGAAAAATTTCTAAGAATGTGGTGTTTACAAGATAAGAAAGTACAAGTGGGTGCCCTAACTGCAACTGTAGCAGCAATTACCAATGTAATGTGGCATGAGAGGAATAATCAGAGTAAAATGATAATTATAATCCTCTGACCTGGCATTGATTTACAGAAGTGTTGTGGCTGTAGTTTCTGAATGCTTGGCAGAGGATTCTGAGCATCCTAAAACCATTCCTTCAATCAGATACCACACGCTTTAAAATTTAGGTTATTTTAAAAACTTCTTAATTTGATTCAGCCTTGGGTTAATTTTATAATGAAGGAGACAAGAGCTCATTAACAAAAAACTGATGCTTTTATACTCTGTGGTTTTGCAGCTAGTGGCTGTTATGTGAGGTAAGTCATTTACATGAATGCACTAATATCCACCCTTGAGCTTGTAACCCACAGCAAGTTTTGGTACTAAATAAATTTCAGCTTTCCTCTGGCTGCAGTCAGGACTGAGGTTTGCTCTTGTCAGCAACCACATGTGTTGCTGTACTGCTGGCAGTTGTGAGGACTTACTGAACAAACTCAAGGCAGGAACTTTGCATTCAGTTTCTTATACTGCTCTCATGCCCTGATGATCAAAATGGAATACTGGCAATGCTGCATTTAAACCAAGTCTGACAGGAAGGAATAACTGGGACAAGCACTGATTTCAACTTGACCGTGAATCTTTCTGAAGTATACAAGTAAGAAAAGGTAAATATTGAATATGAGGGACATCCTGATCCTTTTATCTGAGCTCACTATTTAGTAGGGAGGGGGAGAAGTTACTTTTACGTTTTATGAATGCCTAAGGATCTGAACATGCTGTGTCAAGCAGGATACAGAGCAGACTGCAGCTCTGTTCTGTGTCTGTTAAGGAAATGAGCCCCACCTCTGCTAAAATGGGCAAAACATCCTTGGTAAACAGAGCATTGGGCAGAGCTTGCACAATTAGCAATTACTCCGTAAAACCCAGCCTGGCCACTGCCCAACTTCAACTGAACTTTTATCCTCCTACAACATTTTGTTTAGAATCTATTTTTGTTTTTAAACAATAATACTCTCTAGCAACACCCATCCTAGAGGACATCAACTGCTCTGACAGTCATCTCAAGTCCTGCTTAAATTGGGAACAGCAGATGCCATCTCTTCTAACAGAAATTATGAAAAGTCAGTGACCAGTACTTCATGTCCTATACATCTTCATTAATGAAAAGGAAACAAATTACTTCCACAATGCTGTGTTGTTACACTCAGTCCTGCACAAAGGCTTCTTTAGAGTCCTTGTGACAGCGTGTTCTTCATGACAGAAAGTGAATATGTTGGAAAGCTGTCAGTCAGGGAACCGACTGAAGCCCTGAAATCATCTCTGCCCTCAGTTTGGACTCAAACCGTGTGCCAGAAACAAAGAGTATTTTACTGATTCTGGTTTATGCAAGCAAGATTATGCCTTAGTTTCCTTTTAACAATCAATCTCATTGTGTAATCTGACAAAAAATCTGAATCTTTAGTGCTCTGCTACTTCCAATAATATCTTAGAGCAGCTCCTGGAAAGTGTTGGCAATATAACCACTGCTCTGTGACAATTTCTGAGATCAAAGTAGATGTGTACTTGCCCAGAATTACTTGAAACAGTATTAACCACTAATGTTTTCCCAAATCAAGTATCTCCTTCCTTTCCTACCAGCATATTCAGCTCTTCACAGCCCACAGCTTAACAGCACTATTAACTGGCTGGTTACACTGTAAGCATAGTTATATTTCAGCCATAGTCTCCTCTTTTTGAAAATAGAATTGAAAGCAGCACATGTGAAGAGGAAGTGATGTAGAGAAAACAGGAGGATAGAATTTACTTTTGTTTCATAATCCAATTACTTTGGATACACGGAATCAATGGGGCTATTCCAGCTCTGAGAATAAGGCCTGCTCATGTGACTACGTGCTTGGAATCCCAAGCTCTGCCAATTCATGCTGGCATAACTAAAGAGACTCCTGCTTCCAGCCTGTTCTCCTAGATGCTGTCACGCCAGTGGGAGGGGTAGAGCTGAGCAGTGTTCCTGCCCTGAGACACCGCAGTCTGGGGTAGCAGAACAAGCAGCCATGAAGTTCAGGTGTTCCTGTCCTGTGAGCAGCAGTGGCTGAAGGCTCCAATTCACAGTCCTTCATGGATTTTTACTTCAGCAGCTGAAAACTTCACTATGCTGCTAGCACTCATAACTCCAGCAAAAATTGTAATCGGAGTCTCCAAACTAATCACAGGGGGTTAAACCCCACTCTTCAGAGCTGTCACCAGTATGGATCTGTCAAAATCATTGCTAGCATCCAAGGTCAGTGAAGTCAACTAGCCAATGTGTATTTAGATGCATGTACACACATGCTTTTAAATACACTTCTGCCTGTTAACTACGATCTCCTGGTGAGCGTTTGATTCCTCTATGGTTCTAAAATGAAGCCGTTTTTGTCAGCAGTTTGTCAAATCATATACTGAGAGTTTTTCCCACCAAGAGGAGTAGTAGCAGAGCAGCACTGTGGGAAAAGTGATTTATTGCACACATGTTACAAGGGAAGTTACTCTGAAGAATATTTATATTTGTGATTTAAATGAGATCATCTGGGGATTTTTCTCAAGAAAGGACTAATAAGAAAATTTTAAATGGATGAAATTCTGTGTTGATGTGAGCTGTGACCATGATTTTTTGTGGGAATGTGTGAAAAAAAATCTTGCTCTGATTTTGAAAAATAATGCCAGAGTTATTTTGGGAGTATAGACTCCAAATTCCTACCCTTTGGGTGTAAAGCAGGCAAATGTCTGGATTTTCGGAATAAAAAATGATGCCAGTAGATAAATGTTTGGAATTATTTTGACTGCAGCCAGCAAATATATCTCATCACTATGGCTGCAAAAACAAACACCCACCAAAGAACTGTATCCGACAGGGAAAATAATTAAGGGAAATGGAACAATTTGCAGCTTGTATTAAATTCTTCGCATTCCCTCACACAAATCAGTAGTTAGAGGGGTGAACTCTGACCTTGGTGTGGATATTCTGTTTGAGTTCTTGCCATTCTGACAGTAGCAAATAGGGCAAACATTACTTAAAAATAGAAAGAAACTTGAGATATATCTTCCTACTCAGAACCATTTTCCCATCCCACATTTTTGATGATCGATGTGAATTCAAGAGTATAGTTTTGCTTTTGAGTCCAAATTGAAAATAATTTGGTTTTTTTACTTCTGGTTTGGATGTAGTTAAGACAACAGAACTTCCCAGAAGTGCCTTACTGTTAGGAGTTCTGCCAGTTCAGTTTCAATGGGACCAATCCATAGTTAAGTAAGCAATGCAGTTCTGTACCCCTAATAAAAATAATTTCCTATAAAATAGATTTATATATTTTAAACCCCAAATATTTTAATTTAAAGAAACAACATTAAGAGGAATAAAATAAAGGATTGTATTTCCACGGTTAGATAGCCATAAAAGGAATATAAAAGTCATCAGAGGTTTTGGTACTTGGGGCACAGCTCCCATTGGAATGACTGGTGCCCTTCCTTGCTGATGTGTTGTGCAGCTGCTAAACCATCTAGAACCAGGCTGAACATGAAATTTATGTTGTGTTTTTATGAGCAAGATTGGTTGTAAATAGTCGTGAAGCATTGTCTCTTCCAGGTCCTAAGGTGACACTTCTTGTTAGGGCAGTCTTGGAGAGAGGAGGAGCCAGAGGAAGACATACTGCAGCCATCCCAAAATAAGGGGCCAGTTCTCATGAATCCAAGCCCTAAGATGTAGATGATACCCCTTGCCCTAAAAAATGGCAAAACAAATAAACCCTCCCCAAAAACCATCTCTGTGGATAAGAACCTTAGTCTCACAATGTCCTATCTATAGTTTTCTGCTAAGATTGCGCTTGGAGAATCATTGCTCGCTTTGCCATGAGTGATTCTATCAAGACAAGCTATGCTGGTTAGGGTTTGGGTTAGGCTTAGGGTTAGGTTTAGGGTTAGTGTTAGGGTCTAGAGAGTCAAATATCCTACAGCTCCAAGAAGAGTGAGGCTAGAAAAGGCATGCCAAGGTGATTCCAGCAGGACCCAAACACTGCTGCTCCTACAGCTTTCTGACCTGGACCAGCCATGGTATTGGTTTTGGGTTTTGTTCTGCCTTACCTCTTCTTATGTATTTTGCACCTGAAAATATACTAAAATATACTGAAATTAAGAACTTTCATTTAGTTTATGTAATTTGCCTATAAATTTTAGAAAAATAAGTCATAAATCCATTTACCTCCCCTCCCAGACAGCAGTAGGGGTGACATCATATGAAGGGAATGAACGCAATGCTGAAAGTGTCCTGCTGGTTTGTATTAGCCTCCCTGATCAGGCACATCCTGTGTAGCACCAGTTAAGCTTTACCAGTTTGAAAATAGACAGATAGTCTGTGTGAACAAAGAGTGAACCGAGTTCACTGTGTAGAGAAGCTTCCCTGAACGCAGAAAATAGAGAGCAAAGCTGTTGGGGACTTTTCAAAGGTGAATGCACAGCCAGTCCTCTTCAGACACAGTACACTTTCTGTACAAATTTAACACCTCCTCCTCCTTCAAAATAGTAACACAGGAATGAGCAGGATGAGAGACAAAAGAGGTTAAAATTATCATAATCTTTCTAAGTGAGAGCCTTCATCCTGACAAATGTCTACATGCTTCCTAAAACAGAGGGAGAAACTAACCTGGAAATTAAGGAGAAAGCGGGTCTGTAGTGAAGGAGGAGAAAATTAAATTCTCTTGTGTGTTTAGAACAAATAGGGTACCATGTTCAGGCCTGATAGCAGAGACTGCTCACAAAGTTTCGTTTTGTGGGACTTTAATGAGCGTTTTCTGCAGTTACTGCTACACACGTAAACAACAAACCCACCTATATCTCATTAATAGTTGGGAGGGTTTCATTTTGTGAGAATGGATTTGAAAACCTCCGTGCTGAGAAGGGAGGGTAGGGTGGCATTTCCTCCCTCAATACAAATTCGGACTCTGATACTGTTAATAACAGCTGTATGTGTAACTGTGCAGCTACCAGAGATGAAATGAAAGGCAACTTAAATATATTTTCCTTCCTGAGTCCAACACCTATACAATCCCTTTTGTGTATCCATTCTGTGTGTGTCTGTGATATACATGTAGCTAACTTTCAAATGCTGTACACAGCCAAAAGAAATTTCTATTGTCCCTTATAGAATCACTTACTGATTCTATAAGGGACAGATATGAATCCATAAGGATATGAATCCTTACTGAATCCATTGATTAACTGTGTGAAAACATAATCTTATCCTTAATTTATAATTCTTTTGTCAAAAGCTTGAGCAACACAGTGTTTGTGTGTCTATGAGTAATGACAGCAACAGCAATTTAATAGTAACTCATTTAGTGTGTGTGTGTTACTTATATCTCTACAATAGTCAACTAAAATGGAGGTGATGTTCAGCTACTGGTGATAATAAAGGTAGTTATATCATTGTAGTTAATCAATGGATGCTTTGAAATTTAAAGTCCTAAGGAAGAGTAGAGAAAAGGAAGGAAAACACCAACCAACCTTGTGTTTGAACTGGATATTTACCGAAAGATCTCAGCCCACTGGTAGGAGGTGTATTGAGCAGATGGATTGGCAGAGATGCACAGACAGCTGCTTTTTTCTGGCATACAGGTGTTTAACTTGGCTGCCTGCAGGTTAGCTATGAGATGCCAGCTTTGTTGAGGGGATCACCTTGTTTAAGAAGTGGCTCTTGTCCTTTCCTGTAGTGAGTTTGGTGATTGAGATTGTGTGGCTGTTTTCACTTCCTCTCTGCTCACCTCTTCGACACAGTCCAAAAACCCCATTCACCTTCTGCCGGAGTTGCATTTAGATAGGAGAGAAAACAGGCTCTGCAGGGATGGTAGGGTGGTTTTGCCTTTTCTTATATTGGAAACAGAGATGTAACAAAACCAGATGTTGCTAATGTTTAATACTGAAACTATTGTTAATGTTATGTCATCCTTCAGATAATTCTTTTTCGTTTGATTTTGGTAGACTGACAAGCATTAGCTGAGCTCTGTGTGCATTTATTGGAAATAATGTTTTTCAGTAGTTCCCAGATGAGCTAGTACTTGACTGTAAGTATTGTGGGATTCAGTGCTGTGAAAGTTTTGGGGTTTGTCCAAAAGTTAAACTGCAGAAATAGCTGTATAACATCAGCAAAGGCAGTTTGCTCTTCTCCAAGTTGTAGTGAGCCATAAAGTAAATGTAATGCACTGGTAATAGATGTCAACTGAGAATCTTCATGAGTGCTGTCAGATACACATGATTAATATGCTGTCTGCTAGAACAGAGAGTCAAATACAGGCTTGGTACAAGTAGGTTAAATAAATTTGCCCCAAGCATAATATTGTCATCAGTGTACTTTTCTTCTGATGCTAAGTGTGATTGCAGCCTTACCAATCTGGGACTGCTGTTGAAGGCAAAGTTCTCCTGTTGCATTTTTGTTTGTGGCCTGGCTGCCCTGTCGAGCAATCATTTGATTTCTCTTGCAAGTTTTATGTTTCCTGTATGGTATCAGATCTGTAAGAGTCTGGACAGCCTCTCTTAAATTCAGACATACATTTCTGACTGTTGTAAAAGGACAATAGTCGAATGTTGGTCTGACTTTGTTATCTTTAATCAAGAAATATGAATATATGAAGAGTACAATATTTTGTTCTTCCTCCACAACAAAAGCTACATTTCATTACTTGAACTTATAAGCCCCTCAAAATGCATTAAAAAGCACTAATACTGTTCTTTATGAACCCAGGTTGTGCAGTCAACCTCCTGAACATTGCACTGAAAATCTAATTCCCACCCTCAAGATGCACTTGTTCTGAAGAACTTGCTGCAACATCTGTATTTTTTGTTAAAGAAAGCTGTGTGAAGATTCTAAGCTTGTCAACTGAATTTTTTAGAATTAATTTTTGTTGGCACAAGACTGTAGCAGTAGGTATATTCAATTTGCAAGTTGCTCCTAAAACATGCATGTGTTTTTGTGTGTGTATGATTAAATAAATAAACTCCTGAATGACCATTCTGTATATACAGAACCAGGTAGTTCTGTTGTCAAGTTTTCAGACACTACAATTTAAAATAAAGCTACTGGCCCACAGAGACAGTCACTCTTATGCACTCTATAAAGTATGATTGTTTTTTTAAGGATTTTTTTTTTTTTTTAGAAAAGAGGGAGGTATCAACTGTAGAAAAAGGAATGTGTTTATGTTTGAGATGAACAATCCTGTTATGATATTTCCAAGTCTCCTTTAATGCAGCATGTTTTCATTAAGTTTCAGGGAGATAAAAAAATCAATAAAAATGCAGACAGAATCAAGTAAGAGGGAAATAAAAAATTAATCAAGAGAGGTCTGTGTGTAAAGAAGCAAAGTGGGAAAATGAAAATTTTAATGCAAATAAGTATCTGTGCCAGTCTACTTTTTAGAGACTGCTCTGTTTCAATGGAAGTTCAGTTAGTAGAAACCCAGGATAATTAAAACTAAGAAAAGGGAGCCATTATTTGAAAGTAATATAAATTTAACTGACGGGCAAAACAGGTCCATAAACTGTAGCAATCTTTATGAACACTAAATATAATTTGAGAAGTTGGAATTGCTCTTTTAAATATCTTGGTTTCTACTGTATACTTGTAAATCATGACAGTTCTCCATTTATGAAATGTGTAACTTAGTGGATTTCTCCTAAAACTGCAGTGCTGATTTTTTACAAGTGCTGTGCATATTCCTATTTGTTCTTGTGTGATATCATTGACTAAAACCTTACACTTAATAATGTATCTCAAGAAATGTTGTGGAACTTCTTGAGCTATTATGCAACAGTCCAATAGTGTTAGCTTATTTAGCCAGATACATCTGAGGTGTTCCGGCATCTGCCTCAGAACACACATGGAGCTGTAATCGAAATGTGGTGTTTGGGTTGCATTTTAGACTTCCACAGTGCTTTACCTTATCTAATCAGTCTGCTTATATGACATGCTTAGTTACAGCCATATTACTGTTTTTCATAGGTGTGGTGGTGCAAAGCTATTAAAACATGGCCTGCAAATCTAGATCAGCCTTTGGAATACCATATGAAACATGGATGGAGTGGTAAAGGTATTATACAAATGAATTGGGATTTTTTTTGTTTAGATTTATTGATTTCTGTTGAGTGGGTGGATATTAGGAGTGAAATTTAGAAAATAATGCTGTGGGTCTGAACAAATGACCTCCCAAGTGAGCAGTGCCCTTGTTAGGACAGTGACCTGCCCCAAGCCTGAATCGATGCAGATGCCCAGGGCCAGCAAACCAGGGACTCAGAAGAATCAAAGAGTAATTGTAATTGCAAAGGCAAATTGTAAAACGATTGGCATTTCTTTTCATAGCTGGCACTGCAGATTTACCCCACTGAAGCTCCTCAGAAGAGTGGCATGCTGGAAAATGTACTGTTCTGGGAGAGGGTAAGGAGAACCAGCTCCTCGCCACAGTCCAGCACCCTGGAGAAGTTTTCAAGAGTTAATCACAGCTGAAGCTTGTACTCCCAGCCTGAGGTAACCCATGAAATTTTGCTCCTGAACAGTCATCTTGCTGAGTGCCTCCAAATCAGTTTTTGCAGTCATGCCAGATAACAAGCTGACAGTCAATCAGCTTGACTTAATGATGGTCCAAGCTTTGCTGTCCTCAGTCCTGTGAGGCTGTTCTGGAAGAGATGGTGTCTGCTCCACTATCCCTCTGTGGGGTTCTGCAGCTCCCTATAGCTTCTAAATGATGGCCAAGCAGCACAAGTTACACGTCTGATTGGGTCATCACTGGTGTTTTATGTAGTGTCTGATTTATTATGCAAGTCTATGGTTGCACTGTAATCAAAAATCCATATGGCTCAAGGAATACAGGATAGGATAACAATCATTAGTGTAGGGTCAGTTTGAGCCCTTAGGTGTTGAGTTGTCACCAAAAATATTTGGTTTCCCTTTAATATACTACACAGCAGATTGCCTTCTTATTCTAAGCGAAAATTGGATATTGAATTAGAAGACCTTGTATATGAAAGAAACTCAAAATACATAAAAGAGGGGAACATGAGGGCAGTCATGTAGAATGTGATATCTGAAACAAGAGCCAAGTTAAAACATGATTAGCTGTTTACCAGCCAAAGAAAATAAGTCTCTCTGAGACCTAACCTGCCTACTCCTCTCCTATGGCTCATGTACCAACTCATGGGAGCTCTACAGTGGAAATGTACATTTAATTCTGATTTGTTTTACTTGGCAATTGTATTCCTCCAACCTTATTGATTTCAGCATTCAATATTTTAATGCTGCATCTCAATAAAACATACCTAAGAGCTTAGTCAATCTATCCTGAAAAATAATACAAATATCACTTCCATTTAATGACACGTGGCATTATTCCCAAAGATTGATGCAGAAGAAAAGGGACCAGAGCTGCACATAGTACTATGGGGTGTAGGTAAGTAATGTATTTACATGGTGAAAAAAGAAGTATCTTTTTTTATTTTTTTGTTCTCTATTCATTCCTGATTATTCTTTCTTAGGCTTTTCTATGTGAATCTATTCTAAGAGATGTTGTGTGATTTGGAAAGAAAAAATTAAGAAAACTGGTCAGTATTTTGGGTCTACTTTGAAAACCTTGGAGCACAGTAAGACTTAGGTACCCTTACTATCCATGTATCCTTCAGAAACCACTTAGATTTCATTTTGGACTATATAATTTACTAGGAATGATGGGTCCAGTTTTCAGAGAGGCATCTCTACATCATTTCATCTCTACATCATTTCTTGTGTATTTGCAAGGACTGGTTATTGATACATACAAATCTTTTAATATGCAGATCGCTTTCAATGAATGGTTTTCTCCCACAGAGAAATGACATATACATTTTAAATCTCTAGTATAAAACAGAAATGTAATGTAGACTGTAGACCTTATGCTTGGAAAGTCTGTGTGCTTAATATTGACTTACATGTGGCGTATGAAGCTCTTTTAATTCCCTCATGTAATGGGGGTAAAAAAAGATACGTTTTTCTTTTAGCATGTTCATTGCATTACACAGGATGTTTTAGGAACAGAAAAATTATGTACTATTCAAATCAATTCTGTAGATTTTCTTCTGCAATTGGTTTGCTGCTATTGAGTCCACTTGATGAAATCACGTCTGCTACCACTTTCTGTGTCTTTTTATGGTATTTTTTCTTGTCCCTGTTTTTCTCAGATAAACCTAATTTTTATCATGTTGTTTGCTTAAATTACATTGTCTTCACTGCAATCATCTCTTCAGAACATAAACAATCAAACTAGGTTTACCTAGTTGGCATATTTAAAAGTAGTAGTTTAGAGAAAGAGTAATTAAATGAATTTCACCAGCAGATCACCGATTTGACTAGTCCTTGAACAATCCTCAGCAGGCAAATTTAGTACTGGTGTGAGGTATGTCTACATAAAGCTATGAATGTATATTTGGATAGATTTTCCATAGCTCTTTGAAAGTCTGGCCCCTGTTTTATAAAGTTTGTAACATTTTCAGTTGTGAAAACAGAAGAAAATTATCTGGTGTTTACCTTGCTCCTTCACATGCCAAACATCTCAAATTGAAATAATTTCTGCGTTGTAATGACTCATTCAGCCAGAGAAACTGAATGTATTTTACTCACATGAATGTTTTCACCATCATAATATTTTTGTGAACTGGTTAAGTGTTCACTTAACTGGTTAAGTGTTTTTTGTGAACGGTTAAGTGTTCACTTTCAGCTGTAAAATGGGGTAAAAACCCCATTTTACAGCTGAAAACCACAGAGATAAGAGAGACAAGAAACCACTCTTTCAAAAAAACAACCTCTAAAAACCATAAGTGCAAAAATTCAGGAACCCCTTTGGAATGCTGATTTCAGTCACTTTGCAAGTGTCTCCAAAGAAGTTTAGCAATTTTGGCAATGCATCTTCTGACTCTCACTTCTTAATTTTATTTGTACCTTAACCATATAGTTTCAAAATGAAAATAAATGTATACTGTATTCATTAGCCATCAGATCCACTAAGAATAAATAATACAATCCTGACTTCGTGCTGGTGTGTGCTATGCTCCAGCCGTTTATTCAGTAGTGATGCTATTTATAGAAAGCTCCTTCATGTGATGGTGTTGCCAGTAACACAGATGTCCCTTGAATGCACTTTATTTTAAATAGAGGTGAAAGGCTAAGGAAAATATAAAGGAACCCACCTTTAATATTTCAATTTAACAATAACAAGCAGGGTGTGGCTACCCTGAAACTGCAGCTTGTCGAATGCTTGGGAGAAGGGAAGGGTGGGAAAGCTCTCTGCTTACCAGTTCCACAGTCTCATTAGTAAAAACACATCTGACACCAGTGATTGTGGCCTGAGAGATACAGTGAGAATGGGTGGTGCTTTCAGTAATTGCTGTGAATAAACAGTCTGTCTAGTATGTGGAACGTAGCTGTGGAATAAGCAGTTTTATGAGTGTTAAGGTACTTGTATTTTAGAAGCTGTGAATGAAAACTCAAGAATTCTTGCTGTTTAAAAAAGAAAAAAAAAGTTATTTCTTTAAAATACTTTTTTTGCCCCAAGGACACTGTGAGGCTCTTCACATAAAGCTTATCCTGAAAGCTTCTTCTTCATGCTCAATTTGCTGTCCTTAAGCTGGACACTGTGATATTTTTCAGTGTTTAAAATGAGACTTACTGGCTGGAAGTTACAGAAAATGCTGTCGCTCCTATTTGATAGTAGTTTGATAGTAAATGAAATTCACAGGAATGTGGGTAGGTCAAAGACAGAAAAAAAGCACATCTTACACATGGATAATCCTCCTTGGAATAACATGAACTTCTTATTAATTTGGTTTTGGGGGGTTCTTTTGTGTGTGTGTTGTTGTTTGGGGGAAGTGTTGGGGTTTTTTGTTGTGTATTTGTGGTTTGGTTTTGTTTGTTTGTTTTTAATTAGGGAGTGACAATCTGAACTTTCTGTGAGCTGAAAATATAAGGCTTAAATAATATGTATTTACCTGAAATCAGCTTAATAGAAACTAAGCTAGCTTCATCCTAGTCCTGGAGAAAAAAAAACCACATATATTTCCAGCCAGAATAGACTTCCAGTAACCCACAGTCACCCAGAACTTGCTCTCCAACATATGAGGTCACCTGGAACAAGCGCTTGATTTTTTTAATTCTCCCTTTATTGGGATTTATTCATTTAGTTCTGAATCAAGAGGAGTTAGAAATGAAGAAAAAAATATGAGTGCTGTATAGAATCGCAGCTAATGTGTTCTGCTATTCCAGAAGACTCTACCAAATAACTTTCACCCTGTTTTATCTAGCTATGAAAGAATTTTATTCTGAGAAAAGGGAGTATTTTTCAGACTGTGTAGCATGGTTGAGTGTCTGCCATAAAATAGGCTGTTCATTCCTCCAGAAATGCTGCAAGCAGGTTGTAGTGAGCCTAGTATCTAGACAGATTTTTTCTGGGCTCATTCAACACATGGAAAAAATATTTCATCTCATTTCTTCACAAACTGACACCACAAAGCCATTTCATTTATTTTTCCTGACATGTTGTTGTGTTGCTCAGTACTGGATGTAGTCTCCCTGACTTTGGAACAAGCTGGTAGGACTGAGCAAAACTCTTTCCTTTTCACAGTCATAAGGAAAAATGAGATTATAAAAGAGAAAGTTAACTATGGAGTAACGATTGGGCTCCTTGTGCAGAAATGTCAAGCACACCTGAAGTAAATGACTCTGGGGTGGCTTTCTAGCCACATTCTATACAGCTATTTTTGTTGCTTTCTATACCTTAAGGCCTCCTATAATAAATTCTCACCTAGTGAGAATCTTGTGGGCTGGCAACATGAACAAATTAGTCATGCTGCCGATGGCACAAAATGACTGTACCTTCCCATCTGGGTCACCTTCTAATCAAAGCAGGAAGAGATTAAACCCCTTCCAGAGATAAGGAGCACTAAAAAACTTGCAGGGAAACTAAATATTTCAACTTTCTGCTCCTGCAACTTCCAGTTGGGTGGGGGTGAGGGAGGAAGGAAGATCCGCAGTCAGCTCAGAGAAGGCTATAGTGTTTGTGGAACGAATGGGAAGTGCAGGGGTGTAAAACTTTCTGCTATCTTAAGCAGGTGTCAGGCTTTACTTGAACAAGGGAGATCTGTTTCCGAGTTCACTCTTGAACTGTGAAAGTAAAAGGAGAACAAGATGCATTACAAAGATGTTCAAAAGGTGCAAAAAGCTTGATTTACCATTATTCTATTGTCTCTGTGGTTCTCTTCAGTCTGGTACCCATGTTAGCAGCTAGCAAGCAAGAAAACCTATTTTTACACTGACCCAGTTTGCTGAACAGTTTGCTTAACAGTTTGCTCAAATCGCTGCATAAGCGGCACCTGAGAAAAGGAGAAGGGATACATCTGAACAAAAAAGTAAATCAATGATGGGGAAGTTCAGGAAATGCAATGATGGCAGAGGATCCTGATAAAATGAGAGCAGAAAACCTTCAAGCAGAAGCAAGTCCATCAGAAATGTGGGACCACCAGAGCTTCCCTCCTCCAACAGAGTCTTCTTTTAAAGAGTTTGCAAATAATTTATTCTAGGACAATAGCTCTTATTCTTGTCAAAGACTACTGTGAAGGGATCACAGTTTCCCCGAATTTACAGCTGACAAATCAAAGGTCTTTTCATATATATCTTATCAGAACTGCGACTGCTGCTTTCTCGCACTGGCTCAGATGAGTGGCAGGGAATTATCGGTCTTCTCTCATGTCTTTTATCATCTTTTGTGAGCCAAGATGTCTGCAGATGCTTAGATATCTGGGCCTCGAAAGTGATTTCTACAAAAAAGAGTGCCAGTAAAATGTGAACAGTTAAGTGGTCCTAGAAAATGCGAAGGGCAGAGGAGATGGGTGATCCCTCATAACTGAAATCCTAATTATTGTTAATCAACCATGAGTTAACTGTGAGTCACAGCACATCGGGGGTGCAACCATGGGCCTCAGGAGATCTGAGCTTAGTTTCCTGCTTTATGGCAGATCTCGCTCTCTGAAGCTGGACAAGTAATTTAATCACTGTTGGCCATCTCCTACGTAGGAGTGATCAGCTCCGACCTTCTGCCTCTGCTGCCTCTCCAGATTAAAGGCTCCTAAAACGTGGCAGTCTGTCACCACAGTGCCTAAGCTCTGGACAGCCTGATTAGACATGGGGCCCCTTGCACAGTCATCTGGCAAACACCATAACACAGTTCATAAATAATAATGTTTTACAATAGTCCTTTTCTTCAGTTCCCAAGGAGAAGGCATAACACATTGTGTTAAAGGAACAACTCTCATCTGGTAATATTAAAAATGTTCTGAACTGCTCTCTAGTCACCCAAGAAGTCAGATGAGGTTGTAAAATCCCTTTCAGCAAGTTGGTGTGATTTTAACCTGTCTTCAGGTCCGAGCTGGGAAATTCCTCCTTTGAAGAGAGTTCCTTTGAACAGCTAAGGTATGAAATGAATCTCTCAAAATGTTCATGGTCTTTCAGGGTTTCAGGTTTTGTTCTATATTTATCAATGCCTTTAGGCTTGCCAGAGCCTTTCTGGCTGAATTCATAATTTAAGAGGGGAGGACAAATTCAGTTATTGCATGTACCTTTAGTGCAAGGTGATTTATTGCATCTGCACTGCAAAATGACAGCAATGACTGTCTGAACTGTCCAAGCACAGAGAGCTGTTTCTGTCAAATACCTATGGTATGACTGAACGCCTGCTCAAAGTAAGATCTTTGTTTAGTAAATATTGAATATTCCCTAGTCCTTTATATCCTGTCGTCATTTCCTTTGTACAGCTTGCAGCTGTAGTTTCAAGCTAATGTACAAAAATAATTGGTTAGACAGAGTTCATAAGTGTGTTTAACTATGTAGCAGAGATACTTTTGATGTTTTTTGCTCTCAACAAAATTCTTGGAGTTCTGTATCCAAACTGTGTCCCTCATCCAAGCTGGCCTACACTGACATCTTCTGTGTATAAGTCAGTAGATTCATTCATTATCCATTTAGTGAGTATAAATATATGGTAATGCACATAAAAATATATAAATATATACACATATATATAAATATATATAAAAAAGTAGGGAACTTGGCTGCCAGGTAGTGAGGTTGTGGTTTTGGAAAACCACAGGCTTTAGGGTGGAGATAGCCATTGTATTGCATTAGCTATTTTCTCACAGTTTAAGAAGCAATAGCTCAGAACACTTTGGTCCAGACAGAAAAATACCCAACAGGAAAGCAGTTCCTCCTTGTAGACCCATGTGTTTCACCAGGCCTCTAGAAAGAGGTGGGTGGAAGGGGATGTTGGCTAAATCAGGTGGTCACGGGTTCCTGTGTGCTGGGCAGGGATGGGAAAAGAGGGAAATTGTGTAGTGGTGAAGCCTTGTGAGAAGGAACATACACTGAGCTGTGTGAGATGCATGGAGGGTGAGGAGCACTGTTCACCCTTGGTCTTCACAGGACTCACTCCATGGTAATGCCTCCATGTGTGTTGGGTTTCAGAACAAACATGGAAACCACAATATTGCAGGGTGGTTTTGTCAGTTTTGGATTGAAATCTTCATTTTATTTTCTGCCCAATTAATATTGAACTGGTTTCATTTTTTTGTGATTTTTTTTTCTGTTATGTTGTCCCCCTCCTGCATGTTTCCATTCCCTGAGTTGAATGTGCCAGTGATTAAGACAGAGTTAATTAACTGAATAGTAAACATCTGTGTTAGGGCTGCTGCCTCTCTCAATTCTCACTCTCTTTTTTAGCTCTGCTAGAGGACTTGGGCTGTGTTGGGCTACACAGAAGAGGACTTTGGATGTTGTTAACAGCTCTAAGTTAGGAAATGTATTGAAGGTGTATTGAAGCACCATTTAAGTATGCTGCTGAACACCTCTTACTAGGTGGTATGATTCAGCTCAGTGGCCTATAGGTGGAAGGCAAACCATTATTTTTACTTTTTCTGCCTCGTAGAATTTATATATGCTTCAAAGCCAGGGGGTGAAACCTGCAAATTCTGAAAATATTTAAAATCATTACTTCTTGACACTTGTATTATAAATGATACCAGAAAAGTCACAGAAAAAAATAAGTAATAATAAAAATCCCAAACAAACTGACCAACAACTTAGATGGGGTAGAATTCCTGCTCAGTTCTCTGGAAAGACTCCCAGCCTGTGCATAGCAATCCTGAATGGGTAGTGTTCAGCAGGCAGCATCCTATTTTCCATCCCTACCAACTCCAATTGTGATTCATCCAGAGATGCTTTTTTCCAGTTAAGATAATGGAACAGCACAGTCTTCCATGATTATGAAAGTCAGAGCCTGTGACTGAAATTGAAATTATTCTTTTGACAGAGTAGCAAAAGAAAGATGATAAGTAACATTATCACACCAAGGGAAGCAATACATTTGCAGTGTCAAGGGTATCAAACCAATGATTAGCATATTCAGTTTCAAATTAACCTCATTAGAAATTGTAACTGCAAAATCTTTTTTGAAAAATTACTTCAAAACTGAACCTTACTCCAGACAAATGGCTGGAATTTGACCTCTTTGTAATAGCTTTATTTTTTCCCCTTTTACTTTGATTCATTATGATGTCACTAATAAATACAATAATCTGTGTCTTCTGCCAAAATACTTCACAAGATGCTGTCTTCCAGTGGGAGAGGGGAAGGAAGTTCAGTTTGCTTTTAGAAAAGGTGAATTAAAAAAGAAAATAAATATTATATAGAACGCGTATTTTATGATTCAACAGTCTGAGACCATGTTAAGAATTAAGAATTGTTTTACAGGTGTTTCAGTGCCAATTCATTTACATCGCTAATTATGTTGCAGAAATAAAACTGCTTCATGAAGGCTCAGCTCCTGGATCACACCCACAGCTTCACAGTCCTATCTCCTCATGGGAATTTTAACACAATATTCCCCGAGGTGCTACAATTGGGTCAGCAACTCTCCTGGGAGCTCGGGTGTGGACGGGGCTCTGTGGGAGTTGGACAGCTTTAGCACTGCCCACAGACACCATCCAGGGTACAGGAAGGGAATATCTATTTATTTTCTTCAGGCAGAATATGGAGTAGGAGCAGATCTGTATAATGGTTTTTCTGCTCTGCAGTTCCCCAAGGCTATTGCTCAGCTGGAAGCAAGGGTGGGTGGGTGAGTCAGCAGTCTGTCTCTGTCCTTAAGGTGTCCTTATCCTGGGCACTATTTAGGCAAAAAAACTGTAAGAGTTTTCATTCAGATCCATGTTATGTGGTGGTGAACGTACTTCACTGCTATTTTCAGAATAAAAAGTTGTCAGTGTAGCAAAAAGGGTGGCTCTAGCAGCACAGATTTTGAGGAGTAATTTTTTCTTTCTTTTCTTAAGACTCTGGATTAAGCTCTTTCAGTGTTATCTGGCTCTCTCACCTGTTCCAGCTGCACTAGCAGGGCTGTATTTAGTTTGCAAGATTCAAGGTTAGCTTGAGGTTGGGCTCAGACCATGGTCACGAAATGCAAACATGTGAAAGGCATGTGAACACATTTGGGAAATGCCATATGGTGTTCTTCCTCCTCCCCATCCTTGCTACTGAAAGCCCACTGCCATTTTTGCAGTGAATTCTCTAGGAAAGAACAGATAAGCACCAAGACAAAACTGCAGCATAGCCAGGCTCAAGCTCAGATGAGAGTTTATCCCTCCTCTGAAAACCTTAATCAGGCCAAGATTACGTGGGACTGGTGTTTGCTGACTTATTGTTTCTGCCTGTCCTTTGTGAATCATGGAAAGGAACATATTGCAGTGCTGCCAGAGATGTATCCAGGCTGCTTTAACCTGTTTATAGAGGCTTTCGGGGTATGTCTGCATTGCTCAGTAGAGATACCTGTTTTGGCTACACTCAGCTTTCCTCCAGAGCCTGAAGCAGTACAGCTGTGCCAGTGGGGCTTTGCATAAACTGAATTGTCATGTGCTGCTCCCTCTGTATGGCCACGCTCTGGGCAGTGCAGTCCTGCTGCCTTGTGCAGGAGAACGGAGGGAACTCTCAAAAACTTCTGCCCTGTGGGGCACAAAGCTTTGCTGTCCTCACACATGCTTAGGATTTCTTCTAATTTCAAACTTTCTAGTTTCTGCATGTGCTTCAGCTTACTGTTGCCTTTCATTTTGACAGGAGACCAACTCACATCCTTCCCATCAGAGAAATCAGCCCTCACTGTTGCTAGCAGTGCTGAGCTATGGTCATGCAATGGAAGAGTTGGGGATCTCCCAATATCTCCGTTTCTGATAAAAGAGACTGACATCCAACACTCAGGTATGATGCATTGCTCATGTTCTTGCTCCAGCAATCCTATTCTGACAGACCAAAAACATCATGCAGGATTGCCCTGGAAGCCCCACTGCTTACTGGGAATGGCTGCTCTCTGTCCTTTTCTCCCCAGCTCCCCTCCTCGTCCAGAACCTTCTCCTTTCCACCTCTCCGCTTTCCAGACAGCATCTGCTGCCCACCAAAAGTGTGTTGTGTGGGCTCTGAAGAGGGCAAGAGATACATGCTTCAAATCTAATAGAAGTTCAGACTTCACAGGGCTATTGTTTTGTACATCTCCAGGGAATTCAGAGTTGGATTGCAGTGCCCAATTTCCAGAGATGATTGGCCAGTTTAAGGGTTTCAGTTCCGCAACCAAGTCTCCTCTGCAGCATGGGACTGGCTGGGTGGTACCCCACATGTCAATTTGACATTGAGGAACTGGGCACCCATCTGCAACTTCTAAAAGTTTAAATTTAGTTTGCTATTATTTGGTTTTTCTTGTCTGAAAATTCCCCTGGTAAAAACACAGTGCTATTTCTATCTGTAGCCACGTCTTCTAAGGTAAAGCTCATCCACCTCTCTTCCTTCATTCTTATCCCCGCTTCTTTTTTCACACTTTCAGGCACAGCTCTACGAAAGCTGGTATAAGTGTTGATGTAAAACTTTAACAGTTGGCATTTGGTCTCACTCCCACTCTGCATGTCTTCATTTCTTTAGCTGTGATCCTACAACTGTGTGTGGGCTTGTGTTAGAAACCGGATCACTGACATGGTACAACAATTATCGAGGAAGGGAGGGAGAGGGGGAGGGAGGGAGGGAGGGAAAGAGGAAAGAAGGACAAGCTTGTTAAATTGACTTCACCAAGGTCTCTTAGAGGATGCACCTTCCTTCTCTCCCTGCATGGCTTTCTCTCCCTCCTCTATCTTTGCCCACCTGAGCACTGCCACCTGCCACTAGTAGATCACATTTCTTGTAATCAGCTCTTCAGATCCTGTGTGTACAGGTGTATAACATCATGGTAACAAAGTTTTCTGTCTTTGTCTTGTGCACCTTTTCACCAAGACAGAGAAAAATGTATTTGTACTACTGGGGCACATAGCACACAGAAGAGAAGCAGCACGTCAGATTAAAATAATTGCAGTTCTGTATTGTAAGGAGGATGTGTTAACGGGGCTTTTCAAGCAAGTCTGTTAGCCTCTGAGTGCTCATGGGGGATGCTGGGTGGTATAATGATAGAATTTTCACATGACCAGAATTTCATTACATCATTTGTTAGCATATGGAATGCCACAAGGGAGTTCTACTTTATTTAACATAGTAACAATGAACAGCTGGCTGCATTACAGTCCTCTGTGTCAGAGAGGATACAGTCAAAATATATTAGCCTAGTTTAAAACATTCAAATTACTTTTTTGTAGGCTGGCCAGTATGCCCCATGAGTGAGCAAAAACAAGGAAAAGACAACTCAATAGTGGAAATAAAATGTCAAACATAATGAGAGACTGAGCGCTAAGCAGAAGAAATGTTGGCATGAAGGGTGTTAGAGGGATTTAACCTATTTAAGGGACATGGATTTTAAAGGTATCTAGTTTCCAGGACTGCTCTGTTGTCTACCAGGACTTTAAGCCAGGAGTTATATATGATTCAATGTTGATATCACTATTCTGATAAAATTATGATTTTACTTGCCTGAAAATTCCAGTGTTAAAAATGTCAGCTATTAGCTCCTTTCGTAGCCCTGTGAGTTTAGCAGGGACATTTGATCATTCCCAGCTACTGGCATTGCCTCGTCTGTTAGGGCTGTTCTGCAGCACCTCTGCTCCCTTCCCCTCCAGCCATGTCACACAGCATCACTGCTGCTGCAGTGAGGGCACCAGACATCCCTGACAGTTTTGATATGTATTACACAGAGAAGCCCAGAACCTTCTGCAGGCTAGCACTGTGTGATGTGTCCCAAAAGCTGCCACATGCAGTTGCAGCCCCTGTAATGGCTAACAGACGGTGCTATGTTCACTTCTTCTGTCTCTGGGCAGCCTTTATGAAGTCTCCTAGTTTTTCCAAGTCTCAGCTCACCAACTAGACAACCAGGATTAAGCATAATTTTCTCATGTGTTTTGACAGATGGATGGAATTCTCTGATTTTTATTCCATAGCAAATCAGAAATACTCTGCACAAACTCCCATTCATGTAGGATTTTTAGAGAAGTTTACTCGAGTGCATACAGTATTATACAAGTTAATAATAGGAAGAAAGGGAGTTAGATGTCACTTCTTGACAGTTTGTGGTATTTCCCACAGACCTTTTCAGAGTGCTTTGCAAATGTAGTTTTACAAGCTGAATAGGACATTGTGTTCCCACAGTTCCTATAAAAGATCTTTTCGTAATATTAAAACGTGGCATTGACAGGAAGCTGTCCCTCATGACTGGCCTGATTTTTTTTGTTTTAAATATGCACAGTTACACCTTGGCATTTGTATTTTTCTAATAGCCAAGAGAATAACACTGTCATTAGCTTTTCTTGCCATTAGGCACAGTTAGACATATTCAGCATGTCCAGTGTTACAGGAGCTGATGTCTTTGGGCATTGGTGTTTGCACTGCTTTCTGCACAGCTCACCTGCCATTCAGCTTTGGAGGCAGATGGCCAGAACAAAGAAAGGCCAGCTTTGGCCTTACAAACTGCTGAATGAACAACCACTTGAGGTTTTGTTGCACATTTAAATGTAACTTAGTCATACTTAAATGCCCAGATGAAAGGGGATTCAAAATTGGGAAGGGAAAGAAAGAAGAGCAAAATGCAGCAATAGTCTTGAGGTATCACCTTCAAATGAGGTTTTAACAAGATGTACCTGTTTAAGGTTGAACAATTGGACAAAGGACTGAATGATATCTTACAGATTTTTTTTTTCAGACACATTTTTCTGATCTTTGAAAGACAGTGAGGTGGAAACACTTTCCTCAGCCCCAAATGAAGTGAAACAAAATTCATCTTTATGAAGATGGAAACTGATCTTTGATCAGTTCCTCTGAAACAAATAGAAAGAGACTGACATCGTCTCACATCTTACAGTCACTGATGGGGAAAGTGAGGACTGAAGGTGGTCAGGGCAGGTGAAATCTGCCTAGTGCATTGACTTTCTGCTGCTTGGGTCCATAACTGACAAATGCACTTTTGGAAATGGACTGGAAAACACAAAATGCAAAGGTTCTGCCAGTCTGCAGCAAGAAAATGACATTCCTGCCTTCCAAGCAAGAGATGTTGAAACACAAAGCTGCTGTTCTTAAACACTGCTCCTTGTGCAGAGGTGTTAAATCAGTTTATGTACCTAACACAAACATGACTAGAATCTGTGAGAAGGAAGGTTTCTGCCTCCTGCAGCATCCTAGCTGAGGAGACAAGCAGTAGGATGTGCAGGCAGTGCTGGTTAAAGGTGGGATGAAAACAGTAACTTGACTCAGCTCGGTCTTTTGATGGGAGCAAGTGAATTAGAATAAGAGATGTAGCATTTCATGTTGGCTTGAACATTTCAAATTACAGAGAGGACACTAATGTAATAAAAATTTTATTGTCTTCAGAATAATGGAGGGATTTATTATGGTTTTTGTGTGAGAGGAAATGCTGTAATTAAGACTACACTATAAAAACAAGTGTGACAAGAGCTATTTTTAAGGTTCTCAAACTCGTTGACAAATTCTCCTTTTAAGCTTTCTTGCTTCCTCTAACAGTGGAAAAAACCTATGATGTAAAAAAAAATCATAATCACAAGCCCATATTAAGCTTGTCAAAAAAAGTAGAAAATTAAATCAAATACATTCCAGTTTGCTTAATTTAACAAAAATAGGTTTAGAAGCACCACAGTAGGGTTCAATGGGGAAAAGTAGCACCTATATAGCATTTTCTATGCCTACATCTTTTAGATAAAGAATAGCTTAACACAGTTGTTGCCGAAAATTATGCATCCTAAATATTTCAGCGCTGAAGAGCTAACATGTATTGCTTAATATTCCCCTTTTTACAATTTAGCATTGCCATTATAAGGCTTTGATGTATTGTGTCACTTTAAAAAGTCACTTCAGTATTTGCTCAATGCATGTTTTGGTACATAGGGATGAAATTAAGCATTGCTTAATTGAGGATTCAGTTTATCTTTCTGCAGTATTTCTGTTAATGCAGTGCCACAATGGACATTTCAGCCTGGGACATTCTGGTGCTCAGCAAGAGCTGATTCCAGGTGGGCTCTCCTACCTGCTGGGAGGATGCTCAATAGCTGGAGTTGTAGTGCTAAATAGCCTGCAAGTAAAACATTTTATAAACCTGACTGCATTTAGCCTCTGTGTTTTCATTATAGCTATTTTCCAGACACCAAAAGTTGAGTTTATTTTTTGAAAGAGACTCCACGAGTATAAACTAGAGCACAACTTTTTATTATTTGTAAATGTTACGTGTTTTATTGCTGAAGAGCAGTATCAAAACTTTACACAGGACATTGAATTCAGTGCTGGTAAGGGAAAATGATCCATCCTCCCTATGCAGAAAGCATTACGTCACGAAGGGATGGAAACAAAGAGCTCTGAGGGACTGGGATAGGCAAACTTCCCTCCATTCACAGGAAATGGGTGAAGCCTTGCTTGAAATTATTATTCAGACGTTTTGTGCTGTGAAGGAAATGTCTCCTGATAGCACAAGCTATTGGTTTCCTGTTGTGAACTAACAGTTTTGGCGTAACCAAGAATGGACAGGAAGGGCAAATGATTGGGGGTCATTGGAAGGACTTATTTTAATGAAAAGACCAGACCAAGTAAGTGGGAAGAAATTTGGCCTGAAAAAAAGTTGAAATTAAAATGGGGGAAGGGGCTCAGATGCTGATTGCTACAGTGGAAATAATAACCAAAAAATGCCCCCCATGAAATGTTCACAGGGTTAGCAGGGGGAACACTGTTGTTGGGCAGGAAGTAGTGCAGGGGGAGAAAGCCCTTTGTGTCCTACCTAATTAAGAGCCTGATTCAACAAATATATATCCGGCTTCTACCCCAAGGAAAGCAATTTTTGGATGTTTTCACAGATGCAGAATTGTTTTGGGTTTTTTTTACAACTAGGACCTTAGAACAGAGGCACTTTCAAGTGCTCTTTTTCAGGCAGGATGTATAAATAGCAGGTCCCTGCACTGCCTGAGCCAGCTGAGTGTGCACCTTCCAGGCAAAGGGAACGCAGGCAAAGGCTCACACCACGTTCCTGCCTGGGGCTTCCTTCCCAGCCGGCTGCAAGAGAAGACAGGAGGAGGCTTCCTTGTCTTTGCTGAGGTCTTTGGGGATCTGTGCCACCTTCCCAGGCTTGCTGATGCCATGCCAGGTCAGCCCTGCCATGTGCACTGCTGTCTGTCACTGTGGCTCTTTTCTCGAGGGGACAGTGCTCACAGCTGGTCACAGCTGCAGAGGCCACAGAGCTTCCTCCTGGAACATCCCAGGGGCTGGAGCAAGGCAGGGCATGGCAGGGAGCGCTCGCTGAGCTCTCTCCTGTCACTCACAGCAGTTCACTGTCACCACCACAAAGTAAATCTAAAAATCTCTGCAGTGTTGCAGACTTCTTTTCAAGATGGCAACCTAAGTTTCATGTCAAGCATTCAAAGTGCTTAAAGGCTATTTCTAAAAATCAATGAAATATGCTTGGATTTTTGTGTTATGTGCTTCTGGCAGCAACCATTTTCACCCTTGCAAAGATTATTTTGATTGTGTGGAAATTTAGGTTGTAGAAAATGGCTGCCTGGTTCAGAAAAAAACATGGAAAGAGTCACTTTGTTTTTGCCGATTCTTAAAGGGCTGCCTCTAAAGAGTTTCTTAAGATGCCAAACCCACAAGAGTTCATAAAAATGTGCCTGAATTTGTTTTTGTATTTAATATATACAGATTTTTTAAACCCATATACAATATTTCTGCTTTCCACTCTTAGAAAAATACAAACTTCAGTCACATTGGAATCATGCTTTTTTTTAACATCTCCTTTTAAATATTTTTGTTTCCATTTAGGACTGCCAACATTACCATGGAAACCCCCAAAAATAAAGACTTTCCCAGCCTTGTGAGAGTACACCTGCAAGAGCAAGAATTGTCTATCAAAAGCAACTTCCTCCTTATGGGTGTCACCTAAGGACATTTTGTGTGGTCAGTATGACTTTTTATCTCAAAATATATTGAAATTATATTCTTAGCATTGATACAATTTGATATCTTGCCATGGACCAGTAACAAATATCTGTTGCTATCCAATAGTGCTCTCTTTAATATACTATCGCCATTTCAAGAGGAAAAACAGCTCTTGACAAACTGTAGAGTTGAGTTTGGAAGCCCTGAAATAACAGATGAAATAATCACTCATCTCAGTGAGACAAACATGTAAAATGAAGATCTAATAAGCTGTTTTAATATAAATCATTCCACTGGCTTCAGAAGGACTTGGATCACAGTTACAAAGAGAATTGCAAGAATTCATCTGCTGCTTCCTAGTAGAGAGGTGGAACATATTTACTAGTGAGCAGTTGGCTACTATCAAAATGGATCTGTTTAGACTTTTCAACATTGCTAATTTTATCTTTTTTTTTATTGCTACAGAATTAAACAAATTGATCTGAAATTTTATATCTGCAGCTAGTTCTGTGCAGTTTTCAAACAATAAAAAAAATTTTAGTTAATTACAGTGGCTTAGGATGTATTTTTTCCAAGCAGAAGGCAGCTATGGTGGTAGGACTGAACTCAGATAATCAGGCAGTATCTATGGATAATATTTCAAGACAATGTTCTTGTAATAACAAACCCTCAAACCAACATGATATTTCCATTCTTTTGGTGCCTACTCTCTGTTCTTAACTATATGAATTGTATATTCTGCTTGCCAAATTGTTAAGATTTCCAGTATATGAAGGCTTTTGATTTGTGTACCTTTCTGCAGTGCGGTGGCAATTTGACAGCAAGTCTGCATCAGTAATGAGCACCACTGGGAAAATAGAGAATTTTTTGTTTGTTTTTCTGTATTAAGGACTTTCCATGATTCCAAAACCAATGAAAAACTGAACTTTAAATAATGCTAGAAATACACCTTTGTATTATTACCAAGAGCACAGGAAAATTACCTACTTTTTTTGTTGTTGTTATTTAAGCATATTAAAAAACCTAATTTAAATGCATTCAGGTGTCACCAAGATTTGCTTCTCACTGCTGTTTTAATAAGCAAAGTCCTCAGCAGTGCTGTTTTTCAGCACAGGCAAACCTCAGAAATGCTAACTGTAACATCTGCATGATGTGTCTAATACCGAATGATCCTGTTCAAATCAATAGACACCTTGGGAAATTAGATGCTATTCCATATGAACAGGAGCATGAGACCTCAGCTCTCCAGGAGTGTTGAAGTACTAAAAGAAAGAACAAATTCAGTCCTCAAACCAAGTGTTTGCAGTACAGAGCTGAGTCTAAATAGGGAGAGATTTATTCAAGCAGAATATTTAGCTGTATGTGACAAATCAGAGTCATGACTGTTGCACCATCTCTGACTATAATCTCATTAGAATATTATATTTTTGCAGGACTGGAGCTTCCTGTTGTACAAATGAAAAATTTTCCCAAAGAAGTCTGGTGTTTGTAAGAAGAAATCTTTTCAAAAGTGCACAGGTACTATCAACAAGACACAAGAGTGCTGAAGTAATTTTTGCTGAATTTACCCACTGTAAGTACTGCACGATCAAAGTTTTGTATATTTGCAGTCAGTCAGGTTTCTGTGTCTTAAGAGAAATGTTTCCCCAACAAATGCTGATTCAAATGCTGTACATTCCCACTGCTTCAGTTTTTGCTCTAGGCTAAGCAGATGATTATTTAGTGTTGCTACAAGCTGTCATATTTCTTCTGCTGCTCACCAAAGAGGTGGTTGTGTTTCAGCGTTAGGCAGGGAGTGTTCCTGTGTGTGCATCTGTGCCCAAAAGGACCATTCCAAAAGGTTTGTTGCCTATGTTCATTAATACCCTTTAAGATTGATTGTTCTTGCAGATGGCAGCAGAAGTTGAACTTCCCTGTGAAGGTGGGTAGGAGTGGCAACCAGATGAAACTGGGATGGGTTTTAAGTGTTTTAAATTCTTCTGTGACAAAAAGCATAGAAACTGTGGATAGGATAAATGCATGAGGGGTTACCATGTGGGGTTAATTTTTCAGGAATGAAGTGGAGAAATGAAAATGAAATTAATTGTAGTGGAATTTGTGAACTGGCATAGAATTGAGGTCAGTCATTGTAAAATTATTCCTCTTCCTCTGGCTGGATGCTCTGCGCAAGCTGCAATTCCCCCTCCTACTGCGTTAAAATCACTTCTTTTCATTTGTGTGTGCTTTCTGGAACTGATGAGATTAAAACAGCATAATACCACTTCAACTCAATAGGAAATGATTGCAACTGAAAAGCATTTATTTATTTGATGTGAATCATTCTGTAGCACATTTCAGTTCCATATGGGAGAGAGGAGTTTTTCATCTTTTAAATGTTTACTTAAATAGGAGAAGTGAGATGTTCCTGTCCCTGGCACCTTTACTTTGCTAATGCAGCTGACACACACCTCAGTTTATAGTGCTGATGTATTGCAAGAGGACATCTAGGATAGTTCCAGCTATTCTAGGATTTATTGTTACCACATCAAGTCTTTGCAGTTGTTTATGAGGATCCTGGTCAGTGTAAAAAAGAAATAATGATGTATTAGTATCATATTAGTATCATAGAAAAGGTTACAAACAAAGAAAAAAGAGTGGGTTTTGTTGTAATGTCACTGTCTGTTGGCTCCACCTTGCTAGTAGCTTTTAAAATGAGCTAGATATTAAATAGCCACAGGTTTGTCTAAAAATAAAGTAGATGCTTTAGGGGGAAAGTTTTCTCTTAATTAAGAGGATGAGTGAATTGTGGAGAGAAAAACTTAATATTATGGTAACCATAATATCTGACTTTGTACAAAAAAACACTGTGTGTTTAATGACAGCTTTTTTTATACCAATGCACAGCTTTGCATCTTTTTTCCCCAACTTAGTTAACAGTACAGATCAGATCCTTTTATTCCAATTTACATACATGCCAATCATTCCAGGATGGAACTAACAATTGTATTGTAGCAAGAGAGAACCAGAGTTTGTGGGGAAAGAACATACACAAAAAAATCCTCTTTTTTAGGACAATTAATATAATTGGAAAGAACAGGCAGGCTTTTGGACTCAAAGTCCTTTCTCTGGGTCTGAAAAGGAGTGGCAGAATCTAAGATAGAGGTGAGATTAGGTCCGATTCCTCTTAGTTTAATCTAATTATGTTAGTTAGGCCACTTGAGAGATAAGGGTACTTAGCATGCGTAGAGCAAAGCTCCCTTCCATGTTACAGCAATCACGCTCTGCTGGGAAAAGTTGCGTTGCAAGGAGAGCTCCAGAAGCCTGTACATCAGTTTTCAGGGACCTCCTGGGGTCCCTAATTGCTGGCAGGCACCCAGCCATGCTGGCAGCACACACAGCACTCAGGCACTGGAATACAGATCTGGAGAGTGTCCACACAAGCCAAGTTAACGATGCAGGTTTGCATATTGGGACCTGTGCCTTCAGCAGTGACTGTCTGACTGCTGAGGAGCCCGAGTCCTTCTCAGAGACTGACAGCAGCTCAGTGCCTGTCATTTTGGGAGCCCCTCTGGAGTCTCCCCCTTGAACTGCTGGGTGGACAAGATTCCAACCAGGCAAATGGATGGATTACCAATAAGTCTTGTTCCTTGGCCATCTGGATGTACTGCTACCACCAGGCTCATTTTTCAGCTTGATGAACGTAATGATTTTGGCAATGGTTGTGGCTGCTCCCAATCATTCTTTTAACAATTTCCATTACCCTGGCCAGTTATTTTCAGGGTCTTGGCCTTTTCCTTCAGAGCTATGTGATTTTATGTTTCAAGATCTGTGAATAGCAACTTGTACAAGTATGTCCCTTTGTGTCTGCCCCTCATCTTGGAGCAGTTTACATACAGCAAATGCCTTTTGAATGGGCTTGTGACAAAGTGACTCAGACAATGCTGCTCTAAATAACCTTCCCACAGATCGTGAGTAAAAAGGAGAAAAGTTCCAGCTCTCCATTTTGCTGGACAGGGCACGCACACTAAGCATATAGTCAGGTGGAAAATAATGTGGGTTTCACAATGGTGTCAGTAGCAGATCCCAGCTGTTCCCTTCGATATAGCACACATAGGGACTCCCCATACAGGGCTGGTTTCAGCTCCATTTTACTCTACAGTTTAGTCTATCTTTAGGTTTTTTCAGCCCCAACAGGCATCTTCTTGTGTATTTTAAGCTGAAAGAAAAGTCAGCAAACAAAAACTGAGCCTGCACAGGCACCCAGAAACAAAGCTGTCATTATAGGATATGCAACTGCTTTTTCTGAAGCATTGCTAAGTCTTATTCTCTCAGATCTGTACACACTGTCCAGTTCACATCTTAGACCATTGGGGGAAGAAAAAGTTCCCAAACGTGCTTGAAATACTAAACTAGTCCCAGGAGGAAAAACCTAAACAAACACTATCCCCCTCAGTGAACACGCCCGATCCTTCCCTAACCTACGCAGCCACTGACACTCTTATCACGTTCTTCCAGCAACTCTGTTCCATTCTTCGGAAGGAAGGCTTACACTGCTTGTACAGTTTTTTGTCACCCCTGTAAATTGCATGCCTCAGTTACTGAGCCAGCTGTTCTGCTGATGCTTAGAAGGGCTTTCACACACAGAAAGGAATTCTGTATAAAAATGCTGCTGCCCTAAGACTAGGTGGTGACTAGTGGTGACTGGTCATTAGGTCACCCCCGGTGACTTGTGGTGACTGGCGCCATTCGTTACACAAGGGGCCAAAGAGCAGACAGACATTTTGGCAGAATGGCTTCTGAATGACAAGTTTCCTATTATCAACCTTTACCAGTGTATGTACACATCACAGTAATATAGACCAGGCATCTCTAATTACCACTGCTAACTCACAAAAGCAGGGTTGGCTAGTCTTAGCCTCTTGACAGAAGAAGTTATAATAAGAACCAAAGCTGCACTTGGTGAAAATTACCAGTTACTACCAGAAATAAAGACATTTCTGATGCCATTTCCTTGAATATATAGTTAATAGTTTCAAATGTTAGAAAGCATGTGCCAGCTCCTCCCCATCATACAGCTGCACCGACTCCACAGTTTTTGGATTCAGTTCAAATCTTGTTTTCAGTATGACAAGAACTTTTGCCAATACTGTAGTTAAGCAACAAGAATAATTCCAGTAATAAGACAGACAAATAAAAATACCTTAGCAAGCAGGTAAGGATCTAAAGCCTTAGGAAAGGCTGGGTAAGTTTTCAGCACAAATAGGACCATAGCAAATTAAATTTGCTAAATAAATTGTGCCTGAGATGGCCATTCGTAGAAACAGGTCTTGAGCCACAGCCTTTCCACATGGCCTTTCCACGTGGCCTCTGCAGACAACCTGAATCCAGACTGTCTAAAAGTGCTGTGTCCTCAAGACAGCCCTTATCAGAAAGGCCATGGAATATCTTTTCTGTCTAGCCTCAAACATATGGTTTCATCACAAGGACAGATGGGATGTGGGGATGTGACAGGGACAGGTAATGCTCAGGGCTTGCCAGCACTGCAGGATAAGGGTCAGCTGCTGGGAGTGAACTCGAGTTTTCTCGAAGTGTACCAGTTAGTTCATCAATCCCAAATGTGATCCTGGGACCTGATCAGGAGTTTAATTCAAAGCAGTACATTTGTTCTTTAGGCTGTGCTCAACTCACTGAGCTTTCTTATCCACTGGATCAAGGAAAGCCACAAAAATTATGCATTAGGTATGCACAGTTTCATAGCAAATGCAAATACACACTTTAAATGTCATAAGAATGCAGTGGATTGCATTCATAGTATGCTGGTGGCCTACTTAAATACTGGCATTTTCTTCTCTTAAATGCATATGTAATTTATAATAACCAGCTAACATCAGGAAGCTCTTCATGCTCCAAGGCTGAAATACTTGTATATTATACTTGTATACTGTACTGCCCCCAAAGACTAATAGTAAAACAAAATAGGAAAATTCACTCCCTAGAGAGAAGACTCCTCTAGGCTTTAAGGATGGCTTTAACCATCCAATGAAAGCTTTACAAAAGAGTTGATACGTGCAGTGTCACTAAGGCTCAAGACTACCCCAACATATGTCTGTCTGATGAGGTGCCTATGGCACAGCTGTAGCATTACAAACACATACCAGTAAATCCACCTCTCAATGCACTTCATCTCTCTTGGGAATGAAGTTCATCCTTCACAATACAACATGGTCTTCCAAACAGAAGGAGAAAGAAAATAACATTTATCATTCTTGTGCCAAGCAGAGTTCGGCTTGAAAGAAACCGGATGAAATGTGTATCATTCATCTAAGGAACAAATCCACACTACAGATTTGTCTGAGAGACAAGTGAATGCGATCCAAAAAAGCTATCCATTTCAGAATGGGAGGCTTGAATTCAGTCCAACCAGAAAATGCATGCTGAGTAGCATCCATTTATTCAGAGTAGTAATGGTTTCTTCTAAAAGCACATTGCCTTGATCATTGTGTTAAACATAGTATATATAACCAACAGAAATCCCCATCTTTGCAAATGCAGGCTATCTGCCAGTTCCACAAAGGGATTTTTTTTCTAAATAGCTACTGCATAAGGGCTGTTGCCTGCAGAGCAGGTTTTGTGTGCTCAGCCTACTGCAATCATCAGGTCTGAGAGCACAGTAAATGGAATTCACAAGCCTTTCCAAGTCACCTCCTGTGTAAAGCCCTGAACAGACAGTCCCAGAAGTGAAGTAAGGAACAACTTCCCTCTCCGCCCCTTTGGGCAGCTCACATACATGCTTTTAGCAATACCTAAAACAAGAAAAACACCTACAGCCACTTCACCAGGACTGACAGAAACAGAACGGAAATGAGAAACTGATTAAGTGGAGAGCCAGCTTCATATGCAGAGAAACTTCCAACTTTCGTTCCTAACGACTTTTTAAAAAGTGATTCAGTTTTGCTTGTATTCCCCTTGAAAAAAATAAAAATCTTGGCCCATGAGCTCTCAGTGCCTACACAGATGAAAGCTGTGTGAGGCCTTAAATGACTTCAGCAGGAAACTACTGGGAAGGGGAGGGGTCTGTTTTCTGACAGTCCCATTACACATTTCTAGGAAAAATCTTTTCAAGTTCTGTGGACGAAAACGAAACAGAATTACAACACTGCCTCTCTTTTGGAGACAATCAAACAATACTTTTCCTGCTCCCATGCTGGAGTGCTGCAAAGTAATTCCCTTCTTTTTTTATCTCCTCTGTTTCTCAGGATCTTGGGGTCAGGAATAGCACTTCAGATAGAAGAAATTGTAAGAATCAATGCATTCAATAGGACCCATGTTTGTTTCATGTAACATTAAGGAATACTTTGTTCTGCAGTTGCATTCATAAATCCTTCTGCCATTTCCCAAACCCCTCACAAACTGTTTAGTGAGCTCAGGAGTTTTCTACTTAGTTACGATGACAGAGCACTCGACTACTGCAGGACCATGGCAAAAACAGACTGAGCAATAACAGACATCAGCCAACGTCACCCCCAGATCACTGGGGTGGAAGGTCATCCTCAAACACTATTTCTATTTTTTCCCCTCTTGCTAAAGTGCTCTGGGAAAAATCCTCTTTTTTAGTGTAATCTAATTAAAAATTAGAAAGCCACCACCACTTACACAGCTGCAATTCCTGGCTGTGTTGGGAATTTTAACTGACGTCTCCACCCAAGCAGCATGTGGAACCAATGCTAAGACAATTCAGAGCTTAAAATGGAGTGATGTTGCAGCTCCAGCTGTTTTTATAAGTCAATACAAGAGATTTTTGGAAGCATTAGAGAAGAAATAGAAACAGAGGTGAGTTACGGCTCCTAGTGTGATGATATGCACTATGGAATATGTGAATGACAGTGTAAAAAGCAAGACAAAATAAAGCATCACTGGACAGTATTACACAGTGCCATCCTCAGGACCAAGACAGGCACAAAAAAGTGATGACTGCTTGGACATACATCATGGGAAACAGGTGCATTGGTTTTTAGCTGCGTTTTTAGAAAAGGCACAGTCCTCAAAGGTGAAGATCTATGACAGCCTGGGATAGACAACACAGCTTTTGTTCTGATGAAGAAGAAAGGTTCACTGTGAGCAGACTTGGCCCAACTGCTTAACAGTTACTGTGACTCGACATGCTCTACAAATCCCTCAGTTATCAGAAAGCTACAGCTCCCTATTTATCAGCTCATCCAAGCTAACTCTGCAAGGGCTTTTATATTCCCTGAGAACTGAGCTGTACTGTGTGACCAAACAAGTTTTCACCTTCTTTCCCAGTCCTTCCATGCAGAGACCCAAAATCATGGGCAGGGCATAATGATGACAAGCATTTACCTTATTACCAAATATATTTCCATGTAAGTCCCTGCTTATAAGCAGAAGTTCTCAACTAGGTGCTAGTTCTGATGCAGATTTTTAGCAATTTAATAATTACTCAGTATTTAATGAGCATTTAGTAGTAATTTGGTAGATCTGCTGTCTATCTGGAGATACTAGAGACAAAGAATTTATCCAGTGTAGGGAATCATGGTATAAACTCTGTCCCCACTGAAAACAGAAGCTGATTTGCTACCAAAATCAATCTTCATATTTGCACAAGGTACTGTGCGGTGTATTTAGAAAATAAGTATATAAATAAATAAGCAATGGAAGTATTTGACAAGAACTAAAGAGGAGTGAGATAACCATAAAACACTTCTGGGGCTTTCATGCATATAAACAAATTGAAAAGGTTGCTTATAAATAATAAAAAATCTGTGTTTCTTTGAAAAGTCAAAATACCCAAATCTCGGGTAATGCAGCTCTTAACTAACATTGTAACAACCTCTCTCAGAACATGTTAAACCTGCACATCCCTGTTTCATATCTGCAGGTAGGACTCACTTTGCAAACTAGATCTAATAAGGAACATTTTTGCTAAGCACATTCTAAAAGGCTCTAATCCCCCCCCAAAAATGGTCTGAGAGAGAGAATTCTGTACTTTCTGGAGTGGTGATAAAATTAAACAGTTTGAGAATTATACTACTACAAATACAGCAGCATTTAAAATTACTAGGTTGAAATTATCATCAATCTGACTTCGGCACAGAGCTAGCTCTTTCCATTAGAAATATATTTAATATCATTTCACTCTGTCACTAACCAGGATTATTTGATTCCGAGGACAAATTTATATAGTTGATATCACTGAAGCACATAAACAAGCTGAGAACTTTTCTAAAATAAAACTGTAGGACGTCAATGCAAATCATCAGTAAAAATATATTTTAGAATTATGTAAGAAGTAGAATTACTTAGTTACAGAGCATCTTAATGAGTAAAAGAAATGTTCTGCAGCCCACTTCTGAAAACCAAACCAGACACTTCCACTGCTTTTTCCCCACTGATAAAAAACCCTGCTATTTTTTGGTGTAAACCCCCCAACATTTAACCTGTTATTTTCGATAAATAGACTTTGAAAAGAGCAACACATGAAGGAAGGTTTTCATGAATCATGTAGGTTATAAATTTTTTTGGCAGCTGGAATTCTTTAAATTTTTGAATTGATAGTCTTGAGGTAGAGGGGCTAGTTCAGAGTTATTGGAAGTGTCCATCTTACAGCATTTTCCTACAGGTGAACATTCTTTATGCTCTATTCTCTTGACAGGAGTGATTTTCCTTGGCCATTAGTGATTCAAGATTAGTGACTCCAGATCACTTCAGTAAAACGCAGTCTCACAAAGAAGAACCTGCAACATCTCAGAGATCACAGCCTTAAAAAGGATCCAAACCCAGCCAGCAACTGCATCTTCTGTCAGTGAAACCTGTCCATCTTCTGAAATCATCTCATGGGGAGGAGATGTCCACAGCAACAGTAAATGACTGCAACAGCGACTCAGGTAAGACTATGGCTAAGGCAATACTTTTGGGAAAAGCTTTGAAAAAGTACTTTGACTCTTTTTTATCATGGTTCTATCACATAGATTTACTAGATTTTAGAAGTCTGTTTTACCCAAGCTGCTTTCTGATCACCACTGTACATTTGCAAAGCACATTTATCACTCAGGGAGTCTTCTACAGACCACCATTATTTCCAAAGGAAAAGGGGAAAATACAGCAAAGACTTCAAAGAAGTGAGTGAATTATTTCATTCACAAGTGCAGCATGTGCTCTCTCTTCTGTAATGACACAGTACAGAAAACAAGATGTAATTAATGCAATTCCTTTGCCAAATGAGTGGGATCTTATAAAGAATTGGCACATAATTCTAATTTGAGCTTTCTTGTTTTAAACAAAACCAAACCTAATACAGAACAATATAATGTCCTGACACGGTCTTTCACCATATTTTTCTTTTTCCCCCCATACAAGTGTCTGCAAAGTGCTGGGACTGTAATCAAAGGACACTTAGTGTCCAAACCAGCACTGTTGATGCAGCCAGACATTTCTGTGTACTAACGTACAGTCATGAAAGTGAACCAAAGAAGAACATTTGGTCTTTTGTTGTCTTACATATCAAGACAGAAAAGCATGGCTCTTCCTCTGTTCTACCCAATGAACAGATGTGGGTCTAATCACATACAAAAGAAAATGCTCACGAGTTTCAGACTATGGCTTTGATATTTAGGAGTAAAATTACTTCTCAAAGAAAGTTATTTTCATCTAATTATCTTGAAACTGTCCATAAAAGGCAGATAGGTAGGGAATTGGATAAATACACCAAATAGGGTTTCTTTTGGAGCTATTTTCTTTGGTTGAAGAGAAAACTAAAGTAATTTTGATAAACAAGAAACTTGAAGATAAGAAAAGAAGCCTCAGGATCCAACATAGGAAAGTTGTAGGAGATTCCTCAATAAATAGATTTCACAGAGCAATATAAATTCAGATGTCTCCTCTATTGCTGAACTCAAAGCTGAAGATCAACTCAATACACAAGGTTAGCAAACAGCAGTTAGTTAGAGGCAAAAAGTGCCATACAAAAGCCCCAAAGGACACCACTTAAGGTCTATATCTTTAAGCTGGCCACTAACCTACATCTCTCAGTATCCAGCTCCCCCGCCACTCCCCCAGCTCAAATCACCTCATAAATACCTAAACAGATTACCCTCCCTTCTGAGGAGCATTAGAGCTCTGGCAAAGTGCGTGTGAGATGCAGATCCAGGGAACACAGATCAGGGGCAGCTCTTCAAGACACATTTTGAGAGAAGGTGTGAGGCATTGAGGTGGTTGGAATTTGCATACAGAGAGAACAGGGATGTTCCTAATGCCATCTAGCCCTTGGCTACCAGGATCCATCTCCATGTGCGTGGCCTCTGTGGGGATAACGTGCACAGAGTACAAAGGGAGCTCTTTCTCACATCTGGGTGTTGCACCAGGAGCAGAGGGTGGAGGGACAGACAAAATCTGCGATTCTGATGTGAAAGTAAGATGCACAATGCTGGCATCTGGCAACCATAAAAGACACATGAGGTTGAGCTGGGCCCCTTGCCAGCCAGGGCTCCTGCAAGGATAACAAGAGCTTGTAACCCATACAGAGGTCAGGATGGCAGGAACACGATTACGGCCCAAGCTGGTACTTCAGCTGCAAATTTCCCAGCTTCCTAGAGCTTCAGTAAGAGTCTACCCAACAACCTATAATTCATTCTAAAACCGCAGGCATTGAAAGCTCATTGCAAATGACTAGGCCCACAAAACATCCTCCCACTGCAAATCAATGGGAGTTAAGCCCCTAAATACTCCTACAGCTCTGCCCAAATATTTTCCATTTCCCCCCACCCTCAAAAACTCTTAAGTTGTGCTCTCCCTTTGAGCCTCTCTTGCTCACAGCTTTTTTCAGTCCCATATTTCACTGTAACTTCTCGAGAGTGTCACACCCTGCAGTGCCCAGGCAGCAGCACCTATCTCTGGAGTTTCAGAGATACCACTGTGTCTCTGGAGATTGCAGTGCTCACTTCAGCAACTGCTCTTCAGATGCTACCAGCTCCATTTACAGGCTGCTGGGACAAATTCCTCCAATGACAGTCACAAGATTACAGATCCTGAATGAATCCACATCTAAACTCAGTATTAAGGAATTTTCATGCAGGCAGTTTTGCTTACAGATTTTCTTGCAATGCCTAGGACCAATCTGAGTTTCAAAAAAGTGAGTTTTTAATTATGAGCAGAGAAACAATGGCTCACTTCAGCATGAAAAAGAATACACCCACTATTTTTCCATGCTTTGTAATTTAAAAATAGGTCAACTCATTAGCTTTAAAGCTTTGAAAAATACTAAAACTGAAATATAGGGCTCAATTTCTTTTTGTTTTTTAAGCCAGACCCAGAGATTGAAGAGTTTTAGACCAATGACTACTTAAAGATGATGAAAGAGGATAAAGTTTTTGAACTATGACTCTAATACAGCCAGAACAGATTGATTCCACAGTAAATTTTTAAACAGAAAGTAAATTTTTAAACATTGACTAAATTTGAAGCATTTAAATAAGACCAGCGCATTAACTGCACGCCAATTCAGAAGTGCTGCAGGGCCTATAATTTGTCACACTGCACATAGAGATCGAGCTGACTTTTCTCACTTTTTTCCATGGTGTGCATGTTCAGAATGCAAACAGGGGCCAAAGTACACCTGAACAGCCAATTGGGAGACTTCCTATATGTAATGTGAACCAGACAGAATCAATACATACTGAAAAAAAATTGACTAGAAAAGGGCAATTTCTTACTCTGTACTTGAAAACATAACCCTGGGGGCCAAAATTGCTCTCTTGACATTTTGTAAGTTCACAACAGAATTACGATTAGTGGGACATTGACTCCCAGTGCTTCCCGAGTAACTTCTGCATGACCTGGGGGAACACCTTGTGTGCATTCAGTGTGAAACAGAGGTCCCTCAGGTCATCAGTGCCAGTGCCCAGCTGGATTCAGGGCTGTGTTCTCTATCCCCAAACTAAAGTTCAGGTTCCTGCTGCCCAAACAAAACTGGAGAAAAACTGCTGGCTTAAGATCTTGGTAGCTAAGTCAAGCCCTACCAGAATCTGACTACACGGAGCGATCTCATGCTTGCAGTCACTTCACCTCAAAATAATTTGATTTTAAAGCTGAATTTAAGCAAGTTGTTAGTAATCATTTTTCAAGTATTTATTTATTTTATAGAGGGAGGGAGAAGAGGAAAATCAAGCTATTTAGCTTTCCAAGTATATAACATAAAACCCAGAAGAGCTCCATCTGGCAACCAGCAGGATTTCTAAATAATCTAAATAGTATCTACATAAGAACCAGGCTGTCTATGGAGTAAGACAACTTCAACTTTTACAGCCACAAAAAGTCTTTATTAACATAAAAGGAAATTATAAAAAATTAAGTTAGAACAGGAACAAGAGCCTGGCAAGCTGACAAAGGACCCCAGGAATCTCTGCATTAATCTTGAAATGCTGCTTTTGACTTTGTTGGAATATAGCATCATACTCTGCATGGTTTTAAAAAAACAAAATAAAAAAAACCCCTTAGGTTCAAAGGACTCCAGTGCAATAAAACCAGCTCTAGGAAAATATTCAGTTTAATGAAAATCAATATCTAATTCCTTATTTTACCACACTAAAAACAACCCTTAACATTTGAAAGTAGTGTGGAAAACATTAGTATTTAATTACAGTCATGGACAAGGCCCTTCATGTCCATAGATGTCTGTCTTCATTAAGAAAATGGTTCTGAGTACTGCTGCTAATTATGTAAATTAAATATACTTTTGAACTAGTCTTACATATAAAAAATACAATAATTCTAATTCCCAAGTAAATAAACACCTCTGAGTACACAGTATTTAATTTTCTGAGTTATTCATATGAAGGATCTGGCCTTGCACTTCATACCTAGTCCATCTACTTTTTGGACCATTTGTAAGTGATCCAAACCTAGTGGTGGGATTGGTGTCATATGGGAAATATTTAGCTGGTCCTCAATGCCCCTGTCAAGTTGCCATTGGGATTTTCTGTCAGTTTCTTGGCAAAAAATCAAAGAGTGAAACTGTGGGCCCAAAAAAACATGTTATGGTGATCCTGTGAGGATAGGGCAGCCTTGAAGCTCCGCATTTCCCGCTATCCCTGGGCTACAGGAAGAGAATTTCTATCTTTATCATTGCCCATCTGGCACCTTTCACAGGCAGCAAGAACAAAGAAATAAAATGTACTGGCCCCTACCATCTGCTTCTGCTTGTGAAGTCTGGAAAGAGCCCGATAGGGAAGAAGGCAAAGAAAGATAAAACCCAACCCCTTCGTTTCCCACCAAACAGTTCTGGCAGGTACACATTGTGCCTGCACTTCTTACATGTCTTAGGGCCACCCTAGAGACCTCTGGTTCCCTACAGCAGCACAGCTGCTGAGCACAGAGCATCCCGAAAGCTCCCGGCCCCACGTCCTTATTCACAGCCTTCTGACGGCCCAGAAAGAAAGGTTGTGCTGTCTGAGATTTGCTTTATTGGATCAGCCACTGTTTTATCGAGAATAGGAAAATTCCTGTGGGTTTAATAAGAGGTATTACCCTACAGATTTTCTCTGGTCCCACCTCTTTTCCCATCAGCCACATCCCCTCTTGCTGCAAGGCTGCATACACCATGTGTTGGCTCGACCCCTTCTGTCTCTGACAGAAGTTTGGCCAAAAAGAGCAGATTTTCTGCTACTTTGATCATTTCCTGTGGTAAAAAGTGAAGGGAATTATCTGACCCAGGGTCTTTTTTTTTTCTTTCTTAGTTTTGAAAAATAACATGGCTTTACATTTGCAAGTTCCCTTAAATAGTGTACTTGCTTTCCAACAGCAGTTTGCTGCTAGTTTACTGGTTGCCTTACAGAACTTACTTTTTTTAGAAACAGAAAACACATCGCTCTGATCTCAAACTCGAATTCCGCTGCTGTATTACATCAATAATGACCTTCCCTATGCTGAAGCAGCAACCCCAAGAACATATCAAATTCACAGACAATACAAAGGTGGCAGCTTCTTCCCTTTTAAAAAATTATTACATTTAAAAAACAAGCTTACTTCTCTTGTGGTGGGGATAGCATTGTTTTTGGCTACCAATGTGCATTGCATAATGTCTTTAGAAATAAGTTAACCATTCTATTAAATGCCTATGGCATATGCAATATAAGCACCCTGAAACATTTTTCTGTCAAAATCAGCACGATTCCAGATCAGAAAACATCTCATGCTTGTGTAAGCCCATGCTGAAATACTGACAGGACCTGCTGATTTAAATGGTGTGGAAGCATTTGGGAACAGGGGCCCAGGCATGGTGCCAAGTGATAATCAGTGACCTCGATGGGCCCTGCAAGTGCACCCTCTAAACTCATCCATTTTGTATTTTTCTGTCCCAGAGAGTACAAAGTAAACAAACAACATGAATACACCTACTGAACTAATGCCTTGTATCAGAATTAATATTCTATAGGAATAAATTCCAAATAAATTATCACAATATAAATTAGCTCTTTATAAATGTGGCACTACAACATTTAAAATAGATATATATATTCACACTTAGTAGTGGGATTCCACTCTTTTCATCTCAGAAAAATGGCATGATGTGCAAGTTGTGCTTGTTGACATCAAAACCCTTTTTTTTTTAACTTTGCTGTGCTAATTACATGAGTAGCACAGATTTTAACAGATACACTGTTGAGCTGAGGCCAGGGAGCAGTGTGTGCCTCCCTTTGTGTGAGCTGTGCTCTCAAAAGAAATGACTGAACATTTTGAACTGTTAAAATTACTATTGTTTTAAAATGTTATAGGAAGTTACTTTGGTGAATTTCTATTGGTGTATATGTATTTTTTTAAATCAGCCTTAAAAAATCGTGGCCTGGCTATATTTCCTATTTTATTTATAAAACAGAATCCTTCCAAAAGTCACACAGCTGAAAATCAAAGGGAGATCTACAGCAGTTTGTGTCTTTTAGTATTAAAAGACGATACATACTTATTTATATATGTATGCATGTACCTCACTTAAAAATGTAATAAGGAAGGGGAGGAAGAATCTACAGCAACCTTGTTAAAGCAAAAATTGCACTAAACCACTTCAAACAAGATCTTACCACAACAAAAATCTGCATTATCATCGTTAATAATACAGTGCCTTTCATATGCAGAGGTAATAAGGAGGCTGTACTGTGATCCATATAACCTCAATAATGTATAAATGAATCAAAAAGGATCTAATTAGTTCAGCAGCACCAAAAATTATTAAGTAGAAACATCAAAAGAGCCAGCGGGACATTACTTTTTTCTTGTCAGACGTGCTGCAGAGCTGCCCTTCACAATTCTCTGGTTTGTGTGTGGAAGGAGGAGGCCTCCCCAATGTAGGTCAGAGAAACCGAAAAGACCTGGAGCTGAAGGATGCTCCTGTACCTGTGCCCTGCAGCTCCGCAGCCCCATGGCTGCACGTCCCGCATGGAGCCCTGCAGCGGGCAGGATCCATGCAGAGGAAGGGTGGGGCTGGTTCCTCAGCAGATAGCACATCCTGAACAGCCCCGCTCCTCCTGCCCCCACGGCCGCTGCGGAAAAGGAGGAAGGGTCGCTGGGGAGGCTATCGCAGCTCGCATGGAGACACCCACCAGGGAAGGAGATAGAGAGGACAGCTGAGCAGATACTGCAACCAGCACAGAGCCACAGCACCTCCCTGGAGATGGCCTTGGCCTCCTACGAGTCCCTCCGGACTCCTCCAGCTGCTCCTGCCATACAGATGGGAAAATGTTTGTGTGTGCACACGTGAGAGCCTCTGAGGAAATACCTGTGGAGGCATCTCAGTCGAAGTGAGAACACCGTGTGCATGTATTTATTTATGAAAAGCAGTGAGAGGACTTCCATACTTCACCGCAGAGATGTGGGCACCAGAGACAGTGTGGTGAGAAAATCACACCCCGCGTGAGTGTAACCTGGGCTGATTATGGCAAAGAAAAGTCTTGTTCATACAATTCACTGAAGTCAGAAAAGTTCAATTTAAATAGAAACAAAACCTAACACAGAGGTCCACTGTACTTAAGGAATTATTTTTTTCTAACCTTGTAGATACAGATATAGCTTTTATCTCCTCCAACAGATGTATTTGTCCACTACCCAGTAACGTTTCACTCCACTTAAGTAAAAGCATCATACACAAGAGAAACAATAGTGCTGTAAAACAAAGATCTTTCACTACTCCAGGTCCATTCCATATCCAAAACCCAAAGGTTTCCTTCTTCAAAGGAATAAATAGAACAGTATTTGTTAAGGTATGAGCCATGGTAACAACATTTTTAAGGTGCTTCCTCCAGTAGCTTTCAACATTGTTCAATCTGCAAACCTATAAAAAAACCCACAGTTATGCAATGGAGCACGGCAGTCAAACAAAACCTTGCCAGAAGACTTGGTCGTCTATTTACCTTTAACAGAACATACAGAAGGCAACAGATCTCACAGACCCTCAAAGAGCAGACTGACAAAATTCACCACTGCAACTATGGGAACTACTGCAGTATGCACTAAGCTCCACTCACAATTCCTAAGGAATTCAACTGGAGGTCAGCTGCGTCTCAAAAGTTAGCCATCTTCTCCTGTAATCTACAAAATCCAACTCCAACTGCTTTGACAGAAATCTCTACTGAGGAACTCCAACACAAACCTCTGAGGAGTTAAAGAACCCACTCTGGCAAACCTTCACACTCCCAAGCAGACACATGGAACATGCCGGGCTAACCAGCAGAGTAAAGTTTTTCAAGAAATAACACTGAAACTCATAAATTCAACACACAGATGGCCCACAACATCTGCAAGAATTAAAATACAAAACCTCCTCAAAAGGTAACACCGAATGCTGATAAAGACAAAGGCAGGCTGTGCCCTGCTGCAGCTACCACTGGCACTCTGCAGAGCAGTCCCAGTGCACAGCAATCCCAGTGTGTGCAGCACTGCCCAGCTGTCCACAGATGCAACTGGAGTAGCTCTGTCAGAGGCTCCTGAGGAGGAGGGGTGGTACTGGGAGAGGGACAGTACTTATGAAAATAAAAGAACTGAATTGAAGCCTGTATGCTGCTGTCTAGAAGTTACATTTGTACCACCCATTCCCTGGGGGAAATGACATACAATACAAACAGGCCTAGTTGTTCAATTATTCAAGTATTAAGAGATTCACAGAAAGGCATCTGAGAAACATAACATTTTAATAGATGAAATAAATACTCCAGTACATGCAAGATAAAAACTGACATTGGAAAAAAATTAAAAATCACTTTTGTTATAGTGTAATTTTGTTTGTTTGTTTAAACACTCACAGTAGCTTTTCCCCCAGTTTGGAAATCAACACATGGAAAACATAATCACAACCTCCAGTCCTTCCACTCCTACACACCAAATGCACTTCTAACCTAACACTTGATGCAAAATAAAAAAAGTCATACAAAACAAAACCAAACAAAATAGTAGCTACATCCATCATCTATGTGTTGTTGGGTTTTTTCATTTTTTTAAATGAGTAAGAACTGAGGTAACCTTCTTCCTGCACAACCGAACAGCAAAATTTAGAAGGGAAATTTCGGAAGACAAGACAAGACAAACTTTAAAAACCGCACCCAGCGCGATTAAAGCTCTTTTTTTTCCTCCTTTTTCTAAGATACCCCCACCTCCCCAAATATAAAAAACTTTGAAACAGTTTTACCATTTGTGTGAAGACCTTGTTGAATAAAGGAAAATTTATCTGCAGATACTTGCTTAACTCTAAAGTAAAATAAAAAGAAGCCAAAACTGGCTACTTTTATTAGTACATATAGTTTGAATATGTTCTGCTTCTTCACCACATGAAATCAAAGGATTGGGCTCATCCAAGCAAATTCTTTGGTATACAAAAAAGGGGTGAGGAGGTGGGATATTATTTTCCTTTAGCAATGACTGGGATCTGAACAGACGATGTGGGGGTTAATTCACAGAATTGGAGTTCACTGGCGGTAAAGTCCTGGGTGAAGATCTTTCTCTTAGTGCCTGAGATAGCAGGTTGCAACCATCGGAGACGGCGCAAGCTGAGTTCCTCAACCTTTCCCTGTAATCGCTCATTTTGGTGCTACTTTCGGGGTGTTGGGCTATATCCCTGAGGCATTGGGTCAGGAGCACACAAGCAGATACCACACTCATGGCTCCTCCTAGGATGGCAGTTTGCACAGCTTTGCCCTCTGGATTAATGGTGGCAGCTTTACCCAAAAACTGGGGCTCAGTGGCAAAGCCCACCAGAGCATAGACAGACTGCACCAAAGGTCCACTGAACAAGACGCACCGGTTCCTGGTCAGCTCGCTGGGTGAGGTCTTGACCTCCTTGACACAGGCCAAGAGGGCAGAGGCGCTGGTGCTCATACATTTGACACTGAGTTTGAACTGCTCCTTAGCAAATTTATCCTTGGATTTCTCACTGGCCAGCACGCAGGCGTCTGTCAGGAATTTCAAGTTCTTGGACATGTTCTGAGAAACCTCCAGCAGGAGCTGAGGGCTCATATCTGCCAAAGGGGTGGTCTTCAAGACCCCGCAGCCGTGCTCCACCTCATGCCTACATCGGGTCACCTTGTAGCGATCCACCAAGCCAGGCATGGCAGGCTGGGCCCCCGGAGTCTCCACGGCAGCCAGGTAGGCAGCGTGGGCAGAGCACTCGGTCAGGGAGACCACCAGCTCCCCCATCTCCATCAGGCTTTCCCCCACCTCCCCGAAGCGTCCCATGTTGAGCTGGCTCTGGACGTCATGGGTCAAGATGGAGAGTCCTTTGGTCCTGGCAATGATCGTGTCCCTGCACTTCTCAAAGGACTCACCGAAGACAGACAGACTCTCGGTGTTCACCGGCCTGGTCTCGCTCGACAGCAGAAGCAGATCGGCCACCAGTTGCATCTTGATCTTGCAGTGGTCGCAGATAGAGATGAGCTTCTTCCTCTGCAGGGAGCTGCTGCTGGGGACGCCGCCGCCGGAGAGCTCGCTGCTGGACTTGCCGGAGCCACCGCTAGCCATAGCGCCGGGGGGGCACTCGCATGCCGCTCGCTACCCCGCTGCCGCCGCCTCCGCCGCCGCCCGAGCAGTCCCGACTGAGCCCGGCAGGATCGCTCTGCCTTTTCCGCAACATCATTCCATTAATCGCCGGGAGGCAAGAAAAGGCTCTGGGCGCCGGGGCTGCGCTGCTGCGGGGAGCGAGCTCGGCCGGGGCGCCCGCCCCGCTCCGGCGCCAGCCTCCGCTCCTACGGCGCTCCCGCGGCGGGGCGGCGCTCGCCGGGCGCCCCCGGGCCCCGGTCCGGCATCCTTTAGCTAAAAATATGTAATTTTTTTTTTTCCTTTCCGTTTCGCACGCTGGCTCCCCTCCCTTCCACCGCCTCGTCCGGCTTCCCGGCTGCGGGATCCTGCGCGAAGTTCCCTTTACCAGACGCAATACCTCAGGGACGCGCCGCCGCCGCGCGGAGTTGGGGCAGGGGCGCAGCCCTCCAAGTTGCTACCGCGCCCCCGGCGCCTCCGGTCGGGGAGCGCCCGCCGGGCGCAGCTCGCAGGGGCCGGAGGGGCGGCGGCTGCGCACCATGTGCCGCCCCCGGCGCCCGCCGCGGCCCCGGCTCGCAGGAAGCGCCGCGGAGGGTGTGGCCCGCCCGCCCCGCACGGCCCCGCCGCGCACCCGCGGGGAGCCGGCCCGGGAGGGGAGAGGGGCACGGCGGGGAGCCGGGACGCGGGGGACCGCGGGGGAAAGGGAAAAAAAAGAAGAAAGAGAGGAGGGGGAGGAAAAAAAAAAAAAAAAAAAAAGCTCCACCGGATCCGGGTGCTGGGCCGGGCGGGCGGATCCGTTCCCCTTCCTTTGCCGCTGCCTCACTCCTTCCTGCCGCGATCATTCACGCGGCCGCTGCGCGCTCGCTCCCCGCCGCCGCCGTCCATCCCCTGCGCCCCGGGCCCTCCTCGCCGGCTCCCGCGGTGGCCGCCGCCGCACCAACTTAGGCTCTTCCCGCAAACAAGGGTGGTGGCCGCGGGCTGCAGCCGCGGATGCTGCGACCCGCCCGGCCTGGCGCTCCTCCTGCCATCTTCCCTGGCTGAGCCGCCAACTCCCAGGGAAAAAAAAAAAAAAAAAAAAAAAAAAAAGAAAAAAAGAAAAAGAAAAATTGAAGAAAAAAAAAAAAAAAGAGGGGGCGGAAATCTTCGTTTAAATTCCCTTTCTCAGGCGTTCAGACAAACTACTGGGAAGCGGCGGCTGCGACGGCGCTGCCAGCCAGACGCTGCACGGCTCTGGGGGAGCTCCCCCGCCCCGCTGCCTTTGCTGTAACCTCACTTGAGCCTATCGAAATCTTTTGTGCGGTGTCACCGCCCTTCGTTTAAATCCTGCCCTCCCCCCGCCGCCGCTCCGCGCCCGCCGCCGCTCGCTCCTCCCAGGCGGAGGGGGCAGCAGCGCCGGCACCGCCCGCCCGCCGCGGCCGCTGCCCCGTCCCCGTCCCCGTCCCCGTCCCCGTCCCCGTCCCCGTCCCCGTCCCCGTCCCCGTCCCCGCCGGCGGGGCTCCGGAGGGGCTCCGCGATACACAAACAGCGGGGGCTGCCGGAGGGAGAGGCCGGCGGGAGGACGGCGAGAGGCGGCGGAGAGCGCGGCGGCGCAGGGAGCAGTCGGATAGCGGAGAGCGAGGAGCCGCCCCAGCGCCGGGGCACGGCGGCGCGGGTGCCGCTCCCCGCCCGGCCCCTGCCCCGGGCAGCGCGCCAGGTGAGTGCGGCGTTCCGCTCGGAGCTCCCGGCCCGTGCCGGGCTGTCCCGGGCTCGGGGCAGGAGCCGATCCTGTGGCACCGGCACCGCTGCCGGAGCCCGAGGCAGCGCGGCTCGCAGCGCGGGGCCCGCCGCTCCTCATCCCGCGGGGCTCCGGCTGCCCCGGTACCCAGCCTGGAGCCGCAAACACGGCATGGGCTGCTGCCTCCGCTTTATTTACACAGAAATACTGCCCTCAGCGCTGGCCTTGACCCAGATTTTAGACTAATGAAGGCGAATTTGGCCCGCTGCTCTCCCGTTTCTGTCGCTGTTTTTGAACACTGGTGACTGTTAGACTTTAGCAGGGAAAATGTAAACCTCCTGACACTGCTGTGTACTGAAAGCCCTACGAAGACTTTCTCTGGTCTGTTTCCATTCTGCAGCACACCAAGAACTTTTTTAGACGATTCTTGTCAAAAGCGAGATGTTATGCTCAGTAAGCCTGAGGCACACATCAGATTCTGTCCTGTTGCACAGTATCTCCATAAACATAATTCTGATTAATCAAAGTCCGTGTTGAAACCACATCTTACATTCGTTACAGATTTTGCTGTAGCTTAAGCTGCAGCTAAATAATAATATTATTTTGCTCCTTTTAATCAGAATTCTCTTTTTAAATTAGCCTTCTAAGTCTAGGCGTTTACAATGCATTTAGCAGGTTACAGAACTCCAGAAATACATTTGTCCCAATTCACAGTTAACGTCCTGCTACGTTCCTACTACTGCAGCGGTATAAGTGACCTTGAAATAAATGGAAATTAGACCAGACTCCTCACTTGCAGGTCAGATCCAACGATGTCCTGTCACAAATATGGCTCACCTAACGGATTCCGTAGATTTAAAGAGCTTCAGACAAGTTTATTTGTACATATTCTTAGCCATTAGCTAGAAGAACCTTTGGCCTTCTAGTTGTAGAGCAGGATGTGAGCAGGATGAACACAGATGTGAAAGTGGGGGGCTAACAGGATGTACATGTTTGGGGGGCAGGGGAAGCCCTTGCCATAAAGCCAGGCTTGAGGAAAGGGGCAGTACTGGTCTATGGGTGTGTCAAAAATAGGGCAGTTCTCCACCCATCCCTCCTCACAAAAACAGCATGAGGGAAATTCTGTTTACTTGAGTCAGATTATAGCAGTTTCAAGGAAGGTCATGATTTGGGCCTAAACAATTTTGGCTTACTGCCAGCAACTTGTTTTCAAAAGTATAAATAGGAATGATTTCAGAGTACTCTGAAAAATAAAAATCAATGGGCAGAAGAAGCCAGCTGAACTGTGTTTCAAAGTATTTCCAGATATGTCCTTCAATGATGTGAGACAGTATGCAGCACAAGAAATGTCTCTCATAAATATTAACCTAGTTTATCTTTAATGAGGATTGACTACATTTAATTAGGGTTTGAAAGATTTCATTTTCAAAAACGTAGGTCTCATCCCTGGCTGGAAGAGATGTTTCATGACCTAATAATCTTTTCCATTTTTAGATGCTGCTCCCTGCCAGGATGCTCTGTGTGATTTGTGCCGTTCCCCAAGGACAAAGTGGAGAGATCCTTGGTTCGGACAGGTCCTGCAGTGGCTCCTCCACCAGCCTCTCTCCACAGAAACCCAGCTGTGCCTTAACCATGGCAGTTCCTACAAGCCAACAGGGTCACCAAAGCTCTTAGTAACTGCTACAATATAAAGCAAATATTTTTCTAGCTCTTTTAATCCATCCACAAGACTGATCCAGTGCTTATCTGCCCCAGTATTGACAAGGGGGAAAACTGGTAGTTTTTGTCCTGTAGTAGGTGTTGCATGTAGAGAGTCTCCAAGGAAGTCTTGCCAAATGCCATTCTCTTCCCATAGTAGCCCTGGGTGTTCAGCTTTTCTGCATATTAAATGTTTGGTAAAGAGTGATCTGGTCGCTTTGCTTTTTGAAAAACTAATGTGGAAATTCCACCTTGCTTAGTCATTTTAACCATGGAAGTGGCATTTCCTGGAGCAGCTCCCTGTTAGATCCTTCCTACAGACTGCGGGGTTGCTGCCCAAGTACACCTGGCCCAGCTGGATTCACTCTTAGGCAGTGTTTACCATGAACATCCAGTCTGGTTCTAAAAGGCAGCCTTGGAAGCAGATTCTCTTGGGCTGGTAATGTGAGCAGAGCTGAGAGTCAGCAAGGTACGTGCTTTAAAGTGCCAGTACAGGCATCTCTGTGATTCAGGAGGAAACCTGTACTCAGTGATGTTTGGGGTGGGTATTCCCTTCATAAGTTTTCTGCACACCTCTTCCAAGGAGAATGTGTTCATACCCATTTATTTCATGGCTGCTGAGTCAAAGGTGATCCACAGGACTTGGGCAGCTCACTGAACGGGTGTAAAAATTTGGAAGACATGAAAATCAGGTGGCCATGCTTGGCTTTAAAAAGATTTCACTGACAGAGTCTGAATGAAATAACTCTCTGGGGTTCAAACCAGCAGGCATTGTCAGATACAAGGGATTAAAAGGCTTTTTAATGTGGCTTAGTAGTGTACAGAAGATTGGCTTACTTGTATGAGCTCTTCTTTTGTCACATTGATCTTTATTTTGCATTGTGCTTAGTACAACAGAAACTGGAGGCTGAAGTCTTCTTTCCTGAATCATCTGACAGGACTTGGCCCTTTTATTGCTTAGTAAAATATTTTTTTGTGAAGGAGGAATTGATTTTTGCCAGTGTAGCCACTGTTGAGTAATAGCTGAAGAATACCAAGTTGTAATAATTTCGTGAGCACTGTATGTGGCCAGGTCGGTGAGAGGAAGTTACTATAGAGTGGGTTGTACTTCTTTATATTACTTTGCTGTATAGATGTATCGATCTGACCTAATAGGGAGCTAGCTGATGAAGGAATAAAAGGCAATTCAGTGGTTCCCCTGTGTCAGCTCTATGTGACTAAACCCATGAGGTGGTAATTACAGGAATGATAGCTCCAGTTCTGAGGGATGCAGCTGGTTTGTCAGACTAAAAATCATAGGAGAGTCGGCAGAGACTGATGGAAGAAATACTTTTACACAGGGAAGATGTTGCAGAAGAGGCTGGATGAAGCTGGGCCTTCCTCTCTGCAGCAGTGCAAGTCACACAGAAGGAAAGGCAAGTGCGCTCGCTGGCTTATTGTTCTTAAGATGTATTTTGTCTTACATGTTTTGGTGCTGAGTAAGTGTTTTGTGGTCAGTACTTACAGCCATTACTTCATGAGAGACTGAAACTGTGAGGTCTGGGTCTGTCTCGGGTCTGCAGAGGTAGCCATGGTTGATACACTGGGGATGCAACCCGAGAATTGTGATCATAGCCAAAAACACAGATCTGGAGGAACAGTTAACCAGGCACTTGAGACAGCAAAGTGCAGACACAGTCACAAGTTTTGTTCCTTCTTTTGTCTGTAAATAAATAGCTTTTGGAATAGTGGGTGGGCTTTCACATACAGGTTTAATTAACTTCGGTGTTCTGATGTGGTGGTTTGTGTTGGTTGTTTTTTTAATATGGCATAGTCAAAAACACAGTATCAAAGGTAAGAACACCATTAATGACACCATTAATGTAAATATCCCAGTTGTAGGATACTGGTCAGCTCCTGTTTCTCAACTGAAAGATAATACAGGAAAAGAAGCTTTTCTTTTGTTGTCCTTTTATTCACCATTTATTGCACCGTTTTCAGCACTTGCTGTATATAATCAATTGGTTGTCCCCTGCTGTTACCATGGATATTTAATACATCAACATGGGAAAAACACATATTTTTATGAAAAGGAAAATGCAGCTACAAAACTCCTCTTGCACGGAATGAACAGCTGTGCCATATTTTACAGCCAATAATGGCTTTTTGCTTCTTGTTCTTTTTTGCCATCTACACATCCAGATATCCCTCCTGCACCTCATGTGTCATGAGGCTGGTGCCCAGGAGAGCATTAGGTGCCAGTGTAGCTCCTCGTGTCCATTCTCCCTCCCTGGAGCAGGTGAGAAGGGCCAGAGGAAGGTTTGTGGCTCTGTTGCCTTGAAACTCAGTAGCACTTAATGGAAGAATGGCAAATGCTGTTGGTTAGAGTGGTCCAGCATAAACAGGATCTAAGACCCTCCCTTAGACTCATGTCTGGGGTTTTTTGAGATCAAAAGGGAACACAGTATTTTGAACAAAATGTGCAAGGGCCCACCCTTCCTGAATTGCACTTCTGGTAGTATGTTCTGTAATACCTTACAGAAGGGTTTGGGTTTCTCCCCTCCCTGCTCTCTTTTAATATGTATCATGAGAGAAACTTAATAGATGTTTTCACAGGAGTCTCTGATCCTACAGTGCTCTCATTGTGCCTGTGTGTTCTGTGAGCAGGGCTGCTGATCATTAACAGTTTAAGCCTAGCACCTCTAATTCATCAGAAGTTCATGTAATGTATTACTTACATCAGATGTAGGTGCCAAAACTGACCTGTAAACCTGAAATTAAATTGGGACTACAAAATTAATTTCATTTAGATTGTGAAAATTAGACTATAAATGGAATTCTTGTGGGAACTGTGTAAATCTTCTCTGACATTGATTTAATGTAATTCTTTTCTTAATAGGGTAACTTTAAATTGTGTAACCAGTACATAGTTTTAACCAGCACAGATTTGTAGCAAATCTTGCAGTAAGTTGAGTACTAACAGGAACATTCTGGGGTGTTCTGAATTTAGGGATCACATTGTACATCTTTATTGTAGTAGACTAGACAGGCATCATACCCCCTCCCCAACCCTGAGCAGATAGATAATGATACAAAGCAATCATGTCATTTGTCAAACATCTCCATCCAGTCAATTTTAATTTATAAAATGCACATGCACAGGATAACACACATTCAGGGTAAATATCTATTTTATGTCCAAAACTGAAGTCAGAATCTGAATTTCAAGGTTAGTACCTGTATCAGAATTTCATGTCCGAATCACAATAGTTAATCCCTAGTCTCAGAAAATTTTGAATTAAAGATTTAATTTTTCAAATTGGATCCAGGAATTGAAGGTCTGACTAGCTCTGGAACAAAAATTTGTGTTCTCTTAATAGATGGCAAGTAAGTGTGCTTGTTTTATGCATGAAATTAAATTGAGGACTGAAATTATTCTGAATCATTCAAATGTTCGTGCTCTAGATGACAGCATATTCTGTGTGCTACACTGCTTTTTTTTTCTTGGGATTTAGACATGTTCTTGTTTTTAAAGAAAGCATGTTCAAGTCTGATTCTGCAAGTTTTATTCTCCCTATGAGTAAATTCATAGGGTTGGATTAACACATGCACTGTCTGTGCATGAGAGCTTGGGCATTAGATTCTCTCTGCAGGGGAACATTTAAGGTACTTGAGATAATTTGGCCCATGAAAACAATAATTTTGAATGTTTTACTGCAAATAACTCATAATATCCTGACATTCTGTAAAATGTATGATAGTGCTTTTAAACAGGGAAGAATATGCTGAATGCTGGGACAGCTCAAAACTTGCTTGAAGTTTTCTGGGTCTCTTACTCAGCAAGTCTTCAGTATTGTTTAAAACAATATTGTCCTGGTCCTGCTCTAAGTCAGTGGGTGCAAATCAGTTCTAGTGCCTGCCAGGTTGTATGAGAGTCAGATCTCAATCATTTTTGATATCCAAAGTTTCCACTACAAGGCTGCCTTGTGCAACACTTAAGTCATCTGGGCCTCTATTAAACATCCATTTGGGTCAGTAGAATTCTTAAAATTAATTGATTATTTCAGACACAGCGAGTGCTGATAGCAGGTAGCCCTTCCATGTTCATTCTCCCTCCTGCATGCTTAGGGCTGATCTTCTGTCTTCATTGTCTATATGTACTTCCAAGAAGGCAGGCACTGCCTTTTCCTTAATGAAGTCAAGTTCTTTGTTCTTTCTAAGTTCTCATGCCAAGGAATAAGCTTTAAGACCCTACTGCGCTGTATTTGCAAAGAAAAGTAAAATGTGACAAATAGGAATCTACTTTAAAACAGAAAATTGCATACAAAACTCCACCACCAGCAAAGACTTGAGAGAGCTTTTGTCAGTTAAAATTCACGTTCTTCTCCAAGCTCATCAGAAAGAATGGTATGGTAAATACATTTTACACAAATATAGTCCTCAAAAAAAAAATTAAAACATTTTTTAAAAAAATTAATTTTTTTTTTAAAAAAGAGGGAGAATCCCAAACTTCATGAACAGAAATTTAGAACATCCTGAATCCTCTCATATTACAGCTTGACCCAACCCTACTCAATAAAGAAAACCGTTTACATCAACAGGGGAAGGTAGGTTTGCCTTTCTGATAAGGGTTAACTTCATCATTAAAGGTACTACTAATAAAACTTGTGTGTTGCAGAAGCAAAAATGACAGTCACAGCTTGAGACCTTCCCTGGCATGACTAGATGGGACTTTCAGCTACAAGGTAAAGCATTTAATACCTTACTCTTGCAATCTACTATGAAAGTAGCCATCTATTATCAGATACATTCTGTATTGCAATCCTAATAGTGTTAGCTGCTAGGACTATAAAAACTGTTAAGAAATGTGAAAATGCTTAAGCTATAAAAAGCATATTGGCATGATTCAATAGATGCTCTGATGAAAACAAAATGTGCTTCAATAAAAAGAAAATTCAATTTAATTTGCTCCTGTCTGTGGTATGTGCTGCATTGCGTTTGTTTCTTGCATGGGAAAGAGGAACAGCAGAGGACAGGGGCTGAACAGGTGTTTGTCCTGCAAATGACCCCACAAGCAGCAGACTTGAACAAGTCTTCCCAGACACGGAATTTTGCCTGAACAGAGGTAATTGCAAAGTCAGAGCCAAACATGAAACGACCTCCCTTTCAAATTGAAGCTTTTATTGGCATGACAGGGGAATGTATAGTGTTGTTTGGTGCAGTGCTGGGTATACTGAACAACTTGTTCATCTACCAAAGGGAATCGGGTTACTTTTGAGATCCATATCTGAAAGTATCAGATCTTAAAGAAAGCAAGTTGGCTTGGTTTGTTCTAACAAGAAAAAACAGAATTGAAAATATTTCCTAGTAGAAATTCAATGAAAATATTTTATGCTGTAAGTTCCAGCATTCCAAGATTGAATCTTTTTTTCCCAGTGAATATACACATGATCCAATAATAACAAAAGTTAGCAGAAACCTATTTTAGTAAAACCTCATTAATCCTGGCAATCTGATATAGTATACCTGATATTCATTATATTTAATGAGAAATCACCAAGCAAATGTGCTCATTAGTGACTGGTATTGGACAGCTCTGTGAGAGGTACTTGTCTAAACCCTGTTTCGGTTATGTACATTTAACAAGCTCCGCGAATAGCTCTGGGCTGCTTCCTGTTCCTCAGGCACTGGCAGCGTGTCTGAAATGTTATAAAACGCATGGAGCTGCAGACCAGGCTGGTTGTTTATGGGGGTGCTGAAATCTTGGATCCCACATCCTCCTCCACTGTTTCCCATGGTGTGTGTGTGCTTGGCAAGCTCCTGCTCGTGTGCTGGATCTCCCTGGTGGTCACCAGCTCCATGGCCCTGCAGTGCTTGGTCACTTCAGGAGTTAGTCCAGGCTTTGGAGAGCCTCCCAAACCCACGCCCCTGCCTCCCGACTGCTTTTGTGTTGTATTTGCACACCTTGCCCATAAAGGCAGGGGGTTCCAGGTTCTTGACAGGGTCAGAACTAGATCATTTGGGGTTGAAACTAGATGATCTTTAAAGTCCCTTCCAACCCAAACCGTTCCATGATTACAGGATTCTGATGCAGGAACAGAATTGGGGTTGAAGAGTTCTCTCAACAGAATTGGTTCCTCTGGTCTGCCTTCAATGCTGGAATGGAAAAGCAGCCCGTTCACTAATCAGCCTGACTGCAATTAATATCTACCAGTAGCAGTAACAGTGATGCTTCCTTGAATTCCCAAGTTTAAACTTATTTGAATCCAAGGTGAAAGGCAGAAGATGGTGATATTTGTAATTAAAATGCTCCCATGAGGAAAAAATGAAGACTGAAGAGTGAAATAAGGCTGTGCAGACATTCATCCATGTAATTTGATTTAGATAATGGAAAAATAGCTGGTACAAAGGAAAAACCATATCCCCTCTTTTTTTCCCCTTTTTTTTCTTTTTTTCCCCCTTTTTTTTTTTTTTTTTTTTTTTTTTTTTGTGGTGGGCAGATGTTCTGGAGTTGTATATTAGTAAAAAATGACATTAATTTTAATAGTTTTGTTTTAGAAACCTAATATATCTGAGACGGTAGTCAAAATCAGAGGACACATGCAATGGGTCCCGTTCCCATCACACAGATTAGCGAACCTGGATACTTTTCATCCTGCTTTTTAAAAACCAACAAGAAGCAACCACGTAGTTTGGATCGCAGGCGTTGGGCCATCATTTATTTACTCGTTTTAACCTCACCATGCCCAGCGTTCCCCCCTGCCCGGGCCCTGCAGGACCGCTCCGGGGGCTGCACCGCCTGGAGCGGAGCTTCGTGCGGGGCCAGCGGTACCCGGGGAGGCGGCGTGGGGAGCCGGCAGTGTCCAGAGCCCCGACCGCTTCGGGGATCGGCCCGCAGGCCGGGTAGCGCTGTCCCCTCCGGCCCGGCCCGGCCCGGCCCGGCCCGGCCCGCTCCGCCGACCGGCCGGCCGCTCCTCGCGGCCTGATCCGCCCCTCTGCCCTTCCAGCTCCTCCTCCCGGCCCGAAGCGCTCCGCCGTCCCCCCGGCTCCTCCTCCCGGCCCGGCCGTGCTCCTTCCAGCTCCTCCTACGGCCCGGCCGTGCCATCCTTCCAGCTCCTCCTGCCGGCCCGGTCCGGCCCTCCCGGCCCGGCCCTCCCGGCCCGCTGCTTCCCCAGCTCCTCCTCCGGCCCGGCCGCTGCCCCCGCCCATGAGGCGGCCGGGGCCGCCTTCCCGGGAGCGGCAGAAGATGGCGGCGGCCGCGGGCTGGGCGCTGCTGGCCCTGGCGCTGTGTGTGAGCGCGGCGGCCGCGGCCGGCGGCAGCGAGGGCAAGCGGCGGGAGGGGCCGCCCAAGAAGAAGGACATTCGCGACTACAACGACGCGGACATGGCCCGGCTGCTGGAGCAGTGGGAGGTGCGGGAGGGGCCGGGGCCGGCGGTCCGCCCGCTCCACGCGGAGGGAACGCCGCGGCTGCCGGGGGGCGGCGGGGCCGGGCCGGGGCAGCTCCGCGGGAGCGGCCGCTCTGCCCGGGCCCGGCAAGGCGGGGGATCCCCGGGCCTGCTCGGGAGCGGGCGGGAGGGATCCCCGAGCCTGCTGGAGGGCGGTCGGTACCGGGTTCCTTCGTCCGAGGCTCTGGGTCCGGGTGTGGGGGTTTCAAAGTCGGGGCGAGCGGCCCTCAGCCTGCCCCGCCCCGCTGCCCCGGTGCCTGCCCGCAGCCTCCTCTGGCTGAAAAGTCTGGTTTTTTTCAAAATATTGAGAGATACATACACATTTTGTGACCGAGGGATGGATACCAGGAGGAATATTCATTTCACATTTGCACAGCAGACACATTGTTGTTTTGGTTTGGTGTTTCTTTCCTATCTTCCCTCATAGTAACAACTTCTAATTCCAGCTCTCTCTCGTCGCGTTCATCCTTATCATCCCGCTGCCTTAACTTTCCTTGGCGGTTTTCCATCACTCTCTTCTCCATGTGGTTGTCATGCCACTGCTCGGTTCTTTCCACCGCTTTGTGTTCCATCATCTTCTGATAAATGCCAGAACACTTTTCATTGTCATTTATTCTTTCCCGAGAGGTTTTTCCCTGGAATAATTTGCAAAAAAACCCTGAATAGAATGAAAATTTCTACTTCATGTAACACCAGTTGCACTGTAAGTCAAGGTGGAAAAGTGTGTTTTATATATAAATTATAGGTAAAGTAATGAGAAGTATGGATACCTTCCTTGATCCTGGTTGGCAGGTTATGGACTTGTTCATCCCATGGATTGTTACTGCATATATCCCTTTAGGAAGGGAGGTTCTTAGAAAATTGAGTTAACATTTTAACTAAATTAGTAAAAAGCTCGAAGTTCACTTTTCTGTTATTGATATCAGCCAAGGACCCAGAAGGTCCAGCTGCCAAAAAAAAAAAAAAAAAAAAATCAAGGCTTAAATGGTAATATTGCCCAGTTTGAACCAAATTTGGCCTTGTAGGAAAAAAATCTTAAAAGGTGAGCATCTCTTTTTAATGAGATGGCTGAAAGGGAGGCTTCAGTTGATGCTGATATGTCCCTTGACTGTGTATTCTGCTCCAGCCCTGGTGGGTGGGTCAGGAGGCTGTTGAGGGCTTTTCCTTTTCAGCTGGAGCAGGTCCCTGCTCCAGGTCACCGTGTGCTGCACAAATCCAGTTGTGTGCAGATGTGGCAGAGCAGCTGAGAAGGCCCTGAGGAGGGGCACATAGAGTAGGGCAGGGACTCAACAATTCGGGGTTGTTTGGTCTCTGGGATGGTCAGCTGCATGGCATTTTGCCTGGTGGGAGTCAGGACACCGGGAACATGAAAGGCTTGAGGGCGTGGTGGCTGGAGGGAAGAAGGGGCATGAGTGCACTTGATGGAGTGGGATATGAAACAAAGGGGCCACTGTGAATTTGGGTGAGAGCAGGAATTATGCTTGGGAATGAGGGGCACAGGGCATAGATCTGTACAGAATCAAATGTCATTACTTAAAACTGAATGAGATTACTCCTAATAATTTTTATTTCCCTGGCAATTCATTTAAAACCATTGGAGCATGGTGGCTCTAAGAGTCTTGGGTTCAGCCACAAGCCTGGCAAGGCTGAATCTGTGGCTCCAGCAGCTTTCCCAGCAGGAGCAGCCACTTCTCTGTGCAGGCTCTTGTGCTGCCCCTTGTACCATGTGCATGACTGCCTGGTGATCTGGGAGAGTGAGCTGGTGGGAAACGAGGGTGGGCAACAGGGAAAAGAGGCAGACGTGCTTCAGTTGCACAACTAGAGCTGAAGGAAGCCACCAAGGGATTTTCCTCAAGGAAGGACACTCCAGAAGCCTCAAGTCCTGGGGAGCTGGACGCAGAACTGAGGATCTGGGCCGGAGGTCTCTTTGTTACTGAAATGCCATCTGCTTTAAATAGTTCATGACTGTTACAAGTTCAGGTTTGTCAGGCCTGACTCTGACCATTGAATAGGCAAAGGAATTAAGTGACATTTGGTACTAATGTTTTTAAAAATAAAAATGCAGGGCATTTATGAGATATTTGTGAGAATGGGAGCTGAGGGGAGGAGCAGGGAAGGAATATATAGTTTTTCCTGTCTATGTAATGCTTTCCCTCTGGAACCTCATATTACTGTTTAAGTGAGTGAGTCTGCTAGACTTTTCAAAGCAAAGGCTTATACTTTTCCCTCAGTTTTTTCCTTTTTAGATGCTTTAAACACAGTTGCATAATAGTTTGTACAGGATCAGGAATAGAAATGCCACATAGGGGAGCTCTTGACATCTTCTGGTAATACTCCCATTCAAATTGTAACAATACAACTTTAGGAGCATTTAGTTGAATATTTAAGGGAAAAATAGGTATTGCATGTTAGTAGCTTGTATTGTCACTAGATCCAAAGTCAGTTTCTGTATTTCATTGAGAGTATTCGGAAATGTTTATTCCTGCCTTTGTCTTTCAAAACTCTGAAGTAAGCTGGTTTTGTGCTAGTCAAACCAGACTAAATTACAATTCAGTTTGCTTTTAGTTCTGGAGAATGTTTTTCACTCAATCACATGAGATGTTGTATTTTCACTGTACTTTATCAATCTGAGTATTTTCCAGCTTCCTCTAAGGTAAGTAATGTTCCCACTTAGTGAGGGCAGGGACTTTCCTTGGGCTCTGCTCTCCTCCCAGTTCACTTATTACAGAAATTTCAAGGCATGCGAACTACTTGAAAGTGTGTTTCTGCTTCAGACTTGCAAAATTGAAAGAGAGACATAATTAGTAAGGAAAGAAAGGATAAAATCTAAGTCTCCTACAGCTTCTTCTCTATGGTACTGAAACTTTAAATTCTCTTGTCAGAAAGATGACAAACTACAGAACTGAAAGAACACAAAACCTTAGCCTTTGAGGGATATGGGATACTCCATGGGTGTGGTAGGAGGATGCTCTTGGGTTTGTGTATAAGCATGTGCAGAGATGGCGTGGGAATGTGTTCTGAGATCTAAAAATCAAGCTCAGCTCCTGACCTTTGAGGCTTCTGAAGGAGAATATCTTCAGCTACTGCTGCAGTTCATGTTCCTAATGGAGTGATGAATCTTTGAAGTCACGACAACACCTAAAATATCTGCCTTAATTCCTGCTCATTTAGTAGTGCTTGGGTGGATGCCAGTGTAGGACTTCTGCGGTTTTTTGTTCTGTTTTTTTACTTCTCAATTCTATGACACAAACACTGTTTCAGAGACCAAGTTCTGGCTTTATGTTAGTTGTCACCATATTCAGCTCACAGTTGTGAGATGTTTTAAAGGGCAGCAGTTTGAATTGTGCCTTTCCAAATATTTAAATGGCTGTCAGTCTCAGCAGAGGTATCAAGAGGGGGTTTTTTTTCTTTTTTGTGGGAGTGATTTACTCTGAGTGATTATGTTGTCAGACTGAGCTGCATCTGTGCAGTAGAAAAGTCATGAAACCTTTAATCAAAAATTTTCTGTGGCATAAGCATTGAAAATCTGAATTCTCATAGGTTTAATTGTTTAAAAAAGTAAGGAAACTTAAATTCTCAAGCAGTCACATGATTCCTAGAAGTGAGTTTTGACCTCTGAAAGCAATATCAGATAAATGTTTTTTTCATATATGTGTGTATGAGGCTTTTATTGCAACTTTTGCGTTTCATCTTGCTCACTTAGTAAGTTTTTACGAAACTGAAGAAAAAAAATATTATGAGTTTCCTAGGTGGAATTGTATTGAATTAGCCTTAAGGCTGAAATGCTTCTCAGTATGTGATAAGCTGAGATTCCACCTGTCAGTATGAAAATGTGCATCATTTTGAGGGGAAGGTTATAAACGGAAAGAGCACTCTTGGTGAAACAGTCACAATTTATTTTGGTTTCACAACCTCCATCATTCAACTAAAAATATTTTATCAAAGCACAGTTATTCTCTAAACAAAGAGAAATTTAAAAAAAAACCACCAAACATATTTGTGGAACAGTTGAGTTTAAAGCTTCCTTTTCCTTTTCAAAACAGAAGGATGATGACATTGAAGAGGGAGATCTCCCTGAACACAAGAGGCCTCCAGCACCAATAGATTTCTCAAAAATTGATCCAGGCAAGCCTGAAAGCATCCTGAAGCTGACAAAAAAAGGGAAGACTTTGATGATGTTTGTCACAGTGTCGGGAAATCCTACAGAAAAGGAGACAGAAGAAATCACCAGCTTGTGGCAGGGCAGTCTCTTCAATGCAAACTATGATGTGCAAAGGTGAGCTGTCCTGCACAAAGATAAAGTTCTTGTCTTTGCAGAAACCTTTCTTTCTTCCTGGAAACCTTTTCAGCTGTTCATCCTTGGCCATTCCCCAACTCCATCATCCATTACTATTTCTCTGTTTTTGTAGGAGTTTATATTCCAATTTGTTTCAAGTCGCACTACAAAACTTGTGGTGTGGTGCAGAAATCATTTCAATGCTTATGCACCATGTATAGCCCAGGTTCTTTTTATCTCCCTGTGTTTCAGCTGTTTATCAGTTCTAGCTGCAGTAGTTTGCCTTTATGTGCTTGATGGAAAACATCACACACTGAAGACTTGTCACCATAAAAGGCTTTTTGTTCCCCTGGCTAAAAAATGTGACTTTTTTTCTCTCTGAGAGAGCATAATTTTGAAACAGAAGAATGTTGCACTCTTGCATTGAGGCTGAGAAGGATTGCAATAAGTGTATAAAGCAAATTTAATGCTCATTAGTGGGTGTTACGTAGTGCCAAATTAGTTCTTAATTTGTTTCCTTATTCTTACTTCCTTGGTTATTTATATACTTCATACATTTTGTTCTTTAAATGTCCTAGAAAATTGTTTTCTTGTCCCCATCCCCAGGCAAAAACAAGACCAGCTTCTTGCTCTTAAACATATGCCTCAGTCATGGAGGCTCTCTGAGCAAATGCTGGAGTGTTTGAAAAGCACTGAGTTAACTGAAAAAAATATGGTTTTTTCTCTAGGTTTATTGTTGGCGCCAATCGGGCCATCTTTATGCTGCGGGATGGTGGCTACGCCTGGGAGATCAAAGACTTCCTGATAAATCAGGAAAGGTGTGCAGATGTTACTCTGGAAGGTCAAGTTTATCCTGGCAAAGGAGCAGATGGAAATGAGAAAGTGAAAAACAAAACAAAACCTGAAAAAGCAAAGAAGAAAAAAGACGCAGAGAAGAAATCTGATGGTGTCAAAGAGGACAACCGAGCAACCACCCAGAGAGAGGAGCTATGACAGCCACGGTACCCCGACTGAATCCTGCTCTGCTGCTCCTGGAAGGGAATCTCTTGTTGAGATCTGGCTTTATTGGGGTGGGGAGGAAGGAAGCAGAGACTACTGAGGTTTAAATTTGTGTTGAAATTCACCAGTTTACTCATTGCTGTTGGCCATTTGTTTAGTTACAGGAAAGATAATGCTTCATGCCAGCAATTGACTGCTTTAGTTTGTAATTTTTTTATGCTTTTTGTTGTTGTTTAAAAATAGCATACAAATCTGTGTGTCTAACATCACGAACTTAATTTAAGTGGGAAAGAAGGAATCATGGTCTCAGAATACAGTGATGTTCATCTGTAGTGGCTGTGTCCATCTTTGGTGTGCGAATTACTGATTCACAGCTGCTGTCAGAGAGCCAAGTGCAGTGTGAAGAGATCCTCTTGGAAGATGGTTTGATTGACACAGTTGGCACAAAACTGCCCAAAGTTGCAAAGAATAGTGGCCAAAGATGCCTGAAATGACAGGGATTAGGACATGCTTGGTTAGGCTGCCTGTTTCTTTAAAATAAACTCAGTCTGTTCTGTCCCAAGAAACCTCCGGCAGCGCTTAGGAGCGCGAGGGAAGCTGGATCAGTACTCAGCTAATGCACTCCAGGTCTGTACAGGAGGGACACTGTGCCCTTCAGAAGTGAATGGAATCACAGCACCTGCACAAGCAGTGGCAGGGTGAAAAGAGAAGAATCCAGGGCATTCAGGTTGCTCCTGCTGCTGAAGGACTGTGCCTGTGGAAGCAGATGTTCCATGTGCCCTGTTACCCAGGCAGTGAGCTGGAAGAATTAGCTTTAACTCTGAAGTTAATTTGGTTTACTGATTTAATGGTTTGTTTAGATATTTTTAAAAGCGCAGAGTTAAATTCTGAGTTAGACATATCACTTACTGATGCTTAATGACCAGATTTTGGTGGTTTTCTTTCTGGGTACAGATTCCTGACTGATATGGTTGATTGTAAGTGACCATTTGATTTGATTACTATGGAGTTGGATGTATGGGAGCAAAGACTTTGTATAATTGGGGAGGTTTTATTATTATTCAGATTGTATTCAGTCAAATGCATTGCTTAGAATTGTTTCCCTTCTGCCTTACTCCCAGTTAGGGACTAAATGCACCAAGTAGTGTGGTCCACATCATTTTGCAGAGGATGAGCACAGTAGTAACTGTCTTCATTCGGTACTGGTAAGGTGTTACTTTTTCTTTAAGGTGCTAAAATCCAAGTGTTTTGGATAAAAGGTCCTAATTGAACCATAATGGTTGATCTTGTGGAATACTTCAGTATCAAAAGTACGAAATCGTGACTGAGTCCTTATTCTAAAATAAAAGATGTCACTAAATGTACTGTTTCACAGAGTAGTAAAACCTTTTAAATAGTTCTGCATTTGATTATCTATTCAAGAGGCAGACTAACTCAGCTTTGGTTTCTGTATGTAAGGAGTAAATGACGTTGATGAAGGTTCCAGTTGATTAATTTTATTTAATTTTAATTATATTTGTATGAATTTAGGATTAAAGAAACCTTTTCAGCTGCACTTCATTAAACAGGTCTGTACCTGTTTGAGTGGAAAATTAAAATTTGTTTCTTCAGGATTAACTATTACTTTTTATAGTCTACTACTAATCCAGATGTGCAGCAGAGTTGAGAAGCGTCTCAGTAGACACTTGGGTGGTTGAGGTGTGCAGTCCAATTCTTGTCCATAACTAATTTATCATTTGGTCACATATTCTGGGTTTGCACCACCTTTTGTAAACATTATTGCTTCTCATTTCAAGGGAAGAACAGAGGTCAGATGAAACTATAAAAATGAAATATTAATGAGTTTTGGCTTTTCACAAATTATGGTATAGAGATGACAATTCAGACCTTGATCAGAAATACATGGAAGTGCAGTTTTATATTTCTCCTAATGTTATTTCTTTTTTGATCAAATTATGTTTGAGACTGTTGGAGAAACAATTGCTACACTATAGCTATAGCCCAGCTTTCGAGAAGAGATTCAGTCATTCATAAATCTGTATTTACAGTAGATTGGGTCTTTCCCCTTTGTTGTTGAAAGGAGCTTTGTTGAAATTCAACCAGCCAATTGACCAGGGTTTTTTTGTTTGGTTATTTCTGAGTCAGTTGCCTGTGCCAAAAGCAGGTATAGCTCATGCCACATAGCTTATTCCAATTTCAGGGTGTTTGGATTTTTTGTTGTTGTTGTTGGGTTTTTTTGTTACATTCAGATACCTCCTTTAAAACTAATTTCAACAAGTAGGGTGGTAATTATAGCTCCTTACTATTTCCTATTTTTTTTCAGTTCTATACAGAGGTACATGGAAAATCATCTGTTTTCATGACAGCGAAACATCTGCTGCCTTTCTCCTCTCAGCTTAGTGGTTTTTCTCTGTTCTAGTGCTATAACTAATTTTTCTGAGCTACTGTTAAATTTCTAACCCAGCTGTCTACTCAGAAAAAAACAGTTTGTCATTGATACTACACAGGATGTGGTTGCACTTTGTGAAGTATTTCCAATGGACAATCAACTTTTTATGTAATAAAATACTAGAAAAAATATTCTGGGTTTTGTTGATTTGGGGGATTTGTTGATTTTGTTTTCTTTAAGCTGTTAAGACACCCACAGGATTTCTGATCTTAACTTAGGGGTCAAAGCATTTCTCTAAACAGTCAGGTCAGCCTTGACTTCCAAGAGAATCTGCATTCCTGTCACTGTTCCTGACCTTTTTCAGTTTTGTCCCAAAAAGGAAATCATAAATTAAAACACCATTTTGTAAAGATATGGAACAGCCTACTTTTATCTGATATTTGGCTACTGTTCTCGAGGGGTTTATGGGAAGGATTAGAAATTATTCTTTTATCTCTGGCTCGTTTCCTTTTTTATTCAGGAAGGAACATTGCCTTTTCCAGAGGTTTTTTAGTTTTTTGGTTTTTTGGTTTTTTTTTTTTTAAATTGCAGCAGATACACATAGAAATTCAAAGAACCTGTGCCTGAATAGTGGGGATGCCTATTCTTTAAATGCCTAATTTATTGGTACTCTCATGTTTTCTTTATTAAAGTGCCATCCTACTAGGTCCATTGATAGCCTTCTGTTTGATAATTCATACTCTGGGATAAAATGAACTATTTTTGAATATCATTATTTTCTATATTTATAGTGTGCCCTTTTAACAGGACAAACCCCACTTAATTCCAGTCATATCAAATTTCCAGGAGGGCTAGAGCTGCTTGGATTCAAGAAGGAAAATCACTTCACTTGGATTTTTGGATGATGGTGTTTTTTCTCCTGCAGTAGTCAGGTGGTGGGAGGGGGTTGGACACACCGTGGGTCTGGAACAGAAGAGCTCTGTGCAGAGCAGTTTTTGATTAGCATTTAAAAATCTGCTGTAACAATCAAGCTTTGAACTGCACCAGGCTTTAGCCAAGGGCACCTGGTAAATGCTTTGTTCTTTCCTATGTGATGCTTCTTAACAGACCAGTGTTGATACTGGCTGCTTTATCGGTGACATTATGAAAACCAGATCTGTTAACCATCATTTAAATTATTGTTATTATCTTCATCATCATTACTATAATCATCATTATTATATAGTTATTCTTTTTTATTATTACTATTATTAATATTACTAATAATATAATAAAAATAAATTTTTTTTGTTATTATTCTTACTATTACTATTACTACTACTACTACATAAGCATTGGTGTTTTGGGAGGGGAAAATGGGACAGTTAAAGGAGCTTCAGCCTCTTCCCCATCCTACTGGCAAAGGCTTCAGCTTCTCAGAAACTTTTTCCTTTCTTACTCCAGAATTGCTGTGTCTCTGTTGCAATAGGACAGAAGACACCCTCATTTTTTTTAACAGAAGGGTGACTGGAATGCTTTGATTCATGAAGTTTATAACCAAAACTTTTTTCCCCTTAGGTAATTTATTGATACCTCAAAAAAAGAAAACGGTGGGCCCATCTTTACTGCCTATAACATCTGCTTCTTTTAAAGGTAATTATCAGTTGTGTCTGAACAGACACTGGACTTTTGTGTAGGCACCCTGCCCACTTATTCTACAGCAAGCACCGACCAGACCATTGAGCACTCATTAAATCATTAATATTTAAATCAGTTCGGCTGCCTTAATTGGTGACAGAGTTACATGTCATCAGGGCTCTGTGTGCATTGGAAGGAGGTGAACAGCAAGACCCTGGAATTTTCTTGCAAGGTGCAAGGATTGAACAACACCATGAAGTGACCTGGATCTTGCTGTAATAGAAAGTGTTCTCTGTAATGAGGAAGACTGAATTATATAGGAATAATTGCAGAGCAAGGGTGTATTGAGAATAAGATCATGGTTGAGGACTTGCTGAGTCAATAAAGAAATAAGCAAAAAGGTTTAATAGGTGTATTTATGTGATAATTGCTATTATTTCTGAGGCTCATGCCTGCAGGCCATCTTGTATATTTTTTTTTACTTGTCCTTAATGCAACCCCATTTCATTCAACTTCTTTTGCAAAAAAATTAGAAATTGGTCAGTTTTCATCCCCTCATCTAAAATATTTCAGAAGTATTCAAAATAGTGCATACTTGAAATTACATGAGACTTTTATATGCGTATTTTATTATTCATCCTGGCAATTGTATGCACAGCCATACCCTGTGACTTGCCAGCCCTTGATAGTCAGCTGCTGTACAGCATGTTAATCACTCTGTGGACTTCAGATAATTGCACTTAAAATAGGATGGAGTTGCCAGGGAGCTTAATGGAAGCACAGACATGCAAATGCTTTGGCATTTAAGGCAGCAGTTGAGCACAAGATTTTGAAAAAACAACTTTCTTGGCTTTCATGTGGGTGCCAGGTAGTTTGTTGTGAACTAATGAGCTGTGCAACCTAATGAGGGAAAGACTGCCTTCCATTTTATCACCGCTCCTCCCAACCTCTGTTCCCACATCACCTCCCCATTTAGGCCATATTGCTCAGTTCTCAGATAACCCAACTAAGGCCTGCGATGTATTTCAGCCACATTGTTATTTCTGTCAGTCGTGATTAGCCAGGGCACTCTCACTTTCTGGGATGAGAAAATCGACTCCAGATTTGTAATCAGAGCAGACCATGTGCAAGAGCTGTAGCTGTACCACTTGAATACTGGAGCTGTTCTACAGAAAAGCAGAAATAAAAGTATCAGCTGCATTAATTTCCTTGGGTGTTACTATCCACTGACAGGCCCTTTGCTTTCGGGTGAGATATCTGTGCTTCGAGAAACATTATCCTGTGCTACTCATCCTACACTAACACAGTAGAAGATGAGGTTAATTTCATCGTGATCTCACATTACACCTCTGGCAAAGGAAAAGAGAGACTTATGCGTAGGGGGCTTCCTCCCAAGCAATTTCCTGTTGAATCCTGTCACTGTTCCCTTTTCACAGGCCCCTTACCATGTCCTGATAGTGCTGAGACACTCCAGCTGAGCCTTACACTCAGAAATTGCAAAGCAATCTGTTTGCAAAGTGCTGAAGCTCTCCCTGATGCTTTGTTTTGAAGGTTATTCAGTGAGTGTAGGGGCTGGGTTCAGCTCCATGGCTGAGGGATCGCCCCAGGGAGGAGCTTCCGAAGGTGTTTTTGAAGAAGGAAGGGTGTGACTGCAGTGGTGGTTTGTACATATCCCTCGCCCATCCTCTGGTCACAGGATGGGATGGCAGAACAGTCCCTCAGACACTGCTGGGATCGCTCTTCCCGGGCCATGCAGCCCCACCAGGCTGAAAAGCCCGGACACATCAGAGAGGCTTCGAGCTCTGCTGGAGGTGATGGACTGGCTGCTCTGAACTCTGCAAGGGTTGCATAAACAACACTTAATTGGGGGACACGGGCAGTCTGTTCCCTGTGGGCCGGGGGACTGGGGACAATCACAGCTCGGAGCGGGGACAGAAGCTGTGGCAGCTCAGCGTGGCCCTCGCTGCCCGGAGAGGCTCGGGGCGGCTCTCAGCAGCAATGTCCTGTGTGCCCGGCAGGCGGCGCTGCGAGCCCCGCGGAGCGAGCCCGGCAGCAGCCGCCAGAGGGCGCCCGCGGACGGGGAACGACCTGGTCCAGTTGCTTTAATAGGTAATATAACACAATCTAATCCAATTAATAATGTAATCATATAATAATTCATATCATATCATATCGTATCATATCATATTATATCATATCATATATAATATCATATCATATATAATATCATATCTCATATCTCATATATCATATATCATATATCTTCTATCATATATCACATAATACATATTATTATATATTATTATATATATTTTATTATGTAATAATATATCATAATTGCATATAATATTAATTATAACATATAAATATATAGAGAGAGTTATAATGATTATAATTATATAATTATTATATTATATATATTATATTATTTTATATTATATGTATTATTTATTATTATAATATATTATGTTATATTCATTATATTCTATTATGTTATATTATCATTAATTATATGAAATATTATATTCTATTATTATTACTTATATATGTATAATTAATTATATTATAATATAAGATATTATATTATATTATAATAATTATATATGTACAATTGATTAATAAATTTTCTTATAATTAATTATATATAATATCAATTATTTAATAATTAATTATATCTGTATAATTATGATATGATATGATATGATATTAATGTATTATATTATATTTTCAACAATAAATAAAATATTTTGTCATTTATTAGATATGTAAAATTAATTATAATATAATATGATATATTCTATTATATTATAATTAATTATATATATACAATTGATTAATTACCTTATATTAAATTATAATTAATAATATATGATATAATATCATAATTAATTACATCTCTATAATTAATTACATTACAATACAATATCTTATTTTATATTCTAATTAATAATAAATGAAAATATGTTAAAATAATTAATAATATTCCATTATATTATAATTAATTATACATAATATTATATTATATTATCATATAATTATACATGCACAATTATATTAATTATATTAAATGTATTAATTATATTAATTATATTATAATATAATGTATTATATTATGTTACAATTAATTACATATGTACAGTTAATTTATTATATTATTTATAATTAATTATATTACAATTATAAATATAATACTATATTATATTCTAATTAATTATATATGTACAATTAATTAATTATATTATAATTATATATTATATTTTAAATAATTGTATTTAATCTTGTATTATATTATCATTAATTATATGTGCACAATTAATTATATTATAATATAATATATTATAGTATGCTATAGTCAATTATATATGTACAATTAATTAATTATATTCCATTTTATTCTAATTAATTATATAATATAACATTATAATTATATTATCATTAATTCTATCTGTAGAATTAATTATATTACAAAATATTATATTTTATTCTAATATTATATTATATTATATCATATTATCATTATTATATCTGAATAATTAATTAATTATATTCGATTATATTCTATTATATTATATATGTACATTTAAATCATAATATTAGATATTCCATTATATTATATTCTAATTAATTATATATGTACTAATAATTAATCCTATTTTATTATAATTAATTATATATGTAATATTATATTATTCTATCATTTATTATATATGTATAATTAATTATATTATAATACATTATGTTATGTTATAATTAATTATAGATATACAATTAATGATATATTATATTATATTATATTATATTATATTATGTTATGTTATGTTATGTTATGTTATGTTAAGTTACACTATATTATATTATTTTTATTCTATTCTATTCTATTCTATTTTATTCTATTAATGAATTTATTATATTTTCAGTAATATATGAAATATTATATTATTTTATTACTAATTAGATATGTATAATTAATTATAATATAATATTATATATTCTATTATATTATAATTAAGGACATATATACAATTGATTAATTATCTCATATTACATTGTAATTAATAATATATATAATATAATATCATAATTAATTACATTACAATACAATATATTATATTGCATTCTAATTAATAATATATAAAAATATGTAAAAATAATTAATAATATTCCATTATATTATAATTAATTATACATAATATTATATGATATTATCATATAATTATACATCTACAATTAATTATATTATAATATAATGTATTATATTATGTTATAATTAATTATATATGTACAATTAATTTATTATAGTATTTCTAATAAATTATATATGTATAATTAATGATATTACAATTATAAATATAATATTATATTCTATTCTGATAAATTTTTTAAGTACAATTAATTAATTATATTCTAATTATATATTATATTTTAATTAATTATATTTAATATTGTATTATATTATCATTAATTATATGTGCACAATTAATTATATTATAATATATTATAGTATGCTATAGTTAATTGTATATGTACAATTAAATAATTATCTTACATTACGTTATAATTAATTACGTACATATTATATCCTAATTTATTATATATGTACAATTAATTATTTATTTTCTAAAATATATATAATATGTTATATTATAATATGTTATATTATAATTAATTATATATGTACAATTAATTGTATTCAATTATATCCTAATTAATTATACAATATAGCATTATATTATATTATCATTAATTATATCTGTAGAATTAATTATATCATAATATATTATATATTATTATTATATTATACTACATTATATTATATTATATTATATTATATTATATTATATTATATTATATATTATATTATATATCATATTATCATTATTATATCTGAATAATTAATTAATTATATTCTATCATATTCAATTATATTATAATGTAATATTTTATTCTAATTAATTATATATGTACAGTTAATTAAATCATAATATTAGATATTCCATTATATTATATTCTAATTAATTATATATGTACTAATAATTAATCATATTTCATTCTAATTAATTATATCTATAATATGATATTATTTTATCATTTATTATATATGTATAAATTATTATATTATAATATAATACATTTTGTTATTATAATTAGTTATAGATATACAATTAATGATATATTGCATTATATTATATTATATTATATTATATTATATTATATTATATTGTGTTATATTATATCATATTATATTACAATATAATACTATAATTAATTCTATATCTCATATTATATTGCATTATAATTAATTATATCTGTAGAATTAATTATATTATAATGTAAGATATTATATTGTAATTAATTATATATGTATAATTTATTATTTGTATTCAATTCTAATATAATAACATATATTATATTTTATGATATTAGATTAGATTAGATTTGATTTGATTAGATTATTAATAAGATTAGATTATGTTATGTTATATTATACAAGTTCACATTATTTTATACCGTATTCTATTGTATTGTATTTTATTATGTTATGTTATATCATTTTGTTTTAATATATATATTGTATTATGTTATGTTATATTATATCATGTTCTTTAACGTTATAATTTATTATTTCATGTTGTGTTGTTATGTTATGTTATGTTATATTATATTATATTATATTATATTATATTATATTATATTATATTATATTATATTATATTATATTATATTATATTATGTTATTATCATATTTTATAATGTGACATTTCTGTACACGGTTTAGCAGTGGACTTTAGAATGCTTGGTTGCAACTGTTCTACTCAATGACCTCAGAGGTCTTTTCCAAGTTAAAGTATTCCATTCTCTTCTAGTCTATGAAACCTTTTTAAATATTTTCTATTATCTTTATAATACATAAATATTAAAATATATTTTATTTAACATATTAAAATGTATTTTATTCGACCTATTAAAATATGTGATAGTTTTCTGCATTTCGGTCTTAGGTAACAGATCCGCTGAGCCCCTCGCTTGTCCCCAGTACACAGCGCAGCAGTGGCACGGCAGTGGTGTGTGCCTGTGCGCTGGCAGGAGCTGAGATGGGCAAACCCTCTTCCCATCTCCTTGGAGCCCCTCGAGTGGGCAGGGTGCATTCCCGGTGTCCTGGCCTGCCATCCCACAGTCCCCACCTGCCCCAAATGCAGGCCTTTCCCCCGGCTGCCCTCTGTCACATCCCATTCCCATCCCATCCCCACCTCCCTCTCTCCGATCCTGCGGCTCTGCCTGGGCAGGCACTGAAATGTGCCGCGCTCTGTGCGGACTGGGCAGAAAACGCACCCGCGAGCTGCTTGGCCCCCTGGGTTTTGTCTTTTGAAATAACCAGGGAGACAAAAATAAAATAAGAAAATTTGCACTGAATATTTATTTTGATAAACATTGTGTACTCCAAACAACTACGTGTTATTTCAGTTGTAAGCCACAATCTTTTGGAAACAACGTCCCAAGAGCTCTTGTCATCATAAACCCGACAGTCAATGCACCACCACGGTCTGTGGACATAGAGAGCTTTCAAGTGCAAAGCAGATTATCAGAAAAGACACATTGCCGACCTCCTTAACAACCTGGACAATGCTCAAATCCAGTAAAAATGCTTCATATGTCTACAATTTAGTTGTCTTTGTGCCATTGTAATAAATTAATAGAAAATATATCTTTTTTTCATTGGAAAGTCTATAAGAAAATGTACAAACATCTAACTCCGAAAAAGGACCAGCTGTTTCGGCGACAAGTAAAACAAGCATTTGAACAGAGGCAATAAAACCCAAACATCCAAACAAACAAAGAGACAAACAAACAAAATGCAATCAAAAAACCCCACTCCACCAATGGCAACTGTGTAGGCAAACATGGAAACAGCTGCAGTGATAAAACCTTACCGAGAAGGTCTGCCCAGGATGGGCAGAGAACAAGCGCTCAGGGCATTCACTACTCGGAGTGTGCAATTTCTACAGCAGTCGAAGGTTTGACAGGAGTCAAATGGCACAAAGCTCCTGCTGCCTGGCCGTGGCACCAGGCTCCATCCTGGCTCCGAGGATGCACTGAGCGACTCCAGTGGGAGCCCTGGGCATTTCCCCAGCATGGCTATCCCAGCACATGGCCACGATCTCCGCTCTCCCTCGGGCTGACAGCCTGCAGTGATTCCCTGCTCCACATTCCCAGCCTCACACCCACCCCAGCTCCCAAACGCCCCGTGGGACAAACTCGACGTGAGAGAACAAGCTTCTTGGAAGTTTTCTTCCCTTCCTAAGGTGAGATCTTTTAGGAAAGGAAAAGAAAAAGGCTTTTCCTAGAGCCAAGTCTTGTGGTTTCACCCTGAGAATTCCCAAAACAGTAAAATCAGAAGCCACACTTTCAGGACAAAGGCTCCTTGAAGCTGAAGGAAGCAGTGTAGGTGATATCCCAGCGGGTGGGATGCTCCCAGGATTTACACACTCACAGGGAGCAGGAGAGGGGAAATGGCCGTGGCCAGTGCAGCACTGTGCTGGGGCTCATACAAAGCCCAGTCCCACTCCAGGCACATTCCAAGCCCAGCTTTCCTGCCCACCATCTGCTAAATGCTCATGAAAGAAATATTCCTGCTTTGGTCCATCTCCTGGAAGCAAGTGTGTTCCACCAACACCGCTGCAATGGCATCAGCAGCTCAGGGCAGGGAAAAGGTTTAGACAACCCAAACTGACAGACCCAAGGGAATTCCTGCCGCTCTGCTCCCCTGACTTCATGGATCTGACACTGTTTTGGCTATCATGGGACATCAGATAAATGTTTTGGATGATTGTGGTTGAACCACCAGTGAGACTGACTCTTTCATGGAATAATTGGTGAAATCCCCAAACTGTCGTAAGAATTTTGGGGAAAAAACAACCCACCTTACTTGCCTTTTACAAGTATTGCCCCTTTACTCTCTAAATGACACAAATGCCTAAGGAGCATTCATTAACAGGCTCTTGTTGGGAAGCTGGGAGGCAATGCTTGGCTCTTTTTTTTTTTTTTTTAAATACAATACACATGACATTCAGTGAATTCAAAACAATTATATAGTAAGTCTGAAAAAACATTTCCAGTTTCAAAACCCAGGAGAGGCTTGAGGGGAATGTAACCTGCAGTACTATCTAAATTTCGTTCATGCTTGCTTTGACTTTCAGGGCAACCGATCTAAGCCAGCGTCTGCCCAGCCTTTTGAATGACACACAAAATCCTTGCTTTTTAGTCCAGCTGCAAGGTAGCGTTTTGGATACTGTGGGGGAAAAAATTACATAAACAAAGTAGGCATCAGCAATTAGAATAATTTATGTGGCAATGGAGACAGGCAGAGATAAAGTGGGGGAAACACCCAAGTCTTACTGGCAAAATTGACATTCTTTGAAAAGCTCATGGTGATGTCTTTCACATTTCCCCCCTGCCCTTAGATTTCCTAGAACAGCCACAGCCTCCAGAGACACCTTCATGGCATTTCTGGGCAACTGACAGATATATCACTGAACACTAGAAATGCTTTCAGTGCTTTACAAGATAATGCTAAATTTCTCAGCTTCAACAGATGCCCCTGTAAAGTCCTGATTGACTCTGCTCTGCCTTCATTACCCAGGGATTGGTTTGAAGCAGGGGGAAGGAGGTACAAGATATCCAAGCAGTGCATTGGGATTCCCAATTTAATTCTTCAGCCACCTGGTAAAACCTCATCCCAGTCTCATGTAAACCTTCCAGGAGGACCAAGGCAGTAATATCTTAAGCCTGAGGACAGGATCAGAAATCAACACACAGCACAGCAGTCTGATCCTGCTCCCTCTGATGTTCTGCAAAATGCGAGGGCAGCTCCCCGCATTTGATGCTGAATAAGGTAGGTCCAGGTATTCCTTGTTAAAAATTGGAAGCCTTGAATGGGATGGTTTTGCCTGGCAACCATAAACTGATCCTGAATATTATTATACAGATGGAAAGGCTGTATGGGAAAGGCTGAGAAAATACATGTGCTAATTGACATTGCTGTCCTTCTAGCCTGCAGCTGCTTGTTGAAGGAAAATTTCCTATTTGCACAGCCACTATTAAAACTCCTTGATCCATAGGAAAAACACAGTTTTCTGAGGAAGCAGAAATAGGTGGTTTCATCAGTCTCTGCTGGCATGTTTTGTCCACTCCTTCTGTCATCTCTTCCCCAACTATGTGCCGTGGGTTGCATGTACAACACACACCCCAAAGAGCTTGATCAAACCTCACAGAAGCTTTAGGAGAAGTCCTTACTGTCCAGTTACACCTCCCAGCATCCAGGCAATCACTCAAATACACTCTTTGCACCCCAGATTGTCAACCAGTCCTTGAACTGGCACTCCACATCTATGTGAGCAGCTAGTTACACTATGGAAAAGAAAAAAATCTTCAGACAACTTAGAGGCTGGTAAAAGCAATAATCCTCGATGGTCTTCAGAGCAAGAGCTCCCCTTCCAGAGGCAGCACTAAAGTCAGTGTGTCCCAGTCTGTCAGTCTGTCTGACCAAACCAGCACGTGGCGAAACAGCTCAGACCTTGCCCAGTCCCACGAGAATCAGCCTCGGTGCCCGAGCCAGCCTGAGCTGGCCAGCACAGGGCACACGCTGGTCACAGGGGAAGGTTCTCCTGTCACATGTGGCCTCTAGCTACTTACAGTGACATTTCTTTTTGAACAGCAACAACAACAACAAAATGCTACACCGGTGGCGCGGGCCCTGCGCAGAGAGGTCAGTAGTGCGTCCATCTGTCTGTCCGTCCGTCCGTCCGTCCGTCCCACGGGGCAGTGCTGGCGGCCAGGAGGCACAGCAGGGTGTCCTCACAGCTTCATTTTCTTCACCACAGGAATTGGCAGTGCTTGGTAGATTTTAGCTGAGTCCTCGTGAGTGACCAGCTTCACCCAGACGGGGCGGAAGCTGCCTTTGAAGCCGACAAAAGCCATTTTTTCTGCAAATCAGAGCAAATGTACTTGGAGTGTGCCAGGACTGCACCAGAACCCCCCCTGTGTGAGTGGCTACACCCATGGCTGGAGAGGTGCAGTGCACAAGAGCCAGAACAACACACACACCTCAGACGGAATCATGCCAAGAGCTCGTAGAGCTGACTGGAGCAATGTTCATATGGAGATATATTCTAGTGAAATATGGGATGCTCAGTATGCTTTGCACCATCAAGTCAGAATGTTTCCAGAGAAAACCAGGTTAAAATGAGCTCAGACAAGTAAAAAATCCTGGTTTGGGGCATTTAGTGGGGGAAAAGGTACAATATTCCTACTATTGAAAGGTCTTTTTATTTAAAATTAATCTGGAAAGTCAAACCCCCTGAATTATTTACTTCTAAGAACAACTGCCAGAGTTCTTTTTCCATTTACAGTTTTAAACTGAGCATGTTACCCAAAGCTGCAGTGGATACAACCTTTCTGAATAAACAAATTACTGGTCCCAGGATGTTTGAGCACATGCTGACAGAAGCAAGCAAGGCGAAGTTTAGAAGCAGAAAAAAAGGTCCCTTTACTGGAATCATGGGGGGTTAGAACTGAGTTTTTAAAAAGTGGTTACCTTTTAACCTAAAACCCTCTCCTGCTCCAAGTTTCTCCAGTACTTTAGTCCATGGTCCTCTTGAAATGAATCTTCCTTTAGATGTCACCAGCACTATGGAGCTGAAGGAAACAAAGATGTGTAAATGGATGGAGAGTCAGAACACATTCCTCGTTTGTTTGTCGTGAGCACTGCTAACTCCTGCCTGTGTATCCAGACACCCCTGAACTACAGTGGCTTCAGCTTTAATGGTTTTCAATGCTTTCCAACAGTTTGGTCACAGATTATTTTTCCAGTCATGCAAAACTCATTACAAAGCAGACAGAAGCCACTTTTTTAATTTTTAAACATGGCTTTCTAGGAAGATTTAAATGTTTCCAACCTGCAGTTCTATCCTGCTTTGCTTAGCAAGACCTATCTTCTCCCTGGGATGCTCTTGGCATGTCTCAAGTAATTTCCTGTTCTTTCATTAGCAGATTAAACCTGAAGAAATTCACTTCTCTGAGACTTTTTTTGCCCTGATGCTTTTCCTTTCAGTGTGCTTCTCTTTAAAAAGTGTATTAATATTATTACTACTATTCCAAAGTGTATTAATATTATTACTACTATTCCTGACCAGGAATTGGATTTAGCCAGGATTGAAATTGGGTTTTTTGTAAAGCAGGATGATGGCCTCTCTGAAAAGACTTCTTTTTTTTTTTGATGAAAGAAAAGTGAGCACCTACCATGCTTCCCTGAAGTAACTACTGTGATGTGATTTTTGCAACCTCTAGAATTATTTAAGACAATAGAAACACATCTGACCCCACCTGCATGGACCTCTGCTCAAACTTCCCCCAAGTCTCTAGAGTGGATGCCAGAACAATATCCTGTCTATCTGCCCACAGCTACTTCAGATGAGTCATCAAGGCACTCATATTTGTATTAAATGTTACATATCAGAATCCAAATCCAAACAGATTTAACGATAATTAAATATATTCACTTCCCACGAGCACTCCACAAGCTAATGTGGGAACAACCCCTTTGGTTAATGAGTTTCTCTTGTGGTTCCAATTCTCCTTCCAGCAGAAGAAGCCAATTGCCCTCCAAGATGCAGGAACATCTATTGGCTACTAACCACCTCTTTCCAAAACTCTGCATTCCTGGCTGCCTGTACTTAAAATACAAAAGAACTCAGCCTTTAAGTCTGTGCAGGGGAACGTGCAAAGGGGAATGTATTTTATTAGTGGATTTATCTGCAGTGTGAGAGAACATACAGGCAGTAAAAAAATGCAAGCTGTGCACATCTGTATAGATCAGGGCTTTGTGAATTTAAGCCTGCAGTTTGTCTGTAACCCACAACATAAACATAGCTCTGCAGTTTATTAATCACATGCAGCTCTGCAAATTATCTGGGGCTCAATCAGTCCCTAAATCAAGGAGTTTGCATCCTGCTGCTGCCTGCATGTCCTGCACACATTTGGGCTCTTTTGGAGTCACCAAGCACAAAAATACATTGTTGGGTGTCTGCCCCATTTTGGGTGATAAAACCCAGGGAAAAAATGAGTGTTATGCAGCATTTTGTACATTGCACCTGAGTGACAACAGATTGTTTACTCACTGATCTTTGATGTTGTTGACATAGTTTTCTATCTGTGCTGGGATTCCTTGTAGAATGGAGTTTTTGAATGTTACTCGATCAACAACTTTTCCATGATGTCCATCAATCACAACCAGTTGGATACCCTCATCAGTGAGGAAAAACCTGACACCGTCAACCTGGACAGGGGGAAAAATACTCTTGATCTATCACAGTAACACAATTGCAAACAACCACCTGTAGGAAGCACCGATAGTCCTGAGTCATGGGACTGCTCTTTCCATCAAAAGGGCAAAATTCCAGGTCTCTGAGGTCCTGTCTAGTAGGACAAGATACACCTTTTTTTTTTTTCCCCCCCCAAAATACAAAGCAGATGTGACCTAACCTCCATGGTAACTTTGTAAGCAGATTTTCCATGAAGATGAAGCAAATATCTTAGAATTGCACCCCATTAAGTTCGTTGAGAGGATTTGCTCACCTCAATGTATGCAAAGTCATCCTTTAGGTGGAAGTACTGTTTCTTATACGTTTCTATTTTCACTTCTATTAGGTGGTCCTTGGTTTTCTGTTTGCAAAATGAAAAAAAAAAAGATTTTCTGGTGAGGATTTCCATTACCTAAACACTGCATTTTCAATGAAAACATTTTAAACATTGAAATTCAATCAACAGGGAAGCTGTGTAATAAGCACTGATTCGCCAAATTAAATTGCTAATGGAACTGGGCACAATGGTAACCTCTCTGCTCATCCTGTCACCAGTTAAATTGTTTCACCAAATGGCAGAGTGATTCTCACTTTGCAGAAATGACACATAATTCTCCGAGGCTTTGCTGTGCATTCCTCTTTCAAGGGTGATAAGTGAAAAAAAACAAATAACAGACAAATACCCCACTTCTTCCCCCAGAACCAGACTGGATACAGGAGACCATGTTGTGCATTATATGAATGAGAATAATTCAGCTCAACTATGCAGTTCCCTGTCTGACACTGCTGTTCTTACAGCCTGGAGGAGCTGAATCACATTCACTGTCTTCCAGCTCATCAGTTTTCACCCTGTGCTTTCAAGCACAGCACATCACATCAGAGCCCCAAAAGACCAAATATCCAACTCCAACCCAAGCCTCGTGTGGCTCTCTGCACGTTGCAAGAATCTGTTTCATATTATTTCACATGCCTGGACCACTTCAGAAAATCAGGCAGAGCATATAACGACCCTGGCACAAAGATTTTCTGTCTGTGGGCACATTATGAGCCAGAACAACAGATTTACATGAGCCATAATTCTGTGGTAAGAAATCAGCTGCTTTACCAGCTGTGCACTGGAGAGCTTCTTTGGCATTGGCACTTCCACAATTGGAGTCTCGATGTACTTGGGGTAGGCTGTGGCCTCACAGTCGCTGACCCCAGCGGTCTTTGGGATCACAGCTTTGATTCTTATTCGTTCACAACCCTTCACAGAGCAGAAAGCAAATTTCTCCTTCTCATTTTGAGCTTTGAGTTTCAGAAACAGCAGCCTGCAGGTGGGGGAAAAAAGCAAACAGTATCCTTCAAACTTTTGTGCAAAAAAATACTGACCCCCAGTTCTGACGGACTCCTTCCTATGCTTTGCAATAATTTTCATTGCAACACTTGGCGCCGTGTTTTATAGTGCCCAACATCCCACATGAAAATAAAAGGGAACACTCATCTCAGAAATGCTTTAGGGGTCTCAGGGAAAGTAAAATGGAGAAATCAGATAGTACCTGAATTCCCTTTGAGCTCTGTTCTATAGTGATACCTATATGTAGAAACACATGCTCTGTATTTTAGATATTTCTTTCTTTCCCGTTATTTTAATACTTTTAAAGAAAGTAACAGGCTTTACATTTAGTTCCTATGCATCCCTGTCATGGTGTTTATAAATGGTTGCTGCTCAAAATAACAAGGCCTGTGCATGTCTTGGTCTGCTTTTCTTTTTTTCTTCTTTTTCTTTTTCTTTTTCTTTTTCTTTTTCTTTTTCTTTTTCTTTTTCTTTTTCTTTTTCTTTTTCTTTTCTAATATGTATTCACTCAGTGAAGCATTTCCCAAAGTGATCAACAGTGCAGCAGAGGCTGTGAATGACTGCCAGCCATGGGAGTCCGAGGAAAATTAAACACTGGTCACATTCCTAGAAAACCTTCCTGGTTTTGTTGTGATCCCCTCCAGTGGCGTTAGCCAAATGGCTCACAATTCCTGCAGCATTCCCAAAGCAATGTCCCAAATCAGCAAAGCCTGTTATCTTACCCAGTGTCCTCATCCCAGTAGTAGTAGCCTTTGGTGGGATATCTGTGCTCCAGTTTCTCCATTTGAGACGTTCTGTAAAAGGTCCCAGTTTTGTATGTTTTCTTCAAGAGACGGTTATGGATGTCTGAGAGAATGGAAAATGTCGTCCCTCTAGGATAGCAAAACCCTACTTGGATCCAGTCATTCCTAAAAATAGCAAAGACCCACATTGTAACAAGTCATAATATAACTATTATTTTCCTGGGCATGCTGGAAGCCAAACTAAATAATTCACAATAAGTTTTTTCCTGGCCAGTTAAAATTTGCATGGTTTAGAATGGATCAATGCAACGTAAATTAGACATAACAACCACGGGTTAGTTAAGCAATGCAGGTCAGGTCTGCTCCTGGCTTCTACACCTGTGACTTCCATGCACCAGGAATGAATTAGCTCTAAACTTCCAAAAATGAACTGTGTTATCCTGCAGGGCTTCCTGGGGGAGGAAACAGGAATCTGAGATGTCTCATGAAAAGATGCTGAACCCAATAGACTTCCTGTAACGAGGATGTTCATTCTGCAAGGGCCCACGAGGTGATGACCTCACCCATTAAAAATGTGCAGTTACATGGCTGGGCTGGAATGTTGGAATTCAGATCACTCACTTGTTGAAGTTGATGAGCCATATGGCCAGCTCTTCAGGGGCCGTCTTGTCCCAGTGGATGGTGTAGCCTTTCCTCAGAGTTATAACTGGCTGATACTGCTGGTAATGAGTGCTTTTGCTCAAAGCCCCTTCCAAGTAGAGTGGGCGATTGTGGTAGTCATTTTTTATTATTTTCATTTTCAGGTTGACTGGCTTGTAGGCTTGGATGTATATCTAGATGGAAAAAAAAAAAAAAAAGGAAAAGATCACCAAGGGTTTAATGAACTAGTGAAAGGTGCAGATACTCAGTAAATGAGAGCTGGTGCAAGCCCTGTGTGCTGTACACTAATGTTCAATTCCTTAGGTTTCCATTTCCACAAAACAAACTGTTTTCAGGGGAAAAAAAAAAAAGGCTCATTTCCTCATCCACTGAGTTCAAGTGCATGTGCCAGAGGAGGCTGCAGCAGGGCTGAGGTATTCCACAGCATCCTGCAACCGTTCAGCAGCAGCACAGTATCTGCCTCAGACATCTGACCTGTGCTGAACAAGGACCCTTCTGTCTGGATTTCAGCAGCCTGAAACCCAGCTCAGTGGTTAGGAATTGGCCACAGTGGCACTACACAGAAAAAAACCCCAATAGTTGCAACACCCAAGACAAAATCAGGCGCTCTCAGCGGAGAAAAGTGAGGACTCTCCTGGCAGCAGCACTCAGGGCTCCTGCGGTGGCGAGAATGGTTTGGTGGTCACACACAGGATGAAAAACCATGAAAGCTGAAGTCTAATTTCGACTGATCAGCACATTTCCCATAACACTGTGGGCAGCACTTCCCTCCATAAACCTGGGAAAAATAACCAGCCAACAGCCCGTGGATTTATGAATATTAATCTGTGAATGCCCATGGAGCTCTCAGGAGGCTGCAGGCAGAAGTTGTTGGAGCTGTCAGCAGCCAAGACCAAAGTTCCTGAAAATGTTTCACAGCATTTCTCATGTTCAAAGCCACCTGTGCAGACATGCTGATAAAGAAACACTGAGCAGCCTGGAGAAAGTCCATTTCTAAAGGTCGAGCTTTGCAGTGCCAAGAAATTTAAAATAAACCGAAGTGATAATGATACTGCAAGGTAAGCAGCCTTACCTGTGCAAAGTGTCCACTGCAGATGGAACCTCTCCAGTCAGGCACGTCAATGCAGTCAGGGTGCTTGATCAACCAGTTATCTTCTTTGATCAGGTACGAGCCTGGATATTCTGACACAGAGCCATCTACGTCATGAAAAACTGATGTTTTGTCACCATCCATATCCAGATCATTGAACCAGGGGCCAGGTTCTCCAAAGAAGACTCTTGATGTAATCTAAATAAAACAGTGGAACACATTTACATCTCCAGAAAGGAATTAATCACTTAGAGTACAAGAAAAGGATGCCTTTGGTCACCACAGGATTCTGGAGGAAGGTTCAGGAGACAGGGCAATTTCACGAGAGCCACTTCACTCTTTGTTTGCTAATGCAGTTTTAAGGTTCCAAAGCCACACGAAGTCATTCCAATGTGGGGAACAGTCAGTGACCTCCCCTGGGAAATGGCTGATCAGGCAATTTCCAACTGATATTTTTATCCAGCGTAAATAAATGCCATGTCACCAGCCTGCCTCGTGCAATGTGAGAGTGACTGACCGACACTTTTAGGGGAATTTTGCTTTTCCCATCACATTTGGCACTAGTCAGCACTTTTCCTGACCTGTGGGCAAGACTGCTAATTTTCTGAAAATTAAGCAACACAAATCATTTCAGCCCCACCACTTTATATATTTATTTGTTTGTAATGTTTGGCAGTTGGATTTAACAGCTGCTGAAGGTGAACCTCAGCAAAGCACTTAGCACATATTTGTGCAGAAAAATACAAAAATAGCTCAAAAGCACAGGCCCCAGGACAGGTTCAGACCAGCACCCAGAGGTTCATAGTGTAATTCAAAATTTGGTAAACCATTTTTGGCTGGACTCTGCTCTCATTTACGTCTGCAGAACTGGAGTCTGGAATAACCCTGCTGTGCGGGGTTGCAGAATTACCCTGCATCAGCTCAGTTTCACTGGCTACTCCCCAAAATCAGTATTTTCTGCTTCTAGGTCAGTCAGGCCTTTCAGAACAGACTTCCTTCTGTTGTAGCTTTAATATTATACTGCTGTTGAAAATAAAGGGGCAGATTCTTCAGCTTCTGAGTTTTACAGAAATGGAAATTGTTTTCGCTTCAATGTTGCTATTTTTGCTTTCTTTTTTTTGCTGTGAACCTGACAGAGAATTGTATTTTCCTGTTATTGCACCCATCCAACTTCTTTTCTCTTGTTGTTGTTAAACTTCTTTAAGAAGCAGTATTTTAACAGAGACAATGGGCAAGACCTTATGTTTTCCCCTTTTTGCCCACAAGCCCATTTCCAAATTTTCCAAGGCAAAAAGGGGTTTCTGAGTGGGGTGACTCACAGGGACATCCTCGAAGTGGATGCTGGTGACGTTGTTGTTGGGGCAGCTCTGCCAGGCGTTGTTGAGGCGGAAGGCAAGCGCGCTCGTGTGCCGCCCGTCCAGCGCCGCGAACTTGCGGAACGTGCAGTTCTGGACATTGATGGGGCCGTCGTAGAACTGAATCCCTCGGATGGGAAAATCCCTAGAATGCGTTTGGAGGAGACAGAGAGACTCGGTCATGGCACGTTAGCGTCGACAGGAAATGTATTCTAGACACGCACAGTACCACAGCACTTGTTTCTCGGCCGCTTTCATTTCTCGCAGCCCACAGGGTGACTCTTAAGTTCCTGCTTTGGAAGAGAAGGGATTTCCCTCCTTTTTAGCTCTGTGAAGTCCTCTTATCCTTGCAGTTCAGCTCAAGTTCTCTCATGTTGAACAGATCATCTTTATTTAGTCTGTGCTCCTCCAGGGAAGGAACTTACAGCAATGCCAAAGCATTGACCTAGAGATGAATAAATTCGTGTTTGCCATCAGAAATGAGTTCTGCAGCAGTGAAACCTGAAACTCAGCAGAGCTGTGCAGACTCCTTGGGCTGAGGAATGGCAGGGCTTAAAGAAGTCCCACCACATCTTTCAAAGGGACTTGGAAAGAAACTGCAAATCAATTGCAATTTAAAAAAATGTTTTTGAGAACAAGGAAAGATCCTGCAACCTACAGGGCTAAGGAGAGTCAAAGGGGCAGATTACTGAACCTCTATCAGCCTTTTCTGATATCATCTGCAAGGTAAAGAAGACACCATTTTCACACCAATTAAGTGAACAAAATGCTTAAGCTCTTTTAGAGGCTGAGATAAAATGTCTCGAATTTCATGTATGATAAATAAATTTGATCTCTTCCTCATATGAATGGCTGCCCTTAGAGAATTCCTGCCTGCTCCAGTGCATTTTTTCTGTCTGAGCTTCTGCATACAACATCCAAGATGAGATATGTCCACATATATATGCGTAAAGGATATTAGGAGAGGCATGGCAGATTGGGTTTTCATTATTGCTGTAGTTAATAATAAGCCTCTAGCATTTCACTGCTGACAGCAAAACTGAGGCCGTAATACAGCAGAGAAACATCAGCTGAGCTGTTTGTTCACTGGGGGGAGAATTTGGTCTTTAGGAAGCAAAACCATTGCACTTGCAAACCAATCTGTAGGACGAAGGTGTAGGAAGAGGCCACACATGAAGTTCACTGCCATTTCAAAACTGTTTAACAAAGGCATCAATGTCCTTTGCAGGAGCAAAAGTAACAGCAGCACTGAGCACATCCATGACCACGGTTGAAGCCTAGGAAGGGACTTGTGTGAGCCTTCCCAGCAGCTGGTGGGGACTGTCACCTTGCCCAGCACCGCTGATCACACCCACAGAGGTGCCCCACGAGCTCAGAGTCCTCTTGCTGTCCTCTCAAATCCCCTTGCAGAGGGGAAGGGGGAGGAAAGAGGAGCTGGATCTGTCTTGGCAGCCTGTGAGGATGTACCTGCCAGCAACAGCTGCACAGTGGGGACTCTGGGATCGGGAGACATGAAATGAAATCCTTTCTGTGTAATGGTTATTAAACTGAGGAAACCACCCTGGGCTGGAGTTTGTGCTGGGAGGGGAGCAGGGAGTGCTTTGATGTGCTGAGCTCAACTCACGGGCCGATGGGCAGGGTTCTCCCGCGGTGATCCAGACCCCCAGGTCCCCAGATCTCGTTGTCCATCGTCTCGGTGCCCAGGTTTCCGCTCTCGCCGACAAACAGGCTGTTCTTGATTTCTTGCTTGGAGCCGTCGTCGTGAGGGAAGGTCCCACCACTGAGAGGAAAGGGCTGGAGGTGAAAGGGCTGCTCACACCCACTGTGCCCAGGCTGCCACACAGTCTGTGCCACACTTACCTCGCCAAGGTCAGGCCAATGCCATTGTCAGCAAACCTGCAAGAGAAGAGAGCTGCTTCAGGAGAGATTTGGGTTTTCTTTGGTTTATCATGTCAAACTATAACAGGAAAGACAATGCAGGACAGCAGGGATTAATTTTTATACAGTGCTCAGGGGGGACTCAAGTTTTTCCAGGTTTGTTCCCTGTCCAGTTTTGGAGGCTCTCTTTTGGCCCATCTTGCAGTAAATGCAGATCACACGAAGCAGCAGACATGCACCTGATTGCTCCAGCTGGGGTTGAGGTGGTGATTACTAGCCATAGTTTACTTGCCTGATAAAGCTTTATCCCTTTGGCTAATGATCACACACTTTTCTCTGTTAGGTAAAAAAATCATGCTCCTTTCCCACTCCAACCAGCTTTTATTATTTAATGATGCTTTGCCTTACGCACTGTGCTTCCCTGTCTTCATGGCTCACAAGCTGCTTCCATAAAAGAGCTTTGCAAAGGGAACTGGGATTAAAAGAGAGGAGCTTGGCTTGACAGGAATACAGAGATCAAAGCTTCCTTATTAAAAACAGAAACAATTAGAATATTTTTCTATTTTGCTGAAGTTTCAAGGTAAGACAAATCGCAGCTGTTGGTCCATGACTCCTGCTTATAGAAAGGCTACAATGAACTGATAGTTTGAGCCAGGCTCGATGGTGTCTTCACACCAGCACTGATTTGGGAGCAGATCCCCTCATGGTTCTGCTGTCTGTAGGTGGCAGCCCTTCCCACCTTATGGCCTCCTTGCTTCACTGCAGGCCACATTAACACCGGCCTGCTTAATGGGATACATAAGTCTTTCTGTAGCAATTGAAATGGAAATGACTCTGGCTATAAAGACAATTACAGTTTGATGGCTGCTTCCTCCAATTCACATACACTCGGATTTGCTGCTGGAAACTCATAAAGCACTCGGTGTTTTAGCACCCTCCACACGCTGCCTTTGCTCCATCAGCATTGCTAATGTCCCAGTGACCTGATTGGGACCTGTGAGGACACCCCACTCTGGCCATGGAGAGGGCTGGATAATTGTGGGTCATAAGAAACACAAAATTTATTGCTCAATATGACGTTTCTGACTGTTCTGCTACAGTCCCTTTCTCGCCAGGTCACTATTGCCAGCTCATCCCACTGGCTGCTTTTAGAGGTTTGGGTCACCCGAAGGTAAGGCAGCTCTGGCTGGGAACTGGACACCAGATATCAGCGTGGCAGCTGTTCCCACCAGGGTTATCACAATATGCCTCATAAAAGAGCTTTTTTCCTTTCCCTCCTCTTTGTTGAGATTGATGTCGGGAGCCTGGCTCAGCAAAAGAAACTGCAGCAGATCATCTGTTTTCGAGTGCAAAACAAATATCTGCTCTGGCCAGTGCAGGAAATGGCCTTCAAAGAGCACAACATGCACTTGCCCAGACTCTCTCCCTTGCTGCTGCGATGCATAGTTTTATGTCTGCTTCATCGGTACCTGCTTGTTCAGCATAACTCTGAACCACATAAAACTGATCTGTGACCAGGCTGAGCCAGGAAAGGTGGTGCATTTCACTGATTTCTTTTCAAAACACCTCATTTTTAATGTAAAAAACCCTAGGTTTTATTTTCAGTTGTTTGCCTCCGTGTGTCTGTGTGTGTGTATTGTGACCATTTTTGAATGCTGGTCAGCATCACACAGAGGAACAATCTGAGGGATCCTCAGCTCAGGCAAAGCAGGTTTTGTTTGCGTAAAATAATGCCTGTGGTGGCTTAACATGTCATCTTCATTTCAATCTTGGCCATGCGAAAGGTGCAAAGCGATATAAATAGTCTGAACCACAGCTATGCTCGCCATAAACACCAGGCTGAAGCCTGAGAGTTGAAATAAGGCAAAACTCACTGGCAGTTGTCCAGCCACACATCTCCACCTCGCAGCCAGGCCCCGTGATCCTGATTCTTGTAGGCAATAAAGCGCTCAATTATTGCAGGTTCCCTGGGCTTCAGGGGATCAGCATCCTTGTGTGGGCTGTACCTGCAACCAGAAGAGAGGAAAGGTTGGCGAGGGAAGGTGGTCTTGCTCCCTGCGTGGCCCTGCTGAACATCTGGTTTGGGCTAACTCGGGAACAGCTTTGGGACCACAGTCCATCCACGTAGCCTGTCTGGCCAAGCTGTGATGGCCAGACCCAGCTGCCAAGGGAAGGAAGGTCCAAGCAAGGCGGCTGTAAAGACCTGCTCCAAGTTTCCTTTCACCTTTCTGGTGTTGTATTGCTGATATAATGCTGAAAGCATGGAAAGTTTGCTATTGCTCCCAAAAGTTTGAGATTTTTTTTTAAACCCTTACTGTTATCCTTTAGCATATTCCTGTTATTTAGATAAATATCCTTTTGTTTTCCCTTTTGAGCATTCTTATCTCCTAACTCTGGCTATACTGTGGCCATGAGCACCCCTGCCAAATTCTTCTTGCTGTGGAAAGCAATTAAAAAAACTTGGAGAGGGGCTGAGAGTATGTCCTTCACAACTCCCACTACACAGGACACACGTACAAGATTTATTAACCATGAAGGTCTCAGTATGATGAAATACTGGCCTGATTTGGTGAAAAAAAAGCAGACAAGAGTGGGAACTGCAGCAATGTGTGCCCTCAGCTGCTCCCTGACAGCCACTGCTTGGGCCACAGGATCTGAGCAAGGTGATGCTGAGCGTGGCTGGCATTTGCCCTGTCCTGAGGCACTGCTCTCCTTTCTGCTGTTGGAGGAGCATCTTCCATCACACTGCACAGCTTAGAAAACCTGACAGATGAGTATCCAACTCAGTGCCAGCAGCGGATGGTCCAGAGATTAAAATTCATTCCTCACCAATGGAGAGTGAGGCCAAGCTGTCAAATTGCTAACAGATATTCAATAGCACTTTGCTTTGCTTAATAAGCCATCATATCAATCTAAAACTGAGCATCAGGCTGATAGGGTTCCAGTAAATGAATATTGCTTTGGCAGCTTCATCACTGTGAATTTACTTTCAGCGAGAGGTTTAGTATCAGCTCATGTGAATTCCCCAGGCACTGTTAAATACAGATATTTTGAGATGGATTCCAATTTCATTCACATCCGTGATAACTGGAGGAACACTACAGGGTACAGAATTTGACTTGGACATTTAATGCTGTAACTGAATGCAGAATATTCTTCCCAGCTCTGTCACTGTCCAGCCTAGCTCACAGTTTGCCCCAGACAGCACAACTATAGTCATTTATTCAGTTGCCCAGTCCTGCCACGCAGAAAGTAGGAAATGGAATAAATAACCTGAGCTGCAGCCTATGCTGGTGGGTAATCCCCGAGCACAACCACGACTGCATTATGAATTGTTTGGCTTCCAGGGGCTGTTCCTGCCCTTGTATGGCAAGGGAGAAATTGCCTTTTGTAACCACTTTACTGCGCTTGTGGCAGCAGGCACTTTCCCAAGGCACTTGTTCAGCTGCATGGAAAAGCAGCATCAGGCTCCAAAGAGCAGGCTGCTCTTAAGTTATTTTTTTAGCAGCTACTTTCACTGTTGAATTAATCACTTCAATTAACTAAACATTAAAATAATGTAAATAACACTCACTTTTGAACATTTTTTAGCATCAACTGCTAGCCAGGGTGCTGGGGTGATGTGGATCACTGATATCTGAGCTCCTGGCTAAGCTCCCCTGGGGAGGAAGACTGATCCCACCCCTGTAATGCTTGCCCAGTGCATGACTACAGTAGCCTGGGTAACCTGCACCCCAGAGATGGAAAGGAGAAAAGGATAAAGTTGTCATTCTCCCCTGCTGAGCTGAGGCTTTCAGCAGGTTTCTCTTCCTTACATGGTTTCTTCTGTCAAGAAATGCAGTTGTGGGGAAATGTAGGTTAGGTAAAATTGGTGGCAATCAGTCTGTCAGGAAAGAAAACTCTGAAACTTGAGAATATTTAAGTCCTTTTATGTGTCTGGGGGTTGGTAACTAAATTAAGTGCCAGACTCAACCTCTAATGAGATAGTGGGGTGCAAGTGCAATCCTTACATCAGCCGCCTCTGGGGCCAGCTCTGGAGAAAACTGGGAATTCTCAGAAGCCACCAGGCCACAGTGGGTGTGCTGATATGATACAGTCTATAGAGAGGTTTCCAGTATTTCTAAATTACTCCATTACACCACACAGAGGCTGTGCGCAGCAGCAGAAGTCAAGGATCGCTGTGTGTATTTAATTGTGATTGCTATTGCAGTGTCAGATTTGGAACTAGACTGAAATCTGAAATCAAAGCATGGGCCCCATGACTTAAGCACTCCCTGTTCAAGCAGGTTCTAAAAGAATTAATAAAATCAATAGTATTCCCAAGAAATACTTAAAATTCTTGTTCTTAAGAAACTCTTGCAGCAAGTTCTGCCCAGAGGAACTGTTGACCAGGCAGTGAATTTTCTTGCTTATCTAAAAAATTCGAAAGTCAATGGAACACCCTAGAGCAGATGCAACATCCACGCCAGCTCAGCTCAGAGCTAAAGAACGAGGACAAAATGGAAGGGTGTGGGTGTTGAGGGTTCCTTATAATGGAAAATGCAGAGATGAAGTTAGAAATGGCAAGGTGTATCTAAGTGAAAACCTTTCCTCAAAAAGAACCACCCCAAAGGCATTGCAATGATTCTTTTGAGCTTCCCTGGGGCAATTTCATAGTTTTTAGTCAGTGTTTTAGAGAAGTCTTTTTCAAACCAAAGTATGCAAAAAACACTTTACCTCCCAGAAATCAGTGTCAGGATAGGTCTTTTGTCCTTGGCGGAGGCTGGAGTGGTTTTAACGCCATTATCAATGATCATTCCAGCCTAAAGGAAAACAGAAAAGCAGTATCTCAGTATGTTTGTAAATTTTTCAGTTCTCTCCACATCCAGACTCTACCTCCAATTTTTCTAAGCCAAAATCACTCACATGATGCTAAGAACAGCTTCTGTTAATGGCATGTGTAACAGCCAGGACTATCCAGATTGAATTTACCCCCCAAAATTGCTGCAAATTTCCAGAGCTGCACTTTTCTCTTAACTGCATGTATTCCCATACACATGAACCCTCTGCTTGAGTCTGAAGCCCTCAGTAACACACAGCCCCACAACATGGCACACTAAAGAGTAAACAAGCAGAGAAGGCGATTAGGCACAGCGGCCGTATTTATCCCTCTAGAAGCTGTTCAGTTAATTGCCAACATTGGCAGTGGAGGTGTATAATTAGACAAGCTGCCAATAGATGCTCCTGGAGGCAGTATTTTAGGAGCACAGAGGCAGGGAGGCAGCCTGAGCAGAGGGGAGAGCCTCTCTGGATGCCGGAGAGCCAAGCGGAGCAGGTGCTGGCTGGCTCCGAGTGCTCCCGCGCCAGCCCGCGAGCTGCCTTATCTGCAGACATAAACAAGCGTGCAGGAGCTCTGAGTGAAGCACAAAGCACTAATAGCTTGCAGGCCCAGAGAGCTGGAGCGAGGGGATGGTGCTTTTTCTGTTTTTTCCGCTCCCGTTGCGTGCGGACTCACGCGGTAGTTGGAATGCGCGCGGTTGTTGGAGAACTTCCCCATCGGCACGTGCTCAGAGTAGCCAGGGGAATACATTCCCGCCGAGGGGCCCGTCGGCACGTGGTGCAGGACAAACCAGAAGCCTGTTTCCTGAGAAAGAGAAAGGACAGCTGAGACTTTGCTGGTCTACGCTAGCCCCAGGAGATCTCAGCAAAGCCACAAGATTTCGGCACAAATCGCAGCCCATGTAACGCCCTACAGCAAAGAGTTTAACGCACGTGAAAATTGGCATTCACCCTCCTGCATCTTCAGGGTGCCTTGTATTAAGTTTTGGCATCAATATTCAAGCATAAGTAGGACTTTTGAAACTCAAAAATCAAATAATTTTTATTTAGTTGCCTAAAAATTTCTCAAGGAGTCCTAATCTAAGTACTCAAGATTTGGCAGCTTTGGAAAGGCCACACCTCTCTGGTTTAGGCTTGGTTTTCTTGTTTTTATAGCTTCTCAGGACAATAAGGGCTCCTGATGAGACCAAAAATGCCTGTGGAATTACCATTAGGGCTGACTGAAATTTCAGAGCACCATTACTGTATTGCAATCAACAAAATCATTGCCAAAGGCTTCTCTGGGATGCCGCAGTCACATTTATTTAATTTATCCAGGCTGCACACTGTGAAATTTTGTTCAAGCCATCCAGCTCTAGAAAGAGCAAGTGACGAGAAGTGTAGAGTAAAAGGAAAAACATTACTTTTATTGGTGCCGCCAGCCACAATAATGTGCGTCTCAATCAAGCGGCTTCAAAAATGTCTGTGTCACAAAAGCAAGTTTTATTCCAGCGAGAGCCTCTCTCAGCCTTGCAGGGTGTAACTGGCCAGACCTGTTACCGAATAAGAAACTCATGCACTCACTTCAGATCCAGCAGCTGCGCAGTTGATGAGGTTATTGTGTGGGTTGGCTATCCAGAAGGTGGACACGGCACTGCAGGTCAGGAAAACAAAGAATAACGTGAAAATGACACTTTGAGCACACACCAGTCACCCATCAATGCCCCCAGTAGGGGCAGGGCCGATACCTCCCCAGATAAGGGGTCCTGCCTAGGGGCAAAAGGAATGTGTATTTTCTTTCTCTTCTCATACCTTGTGTCCTCTGTAGGTTGACAGAGAACATGGCCTTATCTTTTTAAACGCCAAGTATTAAATGAGGAATTTCGACTGCAGTTCCAAGCCTGCTGTGAAGCTGTCAGATGTCAATCATGTTTTCTGATAAGGTAAATATGTTGTTGCACAAGTCACAGAAAAGAACTTTGCCCCCATATAAGCTCTCAGGTTCATTAGAGACTCGCTTAATCAAGGGACCCAATGAATTGCCTCTTAAGAGCTTTTGAAGTGTACCCCAGTGCCTGCCTTTTCCAAGAGCTGCTGTGGTTCATTAACTTTATTTTCTCCCACCCTCCTGCACATTTCTTTTGGGACAAAAGCACTCCATTTGTCTAATGCACATAAAAGACTCTTAATTGAAAGATTCCCGTCAAGGAGGAAAGATCAATCCTTCCCTGTCCATCCTGTGACATACAGCATTCAATAACCAACAGGCACAGGGAACTTCCAGCACCTACAGCCAGCAGACTGGCCCCTAAATTTGCTGGGTGAGATTTGCCCTTCTGCAGGGGATAAACCTTATAGAACCCTTATGTCTACTTTAATCTTGTCATGTGGGACTTCACAGAGGCTTTAGGCCAACTGATTTTGCTGATGCATTTCCGTTTGTCTGACTTTATCAGGAAAACATAGCAAAATTTTTCTATTTTGGGCCCCGGACTGGCCTAGAAATAAACAAATTTGGATTATTTATAAACCACCTCCTGCTGCATAGGCAAGGGCAAGGACAGCGTATTTCCGCAGTGACCTGTCTTTCAGTCTGATCCCATTCCTCAGAGCCACATGGACTGGGCAGGTTACGGTGTCATTTGGCACAATCCTATTGTTTTCATTCCTAGGAACAGCTCCCTGCCTGCCTCGTCCAAGCCGATGGAGCCACAGCTGGCGCTCATCCCCTGCCCCTGCACTGGGACTCATGTTGGTGCACTCATGCACTTCCAGGCTGGATGAGCCCAGAGCAAAACAAACAGACCTTGAATTCTTTTATAAAGGAAAACAGTGCAGATCAAAGTACCATAATACCTTTCCATTAGAAAGCACTCGTTCATAGAATAATCTTCAAAATGACACACAAAATACGTCCCTGTGACTATTAAATGAATTATCAGTGGAAAATGAGGACAACGGCTGATTAACCCTTATTTTATGAATAGAGACATTAGGTGTATTTTATAAACAAACACGTATGTGAAAAAGAGCATTGCATGAATTCCTCTCTTTTCCTTGCCAAACTAAAAAGTTAAAAATATGTTAGAACAAAGCCTCGTTTGGTTTTTTTTTTTCTGAGAACAAAATGATGATACTGAAATCTTTTCAAAATCAGCTGCCATTTGAGATGAACACAAATGCCAGAACACAGTCCATTCTGAACTCAGCAACTTTTTGCTGAGCCACTGAGTTCAAGACTCCGCAAGGCGTAAGGCATGGCTGTGCACTTTGAAAGAAAAGTTTTAAATATTTTAGGTGGGAACCATTTCAATGGGCTTTATGCAAAAAATTTTTGCGTAGTACACCCTAAGTCTATAGGCATCTGAATAGTAGAAGGATAAAGATCCCAAGGAAATTGCTCCCCCAAATTCAGGGTGAACAGCCCAGGCCCCCACAGACGACTAATAATCACATACCCAGAACACTGTCTGTTATGGCTAAGTCCTGCAAGGAGAAGGAAGAGAAAAGGCTCCCACTCACCTACAGTCCTGCCTGGGTTTAGGGATGTACCCCGGGTAAGCTCCCTCGGTGATCAGCTTGCACATCCTGCTGTCGCGGTCGGAGGGGAGCAGAGTGCTGGGTTTGACCAGCAGCCCAAGGCAGTGGTCAAATGTGTTGCGCTCTTCTGGTCCATCCTCCGTGAAAAAGCAGTGGCCCAGAGCATCATAACCCACCACGTCCTTCACCTACGTGTGCAAAACAAAGGGCAGTGCTAAGGTTTTATGCTTCAGCCACTGCATAATTAGAACAAATTTTACAGCCATGGCATATAGGAGCCACAGCGCCCTTTTGAACTCAGGGTCTATAACCAAAACCAAAAGCAAGGTCCCTCTCAGCCCTCAAGAGCTTATAGTCTAAGCAATAATTCCAACACTTAATTAGAGTTTGTCATCACCTACGAATTCTCATTCCATTCTTTTGTTGGCCTGCGAAATCAGAGACTGTCTTAGCATGAGGCTGGAAAAAACACAGGGTGGGGGATGAAGAGAGGACCTTAGATGTCCAAATCACATCTGGGCTCATTCATCTTCATGTGCAGTTACATGAGCAGCTACATAAAATGCGACTCAAAAATGCAGCTGAGGTGAAAAAAATATTTTTCCAGGCTATCAGAGAGGCGGAAAGTTGTTTTCCAGACAGGCTGGCTTGTTTTAAGTTTGCCCTGGTCTTATTTTTCTAGTTGTTGACAGAAGCTTTACTTGACCCTGAGACAAATCAGCTGGCATTAATCAGTGCTGTTCTGGTTTTGGTTTGGATGCTGTTAACATCAGGACACCGTTGGTTGGACAGAACAACACCTGTCACACCCCTGGGAGATCAGAGCAGGGATGTGAGTGAAGCCTGAGGACAGGACTGGACGGGAAGCAACAACCCTTGGGCACACAGAAAGTATGTCCAGCAGGGCAGCTGTTAGTGGATATATCTGCGATATGGAAAATTATTCCAGGTCTCCATTGACTGGGGAAGGTCTGGATCTCCTGGGCTCTTTCCTTGCTGTTCCCATCATCCATCAATCACCTTGGAACGAGGAAATCTTCCTAGCAAAATTAACCTGCCATAAATGTGTTCCTCTAAATGCTTCTGATGAAACAGTGACTGTCAAGGGACAAAAGACAGTACTATGTGGATAGAAGACCTCTTCATCACGGTGCTGTTGAGAGACCTGGGCATTCAAGTGCTTGAGTTACTTTATAAACAGGCTTGAGGCTTCTTTGTCACCCTCATGCCTCATTCCCAAGGCAAGGAGCACCAATCGCAAATAAAATCCCAGGATTAGTGTTGAAATGACTAAAAATATGTTTTCACATGAGAAAAAACACTTTTCTTGCCAAATCCATTACCAGTTTACACCCACAAAGACTTCTATTATGTAGCATCCATGCTCCAGTGTAAATACTCAAATCTCTAAGCACAAATCATCACAGCAAATTAAACGCCGCTACAATGACCTGCAAAGTGATACATTCCTTTGAGCCACCTCACTGAAATTTACTGCTAACTTCCCTGGTCAAACAACATGATAGATTTTGCAAAGTTTAGGGTGCTTTATTTAGGTGTAGAACTTATGTACTAAACTGTCCTCCCTCAGAAGAATGAACTCTCCCAAGATTTGTAATGATAAATTTTTACAGAACAGAAGAACACTTCAGTAGAGTGAGCAACATTCAGAACAAGGTTTCCAACACGTAGAGGAAGTCTTTTAACCAGAGATGTCAGAATTCCCCAGAAACTGCAGCCAAATCCTCTCAGTCAGCTCTGATTTTTTTCCTGTGTGTGTTTTCATGCACAAGCCCACTACTAAAATGCTTGGATGGCAAACGAGATGCTTGTTCCAAAATCACTCTTTTAATGCATTTAATTTTTTCTTTGATTAAAACCTTGCTAATAGTCTATAATCTTACATTAACCATGAGTAATTTAGAGCCAGATAATGCCCTTCCTGGCAAAACAATCGCTGTGAAGTACAGCGGGATTAGTAAAAGCAGATACCACTGAAGCTGTTTGATAGCACAACCTCTTATGCCGTGAAATGCAGGTCTCCCCTGGATCCTGCCAGATTATTTACTGACCTCCATTTAATTTCCTTCCCCAGGGGCTGTTTTTATTTTAGCTTGTACACTGGGATCCAGCGGAGGGAGTGCGAATCAGAGCAAAGTTTCACCCCTGGGATTGCAGTGGTGTAATTAGGTGGTTTTTGGCCAATATATTAAAGAAAAGATTGGGTAACTATTGCATTTTAAAACAATAATTATGGGGAGAAACTAATTTCCACAGATTTGTTTCCAGAAGGACCCTCTGTGCCTTCCAGCTAATACAAATTTACAGACAAGTGCAGAATAACCCATCAATGAGGTGAGCTAATATTGAGAATAACTCCTAACAGACTGTGCAGACCCACAGAAAAATACCTGTCATCAGGAATAACTGGATACTCTTTTCTCTTAGACTTCCCATTATCTATGAGTGTTTCTGAAGTGACAAAAGTGACAGCAAAGCAAGCAGAGAAGCCTGCATGTAAATTACCAGCCTGATTTAATGACAGTAAAAAGCAACTGATGCCCCTCTCCAATTGATTAAAATGTTTGCAGAGGTACTCTACAGCTCTGGTGCAAGAAGCCCCTCTGAAATCAACAGCTTAATGTTGAGGACATCCCTAAGTGCTGTGCTATGCTGAGGTTTAATAGTCCAGCTAGAATTTTTATGACTATTCCCAAAGTGGGGTTTGTGCACATCATTAAGGCAAATTTTCCCTCAGCAGAGTATATTTTGGATCTACCTGATCTCAGAGGGAATGAATGTTACCTGGGGAAAGACAGAGCTCAGCTCTGTTCGCGCAAATGGTTCTCTTGCATGTACAAACAGGTGGTGCTGCCCAAGTAAAAAGATAATAGGCAAGTGGGAAATGTGTATAATAACTGCTGTAATCATCAGAGACCCATGTGGGTGTCTGTGAACATATCTGGGGGAGGAGGAAGAGGAAAGGAAGGAAATTAGAGTCAGAAATCAGACGAGGAGATGGTGGTGGGGTCACCTGATGAATCACGGCACAGAGCTGCTGTCTGCAGATGTGTATCAGAGCAATGGAACAACACCTCAGTGGTGCAAGGTTTGGAGCCCATTTTCTGTGACACAACTGAACAAACTCAATCAGATTGCTTTAGTTCATTGGGACTTTCTTTTCAGCCACCAGCAATAATGATGAGGTTTAAAAAAAAACCCAAACAAGTGTAAGTAGAGTTTCATATTCACATATTTTGATAAAATAAAATCACCAGGCATTATATTCTTGACTAACTAAGGTCCTGAATTATAAGATTTCTCTTGGGTGCCTTGACATGGAGGCAAAGTATGTCTGTTCAGGGAATTGTGGTTGTTCAATAACAGCAAGACAATCAAGTTGCTTTCATCAGCTACATCAGCCTGTCTAAATTTCACCCTTCCATCTTGGCTGGAAAAACTTGAGGACATGGATTCCTGTGCCACAGATCCCCCATGGCACAGCTGCTGCCCAGAGAAAGCGCAAGAGACAAAACTACCTCCAAATTCTCTGCATGAGCCCATCCATCTGACCGATAAGAAGAATGCCAGGCTTTGGGTATTTGGTTTGACAAGTTTGAAGTGCCAGGGAATGAAGCTCAGACATTAAATCCAGGAGCAGCTGCAGCTCGTCAGCAGCTGTGCAGCCCCTGTGCAGCCAGGGGAGGTGTTTATGGTGCCCCTGGTGACAGTCCATCATGGTGTGACAAATGAAACCTGCAATGCCACCCTGCACATTAATTGTGTACTCAGCCCCTGTGCTGGCAGCTTCAGATTGGGCAGATGCCACATGACCCTGAATGACTTATATAATTTACATGGTAGATTGTCTTTTTAAGCCAGAACCCACGTTCACTTGGTATGTTTTTAAGATCATGTTATAAACTTAGAACGACAGAGGTCAACCCCAAAACCCCAGATTCATAAATAGCAGAAAAAAGCTGCTCTGCTTCTGGAACCGCAATTTAAATGCCCTTTGTTCAACTGCTGTGCATTTTAATTATGCCTGGGACTCTCCCTTCCAAGGCTGGCACTTCTAGAGGTATGAACTCTTAATGCACAGTGACCATCCATGTTACAGCTGCCAATGATATGTTTCCACTTAAAACTCGGTTTTATATATAGTAGCAGGGCGCTCTACAGTGCAAATTCTCCTCTTCAGGGCTCAGACACACTTTTTTCCTTTTGGAATGCACTGCCATTTCACTGAATTGGTGAGAGTCCCTTGCCTAGAGAAACCCTGCACCTTTAAGATTTCCTTCTTGAAGATCATCCAGTCCCCCCAGACTCTTCTGCCCTTCAGGAGCTGCCTCCCAAGGGCCTCTGTCACCCAGGCTCCCAAAGAGGCCAAAGTCTGCCCTCTGGAAGTCAAGGGCAGCCGTTCTGCTGACCCCCTTCCAAGAACAGAAAGCTCTTACCATTTTGTGATACTATGCCCAAGACAGCCTCTAACCATTGTATCACCCACAAGTCCTTTTGTGTTCACAAACAACAGGTCCAGCATCCTTACCCCAAAAACAAAGGCACCCCTACATCTGAGGAGAATCTGAACATGTTCTTAGCATCTCTGGTTTACTGTAACTTGTCTGGCAATTATCAGTCATTCTACAGATTTATCCTAAAGGATTTCTGGTTTTGGAGTGCAACTTTAGCAAAACACAGCTCTGTGAGTGCCTAATGTTGTGACTGGCATTGCAAACCCAAACCTTTATTACAGGAAAGATGAGGCACACTTAAAGCTTCTGATTATCCTCTTTAAATAGCAAGCTCTGTTCTACAGAAAGAGCCAAGCACTCATTAGAGATGGGCTGGTCTGCAGACACTGCAGTGCCCAGACAAAGGCTCTGTCCACTCCGAGTCACACACAGCCCCCGGTGCCACACGGGCAGGTTGAGATACTCCTCGTATATCCAGGGTGGGAAGAGCTAGACATTGGTTTTAACAACAAAACATATCATCCTGCAATAATTAAGCTCCATTCATGCTATGAAGAAGTTTTTTTGCTGCTGCCTTTATCTCTAAGGCAGACCCTGGCAGCTCTTACCAGCAATCCATTGGATCCATGGACCGTGACGCAGCGGGAGAAGGTGTTGTGGATGGAAGTGTCTTTCACGTACGTTGGGGGATTGTAGCCTCCTTTCTCATCCACATCTCCAGCCATATGGAAATGAATTGGGTAATGCCCCATTGTCTGCTGGCCCATGTATTTCAGTTCTAGACCTTCAATGTGGGTAGCCTTAAAATCAAGACCAATCTGGAGAAAAAAAGAACATCAGTCAAGAAACACAGAAGTTTTTTGAGGGCAAGGAGGGGGAGCACAGGCATGGGAAGGGTTGCACTGTGGCTGCTAGAAAGATTTACTGTGCGCAGAGGAGTGTATGGCTGCAGGGTGAGGGAGAGAGGGGCACGGTGGCTAAGGAAAACAGAGGTGCACTTTGATTTCCCCACCGCTGCTGTAGATACATTTAATTTAATTTTAGAAGGAAAGCAACTTATTATTTTTCATGAGTCTCACCCAGCTGGGTTCAAATCAAACTTCCAGGGCTAAGCACCACCAAAATCTAGGGAAAACTGGGATTGGGATGTGGAGACTGTATCTCAGGTGTGTTGATCACCAGACTCATTGGCGGAGCAATGTCTGCAGGGGCATGACCTGCACTTCAAAGCCGAGGGACAGACAGCAGCAGGGGGGTGGACCTGCTCTACTGTGGGGAGAGGTTGTTTGCTCAATGGCTGATGAGGAACTTCTCCCTTCCTGCATCTTGACCTCCTCACTATGTGAAGGTGTGGCTGGAAGGAGGAAAACCCGAACAAAGCGTTCCAGCCCTACCTTGATGTGTCCACCAAAGGTGTCAAAATCAAAGAAGGAGCAGAGCTTGCTGCTGTACTCGTAGCACTGCTGCTCCATCTCACCCATGACCACGATGTTGCGGCTCAGCAGCCCCACCTCCGCACGCATGTCGATGCCGTCGATCACCTCGCCCACATGCAGGTACGTCGCCTTCCCTAAAGGAACAAGATCCAGGTTCAGGATTGCTCTGCCAGTGCTGCTGGCTTCCCGTGGGCTTCCTGTGGTGGGGCTGGCGTGACATGAAAGGAGTGACCGAGTCAGCACTTGGCCCACACCTCAAAGGAGGGAAGGCTGGAGCACAGGTGACACCCAAGGTCTTGGTGAGATATTTGCAGCAGAGGAAGTGGGATTTTTGGTCTTAAGTTGCTTCATTTATCCAGGGAGTTTAACCAACAGTCTGTTAGACAAAACACATTTCCTACCTTGCAAAGGAACTGCATAGTTTGGATTACAACTGGCTGCATATGAACATCCAATGCAAAGAAAAACTGATGATGCAGCTACTGAGAAGTCTAAAACACCAAGGTTAGCGCAGCATTTCCCAGAGTAAGACACTGGGAGCTGCTCAGATCCCCCAGCACTGCTCACGGGTCAGCATCAGTCTCATGCTGCCAACACCACAGCTCTTGATGCAAGCCAAGAGCAGAGTGTGCAGAAAGCCTCGGAATTGTGGCTTGGGACAGTCACAGCCCCTCACCAAGTTTGAGGGCTGTAAAACCTCACACTTCCTGTCCTCCCAAACCTCTCCATTTTAGATCTACCTCATGCCTCCAACTTGCTCCCAAGGCTTCCTCCTGCCCAGGTGTAGTCAGAGTCAATGGGATCTTCCATCTGCCCCACAGAACATCTCCCTTTGCCAAGACAAGTCACTCATAGCATCCTCCACTCACACCCTCCTCCACGGAGGGGTTAAAAGCACAGAAAACTTTCCCCAGAAAGGGGGGAAGTCCAGGCAGTGGGGATGTCTAGAAAGCAAAGCATCTCTTTGTTGTAATTTCATTCAAACATATTCCTACTACCTCCTTCCTTCCGCAGCTTTCTGCAGAGAAAAGCCATTTGGGAAAAGGTTCATCTTACTGACTCCGTTCTGTATTATTCCAGTAAAAATAAGTATTAAACTCTTTAAGTAAACACTGAACTTTAAGGAATGCTTCACTTGCATGTATTTAATTTCCATGGAATCGTTCAAACCCTTAATTAGAAACAAATGGCAAGCCTGAAGCCTGGCTATCGCTGCAAAGCACTTTATGCTTGAGCGGAGGTGCCAAGCCAAGGGGAGGATTTTGAACACTGAAACAATATTATATTTAACCAAAACATGATGCTTTGAGTGTATAACAAAGGCAAGCAAACACCATCCACTCCCTCTTCTCCTGAAGCTGGAAGCAGAGTCATTTGATGGTAATACTGGGATTTGGGAAGGGCGAGTGCTCCGCCTTGCTCTGAGACTGTTGTGCTGTGGGACAGGGTTCACAAAGCCACATGTGCCTTCTGCCTTGGCACCTCTGCCTTCAAAATCACCTGATCATGTGAAACACACTCTGGTGACTAGAGGAGTGGTGATGGCCAAAGAGCTGCCTGCTCATCTCAGAAATGAGGGAGGGGCTGCAAGGAGCCCTGGATTTGCACCTCACCCGCTTTTGCAATTGTCTCCCTAGAAAGTCCTGGGCTTACCCATGCCCATGTCGGTGCCCTGAAGCCGGTGAGATTCATCAGGTGTGTGGCCAAAACCAGACCCAACCCACCCAAAAGCAGCAGCTTTGCTTCCCTTATTCATACACATGAAAAAAGCCACTGCAGTGAGTACCCTCCACATGAGGATATTCCTTGCTGGAGCCTTGAGTGAGTCTGAAAAGGAGCACAGCTTCTCCTTATGGAGCTGTTTTTAAGCTGTTATATTTCAGTTTTCCCCAGAGCTGACCTTTCCTTGATTTACTGAAATGCAGGAAGAATTTTAGATAATCATAAGAACATCCTATTTGAAGCCACATTTCCAGGATTTGTGGCGGTGAAATTAGATAGGCAGTTTTGTTATTCCTCTGCTGAGCTCTAGAATAATAAATGTCATGCTTGCATGTATTTAATTTAATTTAACACCAGTCCAGACATGCAAAACAGGGTAAGCACTGACAGGAATGTTAAATATGGACTAACCAGTTTCTAAATATAACTTCTTGGGTGCATGTTTTTCACTCTATGCTTTTGCTGATTTGACATGTTTGGAGATAAAAGGAGAGACGGAAAGCAATCCCCTTCCAAAGTAAAAGCAGATTTTGAATAATAGCTCCTTTAACAGAGTTTTGAAAAACAAACCACTTCTCAAGGCAGACAGAAATTCAAGCTCCCCGCAGCCACGGGACTGAAAGAAGCTTATGGAAGACAGAGCCTGGCACAGGAGCCCTCGTGTGCTGTGAATGCCTGCTGGGAACCAGCACTCCAACACCGAGCACTTCCCATGGGATCGGAGCACTGCGAGCGGCATTTGCAGACACATGGCACTGCCAGGGAGCTGCTTGGGGCACGTTTAGCTCTGGACATGAAAAAAAACCACAAAAGAATCAGTTCTGTGGTGAGTTCAGGGAGCTCACACGAGGATGGGAGCGTCTCACCCTGCAGAGCTGAGTTTGCAGCTCAGCTGCTGCTCATGGCTGGCACCCACAACCTCCCCAGGATATCTGAGACCTGGAGCACCGACCAAGGGCAAACCCCAGCCAGGAGTCTGCAGATGGGCACCGAAGGGGTTTGATGATAAAAAGGCAGCCCTGTGCTTTCAAAGTGAGAGGAATGCGCTGCTGCTTCAGCATCAAAGCCAATGCTGCGATTTCCCAACCACCAACAAGCCCTGAGGCCACTGATTCACCTTCTCCTTTGGGTCGGGGCTGGCTGCATCCCTCCTGGATGGATCCTGCCCTGCAGTGAGCCAGGCTTGTGCCATGTGATAATCCAAACCAAACACGGCCTCGAAGTGCCACGGATCACATCTCCCCACGACAGACCAGAGTGAGGCACTGGGAGAAGCTCCCTGGGTTTAGTGCTGCGTGTGTCACACCAGTGCCTCCAGTTAGCCCAGAGTGAATCCACAGGGAGCAGCTCCTGGAATATGAGGGCTTGCCTGGTGGAGGTCTTGATTCAGCAAAATGTGAGCACATTTCAATGCCTGTTACTCAAGACAGTGACTGTTGAAGTCACCAGCGGTTGGCAAGGACAAGGTAATTATTAAAAGGAAATACACATTAAAATAAACAGAGATGATCCACTAATCAAGGGTGTGCTTATGTCAACAAAGCAATTCAAAGCAGAGTTTCTCCAAATGGTACAAAGCACCAGGAAAACCTGCCATATGTGAACCCAGCCATAAAACCTGGGTCTTGGGCCTTATCAAACCTGGCAAGGGTGGGATTTTAAAACTATTTCAGCTGCTGCAGATGTGGAAGGGTGCTCAGGTCTGGTGAGCTTGACAGATCTCTCAGAAAACCCTCCCAGGTACACTCATGGCATTCCTAAATCCCTTGGCTCTAAATGGCTCAAACGGCTAAATCTCCCTTTGAGCAGTGAAACAGGCACTTAAAGGTCTGGGTTTGGTGAAGATAAAGTAAAGCTGTGGTTCTCCTGGAATATCCTTTTTCTCTAAAGAGTCTTTTCTTCTCCTTTGAGCTCTCTAAGGATAAGAGCTGGTGTCCATTGGCCTTTTGATGTTTCCTAATCAAGTTTTTAAGGGAAATACTAAACAGAATTTGTCTGTTCAACCCACATGATCGGGTGACAGTGAATCCTTCTGGGCATCTCTAAAGTCAGTGCAACTCATTACAGATGCCAGCCCAGATGTGACAGATTTATCATTTTTGCCAAGCACTTATCATCACTGGTGGTAATGCCCTTATTGCTTATATTTAATAACAAACAAATGTTCGCACAGGCATCTTTCAAATCCTCATTATTCTGAATTATCCCGATGGGTTTTGCTGTTGCATCCCTAAGCCACAGGACTGTAACACAGCATGGGTTGGGTGAGCTGGCTGGATCCTTGAGCCACACAGCAAAACCTGATGTCTTAATCAACAAATATCCCTCCAATTCTGAACTTTCACAAGGAAAAATAAGTTTTCAGCAAATCGACATACAGCAATCAGGCACAAACTCAGCCTGAACCGCTATGTAGACCTGGGTGTGATTCTGTCAGCTCAGCTTGCAGGCAATGCCCAAAGGTAGAAGGAGTTCTGAAAGATTGTTAGAAAGGGCCTTCACAAGATTTCCTGCCTGGCCCTCAAGCACCAGGGTTACCTTAAAAAAAAGAGCTTTTGGCAAGTTCCAGCCAAAATGATGCCAACTTCTAAATAGAACACCCTAAATCTCTAAAAACATCTGAATTTTGATAGTGGAGTAAATTCTCCCATCCTTACAGCACCAGATGAATGCTGACACAGGCTGTGAATTTGTGAGACAACTACGTATTTATACTTTTGATTCAAAGTTCTCTGCATGAACAAGATCATAGTAAATTCCTTATCTCTCTAATATTCACAGGATTTAAGAGATGGGTGCTCGTAATCATAGATTCACCAGTGGGTGGGATAATTGGAGTAATTATGCCAGGCACGAATAGTTTTTTCATCCTTTATCAAGAGCATATAGGAGCACAAAAGAGCATTTCATCATTTCTGTTCCATGGTGAAACTTATCAGCATTAGTAGAAACTTCATACAGAGCAACCAAGATGCAGATAAGACTTGTTTCCCAGGGAAACTAGACAAAATACTTGATCTTTCCTACTATCCAGTTCTATCATAACAACACAACCCTTCCTTCCTTCCTTCCTCCCTCCTCCCTCCCTTTGCCCTGCGCTGTCGTCCCTCCCCAACCCTTGTGAAGTTGGAAGATCAAACAGTTTTAATCTGTTCCCACAGTGAAAATAATCTAGGCACAAAAATGACAAGCAAGGAAAAAAAAAAGAGTTAAACAAAGAGAGCAAGCGGAGGAAAAAAGTTCCATTGAAGTGAATGACCATGTGGGAGTAGGACCTGCAGCTCTGGGTCCTCATGCAAACCACACTTACCCATGGGAGCCACAGCTTTTGCTTTAGTGCAGTTACTCCAATAAAGGAGTGCAAAAGATCAGAGCCTGTGTCCTCCCTCACCTCCTACACTGAGATTTGAAGATGCCCACAGCTAAATAACTAAATCCTCCTAACACCTGATGGCAATTGAGTATTAACTCCCTTAAGTTCTTTTGAAAAGCTCCAATCAATCCATTTCTAGCAAGTAAAGAAAGTATGAGTTTCAGCAGGAAGTATCAAATATAAATAGGACATGAGCTAACTAATGAGTTTGACTTATTTGGCACAATATGCTAAACCATGTCTATTAAAATACCATTAAACTATGAGAGCATAAATTATATTAAAACTTGGTATGCCAAGTGGCTGCCACACCAAACTGGCTGTCCAGAAAGCAATCGGACATTTTCTTCCTTTTTTATAACAAAGAGACTCTTAAGTAGTTCAGATCTGACATTTAAGTTTCATTTAAAAAAAAAAAAATAGAAAGGCAAAAATAATGATTAAAAGGAAAATAAATAATCTTGGGTAGAAATGGTTTTATCATTTGTCTTTCAAAGGGCAAACTTTCAGAGTTCTCAGCTGCTAAACTAAACCTCTTAGGAAAATTAAGCCATTTCACTTATTACAAATGACATTCCTCTGAGACCCTGTGTATAAATGTATGTGTGGAAGGCTTTTGTCAGAAGGAGCAAAGCGATCTTGCCTTTCTCCATAGCAAAAGGCAGGTAGACACTGATGATTAATGTTCTGCACCCAATTACAAGCCTGGCCCAGGCACACAAGGCCAGGCTGTGCCAGGGCTGCTCACCTGTGCTCACCAGGGGCAATTAGAGATCCTGATTCTGGCTAATTACATGTCATGGTTGGGGCAGTGGATGAAGTTACACTGTGGCCAGGCACAGAGGAGCTCATGGCTCCTAAAGCTAGGGGACATCTCAGCCTTGCCCAGGTTTATTTCATCTAGTCTGAGCTTAGGTTCAGGCAGAGTATTTTATTTTCTATCATGAATGTGTTTTTGTTACAAGAAAGTTGGATGTGATTTTTATAACTGGACTAAATTTTGCCTTGATTTATATAATCGGTGAAATCCCATTGACGTCAATAGAGTTGCCTGGATATAAGAAAAGAGAGACTTTGGCCCTGGTGCTCATGTCATTTGTGGTTAATAAAAGGAATGTCCTAATTCTCTGAAAGAGCAATCGGAGACCAAGAGCACAATTACTTTAACAAGTGTTTCCACTGCTTCTTTACTTGAAATTCACATGAACTTTTTTGTTGTTTTTAACCCATTATTTTTTTCCTTGAACTAACCCAGCTGTCATTGTTGCAGAAGACAAATGTGACTGCACGAATTTCAAGATCCATTAGATTATGGCAAGCCCAAGATTCCTACACCATCTTTATTTTTACTGGCGATCTTCCAAGACCATCTTCATGATGTGACTTGTATCATACCAGTCTGAGTCCAACAGCTCAGAAGTTGCTCAAGAAAAATATTCAGCTTGGAAATGCAACTTTTTTGAAAGCACTAGGCATTTGAAGTCATAAGACTATGATACATCCGAGCTGTGAATAACATTTTTCTTGGCCTGATGCACATCTCCAACAATGAATGGCTGCAGCCCTGTCCAAAGGAAGTGCATTGGTACCTCCCAGAAGAAGTTGCATCAGAGATAATGCTGAAGTGGTTTGTTTCAGAGAACCGAGTGAACTCCCTTGATGCTTTGGATGTTCCAAGTGCCCACATGGTTTCCCTGAAAGGTCTTACTGTAAATGTAGACAAAACCTCTGCCTAGAGCAAAGATAATGGCACATGCATGATTTATCACCTCTGAAATACAGCCTCAGCCGCTACAGACTTTTATACTGTAAAATAACATTTGCTTTTGTAAATTACAGAAGAAAAAAAAACCTCATCTTTTCAGATAAGGGGCAGTTCATGTGTTATTTCCACGCTCTGCTTATCAGTGTGCCAAAACAAGGTTTTAGAAGGGAAAGACAACTTCACAGACTCAAGTGAAGATTAAATCTCCCACTCTGGATTTCACTTTTGTGCTCATGCTGGTAATAGTCTGTGCTTCATCATGGTTATGCTACTTAATTTGGCTCGGTATCCAGAGGTCACTTAACAATCATTGAACCACAAAATCTATTCATCAAAAGCAATCTGTTTTGCATTTGAGCTGGTCACCTACAAGAGAAAAATGCTGGGGCTCTGCAAAGGCTCCCATTCCTCCTTCTCAGACTCGCTCTGGCAGCACCCTGCGACTCCATCTCCCCGGTGCAGAGGCTCAGGACAACTCCCTGGCCACCAGAAATGCTTGGTTAATACATCACCTCTAAGCAATGCCCTCTGGAGACAGAGCAAATGGGAAACAGTAGCTTCAGTAGTACAAAACAGTATTTCTAAAATGTAAGATTACAGTTCTTGTTAAGTAAAACTTAGGAAAGCAGCCAGCTGGACATTACTTCATAGCCTTACAGTCTGCTCCTGCCCTAGCTCACTCTTCACATCCGCTGTGCTCATCTGCTTTCTAGGAAGTTATTGAAAATTTCAAATACATAATCTGTTCCTCTTAAGTAAATGCACCTACTCAATGGCATGCTTGGGGACAGAAGTGGAGTCAGCTATGAAAAGGGAAGGCAGAAAGGAGCCAAAATCAAGTTAGATGGTTTTCAAGCAGGAAAAGTTATGTATCCCAAAAACATCTGACAAGTGGCCTTCCAATTCAGCTGTCTTTCAACTATTTTCAATTTTTTATGGAGTCATGCCAGTGCAAATGACAGAATTTGTGAACTGCAATGCCAGAGCGATAAGATGAAGCGTCTCACCTGCTACCTTGACCTGGGTGGGTCTGCAGGTTTTGCAGGGCAGCACTTGGAACTCCTCTGCCTGGTACATGGAGTAGTCGGTGCTCGCCACCACCAGCCTGTCCCCAGGCTCCCAGGAGCTCACATCATCCACCAGATTCAGGATCGTGCTGTTCACGTTGGTGTCAACAGTCACCGTGAGCTTTGGTCTCACTGAAAAGCCAAAATGGAAGGGTGGAGAAGTCAGTCAATCTTATCAGAAAAAGCTTGCTCTTTTTTTTTTTTTTCTTTCACACACCCACCCACCCCCTTGGAGTGCCACCAAAAATTATGATTTTCTCATGCCAAAAAAAAAAAGAAAAAAAGTTAACTCTTCCAAACATGTTTTTTACTGGCTTTGGCTTGGCAAGCAAGAAAACAGGAAAGTATTTTCCTTTAGTTGCAGGCAGGTGGATTTTCCACTAACCCCAGGATAAATTTAAATGTAGCTCTTAGTGGCTCATTCTCACCACACCCACTTTGCAGCAGCCCTTGTGGGCACTGGGTGCTGTTGTTTACAGCAGCCAAGTGGTCTTTAAAGTAATGACTGTTTTTTCCAGCAAAACAACAGTCTTCCACCCTTCTTTTCCTGCCAGCACCAAAAATCCTAATGACCTGTCTGATGACCAGGTTAGAGGCAGCGGTGTTGGAATTAATAACTACAAAATGAAGTATTAGTTTCAAACCCTGTTGTCTTCACACGTCCTGATTGACTAATCCTACGTCATCCCAAAATGTTTTTGCAAAAGACAAGGAATTTACAGGAAAAATCTTGCCAAATATTTCCCACAGCCTTGCTGGGCATTTGAGAAACCACCCTGCTGCCTCTGTTAGTGCTCAGGAATTTTTCCTGAGATAAATCTTCGGATGCTCTATCCGAGTACGTGTTCATAGCCCAGCCAAAGCTTTAGCCTGGAGAAATTACTCAAGTTGTACTGACACCAGAGCCAGTCATGGGAAGACAGAATTTCTGCTGCCCTCTGTTCTGGCTTTCAGAGATGGGGCACGTACCAGATTTGCCACACAGGAACCTCACTCTGTAGTTGCGGCAGCCCTCGCCTGTCTGGTCCTTGCCATGGCACAGAAATTGGTAATCGTGGCCGCCCTTGTAGAAAACCTCCACGGTTAAATTCGCTCCATCAAGCGTCATCGCCTGGGACGAGGATGGAAACACAACACAGATGTTGCTGTGAGGCAAAGGGATTTTACCAGAACATCTATGCCAACAGAAGGGGCCTTTGCTTTGGTTTTTTTCCCTGTGACTGTGCTCCCCAGCCGGCATTTCCAGCTGCACACACTCTTGCTTTGGTGCACGCCTTTCTCCTGTGTCTATACCGAGACCATGGGCTGTTTTGGGAGGAGTTTGTGAGCTTTGCAAACATCTGCCTCGCTGCCCTAGATTTTCTCTTGCCTCCGGTTTGAGGGCAGATGGAAACATTGAGCACGGATGCTTGCACCCAAATGAACTCATGGTTTCAAGCCTCTGCACTGCGCTCATTCCATTGCTTGTGGCTAGGCTCTGTCTGAACCTTGCAGAAGAAAGGGGGTAGGGGTTTTATTTCTCCATGTCATGGATCAGTCAGTCTCTAAAAAAACCCCGAAAGCTCCTGCAACACTGCTGCCTGCTCCAAAAGAAACAAGGAGAAGTGGCCTTTTCTCACAGGCAAGCACAAGCCTGTAGAGCTGCCTTGAGAAAAAGAAAAAAAAGGCTGTATCATGCCAAGAAGCAGTGAGATATGTGACCTCTCTGGTGTTCCTGCTGGGGCAACCTCACCCCTCAGGGTCATGTCAAATTTCACATTCTGTGACTACAGCTTGCATTTCTCTCGAGCCTTTCACAAAAATGTGGCGCATTGCATTGGGCAATCCAAATACCACGTGGATTTTAGCGAGGCACCAGGAGAAAAGGCACCTCTCAATGAAGGGTCTGATCCTGATTCTCTCACTCATGCAGGCTTTCCTGATTAATGCATCCACCCCGCTGCTGTGTGTGGGATTAGTACCGTCAGCTGGAGGAATGTGCCTCTGGCTGTGCTGTGCTTCTGTTATTATCATCATATCTTCAATTTTCTCGCATGCAGCAGAGCTGGGGCAGGCCAGCTGCTGTAAATCAGTGTAACTTTATGAAAGGAATGAGCAGCACTAGATTACACTACCTGAGGATTTGCCCTAAGATCTGCAGGATAAACTGAGAAATGTCTCACTTTTAATATACATGGAGAAAAAAAAGTAACTTAATTCACAGAGGAGGGCAAGAAGGTTTGTTCCTAGAACTGAAGAATATCTTTCTTCTTTCTCTTTTAATACACACTCTAGAAGGGGCTGTAACAAACATCTGACCCCTGTTTTGAACTAAGTTGTCACTTGCAGTACGTCACTTGTATGCGGAAGCAGAAATGACTGTGGGTTTGGTAAGGCCTGGCAGAAAATTATAGGGAAATTTTTTCCTTTCTGTTCAAGAGGGATTCTTTATAACATCTAGCCCTGGAAACTTTCACTCATACTGTCAGCATTCCCATTTACTTCAATAGCCACATTCTTGTGAATAAGGACAGCTCCACTGGCTCAGAGCATTCAGGGACCTTAGGCTCAGCCTCACATAGGTATGAAGGATTTTATTGTCTCTTTCTAGGCAATGATTCTGCTATAGTTGTTTTACCAGGAAGACATAAAAAATTTATGGTGAACACATTAAAAAAAAAAATTTAAAAAAAAAAAAAAAAAAAAAAAAAAAAAAAAAAAGACAAAAAAATACCCTTATTCCTTGCTGGGGTTTTTTTGTCCTTAAAGAGACTTTTGCAGTGTCAGAGAAGGTATCTGACAGCTCCTCAGCGTGCTGGCCTGATGGCATAACAGTAATGCTTAGCTCCAAACAGAATTTAAATTTCTTTCCACAGAGATAAAACAATTGACTCCAAGAAATGGCTGGAAGCTCACCAATATTTCTGACAACGTGCTACAGCTGGTAGTTTTACCATCTCATTACATTTTGTGATTAATTTTTTAGGTAGGGTCCATTCCAGGGCCATTTAAAACCTTTGAAATTTTCATGTGCTTGCTCCTTTTAATCTTCCAGCAGGGAACCACATATTTCATGATAGCATCTGTGCTGTCCATGACCCCATCTGTACACCTTTTCATGCCAGAAGCCAGAATTTCCTGAAAGGAGCTCAATTCCATCAAATTTGTCTCAGAACAATACCAGACTGTAAACAAGATCTTGTTGGTTATGTTTTAGAGTGGCAAAATAATTGGTGTGTTTCATTTAGAGACAATAATTACTGACAAGCACAATTATTTTGGGGGTTCAGTGTCAGTCCAAAGACGACTTGCCCTTCTAAGGTGAGTGGTAATCCTGCCTACCTGGATGTCAATGGGCTGCCTGCAGATTTTATCAGGATGAGCAGCTTTGAAGTCAGACAGCTTCTCCATGTCCTTAGATCTCGCTTTGTCAGGCTTCTCAAACCACTCTGTCCATTCTACATCTGGAGACAAGTGCAAACAAGAATAGTCATTTGGAAGTGAAGCTTAACGAGTGCAGCAAAAATGCGTGAAGCACAATATGATCTCAGATATCATTCACAAGTTTCTTCCCTGATGATCTGATTCCTGCCTCTTCCTGCCAGTCTGTCAGCCACTTTTAATGATGCTGTGAAGTGCAACCAGCCAAGGGAGAGCAGAGTTATTAAACGCTACATAATTGGCGTGTGCACTGTGAGCATCGTTAATAGATACGGATTTTGGATCTGTGTCTGCCTTAGCTGCCTTCTCTGATCTTCAGATCAAGTTGCACCAGCTCCTGTATGATGTCTGAAACATGGACATGATGACTGTGCAGTGCAAAGAAGTAAGAGGTTGTGTGTGAGCTCTGAGACTGTCGGAGATGGAATTTCATACCCAGTGCAGAAAAGGAAAGAGGATCCCATTTATTCAGAGGGTCCTGGAGACAACTGGGGAAAGAATCTGTGAGTGTTCATTACTTGGGTTAGTGACGACATAAAGAGCAGCTAACAAGTCCACTCTTCCCAAATGGAAAAGGATTGCAGTAAAAAGGATAATTCGCCCTATTTTTCAGCTGTCTGCCACCGAGTTAAATAGCCCACAGACCTCTTACCTTGAACCCACTCACTCGTCGAAGAGACGTTAAAATGTTCTCCATTCTCAGCTTTGAATAGTTTGAATACTTTGGCCACAGCTGACCCTTTGTGACCTGTTAAAAAACCAAACATTTGTAAAATCATTGAATGCAATTGGTAAAATTGTGGAATGCAATCGATAAAAGTCAGAACTGAAAATGTAGTGGCCTGTATGCGTGTCTGCATATTTTGGCTACATTAGTCAAAATCAGCCCTGCACAACTTCCAGAAAAATGTACTAATCTTGCAATGAGGCTTCACACACTTTTGTAACTGCATGGATAATCAGAAGGAAAAATCTTCAAAAATCAAGAGAGGATAAACCCCCCAATTATTTGTAACACTTTGCTATTTTTATTTAATTTTGTAGCAAGCTGTGTTTTTCATATTATGAGAAGACAGAGACTCAAAAGTGTTCAGCTTGCAAGAAAATGGTTTCACAGGAGGATTAAGGCTGCTAATTCAGGATACTCTGAGTAAGTTTTCAGCTGGTGTGAACTGGGTGTGTTCCACAGGTTTGTGTCTTAAGAGAGGCAGTGTCCAAGCTCAGTGAAGTTACATGGATTTACACTGGTGCAGGATCTCACCTTTTATCTAAGGGTTTGGATAACCTAAGCTATTCCCTACTCAGCTGCTTCAGATGCATTAGTGGGAAGAAGCAATATATAGAGAAAGCATTCAATTAAATGTGTCAAAGCATCAATTGCTGATAGCTTCAATGTAATGCAGTGGAAAGTAAAAACACCATCGACCAAATTAATCTCAGCCATAGCTCCAACAACTTCCAGCGATCATGTCAAGACAGCATTTTGTGCAGTAAATACCTTGATATTCGATGTGGTCTTCAACAGAAGAGGAGGGATTTCCTTTAATGGTAATAAAACTCCATGGGTGCCTGAAAAATGAAAATGAGAAATGATCAAGTTATGTCAAGTATGAGATGCATATTTCTTATAGCCCAACGTTCTTAAATTTATCAGAAGCACCACATTCAAAACAGTCTGATTAGTGTCACAGGCATCTTAGCTAAAATTCAAATTATCTTAACACTCTATATTTCTTCAGTAAATATATCACAAGAGAAGGAAGTTTGAAGACAAATCCCCACTTAAAACACTCCTGTAACAAGTGTGTTTCTTTTTTATATGAGTGTTTAAAGAAACTTGTGTATGACAGACCCAAGAGACACTGGCAACTCTCTGGGGAGCCTGAAAATAAATCTTTTGTGTATGTGTCTGTGTGCATGTGTATCCACTAAAGAATATGAAAAGAAATCATTTCTGCTTAAATAAATTTAGCTCATGCTGAAACCTTGTATATGACAATTGTCTTTGGAATGACCCATGAGAATTTCTAATAGACAGACTGGCTGGCAAAGGACAGCAAAAAATGCTTAGATAGTCTCTGCACATCTAGTTTCCTTCTTTTGAACACTGAACAAGAATAAATGGTTATGGCTCTGAATTGTCTGTTCAAAACTGATCCCATATCAGAAATCAGTTTGTTACCATCTGATGGTTATTGATCAGGTTATTGATCAACAGCTATCAGCCACTCTGGAGAATGACCACATGGATGAGAAAGCAATGGAGACATGGACTGAAGTGCTTCCCAGCCTTGGAGGTGAGCCCAATTAGAAGGGGTCAGGGGGATTTGTATCGTCAGAATGCTCGTTCTGGCATATCTGGTCTTAATGGCTAATAGAATAAAAAAATGTGCTTTCGGGGTGGTGGGGAAACTGTCCTGATTTTAGCAAAAACTCCCATAGATTAGGTCATGTCTCTACAGTTATAAATATCTGGTCCTTTCAATTGCACCAAGAGCCTTGCAGGTCACCTTACATTGCTGTAAGTGAAGTTCCAAACCACTCTGGGGCTCCAGAAGAAAACACATCCAGAAGTTGACAGAGAGCCACTAAAACACACCCAAAATCAGCAGTGCCATGAGCTGGGATTTGCTGCTCTGGGTGAGCGCTGGTGCATCCCAGCCAGGCAGGGCTGCTCGAGGGGACACCATCCTCAGCCCCAGCACTGGCCAGGCTCGGTGGGAGCTGCCAACACTGCTGCCTCAGAGCCTGCCAGGCAGCCAGATGCTCCTGCTGGAAAAATTGCCTGCCTGCCAATTGCCCAAGGCACTGATGGGCTGTGATCTCCATCCAGGGACAGAGGGGGGATGGGAGCACGAAAGACACATTACCACTCAGCAGTCAAGATAGACCATTTTTAAAAATTTTTTTTCATTGTTATTATTATTATTATTATTATTATTATTATTATTATTATTTTGGTAAACCAAATTCGAAACAAATGACCAAAAAAATTACGATACCTCAAAAATAATTCCAAAAGTAATTTTAAGAATAAGGAGCTATTCAGTTCGGCAACTCAAAGTTTGGCCCCACTTCATGTGTTAAAATACTTGTTTCTCCTGGTTATTTTACCACTAAAAATAGCTTTAAAGTTGTTCAACCCTGACACATAAGGACACATGCAATCTATTTGGGCTATATGAAATGAAGAGACCAGTAAGCCCAGAGCCAAACTGGAGATATTTGTGGGGAATTCCAAAGAGAGCAACTATGTCATCAAGTGAAAAAGAGCTTTCTCCTCATTAATTAATAAAAGAGGGGGAAAATGGCTCACAGTGAAAGAGCGAACACACTTTTCAAAAGGAAAACAATAGAGGAAGAATGCAAGATTTTCCTTTCATTCCTAATGTCCTGGACTCAGCAAATAGGCAATAAAAAGAGATTCCAGGAGCACAGAAACATTTTTTAATAAATCAGCATTGCTCGTCAGCTCTGCTACAGCAAGGGGGAGTTACACAACTTTACAATCTGGTTGAATATGGAGCAGCTGGAGATGGACAGGAATTTGCCCATGAACTCCTGCCAACACCCCAGCCTGGAACCAACACAGTCTACATAGCCTGGCTCAAGTGGCACCTCACAAAATGTGAAACAGAAATTCCCTCAGCCTGGGGCTTACCCTTTTATTCTCTCAGGGATGCCCATGGCCAGCCCCAGCCATCGTCAGGAGCTGAGAAGATCTGACAGCCAGGACTCAGCAGGACCAGCCAGCAAACCCCAGCGCTGGGCAGTGAGTGGTGACAGGCGTGTTAGAAAGAAAAATCCATCTGCTCTCCTCAGCCAGAGCCTGCCTTGGCCACAGAGGTTAAAATGTGTACACGTGTGTGTAATTTTCTCTTTCTGAACATTTTTTTCTAAGATACTCCAAAAAAAATTTCAAAAAGCACCTGCCAAGTGAATACATCCTTACTCATAGTTATAGATATGTGTCTCAAACGTAAACCACTGTGTCTAAATCTTGTTACACTGAAGTGGAAGTTCAATTTGCTAAAGAGAAAAAGCTTGGATATGCCTAAAGCTGCCTGAGTTCCACTGTGCCATCAAACTGCCTAAGGCTGCTCCCAGCTGCCGTCCAGACAATGTGGGGTTTTGAGAGTTGATGGACTTTAAGTCTGAGAACATTCCTAAAAATATGTTATTTTAAATAATGCACCAGATATTTTTCCACACACCAGTCTGATGGTGGAAGACAGTATTAACCAACTACTGCCACATTATTTATCCACGTCTCTATAATTTGTAGAATGCAATTTTGTGGTATTCCAGATAACAATATGGCAAGGATTAGCTTTTTGACTGCAAACAATAGCAATGCTGAAAGTAACACTTCCATGGATGAATTTCTGTGGTATTTCCATTATAAACATTGATGGCAAAGTGATGAGAAACTTGCATTAAAACACCACAGCAGCCTAAAAAAAATCAAGTGCCATTTACTTTTATAAACATATGCGAAAGCCATCAATTCCTTCCTGTTGCACAGTTGGGGAAAAAAGTATAATGTTCAAAAATCATGCCCTGTTTCCCTAATTCCAGCATTTGAAAAAAACACCAGCAGGCTACCACGCTCTAATGTGGGGTCTAGATTTGAGATCAAGAGTTGCACTGATGGAGATGGCCTGGTTTTGGAGATAATTTCTGCCCCTCTGGTTGATTCTTTGAAATGTGTTGTCTGGTGCACAGGAGTCCCTGCAACATTTGACACAACCTCTTCATCAACCACCCCAGGCCTTACTCCAGCTCTGTGTGCCCAGCTGACACATCTCTTTCCACAGACTCCTTTATTGAATCCCTTCTCCCTACAAAGCAGATTTTGTATGTGTGTGTGTGTGTGTGTGTGTGTGTGTGTGTTCTGCAGACACCCTCTTAGTGCCTCATTAAAAAAAAGCCTACATAAATTCAGATAAACACAAAAAATATAATGGCTACAGTTGGGTAAATAGCAAGTATTCTCAACAGTGTGTGTGCCAACACAGACACTGTTTTGGCCACAGAAGTATTTACAGTCCACACCATAAATCCATGTTTGCTAAATTTCTGAGCTGCACAAGTCCCCAGACCTGTATTGGACAACTGAGGAATGTGCTGTATGTGTGTCTGCATGGATGTAACCAGGGCTACACAGCAATTCTTGTACCCTCCTTAATGCTCAGCCCATCTAATCCTCTCTGTGTGCACAAATATGCTTCTTAAATCTTTGGGGGATGGCTTGAAAATAAATTGGAATAAGCAACCTGTGGGAACAATATCTTGGAAAAACATCTTTTTTTAATGTGAATCATATGCTATTCCTCAACTTGCTAATAAAAATACCCAATATAGACTCTGAGTGCATCTGAAACTATCTAATTAACTGCTAAAACTCCACATTGAGACCTTTCCCTCTTTTTTAATTTTTTTTTCCCATGTGAAAGAACTTTGTGACTTTGAAAGAGTGGAACTATTTGGACATCTCGGGAACATAATAAAGCCTCTGTGCTGGGAGAACTGGCAGGACTGGCACATACCTAAACCCAAGGTGAAGGAAATGCTTGCTGCCCAGTTTGGTCATTGCTTTCCTGGCCAAGTCATCCAAGTTTCTGGATCCTTCATCGTTCACTGCAACCGACAGGATCATGCCATTCGCAACTCTGCCCAAATACTGAGCCAGGCGGACACTTTCCTCTTTTGCTCTGTAGGTATCAAACCTGAAATGATAAAAACATCCTTTTTATGTAAACATTTACTGCAGTGCTCACCACACATTTGGGAACCAAAAAGCAAGTACTATAAAGTACTCATTTGTGTTGTTCACGGTAATATTATCCGGTTGCAAAAGCACTTTCTAATGGGGTGTATTAGGGGGTTCTGTTCAGCCAAATTGATTAAACTCTGACAGATTGCAGGGCTCTACACTACTCACTGTGTGGGTTTGGAGATTGCTGCTCTAGGAAGAATTGTGTAGAGATGCAATGCCACCCATTTGAACAAGAGGCTCAGATGTGTTCTGAGTTTTCTGATGTGCTGTCCCCAACCTGTTCCCAAAGGTCCTCACATCTGGGCAGTCAAAAGGTCACTCACCGATCGGAATGGACAACTGCCCCTGTCTTGGGGTCAATGACGTGGACAATGACACCGCGGTGGCCCCAGCTCCTTTCAAAGTAATATCCACCTTCTTCCATGCCACCAGGATGAAGAGTCTTGTTTAAGAAAGTCCAGGACAGTTTTTTCTTCCCATGGATCTCAAGAGTGCCTCCTTTACTTACTCCAAGGTACTTCTGCCCAAAGTAAGGGTTTGGCTGGCTGCCGTCGTCAGCTCTAAAGCAGCAAGGGGGGAAAGGGACAAGGTTAGGGTTCATACCTGGAGTCAAGGAGCCTCTCTCCTTGTGCTGCTGTCACCCAAGGAGAGAAGTGTCATGATTTGCAGTGCATTTCTTTCAGCTGCTTCAATAATCAGGAGCTGCCCACATGGTACAGTAAATATATTATTTTCAATAATACTGAAGCTACTGAAGACCAACAGCACTCTGGAACACAGCTTATACATGCTATATTCATTATATCCAGGCCGGAGGAGGCCTGGAGCCTGGACTGAATGCCAAAAACATCCATGTTTTTGAGTTCTGGATGCAGGCAAGACCCTAACCAGAGGCTCAGGGGTGTAGTGGTTGTTAAATATGAATTTAGCATCCTTGAAATTCTAAGAGATCCTGTGCCAATGTGCAAGACATAAACATATTTTATTCAGCTCACCATTCTCATGCAGAAAGAAAGGATTTTTAGGGAGGAGAACTTTCAGACTAAAAGAGCTCCTCAGGTTTTAAGCCGAATCTGGAAAATCAGCTCAAGCTGAGGGAAGGTGTATGCTGATTCTCTGGCATGTCCAAACACCCCAGTGTTCATATATCAGTATAAGAGAAAAAACCCCAAACCTGAACAAATTTTTGTGGGCCATTCAAATTGTTTAAAAAGTTACTGAACTTTCCACAGAGCACTGATGATAAGCTAACCTGAGAACACATAATTTTGAGGAACATTTTCATTCCCTGATGTGGAGGAGAGATGCCAGAAGGTTCTGGGGTAGGATTTGGTCATGCATACGTACCTCCCATATAAGATGATAACCACATTGCCTTGGTAAGGGCACAGCTCACTGCCAATGTGCAGCTCTCCGTCATTTTCAATGAGTATATTTCTAGTACGCAGAACGATGGGCTGCACGTCATCTTTAATGACCAGTTTTCCTAAGTGGAGAAGGTTATGACATTTGCTTTATCACACAGCAGCTCATCAGAGGTTGTGGTATCATTATGCTGAACTCAGTGCTGGGCTCTCATCTCAGTTTTTGAAAAATTCTGTTCATACACCCCAAAAGAGCTCTCAACACAAATCCTGAAAACACTAATTTTTATTCAGTCCAGTTCTTGAAGAATGAGATTCAGATTTGCATGGAAGAGGACCCATTCAAAACTGAGACTGAAATTCAGACTTAAGATGAATAAAAGCTATTCATGGCAGCAGCACTGTGCCTCTGTCCTTGGAGACAAAGAGGCACAAATGCATCTGCCCTGTCCTGAGGCCCTGATAACACAACTACTGCAGCATGATGCTATCAGGCCAGTGGTTTGGTAAAAAAACATGTTTTAGAAGCAAATTGCAGAATAGAACTGATCATTTCACTGAGCCACTTGTGTAAATTCCCCAGACAGGACAGAAAATAGTTTGGTTACGATGGCTAAAGAATCTCAGCTGCCACCCAGCCTCGTACTGAGGCAAAGCTGTGCTTGCCCAGCAGCCCCCAACTCCTCAGCAAGGAGCAGGAAACTCTCCCAGCATGATCCAGAGTGATTTAAAGTGATTTAAACAGCCCCAGCGGGGCGCAGGCTGCACCCAGCCTTGCCAGTGGCACATTTTACCTCCATCAGTGATGTGGATAGAGTGGACAGTGGCAGAAGAAGAGAGGAGCAGCTTCCTGCCATCGCGGATCTCAACACGGTTCTCCTCGTTGTGACCTGGGTTCCAGATTTCTAACTCAGGATCTCTGTCAGGACATGTGACAGCTGCCTCTGCTGGGTGGAGATGGAGAGTGAAGACAATCAGAGTTTGTTTGGAGCGAGACAGAGAGCTCTGCACCTGGGCATCTTTACAGTATGGTTCAGCATCTCCCCCCTTGGCTGCCTCCCTGGAACACAGCAACACCTCAGTGCAGCCGGGCACACGCGGGTCACGACCAAAAGAAAACAAACAACACCTCAAGCTGTATGGTTTTCTGTTTTCTGGAAGCATGGAAAAACCCAATGCAAAGGAGCCTTGCAGGGGATGCAGTTTCTAGAAAACTACAGAGAAAGGACTTTAACTGAGCCCTTCCTGCAGTGACATTCAGCTCTGTTCACACCATCTAGACAAAAAGCCTTTCACAAGCCCAGGGTGGTGTTGATAAGAGGATAAAACAACTATGATCTTTAGAAATGTCCCCAGATACCTGTTTTGATATAAATCTTTCAATATAAAGACATTAAAATATGTTTACGTTATGCATTTTCACTGGAGATGGAAAGAAAAAGAGACCAAACTATCTCATGGAGACACCAAGCAATTAACAGAACATCCAGCAACAGAGAGCAACAGGAATCTCACGAGTGTGTCTGGGTTTGTGAGCTTTTCCAGGCAGAAGCAATAAGGATTCATTCACTTTGGGATCACACATCTCCAGTCTCCACACACAAATTTTGATGATGGGCTGCCATGATGTGTTAGTCTGAGCAGCTCTCTTACCACATCCAAGAGCCTCATGCTGCAGCTATTTTTTTAAGATAAAATATTTCCCTGATACAGCCTTGGTTGATATGTGAGCCTCATGTCTTACCCTAACCAACAAAACTGAGTGAGAGTCTCGTGTGATGTGTATTTTCTGAGGGTAGAGCCCTTTCTGATCCTGGGGAGCTGAGGTCAGTGGAAGTTTGAACAATGAGTCCTTTGCCTTCAGAAAGGGCTGGGAGCTCTCACCAGCTTTTTTATCCCTTAAAACAAAAACACTAAGGGGAAAACTACAGGATCGACAAATCAATGGCAACAGACATGGAATAAACACCTTGCCACCGTGGAATTTGAAGAACATCTGCAATTCTACAGCAACAGAAACAAGATCTGTCCATATGCATTCAGTTTCCTCTCACATTCCTCTACCAGCTTCGTGTCTTAAGAAAACAATAGAATTGGACCAGCCATGGCCTCAAAGCCACCAGAGCCCCAGTAAATACCAATTTTCAAGGTGAGCAAGGAATATTTCATGTGGGCTGCATAGACCTTGTCTCTGAAAACTTTTCAGAGAGGGCCAGTAATCTACCAGGTAGCAAGTCAGATACAGATAAATATCCAGGGCCTGATTTGATACGACTTGTGCCAGCAGGAAGCTGGAATTGCATTAGTAATGTCAGAGGCACTTTCTCTGATTTATAGCAATTGAGAAAAATGAGGAGGTGTTTCTGAGTTCCTATCAGAAGACACACAGAATTAATTAAAGTTACAAAAGATAAATTCAGACAGGGGATGGGGCTTGTGTTGTAAATAGATGTTCAAACATAACTGCAATACACACTAACGACAATTTTTTTTAAAGGAGCTGTTATTTCCCTGAGAATAAGGATAATAGAAAAATTTGCTCATGATGAGAAGTGATATAAAACCAAAAGAATCAATTCAAATGTAATGGTATAATGTATCAACCAGATAAAGTGGAGAGGATAAAAAACTTGTTCATTTTTCCGTTTACTTGAATATGTTAGTGCCCAAGGAGATTCCCGCAGTCTCAAAAGATGACTCGTGCCCCCAAATTCATTATTTTGAAACGGAGAGGCAGACAGTGAAGCCTAAGGGGAAATCAAGAGGAATTTACACTGCTGTTTGGGATGACAAACAGCAAATCCAGCAAACCAAAACCAGAGGATCCGAATTCCCAATTTCGTCAACCAATTTGTACCAGGAGCTTTGAGCATCACCAGCATCTGCTGCGCCAATGACACCTTCAGGCTGAGCATCTTCTGCCAGCTGGTCCAGTTACCTTGACAGCTTGATTATTACCTCAATTGTCTTTTTTTTTAAATAAAAGTGCAATTTCCACCCAGCACAAGGAATTAACTGAATGTTTGCTTCCTGACCAAAAGGGCCTGAGCATGACAATGAGAAGTTGCTTGATGCAGCTGCAGTGTTTGGGGCAGGGCATTTGGTCTCTTTGTTTCAAACAAGTACAAACCTCAAAATTAGCTGTATATAGAATATGTAAATTAGCTGTATATAGAATATGTAAATCAGTTGTATATAGAATATGTAAATTAGTTGCATATAGAATATGTAAATCAAGCTCCCCTTTCCCCCTCCCCTAAACTGCTTAGTAAAAGGACTGCTTGGAAGAGACAAAACCCAGGGGACAAGGATGTCCCAGTCCAGAGCTTTTTGCTATCCTCATCTGGGCTTGAGGAATGCAGGGAAATGCTTGCCTTGACCTCCCTCAGCCGCAGCTATTAGGACCTGAGGTTTCTTTTGCTGTTTCCTCGCGGCAGTTTATTGGGTTTGTGTTTGGTTTAAGAACGTGTGGCAGCTCTGAGGGATTGCTGAGGGTGCTTTCACCTGCTCAGAAATTTCAGTCTTTGCCAATCCGGCTGCCCTTGACTGGGAATATTGGCACATCAGAAAACTGCTTTTCTCCTGAGTTTTCCCACTCTGCCCTTGACTCTCCTTGTACAAAGAAGAGTGAAAAGCCAGTCAATTTAAACCTATTAAAAATGGCATTACAAACCATACCCTTTTTCCCCCATAGCAGGAGTACTTACCTGTGCTTACCGAAGAGACTACAAACAGAAAAAACCCCAAACTTCCAGCCAGATTCTTGAAGGTAGGTAGAGCCATTCTTCAGGATTTTCAATTCTCTGTATGGATACCTGTGAAAAGAGAGTATCAAGAATATATCACTTTTTTTTTCTTTTCCCCCAGCTCATTCACTGCAAACACAAAAAAAAAAAGAAAAAAAAAAAAAAAAAAGAAAAAAAAAAAAAGAAGTTAAATCCAGGTTTTTGCCAGACCACGTCTGCTCCCGTTCAGCTCGATGGCTGAAAACAGCTCTGCACTGATTCAGAACCAGCCTGAACAGAGCGAGGAGCCATGGGCAGCTCCTCACCCTTTGTTTGGCTGAGGGTAAACCCACTCGGGAATCCAAATAGACACTCAGAAAGCAGCCACCAGCTGTAACCAAAAACGCCTTAGGAATGTGGTATAAACACATCCAGTGTCAGGACTCTCTAGGGCTGCATATTCACATGTGCTAAAAAGTAATGAAACACAACAGAGAAGGCGTTTGCAGAGTGACAAATTTGCACGAAGTAACCTTTCAGTGGCACCTCTCTCCCCCCAAGACACCCACACATTTTCAGCAATGGTGTTTTGTGTAACCCCCAGATAAACCGTACTCACACTTCCAACCTGGAGCATGCAGTTTCTTAGATTTCAGATCTAAGAAAATATTGTCTGTTTAGTGTGCCAGCTCAGAATTTTCTTGCAAAGCCAAAAGCTGCTTTTGAAACCAGTCTACCTAACGTTGTTTTTGCTTCTTCTGTAGCCAACCCCCAGCAAAAACAAACAAGCAGTGTCATGAAAGTCAAAGTTAGAATTAATGTGATTCTCTCTGGTCTCCAGTGATTGATTCTGCCGCTCTGCCCCGGGCTCATGGCAATTTATTGGCATGTGTATTCACAGGGAGGCAAGGACACCCACTTCTGTATTCATAAGGCACTGTTTAAAATTCACATGTAGTCCTTGGAGTCTTTAGGTTTTATCATATAAGCCAGTGTCTGAGGAATATCAAAGACATTTATTTGTAGCTGTCATGTCACATGCCACTGATGAAACAGGAAAAACATATGCATCACACCTCTTAGTTCAACACAAAAAAAAGCATTAGAAAAGAATTCCAGGGTGCCCCAGTTTCTCTAGGGCAAAAACACATGTTCTTTTTCATGTCACTTGTTAATGTAAGCTAAACAAAAAAAAACCAAAGAAAAACCAAACCAAAACAATAACAATAACAACAACAAAACCACCAAAAAAAACCAAAAAAAACCCAAACCCACAGGAGAAAGAATGGAAGAAGCCAGGGTTTAGTCTGGAGTAAATTTTGCGGTGTACATATGCAAAACACATCTGTACTGTTCATAAAGATGATACAGCTCGAAGTACAATGATAGGTTCAAAACACATGTAATCCAATGATTGCATTAAAAACAGCATTAGGGCAGATTTTACAGGAAATATTTTGTCAGGGAAATGTTTGTTTGCTTTGGTATAGTGTATTTGACAGCCCTGAGCTCTGGAAAGAGCATAGGCTCGGGGCTTGGTACAGTCTATCAGGTGCTGAAATGCTGTTACAGAGCAGTGGAAGAGAGGAATGCACTTAGCAACGCTATAACTTTGAATGATATACATTATCAGAGAGCAGGGCTGTCGCCGTGGAATTTGTGCCAGAACCAGGCTGCACGTGTCTGACATTTTAACAGCATTAACCATCAACGTTGGATAAGCCAGAGCTCTTTTAAAGAAACCTTATTAGAGGGACGCCCAAAGTACAGCAGTCACCATTAAAATGCCAAGATTTATTAGTGATTATTACCCAGCCTGAGCTGCAGACCCAGTCATTAGGCTCTGCTTTAACGATTGAGGAGGAACTAAACAAGGTAATACCACAGGATGGTCATTGCAGATAAACAGCATTTCTTAGTGTGGACACAGCTCTGTGTTAGTGCTCCATAAAGCCAGATTCCAGCTGGTGAGGTTTTGGTCATAAAGTGCATTCAGATGATATAAGAGTTCATGGGAATAAAAAGATGGGACGGGTATTTAACAGTTGTGGCATGCATTTGCTCTGCTATTGCTGTGTAGGTAGCAAAGAAATGTCTTTGTTCTGGCCCATTAAAAGCTCAGAGGAGCACCTCTGTTCTGCCCAGCTCATGACCTTACCTCCAACACAAACCTGTAGCAAACTGGTAGGAAACTACATCAAGGAATTTCGCAGCCTTTGCTTTCTTTAGAGCCAAGAACTGCACAGTACTCACCACCAGGCTGTGCAAAATGGCCTCTGGTTCTATATCCCCTGTCGCTCACCAGGGACAGCTTCCCTGATTGCATCCATCTTCATCAGCAGAGATCAAAACAAGCAATCAGACACTGGGAAGACATGTCATTTTCGGAGGCATCAGCTGCGTGCCAGGGCTCCAATGTTTTCGCAGTGTCTGATCTGCCACAGTCCAAAGAATATCCTGCTTATTTTGTGGCTGAGGTAGGCTGTTGGATTCGGCTCGCACCGAGCCCAAGTTCATTGCAGTGTTAGTATGAACTGGCACTTGGGTTGGAAAGGCTGGGAGGCAAGAGGGCCAAGAGGATCTGACTCCTCTGATTCAGCTCTGACTAACACACGGCTGGAAAAATGCTGCTCGGAGGATAATCTCAGGAATTTTCCTTCAAAACCTCTCAGTTAAGCATCTTTCCCAAATCCTGGGCGCAAGCAGTGGCATGTTAGGTTTTCCTGCTTAGTGTAAGAGGAAGAGACAGTGACTCTGCTCATCCCTGTGAGCTGCTGGAGCAGGTTCAGGAGCAGTTATCTCCTGCCAGGCAGCGCTTCCTCGGCTCAGCGCTGGGAGCCCGTGGGGATCCAGCCATCCACACGCTCCATCCTTGAACAGGCTCCAGCTCTGATGTGTCAACAAATCTCCCTGCAGATTTGGGCACTCGGAGAGCACCGGGGCCATGCAAGGGCTGCCTAAGCATATCATCTCCAGCCTTTCTCAAATACCATCTGGGACTTCTCTCTTGGGTGAGAAAAGCTTTTATATCTAGCCATTAAAAGCTGCCTGGCAATGGCAAGTGGGACTCATATCCTTGGATCTGGCAAGGCAGGCTCTCTGAAATGATTCCCAGCTGCTGAACCTTTCCAAAAAGTGAACAATAGCAGCAGACAATGCTAAAAGTAGATGCAGGAAACCATTATTCCTCAGCTGGCTGCTACTGCAGGTGTCAGCAGTGATGCTGTACTAGAAAGCACACTGCAGAGAGGAATCCCTATCCACTGCCCTTCCCACGGTTTTAATGCTGGAGGCAACACACTGCAGACAATTCTGAGAACAAAACAGCAAAGAAATGCCCTGAGGAAGCTGGATTGCCACAGGCCTCGTGGTGGGGTCACACAGACACCCTGAATCAGAAGGGTCAGAGCAGAGCTTTTCACAGACATTCAGAAACACACTCACCTTGCCTTGCCCCCCTGCACAGCTGTGGGCCAACCACCCAAACCTGGCAACAAAATTTTTAAAATTTACTCCCAGCATTGGATGTTTTAAAGTGTTTTTCAAGACTGGCTTGACATTCTTTGGAGGATGTACCTTCAGCATCTGCTGGAGACAGCTCCTTTCAGTATGTCAAGCAGGACATAATGGGATCATTCACAATCCATTAAAAAGGAGGTAAGGATTGGAAAAAAGCAGCAGCTACCTGATGTCCCCTGAAAAAGATGTCAAACAGAGGCAAGAAACCATGAGCTTCTGTTGCTGCTAGCGCTCAACAAAAGAGAACACCAACCCGCACGGGGACAAGGCGGGGATCCAGCACCATCCCCAAAAGAACAGGGGAAAAGCTCTCTCAAAACATTTTAGCCTGATGGGGAGTGAACTCTCAGCAGCCACGAATCTGCCCAGGGGCTTGAGATGACCTGTGAGTAAAATCTCAGCTCCCTAGGGCTCACCTGTGCAAGGGAGATGCTCTCAGAGACCCCGAGGGGTCAGTGCCAGGGCTGTGGTGCTCCAGACCCAGACCCTCCCACATCCCAACCCCGCTGATGCTGAGGCTGCAGCACTTTGATAGAGAGGTCTGAAGCCTTGCTGCATGTCTCCTCATGCATATGCAGGGAGGCCAACATCGATTTGGAAGCTGATCCTGAGAGAGGGAGGAGCTGTTTAATTAACGCCTCTGCTCCCTTCTTGCTGACAGTGCATGGCAGCAGGTCCCCTCGCCCTGCTCACGGAATTTTGTGTTTCAGCCCCGGCTGGGAAGATAGATTTGAGGTGCACATTTGCTTTTCTGACCTGAGGACATGCCAGCCCTTGCTACAGTGACATTCCTGTGCACAGGAGGTTTTCACACACCCAGCCACAGGCACAGCTAAAGCCTTCAGAAAATAAACACACAGATTTCTGGGGATTGCTAATGGAAATGCTGTTCAGTCCCAGCGCACGGCAGCCTCTGCTCCACATCTTACTCTTGTGCTTGCCACCCACACATCAGCTGCTCATTTTTACTAGCAAGAGGAGGAGGATTAAACTCAGGAACAGACTTTAATTCTCAATGAATCAATGCTGAAGTCAAAAGCAACACTCTTGACTGTTTTCCCAGTGAACCTTGGTTTCTTATAAATTTATCTAATAACTTTCCCGACAAGAAGGTAATGCTCACATATTCTGTATAAACATCACTGTAAGTTCCTTGGTTCCTGATGTCTATAAAAATAGATTCTGAATGAGGAGCAGGAGTTAGAGGAAATTTTACATTGAATAAATGAAAGAAAACTAAGGTGTTTGCTAGTTTGTTGTCATATTGGCAAACTATTTTGACACAGAAATAAAAGGGGGGAAAATAAGTTTTTCAAAGCTATACTTCTTTTGCAAAATTAACTTTTTTTTTCTTTTTCTTTTTTTCTTTTTTTTTTTTTTTTTGCAGAGGCTTACAGACCTTGAAGAGGAAAGGAAGCAATTTTTGGCTCTGTTAAAACAGAATCGTTTGCAATTCCCATCACTCCACCCATCCGAGGCTGACTGACTCCCAGCTCCACACGCTTTCCAAGTGCTCAGCATTTCACTGAATTAAACCCTCCTCCACCACATGCGGTTCCCAAAGCACCAAAGCAGTGGGAAGCTGAGGCTCAGGGTGCCCTGACTCTGCACAGCCAAGCTCGTGCTCCAGGGAATGCCAGAGCCACTGTGTCCCCACTGCAGGAATGCTCTGGGGATGACCAGGTACCCTGAGATGTGCTGGACACACCTGGATCAGCTGCAAGCCCACAAGGACACGCACAGTCCCCGTGGACTCCAGCAGTGAATATCCTCGGGAAAACCCCAGGAGGAGCAGGGCAGCTTCCTTCAAACACAGCCCCCACAGCACTTACCCCACAGCTTCACTCACACAGGCTCGTGGTGCGTGCCAAGAGAGCAGCAGCCTTTGAAAACATCCCCTCGGATGTCCCAGCAGTCCCTGGAGCAGCTGTACCCTCTGCAGAGCGTCCCTGGTTTGAGGGATCTTTTGCCTCCCAAGGTAAGGAGAGTGAGTGCTGCGGCTGAAGAGGATCACAGCATCCTGAATCCTCTTCAAACTGCTGCTTTTAACTACCCAAATAACTGCATCAGGATGTAAATATTTTTCTTTTTGCTTTTGTGGTACTTCACTGTTTGCATCTGGCTCGCCACGACTCCACGCCTTCCTCTCCAGGACATTTGCCATTTGCTCTCCTTCTGAGGCAGGAGGAGGAATAGAGATTTTTCAGAGGTTTAGGCACATTCCTCTCCTTCCTTCACCAGGCTCTTCCTTTGCCAATTGTTTAGTCTCAGCCCGGGGTTAGAGCTCTGCAAAGTTTTATTGGGATCCAGGGTCTGGACATGTCACAGATTATCAAATAAATCTCCAAGAAGCTAAAAGCTTGCTCTGTAAGTATTTGTTCCAATGTTGGGCTTATGCCCACGAGCCAAAAACATCTTGCTTTTTTCCCCCTGTACAGCACCAGAAATCATAACAATTAGGTATTAATAGGAGTTCAAAAGAACATCAGGGATCTCCCTGGATGGTCAGTTCCAGCTGCCCAGGCTATTGCACCAATGATGTCCCATGCATCATGATTTATCTCACCTTCACTGAGCAGCATCAGGGATTTTTTCACACTTTCTGGCAAGCCAGGACCTCTCCCCAGCCAAACCCAACTCACACCTCTCCTACCTGGTGTGGGGTTGGAACCACAGCCTCCTCCTCTACCTGTGAACCTTCCTGGTGTCCTCTCACCCACATCCAAGGACCAAGGGCAGAGTATCTGATGGAGGCAAGTGTCCCATCCAGGGCGCTCAGTCCCCGCGCAGAGGCACAGTGTCAGCTGGCCAGCGTGTGGCTGCCAGAGAAACTCACCCACCAGGGAGCAAAAGTCTGGCCAACAAAACACTAACCTTCCCCTGTTTGGCCATTTCTGAGAATTCCAAAGAAACCGCAGGAAGTTAGTTACAAAACCTTCACCTACCTGTTCGAACAGCCCATGCTATTCAAGGACAGGGACAGTCTGAAATCACCTGTCCCTTCACTGTTGTCACCAGGTAACATCATGCTCAAACCAAAGTGAGTTTTTCATCATTCCAGGGTCATTTTGTGCTTAACTGCAGTCAGTGAGGTCACCAGCTGTTTCTCACTTTGCATACAAAGCTCTGTTTTTGTCTTTACTTCAAGCAGCAGCAGCATAAACATAAAGCAATCAGAATTAGCCACTAATACTGACAATATTTCAGTCCTCAATGGGAGCAGAAATTCAATACGAGCATTGCCTGAAGGGAATGCAAGACTTTACCCCAAACAGCCCATATTTTATCCTGGGTTTTATTCCTGTGGGTCTTTAATTAAATGTTCACATCAGTTAGACAAACATCATTTGACTAGTCATTAGCTTCAGACACAAACACATTTATAACTCCTGGCTGTGCCCTGTGCTCACTTTGATTAGAAGACACTGTCATGAGATCACTGCCCACTGACCAAGCAGATGTTGCTGAGTTCACCCAAGATGCCGCAGCGGATGGACAATTTTTTTAAAAACAGACATTAATGGATAAAAAATAGGACTGAAGGGAGAATTCCCTACCTCTCCTTAAGTTCAGGTTTTCCTGGAATTGCTAAACTTCCACGCCAAATTTCATTGCCAGTCCCACGGTTACCAGAGAGCAGCTCTTGCTTTTAAACTTACCTTTTGATACCAAATCACAGATATGTTGAAATGCTTCCTCCAGGGATGGGCAGCCCACAGGCTGCTCCTGCTCTGCTCTGTAAGGCACTGGCTGAAAAATCAAGCTCTACCACAGTGGGTAAGGTGAGAATATATTTATTGCTTATAAAATATACGAGTGAACATCATTGATTTGGTACAATCTTGTAAGAACAGTAGTTTTTGGTGCTGGCTCTGCCTGGCTGGTGCTCCCCAGCAGCGCTAACCCCAGGGTGCCCCAGCCTGTGCAGAGATGTGCTCCAAGCACATCCGAGAAAAAGCAAATTTTAGCAACACAACAGCATTATCTGGGCATTGATATTCTTTCAGCTTCAAGGGAACATAGTGCTGTAGAGAAGCAGCTTTCTGATAACCAGCATGATTTTACTCCAGGATGGTTTGGCTTGTCCTGTACAGCCAAGCATGGCAACACTCCCTGAAAAACAGACACAAGGAGAGAAGTGACGCTCTGGGCGTGGCAGTCATTCACTAGCAGCACAGCACGGACTCCTTCTGCACACTATGGGAACTTCTTAGCTCTTCTTTTCTCCCTTGATCTAAAATAACAGAACATACAGGAGAGAGGAAGGGTGGTGAAGTGGGAATGAGCCTCACTGAAACTGTAAACTTGCTGCATCACGGATCTGTGGGAATTTCAACAAGCTAAGCCAGGTACCCAGGTGTCAGTTAGCTGGAATATTGCTTTACTCTTTATTTTTAAATAAGACTGGGACTCTGGTACTTTTTCATATTTGATTACCTGAAAATGGTTAGGCGCTTTGAATCCTTCTTTTATTAGTTTACATCAGTTTCTTCCTGTTATGCCTAAACTATCCCCCATGTCGACTCTGCTCTGGTCCTCTGCTGTCCCAGAGTACAAAGGCATTATGTATTCTTCCATTTTAATCATAATGTCTTGTGTTTATATTATGCTTTTCATTGCAAAGACTCCCAAGGCTATTTGCAGCTGGTTGGATCGAGACTATTCCTGTAAACACTCCTAATTTAAATAAGGTTTTGCAAAACCAGGAAACAAGACCCTAAATCCTGATCCCGCTGGGGTCAAGAGGATTGGGGTTTTTTTGCATTTTCCCTGGCAGAAGCAATGTGCACTTGGGAGAAATGCTCCAGCCTGCCCTGAAACGCAGCCCCCCCAGCACGGAGCAGTCCCAGAGCTGTGAAGTCAAATTTCCCAAATACCTGAAGCAGCAGGAGGAAGCTCATGGAGCAGAACAGAATTACCCAGACTGGAAACCAGGGCAGACACACGGGTGAGCACCCTTGCCCTTAGGAAAAGCCAAGCAGGGGCAGCTTGTGAGCAGCCAGCAGCAGCTTTGTCCCTCTGCCAGCCCCCAGCATCCCACCCAAGTGGCACAACGAGGACAGGACCCCAGACAGTGTCCCCAGGATGCTGCTGGCCCTGCCTGCTCCTCGCTGTGCCCTTGGAGCAGTCAGGGCAGGAGGCTGAGCCAAGCTCCCAAAACAGCCGAGAGAATGGCACAGGTGGCTCAGGGAACAAAGTCTGGCAAAACAAACAAACAAAAAGATTCTTTTTTTAATCAAAAAATTCCTTTCAGAAGCACTCAGGGCTTTGATGAAAGAATGAGACAATGAAGTTTCAGGACAAGAACGGAAAAGAAAACCCTAAACTTTTGCTTTTCAAAGGATGCAAGAAGAAGCAGCTTCTCAGGAATTAAACATACACTGATATGAAATCACTGTCCTTGATGTAAAGACTGTTTTGTCCTCCCCTGAAACGGCCACAACAATAAATTTTGAAACTTCAGCCAGAAATTTATATGAATTTCAGTGAAGCAGTAGGGGAAAAATCCCCAAACCCCTTCAACCCACTCCCCCTTCTCCCCCCCACCCAAAAGAAGCTGGAAATGTAGCCAATTTTCCATCTGATCTCTGCATGAGGGCCTGAAATCTGAATCAAGTTAGACAGCTATTTTCTTGGTTTCCTTATCACTCACATTATTCATCCAAACCTGGACTCAATAGCCCCCAGTTTTCCAGCAGGAAAGCCAGCATGGATTTTCTGGACCAATAACACCAATGGATTTCTCGCAGCAATCCAAGGTAAAATTATAGTAAGGACTCTCCCAAATTGCTGATTTCACCATCCTTCTATCCAAAAAAAATAAATAGCTCCTCTTTCACTACAGACTGTTTTCTTCTTCATCAATGTTTCAGGTTATGATTGTTTTTCCTCACAAAGCAGTTGAGCTTTAGGGATGGAATCTTTATCAAATAATTGAGGGGGGACTGTGTTGGGTTTTTCGGTTTTGGTTTGTCTTTTTTGGTTTTTTGCTTGGTTTTTAATTTGGTTTTTTTTTTTGTTGTTTGTTTTGTTTTTTGGTTTTTGTTTGGGTTTTTTATGCTAAAAAAATGAGCTCCTTTTAGGATGAAAAATTTGCAGCATGGAACTTTTCACTGTTAAAGTGGGGCCAAAATCCTGAAATAACTCTCCCACTCCTCACCAGCCCTAAGCCTAGAGGTTTTTAGTAGGTTACGCTGGCATATTGTGGTGGGAAATATGTTGATAAACACTGTATAAGTGTGAGTACATTTTCGGTTGGGAAACTCACCAGTAATTCTGCTGTGTTTCCCAACCTAATAAAAAGCCAAAGATACATGAAAAGCAATAAAAAGCCAAACAAACATGATAGAAAAAAAAATATATTTACCTCCCTTGTGGAAGATAATAGGCTTTACTGAACCTAACCTGACGAAATCAGACATTTCAGAGCTGCCCAGCACGGCTGTGATATTTCTAGAGCACATAAGAATAGGTGATCTGAAAAGGAGAACAGTAATTACTGCATGATTGCAAAACATTTCTTCATTAAGAATCTTCAAGACCTTTAAGCTCCAATTCAGAAAAGTATGTAGGAGCTTGCTTGACTGTAAGAACATGTCTAAATCCCCTAAATTTCAATCCCATGTAAGCTTTCCCAAGTTTAAACCTCCATTTAAATGACCCTAAATCAAACCCGTCCTTCATATGGAATCCAAACAAACACAAATTACTGTGAGCGCATCCCTCCTTATGGGAGAGGGACACTCAGTTGCTCTGCAGTCCTGAGACTCTGAAGCCATCTCCATCCTGGCTCTGATTTTCCATCAATCCTCAATCTGCCTTTGGTCCTCTCAGATGTCCTTCCAGCCCCCAGTGAGTTGCACCTGCAGTGAATTGAAGGCACAACTGATCACCTTTAGCTGAGTGCCTCATTGCAAAATCCTCACCCTACCAGGAAAACAAACTGAATGGGCAGACATTGCGTGGGTATATGTCACTTCATGCACATGTAAAACATGTGGATATTCATGTGCAGAAATGCAGGTGTAATAACTCAGGAGTGCTCAAATCTTTGGCCATGAGCTGCTCAGAAATTTCTTGGACTGAAAGCTGTTTTCTGGTTACTGGACCTGCTTCTACCTGCAGCCAAGAATATATCTATCAATCTCTGTTGTTCCATGTTTATGTGGCAGCACATAAAACCACAAGGAATGTGGGACAGACACAAACAGAGATGATCCAGAGCATTGCCAGGACACACGCAAGGTAGGAGAGCCAGCAGGCAGGCAGGACGAGTCATTGGCTCAACCAAGAAAAGTCAAACTGGAAAATCTGGCACACCTAGGATTTTCATCTGTCACAAGAGGCAAAAACAATCAGTAAGAATAAACAGAAATGGACTTGTTTCCAGAATGGAAAACTGAATCACTGGCTGCCAGGAAGTGGCTGGACACTGAGATGGGTGCACAGGATTGTCAGTGTCATTGCTTATCTACCCCATGCTGGAAAATGACTGGTTTGGTTAGAAGAAATTGCCACGTTTCTAGAAAAGCTCTTTCTGTCTGCTCTAATCTGCACAATCCTGGGAGAGAGATGCTGCTTCTCTTATCTGGCTGATGCTTGGGATTTGTGCATTTAATCTGTGTCAGAGTTCTTCAGAGCACAAGTTAGGTTATGAAACGAGGTAATTTTCCTTTCTTTGTCTATCAGCCACAGGTTGCTACACGAAGTGGAGTCTCAGCAGTTTTCTTACCTCTCTTTTCCGGATGTTTGAACACATTCACTTATTGCAGGGGCAGCGTTTTCCCTGGTGACTGTGTCAAAGTGCTACCTACCCACAGCTGCTCCTGAGCATGCATCCAGCCCCACACAGAACATCCCAGTGCTGCTGAACAGGAGCACTGTGCCATTTATCTGCAGCAAAAAACAGAGGTAGGTTATATGGAGGCTTAGACTATGATCCTGCTTATCCATAAGGGAGTTACAAACAAGGAAAATATCTACATTTTTAAAAGTACCTATAATTTTAAATGTATCATTAGTAGAGATGAAGTGACATCATTGATTGTTGGTCAGTGGAAGGAGGAAGAAAAACCCCTCCTCAAAGTGGTACAAAACCATGAGCAATGAGGTCATCAGCATCTTCTGTGGATTAGTAAGACACATTTCGGAAGCCAAGAATTTTGAGAGTAAAATGCTTAGTTCAGCCTTAATACATTTTCCTTTCATGTGGGGGAAATTACTGTCACTGGGCAAAGCAGATTTGACCATGGAGCAAGGGAGAGGTGCTGAGACAGCAGATGGGCAAATAGAAGTGACACATGCCCTGTTTTTGTTTTCCCTGAAAATGTAAATATCCAAACCTAACCATTCCTTTTTGGTAGGCCTGTCCCAATACCTCAAAGAAGTTTTAGCAGAAGTGGCTCTTGCTCTTCTCCTTTCCTCCAGCAAGAGCTCCTTCCCCAGGTTACACATCTCAAGATGTGCCACAATATTTACTTTAAAAAGCCAAAACTCTCTGAGGAGCCTGGCACTGGTGTATCCTCCCAGAACCCTGGGACACAGCCCATCCTGAGAGAGCACAGCTTCCCCCAAGGAGAGCAGCAGCACAGCAAGGTCAGGCTGGGAGAGCACTGAACCCAGGATACACAAGACTGCGATGTACAGAGCCTTCCAAAGCCTGCAGGCACCAGGACGTTCACATCCCAACAATCTGAGACATGTGTGTCCCCAGGGAATATAAGGCCAGACTGAATGTGGGAGCCAAGTATTAAAAAGTAGCTTCTGCAAGATGTCAGAGGATGCTGAATGCAATGTGAGGCCAAGGGTAAGGAAAACATGAATGTCCAGGCCATGGGTGGGCAAAGGGGAGGGAGGAAGAGCAAAAACAGACAAAATCTTCTGTCTGTCCTGGCTCTCTCACAGTCCTAAGGGAGTGTGTGAAAGTCTGGATCCAAGCACAGCAGAGAGCAGCCACCCCTGCAGACAGACCTGCATGTGAGCCACTGCCCACGAAGCAGCTCAGATGTGTGTCCTGTCCTGTCCTGTTCCATCTGCACACTGCAGACCCTTCAAGGAGCAGCACACAGCCCTGTGGCACCTGGGGCAGGGCACACCTGAGCCAGCTCACTCGGCCCTTGGGGAGGCTTGGATCACAAATTTAAGACATGATTATTATTAAACGTTATTTAAAACTGGGACTTATCCATTTCATTCAGCAAAACAAGAACAAAATATGTTCTTCCTCATTTTCCAAATTTTCCGTGTCTCTTAAGATTTAGGGTAAGAATCATCCTTTAGGCATTAACCTTTATCATTTGCCTAGCCCAGCTTTTACTACAGCTAGGAGTACATGTGTTCAGATTAAAACTTCCTTAGAAAACCTACAGTTTGCATTAAAGCCTTAGAAAAACAAAGAAGCTGTGACTCCACCTGTCCCACGAGTGCTGCACACACTCTGTGGTGTCTGTGCCTCCCCTCAGGGGAGGATGCTGCCTCCAGGAACACCTGCTTGCTAATGGCTTTGAATCAATTTCTGACGATACAGCCAGTGCTCTAGCAAGAAATCTTGGCTGCTCATATTCCTTAAGGATGCTGTACCAGCTTTGCTTGGCATTTGTTAGCATTAATTATAATTTAGTGGCACGCAGGCATGTAAGCCTGGGCAGTGTCCTTGCAAGAATTATTTCAGTCGCCCTTCCCTGTTTAGACAGATATTTAGAGAATGTGCAGGGACAACCTGACAGCTCCAAACCACTTCAGTAGTGAAATACAGTTATTTTTATCTTTTAGTGCAATGCCAGCAGAGAAAATCAGGAAAACAAACTTGTTTTTTCCCCCACATCCTTTGTAAACAATGGCTTCTGGTTTGCTTGTTCCTCCCCTTCCTCTGCATTACAGCAGTGGTGTTAATTCTTCTTCTGAGGTGATAAAAGGCCTTTTTTCCCCTAAGAGCTCAAATGCTTATTTGAATAGAATACGAACTCCCAGTGACTCTAATTGAGTTAATTGTAAGGGAGAACAATGCACTTGCCTCTTCCAAGGGAACTTCCCATTTCCTTCTGCCAAGGCTCAGCAAGATTCTGCAGTAACCTTCCTTGGAAATAAAGTTTCCCCTGTTTAACCACTACTTCAAATGCAGTAAAACACAAAAATACCTTAATGAATGCAGATGTCGAGTGGTTTTGTATGTCTGCCCTGCCAAGGGACTGGATCTGGATCCTTCTATACCGAGCTGAGGGTGTGCTGGTGATAGCAACCTGCAATCACACCAGAGACAACGTTAAAAATTGGCTTCTTAACTCCTTTTCATCAGCCAAATTACACTGGGTATCAATGCTCATGCATACACCATCCCAGCAGCAAGAATCCTTTACTCGAATTGTGATCCTGATTCATATTTAAAAGTTCATTATTAGGACAGTATTTATGAAAGGGCCATTGCAATGCGGTTTTTAGGACCCTCTGATAAACGCTCTGGCTCAAAGCAAGTTGAGTGTGGATTTCATAAGTTTTCCCTGGCTATAAAAGCAAGTGGGGATCTCTATGAGCCTGAAACAGTTCTGCAGGATTTAGAATGGGGTGAATTTACAGTAAATGAGAGAGGAAAAGCTGGCTCTAGTTTTCCAGTTATTCCTGGTAACCAGAATTACTCCCCAGTTTGAAACACAGTAGCAATGCTGTACTTTGGAATTCAAAGCCAATCCAAAATAAGCCCTCCCAAGAGTCCTTTTGTTCTGGTTTAAAAGAAAGAAATGGGGGGAGAGGTGCCATGAATGAGCACCCACATGCTTCTAGTCGAGCATTTTCTTTGAGGCAATACTTGAAGCGCAGCACAAAAGGCTGCAGAAAATCAGAACAAAACCCTTCCCTCCACACAGGTTATGTGATGCTGGGCAGATTCAGCTGTGGGAATTCCTTACATGGCTGCACGTCAACTGTGCAACATCAGGGGCTCTTTGACCCACCAGGGTCTGTACCTGGGGAGACCCACAGGCCCAGCAGTGGGACTTGGGGTGCTGGACATGGATATGGGGTGCTGGAATGTGGATATGGGGCACTGGGACATGGATATGGGGCACTGGGACATGGATATGGGGTGCTGGACATGGATATGGGGCACTGGGACATGGATATGGGGTGCTGGACATGGATATGGGGCACTGGGACATGGACATGGGGCACTGGGCAGCTGCCAGCCTCTTAGGTAAGGGGTTGGGGCCACAGCTCCAAGGGTGCCCAGACCACATGTGCACCATGATTTTAATCCATTCAGTCCTGCCCATGCTGCAATTCAGGCTGAGGAAATTATATAAACAGCTCAGTTCAGCTCTGGGATCAAAAAGGTGCATGAGCTTTGCAGGGATTCTTCATTCTATTTCTTTTAAAACTAAATATTTGTTTCTATTTGTCTGGAAGAAAGAATGAGTAAGCTTGGTTCCTTTCCAAGGATCCAGCATGTGGGGTTAAAAAAAGAAGGGGAAACATCCCACTCATTATGAAATAGTCTAAAAAACAACAACAGGAAAAGAAAAAAGCCAATCCCCTAACTTCTGTACTCTGAAAGGCTAAAAAAAATAACTGCTGAACTAAACAGACAACCAAAACGCTGATGCTGCCAGAATTGAGTTAGGTTAGACCCATCAGTCTGCATGTGCCAGGTCCAGATGGCTGCTGGCAGCTCACGGCTCTTCCCCCACAGACACACACGTGTGACCATTTTTCCTGCTATTTAGTAGTAAACAATCTGTTTATAGAACTTGGGCAGCCTTTTTTTATTACTCCTTTTTTTAAAGAGGAGGATTAATTACCGAATTGGCGTTTCACAATTCCTGTGATGAGAGAGACTTGGCCATCACCAAGGAGCCTGGTTAGCAGGGAAGGCATTCCCGGATTTGATTGCTCATGGGTTATGGTTGAATGAATAAATATATCCCATCTTATTTTCAAATCTGGCATTTGTGGATTGATTCCTGAAGTAGCTGCTCAGTCAGGTGAAGCATCATGGGACTCATGGTTAAACCACAAAACACTTTTTTCCTGCCTAACTATTTTAGCTGACTGAGAAACACAGTTTTGTAATATGTTTTTTTAACCAAAGGTGTCCTAAAGTCTCACAAAGACAGTGCAAAAGTTTTAGGACAGTCTTCATACCTCCAAAATAAAAGATTTGCCTTGGTGCTCTCCTTTTTTCACAAAATCTGATTTTCTAGATTGTGATTTTCTTAAGAATCTCTTTTCATGGGAATATGAGGAGGTTGGAGCTTCACAAATTGTCTCAGTGCTGGTCACGAGAGGGTTCTTTTTCATGGCTTTCTGGGGTACAATGGGTTTAAACAAATATTTACACCATGCCCACACCTGCAGCAGTGTAAGCAGTACGATGCACAAAGACCTCAGTCCAGGCAAAAAAATCAGCTTTTTTCTGAGCAGCACTGCAAATCCCTGCTGGGATCCCGACACAGACCTACCCCAGGAACTCCAGCCTGGAAACCCACTCTGACCTGAAATCAGTGAAGAGAGCGTGCAAGGGAGACAGACCTGGATTTTAGCTATGAGAAAGAGAAAGGAGGTGCTGGGCTAAGAGAAAGACCCCAAGGAATTGCTGCCCAGCCAAGGCACCACCTGGAAAAAGCTTCCCTGGGATAGCAGAGGGCGACACGCAGCCAGGCTCCTCTGTCGGCACAAAGGGCAGGCGGGGGCAAAGGGAAAAAATGCACTTCAGGGCTCGAGTACAAGAGAGATGGTCTGCAGCCAAGAGTACAGTCTTGAGGGGAAAACAAAGAAATGTCCTTTGAGGTTCTCTTTCTGCTTTTATAAAACACAGCAAATCCTCAAAGCCAAAGAAAATCAGATTTTTTTTGCTTTGTCTGGAAACAACGGCTGCTTATTACGAAGGTCTGATCCAGGGACCCCGGCTGACCTCAGAGGACTTTGAGTCAGGTGCCAGGATGGCTTAAAACCAGGGATTTTCTCTTCCTTGCCCCAAAAGGCTGAGGCACAGCCAGACACATACCCACTCGTGTCTCCTGAGGCAGTCGGTTCATCCGGAGCTGCTGCAGGAGAGGGGAGCAGCATCCAGCAGACATTTCACCGGGGCACAGATTCAGGAATTAGAAAGTAATCTCCGACTTGAACCAGAGCCACAGTCTAAAGAGACCTGCTTCCTCCACTTTACAGCGAAGTTTATTATTATGGTTTCCATTAAAATCTCCCTCTCCCTGGCTGTTTCTTCAATGTCAGTTTAGAATAACTAAGGATAAAGTTAAATCATCTTTTAACTCCTGTTTCCCCAAATTCCGGCATATGCATTAAAAAAAAAATTGCCCCTTGGCTTTCCTTCATCCTGTGATTCTCATTGCCGCCCTCTTTCAGAGAAAAAAAGGCTCCAAAAACTGAAAATCTCTATTACAAGCCTTAGAGCCAAAGCTGCAGCTATAGTACAATTCTTAAACTGAGGGAAGGGATCTCCCACAAAAAACCCCAACACCCATTCCTGCCTGGGGGATGCACTTGTGCTGTGCAGAGCAGAAAGCCACAACAAGTTCACACCTGAAAAGAAAAAGTGAACACCAAGATAATTAACTCTTTGGATTTTTATTCCTTCCCTCTTAAGTGGCTCAGCAGGTAACACCAAGATGCCTGAACCAGGGTTTGCTTTCCTTGTGTCACCAAAACCTTCCAGGGTTTAGAGGTATTCTTTGAAACACCTGGATTCCTGGTTAAAATGGAAAATACAAATTTGGCTTACGGAAAGAAAGCACCACCTCATCGCCTGTCTCTCTGCATTCTACAAAGCTCAGGAAGTCAAAGTTTCTCCAAAGGATTCCCTCAGGTGACCCATCCCTGCCTGCAGAGCGATAAATGAAGGGAAACCACTTCAATTTGGTGAAATCAGGGGATCTGCACGCCGAAACCTTTACTTCACTTTACGCATGGAGAGCAATAAAGCAAAGCTATTTCTGCTGTGTTCTGTTTTTTCATTAAAATAAAACAAAGCTATCTGCAGGATGGAAGAGGGGACAGGCTGTTCTAGAATAATAAATCAAAGCCACACAAAGACCCATCAGCTTAAGCCAGATACTGCCCTCTAGAATTTAACCAACTCCAGCTGTGTCATAACACAGGACAGCTCGAAAAGGGATATATTTTCAGATGATCTGGCCTCCAACTAGAGGAAATGAAAGAAATGTACCAGAGCTATATCCGTGGAATATTTTTAGGATGGAGTCCCAAGACATTTGGCTGTTTCATAAGGGTGATTTGCATTGTGTTAGGGCATTTCACCCCCTGAAGTCACCATCACAAACAGAGCTTGTCACTCCCCCCGATGCTGGGAAGATATTCTGGTGCTGTACGACACTGCCTGCCACCTCCCCGAGGAATGAGAAAGGCATTAGGAAAGGAAACTAGAGGGTGAAATAATAAAAAAGCATTAAAAAACCACAGCTGTGACCATCTCGAGTGTCCAGGTCATTTGGGAATAGGAGTGCTACAGTCTCTAGTGTGCACATGAGCAGGCTGAGTGAAATAATGAAATAAATTACATCAGGATTGAAATGATCAAATGAAAAGCACCTACTCTGGAGTTTGTGGAGAAAGAGATGGAAATAAGTACTTTCCCACAACAAAGGGCTTGGGAAGAGTTGTGAGAAGGGAAGGTATTAGAAGTTATCCTCTACGTAAATATTGGAAAGAATAAGGAGGTTATTTTCTTTTTAAATCAGTGGTATTTAACAGCTTCCTATTTAGTTCTGCACTTCAGTTCTGTTCCATCAGCTTGTACAAAATCCACTGCAAATCCCCCAAAATACCTGTCTGTGTGGCTGAGCTGGGCTTCAGGAAAAGCAAAGGAAGAAATGCCAGCAAAGCTGAAGGATGATTCCTGTCACTCTGCCTTGCAAAGGATGGGGTTAGACGCCTGTGCTCCAGCCATTGCCAAAATTGAGGGAGAGACGCAGCCTCAGGCAAGAAGCAGTAATCAGGAATGGGCTGTCTGGGACATGGAGCTCAAAGTAAAACAGATGTGTGTGTATCTTCCTCAGCCACTGCGCTGGCCACCGAGGACCTCCCGGCTGGCCCCCAGTGCAGGAAGCCTTCCTCTCTTTCAGGGTGGTGAATAAACCGCGGGCTCTGCCTTATTTCTCTGCTTAAACTTCTCAATTCTGTATCATTTACCATTCTGGGATGAATATTTGTAGGCAGAATAAGAAAAATTTGAACCAGCCTAAGTAATTTGTAGGTAATTCCATGTTTTGCCACTCTCAGCGCATCAGGAGAGCCACAAGTGTCTGGTGACTCGTGGACACTCAGCACTGGCAAGAAATGAAAACTCTGAGTTATTATGCGGATCCTAAATTATGAATTCAGAGTAATTTCAGAGTCCTACCTGAGGGCTGGGGGGACATAAGCAGCTTTAGATGCTCTCGTGCTTAAAGACCAGCACAAACAAAGGAGACAAACTCAAACCACAAGGGGTAGAAGTCAGACTTGATAAACAAAATGCCAATGTAACAATACACAGAAGCTTTCTTTTGTCTTCTACTTTCATTCTTAGGAGTTTCTAGCAAGAGAAACAAGTGAAAATATTTTCAGGTAGAAAGTCTAACTTTCCAGTTTAAATAAAAGTCATATTAATATGTGTAGAAAACTAACTTGAGCTATTTAAGGTATTTGCACCCCAAAACTAAGGAATTGTGCTCACAAACTTTTCCAGTGAAAAAGTTAATTTTGTTTTATAAATATGGAAGATTCTTCTTTTTTTTTTTATTCTTGTTCTTAATCAGGCCAACTTTTTTTAACGTGTTTTTACCAGAACATTTTGATCTTTGAAGAAGAAAAGCTAAATATACAGTAGCAAAAAGTCAGTGTTTAGTGTGTCCTAACAGTTTCAAACACTACTTTGAAAATTTTTGAGAATCTGCTGACACCAGAATGTATAAAACCTGACACTTCTGCCCCTCTATTACTGTCATTCAACAATCCCCACAGTGCACTTCATGCATTTTTACCACTGAGTTTAGCCTTCCTGTTTTCTTTTGGAAGTGGCTGGATGAATCAAACCCAAGAAGTCTTCAGGTTTTGTTTTCTTTCACCAGGATATTGGCAATTGCAGTTCTGGCTCTTTCAGGTGAAGCAAAAACATCAGACAAAGTGTTAAAAAAGTTGTTCTTATGTCTTGGCAATGAGCAGGCTTCCTGGGATAAGCAAAAGCATAAAAAGGACAAGGGAAAGGCAAAAAAGCAGGCCAGAGGTTTCCTGTTCTTGAACATGTGGTAGATAGAGATCTGCACGTACACACATCCATACCTCATTTACAACCCTCAGAACAGCCCCTCCACTTCAACCCCGAACCCTCAGAAGCAAAGACACAGAGAAATGTGGTCAAGCAGGCAAAGCAGGGGAGGCTTCTGTGAGTGGTGGGATGTAAAGCGAGTCACGTAACTTGGAGATGAGATTTGGCTGGAATAAACAGAAAAAAGTGCATGTCTGGGGCTCTGACTGCCTGGGAGAGGATGAATAACACTTGTTCAATATTGTGAGCAATACAAAATATTGGTTGCATCAGGTGGAGTATGAGTCCTGGACAAATGGGTATCATCTCCTGCTGGGTTTTCTGGTTATGCTGGATGTCAATCCTGCCTGTATTTCAGCAAAGGGAACCTCCAGGCTGATGACTGTTTTTCTAGAAAACAGCCCTGCCGTGTTTATTGACTCGGTGTGTCACACAGCTGATGGACATGGAAGAGCACAGTCCAAATCCTGACCTCACTGATGAAAATCTGGGGTAAGCTAATGAGGGAATGCCATAGAGCACAACTAAAAATTACATATTTTTTCCTTGGGCTTGAAAAAACAGGAGAGTTCCATCCAGTGAGTCAGTCTCCCCCAACTGTTATTACTCCTATTTAAAAACAACCCCTCTGACATTTTGGTCAACATCTACGTGAGCTGAACTTTCAAAGGGAGTGAGAGAACTGGGAATTAAAAACTTTCCTGTTCGTAATATGGGAACCGAGCAGAAATCCTCACATGCTGCTTGGGTAAGTTTGCCTCTCACAGATTGAATTTTAAACTTCAAAGGACAAAAAAGAGCATAGCCCCCATTCAGCCTCCAACCCATCCCAAGAATAAATCACAGGAGGTCAAGGCTTCTTGCTCTCAGTCAGGATCCAGCTGTTTTTTCTCTCAAAAATTTTTTCACAGCCTCACAACAACTTGCCCAGCACTTGGCTGAATCTCCCCTGGCACAAAATCTGCTTTCAGGACAGGTCACCTCATCATCAGTCAGCATCACTGGTGGGGAAAGAGGAACAGAAATACCCTCACATCTCACAGGTGCTGAGAGGAGCAGAGCAAGGGCTGCAAAGGATCTGGCCATGTCTCTGTCCTTTCTCCCAGTTCAAGTTGTTTTCCTTGAACCCCAATTCCCCTCCAGCTCCCTGCAGCTGTCGCTCATTCCTCTTTCAGATATTTTTTTTTTTTAGGTTTCCTGCCTTTAACTCCAGTCCAGTAAACACACCCAACCCCGCCACAATGGCAAACATATCTATTGGGTGAACATCCAGGCATTTTTTTCAGAACCTTGTCATTGAGGATAGACTCTTCTGCAGGACTGCTTGTTGCAGGGATAGTTACAAGGCAGGTGTGTGTTTAGCTAGCTAGAGTCATGTGTATTGGGATTAAATGCCTTTCCTAAATAGTGCTTTTAGGAAATGCCATTAAAAATTCAAAAGCATAGGCCATATCTTAATATAAATTAAAATGTTTTTATCCACATCTCCTTAGGCAAGAAGAATTATTTTTGCTTTTGTGAAGCTCAACAAATTACAGGAGGGATCCTGCCCTGAGGTACAGATCTGCTGATCCTCATGAAACCAAGGTCTGACTCAGACAGCATTTGGCTTGCAGACAAATGTATTCAAGCAAATATAAGAACTTCCTGCATTTAAATACAGCACATCATCTTATCATCTTTTTTCCCACCCTACATGTTGTCATGGAGGAATCACACCCCAATTCAATTTCTATCTTTTTAATGTCTCCCAAAGTTCTCTATCACTGACTATTGTGTATTTTATGTTTTCCTGCTGTGTGTCTTGGATGAACATCAAGTCAGGAGATCCCTCAGACACCTAAACCGCACTCCCTGGACCAGGAGAACAGTGAAAGCAGAGAAAAACCCTCAGGTTTCACACGCCAAGCTGCAAAATGACGAGCAGCCTGGTTTGCCATCTGGGGACAGTCTGATGCTCAGACTGTTCTAATTCCTGCTGCAAAGTGATCATCTCAGGAAGGATGTGTCTGCTCAGAGTGACCCTGTTAATCCCAGCTGCAGAGGACAGGGAGCAGGTGAGGAGCAAAGATTTTAGGGCTTTAGGATCGCTCGGACACGGCAATAACAGCATTGGCCTCACCCAACTGTACCGAGGGGTGCAATCTGCAACCTGGTGTTCTGGCAAATGTTTTAGCTTCTTTCCAATTATTTAGAAAAAAAATTATCTTGTGGCTTTCATTCATGGGCTGATCTGTGGGTAATTTAATGGACTTAAATAGACAGAAGAGAGTTCACATATATCTGCTGACTTCTGTGTTGTGTGGATGATTAACTCTGAATCACAGATGTTATCAGGAGGGGCAGACTATGAAACCCAAGTAGCACTTTACTTTCTATTATTGTTGGAAATAGTGGTGGTGTTCCTTGTATTGCATCCAGATCTAAGGGCTGGAGGGGTCAGAACTCATGCATGTACAAGAACAAGAAAGCATTCACAGCCTGAGACCGTGAGCTCCACTTTGAAATACTAATTATGCCTTCCTGAGCATTTATCAATCTGGGAAGCAAGAGGGAAAACTCATTGGGAACTAATCTGGAACAGAAACAATTTAGGAAATATCTCTAAACTGGGCAAGACTGCAACAAGCACATTCTAGCCTTGTCTTGTTATCTTTGTTTTCCTCCAGACCTTATCACCACTAAGGAATTTAATCGCAAAAATGACAAGTAGCTGAAAGTATGAATCAGACTGGCATTGAATAAGAAGCCATAGGAAAAAAATCTACCTGCACAACCTTGGCAAATACAAATATAATGAGATCCCCAGAGTCTCAGTGCAGACTTGGGCTGTGTAAGTTTCCCTGCACTGAAATCTCCACCTTTGGATGGGTTGCAGCCTCCTGGAGGCTTTGTGTCACCCAAGGTCTAAAGCATCCAGGATTTTTAATGAAAAGTTTAGACACAAGCTCATTCTGGGCTCTTGAATTTTCAGATAATTAAGATTATTCACTGGTGAACATGATAACAAGCCCCAGCGCAGGTCTGCAGCCCACGAAACAGAGGAGTTGAGCAGTGAAGCTGTGCCCACCCCTGCACAAACACCACAGCAGGGGAAAGACTGAACATGTGCCTGGGCACTCACATGGGCATCTGCCCTTTTCTTTGCTGTGACAAGAAATTTGGCCCTCCCCTCCCTAATTTTTTTTTAGAAGACTCTCATGAAGATCAAACTCCTGCATCAAGGCACCAAAGAGCACCAACATGATGAGGCTCACTGTACCCCTCCAGAACATTTCCCTGAATTCTCCCTGTCAAACCACAGCAGAGAGCCCTAACAAGAGAAAACCCTTCCCTCCGAGCCACAGCAGACCAAGGGCAGAGGTATTTCCCTGTTCCCACTAAAAGCAAGGAATGCTTAATCTAACTGCCACTGCTTTCAGGCTCCTTCAACAACATGACTTATTACACTATACTTCAGATATGTGCTTTGAGGAGATATAATTCTTATCTTTAGATGTGCTGATAGCACCAAGAAGCCTGGCTGACTTACTGAACAGCCCTGTGCCTTTGATAATAGTATTTGCCTTTGCTGCTTCTGTGATTAGAAAATTTGCACAGGCACAAAGCCTGGGTCATTAAATGGAAGGATTAAATTTCTGACTTTGATAGCTGTATGAAGTGCCAATCCTTGTGCTGTTCTCCAGCACCCCAAAGAAGGCACTTACTGGAAACCAAATAATGTTTTCCATCCTCTCCTCTAGGCTTACCAACCTCTCCTCCATCTTGCAACAAGCCTGATGTTCTCTGTGGGCCTTTGTGCTTCAGGACAAAAATTTTGAGGAAAGCCCTTCACTAAGTCTTACATATAATTCTCAAACTTCTGTGAAACAGAAAAAAACATACCAGAAAAATAGCCCCCCGAGAAACAACCCCAAAAACCCCACAGCCACACCACCACCCGAAACAAAGAAATCCAGACAAAATCAACCCGACAAAAGGAAAGGAAAAATACAAACAGCTTGGTCATGGAAACCATTCCAACAGACAGACAAAACCCATGGAGAAGGATCTGAGAATTCATAAAGGTGTTTCACACATTTTTTCTGCCCTTAAAGAAACCCTCAGCAGATCAGGACTGACTCTGGACCACACTTCATTCCTAAGCATTACAATTCCAGCCTGTGCTCTCCTATTCACTTGCCAAAATATTCAGAATTCCCTTGCCCTGCACTGCCCCTCTCCAGAAGCATCAATACCCATCCTCCTGCTCCTCCTGGCAGGGAAACTCCAGGCATTAGACAGACAACTCTTATCTGTCGCTTAATCAGACATTTCTGCTGAGCCTGCAGTGTTCCGCAGCAGCCTGAAAACACAACCTGCGGGTCTCCACCATGGCTTTGTGCTTGCCCATCAGTCAGTGAGGGACACAGATCCCTTGACAAATGCAAACCAGCCTATTTCTCCCTGGGAGCAGTGCTGGCGGGTGTGGAGCAGCCCTTTGCAGCACATGGAGACACAGGAGCTCTGTTTGGCTCAGCCACAAGGTTTGATGGAAGCAAATAAACTAGAGGATTGCTCTAAAGATGGTTTGGATCAGTGGGAGGAAGGCACAAGTGCTGCAGCAAGACAGAAAGAAAAAAAGAAAGCAAGCAGGGTAGGAAGATAAAGATCTGCTGGGTGGCTGTGCTGTAACTGGTGTCCTCCTCCACCGAGAAAATCCACCCCAGCGGTGCCTCTGAACTCACTGGACAAGATTCACAGCTCACAGCGCTGCCAATTTCAGCTGAGTCATGTGAATTCATCCCCACCAGCTCCTGCCCACCCCAGGAATCTGGGCGTTCCAGCCTTCTAACAGATGTCTGGACTGGCATGAGTTCCGCTGGGTCTTTCTGCAGTGCCTCAGAGGCAGGGAAAGTGTTAATCATGCAAGTATTCAGCATTAATGCTGTGCCTGACTTCCACTGAAATCCAAATCCTGGTACACATCCCCCTGTCAAATTCTTCATTTCCCCTCTGACCTTCCTCTAGCCAGCACAGAGCAGAGCTCTCCAGAACAAGGGCAGCCTGCAAAAGCAGCATCTCGGACACAGCCATCCATCAGCTCACAAGGACAAGACTGAAAACAGTTTAGCTGCTCACTCAGGTTATTTCTGAAATTATTAATCCTAGAAGATTGCTATTAAAGTTCATCCAAACATTATTGGGTTTCAATCATACATTTGGCGCAGATGTTACTATATTAAGAGCTCATTTTTTTGAGATTATTCAGTATCTTGAATTTAAAAAGAACAAATAGAACATAAAGCCACTTGGGACAGGTAAAAGTCTTCCCTGTTTTTCTATCTGTGATTACTCTGGGCTTCACAATCTGAGATTTCTTTCATTCCAGAAATCATTGGAATACAATTTCATACATGAAATTGCTTAGGCAGGCACTTATTTTCCTTCAAACACCTAAAACCTCTTTTTTTGCCTCAATTCCTTCACCCTTCCATAGGAATCTCATTTCTCCATGTTTTTCCATGCAGTCTGGAGATTTCACTATTGCATCAGCCTTAAGTCTCACATTAGTAAGCATCCAGCATAATTGAGGTGGACACAGATCAGCCACCTCTGCTGAATTGGCTGGAAAGAATTGGAATAATTCATTCCCAATTATTTCTTAGCAAGATGCTCTAAACGAAATGAAGTAAAATTGTGGTCTTCCTTTGTTACAGTATATTTTTTCCTTATAATTCTTCAAAACAGATACTTTGCCAACTGTTTCTGGATCAGAAAACACTTCAAATCTTTGCCCAGTCCAAATAACTGGTTTCATACAAGGCAAAGGGAACCACAACCACATTGTGGTTTTCAATAGTAAAATGTAGTTGAATCGGTGCTTGAAGGAGAGTTAAACTTCAAGCTGAGCTTTACCAAAGCCCTGGTGCTGCCTTCAAATTTAAATCTGGGCTTGAAGATTGTGGGCCAAAGCTTTGTCAAGTGAGTTGGCCATCAGTGACTTGGCAGAAGATTTAGCTCTGCAATTGCAAGGAGAGAGATCACCATTTTAAGACAGATAATAATTGCAAAGCTCAGGTCATCCATAAGTGACTAAAAGGATTTCCCCTTCCTTAAAGTGCACAAAGATATATTAATACAGAAAACGGGGATTTAATTCTGATAATTCCCCTGTGACAGGAATGCCCAAACACTGACCATGTAGCAACTCAGTCATGGTCCTACAGCTGCTGCATCTTCAAATCAAGAGGCCCAGCTGTGGGTCACAGCTGGAATGGGCATTTATAAAGAGGAAACGCTGCCCTTCTCAGGGCACTCCCATGGGCCTTCATAATGGGATCAAAGGACAGTATTTTTAGGTTTTTTCAGCTCCAAAGTTCAGAGGAACTAAATAGAGCTCAAGCTTCAGCCAGAACTATCCTACCCTAAAGCCACAGCAGGGACACTATGCTGGAGGAGCAGCGGATGGGTGTGGGGTTTGGTGAATAACACTGGAGGGACTTGGGAACCCTCCAGCTTTACCAGCAGAACGTGCTGCTTCCCATCCTCCAGCGCCTTTGCCTTCTTTCATGCCAACAATCTCAAAGCTGCTCTGGAAACCTGAGCTTCTGTGTGCGTGATCAGCTGAGGTTTCACTTGCAAACCTCTGTTCCTTTACCATGGTGTGTTTTTTACAATAACTGAGGGCTCAGGCAAGCTGCAGAGCCCAGGGTGGTGGCCAGGCTTTCTTGTGGTGCTCATCCCTTGCAGCATGTCCCCTGTGCACACCATGGCAATGCCACCCCTGCTCTCTGCTAACAGTGGAACCAGTGCAAGGCACAAGTAATTTCACTAAAGCAAAAACAGCACTAAAAACCATGAATGAAATCATGCAAAATGAAGAAGATTGTAAGGGGGAAAAAAGTAGCACCTAAAATGAATATACCTTGTCTTTATACAATGCTAAGAAGACATGGGAAATAAAGGCAGCACAGCCTGCAATTTTGCTGTGCTGGGACCTAGCATTTTAAAACTTTAGTTTGAAAGAAGCAATGATTCCAGTGCTGTTTGGATTACAGAAGATGCAAAGTTTTGTGCACATTCTGATGTATTTCTGCACTTTATATATATGGGAGATAAATTATGTGTGCAGCAACAAGTACAAATAAACGAACCAGAGCCAGAGCTCTTCTGGAGGGATTTCAGGGACAGCAGGCCAGGACTTACTTGGGTTCTGTTCCAAAACTTTCTGGAAAGAGAAGCCTCTCTGCACATCAAAAAAGCTGAAACAGAGCGAAAGCAGAAACATCTCTTTGCATCAGTAGGTGCCAACCTTTAAAACCTTGCTTCCACATTCTCCGCAATTGCTGAGACCTTCGGAAGGTCACTCGTGAGTAATTTGGGAAAATGATAAAACTTCAGACCTTTGGAAATCAAAACGTTTTCTACCAGCATAGGGCAGTACCTGTGAAGTTGATGGGGTACAGCATGACCTCCTCAGGTGCTCTGCCATCCCCCTGGATGATATAATCCTGCTCGAGCGTGACGACAGGCTGGCACTGCTGGAACGTGGCTCCATGGGATGGGAAGGGAATGCTGCTCTGGCAACGGACAAGGTCAAGTTCTTGGGGCTTCTGGCCTGGATATAAAGCTGAGGGTGAAAGGAAAATGACAAACATATCCATGAAACCAGCCAGGCGCAGCCGTAACATGTGCATTTGATCATCGTTGCCTGTAAGAGGTTTTTGCCAATGAAGGGTTCAGAACATTTGGAAAGTTGCTGAAATATTTCCAGTTCAAATAAAAAGGTAAACCAGAAATAGCATCTGCAGCCATCCGTGGGGACACCGTGAAGTGAGATATGAGTTGTACAGTGCCATAAAAATGTCCACTGCTCAAAATCTTTAGGGAGGAAGATAATCAAGGAAGCCTCACAAAGTAACTCTTTTTTTATGAATTCAAATAACTGCACTTTAAAAACAGGCTTATTCCATTGAAAATCCAGAAAACTAAAGTTATTTCAATGGGTTTTGGATTAGGTCCAGTTATCTAATAGAATCCACATCTTTGCTCTCAAGTAGCAGACTAGGCTGAAATTCTGGGGGCTATAACCTGACTATATGACCTTATACACTAAATATCAAGGTCCACAGGCTTCAGCAAAGCTCTTCTTGCAGGGACCAACAGATGCCTCTGGTCTTTAGCTCAACTCTACAGACCAATCACAAAACCACACTCCACCTGCCTGCTCTTTCTGCCCTGCCATCTCTCAAGCAAAGGAAAATTCATGTGGCAAACATTTGTTTTAAGGCTGAAGGGACAATGTTCCCCTGCTTTCTGCCATGTGAAATTCCAGTGCAGAAGGAGGATGCACAGCCAGTCATACAAATCTGTTTCTGCATGCAGGGCTGTTGCAGGCAGCTTGTCATATTTCCTGAAGGGTTTCAGATGCACAAAGGACAGATGAGGACACCTATAATCCTCCTGCCTTCATTCTCCTGCAGTGTAGAATAGCACTCTTTGCATCAAGAACTCAAAACATCCAACACAAAAATCCACGGTAGCTCGGAAATGTCTAAGCTTCTACATAAGCATCCATCCATCAAAATTATTTTTAAACTCAATTCATGTCTTTGAGGTAGATCTAAATGGAAGCAGTAGTTTCTTATCAGATTTTAATTTCTCAAGGATACAAGTGCAGCCAAGACCAGCAGAGAGGTTGAGACTCCTTCTATCAGGATATCTGCCTGCTAAGGCAGGGCACTCACATCTCCAGATCTGCTTATCTTCCTCTTGTCTACACAAACTGAAAGCTCTGCAAAACCAGACTATCTCTCATAGGTTTGTATGTGGACATGTTTTAGTTAGGCATGTGGTGAGTTCAGCTCCCAGTTCCAGTTCCATGGTCAGAAGGATCCCACACTTGTGCCTGACCCTGGGGCTGAGTTTGAGCTCCTAAGGGTCTCCAATAGATGGGCCATCTTTGCCTAGCCCTCCCCTCACCCTGTGACTGTTTTTCAGATATTCAGTCCACTCCTCCTTTCACACCACTACACTTCAATGATGAGAAGCTATTCTAAGTGGTATCTGCAGATACTCGAAGATTAAAGTGGATCCCAGACTGACATTAACATAAATTTCTCCTGATGGCTGAAACTATTGATCAAGTAATTCACTCAAAAAAATCTCTGGACAGCAGCCCATTTGCTCAGTCTTGATGGATCTAGGAAGAATAAATTATTTTCACAGTCTGATAAAAAAGCCTTTTTTATCTATGAAACCAAAAAGAAAAACCTATTTTGCATTCACATTCAAACCACGATTGGAAAGCCAGTAACACACAATGCAAAAAACCACATTTCAATCTCACTCAGCCCCATCAAGACGGGGTAATGCTGAGATCAGAGCAGGGGATCGGTCAGGTACATTCAGCCCTGAAATCCCATCAGTGTATTAATTGTTCTCAATCAAAACAGCATTTTCTAACAAAAACCAGTTGGAATGAACTCATATTGCACTTACGACAAAATGAAATGCACCAATGATAAACCAAGAAAGGAAGGAGATGTATTCAATGAATCCCAAAGATTCCTGGATTACAGACTAGCAAGAACAAGATTCCCATGTAAAGCTATTTGTGTAAAGATAAAAAAAGAAAAGAGAGAGTGAGCGAGCCATGCACATCCTGAGGTGCTAGCTACTACTGCTAAAGAGTCCAAGGAAACGCTGGAAGAATTTACAGAATGCTTCAATAAGATGATGAGGAAAGCAGGTCAGAGATTTGTTGGTAGCATTTTCCTCCAGGTCAAAGATCTTACATTAAGGATAATGATCACAACTGTTTGGAGAATGAAACAGTGATAACCAGAACAAGGGAAAATGCCACATATACATTACAGAAATGTTTGTAAAATTACTTGTACATGACTTGTAAAGTATCCTGCTGTCTCCCACAATGACAGACTGGCCACTGAGTGAATGCTCTCCAGAGCTGAAAGACAGCAAGAGTGTGATTTTCAATCCCAAGGAAATACAATAGTATATCTGACACAGCTTTAAAAAAATTCTTACTAAAAGAGGTTACAGCCGTGATCAAGAAATCCAGATCCTATGTGAAGAGACTGTTTTGCTCATGTGGAGTATCACTGAGTCAACAGGAATGAAAAATTCATTCACTTTCTAGAATGAAAAATCCATCTTCCTTGGAACCACCTCCATAAATTTTGGTTACTTCTATCAAAATCTTTAAAAGAAAATTGGTCATAAAGAGACTTTACAATAAGAGAAGTGGTGACAGCTTAATGTGGCAGGAGAAGAAGAGCTGGTTAAAACATTATAAAATGTGAGCCTTCTAATTGCCTGGGTGGATTAATGGACATAGTTTTCATTTTAGCTGCTTGACACTTCATGCTGAAGAGATGTGTCAGATTTCCCCATGCTTACATGGCAATTTTCCCAAGTAGATTGTGAAACTGAGAAGATAAGTTCTCTACAGTTCAGGGGGATCTGCTACTCAGCTGGAGAGTGAGTATGAAGATAAGCAACATGCCAAGCTTTAGAAATTACAATCTTGATTTCTGAGAAAAGGTTTTCTTGCTTTCTTGTTTCGTTACTCTTGCCTTTGTCCTGCGGTGCTGTCAGCTGTCAAGTTGGGGCAAAAAAACTTAAAAATGAGAAGATCAAAACATACCTTCTCCCTTTCTGGTTGACTGACTGTTCAAAAAATGTTAATGTCTTAAGGAAAAACATTTCCTCAATGAAATTTCGAAGTAAAGACTTTGAAATTCTTGCAGAAAGAAAAACAATGTAGCTTTTTTCTGTAAGACTTGCTAGGATACCACTGGCATGAGGAAAACTACTTTGATTTTCAACTGGTGTACATCAGAGATCCAAGTTGAACATCTTTATCCAAATACAGACACCCCGAACTGAGAAACATCTCGCAGCTTTTTCCTTCTTCCCAGTCTGCGAGGTGCTGATCATCCTCAAGCACCACAGATATCCTGGGATTGTACATTTTTCCTGTGGCTGGAAAAGCACTGCTCGCTACCTCCTGCATCTCTTTCTTGCTTTGCATTTCGGAGCATCACCGCCAAAAACAGCCACAGAGGCACCGAGGGCACAGCTGAAGATGTGAGACTCAGAGATGCAGCATCAGCACAACTGCAAACATTCACTGAAAGAACACAAATTATTCCATTTTTGTTACCTCTCTTTCAGCCAACAGCGGTGAAGGAGTGACTAAGTGAACTGGTGTAAAACCAACAGCGTTTCCTAGAGTATTTTAGAATTGCAAGGCATCAGTTTTTGTTAATTCAAAACTGACACTAATTTGGCTATGTGGCAGTCTCTTATGACTGTCTAACACCTTTTTAAGCTTCTAAAAGAAAACAGCACATGCTGCCAAAAACTCTGCTTATTTTAATAAAGACTAATACCAAAAAGGAGAAGTTTCACAGCCTCCCCTGATGAGTTGCTGTGAAGCCTGCAGGCAAGCACTAAGTGCACAGCTTCAACTGCCCAGTGGGAGCCAAGGCGCTTTTCCTATAATTTATATAAAAATCAGAAAAGGTTTAGGATTCTCATTTACATTTTAACAAGTATTGCAGGTGTCAGGGAGTCTCCGGTTGTGTGCCACTGGAAATCTCACACACCTACATGGAGAGAACCATGAAATGAGCCTCTCCCTACATTTTTCTTCCTTTGCTGGCCTTTGCAACAGCCGAAAGTCAGGTTGAAGGGACACCAAGGACCTCGGTGAAGGAAGTCTGAGTGACTCAGAGACTGCCAGAAGATGCAGTGCTGACAGCTCTTGTGATTCCCCTGCAAGTTTCCCTCTATTTAGGGTTCCTCCTCAAAGCCTTGCTTTATTTACATTACAACATGAGAGTTTCAGCTGTCATTAAAAGCAAAGGGGTTGGTCCTGTTTGGACAACAACAACCCTACAGGCTCCAGAATCAAAAAGGGAGGACTAAAAGACCTGACAGCTCTCACTTACGTGAATCTCCTGATTTTTAGGTGCTCCCAGAACCATGAGGCATTACTTAGTTCTCCCTGCTGGAGAAAGAGCTTGGACACCACAGGAGGAACGAGAGAAGGAATGGAGACAGTGAGGGGCCATGAACCAACCACTGAGGGTGGGAAAGTCGGAGCTGCCAGATTAAAACACCCTCAGGAAAGCCTGTCCCCAGGATTTTTGGATCTAGAAACACTGCCAGAGGAATTGTTTTTCCCCAGGCGTTTCCTTTCTTGGGCAAATTACATCCAGGAGAAGAGGAGCATGAAATGGGAATGAAAGAAACCAAGCAGAAAGGAATTAAGTGTACTCTAGGCACTTAGCTCAGAAAGGATTTGCCTGCAATGTTAGCTGAAGGACTTGGATCTCAGTTTTCCACGCCAAGTAGCCCATCCCTAGACTGACTACTTGGGCTCCATTCAGCAGTAACACAGGAGTCACTATTTCCTTCAGCTCAAAGGATATTTTCACCTGCTTGAGCCGGGGAAGAATAAAAGTTCTTGTCTACCAGAGCTACATGAAAAGGAACAGAAAAACAGATTTTGTAATAAAGTTAAGATCAAAGCAAACCATCTTCTCCATAATCGGATTCTCTCTTTTGGGCTTTTGATCTGAAGTACGACACTCAGAATTTAGCAGACAAACAAGTCACCAGTTAGTCAGGCTGCTGAGAATCAGAGTGAAGCTGAAATACTCCAACACTTATCCTCTTCAAATTAATCAAACCCTGCTGCACGAGACCAATTTCTCCTGCCCTGCACATATATATATATTTCCCTCCCCAAAACCCATAAAGTGAAGCATTTAAAATGACCTTTACTCATCCTGCTGGATGCTGATTAGTTGAAAAATGCTGGTAAGTAATGGATCCCAGAGAAGTAAATGTTTATGCTTGCCTAAACTTAGCCAAGGAAATTTTCAATGGTGGAAAAACTGTCTCACCATGTAGAGTGCCATAACCAGGAGGATATTAATAGAAATAAAAATAGAAATAAAATAGAAATAAAAATATAAATGTCTACTTGTTTGCAACTCTGAATTTAACTGTTAGGCTGCCAGAACAGGGACAATAATTTCTCTAGAGACACAGAGCCAAATGAAGTGCCAAGGACAAAACCCTGTTTCAAAGGGACTGTTTCATAGGAGCCCAATCCTGTTTCTGCCCAGCCAAAACACACCAGGGTTTTAATGCCAGTGTTTAGATACTTAAATAGCAACTCCTGCTCTCTGCTCTGCAACTCAAACAAATGCCTAAAATTTTTTTAAGTTCAGGAGGCATGAGTACTCAGGATTTGAGTGTGACATTTGCTGCTGGAATGGCTTAAGACCATCCCTCAGCCTGTGATTTCTGCATGGGAAATAAGAAATAAGTGTGGTTTTGCATCTCAACCACCCATTTCACCATCCTGAACACAAGCAGGATGTACCAGAGAAGTAACATCTTCCAATACTGAAACTTGATTCCCTAGAAGAATCCACTAGAGCCTGAAACTAGAAAACACCAAAATTTCCCACAATTCAATTTCAACTTGCAGCAAAATCATACCCAATTTATCATTCACCTCTGGTGTGAGTAGAGCTGAGCAGCTTCCCTGCCTCCCCCCTCAGCAGCCACCCCATTACCTGTGCAGATTTTCCAGACACATCGCCCCATTCCAGAGGGAACAGTGAGGATGTCTCTCCCTGAACCATCCAGACCATGGAAGATGGACATTTTGTCACCATCGTTGTCATTGTTTCCAAACCACCAACTCGGTCTGCCAGAAAACACTTTCAGCCCAACCTAGAGGAGAAAATAAGGTGAAAAATTACTGGTTAGCTCAAAGTAAGGACTTGGCTTTGCCATGTTTTGACAGTGATACAGATGGAACCAGGGAGTTCTATTTTCTGAGCAAAGAGTTTTGCTTTGCCTCTTCTGCTCAGAAAAAATGCCAGCCGTGTTGGTTCTCCCTCTCCTTTCTTAATCCCAGGAGATATTTTCACAAAAATCGGACTTTTGGTTCTTTGAAACGCACCCACACCACCACATGCTGCTTGGAATCACACAGCAATGAATTGAATGGTGGCAAAAGGAAGAGGATGACTGAAAGTGTAGGAAAGTATTGAATGCTTATGAAATTTACAGAGGAATATCACAGCTGTTAATAAAGAAAACAAAAGTAGCTGGGTATTTGGAGAATTCTCTAATATCTTTTCAATGTCCATTTTAAGTGGTTCTGTCAGTGTCACTTTTTTCTAATTGTTTCCCCTAAAACCCCTTAAAACTTACAAAAGTTTTAAATTCTCAGATTTGGCTCTCATGCACATTCTAATATATCCCATGGAGAACTTTTTTTTTAGGAAAGAGAAATACCAGGAGGAAACATTATCCCCATTGTGCAGAGCTCTGCTCTCAAGATTTTTCAGTAGCTAAGTAAAAATATCTGTCCTGATATGAAACTCCAGCAAAACAAGGAAACTGCAGATGTTCAGCAAAAAAAAAACATGGAATATTTTAATGTCTGCAGATGAAATTATTACAGCGTGTGAAGATGAAGTTCTGAAGTAATCAAAAAAATAATTACTCCAGGTCAAGCACTCTGAATGAATCCGGCAGCAACGTGTAAAAAAGCAGACAGCATAAATAACAACTGTATCATGCCGACCCAAAGGACTGTAATTTGTTCCATTTAGCCCAACTAATTTTAATTGGACTGTGCACATGAGAAAGAATTAGGGTCAGCAGGATTAGGCTGCAAGTTTACTAAAGGCTTTAAAGGCTTTATTTTAACAATAATAAACAGAATGGCTTAGGAGAATAGGAGGGTTATTGTGATTCTGAGTTAGATGGGAAGTCCACTGCCTTAAAAAAAACCAAAACCCTGCAGCAACAACTACTTGCAGAATAAAAGTCTTTATTCCTTTAAAATTAAATTAAAGCCTAGAACCATTTTTCTGCCACCTTCTTGTCTAAGTATGAATCTCATAAACAAACACTTGAAGCAGTTTCCTTTAAAGGTGGCTCAAACACTTGGCAATTTAAGGAGTATTTTTGAGATTTTTAAAACCTTTTCTTGCTGTGCCAGAGGAAGCTTTTTCCCAAAAGGCTACTTGGCCTTGGCTTAGGAGGCTCCCAAAAGTTGGGGTTTTTTTCTCTAGTTTTAATTTATCAAAGAGGAGATATTAAAAAATGTAAATGCTGTGCTGCAGCTCAAAACGCCATTATAAATACTTTGTGATGGCACTTCTGGATATGAAAACAGGCACTTCACTGGGGAGGAGAACAAAGTCAGCTGCACTTCAAACCAAACGAAGGCACAGCCAGTACATCTCACATTTGATCAACACTCTCAGTGTTTCCATCCAGCAGCAGACAGTTTTGGTGCTAATTTTATTCTTATCTCTAACACTCTCCTCTAAAAAGTCTGAAAGTCAGAATTAAAGTGGAAATGTTAATGAGCAGTGTCACTTCTTGTATAAGCCTCAAGGTTACCTTACTTTGGTACACCGTGGGACAGGAGTGTAACTGAGTTTGCAATTACAGCTGTGCCAGGGGATATTTTTCTAAGTGAGCACACAAGAACAAAAACTCAGCTCCTCAGGTTTGTTCACACAGAACTAGGAATGAGCTGGAAGAGGGTGCAGAGACAGGTCATGTCTAGCTACCACGCTACCATTCAGACACCTAATTTTCACTAAGTGTGGACTGCCTCAGAGTGATATGGTATAAAGGTTACTTGAATTACCTGTCTGAAGCCTGACAGCATTCTCTATGTAATCCCTTAAGAATGTGCTAACTCAGCCTGTCCAAAGGCAGCACACCTAACACACCTGCAGGGAATCCTGACAACTGCACTTTCTACATTAAAAAATAATAAGGTACTGGAAATCAATGTAACAACTTGTAACTTTTTGTAAAATCCAATTGTTGGCACAAACTGCCAACAAAAGATCTCACTGTACCACTGTTACCATTTCAAGAAAACCATTTTCATCCAGTGGGAATCTTCCTGTCTTTTACCACCCAAGGTCTCTGTGCCCATGGCTTTTCCTCTGCTGGAGTGATGCAAACCCTCACCCTGCCAAGTTCCCTTTGGTCAGGAGTCCTTTTAGGGTTGGGATTGGTGTTTTCTTCTGCTCTCTATTTCAGGAAATAACAGACTTCAACTCAGTGTCTGCTTTTCTTTTTCCCATCATGAACTGTTTGCAAATGTGTGCTTTGACGCAGAAACCCAGCACTAAAACAACACAGGCTAAACATAGCAAAGTCAACATTAGGAAGTGCCCATCTCTTAGCTGGGCAGGACTGCAGTCCCATGGGAGCTGCTAGTCCATAGCCAGGAGTCAGCACTGGCCCCTGGGAGCTTTTCTGGGGATCCCAAACCCACCCAGCACAGGCTGCTGGGATTTCTTTGGCAGAAGTGATTCCTGAGATGCCCTAGCGCTGGCACAGGTAGGAGTGGGATGGGCTGGAATCCACCCTAAATCCTGGCTGCAGGGACAAAAAGACCAGAGGGGCTTTTGGCAGTGGATGTGAGCTGGGACAGTTTGGGAGCCTTCTGCTCCCAAGGTCACCTGCTGCAGGTGGCCTTGCTCATGCTCATCGCCTCACTCTGTGCCTCACAGGGACAGAGGGGGGAATGGGCAGCTGTTTTAGGACTAAAAACAGATATGTTGGGTCTTCTTAAGAAGTGATGCACCAGCTCAGTTCTGGGCTGGGGCATCTTCTTTGAGCTCTCCAAGTCCTACTGACTGACAGATCTTCGGGAGACCACAACCATCAGTCACCCCTCAGCTGGGTTACAACCCTTCCACTGCTTTGAAATGACTTCTTCAAAGAACTCTTCTTAAAACAAACAAGCAAGCCCAGCAATAATATTGCAATGGATAATTGCATAGATAATGTGTGAGATTCAGCTTTATCAATGGATAGACAACCAGGATACTTTGTGTGGAGTGTAATGCTTAGGCCTTCTGTTCTGCTTCACTGTTATTTTTATGCTGGAATTAAACAAGACCTGACTGGCTTTATTATTTTGTTGTCTAACCAATCTGCTGATTAGTCTGATTAATTATACAATTATCCTTCAACATGACTAATAGTTTTGTCATCACTGTGTAACTTGCAGTAATGTTGAATTTCTTCTTAAAGAATAACAGTAAAATGATTGTACTTTAGGGAATTAGTACTTAGCCATCCTTTAAAAACTAATAAAATGAAGCCTGGAGATGGAAAATTAATTTAAATGGTTGACAGGCTCTATCTTAACTAGGCAAAGATATATTATCCCATATAGCAATGAGCAACAACAACAACAACAACAAAAAATTAAACTAACTGTGGTCCTACAAGTCTGAAATCAGATGTGGCACATTCAATCCAGATAAAACAGAATCAAAGTGAAAATTGCTGGGATACAGGTGCTTACAAACATACATGGTTTTTAAATTGGCAAAATACCAGCTTCAGAAATTTATATTTTTATGGAAAAATACATACAATAGATAACTATTGGGATAATGTCATTAGGGTTTGTTTGGGTTTTGGGTTTTTTTGTAATAGGCTTACACTCCACTGATTTAATTTGCTTTGCAGAATTATTTAGGAAATCATTTTTACTTTGAAAACCTTAGATCTTAAAGGTGTTGCAGTACTGAACTGCCTCCCAAACACAAAATGCTGCATATTTAACAGGCTCATTGGTCTCAAATGTTGTGACTGTATTCAAGAGCTGCATTTTCAGCCATTGAAGGTATAATCATCCCTTTGGTAATGTGCACAGATGTCACCTGACTGAAGCCATTCTGGTGGACAGCCTTACAGGCATTACTGAAGGAAATTTTCCACTCTTTTCCACTTCACTGATGAAACTTTTTTTCTCTAAGCTCCCCTCCCCAGCACCATGTTGATTTTCTTGTTAATGCTCCCCATGACCATCTTATAATCATTTCCCCAAGGGAGCACATGAAGAAGGCACAGCAAATTACCCCTTATTCTTGTTCCAGAGGTCCATAAAGCATTTAAGGTAACTAAGATCTCCTTACTGAAATGGAGAGGGACCATGTTTTCCTTAGAGGAGCAGTTAAGAGACTGCAATCAACATCATCCTTTCATGAAATACCCCCTGGTTGTTGGTCTAAAGTGTAACAGAGAGGGCACAGACAAACTCTCTGCTTGCCAGAGGGAGTGATATTGGTCAATCTCACAGCAATGGAAATTTTCCTCAAGATAAAGCCAAACCTCAAGCCAAAGTCACTACAGTTCATGGACATCCTAACAAGTATGGACCTTGTTTGAAAAAAGCTAAGGAGAGGTCATGATTCCTGAGAGAGAGCCAGGTGGAATCCATCATTTCCCAAGCCAAGTGTCCAGAGTCACGATCCCTGCAGGAATCCAGGACAAGGACTGGGATTGCTCAGCATCCTACAGCTTCTGCCAAGGCAGAGATACAGAGCCCCATTCTGCTGTCACAGCTCAAGGGAAGTCCCTGTTGTGCTCAACAGGAATTTCACAGCTGATCTCAGAAACAGGGTCATGGCTTTGCTTCTTGGTGCCTTTGCTATTTCTGTAGAATTGTTTTGCTGCTTATTGGCTCCTAGCATCTCGTGTGTGACCCTCTCAACCTCTGAGGCCAGCTCCTCACCAGGACCTGGGGCAGTGCTGCCCCAACTGAGAGTTGTGTTCTGGCTCTTCTGGTTACAAGCTGAAACCTTTCTCCAATGCAGATTTATTTCTGTATGTCTGCCCAGGCATAAGATATCACCACATTTTACTTGCTTATAAATAAATTTTATTACTAAGAAGAAAAGGCTTGCAAAATGAATTGATGGCATACGCCAAGGTAACACCCATCACTGCTTGGAAATCCCACTCTAGGATAGATCTCTCACCACTGCTAAAAACTTCAAAACCTTTCACATCTAGCAGCAAACACTTCTGCTTCTCTTACTTACACCTTTCTCCGTCAGGATCTGTGGCACATTGTTCTGGGGGCTGATCTGCCAGGAGTTTTCCATGAAGAACCCAATGGCACTTGAGTATTTGTCAACAGTCCAGGTTAATTTCTTGAAAGTGCATCTTTCCATCCTGATTGTCCCATCATGAATCTGGAATCCACAGACAGGGAATGTCCTATGAGGTTTAAACACAAACACAGTCCTGTGTTAAAAGCTTGGGCAAACTCCAAACTTCTGACACCATAGAAAGATACTAACATGTAATTAAACCACCTTTTCTTTCCCAAAACTGGGATATGAAAACTCATCTTATGTGAAAGATGAAATTCTGCTGAACATCCTCTGTGGGATGAGGCTCAAAAGCCAAAAAAAATTACTCATAATCTTGCCCCAAGCTTGTAAGATGGGATAAAGCAGCCCAAAGCCCTTGTCCTCAGCCACCCAAGAATCCATCACCACGAGAAAGACCCAAAGGGCTGTGTGGGCCAGCGCTGCCATTGAGTTCCTTGTTTCAGGGCAGATGGGTTGCTCAGGAAAACATCAGCATGACTGAAAAAATGATAGCAGTCAGACTTCCTGGAGGCAAGTGTCTCCTTGGAAGCAAGTACCGAAAGGACAGATATCAGATGTTTTGTCACGCTCCTTCCCAAGAGCACACTGCTCACTTAACATGATTAGGGCTCGTCTGAACTGGAAAGACGTTTTTTTGCAATTTCCATTTAAATAACAACACCAGTAACAACTGAGGATAGCTCTGATTATTCTTGCTGTCCTACAGAGATCCCACTCCTGTTGCCCATTATTACTGAGATGTATTGCCAGGGCTGTGTGTGTGACACATCTAATTATTACTGCTTATTACTTAATTTTGTATACCTCACAGAAGGTTTAGTGATTGGTAAGCATCACCAAAAACACACATTAAAGTAGAATTTAGGCTTAGGGCAGCACAGTTTGCTGTGAGGATGTGGGTAGGCGCTGTGGTTGCTAGAGAGGAGGCTGTGCAGCTGAAAACAGAAAATGACATACAGCTATCGAAAAGGAAAAAAGATGCTATAATGAAAAATGGTTTCTCATTTTCCAAATTGGCCATGTTTGCCCAGCTATGCCCACAGGAGGGAGGGTGTGATGGTGTGTGGGAGCTGCACCCTCACCTTGATGCTGTGCTGCTGAAGCACCACACAAGAGCCATTTGGGATATGTCAGATTCTCTAATCCACTCTCCGCTGACCAATAAACTAAGGAGAAAACTAAATCAAACACATTCAGTCAAGAATGCTCTCAAGCTGTTGGCCTGAAGAGTGAGTTTATTTGGATGCTTATTATTTCTGGCCTGAACAATAATTTAAGCACCTGGTATAAATTACTCATTGGTAGCCATATTAATTCCTGAGGCTTTTCTTCTACCTTACGCTAACGCCAAGAAGAAATGGCAGAAGAATAACTCACTTGTTTCTGGGCAGTGTTCTGTATTCTCCATTTGCCCCTTTTTCCCAGTAGCTGTTTTGGCCTCCCTGGGAGCCAAAGTTGATGTTCTCTCCAACAAAAATGGAGTGCATAACCTCCGAGCTGGAGCCATCATCTGCTGGGATAGTCCCATCACTGCAGCAAAGAAACACCATGTAAATATGCAGCACAGCACAACCAATTAATTAACACTTTTAATTACACCACAGACACAGTAGAATTTTTTTCTTGAATTTGGAAAAAGGTGCATGCATTGCTATAACAGCCTGCTCTAAAATATGCTTAGAAACCAGCAAGGTAGTGCCAACGTAGATTCGTGCTTGAGTATTAGGACCTCCTGTCCAGGACCTCCCGTTCAGCAGGAAATAGTCAGAAATTACAATGTGTTCCCCAGGCAGGCTGAGGCAAAGAGAATGAAAGGATAAATTGCCTCTTGTATTTATGGCTGCCCAGGGATGACTTGATGTGGTCCAGGGAAGGGAATGTGAGCTTTTCTCCTGTCTTACACTAATTACCGGGGGAGTCTGAGTTTCCATTCTTGAGCATGTTACACCAGGGGAAAAAATGGGAAGAAGATTCATTTTAAGAAATTACCTTGCCGGAGTGAGTCCAATCCCATTGTCTGAAAACCTGGGACAGAGGAAACACAATGGTGTAAATGATGAGGAATGTCTGCAGTGGTTTTGGCCTACAGACCTATTTATGTCTGCTGTGAGGGGAGTGATAACAGTAACCTACCCCGTTGTGGAAAATAATGTCACTGCCCCTGGCCCAGGCCACATGGGCATTATTTTTAAAAACAGTAAGACCATCAATCATGGCAGGAACCTGTGGCTTTTCAGGATCAGCATCTTGATGTGGGCAAAACCTGAAGAAAGAAGCTTAGTTAATGCAGCACAAGAGGCACAGGAATTGACTTCAGACAGAGGCAGTCATGCCTAGCAGATTTTGTTTGGCTTCCAGTTATTGGCATGGTGGGTCTAAAGAGGTGACATGCCCCGAATCAGAGTCAGGCTATTAGCCTGATTTTATTTCTGAGCTTTGGTATAAAGCAGAAAACAAGAAACATTCATAAGGACGAAGTTCTGACCCTGGTGAAATGAGCAGGTGGTTTCTCACTAGACACCAATGGGCCCACAGCTACTCCTTAATCTGATTCAGTGTGATTTAGAGGCAAAGAAAACATTTTTCCCAAGTCATTTGAATCCTTTTTGTAGATATCCTTACAGGGCCCATTGAGAATCTCTGTGTTGATGCTAGAAAATCAATTAGACACTTTCAAGAACCTTATTCAGCAAAGATAACAGAGTAATTGGAGCTGTTCTCCTTGCATGTACAGACCAAACCCCCTGTGCTTCTGTGTCTGCTGAAAGAGAAGCTGCCGAGAGCAAAAAGATCCTCTCTGGGAACTGGGTGCATCTCAGTTGAGATCTATTTATTTTCCTCATTAATCCTAGGCCAGTCTCAGAAACCTCTTACATCATCTTTCAGATATAAGTTCTTCCAAGTAATTAGTAACAAATATTAGTTTACAAACCCACTAATGGACTAATGGACTCTGGATCCCCTTCCACATGCTTCACTGCCTAGTCCTCACAACCCCAAGTGCACGGGTGTCCTTTTTGGTCAGCAATAACGCAAACAACCCAGTGCACAGCTAAGGAGTAATTGCCTCTGCACATCAGAGAGAGCTTGTGTGTTTTTTTCAGACGCTGCAGCCATAATGAGGCATTAATGATCTGCTAAATGCAATGCAGAAGCCAAGAAGCAGTACAACTCTCCAAAATACCAAATACTGAGCCATGCAGCGTGTGCTTACCTGGCATTATCGACAGTGGGATACTCCCTGGGATCCTCAGCCTTGGCTCTCATTGTCTTTACTCCTTTTCCAATAAACAGCCCAGCCTGGAAATGCACACGACTCCAATTACTTTAACAGATCGCTCGACAGGGACCAGAGATCGCAGATTTTATCAATGAGTGTGGGCAGCCCTTGTGTGCAGGCACAGGAGCAGCCGGGGCTCTCTCGTCCCTTTCGGTGTCACTTGGCACTGCTCAGTGTGACATTAGCACAGGATGTAGCACGCTGAAGTCAGGACAGAGCCTGCCCTGCCATATGTTATACATCAGCATCTTGGGCTCTCTTCTGATCCAAAGCAAGGCTCTGAACTCCCACTCTCTCCCTCTCTCCCTCACAGAAAGCAATAAGGGACCCTGCCAAGCTCTTGATAACTTTTTGGAAAAAGAGTGTTGCTAAGAATTAAGGCTTTAAATAACGAGTGATGAGTCCCCCGACAGTCAGAGGAGAACATGAGCTGCTGTAGCCAACTTACAGGCTTTGGGCTAGAGCAGCAGCTGCCATGGGCCAAGATGTAAAACACACAAAGCACAGAGAACAGAACCAATTTCAATCTAAAATCCTGAGAAATTAGTTAAAAGTACTTTTTATAGCTTACAGGTTATGTTTTCATGTCAATAGTATATTTGGGGGAAAGTGTTTTTCTTGGAATTACCCTTGAATTTTTGGTCTCATTTTCCAGAGGTGATGAGCAGTCCTTGGCATAAATTACTTTTGTTCATCCCCCTGTGTCCTGGCACCACTGTGGCCAACAGCAGTGTTGAGTGTCCTGCCTGTCTTTCCTTAAATCTCACTTGAAGGAGGTGTACTTATGGCCTGGGCACATTCCCTCCAGCACAGCCACCCCACTGAAGTGCCTGGAACGGGATCTTCATTCTGCTCAGCTCCCTCTTTAGTATTTAGAACAAACACGGCCCCCAAAAGCTGATTGTGTCCTGATACAGTGTTAGAAAGACCTTTGTCAAAATGTGAGACACAATCCTCACAGCCCAGCACACACAGTCAGTCAAGCCCCTACTATTATATTGACAGAAACACAAAAACCATCCACGTGCCTTGAAATTGGAGTGGCCTCTCTTGCTGTAAAACACTCCCAAGGGGCTGTGTCCAGCCTGTCCTCCGATATCGCCCCTCGGACTGTCCGGTGGGGACTCGGTGGAAGATGTCCCATATCCCAACACCCTAAAAGACAAAGGGAGCACTGCAATTAATGATTTGCATTAAAATAACTACATAAACTGCATAAACTACCCCGGGAGTTTAGCTTTTCGCACTGTGCTGGCCTCAATGCTAGTGTGAGCCGTTCCGATCTGTGGGTCCTGGGGCACACAGCAGCCCATAACTCTTACACCTCTCAGCTTATCCTTTGGCATGCGCAGGAGGTCCCCAGGGCACACACACAAGAGACTAAAAAATGCATTTATTGTGGGTGAAATTCAGGTGGTTTATAAGAAAACAGCCTGGTCTATACAGGCATATTAAACACAAACATGTTTTCGGGTAAATGTAAGAGATAATAATAAGGAAAGAGCATGTATTCATATATAGAAATATAAAATTTTATTGGGCATTTAACTATTAACTACTAATAAAAATCTGTATTTTCTAAGAGATACCACATGCCATTTCCAGGCACAACTGTGAGAGAAATCAGTGGAGAAATGTAGGCAAATATTTGCTCTTAACAGAGACAAAGGTTGCAGAAATACATATCCAAATTTTATGTCTTACTAAAAACTTATTGCTCATAACATCAATAAGAGCAGAATATTTGGGAAGTGAAGGCAAAGCATAGCTCTGCCATTAAATGGTTTTACCTGAGCACCAGCCACTGCATTCTCTATTAAGTTGTTGTTTGGATTTGCAATCCAGAATGTGCTGACAGCCCTGAAAAATCAAAATCAAAATGATCCTAAGCAGTTACCAAACAGGAAGGGATACGTTTTCATAGCACTGCACTGGACTTGAGCCACAACTCTCCTATTGACTTTAAAACTCCACACAACCTTTTAATGACACTCTTTAAGGAAAATAAACCATCTAGTAATGTCAGACATGGTCATTTATGGAGCCACATGCTGAACCTATTGCAAATTATGAGAACGTTAACACAAAATCCATGCTCTGTTCAATGCAGCTGAAGGAAATCCAAAGGGCTTTTTTTTAAAGTTAAGCAGCTTTGGAAAATGTCTGAAAAGTAAAACTTCTGGTCTGTTTTCTGAAACTCCAGGGGCAATGGCAGGAGTTAAGGGATTCTCCATGAATTTATGAATCTTCTACGTGAAAAACAAAACAATGTCCTTGCAAGATGAAAAGGCCCATTAAGCAGAAGATTAAGGAGACATAATTTTGATGTTTGTCCCAGTAAGGAGTTTTTCTTCAGAGGGAAGATCAGTGGTGGTACACAGAGAAGCCAGAAATAACTACAAAAACATTGTCATCTGTTGCCTTACTTCATTGGATAACATCTTTTGCAAGTAAGTAATAAAGATCATGTATAAGAACACTGCTAACCTCCCATCAAGACTGTACCAATTAATTTGATCATTCTAAGCAGAAAATTTCAATCTTTTTTTATCCACCTTAATTGTTACATAATCAAGAATCCATTAAATATGTGAAAAATAGATCCATATTAGTCCAACGAACCCCATTCCTGGAAGCGCTCAAGGCCAGGCTGGATGGGGCTCTGAGCTACCTGGCCTGGGGAACGTGTCCCTGTTGGGACAAGATGACCTTTAAGGTCCTTCAAACCCAAAACATTCTGTGATTCTGTTATACAACATTATGATGCTCAGAAAACAATGACAGGAATAACCAGCAATAAATATTTTTTTGCCTACGATTCATGCAGGTGTTAGCAGATATCTTCATAAGGGAAACATGGTCAAGCAGCTACATTATTTTTACATGAGAAATTTAAAACTACCCTTAGCTCTAAGACAGAATATTTGATTCAGTGTCATGGAGTAAATATCTAACATAAAGATACATAAAGATAAGTGTCTCGCGTGATAAACCAACAAATCAGTATGGTTAACCCAGAAATTTTTATGACTGCAACGTTTCCAAAATTAAACAAAATATGCTTTAAAATGCACCATGCAAAGTAATTTATATTAACGAGATTCCTGTTCTTTCTCCTCCATTCTCAGAAGGCGCAGGGCCACTTCTTTCCTGTAATGATCATCTTGGGTAGAGATGGTATTTTACTATTTCAGTGCATTTAATGTTAATTGACATGCTCAGGGATATTGCATTAAACCCTAATTTGACCAAAAGGACTTAGCACAAGCCTCCTTTGATGTACAGTCTTATGAAGATAAATTCAGAAATCCTTCTTTTAAATGTAAATACTAAATCAGGCTAGTTAAAACACCAGCTATTTGTTACTAAATCTTACTGAAACCTTAACTTTGTACTCAAATGATCCCTGTCAGCATTTCTATTCCCTCTTCAGGCATACAAAATTCCTGTTGACGTCAGTTATGTCTGTGCAAGACTGCAAGATTAACTAATATTAACCTACTTGGTTATTTTTGTATACAGAGGGATACTTGAAATAAATCCATTTCATGGAATCATATCCTGTAATTTCCCCTTGATGGGCTGCAACTGTACATAACATCTGGAGCCACAAACACTATAGTCCCCATAGGTATAGCTCTGCTGGATTTCATTGTTTTCCTGGCAGCCGCCCCTCAAACTTGTCATCTGCTGCTCTTGTTTCTGCCTCAATGAGGTGTCCAAAAAAGAGTTAAAAATAAGGCACAACACAACCAGGTACCCATTTCCCACTGATAGAGTGCTGGAAATCCAGCAGGACCCTGCACACAGGTACTGCACCTTGGAGGGAGCCACAGGGAGGGAAACAGAGAACTGACACTAAGCATCCTCCTCGCAGCCAGAAGAGGCTTGGAAATACAAATAGGAAATGGATTTAGACAAAAATGCAACTGTCCCTGCCAGCCTGCTAAGATCAGCAAGCCTGGCTACTCCCACCCTCCCAAATGATGGGCAGGCGCTGTGCTAAGGAGGCTGTGGAAGACTAGGTTTGGACAGAAAACTGTAACAACAAACTGCTCATCGTTTTAAACAGCATTTCGATTGTAGAGTTTCATTCTTCTGCATTTAGCTGCAGTTTGTCTAATTGTGCTTCAGACAGCTTCTATCCAAAGCCAGATTTTAGCTTTAATTAATATGATTAGTCCCAGCTTCAGAATTGCATGGCAGCCCTCAAAAGTTACATCCATGAAACTGCAGTGATCACTCTCCTGACCAGGACTAATGTGATTTAAAGATCACTCACATTTGCACTGAAAGGTCCATGCCGTCAGAACAAAACCCCAATAACTGATCAATTCCAGCACCTCACCAATAGAAAACCCAAGCCTGGAAAGGCACCCACCCGCAGCACTGTCACAGTGGCATTTTGCTGCATGTGCCAGCATGAAACACTACTCACAGCACAGGCTGCATCCATGCTGCTCTGGCCAGCACCAGATGATTAAGGTGCCTCTAAACACTGAATTATATATAGTTCAGCAACACAATATAGGTGACCTTTATGGCCTGCAACATTAGACATGAAAGGCTGCGGCGTTCTGCACACGCCTGACATGTGCCCGGCGCAGAGCACACCCCAGCCTGCTCCAGCCTCCGTCAGGAACCCAAGCTGCTCTGCCTGGCGAAGCAGCACCAGCCTGGCACAGAGCAGCAGATGGAGAAGGGCAGTGCAGACAGCTCTGCATGACCCGTGCACAGCAGAGCACAAACCACTCTGGCAACATACATCTAAAATTACATCCTTTAAGACCTCAGGATGGGAGGGGGGAAACCTCCTCTCTGGTTTGCTCTGCCTCAGGGGCTGGAATTTCATAATCTGATGCTGAAGCAGGTACCTGTCTGTGTTATTTAACTGCCTTGCTCTGATACACATACTGTTCTCTGGAACTGCAATTTATTTTAAATTATTTTTAAGCAAGGCTTTTTATTACATTTTAACTACTCTTCATTTTAATGTCTATATATCAAAGCCACACGGTTCTTTCAAAGAATCACATATTTAATCTTTACTATAAAATCTACTCAGCAGTTCATGTACTCAAAGCCCAAAGAGGAGCAGGGCTGGATCTCACACTTGGTTTCTTGATTGCACTATTGTACCCCACACATCCACATAAACCCCTGACTACTTCCCTTCTGATAAGGAGTAAGACCATACACCATTCTTGACCATTACTAGCAAAAAGCTTAGTTTTTCATCCCAGACACATTACTTCAATTCCAGAGGTTTAATACCCACAGGGGAAAAAAGGAAGTTAAACGACATCCACAAATACTGGACAAGCTTCCTGTCAACCTGAGGACTCTGTGCACAGATTCAGAGCAAACCGTGAATATGAGAAGACAATAATTGTGAGTGATCTGAACAGCATAAATCAAGTTTGGGATACATGAAGAGTGCTCCCAAGTTACACAGGTCCAGTATTAAATTTTCATGAATACATTATTTCAGGGGATCCTTTCACACATAGAGCACATCTATATTGCGCCTTACACAGCTTTATGTCCAGGATTGAGAAAAAGTTGTCAGTAAAAACACAGGAGGTCAGGGAGTGTCTCTGCCTGAGCACACACCCAGTGAATGAGGAAATGCACACAGACACCAAAATATCGCTCGTCCTGCAGGGCACACTGGACAAGTTGGGACTGGAGCAGGAATCTCTCTTTTTAATCTGGGATGTGTATGGCTTTGTTGTGACCTTTCTTTGTTTTTTAAGCTCCTCTTCACAATGCCCTTGTGAGGATCTAGGTCAAAGCCAAGTTCCTGAGGATTTTTCTGGCACTGAAGCAACCATTTGGGTCTGTTCTGCTCATGTTTCATTCCCTTTGTCATGTGAACATTTTGGGATATATTTCATGTTGCCCTGACTTGAAAAAGCCCTGTCTTTTTTATCTCACTGAAAATTAAAGGTCCATTGCTTCGGTCAGCTCCATTTAAACTCCATTGCTTTAATTTTAAATGAAAGTTCCCTTTATCACAAACTGTCCAGAATTACCATGGGAAAGATTTCACTATATCTGATCACACTATACCTGATCTGATAATATTAATTAGGCTATGCTGAGAACCTGACATTTATTTCAAAGAGCTGCATTACCAAAGGATCAGTCCCAACTCCAATAAGGGAGAAGTCAGGACACCTCTTGAAAAAAACTATTTCAATATTCTGATTTCTCTTTGCATCAGAAATGGCTGTTGCTGTTTAGCCCATGGCAAGCAAAGAACTGAACTCATTACTTACAAAATATGTCTCCTACCAGAAGGCCATGGGTTCCATGTACAGCAACACACCCACAGAAGCAGTGGTGGATCGCCAGGTTATCGAGGTATGTAGGGTGTTCATATCCTCATCTCTCAGCCACATCCTCAGCCAGGTGGAAATTCACAGGTTAACTGCCCAGGATTTGTTGCTCTGTGTTTTATAACTGCACTTCCAACATGAGAACGGAGCTAAAATTCCTTAGGATCTGTTGAGACAAATGTAGATCCATGTACAGCACTACAATAGAAACACACACAAAAAGAAAAACAGGTTTAGGGGTTTTTTTTCTCTCTCATTAGGCAATATTTTTGCAGAGGGAAACATGATCTGGTCCCAGGAGGAAGTGTGAGCTCCCTGTTTCCACCCACAGCAGCTCAGGAGCTGCAGAGCCGTGTGCCAGCGGCTGCACACCTACGGGCAGGGCTGCCAAGGAGCAGCTGCCAAACAGTGTGTGCTGTGTTTAGCAATAGCAGTGACAGACACTGAGCTCCTGCCAGCTACAGAAAGGGGGAGCATTTGCCACCAGGCTCTGTTTCCTGGCAGCTTTCACTGACAAGTGATTTTAGCCCAGACCTGCACAGCTCCGCAGTTTCCACCGCCTGGTGCAGGAGCAACTTTACACAAAGCCCCTGCAACAGCAAGACTGCACCTGCACCCAGAGCAGCTGAGACAGCCAAGAGGAGGCAAAGCACAGCAGGGTGAGACCCAGCGCTTCTCTGAGCCAGGGAGGGAGCAGCTTTGCTCTGCAGGAACCACATTTCTTCAGTGACATCTCGTGAACTAACTTCACTCTGGCCCTACTGACAGTAATGCTGCGAAAGGATCCCCCCAGAGGGTATCCCCTAGAAGGGTGTGTTTCTGCAGACACGGTGAAGAAAATGGCACAGTCTCATTCCAAGTCTAGTTTTGCAAGACAGGCCAACAAATTTCCACTTTTTTCATCGACCAATATCCTTTTTCCCACATACATGATGGTAATTTGATGCTTTATATCACTTGTTAATGAACCAGGAGAGGAACTATCTGAAACCACCCACAAGCTAATATATTAAAAATTACTCACTTTATGTGTCCTCCAAATGTACCAAAAGAGAAAAACTGGCATTGATTTTGTCCAGAACAGGGGTCTTTCGTTTCTCCTTGAATTTCTAGCCAGAAGACTGACCTCTGCTCTCCTATCAACACCATCTATGACTTCTCCAATGTGAAGATAAAGTGGGCTGCCTGTGGAAACCAGACACCTTTTTATTCAGAGTGAAACAACATCTTTATTATTGCATTGTTCTGAGCAAATGCACACCTTTCATTTAAGCAATCACCAAGTGTGGGGACATGCTCAGTTGTTCACATGTGATCCCAGAGAAGATCAGCACTTCCCCTGGCTTCTACAAAGGAATGCTACCTCTGGTCAAACTTTCAAGCCCCAAAATAATATTAGGGCCTTCAGCTCTCATATGTGTCCTTGTGTTTATGGGATAAAAACTGGTTAAAAAGACAAGTAAATGTAGGATGCAAAAGAAAAGACAATGCAAATATGTACCACAAATGAGTACCTTGATAAAAATATTTCATACCATCAATTTTCACTTGTTTACTTCTACGTTCAGGGCAAGGACAGAGATTAAACTCGTCAGCCTGATGCATGGAATAATCTGTACTGGAAATGACAGTCACCAGGTAACCAACTTGTAACCTCATCCACCAGATGAAGCATTATTCCTTTGGGCGTTTCCACTTTAAATCCATTATGAGGCACTCCTGAAAAGTGAAGCAATCAATTGTTTTTGTAGTTGCACATGGCAGAATCATGCAACTAGATGAAGAGCATACTGATTTAATTTTGATCTAGATAACCCTGTGCATGACAGAAGTGCTCTAGCCATTAAATATGTCAGTGCCATCTCTCTGTAGAAAGCTAAAATGTTATTTTGAGAGAGTACTGCTGTTAGTTTGGTCAACATCCATGTGAGCCAAAGGCTATGGTATGATTATCACTGCTCTGTTCAGATTCACAGCAGCCAGGAAAAGCAGGGCAAAGCAACAGAAGACAAGCAATTTTCAGGGAAGACTGAACCTTTTATGCATCCGCTGAAAGCAGGAACAGTATAACGGGTGCCGTCATATGTGAGGAAATCTCTTTGGGCTATGGCTATATGGCTATATAATGGCCCTGCTGTTCCATTTCCGTGGTACTCTCGCTTATTTTCTACTGTGGAAAGCTGATCCCCTCCGAGGATCCCCACCAGCGCCCAGGGCTGCCTGAAGGAGACCGGGAAGGAGCAAGCAGTGTCATTCCACGCCCTCTGCCCCGCAAAGTTCTTGGGCAGGAGGGAGAGCGCGGCGTGGCACAACTCCCCTCCCAGTGGCACGGGTTGTCCTCTGTACATTCCCCCCCGGGTACCCACCGCATCAACCCCGGGTACTCCCTGCATCAACCCCCGCGTACCCACCGCATTCCCCCCAGGTACCCACCGCATCAACCCCCAGGTACCCACCGCATCCCCCGCGGGCCCGGCAGAGCCCCGCTCCGCCCCTCGGTCGGGACGAGCCCCCGGCGGAGCGCGGAGCTGTCCATGGTGGCTCGGCTCCCGCCCCGCTCGCTCCCGCCCCCGCCTCACCTGTAGCGCCGGCGGACGATGGAGCCTCTGCCCCGGCGCTCCCGCAGCAGCAGCGGCCGCGTCTCCGGCGAGAGGCTGCGAGCTCCCGAGCCCCGCACGCTGCCGGGGGCTGCCGAGCCGGGAGGGCGCTGAGCCGCCGGCCCTCTCCCGCCGCAGGTGGCTGTGGAAGAGCCCCGCCGCCAGCAGCCGCGCCGTGCCGCCGTCCAGGACGCGGAGATTGAGCCCCAGTGCCCCTGGGAGGAGCGGGGGCCGTGCTGTATGCCCCCGAGGTGCAGCGTCCTGTCCGGGAGGGTCCAGGAGAGGGGCCGCCCGCCGTGCAGCTCCAGGACGCCGCCGCGACCCACGCCCACGAACTTCTGCCCGGAGCCCTCGGCGGCCGACCCTCAGCTGCTCGTCCGTCCAGCGAGATGGTGGCCCGTGAGCCGCAGGGGCAGCGCTCCGAGCCGAGGTGCTCCCCGCCGTCGCGGATGAGGATGGAGCGGGCCCGCAGGCGAGGGGCGGCCCGTGGGGGCGGGCGGCGAGCACCGGCTGCCCTGGGCGGCTAGCGGAGCGGAGCGGAGAGGAGCGGGGCTGGGGCGCGCACCGCCGGGCCGGGAGGTGCCGGCAGGGCCCTGGGACATCCCCCGCAGCACCCGGGCTCCGGGGGCCGCTCCGCTTACCTCCGTCGCGGATGCCGAGGGAGTGGGAAGCGGCGGAGCTCTCGAGGAGCAGGGCCGCCCCACGGCCCGGCACGGCGGGTGTCGGAGCCGGATGGCCGCGGGGCGAGGTGCGGGGCGGCATCCGGGCACGGCCCTGCAAGAGAGAGGGCGGCGGCAGCGGCGGCAGCACCGGCGGGGCGAAGGGGCGCCGAGGGAGCGGTACCGACCTGATGCTGCCGCCGTTCGCCGCTCCACGACGCGTCCCGCGGCGGCCCCGGCACCGGACCGGGACCGTCTCCGGGTCCGGCGCGAAGGGCAGGAGCAGCCGCGGCTTCCCGGGGCTCCCCGGGGCTCCCCGCGGCCGGGGCGTCCCGAGCGGTCCCGCAGCCGCTACCTGGAGCCCGGGGCCGCCCCCGCCCGCAACACGTGCGCCGCGACTTTGCTCGGAGCCGGCAAAAGGCGCATTTTGCTTTTGACGTGTTTTGGCTTCGTTGGGCTGGTGTTTTTTTCCATTTCCCTGTTCACTTAACGTCGCAACGGCGCAAGCAGAACCCCCTGGCAGCTGCACACAGCCCGGAGGCGGCGAGCACCGCAGCAGCAGCACGGACAGAGGGAGCCGGCGCGGAGCAAACCCAGCGGCTGCTCGACGAGCGGCACCGGCGGCTTCCAAACTTCGCTGCAGACTCTTACCTGTCCCGACAGCGCCGACCGTGGACTCTGCCCGCAGCCTCTCGGAGCTGCCGGCCCGGGCTGGCGGGCACCCGGCGGGGCAGGGGCAGGGGCAGGCAGGGCAGGGGCAGGCAGGCGCAGGCAGCTCCCGCTCCGCCGCTCCGGCTGCCTCCCCTCCGCCTCCCTTTTTATATCCATCTCCCAACCGCTGGCGGTGCCCGCACTGTTTACAGCGCCTGAGCCGCTGGCTCCTCCCAGCCGGGGACGATCCCTCCAGCCTGGACGTATATCTACGACCGGCGCCCTGATGCCCGGGGCCAGCCCCGCTGCCCGCACGGAAAGGTCTGACCCGGCCCCGAGCCTCCGGGAGCAGCGGGCTCCTTGCCGGGCTCCCCGGGGGTCTGTGCAGACTCGCTGAGCACCCGGCGGGGCTCGACAGCCCCAGGCAAAGCGTGCGGCTGGGTGAGAGCTGCCTCTCCAAGGGCAGGGGGCTGAGGCACCCCAGACCCCAGCTCCCGATGTCCTAAACCGGGGTTTGGCATGCCCCTTCTTGGAAGACAGCTGACCCCTCTGGCACTTTCCCGGGCGGGTGTTTCACCCTGTGCTGTCCTGTGTCTCGCAGATCTACGGACGACACTGTAACCCAGCAGCTGCAAAATCTCCCCTGACAGCAGGTGAGCAGAGAGGTATTTGCCACTTCACCCCCATCATCTGCCAAATCAACCTCTAGGCAGAGTCTGAAGCAAGAGGAAAAGGGTTAGAAGCTGCTCTGACAAGACACACACAAAAACCCTCAAGTGCTTTTACTACGTTTACTCCCAGCCTGGGACTGCCTTCCTGGCTCTGAAGGTTCCAGTCTCGGTGGGCACAGCCCTGCCTGTCACACTGTCACAGCTGGCACTGACCGTCACAGCTGGCACTGACCATCACACACTGGCTTGTTTTCCATGATCCACAGCCTCACACTTTTTCATGTCCTCTGAAATACAGCACAACTGAGCTTCCGGGTGACATATAAATAAACACAGGTACCTGCTTTACTGCAGCCACTGCCTTCTCTCTCCCAGGGTCGTAATCCCTCATCTCCACTGCAGAGCCAAACATTCAGAGGGACAAGCCAGAAGTGGGTAGGTAATGGTGCCAGCCACTACTCCTGCCCAGGACCAAAGCCAAAGAGGTGCAGAGCCACAGGTGCTGTCGGTCTCAGAGACATTTGTGTGCCATCATCTGGTCAAACTGTTCCAATCTGTCACCTCTGAAATTTATTCTGGTGCAGGATTTCTTCTGACAGAGGGCACAAAGATGCTATAGTCATGTTAATAAGGAGCAAGTGCTGTCAGACAAAATATGGGAACAGACTGGAAGCAGAGGGGGTGGGCGAGTGGCACAGCCATGCCCCACACTCCAGGCAGCAGCTCTGGAAAGGGAGCAACACTCACATGTGCTAAACAAAACCCATCCACTCTCTTACACCTGGCCCTGGGACCCAGAGAATTGCTGAATCTGAAGATAAGCATCCAGCCCAGAGAACCAAACACAGATAACACTCCTTCGTCTCAATACTCCATAAATAAAGGGAAACGTTAGAGCTGCCACCTTTGCTACCAGCTGTTCATCTGTCATTTAGTGCTGGCACTTCTATTCCTGTCTCAAATAGCTTTTGTCATTTTCCTTCCAAAAAAGCAGTATTAGTCAGCGTTGTGCCTCCTTCTTATCTGAATATGACACGTATGAATGCAGGTCATGGGAAAGCAGGGCTGTTACCACAAGTATAGGAGGCTTTGCTCATTTTTTGAGAAAAAAATATCTAATGGTGGAAGTTTCAGGCCAGACAAGACAAATAAGAGTATTTTGTCTTAAAACACACTAAATTCTCTGAACTCAGTGTTTGTAGAAGTGCAAAATTCTAAGAGGACCCGAGCCTCTCTTTTACATGTGCAAGGGCCCTAGAAATCTCATATATTGTTATTGAAATATTTACTTGATGCAAAAGATTTTATGAACTTGCAATCTAAATAAAAGGCATCAATAATTAATCTAACATAGTAATAGTAGAGGTAAATGTAAAGCACTTTGGTTAGTGCTAAACTTTCTGTAGGCCTTATGGAACAATCAACAAATCCAACGTCACTTCTGCTTACCTGGGACTTTTCCTGAAAAAGCAACCAAAATTTTGAAGGTGTGAGTATTGTTTAAATCCACTAAAGGTATTTTCCCTCTGTAGCCTCAAAATCCACAGAAATACACTGGTTTGATTCTTCGGGGGTTTTTTTGAAAGAACTACTCTCAGGTGAAAGATTTCAGTGCCATTTCACCCCATATTAAGTTTTCATTGGCCTGAGGAAGAAAATTTCAGACTAAAAGGGGCTGAACATATCACTCTGTTTGCTAAAGATTGCTATCTCTTTTTAAAGTAAACATACAAGCACCCATTACTGCCTGTAGAATGGTTCTCAGGAGCTAAACTCTTTCACCCTTCAAATTTCATTTTTTTGAGCTGATTTCTGTTCTGCAGCAGCACCGGGATGAAGCTTACACCACAGCACTCTGTCACAGGATGCATCCACAGCGTGAGAACATTCCCAAACAACCTCACACCTGCAAATGAGAAATCGTGACTAATGCTCGCTGCCTCCAACATACGCCTGGTGTAATGCTTCCTCACAAAAATAACCAACCCAAGCCCTCCTCCGAGTGCTACTGTGGGTTATAAACTGCAGTTTACCTTTCTAACAAACAAAAATGGGTCATTTTTTATAATGGGCTGCCCGGGATGAGACAACCTGGACTGTACTGTCTCTTGGCACGTCGCAGTGACTGCGATGCTTTGCCTACAAACACAGCTGTGACGTTCAATACCAAATATCGATGGCTGAGATTTTCATGGTAAGGCAAGGGCAGGGAACCAAGCTAATCTGAACGAGTGGCCTGCAGGAACTGATTTGCAGGGCACAGACACCTCTGTCCAGGGACTCAGCTCTCACACACGAGTGCAGGGAGGTTCCTCCTCTGTAAGTGATTTTTTTCCCCGGGCACACTCCCTCGCTGGGCGGTTTCCTGTTTCCTTCGAGAAAGGAAGGAGAAACGGAGGCAGCATCCCCTGAGCAACACCGCGTTCCCACGGAGCAGAGCACTGGAGGCGCCGCGGGATAACTCCGGCAGTGGGGGGGCGCGGTGGGCTCGCCGCAGGGCCAGCGCCAGCTCAGACCCCAAATCTGCGTGCCCGGAGCCCCTCAAAGGACACGGGCACGGACACGGGCACGGGCACGGACACGGGCACGGACACGGGCACGGGCACGGGCACGGGCACGGACACGGACACGGACACGGGCACGGACACGGGCACGGACACGGGCACGGGCACGGACACGGGCACGGACACGGGCACGGACACGGCCACGGGCACGGACACGGCCACGGACACGGACACGGACACGACCTGTCCCTGCAGAGCCGCGGGCGGCCGGGAGGCGGCGCCCCTGCACAGCCGCTGCCCCGCGGCCCGGGCGGAGCTGTGCGGCCGGAGCGGTCCTGTCCACCCATCACTGACCCCGTCCATCCTTCACTGACCCTGGCCATCCTTCACGGACCCTGGCCATCCTCCATCGATCGTGCCCATCCTCTGCCGATCCTACCCATCGTTCACTGACCCTGTCCATTCTCCATTGATCCTGCCAATCCTTCACTGATCCTGCCCATCCTTCACTGACCCTTTCCATTCTCCATCCATCCTGCCCATCCTCCACCGATCCTGCCAATCCTTCACTGATCCTGTCCATTCTCCATCAATCGTGCCCAAACTCCACTGATCTGCCCATCCTTCACTGATCCTGCCCATTCTGCATCCATCCTGCCCATCCTCCATCCATCCTGCCCATCCCTCACTGATCCTGCCCATTCTCCACCAATCGTGCCCATCCTCCATCCATCCTGCCCATCCTTCACTGACCCTACCTATCTTCTATCCATCCTGCCCATCCTCCATCCATCCTGCCCATCCTCCACCACTCCTGCCGCAGGATGAGCACGCCAAGCCCAGCTGTCTCTCAGCCCGAGCTCTAAGTGTGGCTCCTGGCACGGTGCAGGACCCTGTGCACCAGGCTGCACCCAGCAATGCCCACCCTTCACCTGGCCCCACCATCTCCATCAGCCAGCACCAGAAAGCATTTGGGATACCAAGCCCACATCTCCTCCTTCTGTACGTACCACTTTGCTCCTCTTTGGGCTTTAACAGCATTTTTCTTGGTTTAATCACTTGCTTCTGGAGCAGAGAGAAGGCCTTGGACTGTTGAGCTTGAGACAACACTCCCATATTCCCACAGAGCCGGAGCATCTTGTATGTCAAGAACAGCTTCACCTTATGGTGGACCACCTTGAGGACACTGATATGACTTTTGGGCAGGTTGGCTTCTTGATCACAGCTATAAAACTGAGAGAGATTCCAGGCTAAGCTAGGTCCAAGGATACCCATTAAAATATATCTGGAGGGTTTAAGGAATACATTACAGGACAACCACTTTTCTTGTTGCTTCTGGCCCAGGTTCTGACTTAGCAAACTTCTCCTTGTGTGATAACTCAAGAGAGAGCTACTTCTGAATGGGCTGGACAGTTTCTTGGAGCCCACAGTCCCAGTTGTCTTACTGTGCAACATTATTTCATAATCCATGTCCCACAGAGAACTTCTGGGATTCAGGTTATGTTCTGAAATAATCATAAATACAGTAAAACCTATTAAACATGAACAGCAAAGAATCCCAGAGAGTTTGTTTCCTCAAAATATATGCATACATAACTACATTTATGGATGTTCTGCTGCAGCCCTGGCTACAGTGCAGATCACTGCACTACTTCGACAAACACTGAATGTTTCCACTGGCCAAATCAACAGATGTGTGATAGACAGGTTTTTAGGTGCTATAATATAATAATGATTATCTACAATTTTGCATTTAAAATATTGTTTTCTGTAATGCTCAGGAAAACTGTCTTTGTTATTCATACACTCAAATAGTCCTCAGATTACCCCCCAAAAAATAAAACCAACCCAATCACTAAAAGAAAATGTACTATTCCATATTAGTTTCCTGAAAAAACATTTTTTAAAGTAACAGTTCTTATTAAAGACTATAAAGACTTTTCTATACTTGATGAAGAAAGGAAACTTTTACACCCCTGCTGAGCCATTTGCACTTTGGGTCCAGCCCCAGGACCAGGTCCAGCACAGGTTCTGCTTTTCCAATAGATAAACGCTGGGTTTAAAGGCTCCGTTTTGCTCTCTAGCTGCTCTTTGTCTCTGCCTGCTGATTAAAGGTTACACCATTAGTCTGGCGTAACCAGGTGAAGCTGTGGCTGCTCAAAGGCCACAGCAACTTCATCCTGTTGATAAAAAGATGCAGGTAAGGGACAACTGGGACTCTCTGGAGCTTAAACTTTCTTCTAAGGTAGTGCCCCTACCCAGCTCTCCTTCCTCCAGGCTGAGCCCAAAAGTTCAATTTACACTCTGGGACCTGATCAATAAAACAATTACATGCAACATAAGTAGTCTGGGACTTCACGATAAGTAGGGCTGCAAACACAAAGAAAGCTCTGATAATTAAAAGGGACAAGGAACACAAAACTCAGTGGCCTATTGCCAAAAGTGTTCGAAATGGGGAATGTTTTAATGTAACAGCATACTGCTGAAGGCTGGAGGTCATGTCCTGGGAGCCCTGGAATGTGCCTGAAGCCCTCCCTTTAATTTCTAAGCAGAGGACAAAAATTCTTAGACTGTTTTTCTATTTCCTAGAGAGGCATCCCAGACCAGCATATTTGAGAAGTTTTAGGTTTGTTGTTTATTTATTTGATTCAAGATTAAAATTATAAACTTCAAGTAGTTGTTACTTGGGGTCCAGAGGATTGCTTGCATATTGTAATTGTATTCGTTAAGTGTTCTACTGTTATGGTGGAATTTCACTTACCAAAATGCACATTTATGGCTGTGACTCATCCCTGAAATACAACACTGTATTACTTAGCTTAGCCCTAGCAGTTATATTTTACAGATGGTCCATGCAGAGGAGCACGTTAGGCACCGCTGCCATTCCACTGCTCCTGATCTGAGCCAAAGGGAAAGGGTTTGGGGGAAGATCCAAAGCATTCCTAATGGCACCGCTGCAGCCGAGTGACTTGAAATGTAAGCCATGGTAAATCTTTTAGAAGGTCTGCAAGTTTCAAGAATAAACTGCCCTGAGAAATGTTACTTAGAATAAACAAAACTTTGGATCGTTGTCTTCTTAGTTTAAAGCAGCCCTTAAACTAAAACAGGCCTGGAAAGAAAACGAGAAAATAAAAGAAAGACCCCGCTGCATGCAGTCACCTCCAAAGGCACAGCAAAACAAGCCACCTATGCTTGCCTTGAAGTCCAAGTGTAATCCAGAGCGAGTGCTCCTTCCGCCGGCTCTGCGGATAAAGCAAGGCTCGGATGCGGAGCTCCGGCACCTCCTCCTCTCCCGGGACAGCCCCAGCCGGGGCTGCGGAGCCGCTGCCGGCCCCGGGCACGCCCCGAGGGGCTCGGAGAGGCTCCGAGCCTTCCTTCCCTCCCTGCCTGCCCGGCAGCACCGCCCGCCCGGCACCGATCCCCGGCCCCGCTCCCGGACCGGGAGCCCCGCACCAGACCATCACCATCATCACCAGCACCATCATCACCAGCACCATCACCATCATCACCAGCACCATCACCATCCTCCCCATCGGCCCGGCGGATCCCCCCGCGGACACAGGGCTGGGGCTGTCCCAGGGGAGGGGGATGCTCCAGCGAGGGAAGCGCAGCCTTGTCCCACGCGGAGCCCGCAGGGACAGCCAGGGCACAAATTTGCTCCCGAAAGGAACCGTGCTGTGCTCCCAGCCCAGCACCCTGAGGAAAGCCAGACCAAAGCACCTCTACCCTTACGGGAACCAGAAGGCAATTAATAATCGACCTACTCGTGGTGTAGGGGTCTTCTCGGAGGTGTTTTGTTTGGTTTTTTTTAAGACAGCAGGCATGTTATCTTCACACTTTCTGCAGGATTAATTTGGTTACTGCAGAAACCCACCTTCAAAACCAGACATGGGCAGAGGCAAAGCAGCAGGGCTCACTCCCCTCCTGCAAGGACCAGCTCCTGCTTTTTACTGTTGTACTAAAATTATGAGACCCAAGTACAACCTCCGGCTCTGAAATTCACACCCCTCTGACCTAAGCATTACCACCGGACTTGGAAAGCAACACAGAGCCAGCAGGGAGTTTCTGTGCCTCACCTCATTCCCAACAGTGGAGCACCCACCAAAGAGCCACCCTACCCTCACCCAGAGCTGGAGTACAAATAACTGCATTTGCAACACAAGAAATTGCAGAGCCCAAATGTTTGGAGAGTTCCACATAGAAGGATATACAGAAATGAGTTAAATGGGCTTAAGCAAGATCATCAGCTTGCATTCACAAGAATAGACCTGGGGAGGAAAACGTTTTCCGAATGAGAACAATCAAGGTTCACGGCTGAATGAATAACCAGAAGAAGCAAGTACATTTGGTCTCTACTTCTATGTTTAGCACCATTTAGAAAAAGCAAATACAATACAGAGTTTATAGATGTGTACAATGCTAAGCGTAAATACAGGTTTGGGTATTTGGAGTTCTCTAGGGCCAGCACCCCGAGCAGAGCTGGCACAAATTACAGCAGAGACATGGAAGAACGAGGAACAAAAATCAGCAGAGGCAACACAGGTAACAGGCCTCCATGTGAGCACAAGTAAAATTTATAACAGTGACATAAATTTCAAAAGGGTACATATCAGACTCCTTGGAAAATGACACCTTTGAAGCTGTAACAAATATTCTCCTCTGGCTTTTTCAAAGTACAACCACTAGACAACTACTGACAGTCAACAGATGTACCACATCTTACCTTCCTGCAAACAAGCCATACATCATCTGTGGCTGTACTACATGAACAAAAATGGTCAGTCACACAGGAAAAATGGACAGAGCATCCCCATCAACAAAATGTCAGTGATCACTTACAGCTTTGGGAGACCCGTTGCATAATTTACCCAGGCACACAGAGCCATTTTTACAGTGACACCTTGATAGCACTAAAATATGCATAACAAGTTCTTCTAAAGGCCCACATTATACATTTAAATTACAGAATGTTAGCAGTTTGCTGGAACAGACTATTTTTTTAGCCCCAAATCTGTTTTTCATAACCTCACTTCATCCCCTTTCCTAAAATTTAAATAGATTTAAAAAAAATTTAAATGTTTTTTCTTTAAAAAAATGAGGACCTGAAATCCACTGTCATGGATGAAACTGCATTCTTCATGACTAGGCCACATTTTTTCAACTAATAGTTCTAAAGTTGACCAGCAGTGTTTTGAAATGCTTAAAACTTTGATACAAGTTTCCAATACAAAGCAGCTCACTATTAGCATTTATTTTGTGCAGAGCATACATCAGAAAATTATAAAAATTTCAGAATTCATTTAAGAACTATTGGGTGAGAATAGGGCTACAAGGAAAATTATTTAAGGGAACAAACAGATAAACAAATTACTGAATGAAAAGAGAGGGCAGACGATCCATACCAGTGGATCAATGATAGGTCATTAACATTTTAATTAAGAGCAAAACATCTGTGTTAGTTTAATGCAGATGAACCTCACAGACCAAACCAGACAATGCAGAAGCCAGAAGAGCAAGGTTCCTCTGAGAATTAGTTAAGCAGGAATTCAGGCAAATAAAAGAGAGTACAAGTGGAAATCCATGTTCAGCCAGAGCACCGTGAACTGGGGCTGCAAGTGCCAAGACCATGGGACATATTTAACAATGCTGAATTCATATTCAGGGTTCTCATTAACAGAGGATTACTGGCAAAAAATAAAACAAATGTGAAGACAAGTCACAAAATTACTGAAAGAATTGGAAAAGCAGTAATAGAAAAATCAATTTATAGGAAAAAGGTTAAAAGTATCAGTTTGTTGAAGCAAAAAGGTAGCTACAAGGGGTCATGAGGAGAAGAAACGTTGCAGGCTGAAGTTTCAAAGCAACACAAAGTTCAATGTGGGTACCAAAAAAACAGGTACCAAAAAAATCCCCCAAGTCACTAAATACTCAGCGTTACCTTGAATACCTGTACCACAGACAGCAGTTTCGTTTCCACAGGGCTACAGTCCCAGGGAGAACACACATAGGAATGGAAGAAAACCACTGTGGATTTACGAAGGTACAATAAATATATATAAAATCAGACAAGTATCTGACTATTTATTTAAAATACAGGAGGAAAGTGGTGAGTTTGAGGTGGTGATTAGGCAAAACCTGACAATTTTGGCCAGAAGAGCCACCAAGGGAACTGCTGGGGGTCCTGCTGCTTGGGACAGTTAAAACTCACAAGAAGACAATAGAGATGCCCAGACCCACAGAATAAGGACCTAGGTGATGTGGACCAGGATGTTTGTCCCCATTTCCCTCCACTGTAAGTGAAAATATAAGCATTTCTTATTTTGCAGTAATAGGGCCAAGGCAATAATCAAAGACAATACTCACTTGCAGCACTGAAAATTAACTGCAGGCCTGTTATAAAAATTCATAAGAACTATGTTCAAATATTTCTTCCAGGCAATGCATCATGATTTTTCATTACTTAGAACCAGCTGAACACCATTTAAACATAACCTCTTGCATATTTGATTTACATACCCAGGTTACTCTATCAAGTACTCTGTATTTACACTTTCCTCATGTATGAAAATTATGCACCAAAAAAGATTCCAAACTTGAGCAAGCTCTAATCCATGCATCCTTTATTCCATTACAATCACTGTGTTGCTTTCTAGCAACAGGACACAAACTGCAATCAATCGCGATCAATTTATACAACAATCTGAGGCTTACAGTACATTTAAGGCCTTTAAATTTGGAAAAATTAGACCTATGCTAGTAGTGTAACAATTTTTAAGTGTTTTGCATTTCTGATGCATAATCTGTGCGATTCCAGTGTCAAAGAATCAAATTACTTCTAAACTAAAAAGATCAGCTCAATGAAAATTTAGTTACAGAATTCATCAAAACATAAATGTGTAAATTTTTTTTTTTTTTGTCCTGGAAACTTTATAAAACTTTAATAGCAAAATAATATAGGGATAAAAACATATTTTAACAAAATGTATTCAATCATATACAAACCAGAATTTTGCAGTTTATTGTAACTAGACTTAAATTAAAACTACCAATTAAGAATCTATGCACAATGTAAATTCAAATATGTACAGTACTTTTAAAAAGTCTACAGGAATGCTTTACAGAAGGAAATGTCTGTTATGGCTATTATTCAGACAATCTGAATATTAAAATGAGTTTTCTAGTAGTAAATTTACACATTTATTTTTAAACAAAAGCAGTTTTGTCCCTAGATCCTTTAAGAATATTCCAGTTATGTTTATACAAGTAATGGAGAGGTCGTTACAGAGTTTAGCCCCATATAGTAGTTTGTTTATTTTCAGGTAAAAGTATATTTAAATAATTTACTTGGGAAGATCAGTAAGTTAACAAAAGAACACTAGAAGGGAGGAGGGGGAACTTCATCACAATAACTTTCCAGTTACAATACCACAGCTAGAAACTTGACAGAGAAAGTACTCCCTTAGATTGAACCCATGATTGTTCAGAACAAGCTGTAGCTCATAACAGTTGTGTTTTCCACACTGAGAACACAGTGGGGAAAAAGTCTTTGTAGGACAGAATTATAAATGATCTGAAGTGAGACAGAGAAAACTGATCTTCGATTAATACAGCACTAGGTAAAAAGTGTCCCCATAAGCAGCTAGGATTCCCACTTCCTTCAGGGCAATGAAGCTAAAAATTGTTGGAATTACAGTAGTTGACCATATTTGTGTGCATTAGTAGAATCATTTCCAGATATAAAAGACAAATTTCATCAGATGTTTGATTAGAACACCCTCAAGACAGGGTATTTCTTCATAGTATAAAGCTATTACAGCTATCCAGTTAAAGCATGTGCAAAAACAGGTAATTTCTTCCGTTCACAGTAACTGAGGTAAAATCAGGTAGGCTTCTTCAGGAGTTGGGAAGTTCATGAGATATGAACTGTTTTAGTCTCTCTAAGTACTGTGCATAAAGCTCTATGTCATTATGCCCAGCCCCTTCCACCCAGAGGGGCTCTACTGCTCGTGGACATCGCTCGTACATGGCCAGGCCATGGGAGAAATCGATCACCTCATCTTCGGTACCGTGGATGACCAGCACAGGAGAGGTCACTTTAGAGATCTTGTCAATGCTGGGGGAAGGAAAAGAAAGACACAGCTCAGTTTGGGGCTTTCAGTTTCACTCCATTAGAGAAAGCAAGCTGAACTATTGACACACAACCCAATCAGCACTGCGTGTTTTTAAACGGCTGCAAACCACGGGAACTGAGCACAAGTGATAAGGCACAAGCCCCAAAACACACACACGTGTAAAAAGGAGCCTGCACTGCCATCACCACCGTCCCACCAGTGCTAACAACAACAACAAGTCTGAGTGGGCAGCACGCAAATCAAGTTTGGCACCAAAAAACCCCCACCAAAACAGTGAATGTACCTATCCCACAGAGCACTGTGAGGCGAGTAAGATTCCATGGGACATTCTGCAAGCATGGACTCTTCACATGACACATTATCACCTTCCAATTTAGCAGCTTAGGAACTAATTAACTACATTCCAGTCATAAGATTTCATTAACCAAAAAAAAAAAAAAAAAAAGCCCTGGCTCATGGAGCTTGAACTCGTCTTTGAACCCCCAAATTAGGCAGATTCAGCTAAAGGAAAACAATCTAAGTACTGACTGTTTAAGTTCAAACAATGAAATAGAAAATTGTGGGATAAGGGAATTACACAGGGATATTTAACTACAAACCACAGAAATCACACAGGATTTTATGTAACCAGCCTCTTTGCCAGCTGTGACTGCAACAGTGGCCTTAGAGTAATTTCTGTCCTTTTGTCCAGCTACCCTCAGCAGACCAATATAGCTTGAGACTACCGGTCACAGGAAAGTGGGTTCTGAGGGAAGGGAGGAGTGACAAAAGCACCTTCCCACCTGAGAGATCAGGCCAGAAAACCCCAGTCATGAAGGACCCTGGCAGCTCATGAACTTGCAAACAGTGAACAGCACTGCTCTGGCTCTCCTCAGGCGCAGCCCAGCTTTTATTTCCAGACAGCCATTTCATCCTGGTAGCTACCAATGATTCTGAATCTGTGTATGGACACCACGTGCTAATGAACTCCCAGCTTCCTACCAGCTCCACTTCCATCAATAAATGGACAAATTGGCTCAGGACATCTTGAGGAGTGGGTGGAAAAATAAGTGTTGGTAATACTTGATTTGATCTTAGGACAAATCTGTTTCTTTATGGTAGCTACTAAAAGGTGTTTGGATTTTCCTGCTCCTGAAGAACAAGAAGGCATGAAATTTTGGCAAGACTGTTGATTTTAAAAAAATGATCAAGACTGTTTAAAATGATTTTTAAAATACAGATGCCAGCACACCTTGACATAAAAACAGGTTCAAAATAGTTTTATGAAAATATAAAGTTAACTAAAAAGATGTAAACTGAAGCACTAAGCCTCACACTTACAAACCTCAGCATTTAGTATTCTAGAGAACTTCCATTGGTATTCCAGTGAACAGCTGAGTGTAAACACATTTCTGTCTCTGTCTCTATACCTCTCAAAAAAACCCAGGTTTCATGCCATTTAAGGTGCTATTTTAAATTAAAATGCAGCCTATTTCACTTTTCCTGTCTGGAATTCGAGCTGTGTGCAACTATGCTGATTAAAGAAAAAAACCACCCAACATAAACGAGGCAACAGAATAATGCAGATTTTGTTTTTCCCCATAATTTTCATTCCAAAATTAGTATTACAGCCAAATGCAAATACTTTATAATCAATATGCTATATAAACTGAAGTTTTAAGCCCATGAAAGGTCTGGTGTGACAAATCTATCAGCGACATACAGCTAGAGAGATGTTAATGCATCATTTTAGTGGCTAGACACTAAGTTCTCATTTATTGTAGGAAACCCCTTTCACTTCAGTATTCACATAATGAAACAGGTTTTTTTTTCCACATATATTCACAGGCCATTAAGCCAGATAATATTTATATTTTGCAGAAAATTGGAAGGCGTCCCATTGCCAACTCAGCGACTCATAAAGCAGTATTTAAACTGCACATTAGCCTTACTTAGTATTCTCAGCCACACAGCTCTGCAGCTAGAAAAATCTACAGAGACCAAATTCTCATGGAGTCCCAACATAAAATGCACATAATAGCAACTCACTGTAGGTGCACACAGAACTATTTTGTTTCCCACTGTGAAGACAGACAGTTGAGCTGCACACATTCATAAAGTGCACTGCTGTTTATTTTCACTGCTCCCAGTACCAGGGAAGTCAGACTGACAGCAATGAACAGCTCAGTAGGGCAAGAACAAAATACTCAAGTGCTAGAGCACATCTGCTGTCACTGGTCCCCTTCCCACTTTTCTTTTTAGAACTGTTATTTGATTTGGCTGGTAACAGCTAATCACTGTTACTTCTGTAATCAGACCTATGTTTAAGGCTTTGTTTTTTCCTCTCTTGCAGAAGCATTTGTAAATATTGGATTTCAGGTTTGAGGATGATGAATGAGTTGGAGTATAAGTGCTTCAAATTCAGTCTGCACCTCCAACAAGTTAATTAATTAACTAATAACCTATTTGAAAGCATTCTAAACATGAAGACTGTGAGAGCCACTATTACTTCATCACCATTTCTTCTAGCTGTTCTGGCATACAGATTTATACCCACAGTCTCCCACAACTTCTAAATTTAATCTGTTGTAACCAAAATAAAACAAACATAAGAAATGCAATGAATATTCCTTACTATACTTACCATAAGCATGACTTTCTGAAGCAAAGCCAAGTTTTGCACAAGACTTCAGTGAGTGTCTCAAAGCTTTTTACCTGCGCTTCTCCCCACCCTGCCCAGGTGTATGTGCCCTGTTACAGACTGCCTTCCCCTCTCATATTCTCCCATAACTTAAACTGGATCAAATGAGAAGTTCTAAAAGATTCCTAGAGCATCTGCTGTTCCCATGACCTCTACTATTCCCAAATATTTGGGTACTCTAGGTCTGTAGCAATTGCTTTTCCAGAGAAACTAGACTATAAAACATTTCCTTTTAAAACCAGTTGTATATAGTTCTCTGTATGTAAAATATTATTGAGGTTCTTAAAACAAGCTTCAAATCTTCTAAAAGGTGGGACAGGGACTTCGTTCTGGTCACAAAATCAGGATCCTACAAGATCTCCACCAGGGAGGAACCAATACAAATCTTGCTACCTATTTACACCACTAGTCCCTTTTAAACACCTACAGAGCATGGTGAGGATAGAAAAGCCTCCTTGCAGCATTGATACCTACCTGGGGAAAGCATCAAAGCAATAGGTTTTCCTGGTGTCAGGAAAAGCTACCCGTAATCCAGACATCAGGGGAGAATGGAGGATCACTGCTGCACACTCGTACCGAGATGCCAGGTCCACTGTAGGGACAGTACCAATGCTCTGACCATACAGGATAATGTTCTCAGGGCTCACACCATACCTGCAGAGAAAAGAAAGATCCCTTAAAAAAAAAAAAAAAAAAGAAAAAAAAGCCAAAACACAACACATTTCACATCACAGTGAAAACTAAACCAAATGAATGAAAGTAGAGGGGGATAAAACCCAAGGCATCCCTCCTATCTTTTGTGGCTCTTTAAAATCTAATCCTAAGAGACATGAACTTACAAGTTTAAATTTTAAAACAGTCCAGAAAAGTAAACAATCCAAATATTACACAGGCTGAAGAGAGCTATCCTCAAAGAAGGAATGTCAGCTTGGTCATTGACCTTCACCTTCTTCCATGAACAGCTCTTGTCTTTCACTCCACAGCACAGCAAATTATAAATTAGACTTCCCCCCTCTCCAGAGTCACTTTCAGGAATTTCAGCTGGATGTTCTAGAGGCTAAGAGCCCTTCCACCATTAAACAAGACAGTTACTCCTCTGCCCACCTTTCCTTCCATGCAGTTGGAATAAACAGACAAGACCACCTTGTTAGTGACAGCAAAAACAACAGCTGTCTGTTCATTTTTCCAGTTTCTGATCAGTATAAAATATTCCTCATTTTTCTTTTCCAGTTTAAAATGGGTCAAGTCTATTTTGTAACTATAAAAATACATCATTCCATAAAATGCAGGGTTCATAGAGTCCTGGATGGCTCCCTGATATTCCCATCCAGTCTATAAAAACTGTCCCAGCCTGTGTGCTGCTTCACACTGCAAAAAAGCTGAGAATGAGACTAATTCTGTTTTCATTTAAAGTATGCAAAACAGAAAGGAATTTGGAAGGGGCACAGGAAAAGGTGACAGTGGATAGGAAGAAGTGAAGAATATTTGGCCACCACAACTTGTTAGGAAAGCTGCAAATCAAAGCTGTTACTCAATTATAAAGTATTTACCCAGAAGATTACTCTCTGTAACTCCACCTCCCATTGCAAGCTATATAAAGAATAATCTAATGCAGAAGAGGACACATTTCTAGTGGAAAATAATTTGTGTAAAACATCTTTTTGACACTCTACACAGTCTACAGTCCTGTGATCACTGCTGTGACAATGCAAATCAAACCCTCCAGTTTAGGCTGTACCCCCTGTACACCTGAAAGGTTTCAATTTCCTTGCAAAGCTGCTTGCAGGGTGTGTGGCAGACCTGGAGAGTACTCAATTTTCAAGCAGCTAAATGATTTGGTATGTGCAAAAGAGAAAATTACAATGGAAGAAAGATCAATTAATAATTAAAATCAAGAATAACTGTACTAATCATTCAATTACAGGCTGTCAGGATTGCCTCATTTTATGATGTAGTATAACTAGACTGGATTGTAGCCTCTGTGAAACTGAAATTTTCTTAATATTTTTACACTGCTGAGCATAAGGGTACTTTTGGCATCTACTGTTATATGAATAAGCAACTGTATAAAAATATCTCTCTGGAGTAAAATTTTATCCTCTTGGTAACCAAGCAGCAGCTCATGCTGGCGGTCTGTCACCACAGCCACAGCCCAGTGTTTTTAAAGAGATGTTGTGCAGCTCTTTCAGCAGATTTTTTCCTCCCTCAGTGTAAGATCTAGTCCAGCACACAGCAGGGCCTGGTTGACTCGGTTAACAGGACCTTGGAACAAAGTCTTGTGCTCGTAGACTTCGTTCCATCTGCTGGGTGGGGAGGGCTGGAGGCATGCACCCCAAAGGCACCGCATGCACCCAACCAATCTGCCAGCTGTTGCAACATATTAAAGATAGGCAATAATGCATCAGCGCCAGGGAACACGAAAAAACAGGACTGGAACATGATCATCGACATGGCACTTCAGTGGACATGGAATGATATTAATGCTGGCAGGTTTTGCAATACCATCCTGAACTGCAGTATCATGATAAATGTGAAGCTCCCTTTCTGAAAGGTTTACAATATAAGCAGAATTTGGAAAAATATGTTTGAACGAGAATCACAGGTTAACACGACAGCATAGGGTGGCAAGAGAATTCAACACATCCAATTGCCTTAGTACGGCAATTTTCTTCAACACTGATCTGCTTTAGATTCACTCCTGATGTTATTTTGTTTCTGAAAACATCTCCCATTGTAAGGGGAATACCTTGCTGTTGTGGCAATAGGTACTCTAGAGAAAAATCTCAGTTTCATAGTATGCCAGTTAAAGTCAGATACAGTCTATAGCATCATTTAAAAAGCCCAGAGACATGTCTAAACTTAAAGCAGCCCTTCAGCACTACAACTATTCAGTACCCAGCTCTGTAGAAATGCAGTGTGACAATTCTGACAAAGTGAAAAATTGTAAAAGGGTATTAGGACACTGAGTTAATGCACACTTAGCCTATCATTAGAGCAAATACCTTTTCTGCTTTACATTCCCAGTGACGGCCAACTAAAAGAATCTCTGGGACTGGTTTATTTAGGGACAGTCCCTCTTTCCAAGACAGAAGAGTTACTGTAACAGATTTATCTTTTTAAGCCCTTTGCCATTAGGTCATCACTCAGCAAGTGAGACATGGAGCTTACCGCAAACATCAGCAGAAACAGCTACATGTAATATTTATTTATTGTGAGGCCAAAGGACACAGAACAACTCATGAGCTAAGGCCATGAATAATTGAGCTGTGCAAGGTCCCTGGAGCTGAGGGCAGGGCTTGGCTCGGTGATCCTCTGCTCCTCACAAACACTGCCCAGCGGTGACACAGCAAGCACTGCTCACCTGAGGGACACAGCCACCTGGGGGCTTTATCTCTGAAACACAACATTCCTAAAGCAGAGGCGGGTCCCTCCCTCAGACTCTGCAAACTTCCTTGTATTAGATCCTTGCATGATAGACAGTGATACAGAAAGTGAAAGAGAGGAAGAGCAGGCATGGGTGAGAAGGCAGCAATGAAAGAGACACTGACACACAAACAGGGAAAGAATATGGTAGAAAAAGGCAAAAGACATGCTGGAAAAAGAGGAATCCTGATACAGTCTGCTCTCCTATTAAGGAAGAAAGTCTTTCCACCAGCTAAACAGCAGCTCCTAAAAATAACTTCCTTGAAACACACAAGCTTTGGTCTCTGTGGAAACAGAGCTCCATCCGATGGAGCAGGAGAGCCAAGTAAAATTTCTGGATATGCTTGGGCACTTCTCCTGTGGAGCCCATCAGAGAGTTCTAAACAAGCAGGGCAACACTGCAAAGTGGAAACCAGCCTTCAGCAAAGCCAGAGCAGGAAACAACTCAGTTACCATGGGCACATGCAAAACCCTGATTTGACAAAGGGGGGAAAAGAGAAGAAGAAAGGGCAGGAATGCTTTTTTCCCAGAGGGAACTCCATTACCAAGAACTGCAGCTACTGCTGTATAAATGACGCAATTTCTGCTCCCTTTACCCAAAAACACTTACAGGTGGCAAAGCTCAAAGTTCTCCAGCCTATTCCACTCTCAGTAACCCACAAGCACACTGTGTGGCTTAGGGATTCCAGAGAAACCCCAGCAACCTTCACAAGCAGTATAGCTGTTTGTACCCAGAGCTTCAGGCCAGGACTAGCTAAGGCCCCAAACACTCCACGGTTAATAACAGTAGTTTGGAGGATTTTTTTTCCCTGTGTTACTGCCTAAATTTACACAAATTAGGTTTACCAGCAATTCTGGTCTCCCCATTAACTACGTGCACAGCAGCTGGTTATTGAGAATCCACATCCCAGACTCTTCTACTTACTCCCGCACAGAGTAATAAGAGACCTCAGTCATGCCAGCAGATCAGTGGGATACAGGAGACTGGGAATATTGCTGACAGGGTACAGCAAAGGAAGATGAGACACAATTATACAGTTCACCTGCTTGGCTGTATGGTTGTGGCTCGGGCCATGTCCCTCCTCAGTTTCCTCATACAAAACTGATGATGGCATCAACCACCATTGCAAAGTACCTCATACTTTCTGGCTGACAGCACTGTGTGCAAACTATGCATTATCTCAAAGCATCTTTAATTATGATCCTAAGATACCGAATCCCTCCTCCCCCCAGGGCTCCAGCTTTGAGCCATGGAGCTGGAAAGTTTACCATTGCTATTTTTACTCTCTCCTAGCCCAGTGGAGAGCACCGGTGGAATGCTGCTGTGGGGACTCCAGACATGTCACAGCTGAAGCCCTGCAATGTTCACAGCCAAAGCTTCGACATCTGTGCCAATCCTCAAAGGTGCCAAATACATATTCATTAAGGCGGCCAGGTTTTTTTTTAAGGCTTACTGAACCCATGAAGTTAACCTCACCTTGTATTTTCAGTTTGAATTTTTATGGTATTTGCTGTCCCATTATCCCTTAACTGAACTGGAAAGCACAGAGAGTAGCATGTATATAGCAACAGCAACAAATTAGTTTTCAAGAACAGCCACAGAAATTGTCTGTGCAGAGCATTTTGATGGCACAAACCCCTTTCCATAATGCTGTGGAGACCCAGAGTTTAACTGCTACCAAACTAAGGCAGCAGCTGATGGGCGAGTTCTTCCTCACAACACATAAAGAACATAAATTTACAAGGCCAGGAAAATGAGGTAACCAGCTCCCGCATTCTCACAGGGGGACTGAGTTTGAAACTGGGCACTCCCTTCTCCAGCAAACACCAATGAAATAAGTAATCTTCAAGACACAAAGAAAATCCAGCATACATCAGGAAGAACACAAATCATGTCACTACTTGGAGGAAATAGCGACTTCTAAAGTACCTTTCCTAGAACGTACATGTGCTTGCTTCTTCATAACCTATTCAAGTCTGTTTGTTTCTGTTTATACAAACCCATTTGTAACAACACACTATTTACCACCTCTTGGAAACGCATTACCTTTAAGTTTAATAATCCAGAGAAATTTCGATCACTTGTTAAGAACCACAGATAGATATTCTCTAGCATCATTATATACTTCCACAAGATATCCATGTACATTTTCAGAAATAAATTGGCTATTTAATCCTCTACGAATTTAAAAATCTAATTTTGGGGGTAGAAAGAAAAACAGAAATCCTCAATTAAGTCAAAGTCACACATGCAGATTGCATATCTTGAGTATGATTTTACGTTGTGTGACTTCTACATTAAAATTAACTGATACTAGCGACTCAGTCAATAAAGATTATTGCAAGAAATTTACAATATCAGAACAGAACACTGAGCCTTGTATTGTTCTTCAGCAAGTACCACTCTGTCACGTCAGCCAAAATACCATAGAAATTACAGCAGATTTTTAGTCTAAATGCCAACATTAAATTGAGAGGAAGCCATTAGATTAAGGATTTTTTGAGTTAACCAAAACAACAACTGTCAAATGAGAAAAATCAGATTTCAAGATTCACAGGAAACCCTGGCACACAGCAAGTGTCCCTGTGCCAGTTTCTCCACTTTCCTTGAATTCACACAAACATAGGTTTTACTGTTCACTGTTTTACTGACACTGACTCTTTAAATCATGAGATTTCCTCATCGTCTACCTCCTCCCTCTCCAGATCTACAAGTACTATGCAATTCAAGTTCAGGTACACCATACTCTCTTTCACTTCACGTTTTCATGATGTTGAGCCAAAACCAGGTTGTATTCTGGCTTATGAAGCTGCAAAACAGAGAGACCAATTTTTTTGGCGTATGTCCCAGCACACTGTCACAGGAGCAGACAAGTAATTCCACAAATGTGTTCACTCTCAAAATAATTTAAATGGCCGACAGAGAAATTTAATCAAGGAATCCACCACAGTTTTATATCACTATTACTTTTACTACCACACCAGAGAGTCATTTGATTATGCTATGGAAAAATCCCAGTGTTAACCAATATAAGCTTACTGACATAGAATTACAGAATGAACCTATGACTCTTGAAAATGCCATCTTAAAGGCAATTTTGGAAGTTATTAGCAAATATCACACTACTACAGGCTTGCTGGACTATGTGACTAGCATTAATCCAGTGATGTACCAGCTCCTCTTTTCATATAAATAATAAATGGATCAAGTGGAAGCAACTTCTAGGCACTTTTGAGGATAAGTATTTGCCCTGCAGTAACTTAATTATACCAAAGCATGAAATCACTGCACCTGGTTCTTGGTTACTGTTCTGTGGCAATCAGCGATCTGTTATCAAACACTGAGAACTGTGCTCACAGTTCAACCAAGTCCTGACAAGGATATTGAATATCACTGGAGAGCTCAAGCATCCATGACAAAAGCAGAGATCTCACACATTGATGAGTGGTGAAGCCACTGCAAGTTTGCCCTGAACAACCAGAGTAGGGAAAGGTAAATGGTATTGCATGGCGTTCCCTAGTACAAACTGTAATGAGATTACATTTTAAATTAACTGAATTATGCTAATCTGCACTGAGTAGCTTTGGGGTGACAGTTGGTTGACTTTTTTTTAATAAAATCCAAATAATACTAGTTTGTCTAAAAAATGATTGCTTTTTCAAATACAGCCTTAAATTACCTTTTGTTTACCTGCCTCAAACACAGGCTCCTGAAGATGTCATGTTACAAAGTGGAAAACACCTTCTCTGACTAAAGCAAAACTGCTCAGGACTCACAGCAAAACCAAGTGCTCTTGAACAGTAAATCCTCTCCCCTCCTTTTTTCCCCCTAGCTTCACCATTACAAGGAAGCTCCTTTTCCCCCAGGCAAAAAATAGGCAATCTGTGCTTGCAGATTTATGTTTTTAAGGAACTAAAAAGTAAAACCTCCTTTGTTTCCTTTTGTACTGAGGACTCAGCTGTATTTACAACATGACTTTTCGCCACCACAATAACCCAGGATACTGATTTGGGTGTTTGGTTTGGATAGATTGCTCATTTGTCTACCACATGAACTAGCAGTTTTATGTATAAACAACAAATAGATTTGGAACAGTTGCTTCTGCCTGACTGAGGGTTTGCTGGGTTTTTTTGTTTGGTTGTTCGGTTTTTTATTTCCCTAGATAGCAGGGAAGCAGGAAACCGAATTTTCATTAAATGTGTGCTGAAATTTAAGCAGGAACTTATGCCACAGGCATGCTGATGTAATAACATAACTTAGCCCCTACAATCAATTAATTCTTTCATATTGAGTGAAAGCAAGAAGGCCACTGACAAGCAAAAAGGACTCTTGTAAAACATCCAAGAAAAACGAGCAGTGATGTGGCTGAGCCATCTTGAACCTTTACCATTCCACTGCTGTATGACAAAAAGCAAATAACACTTCAGACTCAGTGTACACTCATACAATGAGAGGGAGTGAGCACCTTGTTAAATTAATTCCTCAATAACCCCCTCTAAATGTTGGGGGGTTGTTTTATTTCTCTAATCACAGGGGCAAATACAAACCAAATCCACTGTAAGTCGAAATACAAGAAGATAGTGGAATAGGACCTTAATGTAAAGATATATTCAAACATAATTCCCACTGTCCCCAAGTTTCTTTCTTTTAACACCCTTAAAAAAATCATGTTGGGTTATGCACCCAGCACTGGCACAAGATCACAGTTTTGAAAAAACATGGGACCTCATTACTCTTCAGTTTCCTGCTTCATCCAAAGTGCTTTCTAAGAACAATCTTGTTTCACACTATTTAGTCCCAAGACACAACAGGTAAATGGCATATAAAATGAATTTTTTTACTCCAGTTATCTTAAACATAGAGCACAGGAGTTAACTTTAATGAAGTATTTTGCATTTAATTAAGATGCTCTGTAGCAAATAAACCTGCAATACACAAGACTGGAAATTTTTGCTGGCCATTGAGAACTATCTTTATGATCACAGCATCAATAATTCACAAAATCTCAGTCAGCTACATTCTATTATATATTCTTTACTTCAAGTAGTGTACAAAACCTATACAGTCATTCTCTGAGATACATTTAAATAAACTGAGACAGCAGAAAAGATTCAGTTGCTTTCACAGAGAAGCTCAGACTATAGTATCGTCTGAAGGAATCCATTATCTTCACCCCCAGTTTGTCTCATCTCTATCCTGCTGGGGTATTTTTACTTCAACTGCACACATTCCCTAGGCTTTAAAACGTCAGAGCTAAGATAGATGAGTGCATTCCTCACACCACTGGATGTGACATTAAAACTTCAACCATCTTTTGACTGTTGCAAAAAGCCTGCACTTTCACTTTGGGCACCCTACCCTCAAAACCTGAAAAATAAGGTAAACTACTCCCTAAAATTGTACTCCTGATAAAAGTTGTTATGAAAAACAAGAAAGATTTGATGATATCCATGTACATAAACATATTATCTTTTAATGTAAAGACTTCAGTTATAACAAGTATGTGTCAACTAAAACAGAAACTGATTCCTTAGGAGACCTTAGGAAAACCTGAGTGCAAACACTAACACTGTTTTTTTGCATTCCCACAAGTTCTGTGCTTTCATAGCTGTTTCTTCAGTTTCAGTTACTTCCAAACTGGAGGGCCTTGCCTTATTCCTGAGGCTGAAATTTCACAGCGAGCCAATGCATCTTGGCTCACCTCCCAAGCCCATCACATAACCCTCCTCACCAGCCTTGGCTCAGCACTGGGAAACTGAGGGTTTACAAGCCTGGAGGAAACAATCTTGCAGCTCTTCCACAGTTCTCAAAGCATTTTTGGTCAGGAGCACTGCATTATTCTTCTCCCAGTAGCTCCACCTGTTCACTAAAGCCCCTCTGACACCTGTCTCGAGCACTGCTCTTGCCTGGACTCTGCCAACATTCTGATGTATTTCCCTTACCCCTCCACACCTAAAGCACCGCACTGAGGTGAGGCCACCCTGCTGTGGCTCTAATTGCCATGAGCTGCACCTATGCAAGGCTTAAGCCTCTGACTCATGAGCTGGGATTATTTATGGAAGGAGCACAGTGGCTTTTGACCAGAGCTGCTGCCTGTTCCACCCATCTCCGACATTTCTGCCCTTCCATTGGGTACAGCCCAGCTGCCCACAAAGCAGGGAATAACTCCATGCACAAACCAGGACAGTCAAGACAAAAAGAAATTACTTCAGTTAAGTTTTCTTTCAATGTATCAGGCTGTGGTTTCTGAAAATAGTTATAACTGTATAAGCATAGAATGAAGCAAGACTAACCTAGATTGTAATCGATCAAACTGCAAAGCTCACCTAAAATGTCACACCAGAAGATTTGCATAGCTGGTTAGTCACACACACTGTAACTTCATAAAAAAGGTATTCCTGGCCTAAGGATCTTAAACAAGAAGCATATATGTAAATTCTGCTGAAGGCAGTTGGTTGTCTGGATGCCATAGCAGTATTAGATGGTTTGCTCATGCTGGAATTAATACTTTGGAGATCAATATTTGGAAGACTAGATGAAAAAAATTCAAAGCAGAGCGCTCAGAAACTGGTATCTACAGATCTTCACCCCTGAACTGCTCAGGTAATGAATCCCATCACTGATTGAATTCAACTAACAAAATAATTCCTTTTGTGTGGGGGACATCTGTTTTGCAGTTTGTTTCTTTTTTGGGTTTTTTTCCATTCTTGCCTTCTTTTCACATTCTCTTTCATCTGCTTATTGTAACTTTGTTTATGTTTCAGTCTCTAAGTTAAAGCTATTTCATCTACAGGTTTTAATAAGAATTTCACATTTTCAAATATTAGCAACATTAAATGATTTGGTTTTGCTAGGATTATTTGATATAGCTGACAAGTCATAAAATGTGAAATATGTGGCAGTGATACAGCATTTTCCTTACATCACTTACAGACAACTGTAGCTGTATCTAAAACACAAGCTGGTAGAACAAAGCTTCAAGTGTTATCTCCATAATGCTAACAGAGAAGAACAAAGGAAAAAATGAACTGTCTACACAAACAGCAGGTGCTTGTTTCCAAAATCCTATTACAGCCGACATTTTCACACTGTTCTTCAAAGACCCCTGCAAATCTGAATGCTGTCTCTCCCACAGAGCACCAGAGCCGGAGTCCAAGAGGATTACACGGGAGCTGGAATGGATAAGGCCTTGCAAGTATGCAAGCAGACAAACTGGATGCAGCATTTCTTCCATCCAGAAGCATTAGCACAGCTCAGGCAGTGATTTGAGCTTCCAACAGAAAAGAGATGAGAGAGAAGAAAGGCAGGATGGCGAACAGAAATGGTAGAGAGGCTCTGATACAAAAGTGGTCCATGACAGTGAACTGGTCCAATGTTCCTAAAAAGAACCAACAGCAGATGAATGCATCTGTCCCCAGAACATGTCTTTTAGCAGCTAGCATTGTATGAAGGTGACTCAGCTGGCAGAAGGATTTCTCTCTCTCCTTTACAGACTGACATTAATATGTTCAAGCACTGTAGAAGAACCAAGTTATTAAGTAAAAATGAGCTTCTCTCAAAGAAATGCAATATCTCATGAACACTGAAGGGCTCTATACAGAAGCCAAGTGAAGGAGTGCCACGGCCTGTGTTATGCAGGAGGCCATATATCCTGCTTGGATAGTCCTCTTCAATTCCTGGAAACATTTCATGTTTCTTTGAGTTACTCTAACCATTTCCACAGACTTGTAGAAAGGCAGTATTTTCTTTTGATTTAAGAATCAAAACAATAGGCGCTTCCTCTGCAATGACACGTCTCGTGAATCGTAAATAGGAAGAAATCCTACTTGGCTAAGTGACACTGTAGCCTCTATTTTTCCCCACCCCTAGGTAAGTGGAGAAAACACATACCAATTTTTTATTCGCTCAAAACACTGAGCTTTGTCACAGTGTGAATCTGCATACGTCTAAACATCTGCTTTCAAAAAGTGCCAAATTCACAGCCTTACAGAGAAACACAACTCTCCTGATGAGTCTCTCCTGTCTCTCTCAATTATCCATTTTCAAGTAGATTCATTAAATATTCTAGCAAATACCAAGAACGATAAGTGGCAAATGAAAGATGACAGTCATTTCATGAAAGCAATTTATTACCTGAAAAGATTCATCCAGCATCTTTTCAGAGACAAGAAAACCTCAGTGTTCTGTCTTTCTCTGTACCATTTTTATATTGGCACTTTTGACTTTTAAATCAGACTCATCTATTCCTTTCTTCCCAAGCATCCGCATCTTGCACATGTTCCTTTAATGAACTTTTAGCACAATCAATGTTCAACCCACAGTAACAGTCAATATAAACCTAAGATGATTAAAAAATATATTGCAATCACCAGGATTAACAGCACCAGATGTTTTAGAACAGCAGACCATAGATAACTAGTTCAGAGCTTAAAAATCAAATTTCCTAGCCACAGCCTTTATCACCACAAACCCAGGGGCTAAATCCCTCTTCTCTTCTCTCAGTAAATACTACTTAGAACTGTGTACAATAAAATTTAGCACAGAGTCAAAGTTTCTTCTGTGTGCTTCTGTTTGGTTGAAGTGCTCATAAAACCTGCCTTGTGCTCACTAAAAACTTGAAAAGACAGCAGCAAAAAAGTAATTTATTACAGACACATATATCTGCATTTAATGATATGTGATAACATTCAGCATCAGTAAACTTAACCTGTCTTAAAGCAACAAATGTTATTCTAACAAATGGGAAGAATACTTCTGTACATTTAGAGCTGTACTAACTTTCCTAAACTCAGATGAGAAAATTCAGTCCTGAAACCAGGTCATACATACTTGTTCAGCTTATCCAGCTGTCTTATCTGGGATCATCCTGAGTCTATGGAGTAAAAGACATTTTGCCTAGATTGTGGAAATCAAGAGGTTTTAACAATGATCAAACAGCACACTTGTAGACTTTGTTTTCTGCCTACACACCTAGTCAACAGGGCCAATTGTTTTTGTAGTTTTTTAAGTGAAAGGTTTCTTGCTAGTCAACTTTTTCCTTTCAAAAAACGATGCTTACCAAGCAATTACCAGCGATGCCACAAGAAGCAGAAGTACCTCACAGTGGATCAAGGACAACTGTTAATGCAATCACTTAAGGTCATTATTTCAGCTGATGCTAAAGGTAGAAACTGACCTGCAGCTGCATCTTAGAAATGTAAAAAAATAAAAACGAGAAGCAGCTTCCTGATGTTATTCACCATCCTATTTGCCTCTGTCTCTGAGGCAGTCCTTTGAAAGCCTGCAGGCTCCCCACTTGACTGCAGTATCACCACAGAACAACTGGTTATGCAGGAAAAAATGTTAGCAATTCCAGTCCATGCCACACCGGCATTTAACTGCCTCCCAATAAACCAGCACAGCATAAAGAAGTCTTGTACTGCTGGAGTTTCTATTTTTGAAATAACAGATAACAGCACAGTGCTTGGAAAAGAAGAGTATTAATGTCTACATTACTATCCAAGTTGGCATTTGGCCATGTAGGTTTTCTGCAGTTCACCATTTCACAACATGGACACTTTCAGTTATAAGCTACTACTGTTTCCTCCCCCAACACACATTTCTCCTATTTAGCTCTGCACAATTACATTTTACAAATGGATGTAGCACTTCCCTTTCTCCTAATGCCATAAAGCTTCCGATAGAGGCAAAATAGAAATAATGAACGAGAATTTTAAAAAAACATTAAGGAGGAAATCTGGTCAGTTCTACGGTGAAGAACAGGAAAGAATATAGTCCACATGGCCCAGGAAACATGGGGAATAGTGGAAGGATGAAAAACAGAGTAACAGACAACAAATGATGCCCACTAAATCCTTCTCTCCCCCTCAAAATTTCAGTAATTAAATGAGCTAAGTTTAAGTTAACACTGCTACCTTTATTTCAAATTAACACACAAATTAATGTACTAAAAAAGGAAAAATGGAAAATTGCTGTGAAAGCCAACCAAGCAGCATAATAATCTTTAGTGCAATTTCTCCTGCTGATGAAATTCAACAAATTTAGAACTACATCCAGGTAAGAAATATCTAAGATCCTTATGTTTTATGTTCTTTATTATGAATATTAAAGTGAATTTTTGGATGGAAAGAGTAATTTCCTGAAATAATTGGAAGGTGCCAGATCTTATTTGTGTCAATAGTGCCTGTTCAATGCTCTACAGATCTTAGAAGAGCTTTGACAGAAGGACATCCAGTTTGGAAGGGTGGGATATTTGGCACCAGATTCCTTAATCTCAGGATTGAAAAGAACTCAATAAATCAAGGAGACTTTATAACCCACTCACTCTCTACAAAACTCTATTAACATTGAGGATTTATGACAATATTATCTTTCAAGAGCTATCAAAAATTCAGATCCAAGTTATATTCAAGTACGTTCAGACATCTTCATTTTTTATTAATGTAAATACAAATCAGAACAATTTCTTTTTCTAAAAGCCAACTTTGTGCCTGTATTCCTTTTACAGATAGTCATTTCCGCATTATCAGATTGATTTTTAGTACAAATTTCAAAGAGAGGATAAAGAACTAATTGTACTGGGCTTAGGCACAGCAGGCTTTAGAAGTGAACATCACATTACATGAATAATTAGTAAGAGTTCAGGGCAGAGGGCTGAGGGTTTTGCTGTCACAGGAGCAGAAGGTTGGAAGCTGGCAGAGATACAGCAAGTCAAAACCTTTTAGGTGCACTGGACAGGTTTAAGGTTGAAACTCCATTTAGTATCTTAAACTACTGTACTGCCTCCTGAAAGGGTGCTGCTTCTTGCATCAGAAAGTGCTGCCTGCAACACATGGTAACTGCCAGTGTATTTATTAACCAGTGTGAGCAAAGGTTACACGTTCATAAACCCCTATGCATAAAAATAGCAAAACTGTAGCTGAAACATTACCCTGCCTCTTCCCACAACTCTGGTACTTTTACAGTTTGTTAAACTTGATGAGATGCTCACAGCCAGACTGAAACAGTAACTTTTTCTGTAATACTAACACAGATTAAAGCCCATGCTTCACCAGAAAAAGACAAAGCTGTTTGCAGCAGGGAGCTACAACAAAAACTACTACAAAGAAAATGTGTAATACAACTTCAATATGCAAGCTGAGGTACATTTCAGTCTTAGGGGAACGAGGAAACTGACTGGTTCTTGAGTAGTTGCCTCAAGGTAAGAATTGTCCAGCGAACACCTCCAAAATTACTATTAAATTAGCTACACTTCTTTCAAAAATAACCCAAAAGGACACTCAAACATACAAACACCTTTGTAAGAAATTAAGTTCTTAACAACAAATAGCATGGAGGAGAACTTTTGTAAATTTGCCCTGGAGAACACACTCCAAAACCAACACCATTTTCTTATAAGATGCTATTTTCTCCAGCCAACATCCCACTTAAATAAATTCATGAGATTCTCTGGAAGACTATACAGACTTGGGATAATGATTAAGTTCTGCATGAAGTCAAATGCTTAAGGCAGCAAGTTAATTTCTCAAACTTTCCTTTAAAGCGTAGATGGTTCCATACACCATTTTGGTTGCAAAGTGCTCAACAGAGGTTCACTGTGTATTACTGCTGGCTTATCTTTTACTTTGCATATTATTAAGGCTTGCAATTTATTGTATAGTCTAATAGTTAAGAGAGAGTGTCTTGTTTAATTTATTGTAAAGAACCACTAAAATTCACAGAATAATGCTAAAATAATCTGAACCTTATCTCAGTTTATCTGCACACTGGAAAAATACACAGCTGGTTTTGCTTCTTTGCTGATGTTGAACACCATTTTTCCAGTTCTGTAAGGACATTCAAAGCAAAGCTAACTCGAAGTTAGGAGGAATGTTTAGAAATATTCCATAATCTGAGCAAAATCCATTATAAAGAATATTATTAAAAGAGAAACATTTCAAATCATACTATTTAAAGGGTGCTTCCCTGAGAAATGTGTTGAAGTTGGTCTCAGAACTTTCAGACTTGTTGGTTCCCATTATCCGTTACTCCACAGTTGTTCTGCTGCACACAGAAAGAAATGGCCATGCCATGGCACCAAGTTAAAATTAACTGGTCTGATATACTGGGATATTAAGAAATGTGGAATTGTCCTGTAATAAAATAATAATAAAAAAGAGTATCTTTGAGCTTCTAGCTGGCACTGCATGCCTTGAGAAGGGTTGCTTGCCAGCCACTGAGCTATGCAGCTCATTTAGCAGCATGCCTTGGCTGATAAATAAGGCTCCCATGAGTCAAAGTTCTTAAAGTAACATTTCTGTATGTAAGCAGGATTTTTTAATAAGGCACAGTAATGCTGATCTTCCTAGAAGCATAGCCCAAACTGTGTAATCCAACAATCAATTCCTAGTCAACAGCAGAAAATAGAATTTTCATCTTGAAAGATACACCTAGAAAGAACTTCAAGAGACTGCACCAATAAATAATATTACTGTCAGGAAAGCATACATGAAGTTTTTCTAACAAATTTGCAATACAAAATAAAAACCAGAGGCAATACTTTGAGATTACCTCTAATTTAAATTTTTCCCTCTAGACTTTGAGGTGAGCGTACTAACTTAAAACCTCATCTTCCACACCAACATCATTCTTCATTTGTTAACCCACATGGAATTCTCCTTTTTGAAAGTTGAGAGGTTACAGATTCACTTCATGATTATAGGGATTTTCCCAAAGACATGCATGTGCTTAGCAGGAGACATGAAACCAAGGGTGGGAAGGTGGGTGGGCATTGAGCCAGATCCTGCTGTTTAGCCCAATTTTGTGCCTTTATATTATCTGGTCTCATAGTCAGCAAATCCAACCACAATGTTTCATTCCAACAGGAGAATATTTGTTCTATAAAGCTAACATAATGGTTAAAAAATGTAAAGATACAGATACAGATAATGCCAGTATAACTCTGTCATTATACAACTGGCCTATGCTTGCACCTTTCTGCGATTGTTTGTGGGCAGCAGTGCTTAATGTGCAAACAACAGTAACCCATTTTTCTCAAATTAGCCCTTGGAATAAAGAATGCAAAGATGTTCCTCTGTCCTTAAGCTGACACTATGCACTATTCATCCATCCCATTCTACATTCTTAGCCTTCAGTTAAAAGCATCTTTATTCCTCTCTGTTCATACAGCGTTCCCTGGATTTACAATCCCACATTTCCCACTGCTCCCAAAACCTGACACACTGAAAAGAAACACTGCCAACAAAACACTCAGTTTTAGTCAGGAATGAAACTGAGCTTCATCATCAGACGTCAGGCTGAGCATGCAAGTGTAAGTCATTCATCTAAGAACTGGAAAGCAGGGCAGTCAAGATGAAGCAGTAGCAAATGGGTCACTGCAACTGCTTATTCAATTCATCAGTACTCGTCTGCAGCAATCTCAATTATCCACCACCAACTGACACAGGAGATACAGGAGGTTTGCCTATCAGTTGGTTTGGTTTTGTATTTTAGGCCATAAAAACTCAAGCTTTAAGAGTTAGACAAAAACAATTCTTGAATCATTTCAGACACCTAAGAGCCACCAGCATTCAAAAATTGTAGAAAGGTTTTTTTTCTAGATTCAGGAAAACACAAGGAGCCCCTCATCTTGTACACAGGTAAGTGCCTTCAATTGCTCTCAAGTTCAGTGGCAACTGAAGTGATCTTCTAATCCACAGGAAAAGATTTCTGATCTTCTTAGGGGCTACTTGGCAAAAGCAAGCCTGTATGTGTACAAGCATGTTAGGTACATCACATCTGCACCTTATTTTATGACTCATTTCAACTGCTTCCAATGGAGCCTTGTAATTAATTTACATTTGTGAAGGAGGGCGGAAAGGATTCTTAGTTATTCATTAAAATTATTATCAGATTAGGAAAAAAAATCCCTATGTTATTTGTTCATTTGCTTTACTAGTGCTGCATAATTTTGAGACTGTTGGCCTTAAAGCCAACAGAGAATACAACTGTGGAACTTAAAAGTGGGTTTGGGGCAGGGATTAAAACTTAGTATCATCACATTGGCCTCTCTGCCAGGCACATCACATTTAATGGAAATAGGAAATTCAGAAATTCAGACCTGTGTTCCAGCAGTCAGGCTCCAAACAGTTAATGCTTGGCACTGCCCCTGTACAGTCTATCTCCACAAGAGGAAACATCACAGGACAGAAAACACCCAGAACACTGAAAAGAATCTGTTTTCTTCATTCAATATGGAAACAGAATATCCATTTGCTGACTGTCAGTTTTTCCCACAAAGCCAGTTGCTGGCAGATAACCACTTGCATACCTTGAATTGGTTTCCACCTATCAATTCCCACAGCTATCTACAGTCCTGGATATCACTGCTACTTTTTTTTTCATTCTTTTCACTTAGGTTCACAAGTAATGAGCCAGTGTAAACTTAGCCCAGCACTTTGGAATGTTTGTAAGTAGCAGAGCAACATATAATAAAGGGTAAATTTCGGAGGGGTTTTTTGGTTTTGAGTTGTGATGAACTGGAGACTGACCCTGGCTTCAGAGCTAAGGCACTGAGGTTCACGAAGCCCAGTTCATATTCCACTGTCAAGAACAAACTGAACAAATCTAAAAGCCACCAGCTGCATTCACAGGTCAAACAGCCACAGCAGAACCATCAGCTCGGTCTCAAAAGGTGACACTTCTCTATCTAGCGAGAAAAAGCCTGCCTTTCTTGTGCACTTTATGTAATTCAGTGCTAAAAAGCAGACAGAAACCTTCAGTTACTTCAGTGTGGAGGATTTAACAACGTGCTCCTCTAGAAATCTTTTATGTTCGATGCTCTGATGATGTTGAGGACCAGGTCCTACAACCTTTGTACATCAGGGTAAACCAACATCTCCAGTTCGTGGAGTTGAATTTCAGGACTATCTACACTCAGGAGAGCACGTACTGTTAGCCAAAGGCTCTTTGGCAGCTTATTTTTCCTCCCAAATACCACCAGTTGCAAAACATTCTTGACAGTGAAAAATTTCTTTTTTTTTTCTTTTTAAACAAGCTTTGATCTTGCAGTCCTGACACGAACAGGGAAATATTTAACAAAACTACTTTTACTTCAGTGACTAAAAGACGTAACACAACACCAAAGCTCAGTAAACATTTTGAATAACTTTGAACATCAGAGCACCTGTTTTGAACAGTTGTTGGTATTTGTCCCTGGGACGCTCATCATCTGAATTAATCTCTGCTCATTGCATAGACAACAACAGGAGAAGATTCTGTATGCTTCTGTTTTTGCTCAAAGCTACATACAGCCTTTCTTGAAGGTACTGACCATGGCAGGCAGAGGAAGTCAAACTTTGGAGGACAGTACCTTTAAACAATCATTTGGAGACATTGTAATAATATTATTGAAAAGCTGGTAATGGAAAATACCCTATTAATCAGTGACTGAAAAATCTACCAGGTGATGCTCCATGAACAAAGGAAACCCTATGACTCCAGGGCTATTAAATGTGACTCTGCCAAGCACTGTCTTTGGTCAAATCAGGAATTTAGTTGGTAACTTTTTATCAAAACCTTTAAGTATCCAGTCTAAAGAACTTGGCTTAGATCATGCACAGAAATATAGTTCTGGTGAAAGAAGAATCTGCTGCAAAGAAAATTAAAGTAGAAATTGACTATTTTGACTAGGAGAGGTAAAAAAACCCTGAAGCTGTTATTCACCTGGAAAGCTGTAACCACATCATCACATCAGAATGGAGACAAACTAAACTGACACAACCTCAGAAGATTAGTTATCACTCTGGTCTAATCCAATTAGGTGTGTTTCCTGATTTTACTCAATGTAAGGCTTCTCCACCAGCTCCTACAAAGGAAACAGCAATAATCTGATAATCAGCACCACAAATAATAAAATTCCTGCATAATAAAAGGGTTGGTATGCATTTTTTCAACATCAAATTTGGCAAAGTAGTTTTAAAAACTATTTAAACATTCTATCCACTACCCAATGAGCAAAAGCCCCTGGACTCCACTATACCATTTCACAATTCAATTCCTTTCATCACACCATATCGACCAAGAAGCATAAGGAAAAATAAAAGTGAACCAATGCTCTCCTATGGATTGAAAGACAAATCCAAATGCACCTTTTTTGAGAATTAAGGATTTAAACATTACAATAATATCCATCATTTATTAAAAGCTTAAGAAAAATACTAGTTTATGTTATGCACAATGAAAAACATTAAGCTGTATTTTGTTAAATGCAACAAGAACAGCTCTTCTAAGCTATTTATTATTTACATTTTCTTCACCTCCTTTCAGGATCTAAAAGATGGCCTAACAGGTTCTGCTCTTTGATACTTTACTACAGAAGCAGAGGGAGTGGGGCAGCAATGCTTTCTTTCTTTTGACTGGGATTTAAAAACATTTCACCAACCTCCTCCAAATCTATAGGGAAGATACAAATTGATCTTAATATAAATAGCATGTGATCGACAAAGCAGTCATGGTTTTGTGCTTAAGCACTGAACCCAAGCCCTACATGTGTATCCTGTTTTTAAGTACTGTACATTGTCTTAATGTAAAAGTGTTAGAAAGTTCAACCTTCCCATGCAGAATTCAGGAAAGGGGGGGAAGAGGAGGACAATCAAGTCATTTTGCACAGATGTTGCATTAAGACAATCAGATATTAGGATAAGAGACACATCTGAACAAAAACCAGCAACATAAAACCACATGGACAATGAGAGAAGACTGCTGTACCTTCTCTTTAATCTAGTTCTGATTTTGAAACAAACAGAACAAAACCAGACCAACCTGCTTAAAATATAATACTCACAAAAAATATGATCTGTAGCAATAAGACAGAAAATTCTTTTCAAGAAACACTGAGATACCAGATGGAAATTTGTTAATCAAGTGGAAAAAAAATATATATAAGACCAAATAAGCTACTGATCAATACTTGATATTGGAATGAGAACAACCAATGCTACAATTACAACCTCTGAAGAAAAATCTATAAAAATTCATTTCAAGGGAGTAAAATTCTATGTCAACATCTTTACTGGGATGAAAGACAGCTAGTATTCAAAATCAGCAATTAGTAAAATTATCATTTAAGAGTATAGTTTATTCATGAGAAGAAATGTTAAATTCCTTTAAACGAAGGAAAAGTTTCCTTTACAAAGACTAAAAGAATGGAGAATAGTTGAGGCTGATTTTGCGAAGACAGCCTGATAATTGAAACTGAACAAAAGAATTTGAAGATTTTATTTTTTCATTCGCTGTTTAAAACCAGATAGTTTTATAATCATTTGTTATGTAAGGTTTGATTCCTAAGTCATGTGTATGTGATAGCAAGACCCTTGTTTCAGGACCTTGAAAAAATACAGCCAAAATTTGCAGCCATGATGGAAACCCCTGACAGCACACCATAGTTTCTAGAATTTGACAGCTTTCTCTGGGTGTAGGGTTAATTCCCACTTTCCTCCAGGCAACCTTCAAAACACACCAATAAATTAATGATTGCTAAGTATCACTGGTACTTCAGAGGCACAATTTAAAAGGAAAAAAGAAAGAGTCTCAGACTTCCAACATTTTAATGATTCCTTTCTGCTGCCAGGTGGAATGTCTGGTGGATTCAGAAGAGCAACAGCTTCCCACAGAACTTAGCACAGATGACTAAATGCTTTTGATGGCACAGTGAACCTCTATTTTAAGACTTCACTTTTAACTTTGCATTACAGTTCACTACCATATGACTGGAGGCCAAACGCTAGGAATTTGCATTAAGAATGAAAGCATACACAGTCTCCTGGAGCTACCAAGGAACTGCTGCAGCAGGAATGCTATAACATGACATTTTACCTCAAGAGGCATACTTGTATTTCTACTGCAGAATATTTCACTTAATTGTGAGCCACTTGGATTGAGGACTAAGAAATGATCAGTCCCGTAAAGTTCACACTGCTATTCGGAGTTCACACTGCTATGCATCAGCAGAAAGATTAAGTTTTCAGCTCATACCTGTTACAAACACAGTCATCTGTTAATAAGAATTAAGTTTCTATTGAAGCTTGCATTTTACAGTGGGCACCTACAATACTGTAATCATAGAATCACGAAATTGTTAACACTGGAAAAGACTTCAAAGATCATTGAGTCCAACCATTAACCCAGCACCACCATGTTCACCACTGAACCACAATCCCAAGTGCCACATTCATATGCCCTTTGAACACTTCCAAGGGTGGTGATGCCATCACTTCCCTGGGCACCCAATTCCAACGGCTTTTGGCTCCTGAAAGTCTAACCAGTGATAACTATTCTAACTGTACTCTTGAGGTGCACTAAAACGTGGGATTAACAAACATGGCAAAGTACGAGTTGGGAAATTTCAACCCTCACTATAAGGAGGAAAGCCACAGATGGGACACTAATGGAAAGCAATAAACCCATCTAGTCACACTTCTATTGAAGAAGCCCAGTCCTCTCAGAGCAAGTTGGGCATCACCTACTGGGTCAGGCTTCTTAAAAGAATTAAGTGAAGGAACCCCTTGCTTCTGGACCTACACAGAACTCAACCATGTACTAAATGCCTGTCAGCACACAAGAAGCACCTGTAGGCAGATGTGAAAGTGCTTTTTCAGAGCCTTAGAAGGTTTAAATAAAACAGTATCATCAACTAAACATCAAGTGAAACAGAGAAAACACAGCAACTGAAGGACAAACATTAACTAGGCTTGGTTTAGACATAGCACTATTCCTCCCTTGAATCTTATTTACATCACTCATATGTGTAGCAGTGGCACTTAAAAACTTATCATGCATACAGCATATCAAAATGACTTCTTTACATAAGAATTTATTATTTATATTCAAGGAAACAAATATTTTTTAAAGTCCTGGAAAACGAGCCCAGAATCTGGTTTGCTCACCAAAGAGACAGAACACATGCTATGAAAGGATAACTTCTCCCTACACCTTTCTCCCCCCACTCTTCACTTGACTTAGGCAGAGCAATGTCAAAAGGCATTTGGACTCCACGACTAACCAATCCCCGGATTCTTGCAAAGCCAATTATCTAAATTAGTAACAACTCCTGTCACTATTTCTGAAGCTGGCATGTATCCCCAAGATAGACATTAAATACGCATTTCACACAAGCCAAGTTCGTCTACACAACGCCAGAGCCAAGAACTGAAAATGTTCATTGCTCTTTTTCTCTCGGCCTACTACAACAATTTAAGCTTTTTAAAGCTCTCTCTCTCAGGACATGTTCTGCGAGGTCATACTTTAAGAACCACTTATGCAACAGCAAAAGGAGCTCATGGTTTCTGTGGACAGAAGCGAGAGGCCCAGGGATGGCCATCAGTTGCAGCAAGGAGACAGAGCCAGCAGCTGTGCTCAGGATTTTCTAGAAGCCAAGGGCTCACTGTTTCCACTCACCATGCTGCTTTGCCAGAGCCTTCTCATTGTTGCTCCATCCCTTTGGATGCCACATACTTTGGCATCTCCTGGCAGAATCTCCAGCTCTACTTTCAGATGTCAACACTTCTTCCTTCCACCCTGCTACCATACCCATTGGATAAAAGTTGTTTAGAGGCCAAAAGAGAAAGATGTCTATGTTGCATGAGCTTGCATGAAACCCCAAACATGTCACACAACACCAACAGTTTCCTGGTAAGCCCTAGCCAAGGCTACTGCCAAATTCAGTCAGAGCTTTGGTTCACCTGGGTTACCTCTAAGTGCAGACAGTGGCAGGCAAAGTCTCGAACAACAGGTTTTTTGCAGTCTGCAAGCAACTGCAAGCAGTGCAATATGTCCTACTCAAGATGGAGATTTTCAATGGTGAAGGAATGGCTAACATAAATTACATCTGAATAATCCTCTAAATCTGGAAAAAGCCAAAGGATGAAGGTTTGCCTATCATTTTAGCAAATGAAGCCATCCAGTAAATCACGCTGTAGCTGTTCATGGAACATCTGGTGAGGCCACCAAAGTAACTGAAACCGTCTACAAACCCTTCCCTTCCTCTCAGCAAGGTTAACCGTGCAGACTTACTAGGATTAAAGGGAGATACAGAAATACCTTGTCCCCAATATCCATTTACCTTGTCCTGAGGGCCTGCCAGGCTGCATCAATGTCTGCATACAGGTTTTTCTCAGAGGGCTTGCCGGTGCTCACCCCGTAGCCAGAGTAGTCATAGGAGAAGACGTTGCAGTTGATGCGGGAGCCAAGGCCAATGTAGAAGCTGCACATCTGGCCCAGGTCCACAGCATTACCGTGCGAGAAGAGCAGCGTGTACCGGCCAGTGGGGGCACAGCGAACGAACATGCAGCCCAGCCTGTTATCTCGGGCCGTGCGGGAGAAGAACACTTCCACGGCATCCAGTTCCCGCTGGGAATACTGCCAGTCGGCCCTCTCGCTCAGGTGCAGGCTGCAGGTGCCCGATCCCGTGGGGGTGCCCGCCCCGGCCGCCGCCCCGGGCTCCTGCTGCTGCTCGGGCTGCAGCACGGTGTACGTGGGCTCCGGGGGCAGGAAGGCCAGCTTGGCAGCGATGCGGCTGGGGCAGGGCGGGCAGCAGAACAGCCAGCACAGCTCGCCCAGAGAGAAACCGTTCATTCTGGGGCCTTGTTCTGGCATCAGAGACGCCGGAGAAAAGCTAAAGCTCTCCTGGGAAAGAAGTCACACGGAACCGACCCAGAGCCCTCCTCCGACGCGACCTGCCGCCTTCCTGCGAGGCCACCAGCTGCCCTCCCAGAACGCAAACAATGGCAACCTTGGAGGAACTACAGTTCAGCAACAGCAGTGCAGCTCTTCAAAGCCTGGAAACTGCTTATACAAACCAAAACCACAGCCCCACGAAACACAGATGGGCTACAACCAGCCCGCGACCCCCCCCACAACTAACGCTACAGCAAATGCAACTCTCTGAAACACGACCCTAGACCCCCCGCACAGCACATGAGCCACACGTACACATTTACAAAATGAATTCCCCGATCCCACGGCTCAGTGCGGCGCTCCGGCCCCGGCCCCCCGCAGGGAACATGCAGGATCCAGGGAAGCACCTTCCCGCACACACCGCACCGCGCGCGGCTCCGCCCGCTCCGCCCCGGCCCCCGGGACGCCCCGCCAGGCAGCGAGGGGCCCCCGCAGCGCCACCGCCCCCGGCCCGGCCCCGGCAGCGTCCGCGGGAGGAGGAGGATGAGGAGGAAGAGGAGCACGAGGAGCAGGATGAGGAGGGTCCGAGGGGAAGGGGAAGGCAAGGTCGAGGCTCAGCCGCGCGCGGCCGCGGGCAGGGCCATGCCGGCTGCGGCGCGCAGGCAGGAGCGGGCAGCGGCCATGTCCCGGCTCCCCCTCCGCGCCGCCGCAGCGCTTCCGGGTTACGGGCGCGGAGCGGCGCCGCCGCAGGTGCCGGGGCGGGTGCGGGGCTGTGCCGGGCCGCGCCCGCAGCGCCGCCGCCTGGGCGGGGCGCCGGGAGGTGCGGGCGGTGCGGAGCGGGTCCCGCAGCGCCGGCCGGGACTCGGGAGCCGCCGCGGGCCCTTTAAGGGACCCCCCCCAAGCCCTCCGCCGGCCGCCCACCCTCGCGCGTGCGCGGCGGGGCCGGGGGCGAGGGGCGGGCGCGCGCCGGGGCCATTTCGCGCCCTCTCTCTGAGGGGAGCCCCGCGCCCTGCGGGCCGCGGCTCGGGTCAGCCTGAGCGCTCACACCTGGGGCGGTGCAGCCCCCAGAGCGGGGCACGGCGGGCCGGGCGAGGGGCTCCCCATGGCCCCAGCACGCTCCTTCAGTCGCCCAGCTTGTGCAGCAATTCCAATGGGGCTGCTCCTCCGCAGTGCCCAGCGCTCCGCTCCCCGGCTGCCCAGCGAGCCGTGCGTCCAAAAGCTCTGGAGGATCTGTAGATTTGCGTGAAACTTGCAGGCAGTTTCAAGAGATACCACGGAAAACTTAAAATGGTGCAATTGCAGAAGCCTCATTTCCTTAGAAAATCAGGGTAATGACCCGTATGCCAAATAATTCATTGGATAAATTAGAAAATTGCTTAGAGCATATGGCAGACCCCATGGATCAGTGGTACTGCATCCCTAATGCGTTTTTCGACCCTGAGAGCAGAGCGCAAAGATTGTGGCCAAATGATGACACGTTTATGTGTAACATTCTGTTGGTAACACACGGTATAACTACACCTTTTAATTAACCAGCACTTTGTGCTTGCTGAAAAAGTCACATAGCCCAAGTGAAAATATAAGGAAAATTACACCTGTGCCAACTGCACTTACCCTGCAATTCTTGCACATCCAACCAGTGCCCTGACTTGAGACATGGAGAGCATGTTCACCCCTCGGTGTTGCTCTCCCAATGTCAGTTTATTACACTGTTTGCTACATATGAGGAGCAAAGTTTCAAAAACTCCACAACTGGGTTAATTTTAAGCGTTACAAACCTGAGCGGCCCTTCCCTTTGGTGTTCGTTGGGTAGCACTTGCCAAGTCTCAGAAAACTCAGTTCAAAACCTCTGTACAAAAAGTTGGTCGTGTGTGACACGCCTTTGTCTTTGGAGCGTCAAAAATGAGCTCAGCCCCCATCCACATAAGTCTTCAGTTTTTCTAACAATGGAAATTTTAGAAATGCTAAAATCAGCCAGCAATAATTGTGTCTATGCTGACTGTTAAGCGAGAAAATGAAAGGGAGAAATGTGAATCTCCATCCAGCTTGAACTTGTGGGCTCTGGCATGGACAGACTGTTCCTCTAGAGGACAGAGAATACTCAGTTAATTACACGTGTCCCAGGCATGTCTCACTGGGAGGGTGACAGGGTCCAGATGCTGGGTAATGAAACGTGTCCCACCTACTGATGCTGGGCTCCTTTGGGTGGCAGAGACAACCAACGCATCCGTGTATGGGTCATGAAATGATGAAAGAGACTCCTACTCCACAGACTGTGATGGGACAATCTGGATAAGAAAACACAGAATAGATAAATGAGGGACCCTGTGAAATTCCTGGGGGATGACAAATACCCTCAAGCTCCACCTCAGCTCTTTCAAGAGACACTATTGATAATCTGTGGGAAGGCTGATACAACCCTGAGAAAACCTTGAATACCCTGAGAAGTGATTTGGCTGAGGAGAGCTGTGAAGAGCCTGTCTAGTGCTGCCGCTACGCGTCCCTGTCACTGCACACACACAGTAACCGAGATAAGAGCTGGAATCTGGGCATTAGCACCAACTGAAATGAACGTTTCTCAGAACGCTTTCAAAGGCTGTATGTATGACTCGCCCAGAGCCAGACAGCAGAAGTTGTTATAAGTAGATTGCTACTCCAAAGAATAGACAATTAAAAGGACAATATTTCCCATACTCCACCCTGGCCCTTCCTTAGGTTATGTTTGCAGTAGTGAGATTAAAGTGTCCTCTTTGAATCAAAGGGAAAGTGTTATGAATTTGCTCCTTGAGTGAATGGGGCTGTGCAAACCTCATTAGTTCTCATTAGTTATTAGGGTCATTTCTTCATTGTTCACATCATACACTCTCTGTGGTTTACATTAATCTCAGTCCACTACTTGTACAATAAAATACTTTCTGCACAGTGGGAGCCTCCTCATGAAAGATAACATTTGCCAAAGTCTTGGAGAACAAAATGAAGAAAGGAGCAAGAAGGAGTGACTGAAATGGATATTGTGCTGGATGAGGACGGAGAAGTAAGAAAAAGGAGTTCCTGAATACTCCTGCCATCATGGCAAGATGAAAACAGTCACCATGAGTTTCTGGCTCAAGAAAGGAAAGCAAACAGAACTTAGAATAGCACTCATGGTGGTTCCCCTGATGCTCCTGCCTCAGTCCAGCAGTCCTTCTTATCTCCAATCTCTTTACTCCAACTCCATGCTTCCCTCTGCTCTTATTTCTTTTCATTTTACAGCCAGCAGGCATCTGCATAGTTTTCACTTGACCAAATACTATGAAAATGCTCAGGAAAAACAAGTTTTTCTGCTTGTTCTGTTACCACAGAAGTCATCTTTTTAATCATACGTAAATAAAGATGTCCCTACTGCTGTGCCTTGTAGCTAACATGACACTAAGACTCTGTGAAATACCCTGCTTCTTCACTAAATGTTAATATATGGGCTGTGAGGGAAGAATATGCAAGAACTTAATAATAAATTGTCAAGGCCACTTACAGAAGGGAAGCATCCCACAGGAGAATGTTACCTATGAACTTTTTACTATGAAGGTTTAAGTAGTTTTTGATGGACCTTGATAGATGCCTCAGGTAAGCAAGGAAGATCTTCAAATAGCTATCAAAAAGGCAAATACAATAAACAGAACACACAGTAGTTGGTTATGTCTTGATCATTTCCATGTCCTGTCACCTCACCATGCCTGTTGCAAGGGCAGAGCACTTTGCACCCCACTTCCTTTTCCTGAACACTGGATAGACAAAAGAATAGGCCAGAAGACAGTGAGAATGAAGCCAAAGAAGACACCTGGCAGCAGCTCTGTGAAGGTTATATATCTTAAACACTAACCATGCCTGACTTCCTGCTGCTGCTGGCCAAGTGTGTGACTGCTACAGCTGGATAAACAGCCCCCATCTCATACCTGCACACCTGCCACTATCGACTGCTTCAGGACTGCTACAAACACCAGACTCAGACTAGGAAGTTCCTCAAGGCATTTTCGCTTATTTCCTGGACAAACAGTGCATGAAGAGTACAAGCATTATTTCTTACTGTTCATGTAAGTTAGTAACTTAAAATTACTCTGTATCCCAGGCCTGTTCTAGGATATGTTAAAGCAGTAGCAGCACTGACAGGCAATGTCTGTCAGCTGAAACAAAAGGCGAGAGATCACACTGGAATCGACCGAACTCAGGGGCAGGGCAAATAATGAAGCACTATTAATGAGCCTACTTGGCTGCGTTCTCATCAGCCATGTCACTGTCAAGTTCTTTGCAGTTTCTGGACAAAGGTGGGCTTGAAGGAAGGATTTTAAATAGAAGAATTATTTTGCTTTGGGAATGCAAGAAGACCCTCCCAAACACAAGAGAACCAAATGTAGTGGGAAGTGGTGTGTCTGGAAAAGAATGCACGGGCAACAGAGGGTGGCATCAAGAACTTACTGGAGACATATATCACTCTGGTGCCAGTGAGAGGATCGTAGAACCAGAGAGTCATTTAGGTTGGAAAAGACCTTTAAGATCAGAGTCCAACCATTAATCCAGGACTGCCAAGCCCATCTCTAAAACATGTCACTTAATGCCACATCTACAAATTTACACTCACCTGCAGGGATGGTGAGTGAACCCCTTCCCTGGGCGGTCTGTTCTAGTGCTTGACAACCCTTCCAGTGAAGAAATTTTTTCTAATATCCAATCTGAACCTCACCTGGTGCAATTTCAGGCCATTTCCTCTTGTCCTATCACTTGTTAGTTGGGAGAAGAGGCCAAACCCCACCTGGCTACAACCTCCTGTCTGATAGCTGTAGAGAACAATAGTCTCTTCTGAGCCTCCTTTTCTCCAGGCTCTGGTCTCTGTATAGTCAAAACTTGAAGATATAACACCTAAATTAATCACCCAGGGTAAGCAAGCTAAATACAGCCTTTAATAGATGGCCCATACTTATGTTTTTTCTGTTGGGTGTATCCTTCCCTACATTGTGCCAGCGGAAAGAACTTGGATTACTTATTTCTCTTTCTGCAGTGGAGCAAGGCTGTAGCAATTTTCTGCCACATAAACCTGTGTAGCATTAAATTTACAGGTCTATATGGACAAAAGTGTTTCAATTACTTTACCAGAATGAATAAAAAAAAGGAAAAATAGAAAACTTATGGAGCTTGAATGATCAATTTCTTCAGAAATACAAGTCTAAGACAAATTACACTCTTCAGGGTTTAAAACAGCTTTCTTCTAGGTCTGCAGGGTTTTAGTCAAGACTCAGCTATCTTCAGATTTGCTGTGAATACAGTATGAGAAGAATGTGGAAAGGAAAACAAAGATGTACAAACATCAAAACTTATGGGGGGGATAGTGGGGGGAGGGCAAAGTGGCAGCTATGTGATAATATACAGTGAGGGTTTAGAGCCTTGATTTGCAGTGACTGCATTTTATGCCTGTCACTGGCAAATTGACATTTTAAAGATATGTTCTTGACTGCTTTTTCATGTCAGTATCTTTGTTCAGGCTATATCCAGGCTGATGAAAGGAATTTCAATTAAGGATGAAATCCTTTCCATACTGTATTGAAATGCACAGGGTGGGAGCAGAGGGAGAATGGAGCAATGAAAGCTCTATAGAGAGTTCTCTAAGGCATCTTGCTGACACAGGACAAGATAGTTTAGGAATGCCTGGGGCAGTGCACTCTGTAGTGGTTTACTGTGCCTTTACAAAGAAACAGTGTGCATTCACCTTATTGCCTACTGCCTGAGGCCATTTATCATTCAAACAGGGGGCTAAGGGTTTAATAAATCCCAATCTAGTTTAGTCCACAAGGGAATAGCAGTCTGGAGTCATTCGGGAGTGGCAGGGAGGGTGGCCACATAACCTGGCAGGAAAAGGCTGATTTTCACCCTGGGTAAGCAGTATCCTGGGAAATGAAAGGAGCTATAAATCTGCATAGTGAAAGCCTTAGGGAAAAGAAGAATGAAAAATAGTAAGACATGGATATGAAGACAGTTCGTGACAGAAACAAAGAGAAAGGCAATAGAAAACTGAGAGCGGGGCGGGGGGAAAGGAATACTAATTGTAGGAAACCACATTGAACCCACTTCATCTACCTACCATGCTATCACCTAATATTTGGGGTGAAAGACAAATTAGTTTCCACTGAGCACTTTCATGGAGTTGTATTTCTCTTTGCATGCGTGTCCTTGTCAACCATTTTTCCAGCCTATCTCGTGGTGAGAATTTTCAGTTTGCTGATATATCCAGGATGCTCACCCAGCCCTTGCAGCTGGGCTCCAGCTGTTGTGGTGACCTTCAGAGAGCAGCTGATCCACACTCCACTCCCACTCTATGCATTCAGCGTGGGTGTAACAAGTGCACTCCAAAGACTCCTTAGGACTCCTATATGTACATATAAGTAGTGCCTTCATTCAGGTCTGAAGCTGCTCAACAAAATCTGGACAGAGGCTGAGCTCTGTGTCACTGTGACCAGACCCATAATCAAGCTATTAATTAAAAGCCAATTTGTGTATGTCTACAGCACTACAGAGTCATTAATGTGACTGAGGCCTAGACATAGATTTCATTCACTACAATAATTCATCTATTAAGATGATCTGATTTATCAGCAAGAGCCAGAAGGACTGTTCACATGGTTTAACAGCATCCAGTTATTCAGGGATGAGGCTGTCATATATGAAATCCTGATCTGACTATTTGCATATAACTGCCAAATCCCATGTATGTTACTGGAACTGAAGTGGAAAACTACCAGATTCTCCTGCAATAATGTGGGAGCTCTGATGGTGTATCACACTGTTCCCTGAAAAAAATTAAAACTAGAACAACTGGTTTTTGTGTTTCCCCACTTTCCAGAAATCATCAGAAAACATATGCTTCATTTCATCATAAACCTCCAGGGCATTTTCAAGGCCAGTGGAGATGGAGTTCAGACTCCCATTCATGAGTACTGGTCATGTAATTAAAATAGAAAAACATATCTTGGCTTCTGCGTGGTGTGTCAGAAATCAGCAATGCTTTCTTGAAGCATGTGGATTCTTCCAACTGTGTGTCACATCCAAAGTCTGAACCATATTCTTCAGCTGCAATAAACCTATGAAAATCAGCTTGAATTTCATTTTTAAAAAGCACAAGCATGGAAGGGTCAATGGTGATTATTTAAAATCTATGGAGATCTATCCATTTTTTTTCTTCTCAACATCACTTAAACTTGGTTTTCTGAAATAATACAAACCAAAAAATGCCATTAATCTGAGACCATCCCTCAACTCCCTGAGAGATGTAAATTTGAAAAACAGGTCACATGTTTTCACCTGAAATATGTATTTGAGGCTGGAAACCAGACAGCCCAACTCTCAAGATTTACCTACTCCTCCCTTCCTTTTCTTTAAGCTCTTATCTCCCCTATTCTCCCTAGAAAGCCTGGATAGAGCCTGTTGTTCTGTTAACCAGTGCATGAGGGAGCAGAGAACTGAACTAGGGAATATATTCCCTCTTTGGTGGTGCTCCTGGGGTTTACTTTACCTGTCACTAGACACTGGTGTCATTCTTTTTGCCTCCTGTGGCAACAACAGCAAGGCATCAAGAACTGCTGCCTGTCCCAAGTGTGATCTTCGATTTTCTGGCACTCATCTGGAATTCTCCACCCTGATGTTCTGAAAGCAAATAGGGAAAACTTTGAACAGATATCCTGACACAACGAATCTGGGAAGAGGTGAAGCTACCAAAACTGCTGCAATAAACCAGTTTATACTCCACATGCAGCACTGGCTGAGTGCATTGGGCACACGGGACCAGTGGAAGAAGCAGAGTTAAGAGACACATGAGCAGAGATGCTCCTCTCTGTGAAAAGAGTGGTAGGAGGCAGCAGAAATGACACATTCTGGCTTCATTCCTCACCAGCTGCCTACAACTGTAACCATTACTTAAAACCAAATATTGTACCTTTTAGCTCAAGGACAAATTCTGAGAACAGAAGAAGAGGAGACAGTGAAATGAGAGTCCTCTGTGCTGTCTCAGAGTCATTTTGAGGGCAAACTCAATTCCTCCACATTGCCTTTTAGTCACTGTGGTTTCCAAAAGTCAGACCCTGATGCTCATAGTCTAGGGGAAATTTCCTAGAAAAGTCTTCTATGTTTGGTTCCTAATGTCTAAAAAAGCAGTACAATTACATCCAAGCACAGAAGCCCAACACTACTTTCCTTACAACCAACCTTAAGAATAATTTCTTTTCCTCTTCACTGCAGTTTTTTACATATTTATCACTACCTCTATTCTGTCATTTCTTCAAATTATTGCAGTTCCTTCTACTTTTTTCCTTCTTCAGTTTCTGAGTCATTCTTGTTCTTCATCTCTCCCAAGCTGACCCACAACTATTCTCAAATGCTCCAGGCTGGATATGGTACCCCAACCATGGCCTTACTCATGGTGAGTAGAATAGTGGGCTGAGCTCATAGTTTATGGACTGCACTTTCACTGACCTATCTTCAATTTCACTGCTTTTTTAAAAAAAAAAATTTAAGTAAGATCTGCATGGCACTGCTGATTCCCATTAAGCCTGCAGTTCTCTCTAACCCTCATGCCTTTTCAGCTAACTGCTGCTTGCCCTGTTGGCTCTTTAGTCCATTTCTTTGCAATTGATTATTCCTACCAACACACAGCCCATTACAGTTGTCCTTATCAGGTTGCAGTTACTCACTTCTAACACAATCAACACACTCAGCACCTGCAGAGCTGCAAACAAACACAGCACTGAGTACAGAGCCTTGGTCAGGTCGGCCCAGCCTTTTTAGGAAGCACTTAATATTCTTATTATCAGACCCCTTCTTGTCTGTAGAAGACAAATGCTGCCATGGCTGTTCGCTAGCCAGGATGACTGAGAGGGTCTCCCTGGGAACCCTTTACACTGCCATGGGTGGGCAAGTGCTGTGGAGCAAAGAGCCAGCCTCACCCCAATCCATATCTCACGAGCCAGCCCTCTGCTCCTGAGCTTTGAAACATGACAGGCAGGAGCAAAGTCTCACATTTCTCCAAGGGGAATACACATTTATTTTCTTTTTGACTCACAGTACCAGAAAATTTAAAAAATAGAAAACCCCCATAAAAACTATTTACTATCTGATGAAAAAATAACTATTTTCCCTTTTTTTTGCTGAACCTGTGGTGCAACATCTGCTGATAGATATGAGGTACTTCAGGGCATATGTGCATACTCAAAAGTTAGTTTTTCTGAAGCTTTCCACTGATTTGTCCCCAGTCTTCCAAAATCTCACACCATTTTATTTGTGATTATCAGACTGTACACACATGAGTGCTGGCGAAGCCTCCTCATTCTTCATACCTTTGTCTGACAGGGGTGTTTAAAGAGATGTGCTGCTAATCACTTTGACTGCAGGATTCTGGGTGTATAAGTACAAAGAGACTCATTACTTACTGGTGAAGCAGCAGCAATGAAATCCAGTGACAGTGACGTGGATGCTAGACGCAGAAAGAAAATAATCCAAGCTACTGCCATAGCAGATTGATGTTAAGTATGTAATTAGAGAACAAAAAATGAATGAAAAAGGAAACAGATGTAAACCAGCTTAATAGTTATTTTGTATCTACTTGCCAAATATATCTTATTAAGGTCCTGTTACTGCTGCTTTTAAATCTCTGCTAACCAAAATGTATCGGATGTGGAGAGCAATGACATTTTCCTTCAGGGTTACAACCCTGGCGGTTCTGCCAAGTTCAGCTCATTGCAATAACGAGCCAGGATGCTAAATAGTTAATGAGGTAACAAAAATTACATTTATAAGAAAGGAAAACCAGTAGATGGCCAGTTCCTTTTAGTTGAAGTCCTGAGGTTTTAAAAATTAACACCAAGGTACCGATAAAATACATGGTAATTTCCTGAGGAAAGATAAGAGGCTTGTGCTGAAGATAAAACCCAAAGCATATGTTTCCCTGCCTGGGCTTTCATGTATTAATCCTATATGGATTGATGGTGTAATTAGAACAATTCTGTGACAGTCACAATTTGATGAGCACCATCCTATAGCTAAGCACACATTCGTTATTCTCCCAAGACCATGGGAATCTGAATATCTCACTGCTTTCACTTTGTTCAGTATTAAAAGGGAGTTTGGTGCTCATGTCTGTCAGCAGGTAATAAAGACTGGATTCCACAAATGCTGTAAGAGATGATGCCTCTCAGCCCTCCAGAGCTGTGACCAGGCTGACAGATCTTTGTGCACTGCATATCAAGAGATGATCCTCCCTTCCCACAGCTCTCAGCCTGATGCACATCAGCAAGGCTTTCAGTGACTGCACTAATGCCAGAGCTGCGTCCCAGACCAGCCTCATGTCGGCTCTGAAGTGATTTCTGCAGTGAAGGCACTGTCAGTAGGTGGTCCAAGACTGCTTCATTGCTCTGTGTAGCTGCTGGTCCAATTGTGCCATCTCTTTTCAGCCTGACCAAGGCCATTCCCAGCTTGCAGGACAAGTATTGCAGAGCTGGAAAGCAGAGCAGGAAGGTCTGACAAGTTCAGTAACATATGGGAAAACTTCCCTTGTGAAACGCAGCGTTTTCCTCTTCCTGCACATCGGTCACTCAGGGAGAACAGAGGAAAAAACCCTTTTGTCTGAGTCATTCACACTATACTAAGAAAAACACTTGCAGCTGTACTCCAGGGAGTGGCATTACACTAGGATAAGGGAGTATTGGGTGAAGTCAGGTTCCTTCGTTTGCAGCAAACATCACTACCTGAATGCTGCTGTTCATTTCCAGGCATTTTGGTGATTCAGCCTGGGAGGTGTCTCTGTTCACAAATTGCAATTACTGTCTATATTTCAAAAGGGAAACTGATACAATGCACTGCTTTATTTATACTGAAATGGGATTGTTTGCTCCTTACAGAAATTGGATGAATTTTGGCTCTGAACTGATTAAGTACTTAATCTGACGCTTAACTTGAAACAGTTCAGTACTTCCATTGACATTAATAAAATTGTCCACATCCAGCTAAGTAACTTTCCTGTTTTTCTGGATTGTGTTCTTTTAGAACTGAGCAGTTAGCTTAATAAATCCTAGACTAAGCATAACTGTAGCCTGATCGAAAAAGAAAGGGGGTTTAAAGGGTAGATCTGTGGCTTCTGTAATTTTTTTTTTTTAAGAGAAAGCTTTCTGCTTCCCACTTTGGGCCAAAATGCAATTTTTTGAGGTATGGAATTCCACTCTCAAAGTACAAATTTCAACAGTGATGGCAACATTTGCAGTTTTGTTTGCACTAATTTCTAACAGAAGGATTACTTCTCCCTTTTGGATACATTTGCTTCTTGTAACACTTGATGCAGTGCATCCATTTGGCAATAAACCCCTCATTGGGGAGTTACAATCTGTTGAGGTTTTTTTTCTGTCTGAAGTTTCTCAAACAGAGTAAGTCCCAAGTTAAATTTATCTGAACCAACATCAGCATGATTCTCACAGATGTTAAGTCACCAGACCCTCCTTTTCCTCACAGCACTTCCCAGGTGATCCTCTTACAGAAACCAATCACAAGTCTGGTGAAACTGAGGTGAAAATGCAGCTTCACGTGTCAGCAAAAAGGCTCCTCTGTTAAGAGGGAGTTGAGGCAAGCTCCCACTGAAGCCTTGGTGTACATGATGGACGGTGACCCACTTCTCCAGCTTGGGAGGCTTGGCCAGTCTTCACAGAAATCAGTGAAACCAGGTCAATTAACCGCAGTGAAAGAGCTGGCCAAAGGAACAAACAGGATGGAAAAGGGATAAAGTGATAAAGGAGCTAAACACAGCTTGAGCTGAAGTGTTCAGGGACCACAATTCATGTGGTCAGAGGATAAAGGTGAAGTTCAATGACAAGGTTCCCTGGATCCTCTTTTTTCCCCATCTGCGCACTCTTTAGTGTGACCCAGTTTCCCCATGGCTGTTGGCACTGGGGAGAGCATGGTCCATTCTGATCAGGGTTTTATTTCTAGCCCCAATGCATTGAAAGGAGGATCCCGATTTACACTGACAAGGTAACTGGGCCCTTGGGGTTAGATGGGGGCTCAACACCCCCTTCCTCTTCTCAGCAGCAGATAGCTCAGCAGGAAAATGGTAAAACAATTGGCTGGGCTGACAGATGTTCAGTCTGACTTCAAATGATGTAGGAAAGCCTGGATCTGCAGATGTTGATAGTTTTCTGATTAAAAATCCTCTACTGACATACAGATAGATTAAAAAAATAATTCTTTAAAAGCACAGCACAGCCTTGATTTATCTATGCACACTGAAAAGTTGTCACCAGCTTTGATACACATTTCCTTCCCCAGAATCCCACTGACTTGCAGGGCAGAGATCCGGCCTGTGTCCACTGTCAGAGAAATGCTGGGATCTCATTATGGTCTCTCAGGTCGGGGCACAGGGCATTGCCTGTCAGTCCTGTTGCTTCAGCACCCTGATAGGAACTGCACTGCTGAAACTCAAAGATGATTGAAATGTTAATTGCTTCCAGGACAGTGTCAGCAGCAGCCTTGCCTGGCTGAACGGAAAGCCCCAGGGCATTTACCTGGAGGCAGACGAGGATCCTCCTTATGCCAGGTCAAAGCAGAGCAACTCCATCAATTTCAGCCGAGTTTGGGCTTTTTCCCCTAGAAGATTGAGAGCTCAGAATCCGTTCTCTGTTCATTAGTACAGCCTAACATGGAGAAACCAACTCCGCAAGATGGGGAGTCAGCCATGAGATACACTGTTAATTTAGGTAAGGAAGCAATAACAGACATCAGAATTACACTGCTATGCTTACCTTCTGGGAAATGCAGAATCCCAGCAGATCATTAGCAGGGGGCAAACAAAGAAGTCCTTAGGCAAAGTTTTGCCTCTGCTCCCAGTAATTGCCTTTTAAACAACTGGGAGTTTTTAGGTGAAAGGTCTTGTACAACCAGAATGAGCAGTTTATGACTAAATTTTTCTGATTGTAAATCAGAAGCATTGAGACCCCAAATACTCATGGATTTGCTAATGCTAAGAGAGCAACACGGTCCTTCAGAGGCTGCTTACCTTCATTTTGTTGTATGTTGTACAGCCAGTAGACACATCACATTGCAAAAATGTAATTTCTTATACACAGATGGTGTTAGAAAACATCTCTGTATATAAATTCTGCAAATACACAATGAATTAGTGATCCGATAGACAATAAATTAGTTTGCTGTGCAATCATTCCAACAGGAAGCGACGCATGTCCAGTGACTAAAACCAATATTATTACTTGCTTAAATAGAGCAATGCATCCTGTTGTTGTGAAGGATAAGCTTTGATTGAAAAGGGCTGTTTTCGCAGCTTCAAATAATTCAAAACACTTTTTTTTAAAAAAAGGAAAAACAAAATTAAAAAAAAAGTTTTATTCACTTCTAAGCAGCAACTCTTGGCATATTTCCTCACAGAAGACACTGTTGTGTCCGGCTATTACTCAACCACTAACATTAGAGGCATTAAAGTTGCAGGAAACACAGTTCATCTTTTGCGTAGTTAGAAAGGAGTTGGCTTCCCAATTACCCTGGAAACTGGACTTGCTCCTGGGCAGAAAACCACAATTCACAGCGGAAAATAATAGTTGATATATGAATATCTACCTAAAGGCTAATCAGCAAAACAAACAATGCACGAGGAAGATGACCCACATGACGTTGTTTGGAGGAAATTAGTCATCAGTATTCTCTAGCTTCCTTTTGTTTTAAAACATTGTAATCACTGCTCCTCACCAGTTTAGATAAGAATGGGTTAATGTAATCTGTTGAGGATGAGAAATCAAGCTGTTTTCAAGAGCCAGGCTGTATTTTACAATCGCCTGCTGTTGACCATGTGCCTGTCGACTTCCAAGGGTTAGTGCTTCAGGCTAGTCTGTAATTCCAGGTGTTACTGCACATCATGTGGTGCTAAGGGCCCTGGTAAGCATCGGCAACGTGAAAGAAAAACATGAGAAACTGGGGGTAGAGTTGGATCAAGTTTGCCTTGTGCAAGGTCCAGCATACCTTCTGCAGTTTCCTGCTGTATTCATTGGGTCAATGGGAACACCTTTAAAAGTTTTCTTTACTCCCACTTTCAGCTTCATTGCACACTATTTAGGGAGGACAACCAGCTAAACAATGCAGTGAGATAAACCTCCCTGGATCTGAGGTAACTGCAGTGACTGTTTCTGATTTCCAGCTTAATTACACCAGTGCTCAACCAAGCAACAGTCCCTCTGAATCCAGCTGTGTGATGTACAGGCAATAACTCTGAAAGGGGATGTTTGCCTCCTTCTGCATCGAGAGACTATGCACAAAACATTCCAGAAACCAAGTACTGCAGGACATGCTTATCAAACAAACAAAAAAGGCCGTGAGTCCAGGACCTACTGATGTCAGTGGAAGTTTTTGCTGTTCATTCCACCTTGGCCGGTGGTTTTCCTGTCCCCAGTCAACAGGCAAGACAGGACAGAGGGAAGTTAGTGCTTGGAGCTTCCTGGATGGTGTGACTTCTCCTTCAAGGTGGCTAACTCTGTTTATTTTCAAAAGCCAGTGCATCCCTTAGTTGTCAACACATGCTGCTCTGAGGCTGGTAGCCCCTTTGCCTCTTACCTTTTATTTAGGCTCTAATCGCTAGCAAATTAGCTTGATCGCAGATGTCCACTTTTATTAGTCAGAGATTTAACTAACATGCTGTATTTACAGCTTTCCGGCCACAAAAAGATCCAGACTCACCACTGTTTCACACTAGGGTCCCCAGATCAACACATAAGCTCTGGGGGCTTTAGGCAGCTTTGCCCTACATCACTATCGTGCAAAGGCATGTGGCTCACACTGAACTGGAAAGTGCTGCCAAAACAGTTAATTTTGATGTGTAAACCAGAAGAAAGGTCACTGTGCTGAGCAGCAGACAGGCACCAACACCAGTGACGTGTGCAGGAGCTGGAAAAAGCATCAACCTCTGCGGGGGAATATGACAAGACAGTCTGGAGCGGGGCCGCTTTGGCCAGTCTCACCCTCACTCTGTACACTGCTTTGGGCTACCTGGTATGGACAATCTGAGCAAAGAGCAACTCTGGCACAAGTTTAGGGGTTATCAACCACTGGCTTTTGTTCTCATGCTTTTTAAAATATAACTGTTTCAGTGAAAGAAAGGGAAGAACCAAAGAATACTCAATCCAAATGTGAAAACTCTGTTTTAAAGCTTTGAGAAAAATGCTACTATCTTCCCACCCCAGGAAATGACTCAGTTCTAGAGAAGCATTAAAAAAAAAAAAATCAGCTTGTCTGTTAGTATAAAAATCAATTAAGAAACCCCAAAACACGAGATGTGCAGCTGGCTTGGCTGAATGTGTCTCCTAGCAGTGGTCTTCCCTCATCTTGCCTGTTTCTCCTTTGGCCTCCTACCCACAGTTGCATCTGCTCTGCTCCCTCTCCTTCCAACTGCTACTTCTTAAAAAACTCAGTGCTACTGAGCCATGAAGAGGCCAAGCTCCTACTCTCTCACCTCATCTCCTGGTGTCAGAAGCTCCTGTGGAGCTGCCTCTCTGAGCTCGCCTCCTCTTTCCTCAGCCACAGCCCCCAGGATTGGAACCACAGTCATCTCAGACCTGCAGGAGCTCAGGACAGCCAGGGCTGCTGCCAGCAGACCTACTGGGAACAGGATCTTTTTCCCAGTTTGCCCCGAGGCCATGATTTGCCTGTCCCAGCAGCAGGCTGTCTTAAGCAACTACTTCTTGGTTGTACTCCATGGGTATATCCTTTAAACCCCATGATTTTCATGGCCTGATAAACAATGCAAATATTTTCTGTGATCACTACCCAGCCAACATTTTCCGCCTTGGCCATCCATCAGCCCCACACAAACCTGGGCAGGATCACAGCAGTCCCTATGGATCACCATGCTCCCACACCACACCATGGCTGGCTGTGCAGGGATAGCTGTGTGTAACTCATGCAACCACCACTGCTCCCCAGGGCCCTGGGGAAGGGGCTGCCTTGGCCCAAAAGAGACCCCTGGGAATGGGCCAGGTCTGTGCCAAGTTTGGCAGCTCCCACGGCAGCTGGAGCTGCAGCCCAGGGCAGCACATCAGGGTAATGGTCAGGGTAACGAGCTCCTAGCAAAGTGTGAGTGTGCATCTGGTGTGGATCACAGAGCTGACTTCATTTCCTGACTCCTGGCTCCCTTGTCATGCTCTGCCCAGCCATTTGGCCCAGGCCTGGCTGTTTTCCAGCCGGTGCCTAGTTTCATCAGGGCAGAGCCACAGATAGCACTGGCTTCCCATCGTGTGGGATAGCTGGTAATCGCTCCGGTGAGCCTTTGTGAGCATATTTTCTTTCTCAGGAGCCACCAGGTCTCCCCAATGGCATCTGGAGAACATCCAGCGCTGACGGAGCAGTGAACAGGCACTTCCCTGTTATACCTGCCTGAACTGGATACCACAACCAGTAAAACAGAGAGGAAGGCTTCCAGTCCCTTGGCCCATGAGGTTCTCTTAAAAACTGGAGACAGGAAATATTATCTGTTAGGGACTGATCAGTATTTGTACTGCAGTGGCTCTGGAGGCTCCCACTGACATCCTGCTCCTGTTATTCTGGGCACAGCCACAGATTGAAAACAGTCCTGGCTGCAAAGACTTTGCAGTTGAACTCACCTATGTGAATAAATCAGACCTGCCCCACCAACAGACCTGCAGCTAAAGGCTTGGCTCTTCCTTTATAGCCAGGACCACCAGGGTTCTGTGGAACCTGCCCAGCCTATTCCAAACCCAACGTACCCATCCCCAGCCTGGAGGATGTAATGAGAACCAGGAAGGACAGCAGCAAAACTGAAGGAAATGCAGCTTCAGCACTCCTTTTCCTCCCCAGCAGCTCATTTGATGGATGGTTTTACTCTTAACCCCACCACCTTTAGTAATTCCCACAGGTAACAAAGCAAGACAAACACCAGGGCTGAGAAAGAGAGATGAGGACCTTAACTCAAGCCACCGTATGCTTGACCAAGGGCTGTACCCAGGTCATCTGAAACTCAACCCTGTTCCCAGTCAGCTGAGCAACATCACTTCTCATGCTTTTTCTTCTTTGTGTTTAAATGACAGGAAAATTGTTTTGTCAGAGTAATTTTGTGGGGTTTTCAACTTGGAATAAGAAGCTTCCAATGATGCAGACCTACCTATCTGGAACAGAGTGCTTCTTGTTCTTGAATGGTAAAGGTGAAGTTAATGGCCAGGAAGTGGAAACTGTGCTATAACATCTTGGCGAAAGAGTCTATGATGAAGAGCTGCTTGCTCCGCTGGACTTGCAGCGCTAATAACACACATGTGTCTGCTGGACTCTGTGCCATCAGCAGTCAGCAGGAGCTGGAGGACCTGCACGGTGTTGGGTCAATCATTAATCAAAACCTGACAGCCAAGCCTGGGATGGTGCAGTGAAGGGCTGGCTGGGACAGGCAGAGAGACAGGCAGAGGGACATGCAGAGGGACAGGCAGAGGGACACACAAGAAGGACAGGCACAGGGACACACAAGAAGGACAGGCACAGGGACACACAAGAAGGACAGGCAGAGGGACAGGCAGAGGGACATGCAGAGGGACAGGCAGAGGGACACACAAGAAGGACAGGCAGAGGGACATGCAGAGGGACACACACAGGGACAGGCAGAGGGATAGGCAGAGGGACAGGCAGAGGGACACACAAGAAGGACAGGCAGAGGGATATACAGAGGGACAGGCAGAGGGACAGGCAGAGGGACATGCAGAGGGACACACACAGGGACATGCAGAGGGAAGTACAGAGGGACAGGCAGAGGGGTATGCAGAAGGATGTGCAGAGGGACACACAGAGGCTGTCCCCAAGCCCAGCACTGCCTGTGCTGATCCATCCCTGCAGGCAGTGTCAGTGTAAGCCGGATCCTGCACACACACAGACCTGGGACTGCCTGGATCTGGCATCCTTCTCTGGACTGAACCATCACACCAAGGCAGAAATACCTGACCTTGGGATCAGTCGAGTACAGGCATCTTAATTAATAAACTGTAACGAAGTGCTTATCAGTTCCTCATTACTGAAGATTATTCTCCAATGTCTGCACCACTTGCAAAACCTGGAACTGGCTGGGTTTGTTCCTCCCTTATTCTTCCCAGGAGGTATACGTGCAGTCAGCACTATTTAACCATTCCCAGGAAGAGATGAGCTTTCCGGAAAGGAAATCAGTGTTTCATCTCCTCCCAGAAAAATCAGCAGGACTGGATAAAATCCGCAGTCCTGTAAGCCCAGGGGCACAGCCAGTGAGCAAGGCTTGTACAAGCACTTTTGGTCCAGATGAAAGGTTCATGAAAAAAGACTTAAGCCTCTGAGTTTCCGTACTTCCAGTGTGAAACAGAGGACGCCCAGCCTGGTTCAGCTCCCCCGATCTCTTTCTTTCCCCTTGGCTTCCTGCCATTGTCTTTGGCAGAGCTGGGATAGCTGTGGGAGCCCAGGGAAAGGGGACACTTTTTCTCTTGCCCACCAGAGCAATTATTTGTAGCCCTTTATGGTATTTTCCAGCCCTTTTATGTTTTGCTCGAGCGTCCATATACACACAGATATATGTGTACACATTTATACATGCACACACACCTACTTTAGATATATATTCCTGCATGTGCACACATTTTTACAGTGACCTTGGTCTTTCAGAAAGTGTGTCAGACTCATTTCTGCCATGCTCATGTAATTCCATCAGCGAGCATTCAACTCCCAACACTTTTCCTGCAAAATGATGACACAGAAGGACAGGATGAACACACTACGGGAGTGTAGCCAGTCAAAGCCATTACACACTGGCACCACAACATGAAACTGGGGGGCAATGGGTGGCCAGACTGGTTTGATGGTTGTGTAACACAGCTTGTCACAGCTCAGCTCCTAATTGCTGCCCCCATCCAGGAAGGATTCGGAGCACCTACACGACTTTTGCAACAGCTGGCCTTCAGGCCAGGCTCTGGGCTCACTGGGGCTTTGCTTAGTGCACCTGAGTGCCCTGAAGCAGCTTTCAGCATCCTCCCTCCCCTTCTGGCAAATCCAGGAAGCAGTCCAGCCTCTGGAAGCTGCTTTATTTTGTGTCAGCAGCTCCATTCCCCTCCATTGCCTGTACACACCGTGTTTTTGTATCACATGTCCTTCCTGGGCTTCTCTATTGCTTGGGAGATGCTGGGTGCTGGGGCAGGTTCCTGTAACTGTAGATTTTCAGGCTGCTGAGGTTGGTTTTTCCTCCTTTCCTGTTCCTGGGACAGGCCAAGGCACCTGGCTTTCATTAGATTTTGCTGCTCTACTCTAGGAAGCAAATTCTAGTTTGAGAAGGACTTTTTGCTTTTCACATCTCGCTTTGAAGAAACTGTTTAAAGAAAAATGTTTTCTCATCCAATGTCATCACCGGTAATGCTGAAAGGCTTCTTTCAGCCTGCCGGAAACCAGCCTCAGGGAGACCTCAACACCTGCTAACATCCTGCCCTGAGCTGGGGCCTCTACAAAAACCTCCACCACAGTCCTCGTCAGCAGAATTCAGAGCCAGTCCATCACCTCGGACAGCTTACGAGGCAGCTCCTCCTCCAGCCTCAGCCTCAGGGAGAGTAGAGGAGCCTCTTGTGAGAAAGTCAGGTCTGAGGGACCCACCTGCAGCCCCACAGAGCTGCCAACAGCTGCCTGGTCTGGACAGGGCTGGTGAAGCATCTCCCCGTGAGCCTGGCAGGGCTCCACTCCCGTGCACATCTCGTCCTCACTCCTGCTGTGTGGCAGAGACCCAGAGCTGCCCACCTGGGGAGCAGAACACCTCTGCTGTGCACTGAAGCCAGGTAAGAGGTTAATCCACCTACTGTCAGCTCCAAATCTCAGTACATGGGGCAGGTACCACACTCAACACATCCACAGAGGCATTTTCTCACCCACCGGGTGGGGTCACCCCCTGGAGACAAATCCAGCCCAGAGAGGGCTGGGGATGGGAAAGGGAAGGGCAAGGAAGAAGGGGGAAATTGTGGAAGCAATGGTCCCAGCAGGAAACCCAGATAAGAAATAAGTCATGAGAACTCCCTATCCGTGAGTTGCTCTGTGAGAAATATCCGCTCTCAGCATTGCCAACCCGGGCGTTTTCTTTAACATCCAACACTCAAACTTTCTTCCTGCCTGTACCAGGCATTCCTGCTTCATAAGAACACCTGGAATTTCTGAATCATCTGTGATTCCTTTCAGAGTGACAGAGTGCCTTTTGATTTCTATTATCCACTGCCCAACACGATAGCGTGAGTGGGGATTGCAGCCTCCAACACAATCCCCTTGTAGAAAGAAAAAAAGTAGTTCCTTATCAACGCTCAGAGCCCCAGCCTGAGCTGAGCTGTGCCTTTTTTCAGTGCTCAGCTCATTATTTACTGCTGTCATTCAGACTCCAGCCCCAGAAAACCTCTGAGGACCTTGAAGATTGTCAGACAAGCTTGCTGCAGGTGACACAGCAGGTGAATGTTTCTCTTTCCTGTTGTCACCATGCAGGCAGCAGCAGAAAAACAGCGTTGGATCTCCAGCCCTGCATGGGCTCACCTCCCTGGGGAAACTGGCTCTGCATGCAACTGCTGGAGAGGAACAGAGAAAGGACTACTGATAAACACTGCAGAAACAACATGATACACATGTTAGAGCAAAGCTGAGAGCCAGAGTCAGCTCCTGTGGCTAAAGCATTCCAATGCTGTAGAGCAGAGCCGGGAGCGGTGGGATCAGGGAAATGCTGTCACTTAGCAACTGCATTAACACAAGAACCAGAACCAAACTGTCTGAAGTGAGAAATGTCACTATTTTTTGGTGCAGCTGTGCCCACATGCTGGAGCAAGGGGAAGTGATTTGAGTCCTGGGATGCTGGTGCCACCTACACAGCCAAGAAAAGGGCCCTTAACAGTGAACAGGGGAGCGAGTACAGCAGCGATTTCTCTTTTAAGACTTGAGTCCCACTCCAACCTGAAACATTTTGTCAGAGGAATCAGCTCACGCAAGTTCTGGAGCACTTAACTTACCCAAACCCACTACTTTTTATCCTCAGGAGGGTAGCAAATGGCAAACCATCCTCTCATTTTTATAACAAAACTGGGCAAAAATTCATTGTATTAGATGCTGCTACAACTGCGTTTGGGAGGATGGGTCACATTAGTGCTAAATACATCCCTTGTTCTTCTGTAGCCTGCAATGCACAGACAGAAAAGAGGCATTTTAATAAAAGAATAAAGATCGCTTGTTGGGTTGATGGCCTTGTCCTATACCAAAGTTTTGTCTTCTCATAATACAGGCAAAATGAGAAAACACAACACTGAGCATTGAGTGTACTCAGAATCATTAATTGATAGCTGTGATTCTTACAGCTAAGTATTTTCAAGCAGGGATGGTTGGTCATCAGCTGAGGAAACCTCATAAGGTGGAAAGAGGTGCCTTTCCTACCTGCCCTATGGGCACCAGCCCATCTGTCCCCAAAAGCAGCTCTCAAATCAGCTGGAAAGCAGAGCCTGGTAGAGAGGAAGAAGCTCACTGTTCAGGGGAAATGAACTTGGTCATGTCACCCATAACCCCAAACATCAACATTTTCTGTAATGTTTTTGTTTTTCATTTCCTTACTTTTTGTTTGTGCAAACAGCATCTCAGAGGAGGGATTTAGGATTTGTGCTTACAAATAAAATAGACTATAACTTGCCTAATGGGAGCAGTTCAGTTTTACACGGCTGTCTCTTGACATGTTTACACAGCTGGCCAGATACCATTAAAACGTATTTTCTCAGGAGGCAGTGTGGTCTAGCAGAATGAGCATGGGCCTAGCAGTCAGGAACTCCCACGTTGTAATTTTGGGTCACCAGTGGTTTGGTTTTGTGCACAGAGTGACTGTGTATGTCAGTGTCCCAAAGCGACACCTCCTCATCACAGTGTGATGCTGAAGACGCACGTGTTAGTCCTGGGCTGGGAGAGGATCAGAGTCCTGATGGGGCACCCAGGGTTGGAAACACCCAAACAAAGCCTCTGGAGGGATGGATTGGCCTGAACTTGCTGATCCCTCTTCACCTCTGGTGGGTTTGGGTTGGGCAGAATCAGAAATGATGCATTCCTGATGATGATGATCAGAAATGATGCCTTGAATCAGAAATGATGCATTTGACATGGTCCTGTGCAGGTTGTCCTGATCCAAACTGAGATCATCCATAAGCACTTGGACAGCTTGCCCCTCTTCCCAGCAATGAGCACAACCTTCTTGGAGAGACCCCCAGAGCTTTGCAGATCCTTAATGAAATGAAAAAGCCAACAAGCAACAGTGCTAAATTTTAGCTCAGGAATGACTAAAAAGCATCCATTTCCAAAAAGCTGATGAACATATCCAATATTACATCTGAGCAGTTGGCACAACAATGGGATTTCAAGTACCAGAGAATGACTGGCTCTAGCTCTAGCTCAGATTGTTAAAAATCAAATAAAACCTAAATTGATATAATTGATAGTTCAATGATCTTGAACTAGGGCCTACACTGCGACACCACTGAAACTTACAGCCTTCCTTCTTAGATTCCTTCAATCCAGGATACTTCGGCCACAGCATCACGGTTGCTGAGTACCCTACACCTTTGTCCTACAAACTGCACAGACACCAGTCCATAGTTCTGGGTGATAATGATGGAAATAATCCTATAGGAAAACATTTTAGCTGGTGGCTAAATTGTGATCTTACCCAGTAAAGATCCTCCTTGTTTACTTCCCCTCCCAGTCACATCTGGTCACTGCTGTGTTTGTGTTTCACTCTGCTGCTAATATGGGTTTTATCTGATGGGATATTGGAGATTCTCCAGCAAAACAACATTCCAAATCAGGCAACAGCTATTGTGTTACATCAAGATGGCCTCTCTTTCTTGGTGTCTCAGGGCCTGTAATAAAAATGAAAAGTAGCTTGGAAAATTCAGGGACTGGCTATAGTGATAGACTCTGTGTCTGGGCTTCTGTCAGCAACCTCGGGGGACTTTTATCAACAACTTGGGTCATTTTAGAGACCTGGTCTGCTCTGTAAAGAATGATGGGTGTGAGAACAGCTCAGCAGCAGAACATCTGACAGGCAGCGTGGTACAGACAACCTCAGAGCTTCTGGACACAGAGAAAGGATGCGTCAGTGGGTGAGGAGGTGGTCACAGCTGAGTCTTGTGGCTGTGTATGTTCAATCCTAGGGCGGCTCTGTCTGGCTGAGGGGTCCAGATGGACCTTTGAACTGGCTCAGGGTCAGTGACCACGTCAGGGTCTTTGTGCTTCTCTGACACTGTGGCTGTGCTGAGGGCTGGAGGACCCCAGTGAATCCCAGAAATACCGAAGGTACAGCACCCCATGGAAAGCAGGGCTCTCCCCAGCTTGAGTCCTGGTCAGCCAAGGCTCTGTCCAGCCAAGGATGGTCCAACAAAACCTCTGGCAGCCTTTTCACACACAGCACAAAGTCTCTGACATACAATGTCCAAACTGCACCTCCCAAGCTGCGGCCGTGGCTGCAAAGCTCCGCTGTGACCTGTGCTTCAGCAATCAGACCTTCGCCTCCACCACTGGCCAGCTCCGAGCCTGGTGAGGAACAGAGGGTGGAAACCATTTCAGCAGCATTTCTGGCACAGCTGAGAACAGTACAGTTTTTACCTCAATTTCATAGGTGACAGGGAATAAACAAATCTGACAAACACACCATTTAGTGTGTACTCTCTCAGAGAAACAACTGAAATAACTAGAAGCTTTTTTTTCTTTTTTTGGAGAGAAGCATTTTCTCTTCTGGATGGCAGACTTAAACAGCAAAGAAATCTGTGCCTTCAGGGTATCTTTAACCCAATTTTAGAACCTCCTGGAAGTCAGAGCTATTAATGGACTTGTTGCTGGAAGCTCAGCTCCACTGTTTTAAATGGCTGTGAAACATGCTCCTGATGGGAGAACAAGCACAAAACCAAGAGGAAAACAGGAATCTGTTATCTGATATTCCCACCCCTGCTAATAAAGTTCTCTTTTTCAATGTTGGAGTCTTGGCTGGTGTTAAAAAGAGTCTTGTAAAATTGCCTTGACACCTTATCAACATTTGTACGAAAATCCACCCACCGTTCACCAAGATGGTGGTGCAAGGGATTTTACAAACCTGTCAAAGGAAATCTGTTGCCTGAGCTCGACACTTCTGTGATGAAGTGTTGTGTATCTATAGTGATCTATAAATATCAAATGTTACCTTTCACTGAATTAAGATTTTTGCCTTTTAGAAGCCTTATTTATATAATTGACACTTGCTCCAGTGGGTTTGCTCCAGTATTTCATTACCAGCTGATATATCCAGGTCAGCCTTGGCAGGTCAGTGCAGAACCCCACTCCCTCAGCAGGATCTGAAAATTTAGGTCACTTCGCATAACTTTGATGAACCTTTAGAACTAAAATGATTAAAGTGACAACTTCCATTGACTCCCTGCTGAGGTCTCCGACCTTAAATCATGGAGGTCACAAAAAATATGTGAAGAATCTAAATAAACTCCAATTCAGAACTCCTTTAGATTAAGCATCTCTGTGCAGTGGGGACATCAATATGGCTTAAAGGAAGTGCACAATGCTTTATAGTTTCTCAATAATTAAAGCTTTTCATAGGAATTTTAAAAATTTCAATGCATACTTTTTTTCTCAACCCCACCAAATACAGTTTTTACAGAGATAGTGGCAAAGATAAGTGGCAAAGTTCCCAAGGTATCAGTACTGCAATTTTTTCATAAAACTGCAATCATCTAGTATGAGGGTTTCACTTATCAAAATCCAGACATTTTTCAGTCCAAGGGTTTGGTAGTTTTCCATGCCATATCAGAATGGATGTAAACGTTCAGTGTTTGAGCTTTGTGGGTACAATGACAAAGATCCCTTCCTACGTCACCAAATAAATCATCGGGCAGGAACCTTTCCCAACTGCACAAGACAGCCAGATGACACATGGGCTTGGTATTAAAGAGGCCGTGACTCCTTGACACTGCACAAAATCACTGTCCAAAGCCAGACTTTCTTTCACTATAGTGTAATTTTTTCCATGGTGGAACAGGAGCCGTGCAGGAGCTCTGCTGGTCCGAGCAGTCACACACTGGAGAGCACTGGGGGCAGCACAGGGAGGTCCAGGAATGCAATCCCACCTTGCAAACTGCCAAGGGGACACTGTGGGGATGTCACGAGCTGGTGTTTCCAGGTTCCTCTCATGCAGGTGAGCTCCATGCTCATTCCCATTTTCCAAAGCAGAGCATTCTAGAGCAAGCTGAGTCCATCTGTCCCCCACATCCAGGGACCAGCCTGGATTACCTCAACCAGCTCCAATTTTCAGAGTACTCTGCACTCTTTTGGTGGCTGGAGAAGGCAGCAGCAGGTAACAGAAGGAGGATGGGACATATCCATTAACAGTCCCATTTTGAAAGGAAAAATAATTTAACTCAGCAACAGCAGCACTGTACAGTGTTGCCTTCTGATGACTTTTGCTCTGAATTACGTGAACCAGAAACAATGCAACATTTGAGTGTGATTTACACAAAGGAAGGAATCCCACAGCCTTTACATCCCCTCCGTGAGTCATGTTTTGGTATCCCTGGGCTGTCACACACATTTGGCCCTGGATGAAATGACAGGCAGGGAGACGAGGGCTGCTTCTGAGACAATTCCACAGGACAGACTCCTGCACTGAGTGGGAAGTATCATTCTCCACCTTTGCCCCCTGCTACACACACTGCAATGAGGGCCGCGGGTCGTGTGTACATGTGCCAGGGCAGCATTGTGTGTTCACTCAGCAAACATGAGACCTCAAACTACAAAGCAAACAGCAACTCAGGTCTTCAAAATCCTTGCTCCTCAGTGGCAAGGGGTCTATCAGGCCAGTAATTGCAGCGTTAAATGGAAAATAACTACTCTACGATTTTATTTTGTAGACTGAAGACGCTTCCCCATCAGGGCCACACACAGAACTACTCTGGGCTCCACAGAAAGGGTCATCAGCCACAGCAGCCAGGGATGGGCAGCGACTGCAGGGAGGCTCTGAGAGCCACCCAAAACATCCCTGGGATGACAGAGAGCACCAAAGTAGTTCAACCTTGCACCGCTCCTGTGTTTCAAGACCTCTTATTTTTAAAAATGTTGCAAGTATTTAAAACCTCACCTTCCTCACCGAAAAGAGGGAGCTGCTATTTCCAACAGGCAGCAGGACACCAAAGCGTTGGGGGATTCAGTCTCCTCTAAGAAGGGGAAAGCTCCCAAGCTGCAGCTGGGGCTGTCCTGTCCCCAAGCTCTGCCAGCACAGTTGTCACCACAGCGATGTGTGCACAGCCCTTACACTTTGTCTGCAAAAACCCTGGCAATGCACTTCTGCACTGCTGCATTGTCCAGGGGTGAGCCTAGCAGTGACATTTTTTCAACTGGGTCCCAAAAGGCACATTTTGTATATTAGTATTTAGTGCCAGTCTATAATTAGAAGATAATTTTTTCCAGAGCTAATGAAAAGATGCCCTAGCAACCCCTGGATCTGATCCCACATCCATTAATACAGCTCAAGCAATTCCATCTCATTTTATGTGGGACAGACCACAAAGTTTGAAGAAAGATGCTGCCAAGTATTTTCAACCAGGAGAATGTTGAAACTTGGTAAAAAAGGATGGAAGAATTCATCCTGTATCTCTCCCTGTTATATACAACTTGGACAGAAATTGGGAAAATTAAATGAGTAATGCTTCCTGAACCATGACGGTATTTTGATGGAAATGTGGGTAAGAAATAGCTCCCATAGAAAAATTAAGAAAAATATATTTCTATCATCATAATGAAGACTCAACCTGTTGTTATGAGCCATTAGTGTCAGTTTATAAAGGTAAAGATGGTTCAGTGCAGGGACACAGTGAGCCTTAGCTGCATTTCTTCCCTGTGTGCCAGCCTGGGTGGATTTCTATCACAGTGTCCTGCTGAGATGCAGTGACCATCAGTCATCAAACACGTGGCTCCATTCCACATCCAGCATCGCCAAACCCAGATTCCACTCCAAAATCAGCATCTCCCAGCACTCCCACACCCAGCTGTCACCACGGTGCCCAGAAGTACCCTTGATTTAGCACGTGAGAGCACAGCTAATGACGACCCACATGAAAGGAGTGCTAGGAGGGATCTTAAAACAGCCCAACCACACTGTACCCTGCTTGGCATGGGCGCAACACCCATTCTGTGTGCCTTTCTGTTTGGATAATGTTCTTCAAAAGCAACTACAAGCCTATTAAAACGCACCGGAAAAGCACCAAAGAGCTGCCAGGATGAAAGAGGCTGCGCTTCCAAATGGGGCTCAAGGTCTGGCACATGCCCATTCATCGAAATTGCTCAGCAGCACCTGAGCAAATGCCAAAAGAACATCACTTCGTTGAAAGCCCATTTTTCACAGCAGAACAGCACGAATGGCCCATTTTCACTGACCACGCTGTGTCTCTGGGATGAGCACGCAGTGAGCAGAGCCCACGCCTGCTCTCCACAGGCAGAGCCCTGGAAATGGAGTAGGAGCTGTGAAAACACCACCTACCAGTGCCAGGAATGCAGGCCCTGGAGCACACCATCCTCAGCTCCCACCATGGCCCTGTCACCAGCTTTTCGGATTTATGAGCAAGGTAAATCCTGCTCGCAAACTATCAAGTTGAAAAAGAAAGAACTATATAAATGCAATGAAGACCCACAGTGAAAGGCAAATGTGCCTTACATAGGCAATCTGAAAAGGTCACCAGAATGTTTGTGGCAAGGATACAAGTACTTTTAACTTTGAACAATGAGACCAGAAGGTGGACAAGGAAACCACTGAGATACCACCCCAGGGAGTGAATAAATACTGTCCCTGACCATGAATTAACTCTAAATTTCATTAATTCTAATGAAACCCTCTACAATACAGACACCAATTCACACACCTCAGCATCATCAGTAGAACAGGCTGATAATTAGTGTTTTTCTGGAACACTTTTAAAAGTTGAGCTCTCAAACTATCATTCCTCTCCCGCTCCCTCTGGACAGCCTTTACAAGACAGATAAAAGGGGAACATCCTGTCCCCAACCACACACCACCGGAGGAGATTTCAAAGACAAAGATCAATGCCTCATCTTCTGATTTTTGGCATGAATCTTATAATTCCGGGTTATTTCTTACTTGACAATTCCCAACAGCGTATTTTACTTATTTACAGAAAGACAGGAATTAACAACAGCTCATGACATTTTTATTTTAATGAAATTTAAAAAGGCAGTTATTAGTTATACATACACACAACTGATTCTGTACTTGTTAGTCATAAATATAGAACATTCAGAAGTACAAAATGCACTTTATCCACAGCACAATTTCACATCAATATGAAGAGTTTAAACAGATACGTAACCAAGTGCCTAACAATGACAGAAGCCCATTTTTGGAGTTGTTTTCTTTTTCTTTCTCTCCTTTTTTTTTTAAAGACCATTAATCTACACAAAGTAATCAGTGCCCACAGTCATCAGTTTCATGAAATGCACTCTGGTTTAGAGTAGGAAAAGACTGACCTTTTAAAGACAATTAGATGCCATCACCTTTTCTTTGCTCCATTAACAGCAACAAGCCCAAGCCCACATTCTCTTCTTCTCACAGTTAACAACTGTGAAAAATGGGACTCTGGCAAAAATCATCTGAAGCCAAACTTGAGCACTGCCAGGAAAAGTGAAAATATCTGAACTAGAAATTAGTCCACTCGATACCTTGCAAATAAAGAGCAACAGCAGTATGACACCGATAAGGCATTAATGAAAAAATGGCTGTATTATTCTCGAAAAAAGAGTACACCTATGTATAAAAATATATGTCATAGCAATTGGGTAAATCCAACACTATTTAACACTGTGCCAAAAGTAATTAAGAGTTAAAAAGGCAGTTCTGCAAGAAGTATTTACAGTTTCATACTGTACTTCAAAAGAAAAGAAAAGGCAACACAGCTACAAATGGAACTATCTGGTTAAAGCATCACTGTAGGTACTGCCAGTAGCACTTGTACAAGTAATGTGATGGAGTCTTGGATTGTTTGTCTAAATAAATGAATATAAATATTTTAGTATCTAAAATTGTCTCAGTCTCCATGTCTGCTCCTTGAAATAACTCACCCAGACCATCACTATTTGCAGTTTCTTGCTCCATTAGTTTAAAACCCAAAAGATTCAGTTTCAAGAAACACTGTGTTCGCAACAGTTCGATCAGAAATCGCAGCTTTATTTCCAGCTTAGAAAAAAACACAAAAGAAACGAGAAATCCACCACCTATGAAATTCTGGAAATTGGAAGCCAAAGTGCCAACGAAGCTACACTGACAGCACGTAATAAAAACATCAGCATTCCCAATGCACCTTATAACTGCAGCTATAGGATAAGTTAAGTGGCTTTAGTAACCAAACACGTGACAGAAAGATACAGCACAGCCAAGGCTACACAGCTTTGTCAGCCACAAGACCTGGAGCAGCTGTTTGGGAGGAGCAGCACGAGCAAAGCCTCACCTGCAGCGTTCGCCCGCTCAGAGCACAGCGGTGCCCGACTCGCTCAGCGCTCCCTCCTCTCTGCCTTGGGAATGGCGACCCAAAGCCTCCCACCAGGCTAGGGAGAAGGGATGGCCAGGAATGGGAGAGGAGCAGGGCACGGGTGGAATGCCAAGAATGAAGCGCTGGCTCGGAATGGCACAACGGAAACAGGGAGTGGCAATGGGAAAACCCAAACCTGGCACCGTCCAGACTGCCCTAACGGAGCAGCCATCGCCCTTCCCAACCAGAAAGGCAGGAGGAGCCCACAGGGTGAGAAGCAGTCCATGCTTTGATCCCTCAGACTTCAAAAAAACAACACAAAAAGGAGAGATGTGCTTAAAATTCTTCTAACAGTGCACTTCTAACTGCACAACCAAAATCTGTACACGGGAAGCCTTCTCCAGTAGTATAAAACCCACGACACACCGAGAAAGTTATCTTTGCCAACGTCAGGAGAAAGAAAATTATTTAAAACCCTTATTTTAAATTGAATTCAGGAAGTAAAATAAATTATAAATATCCTTAAAACAGAGGAACAGCACTTTTTCAATTCATTATTCACTTTATGGAGAAATTTATAAAAATTTCAGAAGAACTGACATTTATCATGTCAAGCATCTTCTGTGCAGAGACACAAACTGCTCACCTACTGCTCCCTCCCTCATGATCAACCCCTTTCAAAACCCTGCACAGACACTGAGCACCTCACTCACTGGTGCAGCACCCAGGCACCTCTTAGAGATACCAATCAATTTTATTCTGAGGCAGCAGAGCTTTGCCTGTCCAATTCCATGAGCAGTCATTCATTTGAGCAGCGTGAAGGCAAAGGGAGATGATTCCAAGAGAATAAACATCCATGTATTTAAAAGAAGAGTGCGTAAGCACATGGCTCACCCACCTAAGATGGTATTTTCCTGATCTCTGGGGGAGAAGAGATAGGAGGGTTTTTGTTTGTTCTCAGTGTGATTTGGTGAGGCAAGCACAGACCAGGAGATCTGAGGCCTCTCCAGTACTGCATCTGGACATATACAAAACTGTCCTAAAAAAAGAGTCCCTAGCCCCATTTGCACATAGGGTAAGAGATTGGTCCCAGATTTAGTGAGAGAAATAGTAAGAAGGACTCTTGCTGGCTACTGAACACCACATGCTGCTGTGGGAGAAGGCTGGGCCAGCAGTGTCAGATGGGCACAGCCACAGCTGCGCCAGCTGTGCCCCTCGGCCACGCTCCCATGACCCCTGCGTGGCCAGAGCAGGCTGTGGGGCAGGGCCTGCCTGCTCCCCGGGATATTATCCCAACGAGATGGACTGTGGTGATGTGCACCATGTCCCCCCTCAGACACCCCACATTTTGAGAGGGGCTAGGAGAAGGCAGAGCTGAATCCTATGCAGTCTAAGAATCGCTGCACACATGATCTTCTGGATGGGGGCTCTGCCCTGGGGCTGCTCTTTCAGGGTCCCTGATGGTCCCTGAATGTGCAAAAGCTTCCCCTTCCTCCTCTGCAAGGCTCCTACCATCAGCCAACCTCTGAGGTTATGAACAACCTGCACGCAGGAATTTGGGGCTTTGTGAGTGATTCCTTCTCCTCCCGTCCCAGAAGAAACGAGCAGGATAAAATCCTTACAGTCCAACCTCTGTAACTCATCATGCATATGAAATACTGAATAAAAAGATTCCTACCACATCTCTGATGAAGATATATGGCAGGTGACTTGCCCAAGAGGAAGGTGATTAACTTACCTCTGTGGAAAAGCATACGGCATTCAGAGCAGCCAAGAGTCCTCAACAAACTTGGAAAGCTGAAAATCCCATATTTAACGGAATAGGGTTAACAGGGTTTAACAGAAGCATTTGCTTGGGAATCCAAGCAAAAATTCAAGTTATCACTGTGTATGCAGTGGACAATAGTCCAATCAATATCTATTACCAACTCACTCTAAAAAAATTATACACTACAAAACCATCTCACTGCTTGCAGCAAATGAGCTTGAATGATTTCCTAGTAACAGGCCACCACCCTGCACTGTTAAAATGTGAGGTTTCACAGTATAAAAAAGTACTTCACAGAAAGGAAATGCAGCTAGTATAGAAAATGCAATCTCGATGTGTTTACAGTCATTTTTTAAGAGGCAATTATTTTTGGGAAAGCAAGAACAATAATAATTAAAGCAGCCAGTGAGAAATGTACAAGGTTATAGGCCTCAATTCAGTGCAAAACCAGACTAATAGCTTATGTAAGTAAATGTTTGTTCTGAATAGAGAACCACCTGAATTAAAAGTAAGAATACCTATGTGAAGTGATGGAGACTCCCACAATATTCAAATCCTTCACATACATCATCAACCTTTTCAGTACACTCCAGAATGGACCCTTTGTAAAGGCAAAAGAAACCAGTACAGGAAATCACTTCATACAGCACAAGATATACATAAAGTACCAAAATGTACACACATTCAAGTTTAAGTTAGAAAAGGCAGAGCTGAATCTTCTGGTGAGAGAGGCCTACATTATGTTGCGTAATCTCAACATTTAAAGTGACCTAAAATCTACAAGAATCAAAGAAAACAGAATATTGTGTCTGCTTTCAGAAACTTAAGCTTAAAGCAAGGCATCGAAATTGAGCGGTAGGCACTGTAACGAGACATGACCTTACCTTTTCTCTGTTAGTCTTTGTTACTTTGTTATCTATTGAAAAATTACCATTCAAAGGAAATATTATGTATCATTCACATTCAAATATTTGAGACTCAGAGATTTTTTTTTTAAAACAGGCAAAATTTTTATCTCTGAGGTAGATGACAATAAAATAAAATAAAAAAAATGGAGATGTCAATGAACACTAACAAGTGCTGGAGCTCCTCTGTCGGCACTGACGCACCCCAAGGAGGAGAGAGCAAGCCCTACACCACTAGCTGAAACATGAGAAATGTGTCTTCTGGTTTAGTAGCTTCTACAGAAATGCAACACAGAAAAAGCAGCGCCAAAATTACACTGAAATGGCCTTGGAGAAGAAGAACTTCCATTTCTGCTTCGCAAGCTACTCAGAAAATGGTGGAAACATGCCCAGGTCAGCAAAATCTTCGATGTTGTAATTGCCAGTACCCTGTGTCGGATCCCCCGGCATTGGCAGCATGTCCTGCGTGATAAGGAAAAACCAAAGTGTCACTTGCTAACACATTATCCAGACACAAACTGTTTCCTGTCCATCTTTTCAGTGTAAAACCAGAAAAGGCCAAATTTAGATAAATAAGGTGAAAACCAAACCTGTGCCGAGGGCTGGGCTAAGGTTTATGTGCTACTTATCTTTTGCTGGATTGTTTCTGAACAAGAGGTGGGACTTAAGCAGGGCAGAAGTTTTGTATTGCTCCTCTCAATAAAACACATTTGAGCTGCGTCCTATCCTCCCATACTGAAACAGTTCCCCTTGGAATGGGAAGCTACCCATGGACAGAAGCAAACTCTGGTTTCACTGCACGGAAAGGATGCAATCTCTCACACCCTGGAGCTCCTGCTGGGTAAGGATGGGTTTGGGCAAGGTCTCACCTCCTCACCAGCACTCTCTAGGGTGCTCTGTGGAACACCCAAGACTGGACATCCACCCCAGCTAACAAGATGTCCAAGCAGCCTTCGTGAATGCACAGAGGCAGAGGAAATAGCAGGAACTTCTCAGGAGAAATGGGATTTTGTGGTAATTGCTCTCACGTGTCTCGAGACAAGTGGGGTCTCTGCAGGAGGCTTCAAAAAATACTCAACCTTTCCTCTCAGCTGGAGACTGAAGCCACAGGGAGAAGATATCCCTTGCTGGGAAAACCAGAGTTTACGCTTGCTTTTCCTGTTAGTCCTTACAATAATAAGCTCTTACCGCAAAGCCAAGTCTTGCCAAGGATGGCTCATTATCCTCACAATAAAACGAAATCAAAAAAACAAATAAGAAAGCTCACGGGATCTGCTCTGTGAAAGAACAACTGGGAGCTGCTGTGTACTGGGAAGCTCCCCCAAAATAAAGACTGATTAAAATCTATCTGAGGTCTTCACAGCATCCCTGTCAATGTGGGGAGAGATACTGGGAACACAACTTGGCAGTCTGAGGTGCCAAGGGTCAGCCTTCATTTTCTGACCAAAACTTGTACTTATTTGATGTTTTCCTACATTCCCTCCCAGCCGAAGGGAAGCTGTAGCTGTCCCCTCCTGTCTACATTTGCATCTCTGAAGCCCTTTCTGCTGCTGGGGCCTCTGTGGCAAAGTCTCCTCAGGCAGAGATGCAGCAAGGTCTCCTCTCGAGTCTGCTCCTCTCCTGAAGCCCAGTGAACCCAGGGCTGGCTTGGGGCACACACAATCCAAGCAACTTCTTGGAGGCCTTTTAACTTATCCAAGTTTCTTATCACATCCAGCTATTATCCTAATTCCTTCCCAATGCACGCTCACCTCCAAGAGTTCTGCTCTCCTTTTATCCCATGGTCACCCTTTCCACTAATTTCATGAGAAGTTTGTTAAGACACAAGCAGGACATTGCTTGGAGCCCTGTGTTTCTGTTGGCCATCAAACCATGCTGTCATCAGCCCCACTGGAATTACCCTGAATATCCTTTTGGATAGCAATTAAACTCTGCTAACACAGAGAGATGCAACAGAGCAATCCTGCCTGTGCCATGGGCCAAGAGCACGCAGACAGGAAGGTATTCCAGATGAAGTGCTGTTGTTCATTCTTGTGTGAAAGCAATGGTTCATCCACACAGGAGTATTCCCATGCTCACATTTCTGCAGCGTTCACGCAAGCAGCTGCACATGAGCCCAGTCTTGCAGGTGAAGTTACTTTCCAAAAGATAAGGAAGTGCCCCACTTCTAAACCTTGCTTGGGGCTTCAACTGTCTTTCCTGCATTTATCTGCATTGTTTTCTTGCAAACTGTCTTCTTCATCTACTTTAAAAACCAGTTACACAAGGACAGATACGTTATTAGTCAACATATGAACCTCTACTCTACAGTCACTATCTGGAAGGCTCAGAATTACAGTTAATTAGGTAGCTGAAGATGATTGTTTACCACTTATCTGATATCTGACTGGGTTTAACCTTAAAAAATTATTGGCCACTATCTTCTATGCAGTATCAGACTCCTTTCCTGCTTGAACTATCAGAGAGAATGACACTGATATCTAATTGAACTTGAGATGTCAGAGGCCAGCATCAGGATAAGAAAGACTCTCCACTTGGGAATACTTTGTGGGTCATCTGCAAAAGATGCAAGCCCTAAGTATAAGATGCAAAGAGTAAGGAAAACAGCCTTTTACCTCAGCAAAGATGCAGAAACCCACACCACCTCAGCAGCCAAGGGCAGCTAAGAGCAGTGCAGACCTGCGGCACCACGCAGCAGGAGGGAAGCACTCCAGGCCCTGCTGCACGCGGATCCTCGAGGGCCACAGCTCTAAATCAGATCTGAGGGGCTGCCAGAGGGACTCTGGGCTGGCTGAACGCTCCTCACCTGGAACACCTCGGTCTGGCTGGGCTGCGGGTGCGAGTGCTGGTCGCCGCTCTGCTGGTTGTGGTGTTGGCTCTGCCACTGCGACCACACCTCGGAAGGTCTCCCCTGGAACTGCCCACTGCTCTGGCCACCTTCAGCTGCACGGGGGAAGAAAGGGCACAAGTCAGAGAGCAGCTCCTCCTGTTTTGGGGCATCATCCATCAGTGCCTGGATTTGCAAAGGAGACTTGGAGAGAGGTCCTGAGTGACACCAGCCCCATGGGGAGGAAGCTGGAGGGAGTTTCAGCCCCAGAGCAAAGCTCAGGGTCAGGACTGCACAGCCATGGCAGGTGAACTGCCCAGGGCAAAACACAGAGACACGGTGAGCCAGGCACTGGAAAACAATTTTCAAGCATCCCCCCATTGTTTTTTAATCAGTAATAAGGATGTATTTTCCATTTCACTTTAAAGTTCACCATCTGAATGCTCTTCCTCTTCAAAAGACTAAATTCTTGTGGAGCAGTGGGTGCACAGTTTGCTACTCATCTAAGAAGCACGTAAGCCCATCCAGGATTTTCTAAGCAGATGTAGAAACACTATGATCAACGGACAACAGCCTTGCTGATGAAATACAGGCTTTGCTGGACTGTCCTGTCCTCCAATGATACAGCTGTAAACTGATTTATTTAATATGCAGTTCATAGCAAATTATTATCCTGTCAATATGGTGATACTTTCCAAAAAGTCTGAGGCCATCTACATTTGACAGATTAATGTGAATAGCAAGGCTTTATGGTAAATATGCTTAAATTTATGATTTCAAGGAGATTAATTTCTTCTAAATAGTAAAAAAGCATGTTGCCACACAGTAAATAACTTACCTATTACACATACATTTTTCATGAGTACAGTAACAGACTACACTTAAGCTGGACTCATTTTACCCTGCATTTCTACAGACTGCCACTGAATTGTAATATTTTTGGATAATTTTCCATTCATTAGTTACAGTATCTCCTAAGAATTAGCATTTTAGAAAGCTTGCCACCAGGCTTATGCTTTCCCTCCAAACATTTTTCCTCTTCTTTTTTCTTCTTGGCTTTTTTTTTTTTATTTTATTTTATGTTTTTCTGTACAGCTGTTCCAGTTATTTTTGCCTGTTTCCCTCTCACAGCAGAGGATCAAGCTGTGTGTGTCTGGTTCTTCCCGACCACCAGCGTCCTCTGCCAAGGGTGCCAAATTTCCTCTGCCAAACTTCCACACCTGTGCTAAGCCAAGTCTTTGACAGCCAGACTCAATCATGTCAAATCAGCCACTACTCAGTCATGACTTCAGAAAATACAGGAACACGTGTTTAACCCAGTCCCTTTGGCTACCAGCTAAGCCATGCAAAACAGATAAAGGGAATGTTTTACAGGAAAATAAACAGGCTGTAGTGATGCATTTCTATCACATCCAAAGTAGATGATTACAGTTCTTCCCTTACTGACATTACCACAACCAGTAACTCAGCTGACTCAAAAACCCTGCAGACACTTCAAGGGCCAAAATAAAATTCCTCTAAGTTACCCTTTTTAAAGAAAGCTGCAAGTTTGTTTTGGTTTTTTTTTTCCCCTCAGAACAATACATTGAAATGAACTGAGTGAAGCAAATGATGTTTCTTTTCAGCAGCACAGCTCCTGCCAGCCGGCGGTCGAAGCCATTCGTCTCCGCGAAGGCTGTGTTATTAATAGCACCCAAACTGATGTAGGTCAGGAGATGTTTCTCATTAAGTGAAAGGGTTCTTGCCAAGTAGCTTAAGCCTGAAATACAAGGCTGTCTCATAAACAAATGTACAATGCCTGGTGGAAATGGAAATGGAGGCAGCAATAAGCTGTGTGGGAAGAGCTCCATCTCAATGCCCTTTTTCTAGGCACAAGTCTGTGCCAGTGGGGTCTGCACCAGGTCTGCTCCCCAGGGACAGGAGGAAACAACACACATTAGCACATTTCTACCTGTGCTGCTTGGAATTGCACATTATTATCTGCTAGTGACATTTTTCATGGAAACCACTGCATTTTTTTACTCCTGAATATTATTTTTCTGGTGGAGTGCAGAAAACTTACCAAGGGGTTACCTACTGGGTCATGGTCTGAACGCCACTAAATTAGCATGTAATAGGAAAAGAAAACCATTTCAAAACATGGCAACTACTCTGATTAGGTTAGTAGCAGTGGGGGTATAAAATAAATCCTGTTTCTAGCCAAACTCCAACATGCAATCTCTAAGCAAGAGGACATCACCCATGAAGAAGATAAAAAATGAAAAAAAAAGCAAATTTGTGCCTTTTAAGTGTTCTCCTGAGAATCAGAAAGAAATTGAACAAGCTGACCACAATTTGGGAGGGTGGTTACTAGTGATACAAGCAACTTCTGAATCTTTCATGACACCATTTACTGGGAAAAAAAATAAAAAGTTCCTTCATGCCATAAAATGACACAATATTCTGAAGTGTGTAGGATGTGGAGGAGATGCAGAATGTGCAGCATGGAGGGAACAGGTCAGCTCTGTCCTCTCTACTCAGCAGCAGAAAGCAAAACCCTTTCACCACGTGGACTTCCCACCCGATCCACTAAAAGAACAGCTTCGGAGTTTTATTTCTGTGTTACCTCATTGAAAACTTACCAAAGCCTGCACTTCGGTTGGCTAGGCTGGAGTAGGCATTCCCACTGGGAGAAGAGGTGGCTGGGCTGGACAGGGGGCTGTACGACGATGGATCAGCTGGGTAGGTGTGACTTGTCCCAATGCCAAAGGGAGACGACTGAGCCTTGCCAGACTGAGATGGAATTTGCTGAGGAATAAAGGGTAAAAGAAAGAAAAAGTTTGATTGCTGAGGAACAGCACAGCAGAATCACCTTTTACAACATAAAGCAGAGACTAAATAAACTCTATGAATGCCAACAGGCGCGTTTTTCCTGTCTCAGCCGTATTTTATTTCTGTCCAAGCCAGCTTACTGCTGCAGAAGGAATACAACAGATTATAAACCAACACGAACAGTTCTCCTGCTGATTAGCTGACATGTACTCTGTATCACAGCTATTGGGAAAACCAGGATTTCCTTCACCACTGTAATGAGGATTAATCTCAAACTGAACAGGTATAAAGAATTCATCTTTATTTTCCAGGTGTATTGATTCTGCAGTGCCACAGTAAAATCAGTTCTCTGAATGTCCTGCAGGACACAGGCAGGCCTCAGATCAGAGTCTCCAGGGCATGGGTCTAAACAGCCAAAGAAGTTTCAAAGCTAATGAGCTGCTTTCTCTCCCTGCCTATGAAATACAGGCAGCAGTTATTCTGCCTCATAAAAGGCTTGGAAGGGTAAATCACCAAGTCCTGGTAGAAGGGAAGAAACAATCTAACATTGCTTTAATTGGGCAGCTGAGTAAATTCAAAGGTACTAAAATCCAGCTTGCTGTGATTTCACCTCCATAATGGCTCTGTCACAGGATGTCCCAAAATGTCACACAAATGATTAAACCCTGCAGAGGCAGCTTTGAGACATGTACAGCTTGTACACTGAGACTAAAGGGAGTGAAGTGTTCCATCCAAAGCCATGCGCTAATGTGTCGTGCACCAGACAGAACCTGATTATAAACCATTTCCCACATTATGGGTAAGTCCAGCAGTCCCAATAAAAACTCCCTGCCTAACCAAACCCACCAAGAGAAATGAAAGGTGATGACATCTCTGGACACCTGTAACGACATGCACTGTTACTGGCAATGAATTTATGCAAGTGAAGCTGTTCTGCCCTGGAAGAGAGGGACAGGGAGCAGACTGCAGCCCTCACAACCCAAAGGGAAAAGGTCAGTGACCTGCTACCCCACTCAGACACACTGAAGTCCATGGGGTTGGGCAGGATCCTCTCAAGGGCACTGAGGGAGCTGGCAAAAGTGCTCACTGAGCCACTTCCCATCATTTCTCAGCAGGAAAAATTCCTTCACCAAAAGGGTTGTCAAGAACAGGAAGAGGCTGCCCAGGGAAGAGATTGTGTCACCATCCCTGGAGGTGTTTAAAAGAGGTGTAGCTGTGGCACCTGGGGACATGGGTTGGTGGTGGAATTGTCAGCAGTGGGTCAATGGCTGCACTCAGTGATCATAAAGGTCTTTTCCAAACCTAATGATTCTATGATTTTTGGGTGAATGCAGGGGAGGTGGGGGAGGAAAACAGATCCCACCAGGCATATAACATGTGGAAGATGCTATTAAGCCTTCAGTTCAGTTCCAAGCAAAGAAATTGTACATTTCTGAAGGTTTCCCCAATGGCAGTGAGAGCTTGGCAGGTCACTTCTGCAAGGCTTAACTCTATTTTACTTTGTTTAAGATGGATGAAAGAATTCCAATTTCCTTACACTCACATACAAACTCGGTTGACTTGGACAGAATTTGTGCAGTAAGAGGATGAGTAATTTGTTTTAGTCATTTTCAGCACCTTCCATATCATTTAAAGAAACAAGTTAATGTTATGACTGGATTTCATTAGTCAGGTGTGACAGATAACCATGACACAACAAGGGTTGGGAAGAATCAGTGATTAATGTGGAAAAAATTCAGTTATTGAAAAACTATTTATGACCATCCCAAACATGCCAATCCAGCCTGCCAAACAATGGGAAGTCATGAGTGATTAAGAGCAGCATTATTAACATCAAACTTGAATATTTGTATTTTAATAGACCACCAAACTTAATTACACCCCCATTATAAATAGGGTTTACCAACTCTTTTGTAAAAAGTGCAGAGATTGCAAATCTTTAATGACCATGAAAATAAAGCACTTTAAATCAATACCTGTCCTGGAAACGGTGGGCGGTTTCCTGTCCAGGCCACCTGGCTCTGGTTCAGCTGCCGTGAGATCTGTGTCAGGTTCTGGCCTGTTGATGACGAGGACTGGATGTCATTGACGCCAGGCACGTGCACCACAGATGAACTAAAGGTCCAGAACAGACACAGAGCCTCAATTGTAGGGCATATCCTCAATGCACAAATTATATTCCACACACAGAAATACTAACTGTACAACAAAAGTAATTAGTCAATCTATCTTGATAAAAAATGACTGAAAACCATCACAAAACTATGAAACATATTGGCTTTCTAAAATGTCCGTTCTAATAGACACAGTGGGCAAAATTATTTTGAATTAGACTTCAGTAATCTCTTGGAAAGGGCTTCTAAGAATAAAACCAGTCCCACACACGGTGCATGCACACTTAGCTTCACACCAGTGCAATATTTAATACATTAAAAATCCTGCTTGCAGAGAGTATTCAAGCAGGTACTTCATCATAAATCTGTGCTTAAAGTCAACAGTATTTAAGTATTTGCTTAAATGCCATTCTAAATAAAGATGGGCACAAAAGATGATACTTATTATAAGCACTTTCTTATTTGTTTCCTGCCCAGGAAATGAAGAAGTATGTGCTACATATTAAAAATGTGGGCTTTTAATTCCTTTGTTCACCAACTGATGCTCAAGAAGAACATGCAGTTATATACCCAGGCAAAAGAATAATCAAGACAGGAAGCGAAACTAATGTTGTTGTGGTAGTAATAACAACAACAACAACAACAACAATAATAATAATAATAATTGTTATTATTTTATATGCTAGTAGTTTCTTAATTACTAAATTTCACTAGAGAAAAATACCCAGAAATTTGTAATTTTAAGAAAAATTTTATGAAGGAACTACTCCACTTCACCATTTTATTCTCACTGAAGTCTTGAGCAACAGAATCTACAAAACCACACATTGTGATTGTACTTTTATATATAAAAACATATTTTTTACATGTCATATATAAATGAATATAAATGACGACGGCACACAAAACCACTTTTGTGCATCCACTGAAACAGCTTGTTTTCTTCTCCAATCCCTTCCCTATTGTTTATTTTCACAATCTTACACAGAAAGAAAAGAGCAGATTGGGAAAAGAAGTAAACAAGGCTGAACAGAGAGAAAGCAGGAATCTGAATCCTTGGAGAAGGCTGACAGAATCCCTCCCAGAGCGTAAGCAAAACGTGGCAGGCATTTGAATATGGGAGTTGTTTTCCTGGCTTTCTTAAACTGCCTAAAAGCAAAGTGTATATTTAGAAATTCTTTGTAGAGTTTTCCTAAATTTTTAAAAAATTTATTTTATTTTTATTTTTTACTATCATGGAATCTCCAAAGAGGGAAACGTAGACCAGAAAGTCCATCTAAATCTGGCTGGAGCACACAGCAGCTGCTGGGGAGGGCTGGCCTTACTGCCAACACCTTCTCAGCTGGACTGGCAAGTCCCATCATCTAAGGAGCTTGGACTGTATCTGGAACATGTCCTTTGAAACCAGGATTCTACAGAATAATGCCTTAGAGGCTGCCCAGGCTCAGTGACTGAATGGACTTGCCAGGCTGGAGATTAGTCAAAGAGGACAGTTCAGTGAGAGTGGAAATGCTGGCAGAAAAGCAAGCCATTACTCGATGTAACAGAATAGCAGTAGGAAAAAAGCTATAGTTAAACATCAGGAATTAACACAGGAAACGAACAGAACACATGCCAAACCCCAAGATGGCAAGTCAGCCACACAGTAATACACAATATCCAATTAAAAGACCTTTTAATTTACTCTATCTCCCCAAGTTATACTTAGTTTAAATTTGACAAAACACACTCACATGGATCTTATTTCTTCCCACTGAGATTATTAGCAATTACGACTTTAAGAACACATTGGTTTAAATAAAATCAGTGTTTGCCAGTGTTTTCCAGTTCCTGTAACTGAGAGGTTCTGAATGGCTGTTCCTTCACTTTCACAGATCTGGCTGGTCTGAACAGGAGAATCAAACTCCAGTAAGACAGTGGTGAGAATGTTCATCATGTCTCTGAACCTGTCCCATCACCTCTCAGAGCTATTTCCCTTCAGGATTTGTTGCTGTTTCTTCATTTTTTCCCAATTACATTACCACAGCAAAAAGTGCCTACTTACCAGCCATTATTTTTATGAGAGATACCCAAATCACCTCAGCTTGTAAGCCCAGAGCAACTGCTGAGGCATCACCAGCAGTGAAGTGTACAACAGAGTAAAATTCATTCATGTAAAGAAAGCCCTTGCACCTTGGGTTGGTTTTGTTTCCACCAGACAGAAGGGGGACAGTCCCACTCTCAGACATAAACAGATACATTCAGGATCTGGACTAAATACCTGAAAGTCTTTCCCGAGTGTCCTGGCTGAAATGGGCTTCCCTGTGAGTAAAGCTGCTGGTTTCCTGCTGTGGATGCAGAGGCCATCATTTTTTTATCTGCTATAAGAGACAAACAAATCACAGAAAAAAATTTAATTTAGGGGATAAGATAATGAAGGAAAAATTACTTAAAGACAATTGCAATGTATTTATGAAGTTTTCTTCCCTTCTTCAAGCTTCATGAAGAAGCCCTGTGGAACACCTTAGGAATGACACAAGAAGGCTGCAGACAATTCCATGTGAAACCAGAGGCACAGCTGCTTTCTGTCGCCCTTACCCTCCTCCCAGGCTGTGCCTCATTAATGCCACTGTTTGCATGGAGCATTGAGCATGTTGTGCCCTGTGGCCACACAGCCCAGACCTGCTGGAAGCTGCTCCTGCCTGGACAGAGCTGGGCAGTGAGTGGTGCATGGCCCCAGGCACACACTGGAGAGGGGAACACAGCTTTTCTGGAGAGAGGTGAGAGGGTGTGCCCTGGGGGATGGAGGGATGCCACAATGTCACGTGAAACAAGCCTGGTCTCAAGAAGGTGTGATGCACGTGCACCTCTGTGGCTCAGCCGAGGGTACATTTGTGGCACCAGGAAAAGCCCTCTGGCCCCACTGCTGTCACCAGTCTGTCTGCACTGAGGTGGCAGCTGAGGGCCCCCACCCTGCTGGGTTAAAGAACACCAGGAAGGGTGTCCAAGAGCCCCTGTCCTAACCTCTCTGCTTCCCCTGGGACAGCCCAGGCAGCAGCCACCTCCCCGGCAGCCTGGTGGCACTGCCTGCTCACCTCGGGGTGACAACTGCAGCCCCTCCTGCATCGCAGCCCCACGGGTGCCTGCAGGCACTTTGCTCCTGAGTGCCGTAAGACCTGCACAGCTGAGCCATGGCAAGGCAAAACGCAGCTCTCTGGTGGAATCTGCAGTCCTTACGTGGCTTGGGGGAGCCATGAAATAGGATGGAAGCACCCCAGAGCGGGGCAAGACAAATGAGTGTAATGAATAACACACACAAAGAGATGTCATTAACTTTTACAGTCTACTCCTAATGTGGCAACTGGAGATCAATCTCTAATTGAATGAAACAAGATTGGGTGAACAGCAACATTTGGTCCCTTAATTAAATTTTCTTGCACTGGATTATTCCAAAGCCCAGGGAAATCTCACTACTCCTTTTCTTAAAATAATTTACAGGTCTGCTACACCACCCTTTATTCACTTTCTCCATCTCCCCTCCAAGTGCAAAACTCCCTGCAACTCACTGATGGTTTTGCAACCATTTGCTGCTATGTACCTGACAGGCCTAGAATCAAGTCTGCCTCCTCATTTTCCCCTTTGCTCTTTTCAGATTCCCACTCATTTCACAAGATGCTCCCTTGGACAAAAGGCCCACTCAGCTCACAAGTACCAGAAATATTTTTTACGTGTTTAAATTTTTTTTAGGTTTCCCTAGCTTTTAGAGACCTCCTGAGAGTGACTCACCAAAGGCCTCCAACACACACCAGCTCTTCTCTGTTACCTAAGCTGTTCTTACATTATGTTCCTAGCAAGAATCTAAGCTTGCCTCCCAAAAGAAAAAAGTCACCTCAAATTCCCTCACAGGAGCCTCGGAGAGGGAGTGTGGATGCCACTGATGCAAGCTGTCATTGCTTGTCCTTTGGAATGTAGAAATTTGTAGAAATTCCCCACTGGTTACCTACTGCCCAGCACAGAAACCAAGGCTGGGCTGCAAAACCATGCTGTCATATTTAAAAAAAAAAAAAAAAAAAAAGCCAACAGGGAGAAATGGGGACAAGGTCTAGAGATGGCTGTGTATATATTAGGAAGAACTGAAAATTGGTTGGGATACCTCTAAGAAGGACAGATGAATTTTCTGTGTCTTCTTCTGCAATAATGTCGTTCTTGCATGAGATGTCCCATTTCCTAAGGCCACCCTTTGCAGGGACACCAAACTCTCAGGGTTGGAAGAGACTGAGCCAAAATCCTGCGGGTGCTTTAGATATTTGAGAACAACTCACCAGAAAAACTGAGAGTGCCCCAAATGAACTGGAATTCCTCAAGTGCAGCAGAGTTGCCATGGCAGCTGCCAGGGTCTGTGCCACAGGATGAGGCCAAGACAAAGGGAGCAGCTAAACTAATGCAAGCAGCTAATTCTCCTTCCTGAGTTACCCCGAATGCTCTTTAGCCTCTGAATTTGGCCCACATCTCTCCCAGCTGTATTCCTGCTCAGGGCTTTACACAATTCCCTTCTCTCACCTTTGCTACAGCACTGACTTTTTTTTTGTATGTTTTACCTCTTTCTCTCTAAACTCGGCCACTGTACTGGTCAGTGATGTCCCTTCTCCCAGCAGGACAAGTATTTCCAATGTTCCTGCCTCTAGACTAACTCTCTCTCTAAAAACTGCATCATCCCATGCTTCAAAGCACTCACATGAATCCGTAAATCCAGACTTTCTCTCCCAACTTTTGGGGTTTTAATTATGTGTGGTCACTACATGCAATTTTAGGAGCAATCTCCCTGTGTCAACCCAAGTTTTTAGAGAACGAGATCGGGTATCAACATAATGCAAATGTCTGGCAGGCAGCATGCAGGCTTGTCAATATTGGTTTTGGACAGGGTATCTCATCCCTAACTGCGAACCATCCTTTATCATTCAGAGGAGACCTTGATCACAGCTCCCATGAGAAATTCAGAGAGGGAGAATGTCCCAAAAAAAGCACAGCCTGTAAATTGATAAGAATGAAAAGAGAAATGGCATTTCCAAGAACATAACCTCTCAGCTACCTCACAGCTTGTGACGCCCTTAACCCTAACCCCTCCCTACAAACAGTTGAGAGCGGCCTGAAAAAGAGCCAATAAGGCAGCCAAAAAGCAAGATGTTCTTGCTTGGAAAAACACATTCTGGTGTTCAGGGTTGGATTCTTGCTACCTTCTAATGGACCCCTTTTATGGCCTCAGCTGTTGACTTCACTGTTAGAGTAAACAGACAAGGATGGACAGGAACAGCAGAGAAGTCTTAGCAACAGGAGGACAGAATATCAAGTATATATCGCAGTTACAATGTCTTCTCCATTTGAAAAAGCCAATCCAGACATAAGAAACCAATGGAGTGAGGTCACCTTCCAACACCCCTGCAGTCAAACCCTGTGGGTCGTTTCCTCCACTCACTGCATGACACTCACAGATTGATTTATTTAAAACAAATGTAAAAATTCCTCTTTTTCAGTGAGGACAGTTAAGAACAATAAACAATCAATGAATTCTTCTACATGCAGTGGAAATAACAAGCCTGGTTTCCTACAGATATATTTCAGGTGATCCCTTCAGCTGCCAGTCTAAGTGATTTCTGTCTTTTAGTGCAACAGGCAGTGCAGGCTGGGGCTACTTGGAGACAGCTCCATCTGTCTGACTGACAAGGTGGCTGTTCCCTCTTGGAACAGGGCTGGGAAATCCCTTGGGGAGTGCATCAGTAAGGACTCTGTCCTCACAGTAACTTCCAAGGAATACAGAAAACATACTGTTTCTGAAACTCCTACCACTCTTAGAAGAATTTGCTAACAAATTTAGAAGTTGGGGGAAAAAGAGCAAGGACTCCTCACCAGCAGGTAACATAACTGGAGATGCATCAACTGACCAGAGAATAAGTATATTATCACAAATGCCTCTGAAAGTATGGTTACAAAAGCTGGTGATTTGACAAAAAACTGCAGCCTACCTTAAGACTATACGTCAACTTTCTTAATCCATCCCTATCTCGAGAAATGAAACCATATATGCTGTTTAAGAAAGAAAATATATACTTAGAAATGGAAAGTTCTGCTCAGTATATTTAGTATCTAGGAGCACTGCCTAAAGTGTCCCTGTGAAATGAAAAAGGAATCAAAATTAGGTGGCTCTTGTGACACGAAAGCCATCCTTCCCTCCTTGAATTTACTCCTATCATCTCCAGGGGAACACCAACTAATGACAAATGCTAGGGAATATCCCAAAGACTGATGCTGCTTAGAAAATTCCCTGCCACGTTGCAATTTCTCTTCACTCTCGAAGCTGTGCTCTACATCATGTAACCAAGCTGAACACAGTATTAAAAATTAAACATCAGGGACGTTCACTTACAAGCAGTTATTCCAGCGAACATCTCAGCAAATCTAGGATCTCTCTCCTGGGAGAAGATAGCATCAGGCTTTTCCACAGACTTTCCACCCTCGTGAACATTAGCTGGTATACTTGGAACAGGCACCTGTTGAGATACACAGAGGAAGGTAATTCCCTCTACTGTATTTGACAAAAAGAAATTCAGGGACAGTCATAACATACTTTTAGTTTTGCTGAAATCTGCTGTTGTTTTACATTTTAAATGATCAGAGGCACAAAAAGAAAAATCTGAGAAATTTCACCTGAGATAAGTCATAGGATGACAGCCCATCTCTTTGATGTACTTCGAGTTCTGCTTGCTGCTGCTGAAGTTGTCTGCAAGGGAGACAAAATTACTTTCTCAGAAAAACCAATTAAGATACAAAAAGGAACAGTCATGGTCTCCTATTTTACACAGATGATTTACCAAATCCTTTCCTGTGAGATCCATCTGTCTTTACAGCTTTCTCATTGAGAAAACCTGCACCACAGGAATGCAACAGGGCACAGGAAGAATTTTGCTGTGATAGCACAGAAATATAGGTGGGTAAGTAATGGAGGGGGGAACACAATCTCTTTATAAAGGATTTTAAAATTCACTATTTCATTGTCTTCCTCATGTTAATGATGAACACACCAGACCCCCTCGCTGAAAACCCCTTCCCTACTGAAGGAAACAGTGAATTTGCTCTCCAGGAAGATGCCTAATGACAAAACACCTCAGCAGCTGCGAAGTTATCCAGACGTTTTGCACCTCCCATTAAAAGTCGCTTTCTGCTGCTTGGTCACAACAAGTAAGAAAACTTCAGGCCTGGAGATGCACAGGTAGAACATTCATCTCTGAGGGGCTCTTGGCTCAGCAAAGAAGATATAAACCCCCCCAGTCATGCTAAAACTCAGAGATTAGGATAAGACTGAATGGACAAAATACTTGGATTTGATACTTGTAAATGATCCTTGACAGTGCCCACAGTTTGTGTATGTTTCTGGCCTCTTTCTGAAGGGAAAATCACCCAACAACAGGAATTACACACCATGTGGGTCTTTCCCCAGACAGACACAATACTTGGACAGGCAGGAATAGCTGAGATTTTGCAAAACAGCAAGATCATGGATTTGAAATGCTGGAAAATCACAATATATTTTTAGTCACAGGCTTAAATTGTAGATTTTCATCCAAAGCTTTTAAATTTTGAAGTAGATAGTTTCAAATGCCAAGGGACTGAGAGATAAACTTGTAGACAAAGTCAAATGACAAATCAGGCATAAACTGGCGGAAACGTGACGAATCACTCAAACAAGCTACTGAAGTCAGTAACAGATTTTGCCATCCCTTGAAGCTTTCCCAGAAAACACTTTGCTCAGTTACTATGCTCCATGGCAAAAATCTGTGACCTGCAACAAACAGGAGGTCAGAGTAAGTGGCCAAGAGCCTTCTGCAAGCCTTACAGTGTGAGAACACACAATACAGGGAAACACTTTTGTCCTAGGAGTAACATGCAAAAAGAAAATGCAGTCCTCCAGGCCATTAGAGAACCATGGATTTTCCCTATTATTTTAGCTAACAGAAAATTCCTAAAAATTACGTCTGGAATGCAAAGACATTCTTTGTTCACAAGCATAAAATGCATACTTTTCCAGGAGAACTACAGGAGGCAATTTAATCATGGGGAATCTATGGGGAAGTTTCTAAATACCACCCTGTGGACAATAAACACCCATTAAATCCCGTTGTTAACGTGAAAGCTAATTACACTGTTTCATTTGTTTTTATTACCACCGACTCGGTGCGTGTGTCAATAAACAGCACATTAGGTCTCCTCTGTTCCTTATAAAGTATGTTTTCTTGATTCAGCCATATACATACAAATGAGCCAAACCAAACAGCACTCTCATTCGTTATTTGTTTTGTAGGCACTTCTTTAACTCAGTGCTCCTTCGCCCTTCTCTAGCTTTCATTTCTAATACTCATTAAGCTGCAGTACAATATAAACACCACATTGTGTTAGCAGCACTGAACTTTGGGAACAGCCTCCCAAAATCCATTTCCTATAAAAACCAAATAGTTGGGTGTATCTTTACTGAACTCCGTGCAAGCTATGCTGCCCTTAATTAAGATTGAAATGCAAAGCCAGGGTAGCATCTTCTGTTGTTGTTGGCTGCTACTGTATAAATAGCTTAAATTGTGGCTGAAACCTGAAAGAAACTGTGCAGCAATTCATGGAGCAGCTGACCAGGGAGAGCTCAGTGCTGCTGTTGTGGCTGCTTCAGACCCTGCCATCTCACCAGCCCTTCTGAAAGCTCCCAAAGGCAGGTCCTTTTGGTTACCAACTGCTGGACAGTAAAAATGATACAGAACAAGGGATTATCATCAGTTTGGGCAAAACTCAAAGTGCCTTCTGACTTGGAACCCAAAAACTGTCCTAGGTTTCAATTTCAGTTTCAGGGGTTCAAGGAGTAAATGAAAGACATTTCCTGGCTCTACAGGATACCCAACACAGCAAGTGAGGCATTGTCTGGGTCAGCAGAGGATTCTGACTGTACTGACCCACAGGTTCAGTATGAAACTGGGAAAGCCCTTGGCTTGGACAAGGAATGGTTCAGCAAATCTGAGGGCCCTGACAGTTCAAATTTAGTAAATACACATGGAGGAAAAAGGAAGATGCTGTGAAAGTTCTTCTGACATTCGTGAGGATGTTAAGCTCTCTGAAAACTGAAGCCACTGGTTCCCTTTCCAGTGCATCACAGTAACCAAAAAATTAACAGGCTGTTTGGTGGGAGAAACAACACTACTGCATCCCTACCGAGCTATTTTTATGTAATACAGGCACACGTGCTTCCTGTGTCTGGTTTGGAGAAAAGCAGAGTAGTAAAAGCCTTGAGGCTCTGGTTGCAAAATCCTCTTTCAGAAATTCTCAGTATCTCCCTCTTTTAGCCTAGAGCTTCAACTCACCCCATGAAAGGATCTGTCTAACACCAGCATCAGACCACAGGCAGCACGAGAGCATGAGAAAGTCCTTACCACCACTACCAGCAAAGGGAATTTTATCAGGATAGTTGATCTCTTTAGTACTTTGGCCCACGAGAACACAGCCCAGAAAGCTCCTCTCCCACAGGCTGATTCATCCAGCAGGCTGCTTCCAGCAGTGACCTGTGCCAGCTCCATCCGACACAAAAAGTCTCGAGACTCTAACCACAGGATTCATAAACTCACACAGTGCAACACAGGATTTGTGGCTTCCAAAAATGAAACATCAGATATTCCACAAGGGTCGGAAAAATACAGTCTCTATTTTGATGTATATACATATAGAAATATATATAAGACCATTATATAATCTGTCACCACAACATTACGTTATTCAAATACTTCTCTATCTGTATATTAAATAAATGCTGATAACAATTATTTTTGCTGTTTGGAAATCAAACAGTCCCAACTACAGAGGAAGACGTGGTCAAACAGGGGACTCTTCTTTTCAGCCTAACACAGCACAAATGTGAAACGTTAAATGCTTCATTTCTCCAGGAAGTTTCTCTTGGATGACTACACCCAAGTGAAACTGAGAGAAGTTTTCTTTTCTTTTTTTTTTCCGCAAAGAACTAACTGAACATTTGAACCTAATGTTTCCTTATCCTTCTGTACCAAAAGCAAGTTTGGACATTTGACTGTTCGAATCTCCAAAGGAGTCTCTTTATTTCAAAAAAAGGAAAAAACCAAAAGAAACAAACAAAAAAAGAAACAGAACAACCAAACCAAGCCAACAAATAACAGTAAAAATCAATTAATCCCTCCACAACTGGAATCATCACTGCCCTCTACAGTCTTTTGGGAAAATGCTGTTCACTGACCAACTGGAGCTATTCCATTAACAGACACACATGTATGTACTGTGCCTCTAAACAACCCTAAATTAAAAAATGATTTAAACCTAGATTTTTTGGCTACATTGTCTTTACAATTTCATGTTGAATTTTTCACTACCTCAAGCCTGTATTTTATGGGGCTGCCTAGGTTACCACAGTGACAGGCAGATCCAATCTGTCTCTGTGCCTTCAGCTGGGCAGGGGAAGGGAGCCCTGCCTGGACTCCATGGGCAGCACCTTGCTGGACCCAGAGCACTGTCCAGGAACACACAAGGATGGCCATGCACACCAGGGCTGGTGCCAAACCACCAGTCCCAGCAGGAGCTTAATGAGGAGCTGGAAATCTACACCATGACGTACAACTCCTCAGAGCAGCTAGGAAATCAGAAGTCAAAACATGACCCCAAATGTGAAAAAAAACCCCAAGCAAAAAACCCCCAGAAACAGGCAGGAACTGCAGTACTTTACAGTAAGTCCTCTTTGGAAATCTGAGAACTGGGAGAGAATAAGGGGAAAAACAAAACCAGTCTGAATAATGCATTCTTTCTATTTTTCTAAAGCGGGAGTATAATAGGCTCTATCTTGCCCATTTCAGAACATTTTCAACATGACAGGAAAGAGGGAACATCCTCTGTCAAAGTAGCAGCAGGCAACTTCCATATTAGGTCAGCATTTCTGGGTTGTTATTGAAAGCTAGCAAGAGAGATGGAAGCAGAGCCAGGAGCAGGCACAGTCCTATTCATCACAGAGAGTGCTGCAGTGCCAAGCTGAAGTGCACAGGGCAGCCTCAGAGAAAAGCATTCCCAGAGTCAACACAACATAAGCCTCCAGCCCCACTTTTTCATCTGTGGCCTCTTGGGAACAAGGCACAATTGAGCCAGCCTGGGACAAACCTCAGAAGACATTTTTCACTTTGCAGGACTGTTTTTGCATATACTAATTATTTGGAGAAGTATTATGGGACAGCAGAAATGTGGAAACAGCTATTTTGATGCACAGCGCAGAGAAGCTGTCTGATTTCGAGACACATTTGCCTGTTTTCAATGAGCTTAACTATTCAATTTAAGCCCAACTTTTTGTGTATGCAGAAAAAAAAAAAGAGGAAAACAATTGTGATGCTGGGTGTCATGTAAGTGAATGCACAGCCCTTCCAGTCCAGGTATGTGCCATGTCCAAAGAAGGAAGACAAGGAACACTCAGAGGCACTTCCAAACTCTACTGCCAAAGCTCCAGGAGCTTGGTTTTGCAGTGGAGCTCTCAGCAGCCACCTCTACCAGCAGACTGCTCATTCAGTGTTTCCAATATACGGCTGAACACTCAATCACTCACAAACTCAATCACTTCTTCCCAGCTGAAGACTTGGCAAAAAAGCTTTGGCCAGACCAGAAGCAGATTTAATTTTAGGAATAGATTAGGTTTATACTAGAAAGAAGAAACATTTTTTAAAAAAACCCCCACACTATAAAGCAATCAAGGCCAGATCAGCTTCTGCAGCTCCTGGCTGAGAAGTCAGCAGGCTCCAAAATCATCTCTGCTCAGTCCGCAGCGATGAACCTCCACCACATTCTGAGCATGGCCTCCTTCTAAGAGGCCAAAGGAATTTTGAAAGTATTAATTCCAAGGCAGGATGATTTCATTTCCCTCTTAAAGATAAGGAGTTGGATCATCCCCATACTTAGGGATATTCTATCAGATCTAAACCATCAGGAAACCTTCCCACTCAAACCTACTAGGCAATAATTTTTCTAGCTTCGTTATGCAGAGTAGACACAGCTCAAGCAGAAGAGCCCAGAACTACAGAATGGTATGATCACAACGAACACGGACACGGAATTTTCTTTTGGCTCAGGAGTCAGGCTAACCTTCCTCCAGGATCAGGACAGCTGTTGTGCTGCTGGAAGCTCTGCACTAGTTCAAGACAGCCTGGACTGAGATCAATGGCCTTGTCTAATGACATAACAGATAAGTGACGTTTCCCTCCCAGTGCAGCCAGGCCCTGGAAGCATCACACGATAATGACACAGAGAAACAGCTACACTGGGACATCTCCTGATGCAGAAAAACCCTGCTGCAGCCTGCACTGTTTAACAAAGGCACGTATTAAAAAACTGCGGTGTGCTTTACGGAGAAAAAGAATGCTTGCAATTCCTTCAAAACCACGTGGGTGAGCACCCAGAAAGGCACATACTTTACGTTAGTGTTGGTGCAGATGATGTATTCGATCTCGTCGGAGTAAGGGTTCTGAAATGTGAAGCTGCTGGTTCTGATCAGCATCCATTCCCGGTTTTTGGTGCGGAAACGATACATCACAGACAGGACTTGACCTTTCAGTTTCACTACCTGCAAAGCCATTTGGAAAGGTTAATAAAAGGAGATTGCTACCTGCTGTGCAAATGAGTCAACAGCAGCAAATGGTACATTTTAAACTTGAATTACAGAAAGCTATGGACACAGCGAAGGAATTCTTAATTTGGAGAGAATAAGCATGTTTACAGAATATCCATGAATATCCATGTTTACAGCTATTTCCTCCAGAATTAAATCCTCATGCTTTGTCATATAAAATGCCATTTTCCAGCCTGCTTATAAGAAGAATACAGATTCAGGACAATCATCAGGTTGTGCTGTTATCCCAACAGAGAAACTTTAAGAATGTTTTCATGTGAAACACTTACAAAAGACTGACAGAAATTAAACTGAGGATCTTCAAAATGTTTATATGTAAACCATAAACCAATCACTGCAGCTAAACCAAAGCCTACAAGAAAGGCCATTTTGAAGTTGGCGATCTGCTTCTCTGCTTGGATACCCAGCTATGCAATTAATACATGTCCTACATCAGCATCAAAATCTAGGACAATGCTTAAACACAATGGTGCTTATATTTGGTTTTTAAAAACCATCAGGGGCTGGTCACCCCCTCCTGCCCCAAACACATTAAAAAACTCTCTAGGATGGCAAATTGCTAAAAAGAAACATTTGCTTCTGGCTTTCAGAAGAAAAAAAGAGTGAGCCAGTGTTTGAATGGAGAGAACACCAATAAGCCACTGTCGATTTTAACAGAATTAACAAAAACACAGAGCAAATTATGTGCTTGCACAGCCTATTTATAACTTATAAATTTATAATATTTACATATATTATATATAAATATATATATATATTTACTTATAATTTTAAGCCTAAACTATAACTAAAAATTCAGATGTCAGGTTTGGTAGCTAAAGTTTTGTTCAAGTCAACAGTTAGGCACCAAGTGAGGATTAAGAAGCAGCAAACTAAAGTACATTCAAAGCAATCCTCACACACTGGCCCCGCAACTGCATTTCACATGTTATCCAATCTGGGGTTAAGCCACAAAAAAACTTTCATGGTTTTAAGTCATTCAGCTGGCACTTACCTGGCCTATCTCTGTTTATATTTTACAGCTTTTCCACCAAGCTATCTCAGGGCTGCCTCAAGGAAGGAAAGGGAAGGTCTACTGCAAATAAATGCCACATCTTGTGGATTCTTAATCTTTAACATCTGGAATTTGCTTTTTATTAGCTATTTGCAGCCTGTGTATTCTAAAAGTAGAAGTCCCACTGTTTACCCTCTGTCTTTATTGACAAACACCTGGATTAAGAAAAATGTTCCAATCCTGTTTTCCTCAGTGGTTTGCACTTCAAATTAATCAACTGGATATAGGATTAAATGGAAAGAATGCAAATAGAAGACAATGCAAATAAAAGACACAAAAAGCTTTAGCAAAGCCCAGGAAAGTTCAAAATCCTACTCAAGTAAATGACATTTGGTCGATTTTGTTGGGGTTTTAAAAACGCTTTTACAGGGTTTTTCTGAGTTCACTAAGCAACATTTTTTTATCAGCAATTTTCTACTACCACACCCAGGGCAGAAACCACAGAGCTGGTGTAGAAGTGTGCAATCTGAATAGTATCCTACTGGGTATCCAATAGCTGTATGGTGGACATTTTGATATTAACCTGTATTTTTTTGTCTTAGCCTTGAGACTATCTTATTCTGGCCTGATTTTTCCCACCCTGATGAATGAATTTATCTTCCCGAGGAAGTAAAGCTCTGAGATAGATATTGGCAATGGACCAAAAATTGCAAAACCCTCCCTCCCTCCTCTGTTATGCACTGGCCTGGTTCTGATACTGTCAGCAAATTAGAAGTGTCAAGTTTTCAGGTTTTAGGAAAAAAAGAAAAAAGAATTTATTTGAAATCACAGTTACCTTTTTAATTAAGAGGTTTCTAAGTCCAAACTAACAATAATAAAACAAACTGCAGTGAGGTATTACCCTGAAACCTCGATTAAGCAAACAGTAATTCTGTAATAATATATAAAGGACAGAGATTGTTGGTGGGAAAATCCTGAACTGTCTTAAGACAGAGCACACAAACAACCCAGCACAAAAAATTTCAAAGCTAATGATTAAACTCTACCTTCTTATATTCTTTGGAAATAAAAACCACCTGGTCAAAGCAAAGACTGTTTACTTCAGTCTTTTATTGCATGATGGAAATAACAGCCCCAATCACACTGCCACTGTACTGAACAAAAATACACCGAAAAAGGCACTGCCTACTACAGAAACAGCACAGTATTTTCATAGATTGGCCATAGACTGAGTGAACAGGAACTTTCACTTCTAATTGCATTTTTTCCCTGCTGTCTTTTTGTATGACCTTAAGCAAATCATGTCAGTCCCTGATCCAGCAAATGCACGTGCCCAGCAGTGAGCAGTGCCAGTGCAGTCCCCAGCAGCCGAGTCCAGGGCCACTCTGGCAGCCTCCCACAGCCCCATCTCCCTCCCAGCGAACGCAGGCAGGACCAAGTCATTAACTGCGATGCTCGTTAGTCAGCCCTGCTGAGAGCAGGCAATCCCTGGATGGATTCACTGCAGATGGATGTTTGACGGGCCATTATCCAGCAGCTCTCTGTCACTGTCTCTTGGACAGATGAGTGGAATCAATCATTTGGGCACCAGTGAAAAACAGCATATGTGTTCTCACTGCTCCTGCGCCGCTGACGCCATCAGGCACCAGTTCAGGGAGCTGAACCAGCTGAAAGCTGCAAGTTCCATGCAAAAGGAATTAGTGCCTTAGCCCTCCCAGCAAGTCCATCTGTGCCAGCACCAAGGCAGCAGGAACGGTGGGGAGCAGGGCAGGCAGGAGAGCAGCGGGGAAGCAGGACCTGACTCCTGGTGACAGATACCTATCAGGCAGATTCAGCTGCAGCATCACATCCCCAACCAAGGTGGGGCAGAGAAGATACCTGGGTGTAGTGACCTGTTTAAAGTATTGAACTCTCACAAACTGTGAATCCAGATCTTGAGTTTGAAAAGCCTCTGGCTGCTGTTTGAACTCAGTCTGTGCAAGGCAACTGAAGTGGAGGCACAGTTGGCCACAGGGCTGGTAGTCCCTGTGTCAGAAACAGCTCAGGAGTACTGATATCTTACAGTATCTCCCAACACTTCTGCAGAGACCACGACCTCAGTTTCACAATCTATTCTAGGGACATAGCATTTAGTTGTTTTTCCCAGAGAGGCTCTGTTTGTGCATGCCATGCCTGAACAAACAGTTGGATATACGAATTATTTAGAAATCACTTCGTATCCACATTTCACAGCTGAAAATACATCTCAGCATCCAACGCAATGAGGATCAACACAACTTGGTTGAGCTATTGGCTGTTGTAGAGAATCTGGAACCACTTAGACCAACTGAGCCTCAGTAATCAGTTAAACATCCTGTGCTGGGTGTTCTGGTGCAGCAGGAAAGGCACTGAAAAGCTCAGCAGTAAGGAGGCAGCTTGGGGAAAGCACTGCTAATGCAGAGCAAGCTGAAACAGTGAGCTCTGCAATGGAATAAATGCCACTGATACAGCTGGTGTAAATGTGGTCCACGGTAAAAACGAATCCACACCAGTAACTCTCCCTGTGTGTTGTATTTCTTTTGTTACTTCCCTCTACATTTGAATTTCTGATAGGGAAAAAGGGCCAAATTACATGTTGATGTAAAGTGGTGCAACTCTATTAAAGTACATGAAAAAGCAAATCATCTATGCTAGCAGAGAACTCATTTACAAACAGTCCAGTATCACAGAGGGATGTAAGCACTTCCAAATCAACAGCCCACCTTGGAAGGCAAATATTTTTGGTTACCACTTAACATAGTGGGATCAATACAAGCATCTCCAAATATACCTAGAAGATTTATTTCTGAAAATACTGTCAATACATGCTGCAGTTCAAACTACCATTTAGTATGCAGCTTAACCAATTGCTGACCAACAAATCATTTTGTATCTTGCCACTCCTTTTCCTGCATAACAGAAAAAAATACCTTGAACTATAAAATAAAAACTACTTCTGTGGTCAAAATAATAACAAAATAATAAAGCATGGAACAAAAGGAGCAGGACACAGCACCTGTTGGAAACTCTCTCGCAAATGGCTTTGATCTTCAGGATGGCAGAATTCTAAAATATCTTTCCCCAGAAGATCCTAGAAAAAAACATAAAGATGTGTAAAAAACCCAAACCACATGCACATCTGCAAGTAATTCTTGCAGACACAAGAGCTACCACCCTTAATGGGACTATTCAGTTAACTGGGGGTGAACCACTCAAACAGGGTTTGCAGGCATCATGTTTTACAAAAAAGTTTAAGAGATTTTCTAATACCTGTGACATCCACTACTACAGCTAATTTTATGGCACTAATTTTTGTAAAAAACAGTTATTATAAAGCTATTTAAAATCAAAAAATATTAAAAAGCAAATGAACAAGGAATTAATTTTGCCTCTAAATTGCAACTGTTGGGAGTCATCTAAGGGAGAGCTGTGGTTCATTTACTATTCCACTCAGTTCTGTACGAGCCTCCTGTTCAGAGGAGCAGATGTAAGCCTAAAGGAAAATAGATGCTGTAAATTATGTTTGCTTACTGTTCAAGAGATTGGCAGAATCAAAGGTCTACAGGACTAAAACTCTCTCCAAGCACTGTTAACTTTCTATCACAGAAATGTCTTCACTGGAAAGCTGTGCAAAGCTCAGAGCACTCTGCTGTTAGAATTTTAATCAGATCTAAAGGTATAAGAAGACACCCCACACAGAGGCACGGATAGCAAAGAAAAACAGCATTTAGTGCATGATGCATGAATTATCAGCTACCAATATTTCATGCTTGCAAATGGAATTCTCTTCATTAGCTCGCCCCATTCTCTACATTCCCAGCAGTCACAGACCTGGGGCTGGTAGCCAATGACGCTGATGCACCTTGGGTCCACGAAGGTGATGACTCCGTCGGAGTTGTGCCTGGACAGGAACTCCGTGGGGACCGACATGCCGTTCATGTCCATGCACACGGGGGAGCTGGTCACCTAGGGCCGAGCAAGCACACAACAGCCACCTCAAGTCAAATCTGGCTCCACAGTTAAAGGACAGAACCTGCTGGCAGACTGCTGACTACTGAAGGGAGTCATAAAAAAAGCAACAACACAGATAAACGGCAGAACAGCCTTTAGTCCAGCTTGCAGGGCAAATACCTCACCCCATGGCATCTAGAGAGGCTTAACAGCACAGCAGGAAAACAAACACACCAGAATGTCCCAAGAAGGAGGGATATGGTGAGGGTGTGAGTCCAGCTGGATTCATCTCACTTTGCAGCACATCAGGCATGTGGTTCCTACGGCTCCTATCTTTGTCAACAAAGAATGAGAGACTGGCAGAGTCTATCCTAAAATGAGCAGACAATGCAGTCCACTCCTTTTAGGATAGGAAGCCAATCCCATTATCTGTAGATATAACCAACAGGACTGCTCAAGCTAAACACTCATGGTTCAGGTGACATGAATCTCACCTGAAACACCCACAGAATCTGAACAAAGTCTTCTAGAGTCTGAGGTAGGGGATATTAGACCAGCAACTGGCTGCTCATAATGAAAAACACAGTTCTCTACATATTTCTCAAGTATCACCAGAGAGAACAATGCGTTTTCAGCTCTCTGCCTGAAATCTGTGCTATCAGGCCACTTCACATCCATTCTTTCCTACTGGAGCTACAAACGAGATAATTGATTTTCTTACAATATCCAGAGCTATCTCTGCTAACAATGCAAAATGACCAAAATCTCATTTTTTTGCTAACTTGGAGCTGATTAGCCAGTTAACTGTATGCAAGATTTTAACTTGCTGCTACAGAATAAGAGTTTTTAATTTGTGCACCCTGACTCCTTTGTGATTTAACCCACCACAGAGCCTCCTCCTGCCCTCCCTCACATACCCAAATGACTCTTTTAACATAACAGATATTTTGACATTTCTTGGAAATCATCTTTCTTTGGAAGCTGTAACACATGAACCCCCCCCATAACTTCCTTCTTTCCCTCAGCGGAATACATTACTCTTGCTTATGAAAGCATGATTAACCTAAAAACCATCCTGCAGTACTTCTGTAGCTCTGCCATGGCCATGGAGAGCCACTCTGCAGAAGTGCTATCCCTTGCAGGCTGTTCACCTCAGGTAAGATGGGTTTGGCACCTGTGAAAGGCTCGTTCCACCTTGGCAGGAGGAGCTCTCCCCTCCCAGCAGATGGCAATGAGTGCAGGAGATCATGCAAGAGGCTCAAACATGTTCACCCATGGCAGAATTCCCAGATCAGGAATATAAAAATCAGCCTCCCTGCTGCGGTGAAGGAGATTCACCACGACTGCTTTAGCTCAGAGCTCTGAACTCTGCTCAGCAATGCACAAAGGAAGGAAATGCACTACACAACGATTGCAACCGTCTGCACAAAAAAGAAGTAAAATTTTACTCTCCCCGTTGCTTCAGCTCACAGCTCATCTGAATGCACAACACAATACAGGCTGAGAATACAGCCATGATTTCTGAAGTGCCTCTTGACTACTTTATCTTTACCATTTTCAGAGTAACTCCTGCAATCACAGTTTTTCAAGCAGTTGATTAGCCAAAGGGAAAATGAACGGAAAAATGGCAGGGAGCATACCCCTAGTTTGGGAGCCACTTTAACCCACCATCTGCAGCACCTGTACTGCCACATTTCCCACTGCCTACAATACCCCAGCCCTACACACCCTAAAGAATGGCAGATCTGTACACACTCATTTGCAGGAGCATCTCTGCTGTTCTTATGGGATTAAGCACACATGTACCAAAATCACAGTTTCATTTTGCTCTGTTAACATGTTTTAGACAAGTCCCTGACTGCACAGACATCAAGGCACTTTATAAACTGGAGGTGTGTTAAAAGTTACACTCTAGTTGCAAAACACTGTGCAAACCTTTTATAACTAAACCATAACGTGATCATGCTTTCAGAAAGAGTTTGTATATGGAAACACTGGTATTACCTGAAGCCTTCCTATTGCCACGAGGCAGTATTTACTACCTTGTCCCACATCAGCATCTTCTTCTGGTATAGTCATTCCTGGAGTAAATGATAACGAATAGTGTTATGATTAGGAAATTGGGATAAACAGAGACGCTGCTGTCCTGGTTCTGTGCTTTTCTAGATGCTCTATGTCTTACAAAATAACCTTATTTTCTTCTCTAGGACTCAGTCATCATTTCTGGGGTCAGATCAGATGAGCCTTCTCAGTTGTGCTCAACCCTACATACCTCACATGTGTATACACAAGACCCACAACAGACATTTTGGCTGCTGAAGATAAAGCAGATATTAAAATTCCATTTTTCACTGAGATGGACAGTAACATTTCCATGAGTGCTGCGCCGCCAGGATGTTATGGAACCATGGGGTCACTTAATATGGTCAGTGAATGCACACTATGTTCAGTTTTCTTTGTGAATAATATTTTATAATGAGCCTTAAAAACAAGGCACAGCCTAAATTAATCACTAACTCTGTGCTCATATTTAACAGCTGGTTTTACTTTTTTTCTATAATGAACTAAACCTGGGTTGTTACCTTGAAAGACTGAAAAAAATGCAGATGCAAACACTGCTCATTCCAGTTGTGTAACAGGAGTAACTCCTATAAACACAGGAATAATTTCAAAACATACATGTGTACTATTTTCCATCTCAGTGTTTCACAAATAGGAACACTCAGATTAGTGCTGTTTACTTGCTTGTTGGCTAAGCCTTTCGTTAAGGCTATTTCCCAACTGCACTATTGAGATCCCAAGTTCGTATAAAACACTCGAAAAAATGTCTTCCAGGAGTGACACCACTGACCTATTTTAAGTGATCTGTAAACTCTTTCACAATGATTTTTAAGGAATTCAGTCATAACAGGCAGTGAATCATTTAAGAAGCACTTAAAAGCATTAATCCGATTAACTGCAAAGCAGTTACCAATTCTGAAACAACAGCCACTTTATTCTCTAAATTTATAATTCCCGATGTAAGTCAATCTTTGGACAGTGCAGAGGATGACAGCACACCACATTCTTAAACGACAACTCTGAAAAAACAACTAAAAATGCTGATGAAAGAACTGGAGTCATCTCCAAGGATGCCATTTTGTATGAAAATAGTTGGATCTTATCTGACAATCTGTTTCCAAATAGCACTTCACAGGTATTTTTTGGTCCTCATTGAACTATATAATAAAGTAAAATATACAAAGTAGAAATAAAATCCCCCATGCTCTTGTGTAATACATTCAAACTTGTTCTTCAGTTAATTTGCCAATCTGGGGGGCAAACATTATTTGCAGCCCCCTACTGATAACTAGAATTTTATCAAGGGGTCCCAAGAGCTTTACAAATAAGCATTTTTGTCCCATCTAACTGTGTAAGTGCTGTTTTAAAGACATAACTCTAGGCATTGTAGTTGGATAACCTTAACCAAGAGATCCCTTTCAAATGGAGTTTTCCATTTGAGAAGGACAAATTTAAAGTATATTCCCTTGACTTCAAAACCTTTTCCAATCATTTCCTTAGTGGCACAGAGTATTGCAAAGGACAGCAAAGATACAGCTGGACAGCTTCCACTTTGCACAACCTTTTCTTCTCTGCAGCTTTCAACAATGCTTTCCTTTTTGCGAACTTGGTCCATGCTTGCTACTGCTCAAATAAATTCAAAGTAACATAAATAACCTGCAAAATTAAACCTAGTTAAGAAACATTATTTCTGATATCACTCTGTTGACAAAGGGAGGCTGTTGTTCTAATTTTAATTTTTTTCATTTTTTTTCTTTTTTTAATTTTTACCCAAGATGGATCATATTTCATCTGTATAGCATGTTGGAAAATGTGTTAGTTGGGTTATGCCACAAGACACTCTATGAATAAAAACCGATCTACCTGGAATTAATCAATACATGACCCAGTGGACTGCTAACCCCTTCCTAAAGTGCCTAGAGAAAAAATTTGACAAAATGATTGCCTGCTTCCCTGCAATGTAGGTGCTATTACTAGCAGCATTCCATAGAGAGAAATTATTTTCTTTATTCTTCAGCTGATATTTCCAAAGATTCAACTCTGGGTGCGTTTATACAGGAGGGTGCATTCGTAGATGAGATTTACATTTGCTTTAGCACATTTCCTACTGAGCACACTCCAGTACACACAGGTAAATAAAGATGTGCACTGCACTTAATACCACTTTGTCCAGCTTTCACACAATGCAATATTGCTCCTTAACATCATCAAATACCATCATTATCTCTAAAAAAAAGTTGTGAGAGCTTGGAGGAAAGCGGCCACAAAACTGATCTTTAGGGGGCATCAACAAAATAAACATCCTTCAGATACTCACATTCTTTACGTATAACCCTGTGAGAGGCTTTATTTCTCAACACCAAATATACACCCCTCTCGAATAATAAATACAGTGCTGTGCTTGCCGGAGTTCATATCAACAATTGGCACAGCCAAGCTGCAACTGAGCATCACAAATAGAATGTTGTGCCGTCAGAGGTTATATTTAATTTCCAAGCATCCTTCATACCAGCTAACAGTTTCCCACAGGGCAACAGCATGTGTTGGTGTGGACATACGGAACTTTTAGTTTTCCCAGTGAGCTTCCAGTTGGCTCTAACAACAGAAAAGCTTCATTTTCTGCCTTCGTTCTCTACCCTTCTGGCCCATATTTTCTGTCAAAGGACAATGCTAGTGGATTTACGGTTTTATTTCACTACACCAAAAAAGAAATTATTTGTAATTCTTTAGAAAGATGGAATTTAAGTGTCCACTGGTCACTAGCAATCCCCTGTTAATGCTTGTTTCCATCACAACCATTTTTGATAGTTATTTGCTAGGGAAGGAACTGCACTGTGTGACTTTATCTCCCATACCAAACAATGGAAAAAGGCTTGCACAAAAAAGGCTGTGGATAGCACACCAAGGATAAAAATCTCTTGAAAAATCCCAATAAAAACTAAATTCATCTTTCTTTAAAAAAACAAATAAAGTCTTAAAAATGACAGCACTGCAAGGAATATTCATGCAACTATTTTGTTTTGTATTGGAAGAGGGAGTACTTCACACAAACGTCCAGAATCTGGCCAAAACTTTAAAATAACCTAACAGCTTTGGCATGCTGTGGTTAAGATGTTACCGTAAGTCTGACTTGGAAGACTAAAATGTTTCATTTTTAACTAAAGAGCAAAAAAAAGATTTCAACATTATCTGAATTTAACATTATTCTGTGACTTTTTATTTGAAGTTTTCAAAACATGTATCTATCTAAGTCTTCTCTTCACTATGTGTTTTTCTGCAGATCCTGGCTTTGATTTACAGAAAATTACCAACATCCTGACAGACTTTATCTTCTCTCTCCACCAAATCTTATGGCATGAAAATAAAAGCAAAACAAACCTATTAGGAAAATATCATATGGACCACAGAAGACTCATTTCCTTCCAGGAATGAGATATTCAGAGGGGAAAAAAACATAGAAGAAAAGCAAATCTTGCTTAAGTTGAAAATGGGAAAAAAACCCCAGGAGAAGGTCAGCACTTCTCAGTTTTATGAGTGGTTATGAACTTGAAGCACTGTCTAGGCTGAGGATCTCAAGGTCTATCTGTGCTGCTTTGCTGGGAACAGAGGGACAAAGGCTGGAATTGCTGTTCAGACAGCTTCAAACAAGGGGTCCTTTTACCTCATTCAAAATAACCCAACACTTTGCTCACATTATTTAACCAAATATCCAACAGGAGTGGCTGGAACACCCATCTGAAATATCTGACTCCTTTTTCCTTTGACTTCCACACCAACTTTACCCTGATTACTTGAGGACAACACATACAACCTATGAAGATAAAAGTGTGCAGCTGTATTATGCCAGGTTTTGCACGTGATCTTAATTTTACCTGTTTTTTTAGGCACAACGGAGGAAAATGAACAGAACATTAACACAGAATGGAGGGTAAGGCATGACGCTTCCTGTGTTTTTTCTCTCCTTTCTCAGTGAAAAAGGGGCTCAAGACAGTCTGCCAGTACCTGAGCCTTGCTGCTCCATACAAGTGAGAAAAACCACAAAGATAGGGTGGAAGTGCAAAAGTGTTTTCATGCTGAACACAGACCTAAGCATTAACACAACAAATCCAGTCCTTAAAACATGCCACCACTTGTCTGTAGCTTATTTATTTTCACCTGCTTGAAAAACTCAGATTACTTCAGATTTGCACGGACTCCTCCCTGCAGCAGCACTGTCAAATTGTCTATCACACCAATAATGACCACAGAGAACCAATAATGACCACAGAGAAGGTCTTCCCTGGATACTTCTGTCTTAACACTGATTGTTTTATTCAGTGTGGAACTGAAAAAACTGAACACTTGCTACAGACAATGCAATTCAACCCAGAAAGAGAAAATATCAAGTGCTAAACAAATGAGACTAAGTGCAGATTAAGGGCATTTGATAATATTTGTTCTTTTGCTTATGAAAGTACACTTTGTAATGTATATCAGCAATATAATGCACATGCTACACTGCATGCTTTGAAAGAAAAGGGTCTGGAGTTTATATTAGTGTCCATTTGGCAACAGAAAAATACATGAAAATTATCATTTCGATTGCTGAATTTTTAAGCAGCTGTGATTTAGCACAAGCCCATTTATTCCCAAGAATCCAGAGACAATGCAGGGCTTGCAGATTTGAACAAAGTAATTTTATTACAGGGCAGAGAAGCCTTGGCAAATTCCATTACTGCTGTAGTTATCTCATTTGCTTTGCAGGTTATGGTCGGATTACCACTGCAAATGAGAACAAATGCAGCGATGTTGTCACTTATTTACTCAAACATATAGGGGAACAATTTAGCCCACGGATATTCCCATACAGCTTTTAAAGTCAATGGATACATGACAATCACCAACACAAAGTGGGGAAGACTGGAAGGGCAAATAAACACTCATGAAAAAGGCCCAAAATCAATACTATGTGCCCTGAAAAAGGAACTCAGACATGACTAATATGAGTAACAATTTGGATGGCAACGTAGAAGACCACTGAAATTCCACATAAGGCTGTCAAAATCAAAAACATCCCTTAGGATTGTGCTATACTTTGGAGGCATTAACATTGTGGAGGAGCGCTGGGATATCTTAAGGGAGCACCATGTGATTTTGAGGAGTGGAGTAACAGAAATGGGATGAAATCCAACATTACTAAATGCATAAGCATGCACTTGGGGAACAGTAACAGTCATAAGCTAAAGTAACAGAAATAGGACAGAACTTGGTATTATTAATTGAAACATCACACAATTCAAAGCAAGAAGAGCTGCAGTTGACAAGTGAGAAAAAGGCAGCCTGGTAGATATAGATATTTATACCAGGTCACTTCGGATGCCTGCAGGATGCACCACACAGAAGAGAAGGATGCTGTATCCTACACTGCCAGGCAAGACAGGAAATATTGTGTTATCCATCACAACAATCCCATCTGAAACAAGAATGTATAGTGCCAGTGACTTGCATTTTGAGAAGTGAAATCACGAAAAATTGCAGAGAAAAGTCACAAGGGCAAAGAGAATGTGTTGTGAGCATGGAAAATAGGAGTGGGCTGGGTTGTCTTTGCAAAGTCCAGGCTGACAGGATATAACCTCCTTCTGCAACACTGCAGAGGGACAGAGGTATAAGGCAGGAAAACTCCCACTTCACCTTCAGTGAAATAAAAACTTCCCATAAAGTAATGAGGGCTGAAAATTAAAGAGGTTGTTAGGCGTGGGAAAGCAGCAAGGTTTTGGAAGAGCTGAGATGAGGAGAAGACCTCACTAACGCTAACTGGGATTTGCAATGTGATTGATACCTGGCCCCTGGGCACTCAAAGATCCAGAAGACCCTTTTAATCCCATGTTCCTGTCCTGCAGAACTGGTGGCTGAAGGGCACATGCTGCCAACGTCAGGACCTGGCACTGACATGAGTTCATGCATCTGTAGCTCTGCATCAGCAACACATCCCTGAAGAGTCAGATCTCTTTAAGCATCCCGTAACATGCTACAAGCTTCTTATTCAAGCTAAACAAAATCTTATTTGACCTACACCTTCCTGAGGAGACATCCCGTGTATCAAGGCTGAATTCAATCATGTTTGGATTACCAACAGAAAGGTAAATCTCTTTGTAGAAAACAAAACAGAAAAAAATCAATTTTCAGAGCACTTTACAGACACTGTGCTCTCACTCTTTTGAGACAGAAGCGAAATTAAACATCTTGACTCCTATTAAATCCTATTACCAACAAGAGGGAAAGTTTTCTTCTGCTTCCGAAACCGCATTTCAGAAGAAAACCAACAAGAATTTCACATCTGCATGCTGGTGTCTGCACACCACTGCACACATTTGGTACAAACCACCTCTTAGGACTCATAATCGCTGGATCAATGTGATTTATGGCCGTGGTGTACAACCACAAAAGGGCAGGACAGCTCCTGGTTTGATTCACGCCAGCAGGCGCTGTCACATTGCAAACAACCTCTTCAACTCCTGCAAACGCCAAGGTCAAGTAACCCCACTCATAACGAGGTCTGGATGAGCTCCACTGTCTCCTCTTGGAATTTTTCAAAGGTAAATATTCCCATATGTAATATTGAGTTCCAGCAGGTAAATGTTTTTCTCTGTAGATCAAAGCAATATGCCAAGACTTGATTCCCAGAAAAACAGCCTCAAAACAGAATTTATCACAAATACTGAACATTCTCGAGAAACACCATCACTGTGAACACCCATGTGCCTAAACTGAAATTACACATTCTCATACACATGTGCCTGCAGCTCAGTACTTAAGTATAAAAGCATTAACTGGTGTTTTCTAGAGATATACATGCTTCATGTCCACCTTCTTAAAATCAGACCATTGTTATGTTGGTTTATCAGGTTGAAAACTTTTGGCCCTAGTTGCTGGAATCATTATTCCTAACAGTTCCTCCAATAGCTCTGTGACAATGGAATTGAGAAGGGTGTCACACAGAAAAATGGGGGTGCCCTGAGTGAGTAACAACAGCTGATTTCTTCTTATCAAAAGCTTCTCAAGGTGAGCGTTAATCGGTTACCCCACTAAAATTCTCCCTGTTTTTCTAGCTGCAAGGAAACCTGAGCCAGGTGTTCAGCTGTCCTAAGGACAGTTTGGTGCACACGACCTTCCACGAGGGATACAAACCTGCTGGTGGCCAAGCCTTGATATAGCCAGTGCAATGGACAACAGCATACTGTGCTTCACCTTCTTTCACCGGACCCAGGCCATTCCTGAATGAATAACAAACACAAAAACATCACCTTGACTGAAATGCAGAATAGCTTTATGCTTTTAAACTGTGGCTACTAATGATTTACCAGTATTTGTAAGTTACGTTGGAAACACCCCAGTGTCAACCTAGGGGTCTGTACACTGCCAGCTCTGTCATGCTGCTATTCAAGCTGTACCTGTTTTCTGTAATATTCCTCTGAGAAAGACACTGAAGATTACTTAGAGATGGAGCTGGTGTAAAACAGGTAATTTGAGTGACATGGGCAAAGAGATTTTGTTTGCAAAAAGATTCAGTGTGTGCAGGACCAGGTAACACTCCTGGGGTGTGCATTAGCTCAGTGGCAAATGAGAGTGCTTAGGGCAACTACAGCTGCTTTGTGGTAAATTAAGCAATAGTACCTGTATCTTTTTCTCATGGTGGTTATTCTGTTCAGGGGTAAATGATCCAGAGGAGCATTTCCACACCTAAAAGCAAATTAATATTTTAAAGGGCTCAAAAATTAATATACATGATGAAAATGCATTTTGAGATCTTTATTACTGCATGTAAGTAGACAATAATGGGTATTTACTTCTGATGAAAATTTGCATATTCATATCTTCTTAGAACATGCGCTTCCACAGGGTGAGCTTTTTAGGTGTGCTACAAGTATTTTCTTTATTTTAGAAAAAATGAAAGAGACAAGAGAAAGATCCCCTTCCACACTCCCTCAACCCAAAGCCTATTTGAAATTGATATCCCGAGGGTGGCTAAAGAAGAGACACACTTCAAAATGCCAGAAAACAAGGGCAAAAACTAGAGAAAAAATATGTCAGGCCTCCAAATATCCACACAAACCAATCTCAGTGTTCCTGTAGCTTCCCTGGACACAAAAAATCCACTGCCACACACCAGCTACAATGCCTGTACACATTAAGATAATGTTTGCAAGATCAAACTATTTACACTGTCAAGTAACTTTGTTTAACACTTGTTCATGTGTATTTTGTGATATTTATAAGTATGCCTAACTGTATAATTTCAACAATCCATCTGAAGCTGAGTAAATAGTTTGAAGGGTAAAAGCAGTTCATTTTCAATGGAAAAATAATAACTACAATGAAAGAAGCAATCACAAGGAATGTTCACAAAATTCTTCCCAGAAGGTTTTCTTTTTATTCCCTTTTATTTTTTTCTTATCAGCCACTGCCAAGGAGAAAGAATGAACAACTAAAATAAGATTTAGAAATACAAAAACAGTGAGGTTACTGGCATATGTAAAATCACTCTCATGCACTGGCATTTACAGAATCAGGGTGCTAGGAAATAACTGCAATCTGAATTGTTTTGAAAGCTGGGGAACAACTGCAAAAGGACATTAGGCCTGGTCTTCTTTGCACAAACAAGTCCTCCTAACATGATGTGCAGCTAGGGAGGAAGAAAAAGCAATGTCCCCAGCGCTGCTCTGCTGGGCTGTATTTCTTCCCTCCCACAGAAGGGGGAAAGGTTCTGCAGCTCTGAAGTCTGACCTTGCAGGTATAAAGCATATAAACACCTTACAGAGGCACCCAAAAGCCACACATTCAGCATCCTCACAGGACTGCAAAAAATCCACCACATAGCCAAAGTACAGGTATCTGTACTTTAAGATGTCAAATATTTTGCTTTGTATGTTTCATTTTATAATGAATTTTGCATTTGCTGTTTTCAGCACATATACTGGACATAGCCTACTGATGCAATTACGTACTTCCCCTCCTAACCACAGACAGAAATTTATTGCAATAGCAACAGGCATTTTAGCCTGTTAGCACTACAACAAGAGAAGTACTCACAAGCCCCAACAAAAAGCACTGAGCATACAAATCTCTTTAAAGAAGCCCAAACAATGCAGGATAAGTTGGAAAACTGCAAATGAAAGACCCTCTAACAATTAGTCATTTATCTAGCATCAGCCAGCTGACATCTGGTTAATTCATACCAGGCTTAGGTTAATTCCTACGTAGCTGGCAAGTTTGCAACTGAATTCCTGTTTATCTTCAAGATTCTTTCAATATTATTGGTTTGCTGAAAAAATACACAGAGCTGGGCTTTCATTACACTTGCGAAAGCTTTGTTCCCCAAGTGTCAATTTGAGAAACTTTTCTAGTAAAGACAATGGGGTTCACATTCCAGGGGTGAAGCTGTCATGAAGTTCTTGGGAAAAGCAACCTACACCCCACGCAGGTAAGAATAACTACAACACACTAATGAGGTGCTGTTCGGTCAGTAACTGTGAAGGAAGACCGGTTTTAGTTTCACTCCAGTTCCAAAAGCAAGTATTCTAGAAATGCTTCATGGCAGTGTGTCATTACAGTTTGGTTTGCAATCAAGGTCAAATTATAGTGTAACAAAATGTCTGAAGTCTAATCTGAGACAGGACTGGAACCATCACAGAATACAGGTAAATGCGTACCTCATCCTGCAAATGAAAGAGCGCCTGGATCCCATGCACATTCTCATTGAGGACTGCTGACCCTCTTTCTTTACTGTCCCAGTCTTCAAGTCCAGGATTCGTCCTAGAAATACCAGGGAGAGCAACTGGTGTTCAGTACATACATTTAATTCCATTTACTAGAAACTAATATAACAAAAAATTCATGAGCTGAATGCTATTAGCCCAGCCAGGGGGAAAAATACCAACCAAAAAATATTGATGCTGGTCTCACAGGGGAGGATCAGTTATGAGCTGGTTTAACTAACGATTTCAGCAAAGCTGACTCTGAGTCACAAGAGTGATGGCTCTTTTCTTGGCTGGCCCAAGACCAACTTCCAGGGCAGAGTCAAATGCCTGCAGGCAAACAAGGCAATGACAGCAGGCATAGCTTTTGACTTGATCTGCTCGCTCCACTCTTTACCAGAACTGTGGATAAAGCAATGTTTATCAATCCTCTGACAGCTGCTCCTCTTCCCCCGTGCTTGTGCCTCTCCAGAACACTCTCACCACAGCAGCACCTCGCAGTCAGAGCTGTCACGATGGTGAGATGCACGTAAGACCAAACTTTTCTCCTTGGTGATGAGTTGCAGGATTTGTCACAACAGCACTTGTGCTGGGGCCCTTTCAAAGTTGATAAAAAACTGACATGTCAAGAGCACTTCTACAGTTAATTTTCAGACAGATGCGTGAGATTACTTGATTCACTACACAGCAACACAAGGTCCAGGGCCAGACCCTGCTCCCTACAACCCTCAGAATCACACACCACAGGCACAGCTCGGAAAAGGGATGACAGCCACCAAGTCAGCTCCAGAGAGGACAGGACAGAGGGAGTGCACAGTAGGAAGAGGGCAACAGATTAATTTTTTCATTTAAAACGAAAGACTGATTACTACAGACAGGTTCAGATCAGTGATTGCAGGACACTGGGTATTACCCAGAATCCTTCTGCTTATCACCAAAGAATGGATTTTCACATCTACAGCTCAAGTGCTAAGAGATGACTACAAAATCTAGCATAGACTAGAAATGAATCACTGGCCCAGATCCACAGTACTCAAGGGCTGGATGCAGCCACAGAAGTGACAGTGGGCAAGAGAAATGCAGTGGAACAGCTGCCAGGGAGCTAAATGACAGCCACCAGTGCTGACAACACATGGCCATGAGCAAACTCACATGTTTAAAGCGGATAAATTTCAGTAATTGACTATATACAAGCCTAAGTCTTTACTGTGATAGAAGTAGCCAGGTTTACAGCAATATAAGGTACCTATTCTGTCTGTACTGAATTGAAGAAAACATGCAGAATACATTCTAAGTCTCCCTCACCAGACTGACCTAAAAGCCTCTGTCCAAAAATTAAGTTCTGAAATAAACCTACTGCCAAACACTAAGCTCAGAATTACTCTACCTCTAAATATTTACTTCCATCCATGAATGGGAATGAAATCATTAAAGATTAATGGTTTAGATAAGGAACTAGACAGCAGCATTTTAGTTTTAAGGTATACTCCAGATAACTCCTTCTGGAGGAAAGCCACCCCTGCCAAATAAGGTCAGAACTCATTTGGTCTATCTCCAAGGTATATCTCAGATGGTTAAGAAGTCAGCAAGCCTGGGAACAATTCCTAGAGGTGCTTCAATTGAAAGCACTGGGCTATATATTAATCCCAGTCTATGATTCAGGTGTGAGCTGAATCACAGAAAGAAATCACAAGGAAGAAATCACACCACACTTCCCAGCTCGGTTGTGCTGACCCCATGATGTAGGATGGATCTGAAGTTCTAACACACTTCCCTTCCCTGCACTGGACAGTTTGTCTCTCTGTCTCATTTTCTATAGCCAAAGTCACAGTCTACTTCCCCATTCCTTCAGCTAATCAGACAATTTAGAGAAATAAAATATCATCAGGCACGAGGCAAACCGGTTCACAAAGGAAGGCAATATATGATAAAGCAAATAAAGACAGAAAATATGTGCAGGACCCAATGGCTGTCCATGTGAGCAAGTCAGTCAAATCAAACCATTAAAAGCAATTTTCTCTTAGGGCACAATGACTTTGTCATACACATAAACAAAAGAAAAGTTGTCTTCTCTGCACTTTCTTTTTTCATTCCAATACAAATTCATGAAGACACACTAATACTAATGAAAAAGCAGTGACAGTAAATGTAACTCAGCTAATTAAAAATTCTGGCTTTAGCATCCAAGAGCATCTATAAAAAAAAAAAAAAAAAAAAAGGATATTTCACAATTACATGGCCACTAAGTCTAAAATTGCTGACACATGTTCCTGTGGCATGTCTGGAACCCCCCACAACAAGTGTCAAGAGTTTTTAAATTTAGTTTTTTGTTTGGCAATGTCTTTGAAATATGTACCAGATAACAAATAGAGTTCTAAATTTTGCCCTGACTTACAAAATCACTGCAGGGGGTTATGTGAGTCAGAGAAATGTTTGCTGTCCTGATATTATGACAAAGCTCTCTCAGCAGCTTGTTTCAATAGCTCAGTGTGCATGTGTCAACCATGCAGAGCTTTAACAATATACTACAAATTTTGATATAGAACAAGCAGTTTGTGTCTCATTTGTTATTAGAATCTTATGATCAAATTATATTAAAAAGAGGAAGAATGATAGAGTAATCATAGCCAAATACAGATGTATAGAATTATAATTAATTATAGATTAATAGACTATAGATAAATCAAGCAAATTGGCATAAATTGCACCTCAGAGTCACCGATGCAGCTCAGTTAAAAGAAGTGGCATGTCCTGATGACAGCTCTGTCACAGAACTATAAAATATTCCTATTTCTATGTGTTCCTGCTTCTTCGGTGATAAATGCTCATTTCGGTTTCTCCATGGAACAAACACAAAGCATATGTGATGTCAAACTTGACAATTATATTCTTATTAATAAGAAATATTCCAGGATGGTCTGACAACTTCTGTTAACCGAACAGTGCATGTGTGTATTTTTTAAATTTCTTCTTCTAGCTACTTCAGAAAAGCTATTTAACAGCCCAGTGCCACCACCAGCTGGATCCCTTATGAGCTTCCCCATAAACTGGTAATTGCACGTAGTTCATTTTTGTGTTAAACTTTTCCCCTCTCCAGCTCCAGACACAACCCTGGGATGCAGCAAGTGCAGGAGCACTGCTGTGACTGCCACTGCTGTCTTATTGCCTTTTACAGCAGCTGCACAACTCAGAGGAAAGCAGAGTTAGCTCTGCTGAGAAAGAGAAAGCAAACAAATGAGCACAATGCTGATTAAAACCCACACATAAATCTCTCTGGCTGGCCTGGGTGTAATTGGTAATTTGTTGAAATCTCCCCACTACAGCCCCCATCCAGAAGGCAGTATTGCTTCAACCTGTAATAAACCAGTTGTCCTCTGAGCAGGAATCCACTGTGTGATGCAGGGACCTGATGTCAGCTGCTGTGACAGAAAGGGCTGGCACACAGGGACACGGAGGTGAGGACAATGGGCAAGTTCATCATTTGGGTAAAATTAGAGAAGCCATATAAAGCTCTGTGTACTAAAGAAGTAAGTACTGAGGACACATGCCAGAAACATTCCCTGCAGGGTGTTTTCAAAGATGCTCTAAAAACATTCTCATGATGATCAAGGGGGCAAACGTTCATGTTGGCACTGATGTGTCCCTTGCGTGTGCAAACTGACCAGATCATGCACAAACCTTCCCCTTTTGGATCTCCAGTTGCTACTGAGAATGTTCAAACTTGTTTTCTGTGCTTGCAATGTTTTGAGATGAAGCTAAGCCAAGGATTGGCCTGGGCCTACTTAAGTTCATAGGGTTTAAAATCCGGGAATTTGGCTCAAATCCATTTTCACACAACAGCAGCAGCCTGTTAGAAAATTTGTTCCTCCATGTTTACGCACTGCATGCTAAGGTTTATAGCCTGGTAATCAAACACAGTCTGTTCTTTCCACTTTTTCCAGCTCTTTTTTTTTGTGGCTTCAAAACTCCATAACTTTCAACACCTAATTCTACCACAAATGCTTTCTCTGTTGGATTTCCAGTTCCTAAGAATCCTGCAGTCTGTAACTAGAAAGAAGGGTTGTTACATAAGGACATTGTTCTGCAAAAATTTCAGTGCAAGTTGAAATGGCTGGGTCTAAAACAACTATACAGTGCTCATATCCAGTTTGCAGCATGGAAACACCCAGCTCACAGATCTTGGAAGAAATTTGTTTTGGCCTCGTGCACAAAAATACCATTGGCAAAGTACATGCTACAATTTTCCATTTTCCTCTAACTCATCAGTAGATGGACTTCTGTCTTGCACAGAATCATGGACCTGATAAGGAAACAGTCTGAATTAATATATGGAGTCTCACCTTGACCTCAATACCTTCAGCAACCCAACAAGGTTCACCTTTTAGATGATAACCTCCTGTCTTACAAAGAAAAAGTTAGATATTTCATAATTATTCTCAGACACTGATTGTCCACATACTTCTTTCCAGGCAAAATAAAATAAAGGACAAACTAAAAGTTTGGTTTGGACAAGATAACAAAAGATGACTTTGTGCTCATCAAAAATACTCCACAGGCTGCTCAAGGAAGACAAACAGAACACAGGAATACTGCACCCAGAAATCCTTATGAAAACTAAAACCATCTTTATCTTACTATAAAACTGGAACAAGCAAGACAGAGATGGAGGAAAACAAGAGGAAATAATTAAAAATAAAAACAAAGTGATGGTCAAGGTACTGCTGCTGCTGAACACTGCTCCAAATGTAAGCTCACCCTCGAGCTGAAGGGTCAGGGAACAAAGGATTTCTGTGGTGATGCTCTGCATTAGTACATAAAGTTTTCAGAAATTAGCAGAAAAAATCAGCTTAAAGATCTCTGAGCGTTCTACAGTCTGTAGAGAATCAAGATACAGGTCACTGTTTGGGATAAACAGTCAAGTTCAAGAAAACAAGGTGAAACTTCCTGAAATTGCCATTTATTAGTTTACACATATGCACTGACTACAGCTGAGCATTCAGCTTTATACTGAGGTGCTCAGCTGACAGTTCCTCTTCAAAACAACAGATGCATTACAAATGTATGAGCAAAATGTCTCCAATGAGATTAAATAGCCTAAATTTGATCAATTTATATAAATAACTCTTGATAAACTTATGCCAGAGCAATTATTCTGCATTAATTCAACAATAAAAACAATGTAAAAGAACTTTACAGTGTATGCCTTACAACCATAAGGGATACAATTTTATCTTGTGTTTAATGAAGCTCAGCAAGTGCTTTAAGCTCTATTAAGTGTAATAAATATACATCCACCCTGTGGATACCAATATAAAAAAAATTACAAAGCATATTAAAAATCACAACTGCCATGCAAACACAGTATTTGAAGACTCTCCTTCCAGGGACTCACATTTACATAAACCAGAAGAAGTTGGCAATATACAAATAAAACAAAATACAAATTTAAAAAACCCCAAAACATGAACAGTCTTTTTCTTAGTATTCTGGGGTTTATTTTTCATGTAAGGGCAAGGCTCATATTACCCACCATGCACATACCCATATCAGAGTACACACCAAACAATGCAATCCTAATAAAAATGTACTGACAAAAAGTTCATCTCTTTGCTCCTCATCGACAGGAAAGCAAACACATGAGCAAGAGGAATAGCATCAATACTCAAAACACAGGTGAACTGAAGACCATCCTAACTTAAAATTACAAATGGCAGAACCACATGACTGGCACCAGTTACCCATCACACCCAGAACCAGAGGTGATTTTTACAGCCTGCCTCTCTCGCTCACATCAAGGGGACATTGGTACACTAATATCCCTTGAGAACGCAGTAGAACTGTAAAATCAGTCAGCCTCACACAGCCTGGAACAACATCAGGGACCACACAGAACTTCCCAGCTGTGATTATACTGCACACACACAAACCAAGAAACTTGTGGGATGGCAGGGATAAAATGCAGTTGCTCTTGCTCCAAGGCTGGCACCGCCTTCCATCCAAATGTTAGGAGACTGCTTTAGCTCTCCAAGGCTGGGGCTTCCCTGCCCTCATGTGCTTGTTTGATCCTGCAGCAGGAAGCAGCCCCATAGCCTTACCCCACTGCAGGCACCACTACATTGCAAAGCACTGCCAATACACTGATAAATAAATGTATTGACATACAGAACAAATAACTGGCTTGGAGCACGTGCTTGCTGTTAGCAGACATCAAAGCAACTTTCAGAGGACTTCTAAACCTTTATTCTTATTTTAAAATGAGGACACAGAACCCAAAGGAATGATTTCTCCAGCCTGCAGTCAGTCAGCAGCAGAGGTGCAGCTATGAACAGGGTCCAAGCTCGTATGAGTAACACGAGGTCTCAACATGCTGTAGCTGTTGATAAAAATAATAATATAATGCACAGTGATTCTCAGAAAGTCCATACAAATCTCATGACACCTATATGCTTAACAGGTATAATCAGCTTAAATTTACACTTCCAAAAGAAGACTACAGGCTGAGTGTCTTATATGCAGTAGTAATCTCTTGATATATGAATATAAAACCTGAAACAAATTAGCCCAAATGCCACAAAGATGCTAAGCAGGCAGGAGCACCTTTGCTATGGAGACAGGCTGGGAGAGCTGGATTGCTCAGCTTGGAGAAGAGAAGGCTTTGGGGTGACCTTAGAGCCCCTTCCAGTACCAAAGGGAACCTCCAAGACAGACTGAGAGAGATTTTTTCACAAAAGCACGGAGTGAAAGGACAAGGGCAAACGGCATTAAGCTGAAGAAGGGCAGGTTTACATTAGACATGAGGAAGAAATTCTTCACTCTGAGGGTGGTGAGGCCCTGGCACAGGGTGCCCAGAGAAGCTGCAAATGTCCCTTCCCTGGAAGTGTCCAAGGCCATGCTGGATGGAGCTCTGAGAAACTTGGTCTGGTGGAAGGTGTCCCTGCCCACAGCAGGAGGGGAGCGTGGAACGAGATGATCTTTAAGGTCCTTTCCAAGCAAAACTATTCCACGATTATAAATATAAACCATCAAAGCTCACTCCCCTCACCAGACTAGCTTCTCAGGGGGATTACTTGAATCTCTCTAAATATGTTAAGGTTTACATCATCTAATTGCAAAAGGCGTTGTATAAGCATTAGAGTCAAGTTATGACATTCCTACAAGAGAATGAAGAGTTGATCCAATCAACAGCAAAGTTAAAAAAATAAAAAAAGAAGTAATGCAATTGAAATGCACCTATTTTTAAATATATCTGTTCCCTACTTACCAACTGGAGACACTGACCCACAAAGGGGGAATTGAAAACCTTGCTCACCCCCTCTTGTTTCTCAATAAGAAACCCCTCATGTAACATAGTTGTTTGCTTAATACAACTTGTTATTGTAAAAGCTCAGGAGGCCAGAAGGTCCCTGCTGTGCCTGCCTTCATGTTCGACTAACCAGTCTGCATCATGTCATTCTCCACAGTGTTGGGCAAAAATGCATCACTTTAATTAAATTAAAATAGAAACTATGTGAGCTTTTGAGCCTTGCTATTCAGTTAATTTTAAGGGAATATCTGAAGGGATAGTGTTACAGATCACATGCAAGACTCTCTGCTGATGGACCTGGAAAAACTGGACTTGAAACTGGAGCAAGTAATTCAAAGCATATGTTGGAAGTTAAGTCATAACACACACCAAAAAAAAAATCAACCTATAAAACACTTTAACTAAATGTATTTTGAACTCTCAAGAATGATTACTTAAAGTATGGGACACATTCAGAATACTAAACAAAATAGCTTATAGAAGCCCATACAGATGTGTAAGCTCTCCCCAGACATAAACACACAGCATCGATCTGTGATCTCTGCAGGTGTTTTCAGTACCTGAACAAGTACCTGGGACAAAGTTCATGGTTCCATGATTTGGGCAGCTGGGGTAGCCCTTCTGTCACAAATGTCAGATGAAGCTGAAGAAAAGACTGAGCTGGAGAAAACTATCATACTAGGGCCTGCCAGTGATCCAAGGTAAAACAGCTCCTCAAAAGACATTTAGACTTTCTGTAACTACAAAAAGGATGGAAACCCCAGAAACTCCAAAGCACCATCAGCAGATAATCCCAGGACAGAACGGCTATCCAAAATAACACTGGAATACATAATTTATTCTTTTACCATTCACAGCTGTGTAATAAATCAATACATAAAGGTTGTAAGTAGCTTCTAAATTAACCTATTTGTTTCATTTGGATGTTCAACAAGAAGCTTTACTGAAAAGCCCTTTTGCCAAAAAAGCTTCAGCTCCTGGCATTCTCTATTATTTGTACTTCATTATCAAACTCAGATAACTGGGATTTATGCTTTATTAGTAAATACTAGTATTGTCTGGTTCTGAAATTTGGCTCTGGTGACACACCATGGAATACTTCATTAGAGGAAATAAATAATGACCACAAGATGACCTTGTAAGATATTTTGCTATGGACAGAATTAAATTTAAACGCATGAGAAGGGAAAGAGAGGCAGAAGAAAAAAGGCTCAAGGATGCTGTCTTGTTTTTATAGGCTACTTCTTTAGTTCAATTAAAATAAGGTGTGTCAGGCAAAACATGATTATAAGTTTTAATTCTCTTTTTGCAGATTCAAGACACAAATCACATACAGAAGTTTCCACACTAGGAAAACAGAAAGAGGAATGCTCGATGACGTAAGTTCACATGCCAGGGACTGCAATAAAACAGATCAAACTGCAGAACACTGCCCGTGGGCCATGCTCCCACTCTGGCTATGTGCTGCCACAGAAGGAGGGAAGCTCTTCCCTCCACGCAGGGTTATCAGTGAGGAGCAGTGGGAGCTGTGGTCTCAGCAAGCTAGGGGAAGGCCAGGGAAGGATCAAAGACCAAGAGTTTTGCTTTTGCTGCCACAGAGCTGAGCCTCAGCTAAGGATGGAGAGATGACAGCAGCAGGGGATAAATCAATAATGGGTGGAATACAACTACACACACGGCATCCCTCTCCTCCCCGTGCCTCCCTAGGCTGCTACTACAACTCAGCACAAATAATAAAATATTTCAGTGCCTTGCACTGACTTCATTGAAACACCACAACATTCAAGTGGGACTGAAGGAAAAACTCCTGCTCCACAGGGCAGATGTTAAGGCTGAATCCTCCCAGCAGCTGTTGCCATTAAAGCACTGACACACCTGAGAGGGTTGCAACTTTGCCAGTGCCAAAACTCTCCAAGAGGCACACTTTGACTGTTTTATTGCCAATGTGTTAACCAAAGAAGTTGTTCAGGTATTTGTAAACCAGCAGTATTTTTGAAAGGGGGGGGAAAACCCCACTAACTCCATATATCTCATCATGTTTAGCAAAAGAGAGCAGATTGAACAAATACTGAACATTAAAGAACTACCCACCAGCCCTGAAACCCAGCAAATGAAAGTGATCCAGTCCAACATCTGTGATAACAGCGCCAAGTGTGCAGCAGTTTCTGAGTGGGAAACTCAAGGTGAAGACTGACTAGAAATAGCAACCACAAAACCCACTTGCACGTGCATGCCCAAACACCTGAAAATTCACCCTAAAAGCATTCCCTAATGTTAATCAGGTGTCATAAATTTGTCTCGAGGGTACTAGGCTAAAGCTGTTTCCTTGTTTCAGTAAAAGAATGTACTGACCTCTTTAAAACAGCATTATAATTACCAAAGTAATTTTTAAAAAATGCAATTTATTATCACTGGTTTTCCTTCCAGTACTATCCACCCAAATGGAATGTGTCAGCAGCAAGGAGACCACTGGGCCACAGTGTTTGTGTAGGAGTTGCTTTTGAACTGTTTTATACATAGTTGGCTTCTCCCAACATTTGGGATTTTTTTTTTCTCCCCCAGAAACAGTCCTAGAGACCAAAGGAAAACAAAATTCTCTTGGAATGTTCGAGAGATTAAATGTACTATACATTTAAAATATGATCATTTGAAAGTACTGATTTTTTTGAGAGCAGATGGTGTTTTTCTTATTTCTTTGTTACTGTCTACTGTGTCAAAAGCCAGGAATGGCACCCTAGGATGCCCTATAGTCAAAGGTTCCTTGTTTCCGGCAATAATTCATTTATTTGCAAACAGAATGGAGATGGAAGAAGCAGGACATTCATTTCCTCCATCCTGCATGTAAAAAAACCTGCCGGCTGAACAGATTAAAGCTGAAAATCCACAAATTTCTATGCTTGGCACTGCCCAAGTTCTAAGGCCATCTCTGGCTGGCACTGAGACCTTCCTGCTATGAGAACAGACAGTCCACAAAAATGTGGGCAGATCTTTTCCTTTGTAACAACAGCACAGCAATGGGCTGGTGTGGATGGAAAGTCTCACATCTGAAATATCCTCTTCACTCTCCGCAATGCCAGTGGGACCACATAGCTTCACTGAAAAACAGGTATCACATGATGATTTGGTAGTTGTCAACAATGAGGCAAATCTCTTTCCAGATTTCACACTTAAAAAGATGCCTTGCCAAAATGGTTTTTTTGTACAGTAAAAATGGACTGGAACCTGAAATATTCTGTTCACATCACTCACTCATATATATTCTATACATGGCAGTATGTTTTGAGAATTGTTCCCTTTTTTTCAGGGCAACCACAGTGCTGAGGCATCTATTTTCTAGAATCTCTGTTACCTTCCACTGCAGGTACAATAATCCTGACACAGCTGTCTCCAGCCTCCACCCTTCCAAGGAATAAAGTGGGGGCTGTGTGGGTATGTGTGGGTGGGTGGAAAATCCCATAAAATATTGAGCCAAGTCTTGGACAGTTCTGCAGAGACATAAAAGAATTCAGGACATATCATGTCTATGGAAACTTTCTCTCCTCCCCATCCCACCCGCTTTGCTGTGTGTTGTTTACTGGGCGCCTGCCTGTCTTCACTCCACAGGTGGTGATTCTTTGTGGGCATTTAGTGAAAGCAGCTGATGAGGAACCTCTGTTTTATCCTGGGATAAAATGCACAAGTAGCTATTAACTCTCTGTAAACAAAATATTATATAACTCATTCCCTACCTGCCCAGAGGCAACAATCTTACTAGGTCAGTCATCCTGTACTAAGATGTTAAAATCAAAAATACTGGGATCTGGTTTTAATTCTCTGTTCTCCAGCTTCCTAATCTGCTGGGCTGGGCACGTTTCAGAGACAGATGGTTCTTTAGGGTTCATGTACTTAAAAGAGCTCACAGACAGAAGTAAAAAAAAAATAATAATAATAAAGAAATCAAGTGCTGTCAGTTGAAACAGCCCTTCACACGCAGAGTACCTCTCGGATGCATAAACCTCTGATAAATGTGCTCTTCAGAACCAAAGGCTACAGAACAAAGTCCCAAAGGAGCTCTATGACAGCTTCTTGTTTAGTCAACTGTCTCAGCAAGAACACACTTCCCTGAAAAAAGGGATTTTTTATTTCTTTTCATTTTTTTCCAAGGAGTGTTAAGAGCTCTGAGTAGAAAAGCATCAATCTTTGACAAGAATCTTAATGTCTACAAAAGACAGAGGGAAGACAGACCTTCTGACAATATATTTTTGGTATAGAACTTTTGGCACAAATACCTACAATTGACTTTTTTACCTTTTTTTAAAAAATAAATAGGCTGATCCAATTTTTAAGCGGATGTGAAGAAACTAATACGATGGTTTGCCAATATAGTGCAGAACTCATACATTATTTTGATAATATATTACTTTTCCATTCAACGTGAGTTTTACTATTACCGATGATGATATTTAAGGCAGGACAGAATTGTATTTGCCAGGGCTGTGTTTCTTGTCATGCCTCAACTCAGTCTTTGAATATCTTTGGAGAATTTTCTATGTGAAGCCAAATAGGAGTCTCATCCAGATCTTCTCTCTATCAGTTGGAGCTCTAAATAATTCATGGAAAGTCAGAGTTCAAAACACATTTGCATTCACTTGGCTGGTAGTCAATATGAGAACTACCCCCTTTCTTTTAAGAAAGACCATGCAGAAATCAGAGCTGGAAAACAGGCATGGCAGTATGAGGCAGCTTGCAGCACAAAAAGTCCTGCTCTGGTTTTTGGGAAGAGTTATCTATTGTGGAGAAAAGTTATCCATAAATCTTCCCTTTCTCATGGTTATTTACCATCTGTTCAGTGCTGTGGAATGCCTTGCTCTGCGTCTCCACTGGTGAGCCACTGGTCTCTGGCACTGTGCTCTTTTGAGCTGAACACTAATTTTCTCATTTTTACAGTTTGACTCTTATCTACAACATCTGGATTTTGAGGCTGTCTACAAACTGCTTGGTAACAAGGGTTTGCAGCTGGACAGAAAATTTCATATGCTGAAATCATCACTGCAAGACAACATGCTAATAAGGTTCTGTCAGACAGGTTCCCCAGTCCAAATCTCTGCTTGTATAACATGGAGTGATGCTTCCATAATATACACGAACCACAGAAAATTGTCACACTGTGCTCTTTTCTTCTCAAAGGACACCTATCAGCTCAACTTTTGCTGTGGTCAGTCATCATTTCCATCATAAAGTTCTACTTTGTCGCACTTATAAAATATGGCAATAAAAGATCACGCCAAGCCAAAACTTGGCATACAAGCTCTGTCCAGAAGTAACCTCAACTAATCTTTTTCAGCTAGCAAGTGAAGTGACTTAGTCATTTTTAAATCACTTGAAAATGAAAGCTGTAGAGGTTCTGGTTCTCATCATTTTCCTGCAGTCTCTGCTCTGCACTTTCAGCTGAAACAGTTTGCAAGGACTCCTGGGGAACTCGGCTGTCCTGAGGAGCCTTTGTGTCATAGGTGGGATTACAAATGGCTCCCTGCCTCGCTAAGCACAGAGGGTAAGGCTGAAGAGAGATGTGATAGCTGGATTTCTATGTGCTGTGCTGCCTGCGGCTCAGAATTGAAGATAACAAACCTGGATGTTTCCCATTTGCAGCACTGGAGATGCTGGGTGCACGAACAGGGATCTTACAGCCCTGACAGGCACATCTCAGACACATCATGGAACCACCGTGAGTATTTCCAGGCAAGCATACAGAGGTATCTGTATCCAGCACTCTACTCCTTCATGAACTACTCATGGAGAATTAGATTTGTAGAAATCAGTCTTGCGAAGTGCTCTGGAACGCTGTACTTTAACAGAAGGACAGTCTACTACAATACTTGTTCAGTCATCTTTTTGAAAGTTAATGTAGCAGAGGAACTCTTCAAAAGTGGTTTTTCTCTGTGCTTAAATCTAAGTTTTGTCTGTTCCCTGCACCATTAGAGATTTGCTGTCTGCAGCTGAGAGGCTTTCCCTTGCACTAGGACTGAGCCTGTGCCTGAACCCAACACCCGCCAAGTTCCACCAGTGCACCCTAAGAGCACAGAGATCTTTGCTAACGTATCCTCCTGTGGGATCTGATCTTCATCCACATTTGAAGTGATTTACTTTGACATCTGCATATTTTCAAGAACAAAGAGGGAAAATGAATTATCACTCTGACTATCTGCCCCATTCTGATTAATCATGCACATGACGCACATAAAGACTTCTTGGGAGCTCAATTTGTTGCCATCATCCCAGCTCAGCTGCTCTTTTCTAGATCATTTCAAATCATTCACACACTTCACAGTTCAGCTTTCCTGTGGCTACAGTGTGTTAGCAATTAATGCACAATAAACAAGCAGACAATTGTTCCATTTCCAGGGAATAAAATCTCCAAGGACACAAAATGAAACTATCCAACCTTCCCCATATCCTAAGATTTCAAAGAAGAACAAGCAATTAACTTCCCGAACACATCATGTGGTTGAGGCCATAGTTACACAGGAATTTCAATCTGACATACATTTTACAGCTCCTGAAGTCCTGTCTCCTCCTAACTATCCACTTCCTGCTTCTCCCTGGCGTTAGTACTTAGAAAAGTTCAACAAATCCCATGATAAGGTGGGCCAAAGAATTGTCTCTACCAAAACCAAGGGGTTTTAGCTTAGTTTAGCTTTCAGCTGGGTCAGCCCCTTATTGTGACTCATATGTAGTACCACAGAAATGCCAAAGGAGGAGAGGGTGAAATGAGGTGAGGATTGCATAAGCTGTGCGACTGCCAAGGAAATGCTCATGTGAGCACAGTCCCAGTCCCAGTCTTATTCCTGGGGGCAGAAATGTGAGCGGGAGCCTGCTTCCTCTGGCTTGTTCTCTGTCCCTCCCCTTTGGCAGTGGCAGCCTCCCAAGTTCTCAGGGTCTGGGAGCAGCATCTCTGGGTAGCAGGACTGCTAAGAGGTGCTGGGAAAATCCCCGCAACACAGCACTAATGATCAGCACTTGTAGCAAGACAAATACAACCCAAGGACACTGCTCCTATCTGCTGCAAGGCAAGCGAAGTTTCTCCTTCATCAAAATGCTGTCACTGATGCCACAGTTCACGGGCTGAAGGGGGAGGTTATAGCATTGAGAAAATGGACACTGAGAAAATGAGGAAGAGAGCAAAATTAAAAATCATAGCATACTGTTACCTTTTCATTTGAAAATCTCTTCCCTAAGCAGATCCTGTGCTCAACAGCCAGAGGTCACTAAAAGATGAGGATGCTCCTGATGCCTGAAGTGAACTTCACTTTGAGCAAAGGAAATTTCAAATGCAGCTGACTGGTTTGTGGTTTCCATCACTTTCAAGCTCTACATTGCCCTTTGTTCTGCATGAAACATGCCTTTGGAAAGCCAAGGAAAACTTGGTTTAATAAACATCAAATTAGAGGAAATGCATTTGCCTCCTTGACGTCTTTTAAAATGCCCCTAAGGCACACATTATTTCAGGTCACTGCAGTATTTCATTTAGTATCTGTTACAAAGCTGCTACTCTCAATATGGCCTGTGTTACAGCAAGGGAAGTGTAACTGGCTGAATGGACTCTAGAGAAAGATATCTCAAAGGAGCAAGAGTGATGGTGCTGAAGTCCTGCTGCAAGCTGCTTATAAACAAACTGAGGCTGGATTGACAGTCCTTACAGAAGATTGTTTCTGTTATTTAATGGTACTTTACGGAGTCAAGGGAATACAAATTAAAAACAATAAATCCAGAGCTTTCTGGTTATCTGTATGCTCCACAGACTGACAGAACTATTAGCATACTAAATAAATACCTTACCAGCCACACCTTTAAAACGAAACTACTGAAACAGCCGAGCAGGCAACCCTGCTTTCCTCACACTGGGAAAAGGTTCAGCTGCCCATGTACACCAGATTTACAGGCTTTCTGTGTCAATCTGACAACTCCAAAAGACTCAGGCAGGGAAAAGATTTAGCTCTATAAATACTATTGAACTTCTCTTTCCACTGGCTACAGATCAATTCAGTGCAGAGGAAAAGCCCATAGCTAAGGCTGGAAAAAATATGGAGTTGGGTTTTCAGAAGTGCTCTGCATTTGTCTAGTCCAGCTCTAGTCTGAGCAGGCTAAGTCCCATAACTGAACACTTTTGGAAGTCAAAACACGACTGTTCACTGAGGCTCTGGAGTAATTGCTTCTTGGAGCAAGATGGTTCGTAAATTAAAATACAGGCTACATAATAAAAACAGAGGTTGTGCTCTTTTGCAAGTCTCGTGGTATGAAACTCAGCTGTTTTGCCCTGCACAGGTTCCCCTAACTGCTCACTTGGTTTCTATCCATCTGGATTTTCACCACAGAATTTTGCTATGAGCTTCCAATTTGAATACATGAAAGCTCTGCCAAAACCACATCACATTCAAACCACAGGAAATCATGAATTTGGCACTGTTTTGACATGGAAGCTGTAAACAGTGTGCAGGTTCACTCAGAACTGGATCACTGTCCTTTGAGTTATGAAACACAACAAAACTTCCAGCAAACCAGGTCAGAATTCTAAACTACTAAAGCAAAGAGAAATTACGTGACTTTTGCAAGGATCAGGATTTTGTTGAATATCATCCCCTAGATTTTTTCCTTTAGCTCTAAACATAATATGGGAAGAATAAGAAGAGGAGTTTCCTTCTTTCCAAGATTTAGTTACAATAGGATTTAGCTGATTCTCATAACTCTAACATACACATATCCTATTAAAGACAAGGTAGTTTCCTATTGGCAGCTTTGGCCATGAATAACTGCAAAAGCCAGAGTTGTAGAGGAGATACAAATATAGTTTAGTTTTACATGCAACACGATAGGTAATTGACTTACAGGTAACTTACACTACAGCACAGGAGCCTCATGATTAAAATCCAGTACATTTTCAATTGCCAAACACTGGATTTTTTCCCCTCAAGATTCTGATTAGCAAACCACAAGGAACTTGTATGAAAACAGAAAAGTCTACAGTATGATTTTTTACTTCAAATTAAACACTGCCCTAAAGAAAGACATACTCGTAAAGAAGTCACAAGTTCATGGAGGATGAAATGAAAACAACCTAGATTTCCAGACCAAGCCTGAGAACAATCCAGATTCCAAACCAGAGTTTGAATGCAGAGCTACATGAAGGTGGTTTGACTGAATTTAAACAAACGGGAAGCAGAATGTAGTCACTCAAAAGAAGATTTATATTGCTGCACTGCCTGCAAGAAAACACTGTTTAATCTTGCTGAATTTCATTTTAACCAGATTTTTGAACCAGGCATTCTGAATGTCAGGAAAAGCTCTGCAGGGATCCTGAACACACAGAACCACACATCAGACATATCTGACCTGTCATAGAGTTTTCAGATGTACACAGTTGCTCCCGCAGCTTTTCCACATCATCTGGATGGACCTGTTCATACAAAGTGCTGCCAAACCATTCAGACTGAGGCTGGTTTAGCACAGGAGTCACAGAATCTGATACGTAGATCACTCTTCCCGTCTCAGCTGCAACTACAAACAGGAACCCATCCGCAGCCTCCAGGATAAGATGTTTCAGTTCCTTCCAACAAAGAAAGGATTTTATTAGAATGCCAGCAAGAAAAGGGAATTAAATATAACATCTGTCACTGTCAGAGAATGTTGTTTTCTTGTGATCTTAGTAGGTGATCTAAACCTAGACAGAAATTTTCACTGATGTAACAATACAACCAAACTTGCAGCAAGGCATAAATTGCCCATCGCAATAACAAACAACATTTTGTTTTCCGTTATTGCCTTTCATCTGGTGATCTCAATGCACTTTAGGAAAATAAACAACTAATACTCACTGCATATTCTGTGATAGGCATCTAACATTAAAAAATAAAAAGATATTTCAGAGTACAAACAGAGGAAATGAAATCTCTAACTCATGGCAAACTCATCCCTTAATTAAACGCGCTGAATAATTTAATTGGAAGGAAACCAGTAAGACTTTCTAGTTTGGTTCCCCCTGGCCCTGCTCAGGATGAGTTCTGTTTGTAAATTAAACAGTTACTGGATAAAAGGCAGAAAGTGTAATGGGAACAAGGAAAGAATCCCCAGCCTCTTCTTCCATTAAGGGGCCTGAGCCACTACACAAGAAGGTTCTATAGCTTCTTCCTTTCTTTTTCCAGCCTGTGAGCATGAAGCCCCAGCGATCCAAAGGGTCGGAAGCACCCCTGTCTTTGGCCTTTTCTTTACATGGTCCCCTGCTCCTCATCCTGAGTGATTCTAACCTGAGACACCCTCACATCCACCAGAGATGCAGCACCCAGGGCCCCAACCATACCTGGGGACTGGAAGGGGAGCTGCAGGCCTTGAAAACCAAGTACTTCTGTCCCTCACTTTCAGACACTGGTTTTACACACCCAGACCTTGAAATGCACATGCCAGCAGCATCACCCAGAAATACTACCTTTGAAAACTTCTCAAGGAAACGGACAACAGCTATCACTCCAATTCCTGGAAAACAAGCTTGAACAGCCTTTGGTGGCTCCAGTGACCACCAGAGCTTGTTAAGATAGTGCACCTGGAACTCAAACACACAGCTCTGGACAACCTGAGTGCCAGGGGAGACAGCTCAGCAGGGCTAGTGTGCAAGTGGTAAAAATTAGCTGATAAAGTGAGGATAAAAATCTGGCTAATCTACTAAGAAATTGATAACTCATCTCAAGAAACACTCAACAGACTGTCAACTTCTGTTGCTTTGTTATAAAGAACACTGATCCTGAACCACTGACTAAACAAAAAACTTCACAGAACAGCTGGTCACACTACACTGATGATAATATGACCAGTTTTGCACACATTATTCAAAAAGACGAGAACAAACTGTAATTCTGCAAGATTTAAAAAAGACCCCAAAGAAATTGCAATGAGAAGTGACTAGGGTGTGCCTCCAGTGGAATGGCATAGTCCCTCCAGAAAGACACTTCAGGAGAGCTGGAATAAGCAGTCGTGAGCACTGAGAGGTCAGCAGCAGCTGCTGTTTATCTGAGAGAAAGAAGTAGTGCCTCCAGCCATAACTTCCATGTGTAAGTGCTTAAACTGCCTCAGACCACAAAAATGAACATTACGCCCATAGGACTTCAAAAACAATGGAGGTGGTAGGAATTTTCAATGCACTCAGTTCAACACAGTTTTCCTTCAAGCACTGGGTGCATCTTCCTTCTTCCACCAAAAATGTAACCAAGGAAGTACCTCAGTCAGTACAGATGGGATCCATCTCTGCCCAGTTCAACTGCTGGGAACTCCAGCATAAAGACTAAACAATGTTTTTAACCTTCCTCTAATCCCCAGAGGGAGAGGCAGGTCTTTCCAGACTAATTTTTACTTATTTTAGAGAATCTTTGCTAGGGTGGGAAGAACCCAGATCTGGAGGTGAAAATTCCTTTCTGCAAGGCAGCGAGTGACTTGTTCTTCAGGTGGACAGACCTCAATGATAGGAATGCCAATTTGCTTCTCCAAAAAGAAAGATCTGCCACAGTGTTAAGATCAAGTCCAAACAGTCACAAAAAGGCATGTATTCACACCTTGGATATGGTACCAACTGCTACACAACAGTGAAGGATCAAGCTGAGGCTCTACTCCTCTCAGCATTTCCTCACACCTTTTAAGACCAAAAAAACCACAGAAAAGCCAACATTTTTGTAAATTCTACCTGTTCGGTAAGAAAGGAAGGCTTGTAAGCTCCATCAGTAGATTTGTTTCCAGTGCCCCTCATGGATTTCATGTGGGAAACAGCCATCCGAAGAATGGTCAGCTTGTCAGGCTTCCGAGCCAAGGCGCTGCACGTGGGCACCATGTCCGACAGCTCGGTGATGTACTGCGTCATCTTATTCCTCCTGCGCCTCTCGATCTCACTGTGATTCTCCCTGGTATTTAAAGAAACACCAAAGCAACAGAGAAGAGGCATGAGTGGCGTAAGAATCTGAATTGGAGGTAATGAATCATAAAACTTTGCACTTACTTTGCTGTTTGCACCCCAGGAGAGCAAAGTGCTTTACAAAGCCAACCACTATTATCCCCCTCAGTTTACAGACAGAAAAACCAGGCCACAGACAGATAAATATGATTTTCCCATAGCTGTGAAAAGAACCTGTACTTCTACTTATTGGCTTGTGGCCTTAATCTTTTAACCAGTTTAATCTCCTTTGGTTTAAGGACAAAAATGAAGTAGAAATATGTGAGGAACTGACATCTGCCAGCTCCAGTCCAATTCCCGAACTTGCTGTGATGCATCTCCCAGCTGCTTATAAAAGGTGTCCTTTAGAGGAAACCTCTCACTAGCAGCTGGATCAGGTCAGGAAAGAAGCGTCAGTACTGACTTACGAAAAAGAAACCCCACTCAGTGACAACACAGATCTCAAACAATGCTGCTCAGAACACCCCACCTCCCTGCAAGGAGTCACTACATGCCTGTGGGATCAGACTGCAGCACTTGGACCATATATGGTATAACAGTACATACCAGAAAAAAAAAAAAATCCCAATAAATAAATAAAATGAGTACGAAAGACAGCAAGTAAACATCTGGCTTGTCAGACATAGACCAGAATTTACGTTCAGGGATAATTTAGCACAGCAGGGAAGCAACAATGACAGTACTTGATGCTGCCCCAACTTGGGCTGGGCTGGAATGTTCTCATCCTTTAGAGGAATCATATGGCTGAGGTGGTGAGTCAAATTTGAGAAATCGCAAAATGGACACCCACCAGAATCTTTCACAAATAAAGATCTCAGAGTTCAGTTTTCCCATTCTGGAAATCACGCTGTTTGATCAGCATTAAGGAATCACACCAATATATACATCAAAAATGGTCCAAACAGACCTAGAATGCTTCAGTGCCCAGCACTTATTCTTCTCATACTGTACCTGTCAGGTGGCAGCTAAATACAAGTACACGACAGGTAGATGATGCTTCAGTTGTCAAAGCAGCATCTTCCACTGATTTCAATGAGCTGTGCATGGCATTTTCTTGTGGGATCGCTGGCTGATCCAACAAGATGTGAGAGGTGATCACTTGGAGAGTCCACCAGCATTGACTGATGTGATAACACAACATTAAAAGAAACTGCAACATTCTTTGGAGCTGACTGCTACAAAGACTGACCATGAAAGCAGAAGCTAGGCTTGGCACACTCTTGGGCTACTTTTAGGAATGAAGCCTTTTCTTAAAATGCAGGGAAGAATTGTGTGGTGCTTCCTGAAATAGAGGAATGCAGGGCTTGCCCTGCTTTGGGTATCCTGCCCCTGCACACACAGATGTGACATGCACGAGACACTGTCTGCAGAAACACCACTGATCAGGGCTACGTGCAGTTATTATTCCTTATGCTTATGGTGTGAAATGCAGGAAATTCAGCTGTGACAGCCCATGGCTGCTCAGTAAATTACAGCCAAGCCTGGCCTGAGGTCACTCCTGTAAATAGTGAACCTTTCACTCCACCTGGCTGAGGAACAGCCTCTGCGTGGGTCTGCAGAGATGCAGGAGGGAACAGTGCCTGTGGGAGTTGGATCCTATACACACCAAGCAGAACAGCTTGTGTGACAGTGCACATGTACACAGAGCACACACGTGTACATGTCAGCTTGGACATGCAGGTAAATGTGGACACAGGGAAGAAAAAAGCATTTTTACATGATGAAAGCTTGCTCTAAGTTCAGCGTTTTCACAGAAGCGGTGATTAAGAAAAAAGAGAGAGAGACAAAGAACAGACATATTCAACACATATTTTACATTTATAAATACATATTACATTGTCTACTGCTCAAGTATTTTAGTATTTCTGGACACTGAAAACAACCATTATAGAGAGTAAAGAAAGAGACTGTAAAACTTCCTGAGAGAAAAAGAGTATCCCAACAGTCAATTTCAGTTACGATCTTAAAAGCTAGAAAGTAATAGCATGTTAATCTACTCTGAAAATGTTCAAGCAGACAACACCCCAAAAGTTTTCTGAAACTGCTTCAAATTTAAACCCTTAAAAGAGGGGATGTGCTTCACTTCCAAAGTGTGTGTCCTAGGAACTCAGGCATTCATAAACTTGTACAGAATGATGTCCTAATTCTGTCATTTCTAACTTTGTTTTTATATGGAAATTACATCGGGACATTAAATTCTGGGATACTGGGGAGCTGATCCAAAACCACTTAGAGTTTGTATTTCTGATTCCAAGCAGTTTTGGATCAGCCAAAAGATCAGTATGAATGGCAACATATGAAAGAAATATGGGGGCAAACCATATTTTACTTCCCCTTTTCCTACCTGTCCCTTCTGAGTCAGCAGTACTTTGATCTTCATCCCATCTAAAACAAAACAACGAACTCCCTAAGCTAAGGCACACGTACTGAGATTTTTTGGACACGAACATCCCCCTCTTTTCTCTCAGCAGAAGAGCTCTACAGGACACGCCTACCTTGCAAACTTTTCCTTATCACCAGTGATTTGATCACCATCATACCTAGAAACAAGAGATAGTACATCAGTCAACAAGAGTTATGCATTGTATGATAGCCAACACACAGCAGAAAGCAAAAAGGTTCACAACTGCAGACCATTACAAAGAACAGCAAGGAAAATGAGGGAATGAGAATGATACAGCAAAGAAAACAGAGTCTGACGAATACTTCCAAGCCATGCCGACTCAAAAGCTTCATTTGTATATTCAAAAAAACAGCAGACACATTTCAGTGGATTTATGCAAACACTTTGACATACACTGATTTCTTGGGAAACTTAACAAGCAGCACCAGTACAGAAAACACCAGTGAGCTTTTATCCACAGCAGCCCCTGCAATATTCATTGCTGTGCTGGAACTGAATGGGCTGTATCTGTTCCAGCTTGCAACCACAGCTCCCTCCATTCAGCAGAGGGCACTGATGGTCTACAGATAACACGGGAGGGCACAGACACGGCTGAAGTGCGATGCCTTATGTAAAGGAGCCTTCAGGAAAAGGTTCTGTAGGAACAGACATTGTACTGACTGTTGTGGAGGCTGGCAAAAGGCAGGCAGGCAGGTGAAACTGCTGGGTAAATAGAAGTGAAATTTAAACTGGCTTAATTCCCTAGAAGTAAACAAGTACCTCATTCCTAGGCAAAACAGCAGAAATTGGATGCCCAACCAGGTATGTGCTGTGTTTGAGCAGCACCTTTACGTAGGAAATGCAGACCAAAGGGATTTTTGCCCCATGGGACTAAAACTTCACTGTTTCTGAAGTACTGTCCCAAAGACAGGCAACAATATGAAGTTTCAGTAAAAAATTACATGCTGCCCCTCTTTCCCTTTCCTCAAAAACACGCTAATCATTTGAAATTAGATTTTGCTAGCATAGTTACAGAAAGACTCACTTGTTTGAAACAAAATTCCTTGTTCCAAAACAGAAAATTAATGTTTTGAAAAACACAATATTAAGGTAATGGTTTTTCTAAAAGTGAAAAGTGTAACTGCTCAAGAACAATTAAATGAGATTTTGTATTAGAATTACACCTTTCCAAAATGATGTCATTTATTACAACAGACAACCTATGAAGGTCCCATGTCTTAGCTAACAAAGTAATATAGTCTAAATAAGCATATTTTTCTCTTCTAACAAATCAATAATGAACTTTTTCTCTTTTCTGTCTCGAATGAATTAAAAATAGTTTTTTGACCAAGTTAAGCTAGGAATAAGTTGTGTGAGCAATCTGGAGAAGGGAACAACTAGAAGAGGATGTCTGAACATAGCCCTGGGTGTCTCTGCATGGTTTTTCTGTACTCTCTAAAAAGAGAACAATCTGGGGTCTATACAGCATTTAATATTTAAATACCAGATTTTGATCTGACACCTAAAGTCAACTGAGTCTAAGCACAGCACAGTGTACCTCTCCATTAAAAGCAATGGAAATACTGGCTCAACCCACCATCAAACTTTGAAAGGCTGAAACCAGAATGGGGAGAGACCAGCACACGTGTCCCAGTGTGCCCAGAAACCCTGATGCTTGTGCAGGCACAGATCAGGTCCCGTTACTCATGAATCTTGTTCTCTTAACATGTGTCTTCCAGGAAATACTAGGACTAAGCCCTCAAATCACCAGTTTTAACACCAGGGACTGCAGTAGTCTTTCTGTAAATGACGTCAACTAAACAGGAGTGCTGCTGGTCTTGTCCAGTAAATTATGATACGGTGGCACAGTGTCTCTTCAGCACTCTTCTCCTTCAGACTGAGCGGGATAACCTTGCTAAACCCTCCAGTGACAGCTGTGTTTCAACACGGCTACTGCTACAGAGCAGCAATTACAATTTGGATAATCAGCAGTTACCCACAGGCCTGAAAGTATCTACACCCCTCACTGCAGCTGCTTGGTTTCTAATGAAAAAATGCAAACAGTGTGACCGGAAAGAAAAAAGGGAAAGTGAAAAAATGGCAATGAAGCTTTACTGTTTATTTCTATCTTAGAATATTCCATGTTAATTAACTTCTTTTTTGTCAACTTCTACTGTTTGGTTACACCTAATGGTACATAATGTAAAGCTCAGTAACCTTAAAAAAACAATCCACCGCTAGGATCTGTCAAATTGTCTTAACAAGCAATTACCATCTGAAATAAATTAGAAATGAAATTTCATTTTCAGTGGCCGAAAGACAACTTCAGCAATGTCAAATAACCAAAGTTCATCTACAGCAGTTGAAATAAGAAGCTAAAAATCACAAATTTTCTTATTTGATATAGCTGCAGAGTGAAATTGTGACACTCATGCTGTCAGCTTTATAAGCCAATAACATAAGTCAGATTTCTGCGAGAATGCCAAATTTACAGAGGAAGCTGATAAAAAGAGTAACTAGTATTTGGGTCAAGTTGTGGGCAAGTTCTTAATCCATATTTATATTTATTTTAAAACATCAGTAGTGACACAGCCGTCTTTCCCCACTGAAAGAAGTCAGTGATGTGGCCAACTCTTTGTAAATGCTCACCTTGAAAATTTGCTGGGCCCCTCCCCATCTTCATCATCAAAGTCCATTCTGTAAAAGCAAGATTTGCAAATCAGCAATCAAGACGTTGGCAATGGTGGCACGAACATTCAAACCAAAGGTTCTCGATGTTGTTAGATTTGTGTATTTCTGGAGGTGTTAATGACTGAGGATTCCAGACTTGCTCATATTCCCCAGACCTAGGAGCAGCTCATTAGCTGATTTATGTCCCAGACCTTCTTAAGGCAGTGGAAGAGATGAGTTCCTCCTTGGGCCAAATCCCAGCTCGCCAGTTTGGCTCCTCCAGGGAGCCACAAAAAGCAGGAATCTCTTTCTTCATTTCTTACACAGAGAGACTGGGAAGATTATCTTCCTAATTTAGATATCTAAATTAGTTTCCTATACTAGGCAGTGTGATTGTCTCATTCTCATAGATATTATCACTACAACGTTATACAATAGTATAATTTACAAAGCATTTTAGACATTTTTATAGCCCTAAAAAGAGGTGGGTAAATATATATTCCCAATTATAAGGATGTAGCTCTGCCATTAAAGAAGACAATCAAGCTGATATACAACTATCATACACAATTTTTGTATTAGTACATTTAATTTAGTAAAAAATATATTAGTATGATACACAGACCTTGATCAATCACTTTTAATTTGTGGAGATAGAAAATCATAATTTTGCCTTGCAAACATTTTGTCAGATTTTTTTAACACTCTAAGCTTTATAACCTTTCAGTGTAATAAAACTTCATACAGCTACAGATTCCATGTCTCTAACATTATTCATATTAACAGGCATAAGTCTTATTAAAGGCAAAACGCCTTCAAAATGACAATGATATTTATCTTAGTATTAAAAGAATTCCTACCAATTACCAATTGAGATTTCTACATCCAGAGTGCGGGAACACAGACGCAAAAACACCCTCTAAAACCACATCAGCACAGAGAAGTAGGAGTGCCAGCCAGGCACTGCCTTCCTTCCTAAATTCTGAGAAGCAAACAGACTGGCCCATAAAAGATGGGTCTGAGTCACAGCAACCTCCATACAATTGGGATGAGGGCAACAAGTCAGCACAGGAATTGGACATGGCGTTAGAAAAGTTAAAATAATATTTTCCAGATGGCAACAGTGATTATTCATTTCTGGAGGAAGCTAAGAGAAAACCATTTTCCCCAAAGAGCTTTAAAAAAAGCTGGGTATTTAACTTGCTTAACTTTGATGCAATCATCATTTTCACTATAAATTACGTCTTTGCTCACCTAATTACCACCAAATCCGGTTCCAAGGTCTGTGACCCCTCAGCTGCCTTGTGCAGAACACCACTGTCCCCCAGTGGCCACTGCCCTCACCTCTGCCCAGGGCTGCAGCTAAGACAGGACCCAGCTGCTGCTGGCACCCCAAAATGTGACCTTCAGTGCTGGCACCAGGAGCCTGAATCCCCCTTGACCACACCCAGCACTCCCAGAAATTTAGTATTCACACACCATCGTCCAGCCCAGGGTCTCCTCTCACCTACCTGCTTCCTCCCCACATGTAACAATGTGCCTGCAGGTGACATTCCAGAACAAACTTCCCAGTTATTTTAATTGCAATGTTTCTACCTGCACTGAGAATACAAAGTCAGTATTACAGGAGAGCTGTTTGTTTGAAAGTGGAGGGCAGCACTCAAAAAAAGCATCACATCAGGCATGTCCTTACTTGGTTTCACTGGCAACTGAAACACAACTGAGAGAAACAGCCAATTTCAAACTGGGGGAAAGGGCTGCAGAAAAAATTACAGACCTGTGGGGGAAAGCCTTTTCTTCAGGGATTTTATGAGACCCTGCTTTACTCTTGGGCAGATTAATTTGTAACTCCTTTCCTTCCTCTCCAGTGCACTGAGATCTCGTGCCTCGGTGTATATGATTCTATGACTTTTTTAGCTTCCAGTCAAATACTCCAGCTGAGTGCTAAGGGACGGATTTTCCCCAAAAATCAAGTATTAGCTGTACTGCATTTTATCTAGTTTATTATTACTGGAATACAATGCAGGGAATTACAGAGATGATGACAGTTTAAGGCTTGATCCTGCTGCCTGCTCTGTACCCCCACCTCTGAAGGAGTAAGGGGTACTAACACACCTATTTATCTCGAAGGTTGGATACCAGTTTCTCACCTTGGGAGAGTCTTGATGGGTTAATAATCACAGGTAACACTTCCCACATGTACAGCGGGCTCATCACAGCAGAACCTGAGTGCATAGGGTGTAACATCAGTCTGCACCAGACTATATCTAAATACTGCTGTTGCTTTGTTAAACTACCCAACCCCTTTATTCCATATGCAAGCTTATTTAAAAAATAAAATTGAACATAAGGTTCATAAAAATACCAAGACTTTTAAAAAATGAAACAGCAAATGTAACTCTGTCCCATCTTTGTTAATAAACACATTTCCTGATTTCACTGGGCAAAATGAAAAAACCCGTCTGAAACACTAAAAAAAACCCCCTCAGGTATAAAGTCACTGATTCCAATGTCCTGCCTGATCCACCATCTACTTTACAGCCAGGCAGAGGGAAAGACAGTGAATCAGTTGTAACCTTTAGCAGAACACAGCAGAACACGTAAAATAATATTCCATCAACCTCCTCATACCCTGACAGATAAGATCTTCTGTTTAGATAGAATATACTGCACATTAGCAAAACACTAGAAGCAGCCTCCAAGAAGACAAATGACATCATTTCAGAAGATTCAGAAAGACTATCTTTTATCTTCATTTAAAATTCCCATTAAAAAGAGGCTTTAAAAAAGAGCTGCACTATGCTCTTTTGTTTTGAAGAGACAGCATAAATCTTGTTTTCCTCTTTCATACTGTTCACATCAATCGTGAAAAGGCCTGATGCATGAGGTACTTATTAAAATGTATTTTCCTTAAAAGATGTGCAGCTACCATAAATACAGTGATAAAAATGTTTTTTAGAATTCAATTATTCTCAATTAGAATATTTTCATTAAAAAACTCAACAAACCAAAATGCCTCCAACAAGGTAGACCTGCACAGGTTAAAAAACTGACATGCGAGAGGATTTCAACACTGCAACAAAATTAGTATGTAAAATTCCCAAGAAATGTCAAAAGACGCTTGCCATGACTACAGAGCATAGGAAGAGGGCAAGAAGGAATGATCAGGAGCAAATGCAGCTGAGAGGCAGATGGGGATCTGTACTACAGCCTTTTATTCAGCACAGTATTGGGGGGTAGAATGGCAGGATGAGGTCTCATTTCTCCAGATCTTGATGGTTCTGGTTCAGAGAAAAGGCAAGACTGTACAGTAAACCAAAACAAAACCAATGCAACTGAAACCAACCCACCAAAAAACCCCCAAGCCTCCCTGCCCAAGTCCAGATAGCCCAGGAAGGTTAAAGAGCTCCGTATCCTCTAATGCAGCAAAGCCTAAATTAAAACCACATTAAATAAAGAACGGAGGGTACATTAATCTAAGTTAGTCATTGACCACTGTAGTGCATTATCTTATGCTGTCACTTTTTTCTATGAATTAGTTGGTATAATTTATAGAAAGGAAAAATATTTTTCCAAGCTGTCAATGAAGCCAAATGCCGACACGGCAGAAACACCTTCTGGGTAGCCAATGAGTTTAAACTGATCTACATTCAAGTCCACACAGCAATTATTCTGCCAGCTTGCCTCAGCAATTACGAGAAAAGAAACAATTTTCAGAGATAACCAAAACTGGGAAAGCTGGCTGTGTACAGTAGCTCCAGTCCTTTATGTTTGATACAAAATATTCATTTCTAAAATGCCCAAGGACTGAGGTGTATGGAGATGTATCACCAGAACAGCAATGAAAGGACCAAGTGTTAGCTGCAACTTTGTTCAAAGAGAAGCTCGGAGGAATTAGACACAGGAGGCATTCTTTCCCTCAAGGTCTGAATACACACACACTGAACATAAAAAAAAGAAAAGCACTCAGTTCAGGCTTGGAGAAGGGCTATTAGTTCAGAGCTATGGTGCATAGATGAAATACCACCATCCGGGTATAAAAGTGAATCTATACTAATTTACTCACTGAATTTGCATGTTAAATACATTTAAAATAACTTGATTTTATGTTCCTCCCACCCTCCTCTCACTTCCCCTTCTCACAATTAGATGACAATGCTTAAAATGCAACAGTTAAAGCATTTCAATTAATATCAAGTCAGTATTTAATATAATCAGAATATTTCACAGTCAGCATCATCAACCCTTAGCAACAGTAAATTGCAAACTGATATTCAGAGCTGACATGGTTTATGATCAAAAAAGAGATCAAATATCCTGCAACTCAAGTACAAAACCTTATCTGTGTTAGGTAGCAATGAAAAGATGTTAATGCTTTGTCTTCTCTTTTGATTGCAAGTTTAAAAAGGCTTTTTTGTTGAGCAGCCTGAAAATAAAAATGTGATGGCTGTCAAAGGCAGATTTTAGGAGTTTCTCAAACCAATTTCATACAGTTAGCTCAGAATAAGAAGGGCACTCAGGGGGGAGATACTCAAACTGTTCTCTTCAAAGGAACACCCCTCAGAACAAGCACCCAGAGTGTACACGTCACACCAACTTAGCTCTGCATTTGAGGCAAGGTCAACCTTCTCCCTTGTTAATTCACTCCAAGATTGAGACTCCAGCACTGTTCCTCGAGCAGACACATAAAACTGGCCACGTACCTTGGTGAACAATCTTGCAAAGAATAATGTCTTCCTTAGGTGTTCGCCAGTGAAGATTTTACTCACATTATCGATAAGCCCTACCACTGTCTTATTTAGGGCTCAATAGAAGACTAATCAATCTCTTTTGAAGACACTCTCAGATCAAGTATCTCTGAGAAAGCATCACCCAAAGACCATTCTTATTTATGATCAACCTTTGATAAAAACAAGGGGGTTGTCAATACTAGAGAGTAGTTTCCTGCTCTTAAGCTCTTGCTACACTTGTCTTCTAACACAGAGAATTACTATGAGTTGCTACAGAGCAATCTGATGTGGAAAACTAACCCAACACCACATCAACCTCTGAAGCAAGATAAAACAAATTTTCTCCTTTAGCAGAGTCCCCAAGCTTGTGCAAGGGCTGAATCTGATTCAGGCCCTTCTCCCAGAAGAAGACTGTGCTGCACTCCCACTGAGACCCAGAATATCGTAGTCCACAACCTCTGAAGAGTGACTGTTCGTGCTATTTCTGTACCTGGAACTATAAAGAAAACATCTTTAACTAACAGGCCTCTGTTTAAAAGATTCCAAGTGTAACCTTCAGATGAAGTTGAGTAAGTCTGCATGTGCAATCTTGCTACCTTTATTCACATGATAAATCATTGTGAGATTAAAGAGATGTAGGCAATAGGCATTCATTGTATCCAGAAGAGCCGCAGGATCCAAACTCCTTTCTGGATGCTCTGCCAAACCTGAAAGTCTTTTGAAACAAGCAAAACAACGAGCCATACACTTATCAGCAAGTTTGATCTTGCAGGAAGAACAGACACATTGAAGAGAAAAACAAAACATCAGTGACTAATGTCATAATGCAGTTACATAAATAAAACATTACATAATAAATGTACACATATATACAGGTACATTTTGGATTTTGTAATACATGTAATTTCCAGTTCCAGACCTGAAAAAAGGAAAAAAAAGAGATGGCTTACCCAGAGCGACGCTTTCCTCCTCTGGAAGGCATGGATCCTGCCATCCTCACTTGTCCACTCGCCATTGGAGCCACTGGCAAGGCCACTGAGCCAGGAATATCTGATGCCATTTCTGTAAGGCAGAGGGAGGGAAAGAGGTGGGGGAAATCCTTTAATCAATTACCTTCAAGCAGAAAGCTCTGCTGATAACATTAGAGACAGGCCCTTCCCAAAATAAACAGAGAAAGCTTCCCTTTTTATTTCTAAGGAAAAGTAAAGCTCCCCTACTAAAACCCAGCAGATTCACAGATCCTTTACAAGAAGCCCAGTTGAGTCAATAGTCTTTACAGTGCCTGAGAGACAGAGAGAATTGCAGGTAGTACCTCTATAATTCCACTGACCTAATGGTTCTCATTTTAAGTCTCAAAGGGGCTGTCAGATGAAGGCAAACAACCTCCTTCAACAGTTAAAGTGCCTGTGCAGAAATGCAGAGCTGAATTCCCAAGACAAATGAAGCTGTGGATCATGGTATCAGGGTACCAGGAAAAACAGAAGTTCATAAACTCAGTTTGCCAGAGAGGCCAAGAGCTGAGAGCAGAGATGAATTATCAGGTGACACTGGTTTTTATTATTTATATTCTGGAGGCATTCAGAGGGCCAGACTGAACTCAGAAGAGCTCAAAGGCTTCCTGCACTTCTGTGTGGTGTCTTGCAGAGCAGAACTGAGCCCAAAATCCAGGCTGATATTCATCCCTCTGCCAGGGCTTGAGGTATAGCCACAGGTTAATGAGATCCTCAAACCTCAAAACTCTGACGTGAGAAACTGCAAAAGCTCACCTTATGCAATGGTTTTCAGACCGCTAATGGCAAGTACTTCTAAAGTCTATAAATAACAGTTCATTACACTTCAAAAAAGAAAGGTGGAATATAACATTTATACTCTTTTCTTCTATCCCATTATTAAGCATGGGATTAAGTATGTTTTTCCTCTGTATAACTCTTATAAACTATATGAGCAATTAAAACTTTTTTTAATGCACATATACTTTATTCACTCTGGAGGCAAAATCTACAGTCAAAACATTTAATTATCTTGAAAGAAAATGCATCTTCTTTCCAACTTCTTTAAAAAAAAAACAAAAAAACTTGGCAAGGTATCTGGAGCTACAGCTAAATATAATTACTAATGGAAAGCAAATCTGTTTTAAAAATCCTGCTATTTTTTCCCCAAAAGATAAGTATGAAATAACTTCAATTATGGAAACAGGAATCCATGCTCTTTCATTATGTCTGGAGAGCACTTCCATCTCTGCCACACTTTATATACATCCATTATGCAACATTATGCATTTCAAATAATAACATTTTATCTGTTCACTGATTTCATGTATTTCTTCCAGTACATTTAGTTTTATTAACTCCTTTTCAACTAAAAAGCAACAGAGAAATCCAATATTTTTAAACGAAGTCTGCAAGGCCAAACAATGAGACCTCTGCCTACATCCCCACACCACAGAAAATTCCACAGTGGCTAAAGCTGAAGCTATGTGGAAACACAACATTAATGCACATTAGCATATCTCCAGACAAATAAAAGCATGAGCATGCAAACAACTGGTAAATCACTATTTCCAGAATAAGTACCCTTAGCTGTATAATGCCCATAATTCACTCAGAACATTCAAATTCATCTTTCATGGATAGAACCAAAGGTCATTTTGAAATGCTCTGCTCACTCATTTATTAAAGCAGATGGTAAAAACCATAATAAATCTACCCGCAAAGTGTCCCCGTCACTCAGAAACACATTTCAGTATAGATCGTCAAGGAGATCAGATTTTTTTAAAGTAGTAAGTGTAATACAATTTTAGAACACCTCTGAGCAGCATTTTAAGAGAGTAAGAACACTACCGTATTTGTAACGCAATTTGAACCGAAATTCTTGTAACCTCATTTTCCTCAATCTAAACCAAAGATGATGAAAAACCAAGCCAAGGGTTGGATTCATCTCCTCTTAAAAGTCCAAAATTAATTATTTAAGGTAACTTTACAGCTCACCAAAAAAAAAAAAAAAAAAAAGAAACAAAGCCCACTTGACCTCCTTTATACATTCCATGCTTAGAAGTACATCCAAAACAGTTAGAGCAAACCTCTTTCTGTAGGGCCCTTGCTTTCCCCATGGACAAGTAAGGGAGATAGACAGTTTTTTGATCTTTGTCCAATATAGGTGGCTGTGGATAGGCAGAATGAGTTGTTTTTCTGCACTTACATTCAGCCTTCCATGTGTGGAGCTCTAAGAGGCAAGGGTAGCTAGCGAGTTTCAAGTAGGAAGGACAAACAGAAATTGTAATTTTTATAAGAGGGCGGAAAAGCATCAAAGGAATGGCCAAACCACAGGTCCAGTTATGTCAGAGTCCAAAAATATGTGAAAGAAAACATTTTACAACAAACAGATCACCTGTCTATCAGGGTATAAGCTAAAGAATTACTGTGTTGATATCCTGATGCTATAGAATGGCACATCAAAAACAGTGCAATTAACTTCTTACACAAATCAGCCTTCAGATACATCTTCACAGTCATGGGAGAATGAAACCAAATTCATTGTGCTGACTGCTCTAAAATGAGGTCTTCATAAATTTTCATTTCAAATAAATAAGCACAAGAAGAAAGAAAAAAATTGATCAAGGCATGCACTGACATTCATCAACGTGAAAGCTCGGGTAAGAGGGAGGAAAGGTTCTACCATGCAGCAGTGTGGTGAAGTTGTGACAGACCTGCACACGGATCAGTGTAAGACACCCAATTTACCCTTCCATTCCAGAGCTTCCCATGCGAGACACCACCCATTCCCTGGGTGCTGCTATTGCAGCTCTCGGGAGGTGCTCAAAGCTGGGCACACACTGCTGAGAAAAGCACTCAGCATTCCAGGATCTCTCTCCTGACACAACAGAATTAAGATTTCTGCAGATGGAGAAACCAAGAGGCATGGATCTGAACTGCTTCCCAAATTACTTTCGTCTCTACTCATTCATGAGAATATAAAAGAAGCCGCAGATCTTGATGATATTTTTACATTTATAAAATATGCCTGGTGAGAAAAGTAAAAATTTTGACATGTTATCTCAAAAACGAGGCCAACCTGGGAAGGCAGAGCCAAAAGCAAAATCTGATGGAACAATCAGCTGCTTCTCTGACTAAGCATCTGTGAAGTTACCTGTCTGTGTGTGCTCTGGAAAGAAAACAAGAGAGAAGATAAATGACATCCATACACTGGAGTTTCAGACAGAAATACTGTGGTAGAGAGATTTCCAGGGATCCTATCAGCATAAACAAAATGAAAAAGTAGCATGCATCAGACACAGACCAAAAGAAAAAAAATAACATAAAAGGTCTTAATAGTAGCCCACAATTGTGTATAGTTACATAAATTTAGGGCAGCCCCAGTTATTCTGTAGGAGCGCAGATTAGTATGGAAGCCCAGACCTGCAGAAGAAGGTGTCAATACAGATTGGTTACAGATATATTAAAAAAAAAAAAAAAAAAAAAAAAAAGACATGGCAGGTCAACAATCAAAGATGGTGTTTTCAGGCTTATCTAAACCCACGCCCAGATACATGTTAACACTGATGTTCGCAGAAGTGTTTCAGCAACAAGTGTTAGGAAACAAGCTGTTCTCTTTCTGAGACTGTTCAAAGAGTGGACTTCCCTTCTGCCAACAGAAATAAAATAAGTGTTGCTTACTTTACCCAAAATTACAACACGAACATAAGGGTATAATTCTCAGGAAGTAAAACAAGGTCAGGCTGAACATTCATGAAAATCATCTGTAACCATCAAAGCAGTGTTCTGAACAAATTTCTTTTTAATCTTGAAAAGGTGTTCCTTAGTGTCAAATTGAAATTACTTTTTTGCCGAAAAAGAGCATGCAGTGTTTAATTTGGAGGTTAGAGAGTTCCTAGAGATCTGCCAAAGAACACAGAAATGTTATTAGAACAAAACCCAGCACGGCACTCACAATCTTTAGTGAACATTTCTCTAGTTGGACAACATTTAACAGCTCTTGTCTTATCACTGTCATGTATGGGAGCAGGCCAGATCCTGCCACTAATACTGATGTTCATCTGGGGGATCCTTGAGGAGTCACATTAATCCAGGACGAATATCAGTGCCCAATGTAAAAGCAGAATTAGTCCCTTCATTTCTGTCCAGACTTAATTTCACTGCTGAACATCCCAAGCCTGGACATTACACTTTACTTCAGTGCCACATGTAGGTCAACCCCAAAATATTCACAGATTTTTCTGGAAATAAAGGACAATCTGCAAATGTACATTAAAAATACTGGGATAAAAAACAGGGATTTATTCTCCCAAAAAAATGCATGTTCATCTCAAGCTGTTATATAGATCTGTGAAAGAAATAGCTTCTGTGCACTTCACAAAGCAAAGCACAAAGAGCAAGCTAAATGCTGCACAAGGATACACATGAAAGTGCACGAGAACCCCAATCATGGCAGGAATTACTGAAAAGTGCAGCATGCCAGGATGAACCTGGACTTCTCTTTTTTTGGCAGGGAATTATTAAACCACAGCTCTTAAGCCCAAACTTTAAATCTCGAGCCCCACCCCAGATCCACCACCGCCTGAAATGCAGCTCTATCTTGTCTCTGGCACAAATCTGTGACTTGCTGAGGTGTCCCCAGAGAAGGGCAGCTCCTTGGCAAGGTATCCTCACAGGCAACATCACACAGCCCCCGAGATGGTGGCCCCTGCTCTGCTCCTCTCCACAAACCACAGCCGTGCATCCTGCTAGGAAGCTTTGAAACACAACCACATACTGTGCATGACAAGACTTTCTAAGTCCATCTTACCAAAGGTTCTATTAACCACACTATTTTCAGCCACTCCAGCAGCTGAGCTATACTCCCCTCACCTACACACAGCACGCACGGACAGGGCCAGGTTTAAACCCAAAGTCCACTGGAGAAATGCTTTTTCCGACTCCCAGAGACTCTGAATCCCTGACATTAGCTGAAAGGACCAGTTCCAGGTTTGCTATTCCATGTCAGGTACCACTGAGCATGCGCTCCACAGGGGTCTTTTATCCTTCAGCGTCTACTGTAATAAACAGGATTAAAGTCAGATACCAACATCTGACTAAACGAGAGGAAATTCTACTTTTATCAATACAAATGCGACAGATTTCCAGCCACTAATCCACAGAACGACTGAGATGTCAATCACCTCCAAGTAAATGTGGATCTAAGGCTAAACACAGAAATACAAACGTGCCCAATCCCATCAACAGTATTGTACACAGTGATTTCAAAACATTCTTTTAAAAATTCTAAGAAAGCAGATTTCAAAAACTTCTTTAGAAACTGTATTTTTCATTACCCTGAAGTCATATGGGAGTTAGATGCATCTCAGCTAAATGGTTTTGATTGCAGTCAATTGCAAAAGGGATTTTCTGCCTAGCACAGAGACATTTAAGAATAAACTATATCATAGCTCTTACTTTAGAATATGCCAACAAAAATACGAAGCCATCATGCAGTCAAAAATATTTCACAGAAACACTAATGCTAAAAATCTAGCTGTATATTTAGTAATTGCTTTTATGTGTTAACTACAGAGATTATAAAACAGAGCTCACTCCCAAAGAATATTAAAAAAAAAAAATTTTCATTGTTCCTGATAACTGTTAATACTGTTTTACTTGCATTCCGTTGCCAGACACTTTAAATAGACTCCACATCAAAAACATCTACTGTACAGAGAGGATATTCAGAAAAGCAAAAACATTCCTTTCCATGCTCTCGACAGAATTACGACTACAAATAAATCACAAAATATAAGAAATCCCACCTTTAAGGAAGACTCTTACAAAGACGCTATTTCTTTCCTGGGAACAAAACCTTCTTGGAGAGAAATTTTATCCGCATATAAGAAGAGTCAGAAACCTCTGGGAAGAAATGTAGCAGCATTGGTATTCTGCTCAGAAAATGTCATCACAGATCTGTTTACCTTAACTGTGGACCATGATTCAGCCGGTGACAACCGTCTTGCATACTGATCAATTTATTTGCAGCAAAATTACTAACATTTTCTACTTTAACCATTTAGGTTCTGGAAAGAGCTACTAAGAGAGGAAGGGCTTTTATGAATAATATAAAAATCCTAATTAACTAAAAACTTTCCCCTCCACCACAACGCCCTGTGCTTTGGGGTGTGTGCAGGGGCCCACCCCTCATCCTGAAGATAAATTAGGGCATATGGTGAGTAGTTTCTAGAGAAACGCTCTCTTTTCTAAAATGAAAATCAGAGCTTTATCCTCTGTCGGCATCACAGGTGAATGTTAAGCACACTTGAAAGGGGTGGGGGTGATGATGAGATTCAGCTACTCAGTTGAGGGGGCACTGCCTGCTCAGCAGGGACTGGGATCAAGCATCTCAGAGTGGCCTAACTGGTGCTCCAGAGGCCACATCATCACCTTGTCCCTGCCTCCTCTGATGTGACTCCGGGGGAGATGCCACAGTCGGTGACAAATGTAAGAGGTATTTACCATATGCCCCAGCAGCAGACTGCAAGAACAGGTTTTGAAGTCAAAGAGGTGAAATCCTCCACACTTGACTGTTGTGTTCACACAGCTCATCCCTGTGGGATGCCCTGGGATCTCACTACAATCCATACTTTTTTTTGCATGACCCATAGTTCAACACCACCACGATGTGCAAAAGAAGGTGGGATGCAGACACAGAACTGGAAGTAAACTGACAAAAGAGAGTTTTGGTCTGCTTTAGGGGAATTCTTGCTACAAGTGCTCAGCTTGAGGGACAACGTGAGACTGATCACTGCACAATAAGCAGCGAACACCAAAAACCAGGATCCTCTGAAGCATCCAAAACTAGACATGCAGAAACCATGGTACCAAAAACCCCATTGTGGAAACATCAATCTTATGATTTGTAAAGCAAAAAAATTATTTCATATATTACCACATGATTTTGAATGCTATTTTGACAGTACTTCTTATTTTTATTTCCAATTTTCATGTTAATCACCTTATTCATTCCAGGCATGTGGGTAATTCCATTCATCTTTATCTGCCTTGTGGTCAAGGCACAAAAAGGAGAGAGACATCAGGGCGTAAGGAAAGGATGCGGACCACATTCATAATTACTGCCTAAATGATCAGCACAACCCATACATGACTGAATAAACTCAGAATGCTCTTTAGCACAATCCAGAAGAAGACCTGGAGTCACACCTCTGCACCGACTGCAGAGAATGTTATAGACAAAAAACTAAGCTTGAAGCACAGACAGAAGATACATTTTTCTACTTAAAGCTAGGCTGGGAAGAAGGGAAAGGGTAGCTGCTTCTTCATTCCTCCCATCTTCCTGACAAATGGCATGGCACCTGTGCCCCTGCATTTTTCCCTGGCTATTTTCCCTTCTTATTCATAATTCCTTGTTATCTCCTCTTGACCGATTCAACCTCTGACTGAGCTGAACTATTTCTTGTACTCTGTTTAATAAGCCAATACATCCAACTGCTGACAACTCCTGCCAAACTATGACCATTTCCCTCAAAAGAGGTTGCTGAAACTCAAAACACGGAGGAAAGGCTAAAAAAGAAGACTTAATGGCTCCTGTTCTGAAAGCACATCCCTAGTCTTGGAAAATAACAAACCCTCTAAGAATCAAAACAAGGCTTGTATCTGCACTGCAGAATCAATGTGAAAACTGACCTGAACCTAAGCACCCAGCCTCTAAAATCTGTTAATTTTTGCCACTGTAGAAGCTTTAACTCAAGCAGAAGAACACCCAAATCTCCACCATGATTATGATGGGCCAACACATTATACGAAAAGTACTTCTCACGTCCAAAGTCTAGAAATGCATGAAAGAGTGAGAGAGAAGCAAATCCAAGGACCTGGGGTAGACTCACATTGAAAACACAACCTGAGTCTCCAACACTTGGCAAATGTCTCAGGTATAAATAGTTACAAGTGGGAAAGTGCACATATAAATTGGGCAGGGAAGTAGGGCAGCTACTGCAAAAGGCCAGCTTACAGAGAGGATGAAAATCTGACTTTGAAAGGCTGTTTCAGGATTGATGTAAACATTATTAAAAGGGAAGCAGGTGGTTAGCTTACATGTAGGGTCACAGTAGAACTGCAGACAAGAGCAGCAGGACCATTTAAGGCGTTTGAATGTGACCCTGCCTGGTCTTCGGCCATTCTAGACACGATAATGCACTCTTACAACATAATTCTACACTTAATTGTCTTCTGCATTAATTTGCCCTGGTTTTATTGACATTATTTTGGCTGACATTAGTCACATGTGGCGAAAGTACTAAGCAAATCACCAAAAAACAAGGCTCCCCAAATTATGCATCATTTCCATTTGAAATGAATGGTGATTCTCCCTCCTTCTCTGACATTTTGTATTTGCCAAAAGTAACTGCATAATTATAAGTTATATGCAAGAAACAGAAGGTAACATTCAATGTTATTTTCCATACTTTTTACTTAGCATCAGACCTAGCAAATAGCATATATGGCTGTTGTGTTATGTAGAAGTGCCCACAGCTGACCCATTAATGAACTCACAAAAACTGTGCAAGCACACGCCCAGCCTGGGCAAACAAACACCAAGAAAAAAAAATAATAAACTCTAATGACTTTCTTTCAAGTTTCTCAGAGACAGATCACGCTCAGTCCATTAATTCTTCATCTAACAAGTCTGTTTCATTTAGCTTGTTTTGCTTGGCATTCAATTAGAAATTCATGTACAGGACAATTTTTTCCCTTTTTAAAACAGAACACTTGCTGTATTTCATCCATTAAAGCATCAGGAGGTAAAGTGGAAGCTGCATGACCAGCTAAAGCTACACTAAAGCCAGGCACAATACTACTGAATTAGGCAAAACACCTGCACGTGGCCCTGTCCACAGGATTATCACTAGCCGTTAAAAGGGTCTGGTAAGATTTGTTGCCCAGTAAACAAGCAAAGAGAACAAATTGAGAGCCACTCAGCTGGGAAGTGCAAGTTAAAAAAAATAACCCACAGCACCGTACCATCAGCTTTACTGTGATTTCAGTTACAGATGTGCTTTGTCACATCTGCCTCTACATTTCTAAGATATATTGAGACTGACCTGTATTAACAAAGAAAAACCCTCTCATCCAAATCCTCATTTCCTGCCTCGCACAGCATCAAGTCTCTTGCTGGCCATCCATACAACTGCACATATACATACATATATATATAGATCTAAAACAGAAGAGTTAAGCCTGGGTTCCCTCTTGAGAGCCACGCCAAGCCAGTCCACACGTCAAGGGCAACGTCAAACTATTTCAGCCACACTGTCACACAACTTGCCCCTTCCCATCCTTCTCACTTTCCAGCACCTTTACTGTTTCTGCCAAGCTTTCCTGACCAACCACAACTATCTCTGGATGTCCCAAACTCCCTGCCATGGGCATCTGTGGATGCCAAAAGACTATATGTGTTTCATGCAGAGCCCATCCAAAATTGTAGGAAAGAAATTCAGTGAGGTCTAAGAATCAAACATCATCATGGCTGGCTCAAGAAGCCTCTGAGTCACACACGGCTGGAGGGTGGGACAGCACCCAGGGGAAGCACCACACATGCTTATTCTGATTTTATACTCCTTCAAGCACCTGCTTCTGGTCAGTGCTAGAAAAGATATGCTGGGCTTGAAAAGTATTACTTTCAGGACAAAACAGCACGTTTTTACATCAGGAGCAGCAGACATAGCATTTCTTAAGTGTGTTTCTTCTACAAAGGTAACCAAGATAGGAAATTAGCCAATTACCACTATCACTTTATTTCATTAACAATGAAATCAAGCATTTTCCATTGTATGCACTTGCTCTAGATCACCAATTATTAGTTTTATACCATCACTACTATTTGTTCTTTCCTAAACTCATCTAGTTCCCTTTCCCTCTTCTATAATCATCAAAAAATATTTGCAAGTGAATTTCCTTTTATAAATTCCTATGCAACTGTTTTATGATAAAGAAATAATAACAGTAACTGCTCAATAGCTTATCTGCACTATGTCATCATTTGAGGCTTCATTTTTGTTCATTCATTTTCAAACTAGTTCTTATAATATTTCTGCAATCTTCTATCAATAATCTGGCTTCTTACTATCTATCTAGCAATTATTTTCCAGCAATAGAAGCTGGTTTAGATTTCAAGCATTTTCAGTGCTTGATCACAAATCTATTTTGATCATGTGCAAGTTCAACTGCCAATTTATGGAAATTATTTTGAAACTGCTATTAAAATACTTACAATGGTATATACAAGAAAAAAACCCACTAAGATCAATACTGTGGTTCTCCAGAGTTTACATCATAACAAGATGACAGCGCTCTAAACTCCTATCAACTATATAAAACACAGTCAATAGCTATATAAATGCAAAGAAATAAAGCTAATTGGTAGTAAATCTGTGTAGAACATTCACCAATATGGATTTTAACTAAATGCAGATGAGGGGCAGCCTAGCTTTCCCACAAACCCAATGTCTTCTCTCAACTATTTCACTTTTTCGTCTACCCAGATATGCACAGAATTCACACGAAAGTGATTGCCAGCATCACTTGTCCATAATTTCTGTTAATTACAGGAGAAGTCAACTATCAGATTTCATGAGCATGCAAGGTAGTATTTATAACTTTTGATTCACATCTGAAGAAATTTGACAAGATATTTCTTAAATAATGAGCAGAAATGTTCACGTGAATTAATAAATTCTTGGTCCCCTATTACAATGTTCCGTAAAAATATTCTTATAATGTATTTTCATTGAGAAAGCATTGTCTAAGTTCACAGGTGCAAGTAGTTATATCCTAAGTGTAAAACTTTGAAAATCCATAGAGCCAGACCAAAACAGAAGTGTTATCCTGCCCCTGACTTGCCTACTACAACAGAGCACAGTCCAACTACAACAATGTAAAATGTGGACCACTCTGATTCAAATTATTCATTGAAAACTACTGACTCGTGTCCTTCAAATGCCTTTATTATTTATTACAAAGATTTTTAAGTGTGCCTCAGAAGGTTATGTTAATTTTAAATTTCATTCAGAACAGCAACTTGCATTACCAAATACTTAATTATCAGTAAATTTACAGTGTCCTTGGGCACTGTTGGGTAATCAGAATGCTATTGTTTTCATTAAACAGCATTCTATTGATAGCACTAATGACTTCAGTTCTGCTTGATCAACAAGCAAATGATGCTTATTTGATGTTATGATAATTAATTGGCCTTTCAGGTGTTTCCACACCCCAATTCATTACTAAGAATATTTATGTGAAACACCTTAAAAAGAATATCAGCATTCGTCACAAAACACATTCTAAAAATAGGGTGTGGTTTAGTACTTCTTCCTTTTCTCATGATTTCTAATACAACATTCTCTGCCTAAAAACTGCAGGGGAAAAAAACACATTTAACTCAATTTCAAATACCCAGCCTGAGTATTGTAAATACTCAGACCATTTTATGCCTGTCTGAAATTCCATTAAGTCAAAGGAGATTTTCAGATTAAAAATAATCTTTTTTTCAAAAGATAGGGGAAAACAGCCAACCTCACTTTGCCATAGCAGCGACAAGGATCAAAAAATAAAACTCAAATGAGGTGTATAAGTGGACAGGCTGCTCCTGTAATCCAGCCATTATTTCTCCAAGCTCCACACCCAGCTTATGAAACACTGTAGTCCAGCCTTCAGACCATGGAAGAGGGCTATGGATAATAAAATTCCAGATTCAAATTCAACTGAACCTTGAAGATGATAAGAAACTTCCAGATTCAAATTGAACTAAGGCCTTGAAAAGCCACCTGAAAAGAGTACACCAGTCTTCCCCCAGTGTCATCTGGCACCTGCCACCAATCTGGATGAGTTCAGTTTAACCCCCCCAAGAAGGACAACCTTCAGAACATCTTCTGATGTCTGATATAATCTGATTTACCAACCCACATTAGCAGTTACCCTCCTCTTCATAGATGAGTTTCCCAAACCCTGAATTTTTCTGCAACCAAAAAACGCCCAACATTTCAAATTAAGGTCTAAGTGATTTTTCTACTTTTCCTGTCCCTTCATGTCACTAAATATTTTTTAGAATATTCTTCCTTTTAGATAATTTCACATATTATATCTTTCATGTATGGAAATAAAAAAAAAACCCAGAAGCTCACAGCCTTTTGGGTGCTCTAAGCTAACTGCATTTGCTTTTTGTTGTTGTTGTTACTTGCTAAAATTTTTCATTCTCACAAATGTTCTAAATGGCACACACCAACCCTATGGCATTAGGAAAACATTCACAGGCATGTAGAAAGTACAAAATACTACTAAGCTATGCTGCAGAATATTCCTTAGTGTTACTTTAGGTTTAATACACTCCCAAGAATTTGTCATGAATTTTGGGACACTTTTTTTCTGCTTAACTTCTTCCCAGAGCTACTTCCTGAACATATTTCATAAAACTGATCCTCATATTTTGCTATTTAAAATTACCAGTTTTAAAATAAGAGAGAAAATGCTGTTTCCAGGTAGGCTGTGCTAGACTTTCTGAAATTATCAGCGGCAATGGCCATGCTCTTGCTTTTTCAGAATTACAGAATACAAGATTCGCTGGATGTTATACCAGTGAACTACAAAACCAAAAAAAGCATATAACAACAAAGCATTATTTTTCTATGTCCCCATATTCATATTAAACATGACTTGACATCCATTACAAGCCACTTGCTCCCAAAAGCACACAGACAGTTCTGTGAATATATCAAATGCAGAAGTGAAGAATGATACTGAAAAAAACCTCACTGTAAACAAACTGGATGTTTGTCAAAAAACAAGCTTATTGTTTGTCTGTAAATATTGACCAAAGTAAGGTTTTAGCTTTGGTATTTGCTGACTGAAGAGCAGCACAGGCAAGTACACAGGACACACAGGATTAGTCTGAATTCCAAACTTGGCTATCGGGTCCCAGATACTACAGGGACTCTATGAAAAAAAGCAAACCAGTGGCAGCCACATGCATTTACTAAGAAATCACTACAAATACTTTATCATTACATTTCTACATCAGAAAGAATCATGATTTGATTTCTGAAAATGTATTTACTTCCAGGGACAGCTCATTGATTTGATTTAAAGAGCAGTTTGACTTAAACCACTAACCAAATACCCCCATATAATACAATTTCCTGCTTTTTAAATTCAACTTGCAAATGCACAATGAACACTTGAAAACTATCTCATAATCTTCACTCAGTGCAACTGTGTTTTCCATATAGCTTGATCATTTCTTTGGTGTATGAAGCAATGTACATTTTGCTCTCAGTCTTAACACAAACTGTAACTGGATGAGAATAAACTAATGCATTTTCAAAGGCAAATTTAAGTGTCAAAAGCAACCATAAGACAACAGGAAATAAGTTGTAAAACCTGTATCAATACTTTAAAGCCAAGTGGATTGTTGCTAGTTCAGCACTGAAATAACTATCATGCATATATTCTGCCAAGACACTTAAAAAGCATATTATCCAAATATTCTACCCCTACTCTGTAAAGAAAATACAAATTAATGGTTATTCATGTGCCTGGAATAAATAATAACTGCTCTTTCCAGATAGAAAAAAGATGTACATTTTCCTTTTCTATCTGTACTTCTTCCCAAAGGGAGAAAAATTTTTTGTTAATCCAACATAAATGTGGTTGCAATAAAAGTCTATTAATAAAACATTATCAATTAGTACATCACAATGAAACACATTCTCTGCCTGTTACAGCAAAGGCATTTCATACTCTCTTACAAATATGTCATTTTTACAGAAGACGCATAAGAAAAAAGCATCTCAAATTACGCAGTCTTATAAACAGGACTTGCAAACTGCTGGTAAGATAAATGAAAACAAAAGTCAGATGACTTAATTGTGGCATGAGGACGTTACTTATCAGAGATTCAGTAGAAAGACTGTAACAAATCTGAGCCCTGTGCAGTGCCTGTGCCACGATCCTGCCTTCTTGCCCTGGTCAATTCCCAGACATGAGACAGTCAGGCAGTGATACACGAGAAATATTCAGCCAGTGAGCAACAGCCAGGAATTTTCCTGCACAGCCACAATTTACTGGTCTCTGAAATTCTTATTCATAATTACCGCATTCATTTAAAATACAGCAATGACAAAAGAATATTTTGTCCTTAGGACCATCTTGAAAAACCAAGAGAGGGGCATAGGTGGAGACACAACGAACTCTGGAGCTGAACTCAGATACAACATCACTAACCTCCACACGTAACAGTCAGAGATGGAGCCAAGGCTCCTCAAACCCTGAACCAATTTACCACATGCATGCCCTTCCTAGAGCAAAGAGAGGATTGGCATGCTGCCTGTGTCTTACTCAGTTCTGCCAAGGGCAGAAAGGCTTTTGCACATCAGTAGATGAGGCAGAACCAATTCCTTAATGTCATATCAACCTTTTCATCAAAGTCGTCAGATACTACTTTAGAGAAGGAATAAAGAGGCATGTGCCAGCTATGAGACTAATGAATAGCTTTCCTCCAGCAAAACATAATTCAGCATGAACTTCACGTTACTGTTCTTTCCACCCACTCACACATCTCTAGCTGATACTACTCAACCAAAATGCCGACAAGTAAAACCACACACCTTTTAATTCAGCTATTGTACACCAGCACTCAGATTTCATTTTACAGTGCCATCCTACAGCTGCCTAACCTCAAACATTATTTACATATTTACGTGCCTCCTTTTTTTAAAAATGTGCATGGAACCTGGGGGGAGGAACACAAGTGACAAAAGGGAACATTTTGGAGAGCAAAGATATTAAGACTGGCAGCTCTCATTAAAACATTAAAGACCATCATAAGCCTCAGTCCCATTTACAGTTCAGAACCAAAGAGCTCTGAAGCAGAAAGAGGACACCACTAAAACAAAATATGATTAAGTCTTGAGTCAGGAAACAGTTTGGAAATGTATAATGTCAGTTTGTCTGAAGAGTGAAAGCGCATCAAGATACATTTAAGCAGAAGACTAATACATCTCAGACAGGCACATGTTCATTGAGTGTATCAGGAAGACACCAGAGAGTACAGAAAGTCCAGGAACATTCAGGTTTAATTTAGAAGAGAAACAATCCAACATCTGTGATCATTCAAGAACCAAGTCTCAAGTATGAAGAAACTAAAAGGAGCCCAAAGACTCATATACACCCAAGTACTTCACAGTGATCATCAATAACACAGAAGGAAGTAAGTTCCGTATTGCTGTCTTATTCTGTAAGTATCCATAATGGAAATTTTATATTTAATTTTAAAATGTCTGTAGTGGGCTATTTTTGATAGGGGTCTATGTAGTCTGACCCAGAATGTTTTGTTCTTAGTGAAAATCCAGTTCCAAAGAAATAGTTTCACTTGGACCAACCCTAACTCATAGATGGCAGGGAATCTACAGAGACATTATACATTTTTAAGGACTTGTATTGGAAAATTGGGAAATTTGGATTCTGTAGGCCTCAACACATGGCATTTGAGGAAGATTATGTTCACTTAAGACATTCTTAATTCCAGCAGTCCATTGTCCCCTTGCTGGAGATGCAGTTAGAAAGTATTCTTATCTTCCAGTCCTCATAAGAGAGTTTGAAAATGCTCCTATACTTTTCTTAGAAATGGTTCATTTACTTTCATTTCAACAATGAAAATGCATATTTCAAACCTTCACTGGTAAGCAAAAATATACTCCAATTGCTGTTCCCCACAGACCTGACTGCACAGCAAAATAAACTTACTTTTTCTTTTTTCCATAAACCACAAATATTGCCTATTTTAGGTGACAACATAAAAAAAAATCAGCAGAGGAACTCTTATCTCTGAAACACAGAAATCTTTATATAGCTCCAATAATTTGCCATTATATTCCTACACTGAAAATCTCATTAAAAGAAAGGGAAGTCTTAATTATACAGCCTTGTTTTCTACTGGTCAAACCATTACTTATTACAGAAAGGTTAAAACATTTACAGGGTGAGTCATCTATATGCAGAGGATCAGGGTATCTCTTAAAGATGCTTTAAAAAAAAAATTAAATCCAAGGAAAACATTGGTGTCCTCATATACTATGACACGAATATGAGTGACAGAATAGTCAACAGCCTGATCACTCTTTTCCCAAATTCTCTCACAGGGCAGCCTCCTGGGACTGATGCTAAATGAGCCACCTCTCAGTGGTTGGGTACACAAGAATTCAGCATTTCAAACCAATGTTTTAAATGTTTAAATGTACTTTAAATGTTTAAAGCTGGGCTCAAAATTGAGCTCGGAATTTTGCTAGCATCGTCACTGGACACAACACAACAGAAATGCAGCTCAACCATGGCCATGCAGTACCAACAGCAATGCAATTTTTTCTCCATGAAAGGATGAAACACAACCCAGAGGGCAGTGACACACAGTAGCTAGTGGCTTTTAATAGCTAATTTTATGGCTATAATCCACTTCCCACAGCTACTGTTACAATCAGCACCTCATTTCTGGGGCTGACTTCTGCCACGTGTTGAGGGTCACTGTGTCTTGGGCTGATCAACCACTTCCCATGTGTCAGAAGCTCAGCAAATTAAAATACCAGCCTCATACTCACATGCTGGTCATAGCAAACTTGCCACATGACTTCAGCAGCCTGCCCCTCTTCAGGACATTGCTGAATGACTTGGAGACACACCAAATGCAGCCTGTTCTTACTGACTGCAGTAGTATGTGGAGATTGGGGATGCATTCTGCAAAGCACAGTCCAGAAAACAGAAGACAATCTCCGTTCTCAGAAGAATTAAACAGTAAATTGCATAAGACTTGAGACTACTGCTGTGATCTATTCATAACAAGTTACTTTAACTCTTCTTGCATTCAAAATAATCAGTTCTATCCCAAGTTTTAAAAGCATTTCCAGTTCAGTTTGAATTTTCCATCCAGATATTAAAGGAAATACATGCATTTAAAATAGATGCATTTCCAGCATCCAGATATCCACCTACCTTCATTAACACAATCAGCCAGCAGTAACAAGTTCCTAAAATTACCTACTTGCATGGAATTGTGTTCTGGATTAGTGCTGGGAAAGTATTAGAGCCCATTTTTCAAAATCAGGCCTCCAGGCTCCTCAAAAACAGGTTTTGCTTTTACCTCTGAGGAATACAAATATGCAGTGTTTTTGTTCTTTGCAGCTCAGTGATTTACTGGCATGCCTCTTCCCATAAAATATTTGCATATATCTGAGAGTCAAACTGTTCTGATACATTCTGTGTTTGCCAGGAAGTGAACGCTTCAGTTCAGTGTAACTGAACATTTAAAGAACGACAGGCACCAGGACAAATGGCAGCATAATTAACATACCAATGAAGAGCCAGTTGTTAATTACTATCCATTTTAGGCATTTTGTATGAGCAACTTACCTGAAAAGCCTTTCCATCTGCATGCTGGCAAAGCCAGTAATTAAACAATTCAACACCCCTTTTGCTTGATTAGAGAAAAAATTACAATTATTTTATATTATTCTACTTGTCACATGCAGTTGACATTTAGATGAGAAAAACCTGCAGCAGCCCAAATCTAAGCATTTGAAATGAATACTGCGAGCTGTCCTTGAACAAAACAGCAACACATATACATCCAGGGCAGATGCAGGCTAATAGAGGCTCCTAATTTGACCCAGCTGATTACACCTCACAGTACCTGCTGGGTTACACTTGTAACAGAAAAAGTACCACTTTTCTCTAAGGGGGACTTCAGTCGCTCCCTACAGAACGGAATCTGAATTTATAAGCTGTTGAAAGACTTGGGAGTAGCACCAGCACAATGCCAGGATTCATTTACATTTAAACAACACTCACTGAGAAGTCAATACAAAGCTCAGCACAGCTCCACAGAGAAAATACAGTAGTTACAGAAAGGTAGAGGCACCTAAGTGTGAAAAGCAGAATTGAAACCATAGGACAGAACTACTAAAGATAAGCAAAATGGAAACACGCTGACAAAAAAGACAGAGGAGGCAGAAAGTTTTGAAACATTCATCAACATGCAGAGTATCCAAAACAAAGGATTTCTCTTTCTCCCTGTGCAGATGGCTCTGCTCAAGGAAGACCAGCGTGCTTTGGGTACAAAAAAAAAGGAAATTACATCTATCTTGAAAACAGCTTCTAATTCATTACACATCACATGACTACGGCCACTAATTCATGTAAACAATAAAACTGAGATCCATTTGAAATTTTGACTATCCAAAATAAACTCTGAATCAGTTCTTGCTAAAAATTTGTCATTCTCCATTTCATCCTGCATTTTCAAACCATGTAATTTCTGCATATTAAAGGCCAGATCTTGCCAAAATCCTGTAACATTTTGTGACAAAGTAGTTCTTCCTGGAACAGACATGAAGTGCACAGTCCATGTGGGTTTATTCAATACATTAATTTTCATGTGGATTTTTATTTGAAACAATGGAAGATGATGAAGGACTATTTCTCTGAAGCTTTTTCTTTGCATCTATCTTACTTGGGTTATAATCAGAAGGTAAATGTACAAATGCAGCCTCATAAAATTTTTCTTTTTCCTCACTTGACAGAATGATTGATACAGATGGGGTGACAGGAAATGCTTTAGAGCTGAACAAAGAAAACATTGTTAGCAAGAAGTAAACTGTACCAATGGTTTATAGAGCAAGCACCCACCCACGATTCCTGGAATGTCACATTTTTGCCTGCGTCGTCCAGCAAATGTAATGTTTTGCACAAATTACATTACAGGATGGTGAAGGAGCACCCCTGACTTTGCAGATTTCTTTCCCACATAACCTTTCTTGAGCACATCCCTACAGTCAGAGAAGCAGCCTGGGTTGGTATCTGCACACTTCTGTACCCAGGGCAGCATCTCTGCTCTCCACAGAGCTGGCGAGACAGAACAGCTCATCCTGAGCTGATTCATCCATCTCTAAATACTGCTGGCCAGCCAAAGACACTTTGCTATAGATAGACCAGAAAATCTGCCAGAGATCTACAACAAGAGCCGCGATCTAAATTCCCATCTCTTAAACTCAAGACCCCTCTTTCTCTTTTCTACAGCAAATTTTAATAACATTGTAATTTCTGCAGGTAGCACTGAATTAACACATTTTCCATTCTTGCTTGTCAGTTATGAAGCAGTAAGCCCCCCAAAATTACTCTGAACGACACATATATCTGATCTTCACAACCATTTAAGCATAATCTCTGAATACATCTTCATAATGACAGCCCCATTTCTGTCCTCTTAATAACAATAATCACTACATCAACAGGGTTATTTTGCCTTGACTATTTTGAAAAGGCTATTTTTTTTCCCTTTTCTACCTAATCTCTGTTGCAATTTTCTCTACTGGTACGAAATATCAGCAGCATCATATGGTATTACAGAAATCAGCAATATCTCTTTTGTTTCGCGTTTTTTTAGAGGCATGGGGAATCATTATTCTATTGAAAAAAAAAAAATTTGGAACTAACCACAAGCTATATATGGAAATTTTAAATAACTATTTTGTGATAGAAGAGATATCCCAAAATGAAGTCTTTTGTATGCCCTACACCTATATATTAGAAATATAAGAATAATGACATTTTTTCAGTGCCAGTTACTGTGCAGTACACAGTCCTGAAGGACAAAACATTATCACAGCACAATTCAAGAGGCATTGGCATCTCATACCACAGTTTGACTAAATTAAGGACCAATTCTGCAGTACCAAAGCAATGAAAACAAGAAAAGAAAAATATCTGCAATATAAACCTCCCATTAGCTAATGAGTGTTCTAATTCTGAAACCTCTTTTTTTAAACTTTATCTTAGAATGATGACTACTTTTTTGCATACCAGAAACATCAGAGCTCATTATAACTTCCATCACTACAACACTCCATTTACTCCCCAGGATGCTGTTAAATTGATTTTTTAGTTTACTGGATAGTCTGTATTGTAATGAAGGGCAGAGAGGCAGCAATAAAACACAACTTTTGGGCTTTGAGTTGAACGACTTTGAAATCTGAAACACTGAAGTAGATTTTTTTTTAATCATCAATTTCAAAGCTGGACGAAATCTAAAGAATGGCCAGATTGCCAACTTCAGAAAGCCAGCTCCTTTTGGGAATATGGACTGGGCAGCATCAAAAACCATTTTCCACAGCACTTAATACCTTAGTAACTTTAGTCCAAATGTAAGACTGGGTAACAAATTCTTTGGTTCTCAGAATGTCTAGTTGAAACAGGAGAATGATTTATCTCCACTTAACTCCCAAGTCAAACAAATACATAAAAACCAGAACCACCTCCCAGAACCCAATGCACTTGCCTAAACCAAGAGTCCAGATTTGGGGCTGAGTTACAGCTCTTCACAAATATAACATAAAATTTGCTGTTAACTCATTACAAACTGAAAGTAGAGAGAGCTTACTTAATAATCTTTCTTCAAGATAAAACACCAATAATTTTCTATCTTGGATTATTCACAGGCTGAAAGTATGAATACTGTGGTTGCAACAGTAATGTCCTAAGCACCAGCAAACTCTTTCTCTCATGTCACAACCTCTCTCTCTACGCATTTCTAGTAGATGCCCTTTTGAGGACATGTTGTTCTCCACACCTCTGCATTTGGGGCGCTCTGTTTAAATATAAATCACTAAAAGGAGCTTTAGGGATTGCGTGAACAACCCAGCCACTTTTTTTCTTCAATTAAATATAAAAACACAACCCTAAGGATTCATAAAATCTTAAAACATAGCCAAAAATGCATCATATGGGATCTTTCCTCTAAAGTAATTCTAGACAATCTCCACAATCTCATGATTTCTCTTGACTTCCAAGATTGTGGCATTTTGGCAATACATCTGTGTGTACTACTGGGGTGGTCCCTCCATCTAGGGACACCTCTCTGGGAAGAACTGAAAGGATGCAAACAGTTCATTTCACATCACCTGACCACAGCAGAAATTTGCTGCTCACCCATCAGGCTGAGCCAGACTGGAATTTATTACCCAAAACCAAGCAATGTCTCAGGAAAAAAAATTCCTAAACTCATTAAGAGGTTAATGTTTTCATCCCAACCTGGCTAACAGAAGAATCACTTCATGTGTTGCACTCAAGTTAAGCAAAATTTGACCCCAAAGTAACAACAGTTACGGACAAAGTTTGCATTCCAAAAATAATACATTTAAAACAGACATGGCACTAAGTTACTTTGCTGCAAGCAGTAATTTATGAAATGCTTGTTACACCTCCACAGTTTTTTTGTTCTTAAATCCCATTTAATATGCCAATCTTATTTCAGGAGGAAATAAATTAACTGTGATGCTTTGTGCCAATGCAGATGAGCTTCCCACACACCTGTATTGTGTTTCACACTTCAGTTCGTCACCCAGAGTACGAGAAACCAACAAAGTACTCCTAACCAGACCTGTTCCCAAGGCGAAGCACACAGCAAGAGGAAGCAGATTATCTCACAGAGCCCCTCAGCTGTGTGGGGTGATGTCCAGCTGCAGCTCTGGGCAAACACCTTCACCAAAAAGAACTCTCAGCTCAGATCTAACACAGCCCAGGAAGCCCACAGAGGTGGCTTCACCCACACCACAAATTCGGTCACTGACACCGCAGGTCCCAGGAGGCTCAGACAGGAAAGGATGCAAACTGCTCCCCTTCCTATGAACTTCCCCAACTGAAACTCTCCATTAAAAAGTCATCAGTAGGAAAATGGATAAATCTGTATCTATCACAAGAGAGAAGATGCTGCCACAGAGAAGTGCATGGTTCTGTAGGAACCATGAATCCCAGACCTTCACATAGTTACAGAACACCCAGGTTTTCTCTCTCCGCTAATCCACATTCCACTATCTAGAATATGACTAAAATCACATGTATTTATATTGTGGTAGCTGCAAGTTAATGTCCTGACTAAATTACCAACTGTTATTAGAACCCCAGACAATTGCTTAATAAAAATTTAATCATATTGTAATTTCTAATCATCATTAAAGATGCTTAACAAGTTAATCTCTATTGTGCTCCCCTAACATTGCAGATCAGAAAGTCAACTGGTGCAAGGTGGCACAGCTTCACCAATACTAATAGAGCTATTTTCACGTTACTCCAGCTGAGAATCTGTCCCCAAGAGAAAACAGCAGAATTAAAATCAATTCATACAGATTTTGACTGTTTCCCTGCATTGCTTTGCAGATACTTTAAAAAAAAAAAAAATGAACGAAACAAATTATGATTTAAAAAAGCCACAGTACAAGTCAAAGTATTTCACACAGTTCCATCTTCTGCTGTCCGCGGTAGAGCAAAGGCAGCATTTTGCTACAGATTTCGGGGCTCCTTTGCTCACAGCTCCCCACATCGACTTTGCCCCTGATGTCTGACAACAACGCTCACGCACAGAAAACGTGGGAGGATCATTACCAGCCTGCGAGTTTGCCTTTCAGCTCAGATCCGCTCCAACCACCCAGATGGGAGCGGAATGATGCTCTGTAACCTCAGCCTTGCAGAAGGTGATCTTGGTTCACTTCAGGAAACCAACGTATTTCCTCATCCTCTCCACAGACCGGCAATCTGTGCTTCAGAGAGTTTGAGGACCACACTGCAAGTCAACTTTCACCATGTCACATGCACAGAGATGCACACAGACAGCACACTTGGCTCCTCTTTCCCTATTTTTTTACATTGCTTTAATAATCCCATTACACTCCCTCAATTCATGAAGTGGTCACAGGAGAACAACGGTGAAGCTCTCCTCAGAGGTAAGAGCAGTCTGTGCTTACTGTACCTCCTGCAACCACATCTTTTTGTGGTTTCAGCTGCAGGCAGGTGGGGGCAGAAAGTGGAAAGGGTTGGTGCAAAAGGGGCACTGGGCTCTGCTGTAACTCAATGGTTTCAGCACTGACCTCTAAATGGACAGGGCTGTTGCCTCAGTGTGGAGCTTGGAGAGCAGATGGGAGAATGGCAAACCAAACCCAAGTCAAAAAATGCTGCTTGGATCCTCCTCTGTCTGCAAAACTGATTGTAGCTGTGAGTGCATGCAGTGAAACTCTCTGTTATCATGCACAACATGGTACCCTGGAAGCTAAATAGTATTAATTTAATAACCTTCCATTAAATATTGATTTTCATTAAATATGGAGAATTCTGATATTAAAACTTAATCTGACTGACAAATATCAGTTTCTGCTTACTGTACTGTCGCTTACTGAACCAAATTCATTGTTTATATCATAATATTTACTTTCAGTATGACAACTACACTACCAACTACAGCAGGATTTAATCTAATGAACAAGCTTTGAACATTAGTTGGCATTTAGTCAAGCAAGCCTTTAATTGTCAGAACTCAACCTGACTCTACAAAAAAATGACACAATGCAAGCACATATTAAAACAAGTAAAACTCAAATTGACCTTTAATAGCAATATTCTTCCTTAGTACTGAGCCCAGTGCAAGATCAGTTGTCCCATTTATTTCTGGTGTCAGATACTTGTTGATCCACATCAAGCTGACCCAAGTACATCTCCAAAACTCTACTCTGTCCTTTCATCCAAACTCACTTTATTCCATCACGTGCTGAGCAAAACAGATGCCGCATCTCACAGACACGTAACAAAACATCAGGGAACGTCCTCCCTCACAAAAAAGTCAATGGGAAAATTTTTGTAAGTTTCCTTTGTCAGTAAGTGTAGTACTAACAGCAAATATTTACTGCATCCTTTGGAAAGAAAACAAACACAGAGCACGTGCCGAGGTGCCCTTGGTCAGTTCCAAAGCCCTGGTTTGGTCCCACGAGCCGACAATGAAAGTGACAGACGGAGCGGCAGGGAAAGCCAACGTTGCTACTCAGGCAGGGCAGGCACGGCTCTGCCCGCTGCCGCACCGCCCGGCCCCGCTGCTCCCCTGCGCTGTGCCGCCAGTGCTTCTGCACAACTGTTCGTGTCTGCAGGGCTGCACCGAGCTCCGGCAGCCGGGGCCACAGGGGCGGCGTGCCCCGAGGAACCCGCCGGGCTCTCGGCTCTGCTGGCCCGGCTCTGCCCGGCCCGCGGCCCCCGGGGGCGGCGGGAGGAGCGGCGGGACCGCCCCGGGGCTGCGGACCGCGCCGGGCCGGGCCGGGCGGGGTGAGCCGGCGGCGGGGGCGTGTTGTGCGGCGGGGCCACTTGGGGCGAGACGGCAGCTACTCACCGGGAGGGTTTACCGCCGCCGGCGTTGCCATCTTGTCTCTGAGAAGAATTAAGACAAATGCAAGAGGGGCGGAGGGATGCTCTGAGCAGCCCGGGGGAGGCGCGGGAGGGGCAGGCGGCCGGCGCCAGGGCGGGCGGGCCGGGCGGCGCGGGGGCGGCGGCTGCTCCCGCCCCGGGACCGGCGGCGCTGCCCGCTCCGTGCGGGGCGGCCCAAGATGTCCGATGGCCCCGCGCCGCCTCTGCTCATGCGCCGCGCTCAGTGAGCATGTGCCGGGCGGCCGCACATGTGCGCTGGGCCCGCGGCCGCCGCTGCCCGGCCGGGACCCCCCGCAAGAACCGCCGGGAGCGGCCCCGACCCGGCCCCGGGCCAGCCGCCCCCTTCGGGGCTCGAACCCGCGGCCCCGGGGCGCGAAGTTCCCCGAGCCAGGGGCAGCCAGCGGGGCCCGCGGGCGGTGGGGCCGCGGGGCCGAGAGTGGGTGCGGCCCAGCGCCCTCAGAACCAGCGCGGGGAGTGGGGAGCTGCCCGTGACCCCCGGCACTGAGGGGGAAGGTTGGGGTGCTCTGTATCACCCCCTGAACTGAGGGGGAAGGTTGGGGAGCTGTCAGTGACCCCCGACACTGAGGGGGAAGGTTGGGGAGCTGTCAGTGACCCCCGACACTGAGGGGGAAGGTTGGGGTGCTGTCACTGACCCCCGACACTGAGGGGGAAGGTTGGGGTGCTCTGTATCACGCCCTGAATTGAGGGGGAAGGTTGGGGTGCTGTCCATCACCTCCAAAGCTGAGGGGGAAGGTTGGGGTGCTGTCCATCACTCCCTAAATTAAGGGGAAAGGTTGAGGTGCTGTCCCTCACCCCCTAAACTGAGGGGGAAGATTGAGCAGCAGGTCCCCATCACCCAAAGCTTAGGGGATGCCAAAGACGAGCTGCAGAACAATGTTACCGCCATTTGTGTTGTCCCCAGACATCGACAACCTTCTCCCCGAGGTGACAGTGTCCTCTGGGACGTGGAAGGGGGACAGAGCCCCCGGAGTTCACACTCATCAAGTGTACAAAAGTATCGAGGAATTCAGAGACATTCTGTGCCCCTCCAGGTGGAGTGTATGAATGGTGTGGTTTTCCTCTGAAAACCTTAGTTTGCCTCACACTGTGCTTGCTTTCACACTAAGTAGCACAACTGAGCAACTGATTCTTTGGAACTCAACTCACATTTCAAGGCTTTGCATTACAAACACAAGGACAATAAATATACTTTCAATGAAATTGGAGATTTTTCTCTTAATCTCATAACTCAGGTCGTCAAGGGGAAAAAACCCCAGTATCGCAGAATTACACTGAAAGATTTCTGAAAAGTTACTGGTGTAATAACTGCAGCAGTCACATGTAATGTGTGTGAAATACTGGAAAAAAAGTAATGAATTTTGATGGCTTTGTCATCCCCCTGGAATGCCACAAAGGCCTGTTAATCTTTAAATGCCTGCCCATGGCTGTGCTCGGTTGCCCTGAACAGCCCTGCAGAAGTTGATGGGAGCACTCAAAATGAAAAGTTGCAAATCAATCCCTTGCTTTGCCAAATGAGTAACCTGAACCAGTTTATCCATTAAGATGTAAATTGGCAGAAAGACGGGCAAGCATGGAGGCTGTGTTTACTCATTTCCCATAGAGGAGTTTAATCAGAACGGCACTAAACGCCCCTGGTTATCTAGAAAGTTTACTTTATCTTTGATTTATTGTGCTTTTCCCTATCAGATGTGGAGCTGTTTTTCTAAGCATCTTACTGCTTTAGTGCCTGCTGATGCTGTAGAGTTTTGGATGCTCAGCAGGCAATCTTAATTCTTATCTCAAGGCATTTACCCTGCTAATACTAGACTGTTAATATCAGCAATTTTGTAAATGCAACTTATTTCTGTTCAGAGAAAACGTTGTGATTTGAGGGAATCTTGGTCACAGTTTTTTTTAGACCCTTACCTTTTATGAGGACAGCAACGTTTGGAGTGACTTACCCTGCTGCGGAGTCATAGCTCAATTCCTTTAGATTTCTGTAAAGTCTGGTGTTCAGATTGCACAGGTAGTGCTGGTCATGAAAGCTTTTCCATGAGCCTCCATTGTGTCAGGTTACATACAGGCATAAAGGTTAAAAGGTCAAACTCCTAATGCTATAATGATGGTAAAATACCTTATGAAACCAGAATTCATAGCATTAGGCACTTCTGAAGTGTTCTCTGAAGGCCTTTACAAGTATTCAGAGGTTCAATCTTATCTCTCTCTTACCAGAAAAGCACTAATATTTTTTATTTCGTTCCTATTTAGAGATAAGGAAGCCACCCCAAAAAAACCCGAGAGATCTGACAGTGCACTATCGTAGCTTTCAACAGACAGATGGAATAAGTCCTACAAAGACTGAATATAAACCAACAAAACCACTCAACTGCCTGTGCTGTCCCCTTGCGTGATTTCCCGTGAGATGTTAGATTAGCCCAGAAAGAACACATTACAGGGTATTTGATATTGCGTTCTGCCTAAATAAGACCTTAGGGTTTAGAATGGAAAAGGTTCTGTCAAATCTGCTGTGATTCAGACACAATTATGCAAAATAAAGCTGCTTTTCTTTTTTTGTTTGGTGTGAGCTTTGTTGCCTCTCTCTGTTCAGTTTCACACGCAATTCTTTGTTCACTTAAATTGATTGAGGAATGAATTGATTTTCTCTCCTCCCCATCTTCTCTATCTTAATAGCCAGTATTAGCGGAGTCTTTCAGAATCCCTGAAACAATCCATAAATTAATGGAATTATTCTCTGTTTATCTGTAATACACTGCTTCCTTGCTATCTCGTCCTGAGCCTTTCCAGATCTGTGGGGAGATCCATAACACTGGCAAGTGAAGAGAGAAAAACCATCGCTGTTCTTAAAATTGTGTTCTAGTTATGGTGAAGATGCACACTCTGTGTTTTACTTTCACTGTAATTTAAAGAACACGTACACAGTAAAGCAGGAAATCAATTTATTTATTGAATTCATGTTTCGCTAGGTTCGTGCTGAGCTGGGTATCTTGAAATCCTCGTTCCTATGGAATGAGGCTCCTGACAACAAAAGCAGGGACAGTGCTGGACTCTATCCTTGCACTTGCAAAGAGATTAAACAGGGCTGTATCAATACCAAGCACAAAATATGATGGATATGCAAGATAGCAATATGCAAACTTTTCACTGTTCCTGTGTCACAGCAGGGGGTACGTCACCATTTTAATATAATTACAAGCAAGTGTTGACTTGTAGCAACAGGAAAGTAAACGAATTAAGAAAAGTGATTTTTATCTCAATCTTGTTGTTATGTACCAGAGAATATCTGTTAGGTGTCTTTACAATGATTGTTTCCAATTTAGAGGGCTATTACCACTGATAGCAGTGCTCAGCGTACATGTGTATTCTTCATCTTGGCTGCAGAGGCAGAAATAGATCAGGTGAGCACTGAGGCACATTGAAACTGCTCCCCATGAACTCCTTTCCTTGGAAAGCTCAGCACTGCTCTGCCAGTTAAAAAAAACCGGACTTGGTAATTTTCAATGTGTTCATCCCATGCCATATACCAATAATTTCTAAATTATTTTATTTCTTTTAAATAGAGGAAAAGCAGGGATTTTTTTATTATTATTTCCTTTGAAAAGCTAAAGACTTTCCAAGGTGGATGTGAACGGGTAAAAGACAGAGACAAGAATCACAAAAGGAAAAGGAAATAAATTGAAGCAAATGAGATTATATATTCACCGTCAAAAATGGATAAAAAATACCTTTGTTGTTTTTTACCAATTTATGAAAAGCCCACTTTAAAAACAACACTGAAAAACAAGGTCTGAAACCTTGAACTTACAATTACCCAGTAGAATTTTCTTTTCTGGGGACATGAAGAAGTTAAGTGAAATTTCAGACACTTTAATCCAGTATAATCAAAACCAGTGACATTTTAATGAAGTCTCATACTTTAATAAGACCTCCCAGCTACATTCTTTGATCTGTGTTTCCATTGTAATTGAGTTAATATATTGCACCCAATTCATCCAAAGGTCTTTGATAGTTTGGAAGAGTATGATATATGTATATTAAGCAACCCCATCCACTCAACTACTTGAAACTGGAACATTATGTGCCCTTTTTAATTTGTTTCGTCACGTATGGGTGACCACACTTGCCTAAATAAGCTATAGAGAAAATGATGAAATTTAAAACATGAACTATCATAGGAAGGTCTTAAAAGCATTTGTTAAGGAAATTACAACCTTGTTCTTTAAACTATCCCATATAATTTAAGAGAAAATTGTATTCTTCCTATAAAATGCAATAAAACACCTCGATTGTAATGTGTAAGTTATATTAATCTCTATTCAGTCCTGGAGGTATAGAAATGTAATTTCTGTGATGTTCTCTACAGCTATTTCTGTTGAATTTTACAGTGGTTTTTCCTTTAGGGAAAATGACATTGAGTATTAGAGAAACCCTTCTAAAGGTGAAATGTGTGTGGCAGATGTCTCTTACCTAAGAAATGTAACTGTGATCAGACAAGTGTTCCTGTGTAGGCAGAACTATGGACTGGGAGCCAAACACCTGACAGACAGCTTTTAACTTCGGCTCTATCATTTCAAGCTTCTTCAAAGTTTGTATAAATTTAACCACATATGAACAACCAAAATTTGAACAGTGAAACTTGAAAATAAAGCCTAAGAGAGGAATAGCTGGTGCAGGCACATTAACACATAACCTGTTTTCTTTACAGTGTTTACTAAGCAGATTTTATTTTATTTCCTGACATTAACCTCACTCTCTGGTGGAAGCACTATCAACAGTAGACATCATTAAGCTGATAGAGGTTGTTGGTGGTTACCTCAGGCAGAACTGACCACAAAGCATCTGGGAATACAGTTTTCACACTGCATACCTAATTATATCCCTGAAACCATTCCGTGAAGAAAACGGGTAAAAATCAAAAATGCTATAAACTATACTGGTCTACTCACGTAAACCCAAGACATGAGCAAAAAGGTATATCCCAGAAATAGCACTGAATCAGCAACTGAGATCAGAACTACACAAGTCAAGCCTTTTGCCCCCAAATGCTCATTTTGAACTAAAAGGTTTTTCTTCTGAAGGGATGGGTTGCTGGTACATTTTAATTGGGATATAATGATTTAAAGCATGACATGAGTGAGACCTGTTGGATTGGAGACACAGACATGGAGTTCCACATCAGTAGAGAGTCCTGAATATCTTTATCTCTTTTGACCTTCAGAAATAAGAGACTAAATTCTGCAGAAACCAACATGCACATCACTAGTAGCTCCAATAAGGTGAAGGCTTTTTCTTCAACAATTTTGCCACAGTGTGACATCACTCTACTCACTAGTGCTATAATACTAGTTGGAGTAAAAGATTAGTCAGTTAAGTAAAAATGAGCAGTAAAACCAGAGCTGGTCTTTTGCAGGGAAAAGGGCCTTTTTCTCTCCCTGCTCAATGTGGGACCAAACTGCAGTTTTCCCACATTCCTGCTGCCCCATCTGCTCTATTGCAAAGTCTATGAGTATAGTAGAATAGAAAGATTCGAGTAATGCAACATCCACGTTACACATCTTGAAAAAATATTTCATTTCTTGGTTCATGATTTCTAGTTTTACAATATTTCTGGAACTGACCTATGTGTAACCAATAAAAGATTGATGTGTTCTGACATACAATAAAACCAGTGGTAGGACCAGGACACATTTACATTTATGACAATGCAGTTTGAAGAGCATACTTTAAGAACGTGGTATGTTAGAAAAATCCTGCTGCTAACTTAAGGGATGGCTTTCTTGTTTGAAATGAGAATTTATGAAGAGTATTTAGGTAAGTTTTACAAACAACATTCTATCCTCCTTACAGAGTTTTCTTTACTTCATCAGAGAGATTTACTGAGTATTATAAGCTGCAAAGAGACTAAAATGGCAGAAAATCTCTCAGTTAATTGCAGCAAAACCATCTGAGTCCCATGAGACATGGAAGGCAACCTCTGTCCTAAGGAAAATAAGAAGTTCTGAGGAATGTGGAGCATGCTGTGCTCTTTCAGTTGAGCTCAGGGCAGCTAGAAAAAACAAATACGTGAAGGAAGTCACTGTCTGATATTTGCCCTCTGTTCTAATGCTAATTCTATTCTAATTCTTCTCTGCTTTCTTTAGCCCCTCTTTCTCCAGCTACACAAGATAATGATTTCCAAGAACCATAAAAGAGAACAGAAACACATGCACTTAATTGTGTTATAAATTGAATTATGATTTATGACAGTTTTTACATTTCACAAGTAAGATATTATGCAAATTTTCAGCAGACCCTTTTATTTAAAGAGCTTGCACAAAGTATGTGTGGTAGCTTGCTACTTGATTTTATTTCTGAAACAAACTGAACACATGTACCTGTGTCTCAAAGACCAGGCAGTACATGCTTAATTATGTTCAAAAATCTAATCCTTGAATTATGGAATGCAACATAATTCATTTCTGCATTAGCTAAAGTGTGCTTTAAAAGTGATGGAGCATCCCTTACCATATGCTTTATGGTTCTTGCATTTGCATTAACAAGAAGGAACAACCATCCTGAGTAGCTGGATATATAGCCATAGATAATTTTTCTTTCTTATCTATTCTTCCAGATCACCTTGAATATAATAAAATTCTTTTCCCATATCTGCTAACGTACAAAAATAAGATTCTATTAGGATGTACTTATATTAAAAAGAGTTGCCAACATATAACTAATCAGACTGAAGATCCATCTGGCTGAGCATTTTGTTTCTGACAATGTCCACTAGCTCTGCAACAATTAAGGAAAGAAGGTAGAGACAAGGCAAACACTGAGCTATACTTCCCTCTGCTGTACTCTTGCAGCTTCCAGCAAACTGCAACTGCAAGAATTCATGCAGTAGGAGGCTTCATTTGCAAAATAAATCCACTCTTAGCGTTAGCCCTGTGCTCTGAATTTGTTGTAAAATGTCACATCGATTAATTTCTGTCCATCCAGGCTGGATTATATATTGATCCCCCTCAAACAGGAGGCTGAGTGTCAGGATTTTAAACAGGGAAGTGCTAGAGTTGGCACACAAATTCCTGCCTGGTAGCTGCATCTTATGGGGTTGGAAGCAATGGCACAGTGCAAATAACACTGCAAGGCAACTGAGATGAGTGCTTATAAAGAAAAGACTATGGAACAGCAATGCCTGAGGTGTGTGCTTTGAACTGGACAAAATAATGAGGAAATTTGTTGCTAAATATCCTGGGTATCCAGAGGTTGAAATGCATTTTAATATGTTCATCTCATCTGAATTCACAATGTCTTAGCATTCGCATCCACAGAGTTTTGTTGAGGATAAGGGTCCCAGAAAATAGTAGGCAAATGAATTTTGAGTGGAAGCTGGAAAATCAGCATCTTCTTTTCCCACTCATGCTGGTCTAAGAAAACAAGAATAAAAAGTAGTTAGCTGTTTCACAATTATCACCATATTGCAAAATGGAATGTGATGAGGGCTGGGATGTTATGTTGGGCTTCTCCTGTTTGGCTCATGGGACAATTCACACTTCTTGAAGAGCCACTTACTGCCTCTCCAGAGCAACGATTTTCCCTGAGTGCACATGGATTTCACTTCAGGGCTGCATGCTCTCAGCTGAGTTGGAAAGGACATACCTTTAAAGCTTTTTTGGTAGGGGGTAAAAGCTTTGTTGGCAGGACGCTGTTTTTTTCACACTGCCTCTTTCATGATGTATTTTATTCTGCCCATTAGTGTGAGGCAGAAAGACAAAGCCAGAAAGACCAGAAGAATAGCAGGCTGGGGACTGATTCTTCAGAGCCTGAGCTATCCTTTTGTAATGTGATGTTTACAGGTTTTGTCAGGGATTTCCCATTCTAAGCACGTCGTGCTTCACCTCAAAGTTACCATCTATCAATTAGAGTATTGAACGGTGATGGAAGGCAAAATCAGAGAACAGGATTTTCCAGAAATGCCCTTGGTGCACTGGAGCTACAGAGGACCACAGAGATTATGCTAATTCCCAAGCCCCAGGAGGGAGGATGTGAAGGCTCTGCAGCTCTGTCTGGACAGGGCTCCACATTTTCCCTCACGTTAAAATTACATGGGCAGAGGCCGTGGCAGTGACTGCGCTTGATGGAGACAGAGCAGAGCACTGGGCAACTGCAGGCAGGAACTGTGTGAAATGTGGTTCAGTCAGGGCATGAGCAATAATATGGGATCACAGGAAAGTACTTCCCCCAGTGCTTCTTGAAATGGTGCTGGACACAGCTGGTCTGTGCCTAAATTTGCCTTTAATCATACTCAGCATCAGTCTAATGTTTCCTTCTGCTGCTCCTATTGCCTGAAACAGATTATTTCCACAGAGAGCAGTAAGACTTCCCAGTCATTATCTGACTGCCCAAAAGCTGCTGAATATTACAGAGGCACATGGGTAGAGTCACCTCTGGAACAGTCAAGGTCTGGGAATGAGAAACATGTACAAAGTTCAGACATTTTCCAAAGCTAAAACCTGGATTGGGTAAATTCTGCATCCCCTATTTATCCTCAGCCACCTTACTGAATTTACAATCTTCAAAAGGCCTGAGCAAATCAGGTCTTTGAGAATCTCCTCCTGAAATTAAATGAGTAATTAAAATTTAATTAGTAATTAAAAATAGGATGGAATATTCTGTGTCTCATTCCCAATCAACACATTCTTCAGTGTGGATTTGGGATATTTGCCGTACCTCTCACAGCCTTACCCCTGAGCACAGGTGATTGAATAGTAGGAATGTGCCCGGAAGAACAGAATCTGCAAAATGCCTCTTTTCTTGCAGTATTTTCCATGGAAAAAATATTGACACAATATTTTCATACGACCATGACTAATATCAAGTGCTGTTCTCAGACATTTTTCAAATACTTTAAAGAAAGAAATGAACTTCTATTACTACCATATGGAATCAGATTAGCCCTGCTGTTAAGGTATTCACAAAGAAGGCAAATCCTTCTATCTTCTCCTGCCCAAAGCAAAAGCAAAATAGAAATAAGCTGTGTGATTACCAGTCTGTGGGTGATGGAATTCAAGGTCATGTCGTATTACTAATCATCTAAGCATCACTTGGAACACAAAGCTGCACATGCAAAGCCAGCTCTGCTGAGTTGTGCTGCAACATCATGGAGGTAACAGGGAAGAAAAATAATTTCTTAAAATACCAGTGATTTTTCTGGCACTCACACTATTCGTACCCCACATTTTTTATCTCCAAATTAACTTTAAATTTTCTGTTTTTCCCTATTGTATCTTCAGAAATAAAACTCTGCCACGGTCAAATGAAGGTTTAAGTACCCACAATTAAAAGGCGTGATCCAGTGTTTTTAAATTCTTAAGTGTGATGCTGTGGGTCATGTCACAGAATTTAAACAGAGGAGAAGAATTCATCAGTTACTGCTCATTTATTGCTGTCTTCACTGCCAGGCAGCAGAAATAATACTTACAAAATTCATGTCTTTCCCTCACCAGGGGATCACATGGGGTTGGAGCTTCACTCTCAAATTGCCTGACATCCATTGCATAGCTCATCAGCATCATCGTTTTTGTCCAGAGGAGCACAGGAACATGTTCTCTACCCCCCTGGGCTTTCTGCTAATGCTTGGGGCTGGTACAGTCTGAGATTAATGAACTCTGAGCTTCTGTTCTGCCAGGATTGGGATGTTAGACATGCTCCTCTTGCTAGTGAGGTGTGACCATTTCTAGGAATAGTTTTAAGGGACTCCTTTGGCATCCAATCCTGCACAGAGTTGCCCTGAGTTCATCACTTTTCAGGCATACATGCCCACATGAAGAGTAAGAATTTGAGTGCCAATTAACAGCTAATATCAAGTACTTGGCGTGATGCCACAGACATCCTACAGTGTTAGAGTTCTAGTGTTTTCCAGAATTAATTTCCCTTTAAAAAATGTATCCCTAGTCCTTCTTGATTACAAGTGTTAGCTTCTGTATTCATTAAATTGCCCGAATGAGCCCCAAGATAGAGGTTGATGGCATTTCTTCAATGCAAGAGCTTTTTCCAGAATCTGCAGTTTCATCTAAGTGTTCCTTTGGAACATGCTGCCTGTTTTCTTTCCTCCCAAAAAAAAAAGTTTTTGCAAATAGGTGGAAGCATTTTTTTACTTACAATTTCTTTTTCAGTCATATCAAAATCATCAATTTCAAAATTTAGGATCAAATACTTATGTCCTGTTAAATGAAGCAAGTCATCACAGCTTTCTGGACTTGAATGCATTGTTGCCACACCAGCCCCTCGCCTAAAAGTTTGGGGTTTTGAACTGATAATGAAGAGATTCCTAGAGATGTACAATTCCCTAAGGAACTGCAATTTTATTTTATGATCAGCTTTTTGAAAATAATATTTTGACTACCTGTCCAAATGCCTGTGTTTGGAACTGATAATGTTATTGAACTGTTGACAGTATTGACAATTTTAATTAGTGCCATTAGGTTTCAGAGTAAATAATTAAATTGCTGTTACTTTCAACAGGTCTACCTGCCTGCTCTGCTTATCCAATGGTTCCAAGTGCCTCCAAACTCTGTCTAATTGCAGAAAAACAACAAACATACCTGAAACAACAGCCAAAGGGTCTACAGAAATTATCTATATAAAAACCTTCATGATAGTGAAATGCTGAGATTGCGGCTATAGCAGTAAAATATTAAAAAAGTAAAATGAAAGTAAATACAAGTTCAGTATGCATATTACATCATTCATCTGCATTGTGAGATTCTCAGTTTTAAATATATATTAAGCTACTGCACGATTTTCTTTTTACCAGATTGTGAAAGAACATCTAAATTCTTCCGCAAAATTTATGTTTCATTCTGCTGCAGAGCACAAAGTGCTCTAATGCACAGCACACAAATTGTCATGTTCTTGTCTGGGGAACAGTCTTGAACTCATTAGTCAGTTTGCCAGCATAAGGAACATAACACAGAACCTGTGAGTTGCATATGGTAACAACTTAGAGTCTTATGACCAATCTGGTTTTTATAACAGTTTGTGAATACTTCTGAAATAAATTAGACCTATTAATCTATCTGATTTTGGATGGGTTTTTTATCTCACGTCAAATGTTTCTTTGCAGATTTGGATGTCTTCCACTTTAAACGTATGTGCTGTGATTAGAATACCAGAGTGATAGCGATCATTAAAATAACATTTATCATCTTAAACTGTTACTGTTGGGTTTGGTACATATCTGTCCATTTTAATGTGTTCTCCTTAAAGAGAAATAAATTCCTTCATTTTCCTGGGCTAGTCCAATGTGGTTTTGAGAAAGTCTTGCTGTAAGGCTGCCTATGCTGTCCGCTTGGTTCTCTAATGCCTATTATTCTTGTGCTTTGCTTTGGCAATGTCCATCTCCAGGAAGCAAGTTTTGCCTCTGGAAGAAGACTGACACGTGGCAAACTGCAGGGAAATGTGCACCTTGTCAGAAAGGCCGAGTTCCACAAGAAAAATTATTTGTTTAAAAGTGTGCAGCACAGCTTTAATTTGCTCTAATTAAAGCATAAATGTCATTGTTCTCAGGTTCTTTAAATTAGGTTTATTAAGGTCTATGTCACATTTTGGAATGCAATTAATGTGTGCCTAAGCTTTCCATTCCGTTTAATGTCACAGGGGATGTATTTGATATGATGTTATTTAATATTTTAACAGAGGCTAAAGAAACTGAGATTAGGCAAGTTTGTTATAAATTAAAAGCTAAATAGAACTCAGTGAATCAATCTTTTTTCTGGCAAGAGTAATTTCTGCTGCATGTTATATTCCTTCTATATATAACTTACATTTCAGAAACCTATCCCTGACATCAAAGATTTATACACAGTTCACCCAGTTTATGGGCAAGATAATTTTTGTTGGTAATTACATGAACACTAGCGTTCACACAAGGGTCATGGGAGGTTATTTAAATTACACAAATGTCATCCTGATGTAAATGAATTCCCAGATACTGCTTTCATTGTGCAGGTTGGACTGTTTGTTAGTTCATCAGCTGAGCACAAGGTATGACTCTGAATACAAGGTGTAAATGCTTAAGAAGAAGAATTGGGTCCCAGAAAATTGCTTAGATTGCTTATTTTAAAGGGCCAACAAAAAAGACTTCATAGGTCAGATTTTAGGCAGGTTAATGCAAGCACTTTCAGGATCCCCTGTCCTGAAATGCTTTCATTAAAAAGAAAAGGTAAGGATGAAATGCCAAATTGTACCGTGACAGGCTGGGGATGGCCCTCCCAAAATTCACACTCACCTGTGGCAGCAGCAGGGTGGAAATGGAGCTCATGGGAGCACTAGGCAGACTCCAAGTCCTTCACTGATGTGAGCAAGCAGTTCTGCAGGATCAGTTCCTTTGGACCTCCAGGAGTTCTGAGAAAAACAAATTACCCAAAGATAATATTACATCAGTTTTTGTACGCTTGGTACAAAGGGTGAATACAAGACAAATAAAATTCCTAAGATGCAAAGGTAAATACAGTCCCAGGGCAAAGATTTCTGACTGATCACTAATTCATATTTGTAGTGAAAAAGAGTCTTGGATCCACAAAAGCAAATTCTGACATTGGTTATATCACTTCTCATACGTTTCTTAGAGACAAATATCAGTCTGTTAGTAAGAGCTTGCTGAACCAGTGATCCCTAAATATGAGGAATGCAGAGACAGTGCTATTGTTGTATCACTGTCTTATCTGGAAAAAGAAAGTAATAATGTCTACCCAGACATGAATTTGGCTTTGACACAGAACCGCACAAAGTCAAAAAATATTTTTTTTCTGTCCAGGGGAATTACATTTGACCAGCATTTCCAGAAATGCCTTCTAAAAATCCCCTAATAAACTCAGTGCATTATGAAGTAATGTTGGATAGCAGACACAGAACAGCAAGAGGCAATAATGTATGATGTTGGATTTATTTACTTATCACACAAGATTTCTGGAATATGTGCTAGGAGAAGAAAAGGCAAGGACAGATACAGGGACACTGTGTTTCTATCCTGTGGATCATGTTAGAACAATTTGGGGATAAAACAGGGAGCCAGATTGTCAAAATAGTGTAAGTGGATGAAAGCAATTGCTTTCTGAGTGTTCTCTGAGAATTACTGTCAGGAGACAGAGCAAATTCAATTTTACCTTGATATTCAGTGAGTGTGAGTAGTATTAGGTAACTGTGTGAAATGATATTTTAGAATTTCATTGGAGCAGTCTTCCACAGGACAGTCTTCCCTCTCTCCTGCAGTAAAATTAGAGATCAAAATGAAGACATTTTTGCTTCATACATATCAAGGTGCAATTTTCAGTGAGGTAAAGAAAGCAAAAAGTCGACCCTCCTCATCATGTACTGTCTCCTGGACAATATATTTTTCCTCTTGTCAAAATCTACAACAAAATCTGCAACAGCAAGCTGTTTTGAAGTTCTTGATAACTCATCCTACCTATTTAAGTATATTACCATTAATTTATTTGTTCAGATAATTATTTAAGGCTTATCTCTGTCTTCCATGTTCTATGTCACTTTTCAACAAGGCACAGATTTTAAAAAATTGTATATTTCACCATTATGCATAACTTTCTGTCCTTTATCCAGCTATAAATGACACCAGTGTCAATGGGAAGACTCCTAATGATAATCAGTCAGAGATGCTGAGCATTTTTTATGATTAAGAATGTTCCATTATTTGTAATTTTTATTCATTATTTGTAATCCCTTTTTTCCCAAAGAAGAAGGTGGTGAGTTTGAGCAATTAATTACATTTGAAAATGAAACACAATGCTTGGTCCCGTTATGCTGAATAAAAGTAGGAAAAAAAGCAAGAGAATTCATGAGAAAGGGTCAAGAGCTGGAGCCAAAGCAAAATTGCAGCAGAAATCCTAAAAATCACTATTGATAGAACACAATGGACTGGACTGTGCTGCTCCCAGTCCCCACACCCTGAGCTGACATCCCCTGGGGCTGCAGAGGACATTGCCATGGTGTTTGCAGCCCCTGCACTAATGTCTGTCTCCGTGGGGAAAGGTCCCTGAGCCCCATGGCTGCTCCAGGGCGTTTGAGTATTCAAGCCCCAAAGGCACAGGTGACTGCCAGCCCTCCCCACTCCCTGGACACTCGGGCAGGTGGCAGAGAAGGCTCTCCCCGAGTTCTGTGCACAGCCAGGACCCTTAACACCATCTCTTTTTTCAGTCACGCTTCAAGGCTCATTTTTTCCAAGTCCACGTTTCTTCCAGTGAGGATCCCGTTGAGTATCAAATCAAAGCTGCAAATCTGTGATGGTTTAAGACCTGGCCTTCCCGTGGGTTTCAGGAAGCTGTCAGTGCCTCCATTGTGATGGCAGTTTCTTGGGAGCAGTTTTGAGCCTTTGTTTTCCCTGCCTTGGGCTGAGAATGTGGTTGGCCCTTAGCCAAGATGCAGAGCCTTGCTCAGGTGGATGTTAATTTTGAGGAGGCAGATGAACAAGGATAGTGCATCGCTCTGAAAACTCAGTGGCTCAGGATTTCTGATAGACTTTATAATCCCCTGCTGCACGAGCTGCATCGTTTTATCTTCAGTGGAAACATCAGGCTTGTTCTCCACAGAGATAGAAAAACCCAAGCTCCTGCACTGCTCGATATTCCACGCTGACATTAATCCGTGGGTGGACCTAGAAATGGCACAAAGTGGGGCAGATGTTTGGCTCTAACACAACATCCATTTCATTGAGGAGAGAGGGAATGGACTCAGCTACACCATGAGGGCCTGTAAGCACCTGCACAGCAAACTGGGTTATTAGTACTGGTAGAATTTTAAGCACCCATAAAAATACAATATTTATTCCAATGTTCAGCAAATATTCAATATAAAGTGCTGATCATTTGATGCAGTTCAGCAGCATATTTACAGTTTTGTTTCCCAACAGCAAAATGTGGAAGTTGCTGTCTGGTAGTCCCTGTCCTGCCGTGGGCTATGGCTGTTTACTGCAGAGGAATTTCCTCTCAGAAAACGTAATATTTTCCTGAAGATCTGAACAAGAAATTCCAAATTCAAAAGCCATAACTCAATTCTTATGTGAATACCACTCGGATGAGCTGTTATTATTGTTTTATAGCAAATATTTTTGTAGCATGTAGTGGCCAGCTCGTTGAAACATGAAGATAATGACAATCCATGGAGCCTGAAGCTTGGCTGACAAGCCATAGCAGATAGACACCACAAATCTGTGGGATGGGGTGGGAGGCAGGCACGATGAGATTTCAAAAAAATCCCAAACAACCCCCAGCCAGGGAAACAGCTTCCAAAATATTTATTAAGGTTTTCAAGGCTTCAAAGATAAAAGAGTCATTCCAAACATAAACTCTCATCCCACACAGACAGTGCTTGTACTTACATGCTGTTGTCTCAACAAGCTTTTGTTTTCAGTAGAAAACCTTATTGTTTCTGAATATAATTGGCAGGATATGAATTTGGAGATGTGACACTGACTGCAGGGAAGTGCTGCATGTGGATGATCACATGTTACCAAAGGGCTGAGCATGGCTCCTCTTGGACTGTATGGCTTAGGAGCAGTGTTAGAGGAAGGAAAGAAGGAAAAAGAAGAAAAAGAGAGGGGAAAACAAAGTATGTCACAGTCATGTTCAAGCAAAATGTATTTTTCTGAGATGTTCAACTTAAAGGTGCTTACTTCCTAGATGGTTTCAATGAAATATATTATTTTACTTAGAATTTAAGCGTATCTTGAAGACTTTTGTTTTTCCAGTAATGGCTGGAAACACCAGCTATTACTGCAGCTCAGCCAACACCTGGTGGTTGATGAGCATTACCTGATGAACAAAGATATTAGCACTCTACAGATCCTTTTCCGTAGAGTTGACAAGAAATTTCTCCACTGTGTAGAACAGTCTCACTAATTCAAGGAAATATTAGCACAAAATGGGTGAATTCCAAGCTACAAGGGAATTTCAGCTCCAAAATCCAGTTTTAGTTTGCCTTCTTCCACTGAAAACCAAACTCCATCAAACCCCTGGTTATCAGTGCAAATCCCTGTGGTAATCAGGTATTTTTAGTTACTGTATGCCCAGGTGCACTAGGACTTACTTCCACCTGCTGCTAAGATAAGTTCTGTGCAGGAGTGAGGTTTCAGCCCCCATTTTCCCAGTCTGTTCAGTTATCTCCATCTTTGTGCTTGGCTGCTTTACTTTCCTTTTTCAGACTCTTCCTCTCATCCCCAGGCAGCTGCTCACAGCTCACTCCTCCCTTTCTTGTTCCAACACAGTCCTTTTAAGATTCATACTCCTTTTGATCTCCAGGCTCTCAGACTTGGCAAGCCAGCTGTGTAACTGCCCGGGGCCTGGAAAACAGCATTTTCCCAACTGACTATTGAGTTATTGTTATTTTAACTCCCTTGAAATTGTTTACCCCAGGTATCATGTCTCGATCACTGTTTTGTTGCCCACTGGTTTCCATCTTCCCCCAGACTAAACAGCTTTCTTGGATTTAACTCTATAAATAATCTTCACGTGCACAGACTGAAACACATAAACTCTCCATGAAAGCAGTACACTTAATTCCCCTGGTTCTCCAAACCACAGGAGTTAGGATTAGCTATCTAGAATGTTATACTAACAATTCCCAGATTTATAGGTTAGGTCAGCGGTGGAAAAGGCTTCTGTGCTGCAGAGTCTCCAACTCCTGAATTTGATTTCCTTTGTAGGTTTTCTCAGCTATTCACATGAATAGGAAGGTGAGGGAGTAGGTGAGTTGCCACCTGAGGTATTGTATGAACAAGTATCTTCCTCCCAAAAATTCCTAGCAACCAGAACTTTCATGCTTTGTACATTCACTTGCTAAAATTGTCCCTTTGTTTAATATTTTCTAGTTTTCCAGCACTTCTGTTTCCTTATCTTTCTTTTCTTCTCCCCTCCAACTCATATTTTCATACCACTTCTTTTTATAAACCATTTTATACCAAGAATGTTTTTGCAATATAGCCTGAGGGTTCTTAATTTGTTTGTATTCCTTTTTAAAAGTGGTGGGAACTCCTAGGAGAAAATGGAAAATATTTTTCAAGACTTCCTAAAATATACTGTTTGTGGGTAGAGCTGAAAACAGAAAACACTGCATCTTACTTGTTTGCCTAATTCCCCACTTCTGCTAGTTACAATTAAGATAGCATACACTTAAAACCTAAGGAAATGAGCATAAATGCTTGGAAGAATAAAAATAACTTAAAAATCTATTTCCAATTTTCTGGAAAAATTTCGCTTCAATCAGTGTGTATGTCATATTCATCAGCTGTCATGTACCCCCAGCCAGGTTGTAGGGTGAACACCTCTGACATGAGGCTACAGAAAGTGGGAACAAAAGAGGTGACAAGGCTGCACCAGCTGTCATTGATTCCATCCTGTCCAGGCCCACACAACGCTGTATTAAAATTAAAATTTTGTGTTTTTGGAAACCTTGAATCTGCCTGTGTCCCCAGTCACTGCTGTGACACTGAGAGAAAGCCTTCCTAAAGTAGCCTGGCTCCATCTGGAGCCGACTTCTGCTGAGGCCGGGGCTCTCCTCATGCTTGGTGCAAGGGTAACACTTTTCTCCAAATTTAGCACTGAGGTGGAATTGCAGCAGCAAGAGTTTTGGGGTACTTTGTAAGAAATTTTTTGAGCCACTGCAAAAATCCCCCAGACAAAACATCCAACTGCTAGATAAAATGAAGTATCGTGCTGCAGAATTAGGAAATGCTCCTTTGCAATGCAGGAAAACCACTCAGCTTTCGGTGTTTGTGAACAGCCACACATCAGAGTCATGAGATTGTGGAGAGCACATTGTTTCCGAGAGGAATGTCGGTGTTAGTCCAGAGATGAGCGAGTGGGTGAGTGTGAGACGCGGTGCGAACGTGTGAGCGTAGCGGCGTTTGGAGGGATCCAGCCTGGCTCTCCCGTTGGAGAAGGACTGAAATTTGGCTCATCTCCTGGCCCCCACGAGGTCCAGCAGCTGAACCCCTGGCACTGGCACAGTTGGAAGCTTCAGGTGTTTGATGAACAAAAGAGATGGATGAGAACTGCGCCACTTACAGAGTTTCAGGACCATTTCTGTGCTATGGTAGGGACAGTCCTTTTCCAGCCTTTAAAGGCTTTCTCTTGAGAAACATTTGGGATAGGATGTGGAAACAGATTTTGGGATGCCCTTATGTCTGCCCTATGTCTTCAGATTATCCTAGACAATGGGACTCACTGAGAGAAATTAATTTTCCCTGGCAGATGATGTAAAAAATCCATCAGTGCAGGATGAGTAGCAGAAAGAAAGGAAAGTTGTTATTATCAGTGTGAAAGGCTCCTCAGGAAAGGTCAGAACAAGCTGTGATTCCCTTTTTAGCTGAATAGTGAATGAGAAAATCCTCAAGGGAATTCCCATGAAGGTTTCCATCAGTCCCACTGGGATGGCTACTCTGGTGCAGACAGGCTCACTCTCAACTGAGATAGGACTCAGATTTTCTTCTGTATTTTCATTATACTAAATACTTAGTAGCACTAAATAAATAACAAATGTTTCTTGTATTTTCAAATGTGAAAGAAAATTGCAGGTCACTAAAAAAACTAAAAGCTCAAAAGCTTTAAAAACATTGTATTACAATAACAAGTCTGAGGTCTAGGATTATTTTCTGGTCTTTCAACTCGTGGCAGAGATCTAAAAGCTATTTTAGTAATGGACAGATAATTCCAATGTGAACAAAAATTAAAAGAAATTTGTTCAGTACTGAGCCATTCACAGACACTTGGTCATAAAACAGCAAACAACTCTTCATTCTTAATGTTATTTTTCTCTGGGGAACTGAGCTTTTTGTTTGCTGTAATGAACTGTTATAATTGAACTCAGTTTTACTGGAGTAGAACTTTTTTCTAAAACAGCTGAGAGATGGAGATTTATTTTGATTTAAAAAGATGGTTGCAGCAGAATAAATATGCAGGCAATATAACCAGGACCTTCTAAGTATGTAAAAAAACCCCACATTCAGTTAATTTTATTTTCTATTTTATTTTTCAAGGAAAGACATTTAATTTTCATTGCTGATATATGCTGACATAGAAGATCAGCTGGCAGATATTATAATGAAGTGTTCTTTGTTTACAGAAAAAAAATTGTGTTCATGATTTTTTAATAATGTTTGACAGTCTCATCAGAAAGAAATGGAGGTCTCAACTGGAATTGTTGTTCATCATATGCCTGAGGCCTGAGGTAGATTTATTTTGTCCCCAAGCTGAGCTGATTTTATTTGAACAAATAACTGAAAGTTTTCTTGCATCTTTTGCTATGACAGTGCAATGAATTAAGTCCTAATGAACAAGCTGAATTTCTCAGAAAACTCCTCATTATCTTAATGCAGCTTTTCCCTACACTGCCTGGTAATTTTTAAGGCTGTAATGTTTTATAAGGAGGTTCATGTAGTAGGTAAATCAAGATATAGAGGTAACTTTGCTCTTCCCTCTACATCTGCATTCTAATCAGAGCTGATCATTTGTGCCAAATCAAGCACTGACTTATAGAACAGCCTAATACGTAAGAGGTACAAGAGTGAAATAAAAATCCTATTCATGCAGCTTCATCTCAGGCCCACAGTGAGGTTTGTGGTGTGGCTGGATAATAAGCCCGCAGGTGCAATTTAAGTATCTCACCAAGCACATCAGCTAGAAAACCTCGGAGATAATAGTTCTTATCTAAATTGGGCTTGGCATACTGTTTTACAGCACCCCTTGGAAATCACAGAGGATGAGCCTGGAAAATTATTTTGTCTAATGAAAAAAGCTGGGAGCATGCAAGTGCTGCTTTTTATAGGAACAAAAAATGCTCTGCAGAAAAAACAGGGCAATGACAGCAAAACAGAGACATGTCCACCCAAAGTCAATCACCTCTCAGCTCATTAACTCAAGGCCAGTTCCTGGCTTCTTTCCACTTCCAGAGGAGCATCAGATCCACTGAAGGGCTTTCCAAAACAACCAGTCACTTTGGGGTGTATAGTTTCTCCATTTGGATCCTAGGTGTGTTTTTTACATCAGCAAGGGAAACCTGGGCACCTGAGGGCTGGTTATCATTTACTGTTTGCTTCTAACCCAAAATCTCAGGAGGGGACTGTGTACAGGTGGGACTTTTCTTCTCCCTTGTGATAAAGATCACAAGGTGTGTACAAACCGCAACATTGTCCTGCTTGAGAACAATTATTTTTTGAAGGCAAGTTTGAATAGAGCCAGAAGAACATTTTCCAAGCTTCAATTTATATTACTAATGTCACATTCTCACCACTGCTTAAGCAATCTTATCTATATGTAAAGGGAATTGTAACATCTCTCAGACATTTTCGACCTTTTCTTAACCCACATCCTAGCAAATAATTTTTTCCTTCCTTGCTTCATGCTAAGCTGAAGAGAGCAACAGTCTGACTTTTAGTTGGTATTTTTTTAAATGCTTTCAGACCATTTGTCAGCTCAACATTCCTATATATATTCCATTTGGCAATAGGACATACTGGAGGGTTTCTGTTTGAAGGTCCTTTCCGTGCAGTTCCCTGAACTGCAGCGAGATTCCTGCTTCTTGCACAGAAACCCCAAAGCATCCATGGCAGTAATGCATGATTTGCTCTCTAGAAAACACCAAAAAACAAACAACTTTCGTTTGGCACGATGAACCATTTTGTGTTCCAAGTCCATATTTTCATTTTAGTTCTCCCGCTCATAAATGTCTTGTGATGCTGAGTAACAACAACATAATCTGAAAGTTATGCTCGGCTGAATGAGATCGTTCATAGCTGTTATTCCTCATCTATGACTTACACATTCCAGATATGATGCATTTTTTACCTGCATGCTGTTCCAAGGGATACATGCCATGGACAATGGTAAACACTTGAAGGGAGCCTGGCATAATGTATGACCCTATTACCCACAGTCTTATGATCCATCCTTTAATTACCTATTTTTGGTTTGAGATTCTTCCCATCTCTTAAGAAGGTCTAACTTGCTGTAATTATTTTTTGATTTAGTTTTGTTCCCCAGACATCTTAATTTACCAGTTTTAAGTTGTTGCTTAATACAAAGCATTAAAAACAGATTCACACCCAACTATTAACCGCTTGATGCATTCAGACATTAGCTAATAAGCTAAAATTCATGTGTTGAAACAAATTCTCACAGTCTGTGTCTGCCCACAGACGCCATCTGAGATGACAAATGAGTTCTTCCCGTCACTGTAACATCAAGTCCCAGGTCACCAACCTCCCAGAGGAGGAACCACACTCATTTGGACTTGGTTCCGCTGAGAGTCCGAGCAGTTTCTGCAGAACAGCAGGACCTCTCTGCTTTCCTGAGGGCTCATTAACTCTGCTCAGCCCTCCCAGCCCCACCACACACAGACTGTAAAAGCAGGAGCAGTCCAGTTCTCCCCTGGATCGACACTGGGCCGTGAATGCAACTCACAGATGCTGCTTCTAAATATTTCTTGGTAGACTCTTTAAAGCGTTGCTGGCACAAGAGCACCATCAGCCATGTCAGACAACCTCGGAGAGAATTATGGACCCTCAGACCTGAATTCCTCTCTCATCCCAGCTCCTGACTAAATTAAGTCAGGAGAACATTAATGGGACAGCACAGGCACTGCACTTGCCTTTCTCTTTGTAGAAGCTGGCTGCATAAAAGACCCATTTTGCTAACTCCTTCATTTTCAGCCAGATTGCTTTCTCTGCTATTGCAATTCTTTTGACCCAGCCTTTTGAGTGTTTGACTTCAGCTCTGAGAAGAATAAGAATAAAGATGTACAGATAAGGAGCTCATCAGATCATACATTTCCCCAAAGACACAGGAGAAAGAGAAAAAAAAAGTATTTCTCAGAAGATCCCATTCAATTTTTATTCTCTTGGAGGCTTTTGGGAACTGGCTACATAAAATAATTTGTTTTATTCCTCTGGATTTTCAATACCAAAGGAAGCTTGATAGGTCGAATTAATACTGTTCAAAGGGGAGAGGAAATTCATTTTCTCTCAGTGCTGTGCAATAGATAACTATCACAAAAGAGCAGTAAGAGACCCACTGGTGTCATCCCATGACCAGGGAATTCCCAGCCTCTGTGCTGGCATAGTCTGGGAGAGCTGGGGTATCTTCACAGACTCCAGGTCTCACTTTCCTTTTTATTTCAGCATATCCGAGAGGCAGCTAAACCACTCTCTTGTACACCCCCAGCCCTCTCCTCAGCTGCTCTTCAGGGCTCTCGGTGGCTCCAGTCTCTTGCCAGAGCCACCTCAGGTTCTCATCCCCATGCTGGCAAAACCAAAGCTGCACCACACAACCTCCCCTTCAGCCCACGTTTGTTTCTTTTCGAGTCAAAACCTCCTCCAAAATGAACATGTGAGACTTCAGACTCAGCTCCGCAGAAATTCCAGCGGCAGGATCCAAATGCAAAATGTGTTTGGAGAAAAGACATTCTCTGATCTCATGGACAATCAGGGCTGTCTGCATACCTCTCTGCTCACATCATCTGCTTTCCTCAGTAACATTCTGCTCCTTTTCCTCTCATCCTGAAATACAAAACCATAGCTTCCCATGGCTCCAGAGCACATCCTCTCAGAGCACGGATCTTTGCCAAACTGAAGGATTTTTTTAGGGCTGGGCTGGCCTTCTCATCGACTGTGAAGGGTCTAATGTATTTTTGGGCACAGAGACTACAATTTATGTAAATTGAACTTAAATATTCTTTTAGATCAAGTTCAAATTCCATGATCCCACTTTCAGTTTTACTGGGGACATACTTGGATTTGTGTGACAGGATGATTTCCTCTCATTCTTGACCTGAGAGAGAACAACTGTATGGAAAGAGTAAGGAAAATAATGTTGAACTAACGGGTTTAACTGGAAAACATTATGGATGAAAAGTTGTGAATAAAAGAATGCATTTTATTTGTACAGTAAGAGCACCCAGAGAAACTAATGAAGAAAATGAAACAGGTTATAGAAGAGTATGGAATCTGCTAATTTAGGAGAAAAATATAAGCTAATTAAGATATTGATCCCCACAGTTAAGTGTCCCATTAAATTAGAAAGCACGTCTCTAATTCAAATGAGATGCTTTGCTGGCTAAATACTCAGTTCCTTTTTCTCCTCATCTTCACAAACGGTAATATCTCAAATGGAATAAAATGAAATCAGTTTAAGAAAGATTTGGGAATGTCCTCCTAGAAAAAGCAAGCATAATTCCCATGAATCCACTTTTACAAGGTCTGACTATGTAGAAATATTCAGGAAAATTCATCTGAAATAAGTGGATTCCCAAATGATCAGTTTGTAGCTATATGCTTATGTTGAAAATTAAGATGTTTGTCATTCATTTTAGGTTAAATTATTCTGGAATAACAGCATATAGATCACCAGCACTAAATGTAGGAATTGGTGTCCCTCTCACGCATTAAACACAATTTAACTGTGACAAGTTAATTCAGTGTGGAGGCTAATCTGATCTTACACGTCAGACAAACTATTATTGTCCTAACTCTTAATGTGCAAATGTCTATTTCTTATAACCATTTTTCTTCTAGGACAGAATATCAGGCAGAGTTTCCTCTAATTCCCATCACGAGGTGATGTGTAGTAAGGACTTTTTCTAGTCCTTGATTTCTATAGGTTGCAGCGAGCAGCTGACCGCGGAGCCAGCTAAAAGATGACGAAGCAAGAGAATAATCCAAATTTTAATCACACAGTTTATTTAAGTACCTACGGAAAAAGGATGATCTTTTGCCTAACTTTGGAAGGAGGCACACAACACCCTTGGCTTTTTGTAACCTGGAGTTGTGCTCTCCGAGTCCTCTGGAGGCTCAAATGACTTGAGCAGCCTTTGCTCAGTGCCTTTCTCCCCTTTTTCCTCCCCCCCAGCTGAAAGAGGAGTGCCAAGGCAATCTTCCTGCAGACATTGGCCTCCAGCTCAGCTTCCCACTGGGCAGGCCATGCTCTTCACCCTGCTGTGCAGTAACTACCACAACTCATCCCAGGCTATTCCTAGGGCTGTTCAGTGCAGCCACAAGTAACCTGGAGCACTAATTCAGGCTGCTCCCACATTTTTTAAAGTGTGTGGAGCCTCTTCTTGACACAACTATATTGTTACTATATAAATATTTATATATTTATGCAAATAAATACATTTACAACAAGCGTGAATTCGTACCTAAACTGGTTTACTTTTCTCATGGACAAGCACACTGCACTATATGGCCCTCTTCAATATTACATGTCCAGAGTCAATTATAAACCCTTTATACTTCTCCAGCAGGAAGGTTAAAATTCAATTCTTCTTTATTGCAGTTTGCAAATACAATATACTCTGCAGCAGGCTTGGAAAAGCTCCTCAGTTAAATCATCTTGTGCAACACTGCTTCTTAGTCACTGGTACCTCCCTGCACAACAACAACAACAACCTGACAGCCCCACACTTCCAGGCGGTTTATTGGTCTGTCCTTCAATGGGAGAGTTATTTTACAACATATTTAATTTTTATTGAGATGACAGCAAAGACATCTGCAGTTTCGGGTTTCTTTTTGTTTTGTGGGGTCTTTGGGTGAGGGCACAACCGTGCTTTTAGGTTTTCAGTGTCTCCTAGAGGCTTTGAGTCCATGCTGTCATCCTTTGTGCCGCTCCCCAGTAAATCAGTTGCCCGGTTCTTTGTTTTCAGAGTTTAAAATACTGTTACCAACAGAAAGCAAAGTGATGTGTTAGCACAGCAGAGTTCCTGTGTTATTGAACTGAGGCAAGGAGCCCAGAAAACCAAAGGAAAACGATCCACTGAAATCTATAATCCTTCCCTCACCACAGCTCCAGAACATGAGATTATTATGCTTGTTAGAATAACTACTTATCTGCCCATGGCCAGGGCTGGTGTTTCCTGGAATGTTAAAAAGGTCCACACCTAATTACGGTGCTGGCTCGATTATTTTTGTCCAACTCATACTTTAAAGAAATCCATTATAACTTATCCCCCAACGAAGGAAAGCAAATGGACTTACTCAAAGGATCAATATACTCCAAAAGGGTGAGGCAGGAATAAAGAGGAAAATTGCAGTGCCTTTCCACAGGGTCCTAGGAAAGCTGAGAACCTTCAGTGGGGGTGAATTGTTTCTGCCACCAATACTGCAGCTCCCAAATCCATCCAGGATTCCCTGCTTTGTTTGTGACAAAGCTGTCACCTGGCAATCCTGGCTGTTACATGTCTGCATCATTTTGTCCAATTTGACTGAATATCCCTGGGACAGGGACTGTGCCTTGTCTGCATTTTAAAAGTTAAGACGCACACATAATACATAATTACTATATAAAACAAGCTTAAAATTCAGGGCAGCTTTGTTGGTTCTTGCTTTCTATGACTCAACAAATTTGTTACCTTGAGGTGCTAAACACAGCTGTGAGCACAAGAGTGAGAAAAAAAGGTCAGTTTTGCTACTATAGGAATTTCTTCTCATTCCATAGGAACCCACTGGTGTTGACACCGATATGTGATGGTTTCCCCTCTCCTCCAAGGTGTTATTTTTGTGAAAGTGCAAAGCAGCACCTTTTCAGCAACATCTGTCAGCCAGGAAGACTGAGTATTTTTGGCATTTTCACAGGCAGAAATTATAGCACAGAAAACAATAGGTAGGTATAGGACCAATGATGCTGACAGGTATCATTGAAAGCTGCATTTATATAGAAATTCCAGAACAAAAACCTGAAGTCCAGCTAATAAAACACTTTTCAAAGGTGAAATGGGCTCTTTCTAGATGCCTGTCCTTGACTGCCCTTTTTCTAAAGAATCCAATTAATAATCCTGAAAAATTTATTAGCCACACTGTTTTGGTGGCTGGGAGTTCCCTGTGCTATCTGAAAGGATAATCAGCCCCTGGGGATGCTCAAAGCCTTTGCTAAAGGGGTCAAAACCTTCCCTCACCAACGCAAAGCTGCTGCTGTTCTCATGATATCTTAATGCCCCCATCAGTGGCAGAGAAAATCTCCCCTGCCCAAGAGCCCTGGGGAATGATCAACACCTTACACAGCACCTGGTCTTAGGAAATGTTTTTAATAATTGCTGTGTTATCTATTGGGGGTGCCTGTGTGGAAAAAAATATCCCCATTTTTGCCCGCAGGACTGCAATGTATTTGTTTCCATGGATTTGCCGCACATGGTTAGGCACAATTAGCATCTGCAGGAGGCCTGGGTAACAGGTAAGCACAGCCCCAGAATGGGGCATTTCTCCTGAGAGCCCCTGTGAAGGTCAGGGCTGGTGGTTCGACTTCACAAATTCGCCCTCCTGTACACCTCACTCCAGCTGGTTATGGGGAGGGAAAGTGCAATTCCCCCACGGCTCCCCAAAGGCTCAAACATCTCAGTACAGTGAAAAGATTAGGATCCCTAACGAGAAATTGGCTCTTGGTCATTCTGCCTCTGTATTATTTCTGCTCATTAATTCTACCCCGTGTGCATGCAGGACCCCATTAGTGACAGACCCTCTGCAGACAAAGAACAGTCCCTCCTTCGAGATTGGAGTAGTGCTTGGAGCTGTTAAATCTGAGATGTTAATCCATGAAGTTTTAGGCTACTACTTTTTGACTGTATCCAGCAGGGCTGGTACAGTGCATTTCAGAGCTAGGAAACCCCTCCCCTTCACTTGTACTTCTGAAAAACAGAAGGTTCGGTTCAATTGTCAGAGTGCGTTCCTCGACGTTTAAAAATGCATTGGCTTGAATTTGTATTGTTAACTTGAGCTCTCTCTGAAAGAAATAAATCAGTGTTTGGCTGAGAATTCCACTGCAAGTTGCAGAAAACGACAACTTGCACGATACAGAACTGTAAGGCAAGATGAAGCATCCCCAGCCCCTTTGCCTTTAAAATGCCATGGAAGCACAGAGGCTCTCGGCAGAACACCTTATCTGCTCTCGAAAGCTGTGACTCTTCATCCTTTCGTTATGAAGACCCAGGGGATTGCTTACTTAGCATACACCAGAGGCAATGGATAGATAGGGTGAGCAGCCACTGCAGCCAGAACCCCCCAGTACAGAGCACAGGCAATTCCCCTCCACATGCAGAGACTTTGGAGCTGGATTGTGCTGAATAGAGAACCCTCCGGCTGAGCGAGCCATGTGTGCCCGGGGAGAGCAGCCACTTTCGCTCCGCTGAAAAGCAATGCAGTAAGTGCTGGGATATTGCAGCAGGCACCGCTGCCCTGGGCTGAGCAGGAGCTGGAGCCTTTGCAGCTTCTGCTGCGAGACTCACAACCTCCAGCCCGGGAGCAGTGTCAGGGCTGCAGGATTTTTGTTGCTGTTTCGAAATGAAGTGGAGGGATGGAGTGGATTTGCAGGGACTGTATGGTTTGCTTTGTGTGGGTGTTGCAGGGGAGTGCTTGCTCTGTGTCCTGTGCTGAGCTAGGACTGGGTTTGGGGGGGTTTTCTGTGCTCATGTTTGACAGTGTTTGAACAGAGATGGTGTTTAATAACTTCGTGTCAGCGGGCATTTGTGTTCTCCTTCATCATGCAGCATGTTTCCTGTGCTCAGGTGCAAACTATTTTCTGTACTAGTACTAGGTACTCTAATGCTGGATTTACAGGGGCTGTGCCTTTGGGTAATCATAAATTGGAGATTGAAACTATGTGAATGAGTGCTCTGATGGTAGGTAATACTTTTATTTCACTTGAGAAGATATGGCTAATTTCTAGTTTGTGGTAAATTCTTCACTGTGGTCTGAAATTGCAGATGCTTTTTTTCTTGTAGAGAAATGTTTGTAGGCAGTACTTTATCTCAGCAGAGCTGTGGCTTTCTTCAGATTCAGATGTTCTGTTTCTGTACTCTGCAGTAGCAGCTTTCTGCTTGTACTGAGTAGGAGAGGGAAAGCATGAGTTAAAGTTTGCTTTATATGAAGAGGGATTTTTGCATAGTTTGAAAGTGTTGGCAAAATTAACATTTGGGCAGTAATTGCAGGCCTTTGGAAAGATCTGTGCAGCATTTAAAGCAAATTTAACCATACAGTTTTTTATTCTGTTACTTAGGAACTAATACCAAGCTTCATTCCTCTGGTTTTTTGGTACAGCTTCCTCAGTGACTTACGAGCTCTGGCTTTAGGATAACTGCCTGCCTTGAGCCTCACTGCCATTTTGGGCTTCAGACACGTTTAACTCTTTAAGGCAATGTATGCCAAATTTTTAAGAGAACAGTACATACAACTGCCAAAAGTTAGCAATTCTGGTTTTGCTGCTCGGTCAAATGTCAATAATAAATAGCCATTGGTCTTTTGTAAAGGAGCACTAATGAAAGTTTTATTTGGTTTTCCCACTCAATTTTTGTTTAAAAGTTGGGGTTTATTTAGTTATTGTAAAATATTGGGAAGCATACTGGAAATCTTCACATAATGAAGAAAAATTCCTCTGATTTATCTGTCATTTTAGTTTTGAGCAAAATTTGTAGCGTTACTACATTTGAATGGATAATTCTCAAAAATCAGGCAAATGAATTTCAGTTTCTTCTGAAAGAGTTTTTGCAGAGATGCTGCTGAAAATCTGTGTAATGTTTAGTCCCAGGCACAGCTGCTGACACCGAGAAATAGCCTGGAAGTTATGGCACCTTTTCAGCCCTGTGCAACATGCGTGTCTTGGAGAGTTTTCTCCTTGAGATTGATGCTCAGGTGCTGAAAAGAGTTATTTCCTCTAAAACTGCAGTCAAGAGAATTCTCCCCTTTTTATCTAACAGCAGCCTTGTGACATATGGTGCTATTGACTTGCAATTTCCAAGATAATGCAAAATTAATAAGTGATAATTATTCTTCATTAGCTGTACAACTTCGAAGATGGACAAATCTACACGGAGGGTGGATCACATCTGAATCTGATCTGCTCCCCTCCTCCCTTTCTCTCCAATCCTGGCTTCTCCCCCTCTGTTTATGAGCGCTTGATAGGTGCTATAGTTGCTCTCATTTAAGGACCTGAACCTAAGATCAGTGCAATTTTCCAGTCACAGGTTCACGATCTTTGTGTGCCTCATCCCTCCCTCTTTTCTCCATCTAAATTTCCAGCAAAGCCAGTAGCAAACTTGGAATATATGAGGACTTATTATAAGATATCTCTGAGCTTTATAAAGCTAACATTGGCTTATCTGTCATGAGGAAAGAGCAGGGATTTTACCTGTAACTAGAATGTGCTCAGAACACACAGTTTTGATGACATTATCATCAGATATTTTCAGGTAAACTAATTCCGGCAATTTAACAAGCTACTGTTCTCAAATTATTTTCTCTGAGGAAGGAAATGGGGGAGGGAAAGAAATGCAAATAAAGAGTTGGATGTTGGAAAGACACTGGATTCATAATGAGAATCACAAGACAAAAAGAAAGATTATGTCTGGTTTTATGCTTTCACGCAATTCTGAGTCTCTAATCAGAATGTGTTTCCTGAACTGGAACCTCAGAATTATTTGCCAATTGTTACTGTTCATGTCAAATGTAAAATGGAGAACACTAGGTGTAAAATCTAATTTTTCAGTCTAGAATAAGTATATTAGTAAACAAATGTTTTCACCTCATCTTGTCAGTAAGTAACACTGGCAGGAGCTTTGCCTCAGAAGTCAAACTCACTTTATTGCATTGCAACCTGAGAGAGAAACACGCAGAGGGAAGTTTACTAATTTTGTCCTACAATGCCTGTAATGAGTTGCAAGTCAATTTAATTAATGAAGAGTAGCTGCTCAACATTTGCAGTCCCCTGAACTACTTTAATTTGCATCACTGTATTTCTACCAGTTTGATGTGCAGAAGCACAGACAGCACTCCCTGACAGTAAGAAATACGACTGTCATTTAAGTACCAGAGACAAAACTTCCAGTACAGAACTGTATAAAAGAATATGCAGTGGGTGGATAAACATTCTGCATCATTTCAAAGCAAAGGGAAAGTGTGTGTGTCATAGTTGCACCAGGAACCAATGGCGCAGAAGATGTCACAGTCAAAGACATTCAGCACGTTCTCAAAGAGAGAAGTTTAGCTGTTTTCGTACAAGAGAGGGGAATTTTTGTACCATGCTTAGTAGAACTGTCATGTTTGTAAAGAGATATATCTTACAGCTAGTGACATCCAAAATGTGCCACATACATAGTCAATACTTTCCTTCTGACTACACAAGAAAGGACATTTTCTTCGTTTCTTGTTTTTCAAGGGTAGACTTTCTGATGGCGTCAACTACTTAGATATGCTGCATAGTAATTATTTTATTCATATGTATGAAAGAAAATCTCTTAGAATCTTCATTATACTTATCTTCTGTGAGCATCAAGATGGAATTTAATTGGGATTTTCAGATATATGCTTAGACAGTCCATTTTCTACAACAAAATGAATATGCTATTATTTTCTACTATCACTTCTTACCAAGGGCAATTACTTAATACTCTGTAATAGCTACAATTCAGGATACTTCATTTGCCACAATAACTCTCTCCACTTTCCACACCCCCACAACCTACTGTGAGTAAAGCAGCAGTGCAGTAGCATTCAAGGAGGATTAAAGGACTAAGACCGAGTACTTCCTAAAGCCTGCTCCCTGAGCTGTTGTTTAAACCACGAGCAAAAATAATGCACCTGCCTTTCCCAAGTGTTATTCCGAAGGTGCAGATATGCACACAAAAACCACGCAGAATTAGAAAGATCACACGCTATGTTTGGCAAAGTATCTTCAAAGTGCACCTGGTAAGGCAGGTCGACCTTCAGAAGGTGCAGAAGAACTTGTCCACGACTCCGTCACCTTCTGCATCTATTCCTTAAAGCTTTAGCCAAGAATTCTGGCTTCAGGTTTTTTGGAGGATAATTCAAGACATTGAATTTTAAAAGAGGGCTGTGGAAGTGTGTATTCTAATAAACTTGATCATGAGCAACAAACTACAACTCAGCACCCAATTTTCACTGAAACATGGGGAAGAAACTCCAAATGCTGTGTGCTCAGCTCTGAATCTTCATGAGCTCATGTAACTTTTCATGATCTTTTCATTCCTTTTGGTCCCAAATATGGAGGAAACAGCATGTGAACTGAACAAGGGTTTGCTTGAGCAATGGCTGCAGAGACACACACCTCTTCTCAGCATTATTTTAGCATCTGAGTTTCAAATCTATTTCATCCAGCCCTGGGGAGACTAAGCCTCTGGGGATCCTACCCATGGATACTCAGAATTCATAGTTAGCCAGAGAGATTCCTAGACAGGGAGAACGTTGTATCCCCCGTGTCAGTCAGGACTTTGTTCAGAGGGAAAGATGAGGAAAGAGACAGAAGGTTGCTGAAAACACAGATGCTCACATTTCTCCTGCTGGAAACAGGGAATGATTTATTTCTTTTTATCATAAATCACAGGGTTTCCTTCAAGGCTTCGCTTTAGACTTTCAATCAGCACTCATGGCTGTGAAGAACCACTAAACTACCTAGTGGAAAAGCCTTCAATTTCTCTCCCTGTCCCATCTGATTGATCTCATGATTACTGGAGAATTTGCTGCTTCACACATTTAGTTTGTCTTATAAACCAGTCCAAGGCAGCTGATGTCACTTCTCCAAATTTGTTTCCATATTCAAATTCAAGCTTCCACTCCCTCCATCAGCATCACCAATATATCTATGACTTCTTACCAAATAACCACATCACACCATATGTTGCAGAATTGTTTTGGATTTTCACCAGTTTAGTTTAGAATTCAGCCCTCAGTCTGAGTACAATTCAGCTGGGAGGAGATCAATTATGGAATCACAGAATGGTTTGGGTTGGAAGGGGCCTTAAATCTCATCTCATTTCAACTCCCTGCCATGGGCAGGAAATCTTCCACTAGACCAGGATGCTCAGAGCTCTATCTAACCTCTCCTAGAACTCTTACAGGAAAGTGATTTTTAAAAAGCTTGGTGAGACCTGTATGCCAAAAGCCACATCAGAGATTATGAAAAATAGTGGGACTGAAAAGGAGAGGAAACCTCAGCTCTCAACACAGAAGGAACCAATTTTTGTCAGTTAGATCTTGTCAGGAAAGTGTCTCCCACTATTAGAAGGCCAAATAATGACAAATCATAATTACTCAAAGTCATGAAACTCAAAGAAACTAAACCAAAAAGACTGAACTCTGAAAAAATAAATATTGCATTCATTTTGTCTTCTATTTTTGGGTATTCTTTAGCATTTATGCTTTAAAGCTTTCATCTTCAAGTGTATGAGAGCATTTTAGAATAAAGAATTTTATATCCTTGTACAGTAACCTCAGTAGAGCTTCAAAAGCATCAGCGCATATGCAAATCACACAAGGTTAAAATTTAGATAATCCCCATATTTAGAATCACAATTTTGTAGTGTTGCTTGCTTTTTTTTTTCCTTATTTTTCTTTTTTTCCTCTTTTTTTTTTTTTTAACAATTTTACATGACCATCTACATGTCTTACAGAATGCAGAAACGTTTCCCAGGAAGAAAAATTGAGCGATTTTCTACCATCTGCATCAGCAAACCACCAGAAAATGGTGTTTCCTGGATTATATTCTGCCTCTGAGTTCACTATATCATCACTGCACTTTTGCAAGTTGCAAGCAAAAGGCAGAAAAGGAAAGCCAGAAAGGAAATACCCAAGTAAAGCTGATCCAATTCAGCTGCAAAAGCATTCAGAAATACCTCTCCTTCCTCTTTTCATGTGCTATATTTGGTCAGCACACTGAAGATGAGTGGCATTATATTCTCTCCCATTCAGACTCTGTCACACCATTACAGCTTTGACAGTTCTCATCTCCATGTTCACCATGGGTATTTTCTGGAAAGAAGCAGATTCTCCTGTTTGGAAACACCTGCTTTCACTTCATATCATTTTCCTTCTGCCAGATCTTACTAATGAGCCCTTTTAAGAATTGCCTGGAGAATGGGAGCAGGTTGGTAATAGCAAGTGAAAAAAAACCAAAACAAACTCAGAACTGCATCTGTGGAGGAGTTTTTCCCCAGCTGCCTTCTGCTCTGGGTCTTGATCCCATATCCGTGGAAGGCAGTGAGGAGACTCCTACTGACTGCATCAGAGCCTAAGAGACTTCTGTGGAGGGTGTATTGGGACTATTTTTGGTGATGTTTATGGTGCAGAAAAAAAAAGAAATGCAGGAGATCATGACCTTGCAAACGCTGGCTGTGGTGAGCAGCCCCTCCTGTGCAAACACCCAGCTCTCCTCAGGGCCTTTATTTGCCTAAATCCCACACACATTAAACATTCATAGCTGGACTGGTACAGACAATGAAGTTTTGTGCCATCCTCTTGTTTTCTGATATTGTCTTGATTTAAATTATGTGTGGAACAAAGGAAATAATATTTTAGAAGAGGAATGAAAGCATAATACAGGCACGAGTAAAATTCGGTTACAGACAGAATTTAAGTAGGTGGAGCAACTTTTTTTATGAAGAAATACTGTGCCTATGGAGGGTGTTTTGTATAATGCTCCATAGCTTGGGATTTGATTTTAAAAGCCTTTTGGACATCCTTAGATCTCAAAATGTAGAGAAAACCAGCAAGGGGATGTGTCTTTTTTTTTTTTTAATATTTAAAGCATTTCCTTCATATAATCCCTGTAAAACCGAGATTTTGGTGAGAAATAATAAGTGCATACAAACGAAGCAGATTCTCTGAAAAAAGCAAAACCCCCAAAAAGCTCCATCAGACCAAGATCCAGAAAGGAAATGCAAGCAGCATATATTCCACTGCAAGTTTCCTTGAGCAATATTTAGTGCCGAGGCATTTTCTGTCTCTAAGGTGAGCACAAAGCAGCAGGTCCCAGCTGGATACACCTGTCTGTCCTGACGAAGCAGCTGAACATTTCAGCAAGCAGCCAAGGAAGGGCTGTGCTCATGTGCTGCTTCATTTCGAGCTCACTGGACAGACTTGTACAGCAACCTGTCAGGGAATGGCTGACATCAGTATTTGTCTCCAAAACTACCCCGAGACACTGTGATTGATTTGAAAGGACTCTATCTTGCTGTTAGGAAGCACAGTCTGCGCAGATACCATCACTGTCCAAAGAGCAAGAGGTTGAACAGCAGTAAAATACAGAGAGGACATTTAATTTATAATTGTGTACACATAAACACACAGAGATGGAAGCCTTGGGGTTCATCTCTGGGGTTTCCACTTAGGGCTGCTAAGAAGGACTTGAGAGCCACTGGAACCCACAAACAATGCAAAATATTTGTAGAATTTATCCACATTATGAAAGGAATATACTAAGTTTCTCATGACACAAAGAAAGCTCAGAACTTTTCTATTCTTCCCTTCTGTTTTTAACATTCAGAGCTTCCTTCCTTGAGCTTTTAGACCTGCAGGAATAGCACCTTGTGAGCACTGCTCCCTACCCCTGACCATGGGCGAGGGAGGCTCAGATTAAATACAGCAGAGGTCGAGCTAAATGTGCTGTCTGACCCGACAGAACACACCCCTGAACCTGGGATCTTGCTTTAAAAGTGATGTTATGTTTTCAGATGATATTTAATCAGTCACCATCCATAGTCAAACACCTCAGCTGACTGCCAGGCTTCTTTTCCTTTTGGTTAGCACTGAAGTATCCACATACTGAGTGTGGAACAAACTCTTTGGTGATCCCTGCCTGGGTTTCACATGCCTGGACCTGCTGCACATGTGGCATTTAAGGTGAAATTTATCACCCTACAAACTGCAAACACGAGGGATCAGTCCCACCCTTTATCCACACTGCAGTTACCACGGCTGCCATAGCAACTTGGCCCCATATATTCAAAGTCAAAGTGTGTGTGTGAACCTGCTGCCCTCAAAACCATTTCTGTGCACTCCAGTGACTTCCTGGGCAGTTTGGCAGCAGAGGACCACATCGAGTTCTTCTTAGTTAAAATTCACAGGGGTTATAGTTTAACACTGGAAAGGACAGACCAGCTGTGCAAGGGAACCACAGGAGCAACCAACCTAGGCTGAGCTTTTTTATGAACTCTGATTTAGTGATTTAAACTTATTTGGTTTTGTGAGATGGTCTAGAGCTCATAGGCAATCTATTACTCTGTCTTGGCTGACAAGAAGTAACTTCTAAAGATGCATGACCTTGGTTTCTTGCTGTTCTGGAAACATTACAATAACCCTGCCACATTGGAAGTAATACTTTTTATGAAAGTTCCCCACCCCATCTGCAGTTACTGCCACATTATGTGCTCTGCCACAGCAATAACTGAAACACAACAGCGTGAACTTTGCTGGAAATAGCTCTCACACAGCTTTGAAAGCCATTTTTTTCAGGTGAATGAAGAGAAACTTTTCATCTCCAGGAACATATGAGCCTTTCTAGTGCACTTCGAAGCTTGGCCAAGTGGAAGCAGGAGCTGTAGCAAACTTCTGTGGAGTCTGTTTGGAAGCTGACTCCAGCACAGGAATTGAAATAAATGAATTTGGCATCTAAAAGGAGGTTTTGTGGAGTCAACGCTTTCTAAGCAGAGGACACTGAGAGATTTGGCAAGGTTGGTGCATACATTATTGACATTTTAATGTCACAAAGGGGTAATCCCAGGTCTAACTCTGAGCCAGCTGAGCTTGTTGTGGTTTTGAAGCCCACCCTTCTCAGGTTCAGGACTGAAGTGATGCTCAAGTGACAGCCTGTGTGGGGAGGGGAGTGTTAGAGACTGTCAGAAAACAAACACACGCAAAATAAACACCCCACCCTTTTTGTACTAACCTGGGAGTTTCTGCATTCCCTACTACCCACCCACCAAAGATAAAGCTTTTATGTGGATAGTTGTCAGAGAATGAGCATGGGAATGTCGAGAAAGGGAATAATTTATGCCTGCTTTTGGTTGTTCAAACCACAACACTTTTTTTAAGGAATCATTCCGAAATGGAAATCAATGACAGTTGGCATCATTCTCAGAACATTGCCTTGGGACACTGAAGTGCACAAATGCTTTGCTGATATTTTGGACACAGTGCAGAAGAATTTTCCAAGTGATTTTCCATCTCCCAGGAAAAAAAAATTGTGTTTTCCTATTTGCATTTGGACAACTATTTGTATCTTAAAGCAAGTATCTGCAAAACATTCATGCCTGCAGCAGTTTTTTAAAATTAATAGCAGAGAAGGAAATAACACTGGCAGTCTAACAGAATTTTATCTGTTGGATTTGGTAAGAATGAGATACTCTGTGTAAAGAAAGTCTTGTTTCCTTATTTGTGTAGGGATCAGAACCGTTGTCTTTAGCTTTCTTTTCTCCTGACAATTTGTTCCTGTAATCTCCTTATGTTCCTACATTAAAACCTTTGGCTAAATTGAGAGGTAGCTTAGCTGACTATTTAAGCTACACATTAGTAAACATAACAGGAGGCAATGGAACAAGTCACCCCAGAAAGTGAGAAAAACAATGAAAAACAGGAATCTCTGCTGCCTCACCTAATTTTTTTTCCTTAAAAAAAAAAAAAAAAAAATGTTTCCCACAACAACATCTTTCTTTCTCCATTTGCAAGTTACATCTGCTCACACAAAGTTCATGATATGCAAAACAGTTTCCACCACGGTTAGGTCTGTTCTAAGGAGATAATAATGGATATTAATCAGTGGCAGGCACGAGAACTTCGTGTCTGGAGAACACCGAGAGTCTGAGCACATCCAGGGTAGTGAAGTGGCAAGATTTGAGATGGGCCAGGTGACCTTGTTTGGGGGCACGTAGAGCTCCCCAAAACGGCTCAGCATCAGCTGAAAGCACCTTCTCCAAGTGCCAGGTGGTTACAAAACCAACTCAAAAATCCCCCAGCAGGTAATTCCAGGCTGCCCCTTCTCAGAAATGGGGGGAGAAGAGGCAGAGGAGCCCAGGGAACCTCTCAAAGAACTGATACAGAATTTCAAATCTATCTTCTGCGAGAAAACCAGGATTGCCTCACCTGGAGGCAGAGCAGCACCACCAAGGTGTTCTTTGGGGAGGAAGGGGATTGTGGAAGGGATAATTTACAGCACCAAACTGGAGCCCCCGATCCTTGGCCAGGGCATCTTCCTTGCTTTTCCCCCTCTTCATCACAAAGTGTCTCACCCATTGACTGCCTGGAAAATGTGATGAGTTTGATCAGGAGAAGAAAAATTTCTCCCCCAGCTCTATTAAATTCTGTGGGTGTCCTGAGAGGAGATGATCTTTGGACAGCAGCAGAATATATGATTGCAAGCAGACAATATTTTTATTACACAACTGCCCAATAGCGCTTCTCTGAAATATTTTGAAGTTCTATGGCATAGAAAAAGTCAGCATTTTTTAAAGCAGTTTAAGCCATAAAACAGAGTAGTAACCAGCAGGGGGAAAGAAGAATAGCTGTTCCCTCAGAATTTTTGAGTGATTAGACTAATTTTCAACCTTTCCTGTACATGATCTATTATTTAATCTCCCACCTTACTTCATAGCAGCAAACAACTGTCTATTCTACACTTTTGTTTTTCCTCCATTATTAAAGCATTATTCTCTAAAAGAATGGATTTTTGCAAAATGCTACTGTAAGAGAGAGGAGAAAGCAGGAGCAGCTGCAAAAAAACACTTCAGATGGCTGTGCCAGTCCTGCTGCTGTGCCATGTCACTGCTTCTCTCAGGAATAATCCTCACCTTGAAAGCCAAATCAAAGAGAATTTTAAAATAAGGAATAAAATTAGAAGAGCAAACATGTAAAGGAGAGGAAAGAGGATCTGGTCCAGTACTTCCTATGTTCTTTCCCATATTTGTGTTATCAAGAAATAAAAATAAGTAAATGCTCCAAATACAATTTATGTCAGAGGAAAAAGGAAAGGGACAGTCAAATTTCTACAATATTTTTACTTTTATCACATAACATGGGCTAATCATTGCTTTTTTTTCCCCCTTGATCTCTTTGTAAGGTTATCTTAAGGAGTTTCCTCCCCATTTATTTGAAGAACTGAGTACAAAGGATGAATTCTATTTCTAAACAGATTTGCTCAGCAAAATTTTCTGTTTTCTGTTCTTATAGTTTCTTCTCATTGTATTAGCACTTTCTTTTTTTTCCCCACCCAGCTCTTGCCAATATAAACTTGCATTAACATGTTGCTCATCGGGCCCATAAACAAATTGACATGCAGGGTGTTAAATAACTACTAAAGGTCTTGTAAAAACACATTTAGTGGGCAAGAATGTGTTTGAATGAATAATAACCACATCAGAATAGCAAAGATGATTCTATATACCTCTTTTTTTTTCATATGTATTTTTAGATCTCAGAAACTTTCTGAGAAGCTGAGCTTAAAACAGTGGTGTGAGTACAGAGCAGAAAATCTGGAGTAATTTACTTGCAATCCTTCTCAAAAATATGCTGCATTTGCTTGTACAGCAGAACAACTCCAGGGATGCTGAAAGGGTGCTGCGAAAATCACTGCCCCTTGAAGTCCTTGCTGGCTACTCTTTAGAAAAGGAATTGGTGAAGGAATAAAAGCACTTTTTCACCAGGTTACAAAAAAGGAGGATGAAGAAATAGTTTCCAGTTGCTGGAACTAAAAAAGGCAAGGAAGTACAAGAGCATACAAAGAAGGAACACCACAATTCATCTTCGTAAAAAGGAAGGGATTATGAGTAAAAGGCGTTCAAGAAAACACTTCTGCTCCAGCCACAGGAAAAATTTGTATATAATCAACTTCTGTTTGCTGCAGAGTAGCTGCCGACGTATTTTCATGCAAGCTGATGTTGTTTTCCCTGCTTGAGTGGCATAGCAATAATAAATACATTTATTATTCATTAAATGCCTTCAAAATATTTTAATGTGCCTCAGCATTTCCAAGGTGTTCAAATCACAGCAGTACAACACCCTGCTCACATAATTTGCTGCCTTAACAACTGAATATTACAGTTTGTAGTTGAAACTTTCCGAGTGCACATTTTCAGACAGAATGGAGAACCACTTTAGATATCTGGAGTCAAATCCTTAAAAAGAAGACTTTCTATTAAAAAACACACCCCACCCACCCATCCTCCCTCAAAAAAAGCTGGCATTATACACAGCTCAGTTCTCCCATATTTTAAAACCGGATTCACAAAATTCACCGAGCTCAGAGGGTGTCAAATGAGGAAAAGGATGTTTTTAAGGTAAAGGCAGGTCAATAGATAGGTGCTCTATTATGTGTGTGCATGCTTTTGTTTGATTTGGTTTTTTCTATTTAAAAAAAAAAAAAAAAAAAGCCACAGAAGGAATGAGGAATCAAGATTTAGTTTTGCAGTTTTCTTTGCTTGCTGTTTGGAAGAAAGTCTTCACATTGCTGACTTCACTGGGCACAGGGTCCCAGCCTATATTTGCATGATGGAGAGCTCTGCATAGCATTTCCTGAGTGCCACTGCATGCCAAAGCAGATGGAAGGTGATTTATGGACTTGGTTGTTTATGGGGATAAATGAGGAGAGAATTATGCCTAGATCACTGTGTCCCAAATAATTCCTTGAGGTTATCAAGTTTGCACAGCTCTGTCTTATGTTAAGTTTATGCCAGAAAAAAAAAAAATAAATCAAAATAAGGGGAAGTGAACCACTGAAGCAGAATGCAGAGGGAATGTACCAAAGCATACAGTGCTTTTTTATCTGCGGCTGAACCACATCAACCAGGGAGAAGTTTTATTCCCAGTCACTGCTCAGAGCTTCCAGGGAAACACTCCCAGATTATATTATTGTCACCAAGTCCAGCATTTGGTGAACTACAATTACAGTCTGGCAACATTTAGGCCATAAGCACATGAATCTGAAAGCTAAATAGTTTTTCTTCTTAAAAGATTAGCACTTGGAACATCTAACAGCAGTTACCAATGTTGTGTCCTGTGAAACACAAAAAGAGAATTCCTTCACAGACCTAAGAGCAGCCTGTGGTACTGTGAGCAATAAAAGTGGGGAACTCAGCCCTTTCAGCAGCCTGGAGGTGACTGCTGCCATTCTTGAAAAGGGTTCAGAGTCACTGGAGAAATGATCCTACACGACTGAAACTGGCAGTAACCTCTCACCAAGGTTTAACATAAGGCTAAAAATGAATATGCAAGTCCATTGGTGTTGGTGTTATTTACTGCATGTCTCCCAGATAAGAACATGGAACTCCAGGAATCCCAAGGATGTTTCCCAGAGGTCTGGCCTGTGCTGTCTTCTGGATTCTGACAGTGACAGAACTGCCATTCATGAACCTCAGCACATCCCAGAAGCCAAGGCTGTTTTTGATATTTGCTAACATCACTGCAGTTAGAAACTTAAAATGGAGCTTGTTACAGCCCTGGCCAAAGACTTATCCCAGGGAGTTCTCTTTTTGCTACACAAACTCTTTCTTTCATATTAATAAAGTCAGGCATTGACAAATTTGCTGTTGTTTCAGGCAAATGCTGCTGAAGGGGTTATATGAGGCTCTGGTCTCAGTCAGTGTGGGATAGGATTTACCATTCAGTTCCAAAATTAAAAAGTGCAATTAAATGCTCTTGAAAATGTCCTGTGCTAGGAAAAAAAGCCTTCCAAAATAGATTTCTGTCTACTTGGTCCAAGTCCATGGTTCTTTAATGTTTCTGTAAGCAGTAATGGTTTTGTCCTGCAAGACAAATACCCATTGATTGGAGTTTCTAATGGCTGCTAGGTCAGGCTTGCTATATATTTTCTTAATTAATTTCTCTGACCTTCCTTCCATTTAACACTCAGGATGACAAACTTCCATTTTACCAGCTGTGTGGATGTTAGTCTGAAGCACCTATGATGTCAAAGGCTTTGTATTCATTTACTAAGCAAGTTATTTTGAGCTTTTTTTTTTTTATATAATATGCATGGTCAGCACAGATTTATAATTTGTTTTTTTAGCTCAGTGTCATATCACTTATCACATGGATTTAAATTAATTCATACACATTAACCTACAGGAAAGAGATGGTTACTGTTTCTTGAGATATGAGGAAACCATCTGAATTCCGAGGAGGATTTCAGATAAATGCACTAATTTTTAAAGTTGAAAGGTTCCTTTCTACTTTAATTAGCAATGCTTCAATTTTCTGCCTCAACATTCAATAGCAGAGGTGGAGACTGGGAGAAGTGCCATGTCCAGCACAGAGACTGCAATGTAAGGCAATTCCAGGTGCCATCCAGCAATACTTTCAATCTGACAGCATTAGCTGGACTTAGGTTAAAGGTCAAAGGCATGGGAATAAATTGGTTCTTGAATCCTTCCTTGAAACCTCAGTTCCATGCACATCTCAGCTCAGTTGGTTGGATACCAATATTGTGGGTTCAATCCCCATGTGGACCATTTATTTAAGAGCTGCACTCAGTAATCCTCGTGGGTCCCTTCCAGCTCAGAACATTCTGTGAATCTGTGAAGTGTTAAACAAGTCTACAAGAAATTAGGAACCTAAATGCAATTATACATCTTGTCCTCACTGCTTTATTCTCAGGACTGCCCTTAGTACCTATTTAAAGCCAGGCATGTGCTTAAATCCTTGCGTGAAAATTGCATTCAGATAATTGATCTAAAATTAAAGTATCAGCCCAGCTCTTGTATATTTGCAAGTCAAATTTATTTTGACAACAGGTTAACATAAGACACAGCTGAGACACAGAGCCTGGAGCAAGATGGGTTTTGTGATTTAAGGCTTTGCAATTAAAAGTCAAGGCCCAGAGATGCTGCCTTTCGAATGTGGGTGTTCAGGTTCTGCTGTCGGCATGCCTGCCAGCAAGCTGGAGCAGTTGCCATGCTACTTCATGAAAAATTATTTCTTAAGTCAGTGATTTATTTAGTCTATTTAAAGAAGGTGGGATAAAACACTGGGCTGGCCATAATGATTATGCTGTTGTTATTTTTTTTTAATTAATACTGAGCAATCTGTGCTGCAGCCAACTTTAAGACACTTCAAAAGTACACTCCTCATTTTCTGGCTGGAGAACAAAAGCCTTGGTAGGATAAATAATGTTTTCATTCCAGGACCCTACAGAAAACTGCTTTTCCTACTTTCTTCCTTGCACAGAGGAAAAACACTCTTGATTTCCTTCCTCATCCTACAGGGAAAACACTCACCTTTTCTCCCGCATCTCTAAAATATGAAATATAAGCCCAGAATAGATGGAGTCCCAGGTTGGAAGTTGCCACAGAAGAGAAACTCAATTCTTATCTCACCACATTTCTATAACTCAATGCAATATTTACCAGCACAGAGCCAGGCACGGTCCCCCTCACCCTACAGACCCAGGATAAATGATTTTTCCCCCTGCCCATCCCAAACCATCCATAACTCTCCCCTCCCTGCAGTTTGCCAGCGTGGCTGACCCTGTGCTCACTCCCAGACCTGCTCTGGGTTATAGAGGGGGAGTTTATTAACACTGTCAAACTGAGGTGGAACACCAGAGTTTTATTCCAGAGATTTGCCATTGGGGCAGAGAGAGAGAAACAAAGAAAAGAGCAGCTGGGGACAATGCCCCCAGCTCAGCATGCCTGGCCACCAAACTCAGCTTCTTTCCAGAAGGTGGACTTCATATTAACCACTGTAAAAGACTCTTCCAGCTTGCCTAGGAGACAGCAGGGTTTTAGTGCTGATAAATTGCAGTTGCCCCTCTACTGAGGTCAGTGGGACAGAGGCAGGTGATGTCAGGACCAAGTGATGCTCTCTGAACTGTGGAGAAGCATGTTAACCCTCTGACCTGGAGAAGAGACACGCAGTTAACTACAAGCTCATCCTGGTGCAGTGCTGTAATATCATGTTGTGTTAAATCCACAACAGAACAGCCTTCAGAAGCTATTTTAATCAATTAAGAACAGTTGGACCCTTTAGCACATAGTTACCATCGTCTACTTATTATGCACTTAAAATGCAATTATAGACAGGAAAATAATGTTCATTTTCTATTGGCCTCGTTTTCCTTGAGTGAATTAAGTCTGTTTCTCATCTGCATTCACAGTCCCAGCTGCTTCCTGACTGAAACAGATCCTGTAGGCTTTTTATACCCAGTAGCAGTGCAGCAACGCCATATGCAAGGCCAGGGTGTGTGGGGGAGCTAGGATGTCTCCTGGCTCCTGAATTATTAGGCTGTTCCAAGTTCCAATGTGGAATCATTCCCTGGGTGGTGATTCATGAGGTAGCAAAGAACCTAGATCCAGTTCCCAGGCTAGGTTTTTAGCGTTAGAAAAAGCTACGTTGCTTCTCAAGCTTTAAAAAAAAAAAATAACAGAGGGGAAGATAGTTTTTAGAGTCTCTGCCTATAACAGAGCAGGTCTCTGAGGCTGTTAATTATCCAAGACTGGTGGTAAAGTAGAAAATGTGAATGTACAGTGGAGTTTTCCTAAACATATATAAATAGCAAACCATTACATTTTCCCTGGAAGAAGAAAAATTTGCAGACAGGGCAACGCTCAAGAGCTCCCAAGCCCACAAATGCTTGTGTTCCCTGAATGTCATTGATGCAAGTCACTTGCTACCATAATTAGCTTTGTCAGAAGACCTGAAATAGAAGTGGGTGGAGAGGAGTCCCTGCAGCACAAACTGACAGGGCCATGGACCAGGGTGGTGTGCAGAGAGGATACCCAAATTTCTTAAGAGCAGATCTGCTCTCATTCCTGACCACAGCATTTACAGTGTCATTTGATGGACAGATATGCACAGGCTGGCCACATTTCACCGGTAGATTGCTCCACAGTTTCAAGGTTATATTTATAAGAAACCTGCCAAATGCTTTAATTGGTGTCCACTGCAGTAGGTCACCAAGGGGAAAGAAAAAAAAATAAAAAAGAAAATCAAGCAAACCCACCCCAGGACAGCATTCAGAAAACTACTTCACAGGAGAAGTTTTAAGTTGGGACAAGACAGCCTATCAGACTTCTGGAAGACTTACTTTGAACTAAATCTTTAGTAGATGCCAAAGGAATAATTTGGACACCATTCTTTGTGGTCAAGTGTAGGTTTTTATGCTGCTACTATAATATTTAAACACTTCCTATTAAATATTGCATATCAATAGAACTGGCTATATCAAACAGAAGATAATTGCTGGCACTTATTTTTCAAAGTCAAAACTCTGCTTGAACTTCCCTTTGAGAAAATTAGGGTTTTATTAGCTGGCAGAGAAGGGGAAGTGATACCAAGGGCAATTTGGCTTGGGAATGCAGTGTTCCCATCAGAGCATCCTTTCTGGCAGGAAGGCTTTCCTCAGAGAAAGTTCAGCAGGGTTTCCTGAGCCTGTTCAGCTCTCACACCTGGTGTTAGGGAGGCCTTGGAAGATGTGGAGATGGTACCTTCAGACACAGAACCCACTCAGCAGCGCACAAACCCCACTGCCTTTCTCCCTGCACCGGCAGCAGTGAGTCAGTGCACGGAATAAAAACTTTGAGGGGGAGGAGGTCTAAAGTTTGTGTTTGTCATACCACGGCACAATATGGGAAATGCCGAGTGTAGGCTGCCAGCCTATACATCCCACGGATTTCACAGAGGCGTCCTGGAAGCACAAAGTTTACTCACTGAGTGTCTCCCTCTCCTCAGCCCTGACCCACCAGATGTCCATGTAAATAGTGCTGCCCTCAATTTTCCTGCTCCTGAGGGACGTTTACCACAACAATGATGACATTTGTGTTTTGGTTAGCCCCAAAGCGCTGGGTTAAACTGAAGCAGCCAGAAGTTTCCAGCTGCCCACAGTCTGCCTGGCTGAAGTCAATGCAGTTTTTATGAGGCATTTTATTATTAAAAGAATTTCTCTAGAAATCAACCCTCCCACTGCCAGTCCAACATTTACAAAACTAATTTAGTTCAAGGGTGCTCACAGTCATGTAAATAGAAGCCAGACATTTTTCACTGCTAGGGGAAAGTCATTCGAAGAGAGCTACCCAGCCATGAGCAGACCATATTTTAGCATGCCCATAAAGAGGTATTTTCTAGCCGAGCGCTGTATATCTCACTGCTTTCAGAACATTTGTGGCTGCAGAGCTCCTTCAGCACAGGAAGGTGCCCGAGGCAGCCCTGCACATGTGTCCCTTGATTTACTCTGTGTACCACTCCAGGGTGGCTGACCTTGGCACCGTGACATGCATCAGGCTGTGTGTGAGCACCTCCAGCCTCCTTCACACCCTGCATCTACTTCAGCCAGCAGCCAATACAGGACTTTCCTACTTGAGGCTTGGCATATTTGCAAGAACTAAATTTTAAAGCAATCTCGGGCTGCTCTCCATTGCTGGCCCCTCTGAGAGCTCGGGTGCAGCTGGGGCAGTCACACACACGGATGGAGATGCTGGAGGAAATCTCCATTGGCCAAGTTCCATTTGCAGAGCAGACCAAGAGAAGGCACAGCCCTGACTTGCAGACTGTGGGGCAGTGTTGGAGGTTTCTGCTGTTGAAAGAGCTTCCGTGCATGATTGCTTAACATATTATTCTCAGTTAATAATTAGTTTCAGCTAATTCAGTGAAATGGATGATGTCGTCAGATTTTGCTGTCCTTCAGAATTGTTAACTCCTAAACTTAGCTAAAATCGAAGTCTGTGCCTCCCTGTTACAGGTGACTTGAATAATCCTGCTCTAAACATCTAATTTGAAATAAAACACGGCTCCTTGCCTTGTCCTGCCACAGGTAATCCCTGTGACTGTGCTGGCTGCCCCTGCACAACCCCTGAGCATCTCACACACCTCAGCACGCCAGGCTGTGCCCGCACAGAAGATTCCACACAAAAGAGAATGTAAGGGGTTTTTAGTATAGAGGGAACCATTTCCCCCAGCCACTGCATCCAGATAATTCTTCGTGTTAACCTGCAGTGACATGGGAGAAGATCTGAGGCTTTGTTATTTCAGAGAATCAGAAACACTGCAGAACTGGGGAAAACAAACTGCCCTTGTTTGCCTTCTTGGAGAAGACCTGTGCAGAACCACAGTGGAGTTACAAATCTCCTTCTGCCGCTTCCCTCTCCCCTCCCTCAATCCAACCCCTGCTTTAAGAAGTCTGACTGTTGCTGGCACGCGAGCAGGAGCAGCTTCTGAGCACAGCACTGATGGAACAGCACCAGGCAGGACTGCAGCTGAGCAACAGAAAAGCAAGGGCTGCTTCTGGGCTCAGTGTCCTGTCCTTCCAGATGCTCCAGGCTCAGCTGCAGCACATTGAACCTGTGGGAGATCTGGAGCCATTCCGTGCCATGAGGCTCAGCGCTAGGATCATCTAGAAGACCTTGCAGGGAAAAGAGTCCAAGGGGAAAGAAAGAACATCTAGTAAAAAAAAAAAAAAAAAAAAAAAGTCTGTTTCAGATTTGCATTTGCACACATATAAAAAATTGCTGTAGACAAGGCTGGTTCTATATTGAGTCATGACTGCAGTCCTGGTAGTTCCTATCCTAACATAAATCTTCACACAGAAGTACACCAAATGAGGTAGGAAAATATAGTTAATCCTGATGGTGTCATGGTGTCGTGCTCCCTGCACAGTTTTAGAGATCATTGCTGCATGCTCTGCACTGAGTTAAGTGTCTGGCGAGGTGGTGCTCAAAGGTAATTGTGTCTCCCTCAGCACACACAGATGTGGGGATGTAATTCCTATATGTTAGATCTGTGCTTGCTTCTGGCCCAAAGTCAACTGTGCTGCAGAGCAACTCTCCATCGCTTGCATTTGCAATTAATTAAACTTCCGAGACCATGGGCACAAAATGAGCCTGTGACAATACAGAAATACCAGCCATGGACAGGCAGAGACCCACGGGGACACATCGCACCTTATTATTCATAGGACTGAGCTGTTTGAGCTTAGTTTCCTTTCATGCATGAAAAGCTTTTGAGGAATCTCATTATTGCACCGAATATAAATACATTCAGTAAATATAAAAAGACAGAGTTAAACTAGAAGCAAAGATCAGTGCCTGGTTTCAAAAGTATTAGAGCTATATTACTTAGAGATATGACTGGAGATTGAAGCTGAAATTGGCTCAGATCTTAAATCTCTTCTCTTCTCTTAAGGGGACTTTCCAGAGGCAGCCCAAAAACATTGGCAATCCAAGAAATAAGGACATAGGAAACCTGTTGCTGGGTGAGCCCAGTGGTCTGAGGGGAGGTGCTCATTAGGGACCCTGTGTTAGCCTGGCCGCAGTTTGCAGCCCATCCTCCAACAGCCACTGCTGCTGTATTAGGAAGTAATTTCAGGGTCTGTTTCTGGAGCTGTTGTCTGTAACTCATCCAATTCAAAAAGCCTGGCACTCTCTCCAGTCCTCTGTGGCAGCAAGTTTTGGGAAGTCACTACCTGCTGAATAAAGAAGCTCTTTCTTCAGGTTGGTTGTCTACTAGTTCATTGAATGCCCCCTAGTTCACCTATTTTGAAAACTGGTGATTTTTTTTTTTTTAATTGGGAAGAAACAATTTTCCCTCTCACCTGATGGGTGATTTTTGTATAGCTCAAACATGATTCCTCAGCCGCCTTTTACCCACCTTCTTCAGACACTTCAGCAACTAATCCCTTTGACCATTTTAGTTATCCTAAAGAGACCTCCCTTATGGCAAGTATCTATTGCTCAGCAAACCACAGTGACCCCAGTCCATCAGAAACCAAAATAATAAAGGTGCAAGAGGGAAAGCAGCTCCTAGGCTCGGGCCATGTGAGCACATCCAGAAGTCAGTGTGATCCCGGCAAGGGAGAAAAGACCTTCTAAACTGCTGAGTCAGTCCAGGCAAGCCCTCGTGGCTCCCTGTACATTAGGTGAACTTAAAAATGTTCCTTGTGGCTAATGGTGCATTAATAAGGTGTTGGCTGTCTGGGACTGTTGGGTGCTGTGCCAAAAACAGTGTTTTAAAAAGTGAACATGCACAAAGGTTCTGGCAGTCTGGTTCCCAGTGACCCACTGACAAGCTACTGATCCAGCTGGAGATGTGGAGATGGAATGTAATTGCCCACAATCTTTTTAATCAAGGACTACACTTCCAGTAATCTGCTGCAGTGACAGAGAAAACAACATCAGGCTGTAAAACATGTCTGGAATCAAAGCTCTTTTCAGTACAGTCTTAATTAAAGTGTCTTTGACTACAAGTTTTATAGAAAAGTCAATGAGCTTCCAGCTGAGGAAAGGACCTTTCTTGATGTGATGAAAAGGCTGCGTGTATACTCAGAGTGTGTACATGAGTGCGTGATCAGAGAAAAAACAGAGCAGAAACACAGGTAGCACTGTGGGTTATTCTTGGGAATATATCAATACAGATTGGGATGAGAGGGAAGGAGGGAATGAAAAGGCATCAGTCACCCCCAAAACCCCAAATACAAACAAAGCCATGGCCAAAGCCAGCAGCAGCACAAATCAGAGCTGCTGCAGGGGTGCTGCATCAGAGCCTGGCCTGGAGCAGCCCCCATGGCGTGGGTGCCTGAGGAGTCACCCAAAGGCGATCCAGGGAACACGCCCCAGAAAAGGGAATGACAGTCAGAATGATAATCATTGGGCATTTTCACTACTTCAACACTCTTTGATGTCAGGCTGTGCTGGAGGTCACTAAATTGTTGTTCTGCCCACCTCCTGCCACCAAAGCCCAGTCAGAACAAGGCCCATGGCTTCACCATTCTCAGAGATCATTTTTGACTGCTCCCTGTCTTTAAACAAAACCTGCATTTTATACCCACCCATCTGGCACTTCTAATAAATACATTCTGCAACTAAGAGATACTCAAAGTTTGCAAGTTTACTTTTGCAAGTTTACTTTGTCACCCCTCTGTAAAATCACATTATAACAACCTGTCAAGAAGCCAAGTTTAGCAGGATTTCATAGAATCACAGAATGGTTTGGGTTTAGAAGGGACTTTTATAGGTCATCAAGTTCCAAGGCCCCTGCAATGAGTTGGGACATCTTTAACTAGATCAAGTTGCTCAGAGCCCTGTTCAACCTTACCTTGAATGTTTCCAGAGGTGAGGCATCCACTACCCTCTCTGGGTAACCTGTGACCGTGTTTTACCACCCTCATTGTAAAAATTTTCTTCCTTGTATCTAATCTAAACCGACCCTGTTTCAGTTTAAAACCATTACCCCTTATCCTAGCACAACAGGCCTGGTTAAAAATTTTGTCCCCATTTTTACAGGCAGCTCTTTACCAGCCAGCCTTGATGCCAAAAAACAGCCTTGGACACATTTGATTTACTGCAATAGATATTGCCCACATGTCCTGGGAAGGACAGGAGACAGAGACCGTGAACAGCTGGGGCTCAGGCTCGGGATCCTGACTGATCCTCGCTCATCCCGGCAATGCCATTTATCCTTTCACCCAGCCTCGCTTGGTGACACGCCAAATTTGGAGGCTGCTATATTTGTTACCTACCTACGGAGCTATAGACCAGAGCTCAATTATCCTTAAATTCTTATCAGGATCCTTCACTCCAGCCAGTGCTGTCATGGAAAATGTAATGCATGTCCTGACTCAAGGTTTTGGTTCATTTGTAATAAAAATCATCTGGCCTCTCTCTGAAGGAAGATGCAATCTATCCCTGCTGGGAGACAGTGGAAAATATAGTTTATGTGATTGCCAACTGGATCCTCATCAGAAAGAATCTTTTGTGCAGTGTTCACGTGCAGAGCTGTACAGAAAGAGGGGTCTGAAAACAGGAAGATTTTCTGTGCTGTTGAGCTGTTTGGCTGCTCACACTGGTTCCAGATGGTGCTGGAGGCACTCAGAGCCTCTGAAAATGGGCCAACTTTCGTTCTCCCAGTTCTTATAGTAGCAAGAGAAAAACTGTTCTCTTGAGAAAAGAAAACAGGGAAAAACTAGTAATGATATTTCTGCTTCTCCTGTTGGCAAATTAGAACTGGAATTAGATAACATGCTGCAACAATTCTGGCTTTCCAGCTGGAGAGGGAGAGGCAGTGAGCTGCTGTGGGTGTCCCACGTAGCACAAGGCTCTGCTCCCAGAAACAACCCTAACCCAAACTCATTTGGATCACCTGGGGCCACTAACTTTCCATTTCAGACCTTCAGTTATTCTCTCCTCCTATTCCTCATACCAGTGAGGGGGCAGAAATCTCTTTAAGTAGGGCTGGTTTTGCTCTAGTTTTCTAAGGGTTTCTCATCCTCACCCAGCAATATTTCTGGGCTCTGGGGCTGCTCCTCCTGGGGATCCATTTATTCCCAATGTCCTGGCAACAGAAGCTGAGAGCATTTAACATCATGCCCTGCTCTGCAGTCAGGTCCATATTTCTACTCCATCTCAGGCTTATTCATTCAGTCTTAAAGATTCCTTTGCAAGGTTTTTTTTTCAGTTTAAAATAGGATGTGGTTCAACTGACCTCACAGCCCTGGTTAGATCACCCCAAAGAATCAGAGCAAGAGCACAGGAGGTTTTGAGCACGAGCTGCAAACATCCATCCTCACCATCCCCTGCAGACCAAACTGTTCAGGAAAGGAACAGACAGGAGCAGTGCCTGTGACAGGAGCCCTGAGTACAGCCTGTGTCTGTTTGTCTTGTTTTGAGCCAAAACATGCTCTGGACTTCGAGGTTCATTTTTGCTTATGTTTAATTGATCAAATCCCTCTCCCCACAAATTTCTGAAGTATCTGAGAAAAGTCTGTGTTTAGAAAGTGTGTGAATTAGTTATCAATATGGATTAATGAGTACCTGCAGCTATTACAATGGCAAAGCCACCTGTAACTATTCTTTGATGTTTTGCCTCTGACTTATCAAATTAAAACTTTCTTGACTAGGAGTTACCTTTATTAGTAAGAATTTAACTTTTCATTTGGAATGAGTGTTCTACCTTGAAGTGAGCCTTTTGTTTTTGTGAAAAAGAAATACTAATAAAAAATTCAGAGCAGTACAGAAAAATATGGGTCTTTTTACCTCCTTGTCAGCTTTGCTGCGGTGAAAAATTTCTCCATAGCTTTGCTTTTAATTCTCCTGGCTAACAGTCATGGTTTAATTTATAAAATAACTGTCGGGACCAACAGGCATGTTTGTCTCCTTTCAGAGGATTTAAATAGCAGAGAGTTTAAAAAGCAGATACTCCATTAAAATGAGTTTATATCCTATCTATTCAGACCTTACAAGCTTTGGCTTAAAAGCTCGATGCATTTGTTTCTCTAAGACTCCTTTACATTTGCCACTCGCCTGGATGAAAGGGGATGCACACAGTGCATCACAGCAGCGATAAGGAGAGCAGCTCCAGCCTTTATCAAAACACACATTGAATGAAGGATGGTCCTGCTGCAGACAGATGTTCCTTCTCATCTAAACTTTGCATATCTCAGGTATTGCTCTGCATTTTCTGGGCATTATGTGCTAAAGGATGAAGAGATGCTCCCGACAGCCCCCGGGTGGAAGGCAGGGCTGAGAGGAGGATGGGGTGAACTGTGCTGGACAATCCCTGCAGCTCTCACAGCACAGCAGAATCACCAACAGGAATGTCCCTGCAGCACACCCAGGAGCCATGGAGCTCCCTTCCCCAGGGTGAGCCCAGCCAGCCCAGGACAGGACGAGGGAGGGGCAGCGAAATCCCTGATCTGGGGTCTGAGGGAGCACTGGGTGTCCTTTCTGTTGGGGAGGATGAAATAGGAAATCCTTATAAATATTATTACCTGGCAAAAGATGTTGAGAATACAGAAACTATAAGCAAGATTGAAATGAAGACAAGCTTTGAGATACCAAACCGCAGTTACTGAATAACTGGAAAACAATGGTATGGCCACTGAAAGTAATACCCTTTTGATTAAACAATACCTTCTGCTTGCAGACAGGTCCAAGGGTCAGAACAGACCCTACCAACTTGGCAGAGTGTCCAAAAAGCAGTTTTTAGAGTTTAAAATATAATGCCGTATGGTAATGCAATGACTCTCATAGGCTGTATGTAAATGTTGTAGGATTTGTAGCTTGTTCTAGATTGGTTAGCGAAAATTAGAATATTCAGCACAGAAGATGATTTATTGTATTGTAAACGGCAGCCACAGATTATTCTATCTTCTTCTTCTTTCTCTCTCTCTCTTACCTCTCTGACCTGCTCTGAGCTGCGTCTAGCAACTCCTAGCAGGTCCCCTACACCCACGCCCTTTCACAATAAACCTCATGCTCTAAGACCTGACTTCAGAGATCTCTCGTCTACATCCCGACCGTCCAAAACAAAACCAGGGACAAATTCCACAATTTCTGCTCCTGCTGCCCTTTGGGGTGAAAAACAATCGATACAGAGGCATCATCACAGCCTCAGTCTGGACCACCTGCCCTTGTTTTTGTTTCTTGAATCCTGTCACTTCCCCTCTTGTGCCCAGCCAGCAGCCCATAAAGTCCATCCTGATCCTACCCCTCTTTTTTACCTCTGAACAACCACTTCCAGCCTCTGAGAATGATTCCCAGGTGTTCTCACCTCAGCAAAATTTAATCAAGGATTTTCCACACAAGCTGAGTTTTGGGAGGCTGGAAGCACTTTTTACTCGGGCTGTCCACCAGCTCACTCAGAAGCTGTGAACAGTGACTTGCTCCCAAGCACATCCATCTGTTTTTTGAATCTTTTGGTAACAAGTGATTCCACATGCTCCTTAGAGTCAGTGAGAAATGGTTATTTGATTTAGGATGCTCTCAAATTATAAGCAGCCCACAGTTATTTTAAGTGTATGTTTGTTGCATCTTTTTCTCAATGAAGATTAATGTTATTCTTGCCATGGGGCTATGTAGGAAGGAAACATTTGTGCAACAGCAATTTTTAAAACTTTCCCTAGACTGACTCATGCATTTATTTGTTTTCAACTTTTGGGCACTTGTAAATGATGTCTTTAGTCTCCTGATGGAATGCTGGCACCCAGTGATTTACAGCTGGCTAAAAGCAAGTGTGTGGAGGGAAGATTATTTGTCTCTTGACCATAACTGAGGGCTAGATTGAATAAAAGAGTTTGCATGAACTAAGCTGAGCATAAAGACTTAAAGTCATTATGTAAAGCAAGAGAAAAACCAACCCAACAACCAAAACAAAATGCCAAACAGTGAGTTAAAAAAAAAAATAATTAAACCTCCCTTCAGATACACAGGAGAAATCATGCTTATAAGGCAGAGTCACTGAAATGAAGTATTGATTTTCTGCTGAAAGAATCGTAAGCATAAAGGGACAATTAATTTTTAGACTAAGCTAACAGTCATATTATTGCTCTCTGGGTGTAGCAAGAAGCTCATCTGTCTGTTTCTATCTATAGCATTTGACTCCTGTGCTCAGAGGCAGTGAGTTTTTAATCGAAACTAGATTGTTAAGAATGTTAGCGTATGATCAAGTGTCCAAGCTATTCCTTTATGGATTTGAACTTCAAACTGAAGGTGACTTCGTTTGACAAACACACACAATACACACCTGGAGCAGCACTGCCCTTTCGTCCCTGGCCACTCACCTCTGTCCCTTGCCTGAGCCACACCCTGTCCTGCTGGGTCCACCCTCGAGGGATTGGGGCTCATCTTTTGGTTTGTTCTTCTTACCTGTCCTATCCTACTTCCTAGAACTCCTTTCCACACCAATGTGGAAAAAACCAGCAAGTTTTAAGGCTTTTTTTGGTTGAAATGATTTTGTAAAAGAGTATTATCCCAAACCAGACTGAAAATAAATGGAAATAATTAATAGTTTTTAAGTCCTGATGTATCACTTCAGGTAAATCAAGTAGTTCTGTTTGAACAAACAATCCAAGCCCTAACTACATATGCAGACTCCTGAGCAGGATCAGTTCAAACCTGGCCGATCTTTCACTGTGATTTAAAAATAGGATTGTTTTCTCTTTTAAGAAGAAATATTGATATGACTTTAGGCTTGAACATTGCTCTTCATATCACAAAGGTTCTTCCCGGGAATGTCTGACAAATAAATCCACCTCGTGTGTGAGTGTATCCGACTGCCTGGGGCTGTCGCTGGAGCGATTCCCAAGCCTAACGAGTCCGCTACGCCCACATCCTGCGTGCGGAGCAGTTGTCAATTATTATTTTTTTTTTTCAGAACACCCCGGTGAGAACTGCTTCCAGGTCTGGGTGGAGGTGAACCTGAGCGGAGCCCGGACGCCGTTAGAGCCCCACTGACTGACAAAACTTTTAAAATATGACTGCAGGGAGGATTTTCTCTCCACGATGCTGCTATGCTGGGATGTGACAGGCTTCCTATCCAGGTCTGGAAGGTATGGATCTGCTTGCATACATGAAATCTCATCTTTTCCCTTCCCTTCCCTCCCTGTATATCTGTTGTTTTGGGAAAGGAGTATAGAAAAAAAAAAACCAAAAACAAACCAACAATTAAACAGAGAATGTTTTGAAATAAATCCTATAGGTTGAGATGAGTTGAAACATAATTAACCAGCATAGGAAGCAGCTCTCTGCAATGTGTGTGGCACATTATTAGTTTATATTTAAAGTGACAGTGCCAAGATTGTCAGGTCAGGAAGAAAAACAAAACCGTATCTCTGAAAGTATCTTGCGTAGGCAGGGCTGATTGCAAAACTGAGGCACACTGATGAGCACAAGGGTTACAGAGAGCCCAGAGCAGGGCTGGTGCACTCCTGAGGCTGCCAACATCTGCCTGCTGGTGTGCATAAATTCATAAAAATGGAATATAATCTCTGTTCTGGGGCAATCCGTCATGGAAAGGACACTGGGAAACAAAACACCCAGCAAAGACTAAATGCTCAGGATGGAGTGTTCAGTGAGGCTCTTGAACGCTGGGCCATGGCCCTGACCCAGCTCTGGGCTCTCCTGGCTGCCAGAACAGACACAAAAAGCAGCCAGGGGAGCAGGGCACCGAAACTCGAGGGTGCCAACCCTTCTGATGAGACACAGCTCTGCCTGCTCTGCAGCCCTCAAGTGCCCAGAGTCACTTTTGGTGCTGAATTACTCCACCAGCACAGCTCCATCCCTGGGTGAGCCTGCCCGTGGCACCCACCCACTCTCCCTGGAGTTAGAGGGAGAGAGACTGTGCTGGAACACCCGAGGATTTACACTCAGGACTGCTGAACTGCCTGATTTGAGCCAGGGATTCCTCCCTCACCTTTTAGCTTTGTTGAGACCAAATTAGGTTTTCAACAAATCAGAAGAAAATTTTAAAAATACAATTCCACAGCTCATTGCTGTCAAGCTGGGAGGGAAAAAAAGCAATTTTCTACAATTCAGCTATTCAGAGAAAACTTGATCATTCAAGTGTGAAACTTTATAATTGTTTCTGCTGATCTTTTTTTTTCACACAATGCTGTCAACATCAGCCGTGCTAGTAAACAAGAGCAAAACATCCAGGCAGCCACTCTAGCTGGAGAGAGAGTTAATTCCAGCAGCACTGATGGATTTCACAAGCCAGACCGAGAAAAACCCACTGCAAAACCCTTCTGCTGACCTGCACAGCACAGCCCCCAGGGCTGGCAGAGAGGGCAGAGAGCAGCAGAGCATCCTCCAGCATGGAGCAAATCTGCTTCAGCCTGTGAGACACTTCCAGAGCCACTCCAAGCCTGGCTGTACCGCTGGGACTTAATGCAGGATAGTGCTCAGCATCCAAATGTCACCGAGTTTATGGGGGGACCAGAAGGAGGGAAAACGTGTGATTTATAAAACCTCAAGAATACAGCTTTTCGGGGAAAAAAAATATTTCTAGTCCCACTGAAAATGCTTACTTTTTGTCAAAACAGATCAATATAAACCTGAAATCATTCGGTTCAAGCTGTCGCCATAATTTACTGTGCAAACTACAGCTCAGATGCCACGGCCTTTCACTCTTCTCTCTGGGTAAAGCCTTCTGCTTGGCCTCTCCTTTCCAAAACATGCTTTTCCATTCCAGCAGGACAGAGGCTCCATGGCAGTTTCTCCAGGAAATATCCTCCAGGCACAGCCCTGGGGGCAGAGGGAAGCTGAGGGATGCAGCACTTAAACCAGACTCCCATGAGATTGAGCGAAGCCATTTTGAAGAGAAAAATCTCCAAGGGATGGATCTCTACTTGAAACTTCTGATCATTTTCTGAATAAATTATTCATCGTTCCAAAGAAAGTACATTTGAGTGGAAATGCAGTTTTGCCTCCAAGATCAGTACTGATGGAAATTACCAAGTAGTTCTGATATTCTGCAGGAGGTAACTTGGGGTGAAATAACAGCACATGGTACAACAGCCAGAATGTCAGGAGGGAAAAAATAAAATAAAATAAATCCCATCCTTGTTGGACCTTCACAAGAGCACTGCAGGAAAAGTCTAGGATACATTAGCAGTTTTGACAACGTTTTTTTCTTTTGTATTCATAAAGTATTCATACTTAATACTCGGCCTTGCTGACGAACCTTTTTTCATCAAATGAAGTTATAAACTGCAATGTAAGATCTCTCGGCTGGTGGAATAGAGTGGTAGCAGAGTCTCTTGGGAATATAAGACCTCTGACCAGGCAAGGTGAGCATTACAAGCCTGACCTCGCTCCTCAGAGATTTCTTCATGAGCTCCTAAGGATGTGACTGGTAAATACATGAGACCATGAGATCTCTGCTTGGTTTCACTCACTTGGTGTCATCAGCTGCTTTCATTTCCCTGCTGCAGGACGCGCTGTCGCAGTAATTTCTATGCTTTCAGGAAATTTAAAAAAAAAAAATCTGACATCCTTGTGCTTAAAATAGACTCAAGAGCCCAGCTGATTTACACTTGCCTTGTGGGATCTGGGAGGTTGTGAGTCTGGAACGCCATTTGAAAAGGAGCAAATTGTGAGACAGGGGAGGAAGCGTGAACTTTTAGAGTTAAAGGTCTTCAGTTCACCCCGAGGAAGATCCGCAGGGCACAGGAGCTCAGGAGTGTCAGGGACAGCCCCTGGCAACTCGGGGCTGCAGGAGCACCATGTGAGCCCCAGCCAGATGTGCACCACAGCTGCAATAGCCCTGCCAGCAGCAGCAGCATCCTTCTTCCTGATCCTTGTAATCCTCACCACTTCTCCCTCCCACCTTGGCCAAGTGTGGATGTCAGGAAAGGTTTCCCCATCCCTGGGCAGTGACTCAATTCTGTGTAAGGTCAGTTCCTCTCCTTCAGCACAATTGTGCACAGCAGTTTGTGTTATCAGCTGATGAACTATCCAAAATCAAACTTGCTGAGGGATTCAATCACTGCTGAAGCCATTTTGGTTATGGATTCAGGTGAGGAGGCCAGAGGAGACCTTCAGCTATGCAGACATCTGCAGTGAATAAGATAATCCTTGTTCTAATCACATAATCACCTGTACCTCTCTGGGTGATAAAACATCCACTTATAAATTGATATTGCTCCTAAAAAATCTTCTATTGCCTGGAGAACCTTGAGTACCGGAGATTAAAAGATTATGGAAAATAAGTATGCATAATTTTCACTTTGCTTTGTGCCAGTCAGAGACAGAGAATGTTTGGACAGAGAGGAAAATTGGGATAGAAACAGTCTGCTCTGCCATTTGTCTGATCTTTCACACTAGCAGAGGAATGGAAATATTTTTATGATTAGGAAATGCTGAGACAAGAACAGTGTCTGTGCCTCTTTTAAGAGATGATATTTCAAGTGGATAGTGCTCATTCACCACTGCTTCTCTTTTCTTTGTTAACATCTCTTTTTACTGTCTAATATTTTAGCAGAAGCATTTGTGGGCTAAATTAAGGTGAAGATGAGATTTTTTCCTCCTCGCAGCTCTCAGTTACCTGAGCTACAACCCTTCCATCAGGTTTATTTCCCTGCAAGAATATATCAGAGCTCTGTCATGTATCTGTGTCCAGTCCAACCCCAGATTTTCCCCTGTCCAGGAGCAGCAATCCCTTGCCCCTGACGCCGTGTTTGTTTTGCAGGTGGTTGATGATGTTAGGAGTAAACTCCAACCCAGATGAAGAGCGGCCTGAGCAATGGAGGGACCGACCCCAGAGCCCGTGTACGTCGACGTGGACAAGGGACTGACGCTGGCATGTTTTGTCTTCCTCTGCCTCTTCCTGATTGTGATGATTATTCGCTGCGCAAAGGTCATCATGGACCCTTACAGTGCCATCCCCACGTCCACGTGGGAGGAGCAGCACCTCGATGACTGACAGGGATTCCCAGACGGAGCCATAGGATGCTGTGGTCCTGGAGGCCTTTTCCCACCGGGAAGGCTGACACAAAAACAGCCATTTTCAGATATGCAGGGCAAAGGCAATATCTCTAAGAGCACATAGCATAAATTATTTTTGCTCGGCAGGTCAAGATATCAGCAAGCCATTCTGGCAGCAGAGTTTACTACTATGCAGCAACTCTTATTTTACAGTTGTCATTGTAACTCAAGTAGCACAAGATTCTCCAGACTTTTCCTAATATAACTCTTGGTTTAGCACAGTTTGTCCCACCCTCACTATGAACCGCAAACCCAGGGTAACATCAATACCATGAAAAAGCAACAAGAATATCCTGTCTTTCCTGGAAACAGATTGCTTCAAATATTGATTGCTTCCCCGGTCATTATAGTTACATTTTAGGAAAGGCCCAGATTTTCTATACCAGAGCATCACAAAGTAGAAGTGCTGGAGTACCTCTGGTTATGTAGGATTATAGGAGCAGATTAATTCTTGACTCCCTTGATTGTGCACATGCAGCCCCTACCCCACTGCAGCCATATTTCAGTGATCAAGACACAGAAGCACTCAGACTTAGGGGGTCCTGGACTGCTGTTGACCCCATAGCACCACCTTGCTCTGCCCTAATCATGCAAGAACCAGGCATATCCTCTGCCATGGGCCCTTGGAGCAGGCAGGCCACTTACTATGAGCTTGGTAGGCACCAAAAATCCCTGGGGCAGAGCCTGGGCACTGCTGGTGTCAACTACACAGAACTTGCTGTGATTTTCAAAGAGTGACTCCACGTGCAATTTCACCCATCTTTTGTTTCAGGTGTACTTCAGTGGGATGAGACAGGACTAGAATGATGAGGACAATGAGCAGAGAGACTTTTCTCCTGGCTTTGTCACTCAGACTCCTCAGCATAACATTTGCAGTAGCACACAATAATAAGCATTCTACCTCGGAGAAATTCACCTCCTTCAAAGGGAGATTTTTCCCACAGATTTGCAAGGTACATTTCCCTCTCTCAATCCATTAAGACAGCCATCATGCAAAAAGGCACAAGTGAATGTGGGAGCTCTGGAAATTTATTATTTACCTTTGAAGAGTGGGGCCTGCAGCTTTCCAAAGTGCTCAGTTCCTCAGCTTCTAAGGTTTGCTCATGGCAGCCTCTTCTTTCCTGGCTGCATGTTCAGCTGATGGGATTGAAAGGAAACAGCACAGAGCAGGGACAGCAACCACAGCGAGCACCATGAGCAGACAAGGCTTGAAAGCACAAACCTTCAAGAAGGGTATTTCTCCATTTCTCCCCTGACCCCCAGGTTCTTTCCATGAGACAGCACCCATGGGTTAGAAAGGTGGAACCAAAGGCTGTGACAAGGAATGGGACACAGACTTTGTAAGGCACTGTTCAGCTCTGACAGATTTGTCTGATGATCACGCAGGTCAATTCTTTACGTGCCTCAGTCTACTCTTCAGTGAAATGGGTGTGACGATGCTCTCCTGTCACACCTCATTTTGTCTGTCTAGCAACACCAGAAAGCACCTGGAGAGCCTTAGATGGGGACACAGAAATAAGGTTCTTACTCACAACCCTTCCTGCTGAATAGGGAAGGTGTGGATCTTGTTATCCTGCAGGGGAAGCTCTCCCCAGGCAGAGGATTTGTCCAGACCCCCATTTACTCTCTCACTGCAGTATTTTGAGCCAAGCCAAATGGCACCTGGCTTTTTTTACACAGCCCACTGATTTCTGAGGACGTAAGGTGCTCAACACTGCGAATACAGAGATCCCAAAAGAGCAGGCTATGAGGCACATTGAGATTTTTGCATGGATCTTTTGAACCACACAATTTTTTGCTGATCTCTGTTGTAGGAGATCCCTGCCATGAGGCGGAAAATTCAAAGATTAGCTTTCATCCTGATGTCCTCCAGCAAGAGACCTCCACTGCTTCCATCACCCACGGCAGATTGCTCCTCAGGCTGTTACTTAGCCTCAGCTTCTGCTAGCCAGGCAATCACCAGTAACAGAGCACTTTTTCAGGCTTGAATGTTAAGTGTTCATCATTCTTGGAACAAACTCACTCTTCTCTTATTTGTGGGTCTATCTGTGCCATGGGAATGGATGCCCTAGCTCAAAGAACACTTCTGTTCCCTGGGCTAAAGTTTAGAACTCGTTTTGTGTCACTAAATCATGTATCCCACTAGTGGGGCTACTACAAAATAAGCAAAATAACGAAATAATGCCCAGGCTAGGGACACTTTCAGCTTTCAGGTCACCTGGCTGTGTTCACAGCTGACACAGAGCAAGGACAGAGCTTGTCCTCACACCTCCCAGGGCCAAAACTCCACTTGGTGTTTATCTGCATGCAGAACTCTTTGGCATTGTCACGTGTCACTGATAAACCCTGTTCAGCTCAGGACTTACTCAGGTGCTTGAATGTGAGCCTCTGAGCAGCCTGCCCAACTGCAGAGAGCAGGGTCAGCCCTGTGCCGTGTCCCTGGCAGGGCAGGGACAGCAACACACAGTCCTTGCAGGAGCAAAGCCTGTGTGGGAATGAAGAGTTGCAAATACTGGGGAAGCAAATCGAGAAATTTGCTTTAAAAGAAGTTTTGCCACCTTTTTCTCCCTTTGTCCGGCTGAACAAATAATTCTGTGAATTTCCCTGAAAATCCTAATGAAAGGACCCCTCTGGGTAGCTCTATTTTCTAATAAAAAGGCACTTGTCTTCTTGGCATAGCCTGTCAAGTCCATCCTTCCGTTGACGAGAAAGGCCTTCATAAAAATCTGGATATTCACATACATGACAAGTCAATGAGATTGTTTTTATAGAGATAAGGTAAATCTATTGATCTCTTCACTCTTATGACCGGTGACAGGACTCGAGCCTGTCTGAGCTCGAGAAGCCTTTGGCCAAAGCTCTCGGGCACAGGGTGACATTCCTGGGGTGTCCTGTGCCAGGCCAGGAGTTGGATTCGATGGCCCTGATGGGTCCCTTCCAACTCAGCATATTCTGAGACTCATTCTGATTCCTGCCTTTCCCCACTGGTTCCAGTCACACGACCTCAGTCCTCTTTAACCAAAAGCAATACTGAACATCATGCCTAAGCCATTTAGTGCTCCTTGCCCCAGGAGCCAGGACTCTCCCACCCAAGGTGCATCTCTGCAGCTCCTGCTGGTGCCCACCCTGCTGAAAAATCATGGCCAGGGAAGGGCTTTTTTTGGCAGGGGCTGCCTCACCGGGCTTGGTAGTAATTTCAGCTGCATGCAACAAGTGCCTCTGCTAGTTTTGGTTCTTTTTTAATCATTGTGCCATACTACCAGCAACTGCACTCAGAGGATGTAACTCAGACTTGTTGCAAGTGTATTTATCTGACATAATAAACAGCTTCAACATGGAAAACCTCCTTGCTGCCTCTGTTGTGGTTTGCTTCTGGTTGCCAGGACATCTTAAAAAACACGCACAACACGACATGATTTACAAAAAGGGCACACATTCCCGACAGCCCTCCTTGGAGAGTGAGAGCAGAGAACAACTCCCTGGGTAGCTGCACCTCTGCAGATTCTTGGGAGCTCAGGGCAGACCTGATGGAACCCCAGGTGTTCCTGTGGCCCTGCAGAAGGTCAGCCCTTCCAAAGGGGCTATTTCAGGTTACTCTCTTGGTCAGGATGAGCACTGAGCTGAGCTTCAGCTCAATGGGGGACTGCAGCATCCGTATTTCAGCAATTCATTATCAGTAACAAATTGCATACCAAAAGAAACAGGGCCACTGAGACCGGAATGCCTCCTGCTAGCAACCAAAAATTAAGAGCGTGGAGCATCTGTGGGGGTCTCTTTGAAGAAGCCACAGAGTGTGGGATATGCAGGGTAAAAAGCACCCAGGGAACTCCTTCTCTTGAAAAAGATGAAGAGATGAATTGCTAATTCTTTCATCTTGAAAAAGGGCTCTGTTGCCTGAAAGCTGGGCGCTTTATAGCTCTGCTTGTCCCTGCAGCAAGTCCTCTGGCAGAAGGATCTTTGTGCCTGGAGCCCAGTTTGCCACGAAGACTAAACCCCACTGACAAATCATTCCCTCTCTCCTAGTCAGAGGCAGAGTCCTCACACTGCTTTCAGCTACTCTGGCTGAGGTGAGAGCAGAGCTGAACTGAAGCCAGCAGCAGCCAAATGTGAGCAGACACCCTGGAAACGTTTTTTCTGAAAGAAACGGGGGCTGATGGCGAGCCAGAGCCCCACATGAGCGATGCTGCTGCACCAAAGGTGTCCCCAGCCTGCAGGGTCAGTGCAGGCTCAGCCCACACTGCTTCAGCTCAGAGCCAGCACAGGGCTCGGGTGGGGAAATGCTGGGCTCAGATTCCAGCTGTCTCCTTCACACTTTTTGTCTTTTTAAAACCCTTTCCATTAAAAATGGTCAATACCCCTTGGCCACTATTCCTCCGTGCTAAGCAGGACGAAAACGCTGCTCACACACACACACACACACACACACGTTTAAAGCAGTAAACAGTTTGATGTTTCTGGTTGCATTTGTTCTCAGGGTTCAATTCAATCCACAATGACATTAAGGAACATTGAATGATAGAGTTCTTAGTTACAAAGCTCCATGTTTCGTACTGGAACCTGGCCAGGCAGCCCACACAGGGAAATCAGAAATCAAAAACTTATTAAAATTGCATTAAGTGTGCCGAAGCCATAAGGAATGCAAAGTTCTTCAAAACTTATTTTATATTTAAGATTAATTGGATTTCTCCAGCAGCAGCAGCCTTGCCTCTGCAGATCAAAGGGGTAGGAGTGAGCAGAGCTGGGCACACTTGAGCCCCTGCAGCAGATCCCAGAGTGTCCCAGGACACTCCAGGGCAGCTCCAGGGCAGAGGAGGTGCTGCCTGCAAGTGCTGAGCCCTGAGCACATCTGCCCTGGACCCAGAGCACGGCAAGGAGCAGGACCAGAAACCCTCCCCATGCTTGCAGCTTCCAACAGCCCCCCAGAATTCATGGGCAAAGGTGCTGATCCTCACGGCTGACCCAAGGGATGCCCAGCTGCCCCCAGGGACTTCTGCTCCCACATTTCCCTTGGATTTTCATTGTGTTAGCCCCAGCTCTGTTTCAGCTTTCTGAGTGAAAATCAGAAAGCACAAATCTGTGTCTGAAACTTCATGGAAAACCAAACATCTGTGCGACAGAGAAAGAGTTGAGGCGAGGAAGCTCTTGGGAATGAGGGAAGATGAGAAGGAGGAACAGCTCACAGCAGATTTGTATGGAGCAGCATGGTGCCAGTACCTCAGCATGTCCCTCACGTACTTCCAAAGCCTTCAATCAATTTTAAAATCCCAGAAATGATCTCCTTCTTTCTCACTAAGCAGCAACAGTGTGGGCATTCTGAACAGAAGCAGCAATCAAACCTGAGAAATGGTCTTCTGCCTCACTGCTTAAAGCCAAAAGCCATGTGAGTATCACCCACCAGCTCTGTCCCTCTTCACAAAGTCACTACCTTGACCCTGAGCAGCTACTGAGAGAGTGTTTTACTTTGAGTTATTACTGCCTGGGTAATGAAAGAATTATGAATATTGCTGACCCAAACACTTACATCAAAACTAATTTTTTTCCCATTATATTGCATCCATTTCTAATTAGAATCGCTGCAGAAAACTACTTTAGGGTAAGAGCACCTGCATTTCACACCAAAAAGCCATTGGCTCCTTTAAATTCTGAAATACATTTTAGGGGTTTATTCCATGCTCTTTTTTTTTTTTTTTTTTGACACTTAATTATACCAACAGCGCTGTTATAAATTACACCCAGCTTTTTCGTTACGCACCGACCACACGACGCTTTGATCTCTGAGTAAACGCATCTCCAAGTACCAAACAGTGGCTGCCCTCAGTTTTGCCACCAGCAAAACAACGAAACCAGCTGGAACACTCTCAGGCAGGATGATTTATCGCCTCTACACCCACCCCTGGTAAGGCAGCACAGTCCAGGAGCAGCTCCTGCATCCACCCAACACCCCTGGGATTGCTGCTGGAGCTGCTGACCTCTGCAGAGTAGGAAACACCAGGCAGGAGAAGGATGCTCCAGGCCACCACTAGAGCTGTAATGTCCACTTAGAAACACATTTCCATTTCCTCTGGTCAGGAACGCAGGGACTGTCTCCCCACACGAGGTTTCATGACCCTGAATGAGGTCTCTCTGGTGGCTGACACAGCCGAATGGTTTTATGTTTTTCCTCCAGGCTTTGAAAGATCCGAGAAGGATTTTCTCGTTCTACACACAGGTTACAAACGCACAAACCTGGTGCTATGAGAGGGCAGTGAAAAAGGAGCTCTGGGTTTGTTCGTGGGGTTTTTTCCACTTTTGTTGGAAGGCAGATTATAAGCAAACTAAGAAAAAGTCATCAAATGAAAATTAATAAACTCCAGGAGCAGAGACAGCTATGCTCAAACCTAACTACGACAAAAGCTTCTAGAGGGGAATGAGAAGCGCTTTGTTGAGGTGATCAACCCAGTTGAAACAGGCACTTCAAAAACAAACTTTTCTAAGCAGCCAGTCAGGCGGATGAACTGAGAGCACCCACTTGCTCCAAGAGCCTGATCTTTTCACCCCTCTTCATCTTCCCCCAAAAGCAGAAGAAAGCTCCATGACCTTCAATTTAAACGACGAGGGTGCAAAGTGGTCCCAGCCGCCCCAGGGCAGGTGGAGCAAGCAGGAGGTGCCCAGAACACCTGTGTTTTCCCAAAATTTAGGTCAGAGGCATGGCCAAGGGCCCCTCTTCTCCACAGTGCCCACGCAAACCGAGCCCACTGCCTTCTTCTGGGGGTGAAAAGAAAGTGGCATTGGGCACACAAAAGAGTTTGTCTCCTTTCATATCATCTCCTGGCATTTTGGCCCCCATCCATGTAGCAGGCGGCAGATGACTCTGAGCTCTGTCCTGAGAGAGGTTTTGGACCTTTTCCAGCTCACCTCTAAAACCTGCTGTGCCTGAGGTCCTTTCCAGAAATTCTCCACCTCCTGGGAATCTGGGACTTCTCCAGATGTCCCTGGGCTAGAGAAGCTCAGCTCAGTCACCTTGGGGGTCTCAGGGGGCCCTTCCCACCTCCCAGCCATGCCAGAGTGGTGCAGGGGTGCTCAGCCCAGGGATGGACAGAGTGGCCACTGCAATGCCACCCTCCTCCCTCTGGGCTGGGGCTGGGCATGGCTGGGAAGGACCTGAGGCTGGGTGCCTCCATCCTGGCTGGGTTTGGGGTCCCAGCACCACTGACCTCCTGCCTGACCAGGGAACCAGCCCAAATCCCCCTTGCTGGCAGGAATTGCAGCATCCACTCGGCTCTTTGGGAGGGGAGCTCGTTCCCTGTGTACAGAACACACCTCTACCTTGCTCAAAGCTCAGGAACAGCACTAGGGATTTACAGTTCCCCTAAGGATTCCTGCACCCAGAAAGCCCTGACACCACAGTCCCTCTTGGCTGCAAGGTTCTTGCATCAAGGTCACAGCTGATGGCTAAGGACAAACTGCCCCAACATCAGCTCCTGTCTCTCTGTGCCCCTCTCTCCTCGGACACTGAATTTCCAGGACATCAGATATGCCAAGGTGGATGTTGCTTCTGCAGGGAAATTTCTCTCCTGGATAAATGCTTTGTGTGTCCTCCTGCTGCTGCCAGGAGCGAAGCCAGGCTGTGCTCAGAGGAACAGGATGGGTTATTTCTAAATCCGAGAGGGAAGGTGTCAACTCACAATTGTCCTTTGAGGTCAAAAGAGAGCACAAAGCATCTATAAATTGATGACCGAGTCAGAGTACATTAAATAAATATCTGCCTATTAGTTCAGCTCCAAGAGCCTGAAGGCAAAATAGCTTTTCCTTGATAAACAACAATGAGCCAATGTTTTCTGGGCCAGGTCATCCTTGATTTGGGGATGATCATCCAAGTATCATTATTTACAGGACTATTATCGTTGCACACTAGAAGAGAGCCCATTACAGTGCACACGCCCCATTAGCAGTGATTTATCTGCACTGCCACATTTTTTTCTCTAATTTCCATTTCAAATTAATTTTCCTCTTCTGCGTGGCCATAAGGTTCACATTCCTGGTCAGCCCCAGGTGGTCCTTAGGATGACATCAAACACCCTCATGGCCCACAGCAGCAAAACTACCTGGTAGACCTTGGGAGCAATGATGGGACAGCCTGGAAAAGCATCAGCCTGGGCTCATCCTGCTGTCACCACATGGAGCTGGCAGCCTCGTCAGGTTCTTCACTTAGAGGACCAAGCAAATATTTAACAAGTTCCCCTTACACTACACCAGAGTTCATTATCCGGTCTCCCGAGCTCCTTCAGTCAGTAATATCCTCTAATTGATGTGATTTGGCACTTGGCCATGGAGTTAAATTGATTTGTAGGCCAGCAGGAGACAGCAGATGCCCTTTACACGGGAGAGAAGTGGCACATGGGTTTGTTTGCTGGCTGCTGCAAGAGGATGCCATGGCATGAGGTGTCTTTTAGGGGCACAGGAATGGGGTTTTCCTCCTTGGTGTCCTCTATCCGCAGCCCCTCTTGGGTGACAAGGTGTGACTGCCACCAGGGAGTGCCTGGGGGTGACTCCAGTGATGGAATTCCCCCTCCCCCCTTGGCTCTGGGGAAGCTGGAGTGCAGGGTGAGAGAGAAATAGGGAATTCCCTTCTCTACACTGGAGTGGGAGGCAGAGGGACCTCTGTGCTCTCTTGAGGGGTGCCCCAACACAGGCTCCCAACCTCTGCTCTGGGGCAGGACAGTCCCCTCTGGTTGTGCAAGGGCAGGAGGAGCAGGGATACTCTGCCCCTTGCCTTCAGTTGTGTCGATTATCGCATTTCCAAATCGCTTTGTTGCCAATTTTAAGGCACAGTCGTGTAGCTCCTACTCAGGAAGGTCTACAAGTTTTAACATCCGTATGGAACTCGCCTTCAGGATTTCACCCCCAGCATATTAACACTGTGCAAAAAGGAAGTCAGCATGGAATCTCAGCTCTTATCATCAGCCTAGTACTCTGAATATTTAAGCTTACTTGAAAGCCTCTTTTTATAATTATGAAAAAAACATTAATATGGCAGAAGAGTTAAGAACCTCACTTTCCATTTCAATCATCTTATTCATATTCTGAGAATTTTAAGCTGGCCTTGAAATCCTTTTCTTATCACACCAAAGAGCCACGTTCACCCTTAAGATATTTATTGATAATTAAAAAGAATAAGATTCCAATCACTCGTATAAAAATAATAAATCTGAATAAAGCAGAATGACTGGCAGGGGTGGGAGGAGGGCTCCTCCTTGGATGTCACATTACTCCAGTCCTCATGGATTCGACAGGGCTGGCAGGATTTTTCCCGAGCATTGGCCAAATCCCACGCGGAAGCCGTTGCCCTGGCAGTAACCTAGGGACAGAAAACAACACACAGCTTGTTCTGTAAGGACAGCAGGATTTTACCAGGAGTAAAAAGGAATAAAGGCATAAAGAGGCCAAAACCAAGTGAAAACATTTCAGAAATGCAATGAGGGGTAGAAATAGGAACACCTGGAAGAGTTCACCTGGCCCAGGAATATGAGAAAAAAGAAGCACAAACTGTTAAACACAGCAATATGCAAGTTCAGTGAATTGATCAGAGAACAAACAAGATGTGCCAGCAATATTTCTGTTTTCAAACCTAACCTGCAGCACCATCAATCTACCTGGCAAACTGATTCACTGCCTGGCCCAGCCCTGCAATTAATCAAGTAAATCTGGATTCTCTTCCTGCAGCATCAGGGCTGCTCTTGGGGTATCAGGATGCTGCCAGGCAGAAAGGCAGATATTAAACCCCTCCAACAGCAGCACCTACCCTTGCAGAAGCTGTTTCGCTCGCTAAAGTCAAGTGGTTTAGTTCCGTGAGAAATTCACCATCTGACTCCAAGTTCTCACAAATCCGTGTTACATAAGAGGGTGTGGAAGCTCTGCTGGCTGCTGCAGAGCTCAGGGGGTGGGGACAGCATCTCTGACTCTGGGACAGCTCCGTCTGTCCCTGCTCCTGTGGGATGGAGGAGATGGCATTGGGGCATGGATGCTGCAGCTCCTCGTGGTGCCCCCGGCCAGCCGAGCTGCTCCACACACAGCAGCCACCAGCAGAGCGGCAAGGCAGGGCAGGGGACACAGCCAGGCCCTTCTGGCCCATCTGGGACTTCTATTCTGGGCAGAAACAGCTGAGGAGACCTACATCTACAGCAGCTGTTCACAGGAAGGACAAGTGGCATATGCTGCATTTTGAGGACTGATTTCATGGCTAGAGATGGATTTTCCTGATGGAATACATCACCTGCCTTCAAGAAGCTGGGAAGGGGCTCAACAGAACAGACCCTGACTCTAATTCCCACCCTTAGCTCAGGTCAGTGGAAACCTCCTCTGAGGAAGAGAAAGGGTGGGCTCAGGCTGCAGGGCAGCCAAAGTTACTGCAGCACAAAGAGAGACCCTGCCACTCCAACCCACAGTGCAGCTCTCACAGTCAGGCTGGAATGAAGTTTTCCAAGGACAATGGTGTCTCTAAGTGCTTGTGTAAAGCCACAGAGCCGTCCTGGGATCCACCAGGTAATCCTCATCCGTAGGCAGCACTGGAACAAAGCACTGTAAGGCTCACTCAGGTTCCTTTTGACTCCCTAGGCTTCACTGCCAGTTTTCCTTTGGGCAGCAGCTGATTATTCCAGCCCAGTTTAGCTATCCCTGCTGTCAGGAACAATTGAGGGGAGCACCAAAGAGCAGCACACTGAACAAAGCGAGCCCTGTGCTGCCAGCAGCCCTGGCCTGAGCTCTGTGCGGGTTTTGCAGCCAACACCACCAGCAGCCCTTCCCCTGCCATGCTCCCTCCCTGAGACACCCTTCCTGGGAGAAACGTATTTCTCTCGTTTTATGCATTAGATCCCTGGAATAGGTCCCACGTGGGGAGTAAGAATACAAAATTGAAACAGGAAATGAGAAATGATGGGTTGAGCACTAGCAAGAGCTAATGGCAGTGCCTTGGGAGAGGATGGAATAGCACTAGCACTGCCCCAAGGGTGTTTTGGGGTGCTGGACCTGCCATACATCACCAAATAGGAGTGGCTCCCAAAGTGTCCCTGCAGACTGCCCCAGCAGCACCCGGATCTTTGCAATGCCCTGGTCTCCACAGCCACAAATTCTGCTGGTGTAAAATAGCCCAGCAGATGGATTAACATGGGGCTATCCCCCTGCCTTCACCCAGCTCAGCAGCAATGCCATCATGCCATCTTTAGAGATTAAAGACATTCAGGACTCAAAGTACTTAATTAATTACCATATCTTGTCCAACGCGGCTCATGGAGCAGTCCCGTTTGTCCCTGAGCTGGCTGTCCGTGCCAGCAGCTCCCCAGCTGCTCCTCACCAACAGGGATATCATCCACAGGGATGCTCATCATACCTAACCGTGCCCTCATTTAGGGCTCCTGGCATAGCCACTGGAGGGAGATTGGCAACTCTGGAGGGCAGTGTGGCACTTTGAATCTGGGGCAGTGTCCCTGGATATGTGGGGAGCCTGCAGAGAGCAGTGCCAGATGCCTCCACATTGCAGCATGAGCAGCCCCTGGGCTGAAGGATGTCACAGGCACTGGGGACTCCTCAGGTCTGTCACCTGTGGCTCTCTCCAGCACATCTCAGTCTCCAGTTGTCTCAGCATCTTCCTCAAACTGGCAGCACCTCACAGAAACACCATTTTCAGGCTATTGGATGGGCTGCCAGGCTGCAGCACCACCAAAACCACTACGGAGCCATCACTGGGACACTGGAACATCTACATTACTTTTTTTCTTTTTTTCTTTTTTTTTTCCCCCCAGAAAAGTTATTGGCTTTTGTTAAAAAACTTTTCTGGAAAAAAAATTATGATTTTAAACTGTTTTGTCAAAAATCCTAAAAATCTTGGTGGGATCGAGCAGGTCTGGGTACAGAAGCACAGATTAGCGTCACACCTTGAGGCAGTTGCCCAGGTGCTTGCCACTCCCATTTTCTGTGCCCTGGTCACACCTGTAACGTGTTTTCCCATGGCTTGAGCCATTTGTTCCAGTGCAGATATCAGAGATCACATCAGCAGGATGGAGCTGCTCAGAGCCAGGTGTGGCACTGGCTGGGCCTCAGCTGGTGACAAACAGCATCCCACGGGACATTCCCTAAAATCTCAGTGGGTGACAGAGCAAATACAGTGTAGGCTTGAACCAAAAGTTTCTCATGGCTGCTCTTGCCAAATATTTGCCACCCCAAAGCCACAAAGGGGTTGACAAGATGAAAGGAAAAAATAGATTTGTTTTGGGCATTAGGCTTTGGGTTAAAAAGAAGCAAGAGTGGGATTTAGATCATAAAACACCATGGTAGATTTTAATTCATAAAATCCTTAGATTATCAAGATAAAAACTAAAACCATGTCTCAGCATGAAACAGCTCTGAAGCAGAGCCCTTTTCAGAGGGGAGCTGGTCAGCTCTTCTAGCAGGCTTCATGCTGCTTCCCACATACTTGATTTGCAACACACTTCATTGAGTATGCCTGGGTTACAAATGAAATATGATTTGCAAAATAACTTTTTTCAGCATTTGCCAAGCTCTGCTCCACATTCAAACTTGGACTATGGTGGAAACAATTTATTAACAGCTTCTAGTCCCAGGGTATTTTTGCCCCTAAAGGCAAACCTACCTCCATCATCCCCTTGGTGCTCACACAGCGACACAGCAAGAGCATTAAGGACTTAGCAAAGCAAATAATTCAATCTGGAAAGCATTTACGGCAGGGAAATTTCCATCCCCCTGCTTTTGCCTCCTGACAGGTAGGATGGAAACAACTGTGCTTGCATGGCAGGTACGTATAGAATAGCCCAGCTCCTCACCAGGTGCTTGTCCTGCCAGGATCAGCTATGGAAATGTGTCCTTGCTGCAGTGTAAGAGCAGCTATCAGCCATTACCTGTCAAAATTATTTCATCTCCATCCTGCAGGAATTTGCGAGACTGTCCATTGCCAAGAGGGATTTCCTTTGTTCCGTTCCAGGACAGCTCCAGCATGGAGCCAAAGCTCTCTGGCTCCTGCACAAGAGTTCATAAACAAAAAACCAATATTTTAGTATCTTTCCTGCTCTTCAGCTTCTTGCTGCTGGGAGCAGACACACAAACACGTTACCTCTACAGAACAGAGTTTTGCTGCTGATTTAATTCATTGATACATTGGGTCCTTCTCCTGCCTTAGCATTTTAATCGCTTGCTGGCTATCAGCAGCAATGCTTACAGCTGTTACCTGGTTTATTTAACAGTGTTCAACCTCTTAAAGCAGTTTGGGGCTGCCACAGCAAGAATGGAAACAAATGGAAAAGACTGCTAAAAATCCAGTGCTTTCATGTAGTCACGTTTCAGATTTTTAATTGCATTTTGTTCTTCAGAAGAGCAAAGCTGGTGAACATTTGTGAGTCTTTAATATCATTCTGCAATATAATATATATTTATACTGCAGAATGATTTATATAATGGTATATAATTATATAATATATAATTTATATAATAAATATATTTTATATAATTTATATAATAATTATATACAATATAATATAATTTTTGAATATTCAAAAAGCACCTCAGGAATGCTCAAAAGGGAAGTACAGGCATCCCAGCTTGGAAACAACTTACCTGAGGCTGTCTTTGCGACAGCACATACAGGATTTGTGTTTGGTGTTTCAGAAAGTGAGAGCTGCCCATATATTGCAGCCACTGTCCATATGGCAGCTCAAGGGGAGCAACAGCTTGTGAAGTTGGCTCCAACTTCACTGGAGAAACAAAAAGTCATACCCAGGCCCCTTTTACATCCTTTTCAGAGATAAAAAGCTGCATTTCATAGAGGGTGAACGGACTGTGTGGATGCTTCCACACAGACATTAATTTGGATCTGTTGTAAGACAGTTCTTAGGGAAAGAAGTACAGGAGAGATCCAAAATCCCAAACCCAACAACATAAAGAAACAGCCAAACAAAAACTGACCCAAACCAAACCATTTTTTAGCATTACTTTGGGGCTACAAAAGCAGCAGCCCCGAGTGCCTGGGAAAGAACTGCAGATATTTTCAGGTGCTCAGATCAGAGAGGGCTCAGCCCCAAGCCCTGCTCAGTCAGCTCTGAGCTGCTGAGCACAGACTGTCGCTGTTTCAGCACTTACAGGTCCACTGATGGTGCCCGAGGCCAGGAGGTCTCCAGGCCTGAGGTTGCAGCCGTTGATGGAATGGTGAGCCAGCTGCTGCTTCATGGTCCAGTACATGTGCTGCAGGAAGGAGGAAGAGGAGGCTAAAGCGATGAAGGACAAACCTCTCTGGTGGGCCATTGGCTGCACAGAATGTAGTCATGTGGCCTGGCCTGTGGCATTTATAGTCCTCACGATTTAACGTGCAATTTAATCGCTTAAAATTTTTCTTATTTCAGCCGGATGTCATTTTTCCTCTTCTTCTTCTCTAAGACCAGTACTGCTGACCCAGGCTCCATGATTGCACCCAGTATTTTAACAGCTTCATAGAAAAATCTACTTATTACTGATTTGCTGACTACTGATTTACTGATTAAGATAATTACCATGCGAAGAGCCAAATGTGAATATGAAATTGATTGAGAATTGCTGCAGCTGGCACATAACTCTCCTGGCTTCAATCAGTGGGTGGAGGCAGAGCCACCACGCTGCCCACAGAGGGGCTGGGGCAGCCCTGGGCTGGCAGCAGTGAGTGGCATCTAAATTAGAGCTGTGACTGCAGAACTGCACTGCAAGAGGCAATTCTCCCTTCCTGTATTCCTCGTGGCTCCCTGCCACATGGGCAAGCAGCTTAGGATGCTCTGAGCACCCCAAACTGAGCAGCAGAGAGCTGTCCCCTTCATCGAGCATGCAGGTAGTTCCACCTCACAGAGGGAGCTATCACCATCTTCCAACTTTCCCCTTCTGTCTCCTATTCAGACACTGAGATCTGATCTTCAGCTGCACTGAAACAGGCTGCCCAGGGAAATTGATTCACCATCCCTGGAAATGCTCAGAAGGTGTGTGGATGTGAGGGACATGGCTTAGCCAAGGACTTGGCAGTGCTGGGTTGGCATTTGGAGTCGATGATCTTGGAGGTCTTTTCCAACCTTGGTGTTTCTATGATTCTGTTCTATAAGACTGATGCAAAAGGCAGTGTTTGAAATTGCCTGGGGCTGGAGCTGATGGCATCAGCAAGATTGCAAATAAACAAAAGATACCGGAGTCTCACCTTGAAATTGGATCTGCATATAGTAGTTGGCGTGCTCATTCCTTCTCCTGCAGAAAATAAAGAACAAGAAAGAGAGAAGCAATTTGTTTGTGTTGGATGAATGATGTTGGAGTCTTTTTATTTTACAGATGGATGGAGACTTCTTTTATCATTGTAATCCCTAGCGAGAAACCAGTAATAACATTTTCTATTGCTACCAAGATCAGGATTTCATAGCAAACAAGTGTGTGGTTTGCACTGGAGGAGCATCAAGCTGCCCATTTCCCACTCTCTGCTCTCCTACAGGAGAAACACCTGGACCTGGTGGCCATCAGGGCCATAAGGAGGGGGCTGAGCTGGGTTAACATCTGGATCCCACGCACATCTGCTCCTTCCATGCCCCCATAACCCCTGCCCATGCAAGGAGATCCCTCGGGGACCCTCCTCAGGGGACGCTGACCATCTGGGAGGCATTAGGGAATTGACACATTGCTGCACAGCCCATGGGGAGCTTGAGGAGTTCTGCCTCTTTTCTGACAGAGGCAATCTGGGCAAAGAGGGAAAAGAAGGAGCATGGAGCCCAGAGCAAAGTGCCTGAAAGATGTGGTGGTGCCACAGTATTTAATTGGCAATTTCAGCTTTGCAACCCACTCAGCTTTGCCATACCTTTAATAGCAACAAAGAGCTTGATGTCGAAAGTGTAGGGCTCTTTATCCTGAAGGTAGGGCAGCGCCTTGGGATCCTAAAAGCACATAAAACACATCATAGTCTAAACAAACAGATTTAAAAATCCACAAGCCATTCCAGTGACTTTTTGTGTACCCAGGCACAACCCATTCACTTCCCCGTTCTTAGTGCTCAGTTCTTACCGCTTCTCACTTTACTTGGCCTCACGCACACACTTCTAAAGATCTTTCTGAACAGATATGATATCCATATAATCCGATTCCCTCTTCTGCACAAGGTTTCCTAAAGCTGTTTCCATCATTTCAGCGTGGATGTTAATCCAACACAGAGTGCCAGCACACCTTTGTGCCCGCACGGAGATGGTGAAGTCTCTGCAAGACTCTCTGTTATCTTTTCCAGTTTTAACCACCGACATAATGCAGACAACTGGAAATGCTTGAACAAAGAGTTTTGGCTTGAGTCCACCCTCTCTCCACCACCTGCTAGATGCTAAGTGCTACCAAAAACCCAGAAGAAGCTCTGATTTCTTTATTTCCCAGGTGTTTTAGAGATGATTTTTCTGCCCTGCTCAAGCAGGGTGACAGCACATTGTGTGCCAGGTCCAGTGACATCACTGAGCACTTGAACTCAGAGGGCCCTGAGTGCCTTCATGTGCTCAGAAGCAGAATCACAGCTGTAAACTCCATGGAGACAATCCTCAGCATGGATACAGCTCAGTGATTTCTACTGATGGGATCTTCCAGCTCTGCTGACATTTATCTAGCACAGCTTTTTCTTTATTTCAACCCTTTCTCTTGCTGACCTGGACAGGGTTTGGCAACACAAATGGCATGAGAGCCTCCATGGTAACGACCCACGGAGAGATGGTTGTGCCAAGGCTCTTGCTCAGGAAAGGACCCAGAGGAACATATTCCCATTTCTGGATGTCACGGGCTGGGAAGAGAAGATTCAGAGCAATGCAGTTAAACATATCCTAGGAATTGCCATCCCTCAGACCTGTGAAAGAGTACCATGAATTGAAAATGTTATCCCCACCCTTTTCTAGCTGTTGTGCCCAAATCCTAATTTAAATCCATTTCGAACCTTCAAATTTTCTTACACCAGCTAGATTAGGAAAATTTTCTTAGACCAGCTAGATTAGGAAAATAAATCAGCAGTAAATAAAACAAATCAGGCCATACCCATATAACCAGCATTTTTTCCCCAGTTTAATTAATGCTTTTATACCCAGTTAAAGGTCTTTGCCTGTTGTAGGGCGAATTTCAACAAGTTAAATCTTTGCAGAGACTGAGGGATTTGTGATTGCCAAATCATTTTCCTGACCCTGAAATCCATCACCATCCTTGGTATCACCATTTTTAGGACTGCTCCATCATTGCCCAGAAGAAACTACACTGATATTAGCTCTCTCATAAGTAAATGAATCTTCATTAGGCAGCAATTTCTTGTTCTACTAATTGATCAAAGATGGATTGATACAGACACCGAAAAATACAGGCAACACTTCATTTCCATCCCTTTCAATTATACCCAGTTTCAGGGATCAGCATTCCACTATTAAAATATGTGATTTACGGCTCTCTAGGGTTTCCCTGATGCTGTAACCCCCTCTCCAGGCAGATTCCCACAGCACTGGTTACCACTCCAGTCGTTCATGAGGACCATCCCAAAGATGTGCTCCTGGGCTCTGCTGATGGGGATTGGCTCCCCATATTTGTTTCCAGGACCTACAAAGAATGCCTGGAATTGAAAAGCAACACGCTGATCAAGTTTTTGAAGCTGAAAATGATTACTGCACAGAGAATTACAGACGGCAGCAACAGAGGATGAGTTTTGCATCCTTTCCTGTACACATTTGGACAAAACCCATGGCCTACTCCCCCGTTCTTCCCCTCCATGAAGCTGGCAGGCTTGAATTGCTCAAGAGCTCTGTGTTGCTTAGAGACAGGCATTAAACAAGGGCATGATGTTGTCAAAATGCAGGAGGGATAAATGTTCCCTCCTAATTCCCGTCCGGATGTAGAACAGGTTTGCCTGCTGAGGGGACTGTTTGCTGCAGGCAGGGAACAGGAAGGAGTTTGGAGTGATCCAGGAGGATGCTGAGTGTGGCAGGAGCGTGGGGAGGAGCTGGCAGGTGGGGAAATGTGCCCACAGAGTAATGCAGGCCATGACCTGGGTGCCTGCACTCGCTCCCTTGGGAATCCACAGCCTGCACGTGGCAGAGGATTCCACAGGGAATCTCAGTTGTCTCTGTCGACACCATGGAAGTTTTCCCTTCTGTTCTCGCAGTAGCCAGCAGTGGAACCCAGTCTGCAAAGCAGAGCTGTGGCAGACACCCCAATTTATGGGACTGCATCCCCCCTTATAGCACTGACTGGCTAAGCACACAGCATTAAAGACTTCTTTCGCTTCGTTTTTATAACCATTTCCATCAATATTACCCTTCTCATACTTCTTTTTTTTTTTAAAGTAGAAAGCTTGGGAATAAATCATACAAAAATTATACAAACCATTAAAATTATATAAATCTTAATCCAATCCTATGAAACTATCCCTTCTGGACCACACCAAGCCACAAGATGATGTTCCTTGCAGGCATATCTTTTTACAAGACCCACAGCACAGGTTTCAACTTTCCAGGCAGGAGAACAAGCAGTTTGAATCCCACTGCCAGGAACTCAGGGCAGAATTCTGCTCTAGCTCAAGGTGCAGACAGGCTGTACTTCCAAAACCCCAGTTTGGAAGTACAAACCCCAGGATTTCTTGCTCCACAGAAACCTTTATTGCCTTTAGCAGAGACAGCTCAGAGAGGAGCAGAGGAATGGACCTTATGGGACATTCAGTTTAGAGGAAGCTAAACCCACTCTTTCTTCCTTGTTTCTATTTTAATGTTTTTCAAGTCATAAGGAGAAAAAACCCTCTCACCATTTCTAGCTCAATATCCAGACGTTTACAGGCACCAAACACTGGAGGTTTATCTGTGGGTAGAAGAAGGAATATTTTACATCAGGGAGGTAGGTAGGAAAACAGAAGTAATGCCAGAAGAAAGAGAGCAGCTGGTGCTGCCTGATACGGAAACAGAGGATGGACTTAAACCAGGGCTTTCTCTTGCCTTGACCCCAGGCTGGGCTTTAGGCAAGGCATCCCAGACCCTTCCACTTCACTAATCTATGATATAGAGTAAAATTAAAAAACAAAATAAGGAATTTAAAAAAAATAATCTTCCCATGGACTCACCATTGTCAGGTTTCGTTTGTCCCACAGGTCTCCGGATGGGCGTCCCAGACACCACCACGGACGATGCCCGGCCGTGATATCCCACAGGTAAGTGCAGCCTTGAGAGAGAGCAGCACAGGGCCTGGGTTAGCTGTGTGCCAGAGCAGCTTTTTGGGGTGGAAGCACCACGGGAGCATGAGGTACAGGGAGAGGGAGTTCTGCCTAGATGGGCATGGACATCTGTACCTTACTGTGATATAAAGACATGAGCAAACTATAATCCAAAGCCATGGGGCAGTCCTCATGAAATCCTGTGCCACTGCTCCAATTAATTCCTTGGGCCTTAGACCCTGCTTTCTTGTCACTCAGCAAAGCCCAGGTTCTTAGGTAAGCCTTTCTTTGAGCTGGGGGGCTGCACGGGAACTGCTGTGGGCACTGCAATGAAGGGCAGCGCAGACTCAGCTGAGGCGGGAGACAGGAGGGTTTTGGTTCTGGTATTGAGCTCTGGACAGCACTGATTCTCATCTGATATGAACTGAAATCAGTGTAACCCTGAATAACCACTCAGACCTTTAAAACATCACAGGTATGTACAGATAAGCCTGCAAAACAATGCTGAAAGAAACCAGAAAACCCAAGCTACCCACCAGTTGGGCATCAGAGCGTTCTCCTTCCCCCTGAACATGATCCCAACGTTCGTGGCGTGTTGGCGTGAAGAATAGAAGTCAGTGTAATCTCCTGCACGAGGAAAAAAGCCGTAAAATAGGGATCAGTGGCAGGAAAGTCTCTCATGTGCGGGGGCTAAAGCACATCGCAGGCTGCTGGCAATGAAAAGAGCAGGGAAGGAGACAGCAAGAGCGCTCGGGGGATGCCATTAATAGCATGAAGGGGTGATTAACAGTTCACCGATAAATTATGCATACAAAAATTTATTTTTTATCTATTTTTTTTAAGTGTCCAGAAGAGAAAAGGAGGGAAAACGCAGTACATAAAGCAGCAGCCCCCTTTTCGGAGAGAAGGCAATTCACGCTGCTTTTCCTCTCGCCGGCGCGGGGACTGGGCCGATACTCAGGACATCTGCTGCCCTCTGCTGCCATCCCCGCAAACATCCCTGCAAACATCCCTGCAAACATCCCGCAAACATCCCTGCGAACATCCCTGCGAACATCCTGCAAACATCCCTGCAAACATCCCTGCGAACAGCCCTGCAAACATCCCTGCAAACATCCCTGCGAACATCCCTGCAAACATCCCGCAAACATCCCTCAAAACATCCCTCAAAACATCCTGCGAACATCCTGCAAACATCCCTGCAAACATCCCGCAAACATCCCTGCGAACATCCCTGCGAACATCCCTGCAAACATCCCGCAAACATCCCTGCAAATATCCTGCAAACATCCCTGCAAACATCCCGCAAACATCCCTGCAAACATCCCTGCAAACATCCCTGCAAACATCCCTGCAAACATCCCTGCAAACATCCCTGCAAACATCCTGCAAACATCCTGCAAACATCCCGCAAACATCCCGCGAACATCCCTGCAAACATCCCTGCAAACATCCCTGCAAACATCCCTGCAAACATCCCTGCAAACATCCTGCAAAGATCCCTGCAAACATCCCTGCAAACATCCTGCAAACATCCCTGCAAACATCCCTGCAAACATCCCTGCAAACATCCTGCAAACATCCTGCAAACATCCCGCAAACATCCCGCGAACATCCCTGCAAACATCCCTGCAAACATCCTGCAAACATCCTGCAAACATCCCGCAAACATCCCGCGAACATCCCTGCAAACATCCCTGCAAACATCCCTGCAAACATCCCTGCAAACATCCCTGCAAACATCCTGCAAAGATCCCTGCAAACATCCCTGCAAACATCCTGCAAACATCCCGCAAACATCCCTGCAAACATCCCTGCGAATATCCCTGCGAACATCCCTGCAAACATCCCTGCAAACATCCTGCAAACATCCCTGCAAACATCCCTGCGAATATCCCTGCGAACATCCCTGCAAACATCCCTGCAAACATCCTGCAAAGATCCCTGCAAACATCCTGCAAACATCCCCGCAGACATCCTGCAAAGATCCCTGCAAAGATCCCTGCAAACATCCCTGCAAACATCCTGCAAACATCCCTGCAAACATCCCTGCGTTCCCTCCACATCCATGGGAACCGCAGAGATGGGGGAAAAACCCAAACCGGGAGGGTGAATTTGCATGATGCTGGCGAGCTCGCTCAATGGGTTATCGATCAGCTGCAGGAGGATCCGGCAGAAAGTTGCCCCCTGGAGTTCCAGCCTCCCAGAGGAGGATCCAACCACTCAGGACAGCATGACCCACACGCAGGACAGAGCTGCACCAGAGTCCTGTGGAATCCTGGAAGCCTCATGTCCTTGTCACCCAGCTCTGGCACACCAGGCGCTACTCCATTCCCAGCGCTCACGGGAGCCAAGAGCCAGCAATTTTCTGACAGGACATATTCAACCTGAAACTATTTTCAGGAAGGTGTCACACCTATGGGAACGCCTCTGGGACAGGCTAGACTTTGTCCCAAATCAGGGCTGCGCCCCATGGAAGCCAAAAGCCGACTCAGAACAGAGCCTGGATGGAAAATGGGAGAGTTCACATCCCTGCCCCTATGAAGGTCATGCCCTCGAGTGACTTTGATCAAGTTGGTTTGGGTCCAAACACAAATTCTTGTTACAAAGAGGAAATGCTTATATCTCTGTATCAATACACTAATCCCAAAGTAGTCCATGGCCTCATGGGAGTGGAGGTAAGATCTTAGATGCAGAGTAATGGTTTGGGAGTGGAAACTCCCAGGAAATAGCCTGTTTATGAGGTTGTGCCAGAGCATATGTCTTGGAAACTTTGCAGCACCTGAATTCTTTTCTGATGGCCAAAGGGGAAACTGTTGGAAACTGCACAAGTGTTTCTTTCCTGGCTCTAGCCACAAAGGTCTTTGGTGATGCCAATCTGATGACAGGAGTTATGTACCACCAGACACCCCTGATTTAGTGGAAATTGCATCCAGGAGTGTTCTGGCTGCTATTGAGCTTCCCCAGGCTTTTATTCTTGTGCCACAGACAGCACCTACCTTTTATTATGTACAATAATCTACTTCTGGCTGCTGCAAAAGCCATTCCCTGTCACAGCTATGATCTGTCTGTCTGAGCAGGCTGGAAATAGAGCAGCTGCTCCGTGTGGGAGCAAAGGGCAGCACCGAGGAGCTCTTGGCCGGGGGGGACTCACCGATGTGGGCAGGCAGGTGCATCGTCGCAGAAGCTTGAGGTACAAACGCTCTGAAATGAAAAATGATGCTTTCAGATCTAGGCAAACTTGCAGCTCCCACCCGTAAGAAGCATGGAAGAGGCTGGCTTGCTCTCCCAGCTCCTTCTTTCATTTAGTTCGCAGAGAAAAAAGCCTTGCAGAAAAGCTGGCGACTGCGCAGGCTGCTGTTACTGGGATGGTTACACCAAAACCAGGGTGTGAGTTTGGGGCTGGTTGGGTCCCCCAGGGACACAGAGAAACCCCCCCTGCCTGTGCCCAGGACACCACTGCCTCTGCTGCGTGGGAAGGGTGAGTTCACGGCCTGTGGCTCTTGGGGTGTCTGATTTGCACTCAGGGAAATCAACGGGGTCCTGCTCAGGGAAGATCCACGTGGCAAGCAGCAGTTCAACCCCTCTCCTGCACATGGGAGCCTAAATCCTCCCAATACCCCTGGCAGGGCAAGGAGGAACGAGCCCTGCTCACTGCCAGGCAGGCACTTTGTGTTTAAAGCATCGCTCTGGACAGAGGAGAGCTGTGGGAATGATGGACACACGCGTGTTCCATCAGCACAGCTCAGAGCAGAGCACAGCCCTCCCCTCCTGCTCCCCAAACCTGGAGCCAAGTTGTGACCACATATTGAGTTCTAGCAAAGCCAAGTGGCTGCTGAGGACAAACTGGGGGGGTGTCCCCATGCCTGCTCCAGGTGTGACACCAGGGAGGGAGGCACTAAGCCATGTCTTCATGGAAGGCCATGGCCAAGGGGCCGTGATCAGAGGATCAGCCCAGCCCTGCCTGTGTGGGCAGCCCCACTCAGCCTCCAGAGAGAGGCAGCAGGTCCCGACACACCCCAGGGCAGAGCTCGCTGTTTCCAGGTGGAGGAAACACCCCAGATCTGCTGGCAGTCACGGGATTAATCACACATTAATCTCTACATAATTAAGAGAAGGAAGCACTTGATGTGCACAAACCCCATGCAATTCCCACGTAGGAGGCAGGTGGCCGTGTCACACTGTCGGTTTTGGTGTCCTGTCACTCAGGTGACACAGGGCACAGCTGACACCTCCCTGTGCCTGCAGCCACCCTCTGCCCCCTCACCTTCTCCGCAGCTCGGCGTTGTCCCTCAGCGTGGGCTCTCCAGCTGACAGCAGCCTCTGCAGCACAGCCCTGGCCTCGCTCCACGCCGGCCGGCCCAGCCCCATGAAGGCGTTCAGGGTGGGCTGACAGCGGCACACAGGTGGGGGGCAAAGAAAAGACCACACTTTGCTTATCCTTCACACGCTGGAAGATGTCCCACGCTTTTATCCTGGTGTTGGATGCCCGTGGCCAGGGTTATGGGGTGGTTATGGGGTCCCAGATCACTCGTCCCCCCACGCACGGCTGCCTGCACCCCGATCCACACAGCACACACCTGCTGCATGTTTGCATTGCTCCATCCCAACACACCACTGCAGGCCCTGGGGGCTTTGATATCTCAGCCAGCTGCAGCCAGGGCTCATTTGTATTTACCTTTACCCTCAACACAACCCCCCTGTCATTAATATCCCATCCGTGGAGTGTTCAAGGCACAAGCGGGAGAGAATTAACATTTAGGCTTCGTGTCAGACACCTGCATTACCAAAGGCTGATGACACTTTCCTGGAAAATGACCTTTGGAGCCCCAGTGCCCCCTGCTCTCCTTGCTATCACACCTGTGGTGGTTTCCCCTGTGAACCCACCTGACAACATATTTCCAGCTCATGTTCATTATCCCACCACAAGTTGCTAAAGTCCCTCATAGAATATATCTAAAATGCAAGTGGAAATTAGAACAACAGACTCTGATAAATACCTGGTCAAAGACGTGCTGGTGTTTGGCAAGGGCTGGTCCATTGAAAAGATGTTTAATGACGCTGAGATCCAAAATCTGGTCTCCAATTGCCACCCCGAGCCTGTGCCGAGGCTGCAAAGCAGCGAGAAGAGGGGGGAAGAGAAGAGTTTATGCTTGTACCCAAAAATGCCCCAAAGAGGGGAAGGCAGTAACCACAGAGAGTTGAACCCATCCAGGACCAAGGTCTGGGACCACAGCAGTGGATAATCAAGAGCCAGCCTATGAGTCTGGCTGCTGAAAAATGTCAAAACCTATGGGCAGAGCATCACTGCAGACTCCCTGCAGACCCTGAGGGGTGGAAAAGAGCCTCATCTCCCATCTTTTGGGGAAAGGACTGCACAACAAGCAGAGGTGTCTCTCCCTGCCATCTTTCCCCCAGAAATATTTGCCCACCCCTCATTAATGACAAGCATTGCAGAATAAGCCCATACATGTGGAATATGCTGTGAAGTAGGAGAATGCTCCTTCCACAAGTGGGAAACTGAAGCATAGAGAGGCTATGGGCAGGATGGATCCCATCCCTGCTGGCATGCCATTGGAGAATCAGACATTTCTGCACCCCAGCTCCTCCCCAGAGGACTGAGGCTGCTCTGGACCCCTCTGATGGTATCAGGAAGGCAGCACACCATGCTCAGGCACGATTTCTGTGCCACATGGGACAAGGCTGCCCTACATCGCCATCCCCACACCACGTGAAGAGCCCAGGACCTGCCAAGCCCAGGCTGGATCCTCCCTGGCTCCTCGCTGCAGGAGCAGCATCCCACACGCCCAGGGGATTGTGGCTGCACCCCCTGGCAGATGCAGCCCAAGAGACAAAGCTCCTGTTCATCCCCTGGGCCCACGCGGAGCCGGCGGCGACGGCGGGGCAGCAGCACCGACAGACCCACGGCAGCTGTGCAGGGCAAAAAAACACCACAGCCTCCAGTATTTGTGTCTTTGGGCATATAGAGACAAAATATTGCAGCCACTCCGAAAAGTAGCTCACCAAAATAACCATCGGTAAAGATCCGTGCTATTAAACCTATTTTTTAACCTTTAATTTCCAAACAAGATTCCAAAAGTGGGGTAAGTATTTATTCAGCAAACATCCCTGCAGAAAAAAACTAAAGGTCATGTCAGGTTAATTTGTAACTGGGATAGTCAGGAATGACACCAATTGTTTTAGCCTGAAATCATTAAAACATTCAGCTACTATCAGAACATTGTTCTCCTAAATAATTTCTGTAAGTCTTGTCTGTCATTTCATAGGGTTTCAGTGAAGAGGTTTTTTCAGAGAACAGTTACTGAGGAAGGCAGAGAAATAATCCAGACTTGCTAGATAACAGCACACACATCTAGGAATAGATTAAATGTACCATCTCAGTTTTATCTTTGGAAAACACCACATCAGAAAACACAATCTTCTGGTTTAATTCTTTTTTAAAAACCTACACAGATAAGCAGCAGAAACCAGGAGATAATAATGAAGTTTCCATAAGCAATGACAAATCTCCACTTTTTCCTTCTGAGAAGCAGCTCTTGGCTTGTTTCCCTTTCTTCAGGAGGACACATCTCTGGAGCTCCATCCCGTCAGGCACTCAGAGATGTGAGGTTCAGCCTGGCTGGGCTCAGTTCTCAAGAAAACTGAGAACTGGGAGCTACCTCCTTGGCAGAAAGGTTGAGCCACATTTTCTTACGTGATCATAAAATAGAAGACCTGGAGCTGGCTCAGCCTTAAACATGACACATTTGCACGCATTCAATGCATAAACATATGCCCAATAAAACACAACAGGTCAGCTGCAAAAACACACATTTGGTGCCCTGGTTTAATGCTTTGGCAGCCACCAACAAAACTCACCAAGAACAGTAGTTAATGTGGCTTCTTAAGGGTCACAGTGTGATTACAGTCAAAGAAAATGAGGGACTGAGTTAAAAAAAGAAAGGTGAGTACAAAACGCGCTGTGCTTCTATGTAGGGAGTGAAAGGGTCAAGCACAGGTTTAATGATGTCAGAAAAATGGTCAAAACCATGCAGAAACTACTGTACATATTAGCCAAAGGACTTCTCATCAGTATTAACACTTCTGATTTCTTTTGTGCAGTTTCAAAGAAGCTGTCATCAAAATAACCACACTAAGGAAACAGACAATGTAGCAGCTTTGCCGTCAAGTCAGGAAGCCCGTGAGTGTCGCAGGCTGGGAAGCCTTCCTTTATGCCACATCGCTGGGAAATTCTGCTCTCTCATAGCCCTGGAACAATTACAACTCCCCAAGAACAAAGTTTGCTCTTACTCACCTCCTCCTTCGTGGAGAAAACCCCATAGGGGAGATTTTGGAGAGGAAAATCCGAGTCCTTGTCTACGTGGATGAAAGACATGCTGAACCCTGAGCAGTCCCTGCTTACACACAGCTCCCACCTTCCAGGTGCTCTGTGCCTTCCGAGGAGGAAGATCCTCTCCAGGTGGTGTAACCCCGAGCAGAGAAGCATCAAATCCCACCCTCTGGCCTCAGACACAAACCAATCGCTGCTCTGTCGCCATCCCACCCCTCTGCCTGGTCCCTGGCAGTGGTTAATCAGTGCCAGAGGTTTGCCTGAGTCAGCAGCTGCTAATTGCTCCCAGCCAGGCAGCGACCCCGGAGAAATGGGGTCTTCCTACTCACAGTTACCTTTCCTGGAGGTATTTAGAAGATGCCTAGATGTGGCATTTAATTTAGGGGTGGACTGGGCAGTGCTGGGTTAGCAGCTGTGATTGATGCTCTTGGAGGTCTTTTCCAACCTTAAGACTTCTACGATTTTACAAACCCTGATGTGAAACCAAGGCCTTCCTGTAACAGGTACCTCGCTGCAGGTGAAGGATCCAACAGCTCTAACACCAGAGATAACTGTTCTCATTTACCTTCAGAGGGGTCACTTACACGCCAGGGCCCTGGTGAAATGATTGCGTTCACACTGAGCAGTTCTCCCACCAGGAGCTCAGCAGCTGTTGCACAATTCACACCTGAAACTGCACTTTGCATGACTTTTAGTTTTGCAAAACTTCTGCACCTGAGTCCTTCTCTCTTCTCCAGACAGTTCCACCATCTTAAAACCAGACATGTACAGCCAACCATAAAGAGCAGGGAGGCCAATCCTATTGCTCCCAGTCCCAGCTTTTTCCCACCTGCAGGAGGTAATTTACTCATTTGCAGAAGCAGAAACCAATGAGGGAACATCCTTGAAATTAGAACTAAATAGCGAAGACCACCTCTTTCCAATAAAAACAGGAAGACGCGTGTGATTGCCAAGCCAAAGAATTGGTTTGCTGCTCAACGTTTTTTCTTTTTTCTGGGCCGAGGAATCATTAGAAGAAATGCAGAAAATTGTACAGCCAGAGACTGAGTGTAAGATTATATAACAGCATCATTGGTGACAGACACTCACTCCTTGAGACACAAACTCACAAGGCAGTTTGAAAAAGGGTCTTATTTAAACAACACAATGCCTAGCACAAACTTGTGAAAGATTTCCTGTAAAACTCCCCGTTAGAAATGTTTTAAACACAGTGAAGATGTTTTGTGGCCAGATTATAGGAGCTGGGTTATAGAACCTGCTTATTCCCAAACTGAAACCAAACCACGTTGAAAGCTTGTTCTAATACAGTGTCCAACGTGAGGAGACAGATTTACTCAAGCGTTTTGTAGTGCTGTAAACATGCTGGTGTTAATTAAAATGTTAATCTGCTAACCTCAAGCTGATGACACAAAATACAGATTGAAGAGCAGATCAACCACCAGGATAACGCAGAGCCACTGCCAAAGCAAACAAACACGACATGCAATTCTCAGGTGTCATGGAAAGGTGGATTTCCAATCTAAAGGTAAGCTTATGTAACAGGACCATAAACTCCTTCAATATTCTCTGAGCCCCCTGCACAAACAAGGCCAAAGGAGGTTTCTTAGATTGCTTGGAGGAGGACAGGTGTGGAAGCAAAACCCCAACGTGGCTCTGCCTCACTGTGAGCACTGCCAGGCAAAGACCCTATCCTGTAATCAGGAGCCAGAGGAGGAGTTGCTTCATAACAGGTGGTGGTAAAGGGAATTATGTGAATACTTTTTTGGTACCTTTTCTTCTTTCAGACACCAGAAAACACAAACATAAGAGGTTCCCCCCCTCCTTGTGAAATCTATGATGTCTCCTGTCTGCCTGGCCCAGAAGCATCACTGTCAGGTGAAAGGCAGGCTTGCCAGGAGGGCACACAGGATAGAGAAAAAGACACGCTGAGGAGAAGAGAAAGACCAGAACTACAGAAGAGGGAGGAATCAAAGTGAGAATTAGGGAATAGGGAAGTAGCAGCAAAGAGGAAAGCAAAGGGAAACACCCACCAAAGGTGACGCTGCTGCTCTTTCATGCTCTGTGCTGTGTAAGAGGAAGTTTAGCAAAGGCTCTGTGGAAACACAGGATCTCTGACTCGTGATAAGGCAGACCATTACTGAAACTTGCCAGTAAGTTATTTATTTCTTCCTTCCTTTACTATAAACTCCATGTGCTTGGTAGATTGTGGTTAGGCCATTTCTGCAAGCACAAGCTACTTCATTTGTTACTTGATCTTGCAGATTACTTTCTGTACCTACCAGAGAAAGCTCCTTCTGCTGCACAGTTCATACCCTAAATTTAGTGCTTTATCTACAAATTGCCAGCTATAGCTTTTAAAGAGCATTCCAAATTTTAAAAAACGGAGTCAGCTTTGATTAAAAATTTAATGTTTTAAAGCTGTGCAATCACATTTGTTTCACAAATGGTCCAAAGCAGCAGCAAGCCACCCAGTGAGATTTCAGCTGCAGATCAGGACCATCTGGAGAGGAGCTGGTGCTACTTTATTAGTGTACTGTTAGGTTTGGGGACAAGCAGCACTGGCTGAAGTTTCCATGGCACTACATAAACCACCTTTAAGTTATGGAGATGACCAGGGCTGAGGCACAGACTTTGATCTCAGGACAGGCACCCTTGAAGAAAGAAACTCACTGAGCACCTTCACAAGACAAGAAAATATCAATTCCTCCAACACTGCTGTCAGATGGTGCTGTGGGATTTGGGATCCACTATTTCCTAGAACCAGAATCACACACATGGCTCCACAGCCTAGTCATGAGCCACATCTGTTTTACCTTTAGGTCTGGCCCAACTGAAGTACATTGTCACAATGTCACAGATTACCCAAAATCCTGCACATGAGTGACATGCTGCATGGGAAGCATGGAGAACTCCCTGGGCAGAATCAAAAGACAAGGTCTGGAAACTGCAGTATCTCTGGTAGTTACAGGTGAAAAGACAAAACAAAAAATCAGAATTTAGCTGGCATTGGGATACACATGGTTGCTGTGAATAAACACACTTTAAGTAAAGGAACCACCAGTGGGAGGTCCCCATTAAAATAAAGCAAGAGAAATCCAAATTACATATGCCAGTGACAGCCACAGGGGCTCGGATTTTTTTAAATTTTATTTAATCAAAGTTAAGACGTGGATAAACATAAATACAGCACAGGTACTTCAGATCATTCTTCATATTTGTGTACAGACAAACTGATGGATGTAATCCCAATGAAAACTGCAGTCAATGAAGTGCATACAGCCTTCCCCCCACACACACAAAACAAACCCCAATTAAAAAAAAAAGGAAAACAACAAAAAACCCCACACAATCTCAGCACACACTCTCATTACAAATGATTCATACATAAATAGGTAGAGGGTGCAAACAAGCTAATATGCGAACATGTATAACCTCTCGTTAATGGGAAAAAAAAAACCAGAAGCAGCCATAATGATTAAAATACATTCAGTTACTGATAACTAGTTGTGCCATACAAGGCATTATCAAAAAAAAAAAAAAGGAAATTGTGCTGCAGAGAAAAGCTATATACAACAAGAAAATAAACTGCAAAGTTAACGCATGCATGTTTTATCCTGGAAAAGCACAGCCCTCCAATATTTTCTCCACGTTTGTTATAAAAGCCCTCTGCACTCAACTAAAATTAAAATGATCTTAAAGGATAATACTTGTAAAGTTTACTTAAGTCTTCAGCCACAGAAAACTGCAATGAAAATAATGTTCAGAGTCATTTTCAAAACAAAAAAAACGAAAACAAAAAAATCTATTCATCTGATGACATGCATGATTAAAAGGTCTAGGCAAGATACACTGCTCTACGTTCCTGATGACTAAGGAAAAAAGCTCAAGTCAATTTAATCTGCAGATGGTCAGAAGATTTTTGTATTCCAGCAGAAGCAGCAGTTCAGATCTTCTGGATCTTTTCCCCAACAACTACAGGATTCTCTTTTCTGATTTTCTCAGCAGCATCAGCTTTGTAATTGTAAGAGCAACTGTGTACATCTGAGTAACGGTGCATTCCACAGTAAACGTTCCCACACCGACATTCGAACCCTGTGGACAGAAACAGCAGCTCAGACATTTCAACATTCTTAATTACACTGGCTTGTTTTAAATCCTGAATGTGTTCACTCACTAGCAATAAATCTCAGTCACCAGTGTCAATCAATCAGCCAAAGAGCCTCTGCTGCAGAAAGCATAAGAATCACAAATAATACATTTTTAAGTGATTACAGCAAGATTTAATTTGACCATTCTTTCCTTTTGCATGACATTCTAGCACAAAACATTCCTAGAGAACTCCTGATCTTTTGCTATGCTTATGAATCTTCAGCCTGCAGAACTCAGGCCCTTTCACTGGACCACTGCAAAGCTGACTAGTGAATAGCAGCAAACTACCATCCAATTTCTCAGCTAAGCAGACTTCCAAAAGGAAGTATTTGGAATTATGAGCTTCAGTTAAAGACAGGAGGCTGAAAAACAAAATGATACACAAATGACTAATCTAGTAAGAGTCACCCGAAAGCACCTTTGACTGTTATTTCAAATCAACCTCAGATGACCATGCCCCATTTTCCCTTTAAGATAATATTTCAAAGGTCCAAAGCTTAAACAAGCCTAAGGAAACTGAAATCAGTATGTCTTACCAGTAAGTCCAACCTTCTTCCTGCACATGAAACAACGATTCTTTTTCTGTTTTGGTTTGTCAAGCGACTTGTCCTGTTCTTCAGGTGTAGGCTCTGCATTCTCTGACACTGAAGCTGACATAAAAAAAGTTAGTAAGAACAGTGGAGAAAAAAAAGGCTATCTCTCCCCTTTTAAGTCCTTGAATAATCTAAAGCCCATGTTGCACATTTGGCCATTTTGTTGCAGCTTCCGTTTCTGAAGTGTATTGGTCTCTTCGCAGTGACTGGAACTCTCTCCTTCTAGACCTTTAATATAATTTAAGGAGAGAACTCACAAAATGCTTGAAAACACCATAAAAAAACCACAGTAATAAACATTAGATTTAACAGTAAGATTCAGCACTGTCAAATTTGAGAATATCCAACAGCCAAGTGTTTCTCCACAGTGTTACTCATCCAGTTCCCAAAATGTGCTTTTAAGAAGCACTGTATGTAACAGGATCAGTTGAGCCAAACACCCTCCTTTAAATCCTGAATCAACATTATTTCTGCTGAAGGCTGCAACATGGAAGCCACACAAAACACATCATTTCAGAACAATCTCTACCACTGTGATGCTGCTGCTCTTGCACACTTGGAAAAAGCTTACACAAGAGCTAATCACTACCTGGTGTGAGAAACATCAGCTCAAGAGACCCAGACTTACAGGGTGGAACTACACTGTCCTGGAGCCCAGAAAGAAGCAGGTAAAAACCTAATTTTAAAGACATTTTCCTAAGGCAACTTTCAACCTACTTTAGTCTTCTCTCACATCTAAAAGAAACAGGTTACAGGTTGTGTGGGAGAGTACAAACAAGTAATGGTAGTATTTGCCTGACTCAGGTAAAAATAGAAGTTGGCTGGTTTTCCTCAAGTATTTGCACATTCCTTACATTACAAAACAGAAATAGAAACAAAAAAGCCCAGCTTCATTTCAAGAAGGGCTAAGAGCCAACCTCTGCCTACCAGACATAGCTAGACCACAGCAGGACAAGTCTCCAGTGAGTAAGATACACAGAAGTTAGGAGTATCTGCAGCAAAGAACAAAAGCAAGCTCCAGCTGGGAGGAGTGTCAATGGAAGCAGAGCTAGAACCAGTGCTGTAAGGAAGGGAATACAACAGCAAGCTCAGACATTTGTCATGGAAAAGGCTGCAGGCATCTCTGTGCAGCTGGACTTTTGTTTGTCAGACTGTCAGATGCAGTTCTGTGCTAGTTCTACGCCAGTTGACAGCTCTTCTGCATGACAAATCCAGTGGGTTTTTCATGTGCTGCTATTCTGGTAATTTTTTTTTTTTAAAAGGAAAGGGCACTCATCACTTTTGTTATCTATCAAAACACTGTACTAACATCAATGGATAGCAAGATACCTGATCAGCAGCAAAGACTTTGCCTGAGGGGACAGTGTATATTCCACAGGTTAATCTAGCAAAGATACTATTATACAGGGTTTATTAAATCCTTCTAAGTCACCACCTATGTTACAAGCACAGCTTTTCTTTGTTCTGAAATTTGTAACAATTCATAGTTTGCAAAACACAAAAAAAAAAGGTTGAATGGCTTTAAATGTCTATTAAAGGGCACATTTCTGAGCGGACATAATATCAAAAGGATTGCAAGGTAAGAATCAAAAGCAGCAAGGACTAAAAGAGCTAAGTACCAGAAGGGTAAGACTTACTCAAATGAAATTTTGCAGTTTTATACAAAACAGACATTGCAGTGTTTATTAATTCATTAAGACAGCTTCATGCCATGAGCTAACATTCTCCAGCTTGCATTTCCTGTTGAAGCAAAATCCAGTTACCTCAATGTAAGTCTCACTAAGAGCCTCTGTAACTATTAGCTAAATTTAGGAAAAACTGGCACTCCTCCCTGCATAACAAGGCTTTCATACATCCCTACTTACATTTTCTTTGTGCGTATGGCTCTCACATTAAAAAGGTTTAAAAATATTTAAGAGCTGCTGCTCAGTGTAGAACTGAGTGGGAACATTCTTCTACTGCACCACGAGTTACTTCGTACCTACTGTAGTAACCCTAAATTTTAGGTCTCAATTTGCTTTTCAATAGAAGCCAGAGATTTGAACCAAAATCCTCTCTGATAATCACAAATATCCTGACCACTAAGCCACCTTCAGATGACCAAGCACCAGTACTCAGTCTATAAGCTACCTGTGATGACCACAACAGAACAAAGTCAGGCAAAATGCAATACTGCCCAGCTTGGAGCTTGCAGGAAATATGTTGCAGCCACCCCCAGCTGCTGGACTTCATCTGGACTCCAGGATGCTGCTGCCTGCTTTCCTTGAACCCAAGCCCTCCCTTCCCCCAGCCCCAGCTCTGCCTGTAGCCGAAGAACAGAAGCACTGGCAGCACCAATTCAAGCTGCCAATGAATCAAAAGAGAAAGGCATGAACACACTCATTTTTCTGGAGCTGACAAGTTGGGCTGGCTGCTAGAAGTTCCCTGATTTACAGAATGTGTTCCTAACTGACCAAAACAAGCAGAGCCTGGACTTCCTCCTAAAGGCACATGCTTTTCCTATTGCTTTGCTTGTGCCAACTCTGCCTGAGCTTCAGTGTGCTCTGACTGACCACAAAAACAGCACCCACAAGATAAAGTTAAAGTGCACTCCAGCCTCTGCACTCCCGCAGGCACAGCACAATTCTGTGTGTGCAGCAAGACACCCAACACCTCATCTGTTCTCTCTGGATGTTTTACATTCATCATCCCTGCATTACTGGGCAGAGAGTTTAAAAGAAAAAGGTTCTTCATTCCTACAGGAAGAGAACAGCTACATTTACTTCTCAAGGGCATCTCACCAGGCCTACGGAGAAGAATCCCCACTCCTCCAGAGGAATGAAATGTGAAGTTAATCCAAAGGAGAAGACTGCTCCTTCCAAACACTTTAAACTGAAGTAATCAGCCTAAAATGCACTATTTCAATATTAGGAACAGACAAATTAAGTAAGAGCACACTCACCCACAGAATTTAGTTTTAAATCCTTCTGCTGAATGTTTCCTCTCTCCCTGGAGCATTCACCCATGTATCACGGTATCCTGTATTATCTTCTACACTTGCATCATAATCATACTCTACCTCCAAGTCCCTGGTACTACCACAAAAGTGAGAAGCATCCACCAATTCCTTTCCAGTACTATCTACTGAGTCAAGCCTGGTAAGGCCCACTGAAGTTGAAGCCATTAGTTCAACTGCATTCACCTTAGGTCCAGGTTATCTCCACATAAAATTCTGTAGCAACTTTTTTTATATCCAATTTTTAAAATTTAGATATCAACAACTGAATTGAACCGTTTTACCTCACTAAAATCCAGATATGCACAAAATCAGGTGACTTCATTCAGAACAGCCACTTACCTTTTAGACAGTTAATAAAATCTTAGTTCATACTTTGTTTTTTCAAATAGTAACCACACCTCGTGAGAAGTGATGGCATTTTGCAATGCTAATAATACATGCTCCTCTCCGATTCACAGCAAGCTTGAAAATCACAAAGGCTGTTTATTTTCTCAGAAGTTTTCAGCCTCAAAGGGGCTGAGAGCCCACCCATTAGCTGGATTTATTCTTTTAACTCAAGGTTCTTCAGTTGTAGGAGCTCCATAAAGTATGTGGTGATGTGCTCCTGCCTTCCAATACAAGTTTCATTTACCTTTAAAAACCACTATGAAATATGAAGCATGAATCCTGGAAGCATGAAACATGGATAGTTTTAACTCATTTATCCCAGGGAAGTGAAGTGCTTGCCTGGAGGCAGCCCTGTTAATCCTCTGGCTAAGAAATGAGGAATCCTGACTGGCTAATCATAACAGGGCCATCATGTTGAGCAAAAGGCACAATGGCCCAGGAGCTAATTAAAATGACTTGGAGAGATGCTCAGAATAGAAGAAAGCTGCTAGAAAAGCTGGACTGTACTTAATGAGTTTCATTTTAGGTCATCTTTAATGGTATGTTCCTGGTATTTAAGAACATTAAAGTAAAAAAAATTTCTATTAGTCCCTATCTTAGAGCATCTGGGCTTTTTGCACTGACTCTAAAGCCCAGATTTATTTACATATTCTAGAGTTTTCCCCTATTTCTTCTGCAATGCATAAATCCAACAGAGACAAATCTGAACTGCTCTTTGGGAATTTTATCCCTTTGTAGTTTCAGCTTGGCTGCAAACAGCAAGGACGGCGTTGCACGCAGCTCAAGTCCCATTTATCTGTCTCCTTTAGAAAAGTAATAATAGTAATCTAAGAAAGCTTAATTATTCACCCAGTCTTTCATTCAATGTTGCAGTGGCCTGGTTATTTTTGGTAAATGGCAAGTTAAGGGTAACTCAACTAAACACAATACATTAACTCACACCAGTAGCATAGAACAATTTGCCCCAGAACAGACATTACCACAAGGTAAGATTTTATCAAAATAAATACTGACATTATTTCTCATTTTGTTCCCCTACATCAACAAAAGTAGCACTAGACACTCTTCACTCTGGGAACAACTAGCACATTGCTATGACTTTATCTTTTTCTAAATGCTAGAAACTTAGGGAATACTAAAAAAAACCACTTTGATTCACATGTTTGTATTACATTCTTGTCAGCAACCTAAAACTCTACTTCCAAAAAAAAAGGAACTTTAGGATGCACAATTGTGACAGCAATCCAATGAAATCCTCTCAGCATCCATTCTAAGCTGCTTTCCTTCCAAACTTACATTGTTCAAATCAAAATACTTTGAAACTGGAAACACTACATTTCTTATGATTTTCAGCTAAGGAACAACACAGAAGGAACTCTTACGGAAATAAGGCTGACCCTGCCAAAGTTATAAATAGGGATTGTAATTTAGAACTGCAACTACATGCTGGTGGTGTTCTTACTTTAGAAACTAGGGTACAAAGAAAAGGACAGAGGACACAGCTGAGTAATCTAAACACCTGATATAGGTTGATCTTTGAAAAACATACTGTAAAATGCAGATACATCCCTAAATTCAAAGCTGCTGGTTGAGAAACCTCTTATCTTCTCATAAAGAGAATGAGCTTGAGAGGTGGAGCACAAAGAAGGAGCAGCACAGATTTACCCAAACAGCTCAGGAGAAAGACACGCCTGTGAGAACCTGCTCGAAAAAGTCTTTTCACAGGCTCAAGTCCCCTCACGGTGCAAGGACCAAAAGATATTTTAAAGTAAAGCACTCCCTCTGCCTCCCAATGAAAAGCCATTGTCAAAACTGAGACAAGAGCTCTCAGCTCCAGAACACAAACTTCCTAGCAGGCATTAGAGTACATCTCCAGAATGTATCTTTTCACGAGTAAACATGTTTCTAATAATTTACACCTCAAAGGTTAGTAAAAAGGGTAAAAAATAGAACTAAAATATTTTCTCCCAAGTTTATGTAACCAAGGAGATGGCCTTACTCAGCAAAGCAGCTGAATAAAGACTCTCATATTCTACCCTACAAAAAGGGACAGGTCAGGTTTAGAAAAGTATCTGAGAAGCAAAACTTTTACACCAAAGATACAGCGAAATAACTAATATTTCGAATGCTTAAGTGGAATTACAAGTTGTATCTGTGAAAAACCCAAACTTCTAGTCCACAGAAAAATAACTCTATCCACTAGAGCCTAGACTGTCTTAGAAGAAGGCAGAATACTTACTGACTTACCTTTAAATACCTTTTATAATGTCTACAGGCTACAAGCCTGAGCACATTTTATATACAATCTGGCATATTTGCATTTCCTAAGAAACACTATTAAATTTTCTTTAGTCTTGAGCTTTGAAAGTCTGCACATAGAAAGAAATAAACTAAAAAAAACTTTACATTGTACCAGCAAGAAGGATTTTAGGCCAATATAGTTAAAATAACCCACTTTTCCTTCAAGCAAACATAACCTGTGGTTTGGTAGTTTTATACTTGATAAAGTGAATTTCAGTAGTTCAAAATATTATACCACTACAGTTCATAGGTGAAAGGTGCTCCCCCTGTTTATAAAAGATACTGACCCTGTTTGTGCAATGGCTGTATCAAACAACCTCTATCACAAATATGCTCATAAACTTCTGATATGTGCTGCAAATGGTTACTCTGAGAAGTAAGAGATACTCAAAACTCGAGTTACATGTAATAGCTGTGGCATAGGCACAGAAGAGGATGCTGATTTACAATGGGCATTTGCAACACCAATTAACACGCTTGTTATAGCGGACACCAACATCACCAATTAAACACAAGGTTTCAGTTTCTTTTAAGAAAAGAAACTTTATCCTTATTTTGCCTTCTGGCTTCACAGAATATTTACGTTTGAGAATCAGCCATCTCTCGAACAGGAGTGTATTAAGAACAGTTCAAGTTTAAAAGAACATTATTCATAAGCTCTTTCTCTGAAACCTAGGCACCAACCTTGCAACTCTTCTGTCTCAGGTACTGTTTTGTCCACAGCCGTACTATCCGGTTGGGATGATGCTACAGATTCTGTTAAAAGTGACTGACTTGACACAGGGCTGAGGGGCAAAAGAAGAAAGTTATGATTTTTATGATGGATTTCCGTGTTCTTTTCCTGTAAGAGATACATTAGGTCACCTCTTGCTGAAAAAGCATGCCAGAACTTTTCACTCTGAAGTTGTTTCTGTAACCATTTAAAACTGCCACCATCTGAAGTGACACAAAAGTAAACTCTTTTTGCATTCATATTGAATGTAATAAAACAGTTCCACTACAAAAAAAGGAAAAATATTTTGGGTGGTTTGGCATACCATCATTCCACACAGAAGCAACAATGCAACATTCAATATGCAAGGATCTTTATAACATAAGTCAGCAAGATAATTGTAGGGGAGCTACTTTCAGTGTTCTGGTGATATGAACAAGAAAATTGCAGTATGTCAATGTTTCCAGTAATAAAGCTGCAGCAGCTGCACACAGAACTCCCTGGATTTTCACAGTGTGAAGTGGTGCTGCCCAAACTTCCCAGCCCTTCAGCCATACTGCTAAACCATAACATGGCTGAACACTCAGCAATGAACACCCTGAGCAGCTGAGAGCAATTCAACACTAGTGGTCACTCCCAGCCAAGCTGCTCATCCAGCAGCTCTCCTATGGACAAACACACAGCTCAAGTCCCAAGCAAGAGGTAGCACTATCTCATTTGCATTACTTTTTTTTCTTCCTTTCCACTTAGGGAATCACTCTGAAGGCAAAAACCAGATTATCCAGCAGCCTATGAACCAGCACTCCATGGCACAACCAGAGCACTGGAGTCAGAATTTTAATTGTCAAGAACTGCATGTACGTCTTGAGCTGCATGTCTGGCCACCTACAAAAGGCACTGTCAATTTAACGTATCTGTCCTCAGAGTATCATAAGTCTGAGGTATTTCCAGAGACTGAAGTTGAATTCCCGCTTTTTTGGAAAAAAACCCCAGGCAAATGACACTGGTTTTTTTTGAAGTGCAAGTCCAAGAGCAACCATCCACTTGTTTTTCCTGCAGCCAGTAATCAAGCCCATGATCAGTGAGGTACTTCTATTCTTTCATGATTTTATTGAAGTTGTGCAAGAACAAAGGCAAGGCACTGTAATTGGTTCACATCTGTGCATTGACGTGGATGAACTTTTTTTTTTTAAACACATACCAGAGGAGTTGTTTCAGGGTAAGATATGTATTTTCTACCCCAACTAGAAACCTCAGAATGGAAAGGCTAAATATAGCATCAAGCATGGCACCTAGCTCTCAGTTCATATGCAGGATCCAAGCATGAGATAACACCTCCTATAAAAAGCTAGGGAGCAGAAAACAGTCTGAGCAGAATCAGTCAACAGTAACTGATGAAATCACCCTCAGCCTGTGTTTTACTACATTCAGTTTTTTAAAGAAAAGTTGAAACGAGTATTACTGCAAGTTAGCTTTCGTAGTATATAACACAGTAACACTTTTCACTCAAAAAATTTCCAAAGCATTTAAGTTGCTGTTGGTTGTGTCATTCTAAATTGAAAAGAAGCCACTAAATATAAACAAATATTTAGCTTTTACAAATGGAGAACACTTAGTAAGTCTGAGTGATTTACAAGAGGACATTATGTATCCTTGAATAATCCAGATGGAAATTACTTGTTTAATAAGAGATCAGTTCAGTAGCACAACTTGTACCAAGACTCATATCGTTCCCCTGTTCTAGTACTCTCCACTTTTTGCAAAGCAACTGGCTTGTTAACACATTATCATACATTTATTTATGAGAGCTCTAGTAAACAGCTCTCTGCCATTTTACAAAACCCCAAAAATTTCTAAGATTAAAAGAGTTCTTCGGTAAATGTACAACTGCAAGTTGTAGAATCAGAAGAGCAGCCAGACAAATCTCTGTAGAACAGAAGCTGGCAATTTCTATTTGAGACTAAATTCTAAAGACAAATTTCCATTTGAATGCCAGATGAAGCACAGAGATCTGCTCGTATTCACCCTGAGATCCCATGCTTTAGGGCTTGCACTGAAATCTTACACCTTTCACTAATCCCAGTTCCAGCAGTGAATTATGCAGGATCAGCACACTTCTTTTAACCATTCTGATACAGATTGTTCTGTAGACACAGAGCAGAAGCACCTTACCTTGGCTGCATAGATGGAGTCGATGTAGAATCTAAAGTGGACTGAGTTTCCTGGGCGCTGCCCTCTGTGCACTGGACCGGTAAGGACTCGGTGATACTACTGACAGAGGCTGCTGCAAGACACACACCCATGGAAAATGTGTTATGCTACTTCCTGGGATTACAAAAGTTATACACTGCAATTACTCTTCGACCCCTACGACACCAGCCAGGAAAGTAATTGAATCTCTGCCTACACCAGAATGAAACGTAATTTTACAAAAAAGTAATTATGTTTGGCCATATTTTGATCTCATTCCAGCCCCAGGGCCCCAGAATTTACACTGCAGAACATTCTGAAGCTGGAGATTTAAAATAGTTACTATTTTTTGCTAATTAAAGCATCTACAAGCAGCTTTCTCAGCATAAACTGCAGTATTCTGACGTGACAAGCTTGCGTTTTGTTTAAAAAACCAAACTGGATCTGTGAGAACACCAGTATAACATCCTAATGCCAACTCTAGATGCATTTTGAAGGTGTAGAACCTAGATCCCCAGATTTCAATAGAAGCTATTGCTTCAGTTTAGAAGGTCAAGTTGTAGGAAAGGTGGCAGTACACAGGGCACTGGGCCAAAAAGAACAGAAAGTATCTGAAGTTAAGGAGAAACTATCAAGTGCTCACAGGTTAATCCTTCAGCATGAGGCTGTGGAGATTAAATACCTGTACTTCAAATGCTTTTCACAAACATTCCCCAAGCTCAATCCTATTTCTACTGTCAGTAATTTCAGGAAAAATATGTTGGTGTAGTGTTTTTTCTGCATTTTTTTAATCTTCAAATCAGAAGCACTCAAATGAATACAAAAGGTATTAGCGAGAGTTTACTTCTGAGCAGATTAGTGGCAGCACAATTACATTATGAGCATTCCATCCAAGCTCATTCCATAAGGTAAGATGCTGGAATGAAATGGTTGGCACTAATGCTCCCACAATCAGTATCTGGACACGGCCAGGAAGCTGCTGCCCATCAGGTTGAGCTGTTCACGCACACGTATGATGGTGTTACTTACCAGGAGGGCTAATTCTACCATTACTGTTCTGCCTCTGAAGGTGTTCTTTGTAGCACACTGAACACATGCCATTTGTGCGAGGATTCCCGTAAAATCCGCAGCCAGTGGAACAAAGCATAGGCACTTGGCTACGGTTAGTTTCTTGAGCCATTTTCCCTTCTTCTATAAACCTGAAATTGATACACACAACCCAGTATTTAGAGGCCTGAGAAAACCCTTCTTTTACAACTGACATTCGAAAATCTGGAATTTCCTATAGCTCAGCAAAAAGACCATCCAGAAAAAATGCCTTGTGGGTAACTTGGTGCCCTTTCCCAAAAAGTCTATAAAGTCTGCCCAATAACACAAATATAGCCGTATGTAGGCTTTGCATGATTCACCTCCCAGCAACACCCATTTATTTTTGATATATACCCCACAAAGAAAAGTCATTTTAGCAAATATTGGAAGTATTACTGCTTCTGGCAGTCAGGTAAGGGGAGTAGGGGAGAGGGACACTTATGCTGAAACCTGAACACCTGATACTGTGCATGAGAGCTGTAAAATAAGAGACAAGCATGATAACACAGGCTTACTTGCTGCATAGTAATTATAATTAACAACAGTCACATGAGTTCACATGTCACTGTTTAGTCACTGCGTCATTAGGGAAAGACGACACAACTGTTTACCACAAACCCCGTATAATGATTTTTCACACACTAAGAGAAAATCACCCTTTCAGTCAAAAATATTAGACCAGGTACACATAACCTCCTATTTATAAATTTTGTGGGAAAATATACTAAAAATGAGATGTAAGAGATATATCAGTCGCCTTGTTATTTAACATCCTTAAGTTTGGTTTTCATAAAAACTGTATAGTTTTTCTTCCCCCGGCTTATATTAAGTAAGTTTACAGATATTTACAAGAAAATTACAACAAATTACCATTACCATCAGTGTTCTGAGGCTACTATTAAGTGGTCTAACTTGTAAATAATTTTTAACATGTCACTTGATGAGATAAAATAATTTTCCATTTCCCCCCCTCCATAAATATACAATTGCCTTTTTTTTTACCAATTTTGAAAGAAAAAACAGCTTCTCATTAAGACACTAGGTATATCAAGGCATCAGTTATTTAATTCAAGATCAACATAGGTCTACCATTTCCTGATTAAAAAGTAAGCTGAATTATAGGCAATTATAATTCTTGCAAGTCAAGCCAAAGATAAGCAATATTACAAAAAAAAAAAAAAAATCGATCTTACAAGTAACATCAGTATACATTTTAAACAAAAATTAAAAAATCCAGTCAGAAAGCAGTTTCAAGATACTTGAATACTCCACCAATTGCCATGTTATAAAACTAGATTAAACCACAGTAAGAAGTACCACAGTAAAAAAGATTTCCTTTTACATAAGATGCATTTGAAGCCAAACACAAACAACTTTCCCATTATTTTGCTTCCAGAGAAATCTCCTCATCTCCTCTCACACCCACATCCACTCCATTTTGATTTTAGTCCCCCAAAACATATGAAATTGATACCAAGAGCAAACCTCTGGGCTGCAAAGCCAACAGCAATACAAAAACAAGTCAAGCCTTCTGCTCACAGCAATAAGGAACTCTATGGATGAGGAAGCATTCAGGATATAAGACACGGAAGATGTACAGGCAGGAAGACAACCAAAATCTGATAGTATCTTTTCCAGCTACAACCTGCAATTAAGCTTATTTCAGCTGTTGACTGCACTCCCCCACCCCAATAGAAAAGCACTTGCTTTCGACACACAAAGCCCCCATTGACCTCACACGACAGCTAAATTTGATTTTTGCTGAAGTACTGTACTTGTAGCTGAAAGAGCACTTTCATTCCTGCCTTTCTCCAGACAGTCTTTCAGAATGAAACTGCAAGTAGTGCATGCGGAATTTAATTCTTATGCTGCACCCAACATTGAGAGAAGCCATTTCAGGGGAGCGCAAACGAACACGAGTTTTCTGTGCTTTGGTAACCAGAACCAATTTAAAGCTGAAACCTTATGCAAGTCACTCTTGGCATAGAATGTTTAGGATTGAAAGACTAATTAAAAACACTTTCAACTGAGTATTACAAGAGCTAATAGAGATTCAATGTCACAATACAAGTATTAACCCTTTTAATTTTAGGCAGCAGCATATTAAAGAACCCTACACTAAGTTTCAGAACGTACCACAACTGCCTTTCTGTTCAATATTAGCTTCAAGCAGCACACAGGAACTCAATAACAGCACCAGCCACTGCTAATATTCCCCAACACAACACTGCTGAAGAAACCAGGTGCTAACGCAAACACAGAAAAATAATCTCTAACATGGATGTAAAAAAAAAAAGTTCAGCTCCTATTCAATAAACAAACTGTGAAAGGTGCACAAAGATGCCCAGACAAAAAACAAGAAAAGCTGGCCTGAGTTCCAGCTAAGCCAGTTCCCAAGTTCATTAACCAGTGGATCCTGTCACCAGTCAAAGCACAAGCCACTGGCATGAGGCTCCAGAACACTTCAGTCTCCAAGGGGAAGTGCCAGGGATTCTTCTGCAGAGTTTTAATAAGGGCCACAGGAAGCGGAAGATCTTTCATTGGTTGCTAATATTTGAGAAATACAATGAATAAGAGATAGGATCAAACTGATGCAATGTTATGAAGTCAAATGAGAAAGAAGTTGCACCAAGACAACAGCTTGTTGGGTTTGAAAGGGATAATTGTGTACAATCCCCCTCACCCACACAATTAGTGCAGTGAGCTGCAGAACAAACCCACCAGGAAAAAAAATTAACCATCACCAACACAAAGTTTTCTGACAGTTCAGCGAGCTCAATCAGTTCACATGCAAGAACACAACAAGTAGAGTACAACACACAGGAAAGCCTCGGGAACTGATGTGACGGAGGACATGTGACCAGGAGGGACAACACAGGTTTTAGCAGCCCGCAAGCAGCTGGGGTGGTTGAACGCATCTATTTGAACCCTAAAGCCACAGAATGCCAAATCAGTATAATAAGCTCTCCCATGCTTTGCCCTCCCTTTCAGTGCTCACATGCACCAAAAATGAAACAAGGAAGTGATCAAACTTTTAAAAAATCAACCACTCCACACCTTCTGCCAATTAGCTTCTACACAGATTGGTTTCTGAGCTCATTTGTCACATGTGCGCTGTTTGGGCAGGAGAGAGGGTCTAGCTGCCGACACATGTGGAAATGCCTGTTTCAGCAGCAGAGCAGGCTTAAAGAATTAAGAGAACCACTAGCCAAAACCAGGCATTGAAAACAACGAAAGAAACCCGAGCACCAGCAGCTCCTGCCCCTGCACTTCAGCCATGTCTCTCCTGTGCACATGCACTCCCGCAGGAGGGCAAGGGCCGGGATGACACAGCACTGTGCCGCAGGGACTGCTCCTCCTCACCGCCTGGGCAGCAGTCAACAGCCGCCAGCAGAGCCGGACTCTGGCCCCATGGCAGCGAACATGAACAGCAAGAGATCATGGAACAGATGTTTTTGGGGGAGGGAAGGACCTCCCATCAGCCCAGTTCTTGGCTCAGCTTCAGATGATTTTTGTTTCAAAACTGTCCGTAATTCCCCATAGTATCACCGAGCCCAAACATCCTATAAAGCAGTAGAGGTGGGCAGTCAGTGCTAAAATAGCACTGTGAGAGGGGCGAGCCTGCTCCCATAGCTCTGGCCACTGCTGCACCCCTCTCCCTGCCTCCAGCCACATCAGCTCAGCCATCTGATGGAAACAACATGAGTATTTGTTCTGGTGCACTGGAGAGCTTGCTGATCTGATAGAAGGTCAGCTCCAGAGAACTGACATATACTGCACAGGAAGTGACATGGCTAAAAATAGGACAACCCTTTTTAGGGGCAGCAAGCCCTTGCTGAGCATCAAGCCTACTGTAAAATAAATCCCAAGTGCATACACCATCCGTAACTTCAAAAATGGTCTCCTAGCTTGGCTTCGGTATGAAACTTGAAGCAGCTTCATAACTGAAGTGACAAAAAGGTCGTGGGATCAACATGATGACATATATGTCCCCCTTGGTTTGAGGTGTCACAAAATAAACGTGGAGCTTGTCAAGCTCCTGGAAATGCCTCCAGGCTCTGCCTGTTCCCCCAAGCTGTGCCTGCACAGCATTCACAGGGTAATGCTATGAATTCTAAAGGTTATTCTGAATGCAGAATTGATTCATCTTAAAGAAAAAAAACCAAAACAACAGAGCTCTTTACAATATTTTAAGCATATTCCCTGCTTTGCTTTACAGTATAGTTGTATAACCAGTTGTACGAGCACTAATGAGAAGGAAGCAGACAAGAGGGAAGTGCAAGAGCCTTAAACAACTACTCTCAGTGCAACCCCAGAACATCCACTACATGAAAGACAATGGAATAAACAGCCTCTTTTTGTACTAGCTAAAAATTGCTAAACTTCAACTGAAATTACCTCTAATTTCTTAAAGATATTTATTGCCACTAGAAGCATGGCAGCACACAGCTCTGCATGCTAAGTCCCCCTTTTCCTACAAAAATAAGGTGCCTAAAGTCTGTTTCTGTTACTCCTGTAAGACACAACTTCATGCATCTAATAATGCCCTCTTACTGCTGCTGCTGCTACAGGTACTACCTTTCCTCCCTCACCACGGCACATCCTCAGAGCAAATTTCTCTCTGTACCAAGCCAAAAATATGTAAAGCACATTTCTATAAAATGTATAGAGGTGAAGCTGTAGAAACACTAAAGCAAGACAAGTCTTTTGGACATCAAGTCTTCTGGAGAAAGAGAAACATCTTCCAATACTCTGTAAAGTGATTAACAAAGCACTTGTGGACATCCCCTCCCTGCAGAGTAGGCACTGTGATACTGGTCTTCCTCCCCACCCCCCTTTCTTTTCCTTTTAATTAAAATGTTTATATGCCACTAGTTTCAAATAACTGATACCCTAGCTTTATAGGCTTCAAATGTTAATCAGTAAGATCAGAGAGAGCAGCATTTAGCAGGATTAAACACACAAGGTTTAGGAATAATCTCTTTCACCCCCCCATTCCCAACAAGGGAAAAAAAATCCGGCACAGAAGCCAGCCTTCTCTTCATCTGTCTTCCCAAAGCAAAAGGTCTCTTGAATACCAGTTATCATCATATTTCAAGTTGTGGTAAGGAAAACAAGCAGATCCTCACATCCTAGAGTACAATCTTGTGTTCTGCAAAAACTCCTAAAATCTGTGACTGGTATGGGAAGGATCCCTCCCAAAAGCTAATGCTGAGGAGACCACCCAAACAGCATTGTGCCTCAGCACCACAGCAGACACAGTGTGAACCGTTCTGATGCCAGCTTTGAAACTGCATCTCAAAGAGACAGCAGAGCACTTAGTGTGAGCTACTCTTCACTGTCAAAATCAGCACACTGACAGTTTTACCTGACACTCACTTCCAATGATAAATCCAATTTTAACAAGTGATTAAAAAAATATTCCCTCCTCTGTCATAATCACCTTTATAATGAAGCAGTTCAGCACTGATTGCAGTAGCACCAGTACTAATGGTCATTTTCTCTTTGTGCTAATGAAGCAAGGAAGAAACTGCAGAAGTGGTAATTTGTGCTGCTTAAACATACAAACCTTCATTCCAGGCACAAACAAAGCAAGACACAAAGTTGGGCACGCAAAAATACACTTCATTTTAGAGCATGTATTGGCACAGACACCCAATACCACCTGTACCACCATATGAAAAGGCATGCTGGTACAAAAAGCAGTAAATAGGAAATGCATTTCTCTACAGGCTTATCAAAACAAAGGGCAAATAAAAGCCCAAGAGCAGAGTTCTGTTGAATCTTGCTGCAGAAGTTCCCAGAGCACTGACTGTGATCAAGGACACCGCTTCATAGTGGAATTTGCTGCTTAGGTGTCCTGCTGGAAGCAGGACACTACTCAGGGTATAAAGCACTAGACTCACAAATTAATAGTAAGTTACAGAACAGTCCTGTTTTCTTTTACTCCATTGCTGTCTCCCAAAAGGCTCCAATTTACATTCACTGAGCAGTCATTTGTAGCTGCTTTAAGGCATTATCATGTCCCAGCAACTTGCTGTGGAGCCAAGAAGAACTGGCAGATTTTGAATAGGGGCCTCAGTCATTACAGCTCAGCCCAGCTTGCTGGTTGCAGTCAGACATGTCATTTCATCTTACAGCTCACCCTGGCTAAAGCACTGCAGCTGGTTCACATTTGCCAGCACAGCTACATGTGTAGTTACACTCTGACCCAGTTTCATCAGAATGCTTTGAGTTAAAAAAAGTGAATACGGTTAAGGACCAGCAATGCAAGCAGATCTCTAAGGGCAGCGACCTCTTTGTTCCTGTAGCAGCAGAACACACAGCTGCTGCATTTTTCAAAACACAGGAGTTCCAACTTCCCTAGCACCAAGAGAATCCATGCATTTTAAGGCTTTCCACGCATTCCACTGAGCCTCCAGTTTTCTTCCCGCTCACAACAAACTAAAGTTTTAAATTGTAATTTGAAGCAGAATTTATATAATGACTTCATAACAAAAACAAAATACTCACACTTGTGACAAAAGATTTACATAAGATATTCTCTTAACTCACTTGACAAGTCATTTAATATCTACTATGTTCCTGTCTATTCCTGTTGAACAGCTTTTTATTTTTGTTTCATGCACAGACTTATTTTAGGCTAAAACCAAGTACTTATACTAGACACTCCTAACAGAAACTTTTACAAAAAGATGGAAAGTGCTACAGAAGTCTTTTCTTCACTTCCAATTTTAAGTAGTTAGCAAGTTTAAATCCCTACATACAAAATTTAAAATACAAATAAAATTTGGACTCTTAAGAAAGCTATATCCCAGATTTAAGATGTCAGAAAGACTGTGAAAAAAATCACACTAGTGGAAAAGAGCCACATAGGAGAGAAAGTGCAAACTCAGAAGTGGCAGATGGACAGAAAAGAGAGAGTTCAGGTCTTAGGAAGGGAAGGAACATTACCAACTTTCATAACTAATCTGAGCCAGACTATCATAAACCCAGGAACACCTGGTATAGACAAAGCCCCCAGTGTTAAAACATGTATACTGCTAAGTACAGCTGACTGCTCTTGTACTCAAGGTTACACCAGGAACAAGTGAACATTTCACTACAACCTCTTCACTCTTACTAGGCAAGGACAAAGATGCACAGACTCTATACCGGTATCAAGGAGATCGCTGATAATAGGGACTCAGCTTTCCATGCTTGTCTACATACACTATTAATAGATGTTACTTTGAAACTGTAATTACTACTTGTGACCATGCTTAACCTTTGCAAAGCATGGATTACTAGACCCAAAGATTAACTGCTGTAAAAGAGGTGGTACCTCGGACTCTCATTCACCTCATGCAAATGCATCTAATTGCTTGCAGTGACCACTTAAAGTCTACAAACAAAAACAAGAAGTGTAAGCAAATTTTTTCTTATTTAATTTCCAAACTTTCTAATATAGTCAACTCACCAAATAAAGGGCCAATTCCATGAAGTTCACTACTCTACTAAAGATCAATTCTAAAACCTCCCCAATAATTAACAAGCGATGTAAGAAGTACATTTTATTACCTAGTAGGAGAAATCATTATTTTATTTATTCTGGATTTTGAAGAGGCACATTACAGACAAAAGGATTTTCACGGAAGTGTTGGAAACTGCCACACAGAGCTACTGGTGTGAAGCTGGGTTTTTTCAGGAATGACCACTACTTTATGCTGGAGTACCTGCTAACTGCTGAGACACCTAAAGATTTAGTGCAGAACTCTGTATGAAGCCTTCACCACTCCTATTTATCACACATTTAAATTTGAGCCTAAAGCAGCAAAATACAAGTTAAAATGTCGAAGAGTATAACTGTTTGTAAATTTAAGCCTTTACATTGGGACTTCCTAGCTGTTCTAAACTAACACTGCAGCACTACTAGAATTAGACCCTTGCATATGACAATATCCAAACTTCATGAGATTCAAAGAAACATCTTTTTTTTCCTCTGACTTAGAAAACTTAAAAGCCTCTTATTCCCCAATAGTACAATATATTTGTAGGCAATACCAGTTCATACAGCAAACCCCAGTCCAGAGCAGCACAGAAATGCTTTCAGAAAGAGCACCACCAGCATGTTCCAAGTTTCTGTCTCTTCAGTGATGACTATCAGAAAATCTAAGCTGACAAAGCTGCCTTTTTGGAGAGGTCAACCTGAATACAAGTGAAAACAACAAAACAAAAGCCACACACACCACAGAAGTCACTTCTTGGGTTCAAGAGAAAAACTAGGGCAAATAACCCTTGGAGCTGGACATGCTTGTTTACAGCAAACCATGACAGGGACCTTCAATAAAGATAGGTAGTTAAACATTAAAAGCACCAAGAGCAACACAGTAACTATAGTTGCTCTGTACAAAATAAAGAATTTATAAGTGAGTTACAGACAAAGAAAAGCAAACACGAGGAAAGAGTATTTCAGGTGTTTCAGGAAGCTGGTTTTGATCTAGTATATCTGGAGAAGGCATGGTGAGAAGTTCAAGGGGCATATCTGAGGAACACAGAGAGGATACTGGCCAGCCGCCCCACTGGTCATGCTGTACTACCCAAAGCACTCTATGTCCACATACACAAGCCCAAGAAGAGTGTTCTCCCCCCAAATGTGAAGTTGTACTTATTCAGTTTAGCCTCCCCACATCACCCAAGACTGAAGGCAGACAGGCCAAGCAGACCCATTTTTGCAAGATGGCTGTCTCTGAGACAAGACTGCCACAGAAGCCTTACATGAAGTTACACTTGTGACAGAATGTGAAGCTATTTTTAAAGGAGTACCCTTACAGGAAGTGCTTGCTCTGGCATCTCTGCTCAAGAGGAATAACAATTCAGGAGTTACACCCATTAGAAAAATCAAACCATGTCAGTAATTGCTCATCAGCAGTTGGCTATGTCAGCTTACAGTTTCCATCCTGTGGCTTCAACTGGTGTTGAGCTGCACAAGTCTCAGATATTGCTAGAGGAGCCCTTTTCATTCCTCTGGAGTTTGTGCCATCTCATACCTGTATTTTGGCATTCAGGTGCTGCAGGAATCCTTCAGTTGCCCTTCATATTTCTACACAGCTCCATAAATTTAAGGTTTACTTGAAATCTGTCAGATTACAGAAATGCCTTCTTTCAAAATGCTCTATAAAAGGTAAGACAGCTACTCTGAAACAGACCAGACAGGGCTGCATCCTGCTTTCTTTGGTATCCGATGTTGAAGCTGGCCATTTCAGAAATCAGATGTTGCATAAAATTAGAATCAGGAGATTCTGGAATTCTCTAAATTCCTTTAAAATACCAGGCCAAAAGGGATGCAGGAGAGCAACTCCATAAACTATCTTTGATGCTGTATTTTAGAACAGGTTTGACTTTACACACTGATGAGAAATAATCTGTAAGAAGGATTCAAACACTTACAAGATTACCCTCATAATTACTGAAAGAATAGATATAGATTCAGTAATCGCTTCTTTTGAGCTTCAGTGAATAAGTAATCTTCTCTCAATACAGCATAAGTTTCACTTATTTTAAGCATATCAAACCCAGAAGAGATAAAAGCCGCTTTAACACGAGTTCCCAAAATAGACAGCTTCTTGTTAGCAAAACACCTGTTGCTGAGAACTGACAGTAAGCACAAAACACGTTATAATTTGTTTTTATAAACAGCACTATGTAGAATTTTAACTAGCTTATAATGCCACAGTTTTATGTGGGCCTAATGCTAAGGGTGCTCCTGCTCTAATATTAGGGCTCCTATGCATTAATAAATAAAACGATCATCATTTCTGGCTAGGGCATCTTGAATTCAGCTTAACTTCTAAGAACACTGTGATTATCATGCATGATGTGTAGTTCTATTTAGAATTATGCGCTATGTCTAATTTAAGTGTGCAAAATTATACAATACCCTTACTGTGGTTTGATGGAGAACTCAACCTAAAGCTAAAGCCTGACCAAAGAAAGAGGGTATGTAAGGACAAGTTCTCAACAGAAGAGGTGTAAGTACAATGTTCCCTCTGGCAAAGCTGCATTCCTCATCTCTTGCAATACACTTAAATTTAGTCAAAGGACTCAAGGATATTACTTTGTTTTAACCCTATTGCTATTCTAGGGTTTGGGGGTTTTTTCTGCTTTTTTTATCCCTTAATTATTTTTTCAATTACTGGGTAAGCCAGCTTAGATGATACCAAACAAATTACATGCAATATGTAGATGTCTACATACTAGAACTTATCACCCTGCACAAACCATAGGAAAATATCACACAGGTGATCAGCAGCTGCCATGTTGGACAACTGGTATTTATCCATCACTCTAATATACTGTCAAGTTTCACTGAAGATATGAATAGACCAACTGGTCACACTCTAAAGTTTTGCTTCTTTCCTTAGTTTCCTCTCAGCTGCCACTTTACACTGCCTGAAACAACGGAATGTATAAGCATCCAACTGCAACCTATACACATGTATTCAATATCTATTTATACGCAACTAATGCAATGGTTTCATGATACAGGTAATTTGGGGTTTTGTCATAGCATTGTCGGGACAGGAACGGATCTATCCTGAAGATTTCACTCTTCAAAAGCTTGGACTGGCTCTTGCATCTGGTTTATGGTGCAGCTCTGTGCCAGAAGAGTCAAAGTTAACAGTGGACTGTAGGAAAAAGGTGAATCTACCAGGTTAGTAACAGAACTGAAATTTAAGGCATGGCCTCCCTTACAGCTTAAGCCAAGGAAAAATGCACACATCACAAGGAGGTCAGAGTGAGAATTAGTAGGAGTTGCCTTGTGTCAGCTTTAACTATCCAAGTGTCAAGTTAATAGATAAGGGGTTAGTGAATTATCAGACATTTGCAATGAGACATTCTCCTTTCTGAAGGTTTCCAAAAGTGCACCACTTGCTCAGATGGAGAGGTCACTGCTCAAGAAAAGCTTTAAAAAATACTGGAAGAAACTTGATTGAGGACAACTGGCATTTCTTCCCCCACTGCCATCACGGAACAGAAAATAGTTTTTTACACTTCTTCCCTAAGCCCATACAGAACAGACTGCACATATTTCAGTTTCTCAACTGAGGAGAAAGCCAGAGCTGACAGCTTTCGAGTAAGAGTCTGCATTGCAAACGTTGTGCTTTAATCACTAGGGCATCCTTTTTACCTACTAATACTCCAGTTACAACTCTGTAAACTGCCCTCCTGATAACCAAGTCTGCTATTCATTCTGTTTCCAGACAAGATTCCACTATGTGAGCACACATTTCTAGTACGATGTCTCCCCCATTCACTGTCCAGAACACTTAGATCAGCAAGTTAAGAACACAATTGCCTGAAAATAGTATGGCTGGGTGCCACTGTCTCCCCACTTATTACTATGTTACCTTTGTACAGTTTTTTCCTACAATTCTACATGGAAAAATAAAGCCATAAATGGCTTCACAGGAGGGACTTGTAACCAAAAAGGCCAAGCTGTTAAGTAGTGCCATGGGACCTCCCCTTTTCCCTCAAGCCACATAAACAGAAATTTACATTTTTAGAAGCATTTTGAACAGTAACTCCTTAAGTAGATCGGATTTCTCTTTTTATCCTCTTGCCATAGTGATTGTATTCTGCCAGAGAACAGATTGACACATGACAAAGTAACAGCACTTTCTAGAGAAAGAAAAGTTCACAATATAAAGGAAAAGTAGACAAACACAGAAAAATTCAGGCCAGATCTCCAATTATTCTGCTTGGCATATTAAAGTCAGCATCACACTTCGGAATGGATGAAAAGAGAAAAAAATCTGCACACAGGATATTGAGCTTCAACTGGCAACAAAGTGTGGTTTTCTATCATGATGCTCATTCCTTTCCATTCACAAACTATGGCCAACAGGACTTCTACCAGGAAACAATGGAAAAAAGAACAAAATATTTTCCTTTTTATTATGGTACCGGGTCAGAAACAGGAGGGCTATCAGCAAGAACAAGGCCCTTTAGCTTGGCCTAAGGATGCAGTCACAGGCACACAAGCTTCAGCTACACTGATTCCACAAGTACTGCGTCCTCGCTGTGGCTTGGAAAAAAGCCCAGTGCCCTTACACCGTCTCCCAGAAATCCCTTCTGTCTCACACCCCTTTTGTAAAGGCAAAAATCCCCACACAGCAGCAGAAGAATATGTGCACCCCTTACATTAAAAAAATCACTAATTTTAACCCATAACCCCAGTTTTCAAAAGCCAGCTGTCCCATTTTAAAACTAACTTGATGCTGCTCAAGGAAACCCAGCAACACTGCAATGTACATTTTACACTGCATATGCCACCCTGTGTAAGTTCACCAAGCTATGCTTTTAGGCCATACAAAAAAGTTTCAATAAATTCTTCATTTCAGACCTTGACAGTCTGAGAAATTAAGGTGTCAGAGCTGCAGCAAGGACAAAGGTATCATTCAGAGTACACTGACGTTCCAAGCATTCTGACTGCGTAGTGTGGGATCTGAGGTTGAAGACAGAAGGATAAGTAGGTAGCAACTAATCAGGGATTTATTTATATACAGAATGACTAGGTATGAACTTAAGACCATGGGTCACAGTCACATTATGACTTTGCAGAATAACAAGCTAATTCCTGCAGAAAGAGAAAACAGAGGCAACAGCCAAAAGTTTCACGGACACCAAGTAAGAGAAAAGCAAATGCAGGAAGGCAACAAAATCAACCAAGTGACCAGAGTGCGAAATTAGATTTTTTTGTTGTTATACTGGAAGGAAAAAAATAAAGCTAATTACTTCACTGCTATGCACTGAAGTTTAAAATCACTTTTAAATGCATTCAAAGCACCAAGTCTGACTGGGCTTCTTAAGAAGGCAACAAAGTCATGCCCAGCTGCCAGACCATTCTGCAACAAATCAAACACTCCTTTATCTCAGCACTAGTCTTAGGCCCTGCATGGTTTGTCACAGGCAGCTGACAATTTGTTTGTTATGTAACTAATAATAATACACTTACCTTGACCTATTGTTACTAACACTGCCTTCCTCCTCTCCCAGGATACTTTAAACAAACCCCATGAAAATATGTTGATATTCAAAACAATTCTACTGAGCAATTCCAAAGTCTCTTCCCTAAAAAGCATTTCAGGTAAGTCCTTCCATGTTGCCACAATTTTTTTCCCTTTCTTTGCAAGTTAGTAATCAAATGTTTTGGTATCATAAAACACTAAAACGAATACTCTTCTTGTCACTTTTCACTCGGAGACCAACATTTGTTTGATAACTAGTTCAAATTAATACCTACAAAATCATTTTATCTAAGGACTTGACACCAATATCCAACAACATGCCATACTAGCATGATATTTGGATAGCATAATCCCAACATGAGATGTCTGGTGAAACTCACTTACAAAACTCTCCTGTATTTGCAACTAAAGCTACCTCATAGGCACCTTACCTGATTCTGAGGGAGCCGGGAAAGGAGAGCAATCTCCAGACCTTTCAGATTACACTCACAATCACTTCTTTTACCCCTACCTTGATAATGATGCAGATCCCAATGCAAGGTCATCCTGTTGCACAGAAAACATTCTGGTACATGACAACACTGCATTGCACTAAGGCCTTGATTATATAAGATTTTAGAAAAACATGTTAAATTCATCGAAATTTATATGGAGGTAGTAGAGAAATTTTTATCCTTCTCATATCTCCCCTGTTGCCCCATCATTGAAACCAGCATGATCAACAACTCATTGAATGTTTTCTTCTGATGATCTAGATAGCCCTCTGTATAAAATGCATTGATATATCCAATCTAGGCACAAAATACTACATTTTTGCCTGAAGAATCAGTGGTTCTCTTCCCCCAAACATAATTTAAAACCTTAACTGGAAAATACCTGCCTTCCTCATGCAATATTCTGCTTTTATCAGCACAATTATATTCCACAGCTAACATACGAAAACAATCCAGCCTCCTGCCTTGTTCAAGCTAATGGTGAAAACTTCAGGCCTTGCTTAAGAAACACAAGAAATGCAAAATGTTTCAACGAGCCAAAACACCTCACTTCCATCTCAGAAATACCTCTCTTAAGCTCCCATTCCAATTTGATTATTAAGTTTATATTTGTCTCCCTAATCCTTCACATACATAAAGACACATTAGCATCATGAATTACAGGACACACTAGTGAGGTGCTGTCTTAAACCCTGGGCTAGTTAAACTGCTGGGGTGGCTGCCAGGGCCTGCCAAGCCAGCCACACTGTTTATAGTTTAGTTCTCCAGATACAGGATTATTACGTTTCAGACTGACAAATACCATATCCTGAAGGTTAGAGTCCTGTGACACAAATACATCCTGGCAGGGCAGAACAGCTGAGCAGGAGTGGTCTTCAGCACAGAGACAGTCTGAGCTCCTGCAGGATTGCTGAAGCATTAAGTTAAAAGAAGAACTGTGGGTTTAATAAAACTGCTGCTTAGAAAGGAGCTATTTTTAGGAAATACTCAAACGAGTGTGTTCATTTGTCTAAGTAATACTCAAAATACTGTCTTAAGTTGATCTAAATGGAGCAGAAGATGGATCAGGTTAGGATTTAACTCAGTTTATCTCTTAATGCATAATTTAATAGCAAAAAAGTTACTTTTCAAATGAAAAAACCCCTCGGTTTCTTTCAACAACTGGAGAATGAGCAAAAAAACCCCAACATGATTGAGGAGAAACAGTTTTTGCACTGTCAAAGCTTTGTTTTAGCTAATCTCTGTTTAGCTGAAAAGCCCTATAAACACACTTGGAAGAAGGGATCTGTTAAAAATATATCACCCCACCCCTTCAATTAAGGGCTGAGAAGCTTATGACACATCTGAGAGATCCAACAAGAACAGGGAAGAAAGACTTAATGTTCCTGATACTTCTAAAGGAAAAAAAAAAAAAGCAGCAGGTTTAAAAATCCCAAACATGTTTCATGCCTCTGTTAAATGGATTTAAAACCAAGAACAGATCCCAACTATTTTTATTCCTTTGTAGGTCATATGTAATTAACTGCTTATTTTCACAAAACCTTATTACAGTGTAAACATCACTGGGCAGATGATCCGCCCCACCCAGAGTGAGCTCCACACCACAGGAAGACACACAACTATCTCCTGAGGAGCCCTTGTATCTGCGGGAGAGGGCTGGTCCTCAGCACCAATCTGCCCTGCAACAGCAGCCCTGTGCTGATCACACCTCCTCAGCTCACCCCTTTCCTAGAAACTGCAAGACAACCAGTTAGAGGCCAGGCCTCATAGCTAAAACCATGAGCAGGTGTCCCTTTTTGGATATCGATGACATTCTCTAGGATGACATTATTGTTCTCCCCCCTCCCTTCTGCCTTGGGCACAGGGCAATTAGCAGAAATGATCACTAAACCACTTGGGAAACAGGGGGAGGAAGAGAAGGGGAAAAGAGCCAGTTGGGTTGGCTCCAGCCACTAGTTCAGAACAATTTGAGCCAGCCTAGCTGACTTTGCCTGCAGTGCTCACAGAACCCACTCCGCTGGGAGCATGCAGGAGGCCCTGCATGTGGCACAGAGCACCCAACAAGCAGGGGGGGATCCAAAGCCCACGTCCTTGCTTTCAGGGTGGGCATCTGCCCTTCCTAAGGCTCGGGGGTATTTCACAGAGAACAGCCTATGGCAGGCACACAGCTTGCTCCAAGTAGCACTGAACAGAACCAGAGTGCAAGGTCACCATCCCAGCTCATGCTGGGCCACCCACCTCACACTGAGCAGTGCCACCAGAAGCCAGTGGACTGTAGGGCACAGATGTCCTTTGTCTCATAAAGAGGGGAGATAAAATTTGGTCCTACATTTTGTACACAGGGTTACAGTGGATTTTAAGAATCTCTTATTCACATCAGAGATGTATATTCCATTCTGGCACAAGAAGCAGACACATAAATCCCACAGCACACAACACATTCACAGTGTTTAAGATCTGCAGATGGAGCATGTGCAGGAGAAGGTTTTATGAACAAGAAATGCTGGAACAACCAATTGTTGTGCGGGGACAACACGGGTCCTGCCAGCAACGGCTTTGAATGCAGGCAAGAAACATTTGCTGTAGCCTGAATACAGAAGTTGTACAGCTGTGCCAGCAAAGTGGTATGTTTATCCTTTAGGGCAGATTTGCTTTCTACAAACAGCCTGCATTAGAACTGTGTACATGAGGCAAGAGAGCTGAGCATTTCACTCCTGTGTTGAATAAACCAGGAAAATTGGTCCCAGATAATACATCTTTCCTAGCTAAGTTGGGGGGCAGAAAGGACCCAAGAAACATAGCTGCACAGTGATCAAGCAGTATTAACCAAGTTGCTTCATGTATTCAGCTTTTATCTTCTTCTAAGCAAAACCAGCTTTTGGCTAAATGTAATATTTAATAGCACACAAATACACATACCCAAGTTTAGAGAAATTCCAGCTGACTACTATTCTTCTTGTCCTCACCTCATACACCTGATCTAGCCACGTAGTGTTAGGCCTAGCATCACATGGAAGTTAAGAAATTAATATCCAGGTATTTAAACACTTACATATCCTGGTCTTAGATCCAATACAGGAAACCTATCCCAACTTTCAGCTAAAAAACCATACATAGTCACTGCCCATTCTAAAACAGAATTTCCACAGTTTAAATACAATCGAGGACATTTAAAAATGCCATAAACAGATAAAGACAGCAAGAGTGAATTGGTAATTCAGACCAATAAGCCACTGGCCCATGGCAAGACACCAGTGTGTCAAGACACATATAAAAGCAATCCATACCCAGCACTTTGGGAGAAAATAGAATGGCTCAATGTAAAACTGAAAGAATGAGGTATACTTCCAAATAACACATGTTTACATTTAGCAAAGGTCTAAGCAATTGCTTTCCATGGTCATTTGAAAGATTGTTGCTCAATTTTTCACAACCATTCTTCTATCACCGTAACAAATCATACAAAACCCATCAAACTTCTTAGACTCAACAAGTATTAGGGACATGAGTATTTCTTTCCAATTCCCAGGAGCAGCTGTAAAACAACTCAAGTGATTTGATAAAAACCTGAAATATTTAGGAAAGTAAGAAAATAGATTTCCCAATCTCTATGTGGCCTCATCTAATACAGAAAGTGTGACAATTAAAAGAAAATCTTCATTCTCATTAGAACCCCTGTTTCCTGCCTCGCCACTTCCTGCTCTCCTCCCTCTCACCCTATCCCATGCCACCCATGCCAATTCATACTTTTCCTGTTCCTGAAACCCTTTCAGATGCACAAAGTGACACTAAAAATACCATACGTGATATAACTGGTACAGAAATGGAAAATAATCTTCCCTCAAATAAAACACCTGCTACCCTTAGGCAATACAGGTTTCCAAAGATTCTGACCAATTCCAAAGGAAAAAAAAAAAAAAACCCTCCACCCCCCCCCTTTTTTTTCCCCCTTGGCTGGAAGGGTGAGAGCTTCAACACAGAGGAGTAACACTTAATTTTTCCTGCCTGTTTGTAATCAGAGCTCTGACAGACCCAGACACCCTACAAAACTGATTAAAATTGAGAAAAATTGCCATGTTTTACATAGTTTTTACATATCTTTGTTCTAAATGCTAAAGACCTGTGAGACATTCTTCTCATCAAGAACAAACACAGAGACAACAGCACAGCAGCCTTCAGTGATACAACAAAGGACAATTTAAGACAAATGACTTGGAGCAAATGCTATCACTGAATAATCCCACAGCAGCTGTCATAATTAGTTACCTCCAATCTCATCAGAATCAGGGAAGTTAGAGTTAAAATCGAGCTCTCTTCCTGTAACATTGTGTAACTCCAAAACAGCAGCATTATCCTCGCTATTTTAGAATTAACATTTCTCCATAAGGTAATGTGGAACCGCTCGATTCTTCCACGCTAGAACACCCGGTGCAAGCCGAGAGATGACAAAAGAAACTCGGTCAAGTTTGAGCCTCTCAGCACCTTATTTCCTGTCTAAAGAGCCCTTTTGTTCTGCTTCCCTGCATAAATGTTAATATCCTGCCATCATTAGAAAGCGAAACGACGAAGGAAAGCCCCACGCACATGAACTCCACTGCCCCGGAGGGCGGAACGACGCCACACGACGCGATTAGAACCGCAAAATTCCTACCAACACGATCTCCACAATTTTCTGTTCGCTTCACCCCAGATTAACTTCACTTGGAGCTGCACTTCGGCGCAACCTACCCTGGGCACGGGGCCCGCCCTCGCGCTCCCATTGGCCGAGGCGGCGGGGGCCCGCCCCGCCGGCCGGGCCGCGCCCGCTGATTGGCGGAGCGGCCTGTCAGTCACGTAAAGAACTTTTCCTTGCTAGCAGGTTAGGCTGGGCGGGCTCGGGCACCCCGGGCGCGCGCTCTTAAAGGGACCGTGCCCCGCTCCCGCCGTGACAAACCCGAGCCGCGGGCGGGCGGACCCCGGGACTGATCCCCGGTCCCCCCGGCGCGCCCATCGCTCCCGGCACCTCGCTACCGGCCGGGGGGTCGGGGGTGGAAGAGAGGAGAACACCCGCGCGGGCTGAGAACGCTTCTCCCGCGGCAATTACACAACTGCCGCTTGCTCCACTTATGGGATAAAATTAGCTGTGGGTTTGGAGCCCATCCGCGCTTTAAGGGTGACTGGAGTTACCCTGGGAGGCCGAGCACACGATATAAATTAGTAACCCCGGCTAAAAATACATCGGGTCGCCGGTTCCAAAGACTTCCACCCATTTAAAGCATGAGTCAGCAGGAGCTCCGCAGGAAGTGACTGTCTCCATCCCACAAGGTACCACGGCTTCTGCCAGAAACTTTTTGTGCTTATTCAGGCTTCACTTGACTGAACAGATTTGCAAGATTCTGGTCACGTTGTGACAACAGCATTTCTCACGGCACAGCTTCCTCTCAGCACTACACAAAAACCTGTCCTTTAGATTAAAAGTGTTTCTTTTTCCTCCATGCCAACACAGATGTGGTTCCTTACCCATCTATCCAGAGAAAAGATGAGTAAAAACGAAACCAGGCTTAATAAATATTTCACAAGTGCAGATATGACACCTGGTTCAACTTAACCTTGCCCCATTCCTAACAAGCAACATAGGGAAGAGCCAGAACACACTCAGTGTTCCCTCCTGCACCCACAAGTATCATCATAGTTACACAAGACTTATCTGGGTAGCAAGGTTGCCTTACATAAAATATTTTCATGTGCTTAGTGTAAAATAACTAAAAATATTAAGCTAGAGGAAGATAAAGCACTTGTCAGCACAAGCACATTTGGGTTGTTTTTGTCATGTGCGAAGGCAGAGAGGAAAAACTTGTTTCTGGTTCTTGCCACCTTTCCCAGAGATGGAGCTGCCTCCCTTCCCTTACTTCACCCACTACCAATACCACAAAATGGGGATGTTTTACCTTCCCTAATACAGATTAATAAAGTCCAAGGCAGTCCAGCACACTGCTTTACTGCAAATACCACACAACATCGAGAAAATATTTACAGCTAACTCCTCCCTTGAGCTGTGATACACCAAGAAGGGCATAAAAACACCTTCAAGAAGGTGTTTTACTTCTGCTAAAACGATGAAATAGCACATTTTGTGTTACCTATTTTAGAGCAACCCATCATGACAAAAATCCAAGTAGGACTGAAAAGCAGCAATTGGTTGTTAAATTGGTATGTATGAAACTACAAAAACAGAACTACAAGAACAGAATTAACAATATTCACATAACTTCCCCCATAATACCTAAAATATAAGCTGGAAGAACCAGACCTTAATCCTTGCATCTGAATTCAGCGCCCTGTGAGAGCCAGCACTGCTGGAAGCTGATCTGGGGTCCCCTGAGGATAACTCATAGTTGCATGACACTTTTTTTGACCAACCCTTATCTAAGCAATCAAAACCAAGAACACAGTTCACGCAAACAAAACAGACCAGTAAAGTGTCCCTGAAGTATCTCAGCAACCAATCTGGGAAAGCTTCAATTTAGAGTACATTACCTTTAGGCCCATAAAAACAGCAGCACAAGTTACAAATCATATCAACCAAACTGCCAAGTACTAAAGACATGACAACCCTGAAGTCAGCATTGTTGTTTGGGTGTTTCCAAAAGGAGAGCGGGAAAAAAACCCAATCCAAACATATTACTCCAAAAGTTCCTAGCTCTGTATGCTACCACAGCAGTCTCACCACCTTGTAAGGGCAATGAAGAATAATTTTTATCATCAAACATCCCACACTTCAGCTCATGCTTCTATCATACAGGCAACTAGCAGCTCTTATCACTATAAGGGAGATGTTCCATCCCTTTTCCTCCCCACCTCTTCCCCCTCAGCCCTGCAGTCTGGCCAACTCCCGAAACCCAGCTCTGGTGCTCATCAGCCCCTTCCACCTGCCTGGAGTCTCTGAGCTGGCAGAAGTTTGGCCAGCCTCTGATAAGCAAGACTATGCCTTACCCAGAGCAGAAGGGGGATGGCAAAGCAGATTCTCCTCTGTTCAGCACTGGCCTCCCAGATTTGCTTACCTCATCTCATTTAAAACCAAAACAAACACACACACACACCCCAAAACTGTCACATTAAGAAGGCCCCAGGAGTAATTTGCTCTCATCATAAAACTGAAGATCCCCACATCATCTGTGAAGTGGGGTATCCAAACTAGATTCATGGTTGACCCTAGATCATTGAACTAGAAATCGTGGGTAAACTCTGTACCTAAATGTTGGGAATCCAAGCATTAAAAAATTGCTATTCAAGTCACTATCCCATGCTGAAGGAAATGTAGTGAAACTAGACATTAAAAAGCCCAATTTTTAGCCTCAGTTTCTGCACAAAAGCCATCTATTTTCCCTCTAAACACACATTTGGAAAAATGGCACGGCACATTTTAAGGTTCAGGCTCAAATTAAGCCTTTGTTACTCTTACAGTATCTGTAGCAATGCAGAAAGAATGAAAATACAAGATTTCAGCTGCAAGAACACTAAGCAGGGAAACTTTCACAGTGTTAAAAAAAAATCAGTTTGCTGCCACTCAACTTTGCACCAGGACACTAATAGAGCACCTGACTCTCATTTGACTATTTTAATCATGGAACAGCTAAAAGGCCATTTGTTCTGTAATCTTACACGTGCAGAAGACAGCTAGTTTGGAAGACTTGACAGCTCAAGAGATCAAGAACAGAGCCTTTCATCTTTAAGTCACCAGTTCAAACAGAGACAAGAATAGTAGTGATCAAAAGCTACATGTGATGGCTGTACAGGGATTAGATGAAGAGATGGTTACTCAATGTCCAGCTCCCAACCGATCAGTGTGAACCACAAGAGCTTTTGTCAGTATTTTGCACCTGGTTTTTAGTCCTGAATCCATTATAACTCCTGGATTCTGTACACGTTAAGTGGCAAAGAAACTGATCTGCTTCATACACACACACACTGAACTGGCATTGGGGAAAAGGACTTTACCCTCTGGTTGTCAATTATGTCTGCACTACAGCACGTGCTAAATTTTTTATTTATTATTATTATAGTTCTGACTTTTAGCTTTTCTTATTACTAGAGACAGCTTTCAAAGTAATATTTAGCTTCCCATGCCTTTCACACCCTCAGATGCTGTAATTCTGTTTATAAACAATAGTTCTCAAACTTGCTGTGCATTTTTGAAAATATATCAACTTTAAAAGCTCATTAGCGTAGGAATTTCAGAGCTCTGGCATTTGAGAAATGACTCTGAAACAACATTATTAAATTTTTAATCAAACCTAAAAGAACCATTAACTTCATGAGGGCCATGTCTACATAAAGGCAGTGGAGAAAAAAATTCCCTATGTGAAGAAACAAACATTCCTTTTCATATTATGCATTCTTCAATAACATCAGTGTGCAGTCTCTGCAAAATCCGCTAGCAATACCTCCTTTCCAACCTGACTTTAGTTTTGAAAGTCTGAAAAAGTACCTGGAATTTCCAGGCTGGATAACCAAGATGAAAACAAGTTCAGAGTGTATGTTGACTGAAGGTCCCCAGAGCATGGGTTCATTGTCCTGCTACAAACACCACTACGAAAAACAATCTTCAACACAAACCCAACAATACACAGTTCATAGCTCTTAGTAGCACATTACTTCCCGAGAATGAAATTGCTGATGAAAAGCCAAGATCCTAGAAACCTAGCAGGAAACTTATCCTTAGCTGTAACTAAGGAGGCCCTCACATACAAAGAATTCAACTTGCTATTCCAGGAGTTTGAAGAGAACAACATACCAGACTGATGAGATTTCAGTAATCTTGAACTTCTGAGATTCCTCTTGCCGCTTTCAATCCCAGATATACTACCGAATTGCAACAATCAGATCTGGAAACAACAAAGAGGTGCACGTGGTAAATACAGAGAAGTCTGCCGAGTTGTCTGGACAGCAGCACAGATACACCAGACAGACACACTCCCCTGGATGTTTTAGCAGCGATCTCAAACCACCCAAAGCTTAGCTGACCTGAGACATTATTTAAGTTCGTGTATGTTAAATCCCAACTCTTTCTATACGGGGAATAAGCCCTTTACAGAATCATTTGTCCCTGGCCTATAAAGCTGGATACCCATAACAGGTCTCAATCTCTCAGCAGCTGCCATATGGATTTGCTTTGGGGTGGTTGTTGGGGGTGTGTGATTTGGTTGGATGTTTTTTTCTTTCCTTTTTTTTTTTTAAATCAGAACATGGAATTGTATCTTGTACAGCTGCACAACCAAGGCCTCTGGCGATAGATGGCTACATCATTTGCTTCAGTCAAAGCCCTTGAAAAGGGATCTAGACATTTTAAAAGACACTTCCTTCGTATCAGGTATCTCTTGGGTGGAGCAAAAATAAGTATACTACACTTCCCACTGAATTCAGCATAGTCCAAGTGCATTTATATGTGATCTATAATACTCTTTGTAGCTCAAATCATGTATCTTGAACGCAAGTTATAGCCCATTCAGTATTTAAAAAAAAGCTGCATAGCAATTAACTGCCAAGAAAATGGAGCCAGAAGTTTGTTATACTTCCAATTCTCTCAGAAATCAGACTGATTAATATAGCTGTTACAAAACGACACACTTTCACAGAAACAGGGATTACCTCTATCTGTAACCATAGCAACTTTTCAGTAGTTTGTGTTAATGCTACTCTCCCTCTGATAACTTGCCACTATCTCTTTCAAGCTATTTGTGTAAGGTTTTGAATGTGCCATCTGAGACCATGAAGTAACAAGAAGCTGAAATGTAAACTTACATTCTTCAATCACACTCCTGTAAGTATACTATGTCATATACAATGTTGTCAATTTTTGTCATAAATTCATGATTAGTCAAGGAGTAAAATAGTACCAGATTAAAATAAATTTAACATGATTCACAGGTTTTTAAGACAAACATTTTAAGAGGTATTCTATGAAATACATACAGGAGATAGTTTCTCCAGTAGTAAAGAATATCTTCTGCTCTATCTGCAAAGTAATAAACCCAAGGAATTATGTCACTGACATGTCAGAGACTTTGTTATTCAGCATCATAAGGAACAAAAATCCTCCCAATATACATTTACTTTGGCCTGAACAAATACAAGACAGATCAGAAAAGAGCCAGCCCCTTGTTCTAAGTAAGGTGATAATAAAGTACAGGTGTAGGTACCTCAGCACTACAAAAACAAATCATATAAAATTCAAAGAGTGAAGCTGTAAAAGTTAGAGAACAGATGAGAAAGAGACAAAGGAAGGAACTGACATATTTACTTCCTCAATTGTTGACTTACCATCATCCACAGTTCAGAAGAGGATTAGCATTCTGTGCAAAAAGTCATTTAAGATGATACAACACAAACAAGACCATTTGCTTTCAAGTAGGAGGAAGAAGAGAGTAATTTCTTCTTTTTTTTTTCTTTCCCCTTAAGTTCACAGGGCAGCTTACCAAGCTGTGCCCTTCTCTTTTCACTGTAGTTTGGCACAGTTAAGATGTGAGCACAGAACCTTAGAAGAGTGAAAGAAACTCGGCACGCTCTTTGCTCCCTGTAACTCTTATGCAATGACACCTATTATAGGACAAGCCTGGACAAACACTCGGGGAATGGACTTCAGAACACAACGGTGCACTTGAAGTCAGTCCACGCAGGGGGTGAACTAACTGCCATGGTTTTGCTGAATGCCTCCACATTACATCAGCACATATGGTGGAAGGTTCTGTATTTCGTCGTTCCTGCTGTTGCTATTAGCAGTAAGATAACTGCCCTTTTTATTTTCTAAAGTTACCCAATCCTAACATCCTGTGGAAACACGAGTGGATGTTCACACCCCTTATCTATCACTCCAGGCTTTTGGCAAAGCCTAGGAGGCAAGCTGGGTTAAATCTCACAGGGTTCCTGGGCGAACACCAAAACAACAACAATAACTTTTCATAAAGCAAAACGCAAAAGTACGACAGGCTGTGTAAGCGTTAACCCTTGGTTTACCCAGGACAGTAGCACAACACAAACTGCATGTTGATTCCCGAGCACCCCAGTCCCCACACCAGCCAAACACACTGCACTGGGCTCACCCGAGGGGCAGCGGCGCCCAGCCCGGAGCGGGGGAACCCTCGGGCCCACAGGGCACCGCCGCCGGCTCCAGCCCGGTCCCGAAACCGCCGTGGTCCGTGCGGAGGACGCGGAGCCGGGCCCGGCCGGCGCAGCGGTGGCGGTGGGCCGGCTCTGCCTCTCCCTTCCACCCAAGGACACGAGTACAAACACCTCTGCCCCGGGATGGCTCCTGCGCACGCAGCCGCCCGCCGGGGGTGGGGAGAGGAGGACGGAACCACCAAAAAAGGCAGAGAAAGAGCCGCGGGCCCCACGCCCGCCGCAGCCCCGCAGCCCCTCGGCCCCGGGTGTGGGGGTCGGGGGTACGAAGGGGGGACCCCCCCCACAGCCCCTCCGCCGCTCCCCGGCGCCGGTGGGCGGAAGGCCGCTTTCCCCCCGCCCCACGGCGGTGCGGGGCCGCAGTCGCAGCCCCGGCCCGACCGCCCGGGCCCCGCCGCGCTCCCTCACCTGCGCCGGGCCCGCCGCGCCCGCCGGCCCCGCTCGCTCCTCACCAAACTTTTTTTTCCCCTTTCTCCGTGTTTCGTTGCCCTCAGAGTGACGCGGGCGGGCGCTGATTGGCGGAGCCCAGGAAGGGAGGCCGCGGGGAGCGGGAGGCGGCGCTACGGCCCGCGAGTAATTATTACAAGGCGACGGCGGCGACGTGAACCACCGAATGCTATTTAAAGGGACAGCGGCCCGCCCCATGTCCCCCCGCCCTCAGGGGTGACCTGAGGCGAACGCGGCGACGCAAGGGCGAGCGGGCAGCGGCTGCTGGGGGCGGCGGCGTCCGCCCTCCTGTCCCACAAATAAATTCATTTTGCTGTAAAATACCTGTGGATTTGCCTGCTGCCGCCCCCTCTGCCCTTCAGGTCCATGAAGGGGAAGGTCTCGCCGAGTGGTGTCGCCTGGGGGGCTCAGGGCGCTCCGAGGGTCAGTCCCTCACAGCCCCCTCGCCTTCTGTGCCTTGTAGGGAAGGCAGCGGTGGGCTTGGAGTCTCTTGTTATCTATGATGTCACCTGCTTATTTGTGTTCTTGGGGGCTCTGAGACAATCCACTACCGCATATATATATATATATTTTAATTTTTTAAAATTTTTTAAATTTTTTTTTTCGGTAATGCACTCTCCCCACTTGTCACAGCCGACTGTAACCCATGCCATGCAGAGAGGTTTTAAAGGTGAGATTTAAGGATGATGAGTGACTTGATGGCTTGAAGCAGATAGGAAGGGAATCCAGGATTCTGGGGAGATGAAACAAGCCAAATAAAAGCAGAATTTTATCCGTGGATAGAGGAGAGGAGCGGGCCAAGGCTAGGGGAGCTGCCAGGAGGTGACTGGAGTTTGCAGAAACTTTTGGAGGAGGGAAGGAAAAGTGCAGTTATGAAGCCAGAGAAAATGGGTAAAACACCATCCATTTCATACAATCACAGAATATACTGAGCTGGAACACACCCATTAGGATTATTGATTTCCTAGGGGAACTGTGAAGAGATTTAAAAATTTGGGTCTTTTTCTGAGTAGAGGAAAGCATTGCAAGGGGACATATAAAGATTTCGGCAAAGATAAAGTCCAAGAAGGCACTTCCCATTGCCAGGAGCTTGCTATTACCCATGTTGTGAGCTGAGTAGGTAGATCCATAAACCTGGGAAATGCACTTAATGGGAAAAAAACCCCTAATTTGTTTGTTTGTTTGTTTTGAATATCTGAGCTTGGATCAACACTAGAAAATGCTGCAACCAGCATGGAAATGCTAGCATAGCTTTACAGCTATTTTGGTAGATACTATTCAGTCTTGGCTGTCTTTGCTGATGCAATAGGTTTTCCAAATGCCAGGTTGCACGAGCAGAAGATGACCTGCATTGCATGTGGGTATCACAGCATTCACCACAACATTATTTGGAGTGCTTTCATGGTCTTGGCAGTAATCATAAGGAGCTGTGGGGAGTGATGATCACATTCCTCCCAGCCTGCCCATGATCATATTTTTTCAATACAATTTTTTCAAACCTTAAATTCCCTCTGGTTGTTCTCGGACTGCTTTCTCTGTGTCAAGTTTCATCTCATCATCGGAAATATAAATGCAGAATAGTAGGGCAGAACATCCTCAGCATTTAAGAAAAGGCCAACTGATGGTTCTGCAGTTGTGAGTGACCAGCACAACAGCTGGCAGAACAGCAGCGTAAATACAAGGGAAATGCAAACAGTGAACAAGACGGACACCTCCCGCCAGGAGTTACTGACCGGCAACACATGGTGCAACAAATGTTAAGTCGTGTTATCAGATGTCAAGGGGGAGCAGCAGAATGTTCATATGTGACCTTACTCAAGTTGCGGATGACGCTCGTCAGTTCTCACGTGCCGAAATGAGGAAACTCGGTTACAATAATGCTGGAGTAAGTGGGTATCTTGTTCGGTACAGTCAGAAGCTGTCACAGCCCAGAAGAGGCAAACAACCTCTAGGAAAATAGGGAACACAAAGTTTTATGCCATGCATTAAAAAAAAAAAACAAAACAAAAAACAAAACAGTAGTCAAACTGTCTCTGTGGAAGAAAATTCCCAAACAAGATGGTCAGGCTTATTCTTGCAGTGGAATAAAGGTTGCATCTAAAAATTAAATGCAGGTGTTGTTCAACTGTGAATGGAAAGCATAATATTGAAGAAATAGTGTTCAGTTTTCTGGTTTGAGGATTTAGGGACTGATAGGCTAAAAAACCCTAGTGAAGTCAAGTAGGATAAGGATTAAGAGGGAAGTATATAATCAGAGAAATGACTAAGGTGTTAACCACCCAGAGAAGGGCATCCTTGGCTCTGAAATCAGCTGAAGAAGTCAAAAAAGACTCTGAGCCAGCAGCTGAAAACAGAAGCTTGTTTTATGTGGAACACTGCAGAGAAGGAGTTAGACGCTATTGCTCCACCTTAAGTTGATCAGAATAGCTTTTATTTTTAAGAGTGCACAAATGTTCAGCAGGGCATAGGACTGCCTGAAGCATGGGGAGCCTGACATTCAGTGGGATGTTCATCTTCATGGAACAACTTCATTCTACCAGGCATGATTTTGCTTTGACAGAGAAATCCAAAAGAAGCTCCAAACAGTTAGGCAGAGGATCCCAGTCCAAGCTGAAACACCTAGGAGAGAGCTGGAAGGTTTCTCGGCTGTGACAGTGATTTGATGGTGTATTGCAAAATGGTGAATGGAAATCAGCATTACTTCCTCATCTATAATGTCACAATTGAACAGTGTTTATTCTCCTTGACCTGCATTACTGAGATCTGCTTTCATATAATAATGCTTCCATCATCTTCATTTCCCAGCACAACTTATTTTCATGGTTTAAAGGACTATCTATTAATACACATCTTTAGAAAATATGGGCACAATTTTTCTGAAAGTAGTTTCTTCTGATTTTTACTCCCTTCTCCCAAATCTATTTAATCTATCTGCTAACACGGAGGACCTTTTCCTTTGGTTCCTTTTATGTTTGCTTCTGCAACAGTGGCTTGTTATTTCTTTTGCTAAAGCTTTAGAAATCACTAGAGGAATCTTAGTAATGTATTCATTTTGAGGGAGATTTATCATCAGAGCTGGTAAATGGGAAGTCTCTTCTTCACCTCAGTGGGCTTTGGATCTGGTGTTTAGTGCTAACATCATTTCAGTTCTAATCTTGTTATTTGGGGCCCAGTGTGCAGCTCCTGACACTGCTGAGATTTTCACTGTGGGCTTTAATGAGAGCAGAATCAGCCCCTGCTTCCTGGGAGACAGCCTATAAAAATACAAAAGAAATAAGCGCAAGGTTCTCTTGAACAAGTAAATCTTAAATTTTATTTTATTTGATTCTGAGTCTCACCGGATTTTTTTTTTATCCACAGATACTTTGACCTCTGTTCTACGCCTTATCCTAACAGGATGAGCTGGAGTTTCAGCTACCCAGGCCTACTGGAAATTGGGCCCAGCAGTTACTTGGCAGTGGCCTTCATGAGCAGCAATGCCAGCTTTCCATTGCAATGCCCACATTCAGAGATCTGCAGAATTAGAGCCCAAATTCTGCTTGTATTTGCAAGCCCACAATGCCACTGACTTCAAGGGGGTTGTAGGATTTTAGCCAAGAGCAGAAATTGGCCCAGGAATTTTTCAGGCTCCCTCATGCTTCTGTTTATATGATATTACCATCAAGCTCTATTAGCATGCTCTGTGATGCATTTTACTTTTAAATTACATAAAGGATATTTACTGTGCTGATGCTACATAGTTTGCTAGAAAGATGCACATATGGAAATGAAAAAACATCAATTACCATCAGGATTTCCAGCTTTCAGCATTCATTTTCCAAAACAACCCAGGGACTATTTCTCATCAAAAAGGAAAAAAAAAAGCAGAAATGAAAATCCCATTTCTTGGCATTTATGTATGGCATTCTGGAGCCTTACTCATCAAGCCTGTTGTGAAAATGGTTGGAATAAAAAAGCCTAGTGCGGTACAAAACTTTAATACTCTGCCTTTATTTTCTGTATACTGGTTTCCCAATCAGAGACCTGAATCCATCCCTAAAAATAACGAAATGTTTTTCTGCCTCTCAGAGGGTGGCAGAAGAGATCATCTGGGGGAAACTGGGTGATCACCAAGGCTGATAGGGAAAAAAACCACAGGTAAAGGTTGAGAATTACTGGATGAAACCAGTGGAAACAGGCAAGCGAGATGCCCACCGCAGTGCCCACTGCTGCCGGAAAGCGTCCGAGTGGGCAGTGGAGCCAGGTCAGTGCTGCCCTGCCCAGAGGGATGGCACCGCTTCAGGGCCAGCAGCTCACGATGCCCTTGGAGCTGCACAAGCCGAGAGCAAATCGGCTGCTCGGAGCCTTTCCTGAGCAGGGGGCAGCGCAGGGAGGAAGGATTCCCCGGGGCAGCGCTGCTCTGCTCCAAGTCGGAGCCACTGGGCGGCTCAGCATCTTTCAAAATGAGGCAGATTGTGTTGCCACGCGGTTACAAATCTGGGAGCTTCCTTCTAGATAGCCTTGTTTAGAAATCTGGGCCGGGGCCTTTTAAAGCCCTAACGACTCCCTGCTTAAGCTTTTAATATCCATGTTAAATAGTTCATTGAGCACCGCCTGGTATTCAGGAGAACAGTGTGCCATTGTCGGCTGATGAGTAACTGTAGGCAAAGAAGTTATTTTGTACCTCTGTGCATTTTCTTCTCCCGCATCTGCTTTGTCTGTGTAGATAGTAAAGTCTTTCAGGGCAGGAGTGGCTCACGCTGTGCGTGTCTAGTCATCAGCACAGCAACTCCATCTCACTGGGAGCCTCTCTGTGCTCCCCAGTCCTGCCCATAACACAATCCTCTGAACACGACCCTCTGTCTGTGCTTTGTATATGTTACAGGGGGTTAGTATTAATTACCATTTAAAACTAAAATCGGGACTCCTAAATTCTGTAACATTAAAGTAGCCATATACCATATGCATAAACCCTTCCAAAAAAGGGTCGATGTACAGAAAGCCCAGAGGCTACCAGCTGCTCTGGCAACCAGATGCTACATTTGTGAGGACACAGGGACCAGAGATGCTCTAACAGGAGGGCTTCGGCCATTGAAAAGTTTCCATGTACTCAAGAAAGCTGGTCCTACCTTATTCTACTCTAGTCCTTGAAATTTAAGGGAAGCAAATAACCCATTGTCAGGGCAGTACTGCTTGGTGATCCTTTAATAGCAGCACTCCTTCAGAGACCTTTAAATCCAGCAGAATTTAGTGCTTGCCTGAAGGTACTCTGAGCCAATTTTTGCTTTTGCGACTTTTTGTTGTCTCCACTGCATGTAGCAGAGCTCTTATCTCATACTGTGTCACTGGATTCTTGGATTTAGAGGGTTGTTCTGTGTGAATAAACTCTGTGCCTGGACACATCATGGTGTCTAGAAAGCAAACAATATGCCTGAAGCGCCTGTCAAGGATCTAGATACAAATGTTCCACATGACAAAGATGTCTGTTCATCCCTCTCCCCACCTGCTTAGGAATGCCAGGAGCACCAGACTACTACGGGTTTGGCACTTTTGTTTGTTCTGTTCCTGTCCATCTGACCTTGCTCACTCAGAGAGGCTATTTGTCAATGCCAGAGAAATCTGCTGCAACAACAGAGGGAGTATCTGGTGTCAGTATTCTCCGGCTCCTTGAGGGAACTACCTCATTAGGGAAGCTAAAACATCGCTTTGATTGCTTAGAAGCGAACCATTTGTTTTGCAAAACTCTGCAAGCACTTACTCACTTTTTGTAAAATTGTAATGCCTGAAGTCCTTTTCTAAAGCAGTCTTGGGTACTTGAACAGGCTGGAAATTTGCAGCTGATAAAAAGTTTTACAGCAAAGCAGATCTGATCAGTGTTTCCTTAAGTGAGACAATTAATCTTCTCTGACAAAATGTCATCAGATTTTGATAAATTTAAAAAAAATAAAATGTTCTACTGGAGAAAGTTATAAAACAGGGCATTTCTATAGCTTCCCAGATACTCAAGATGCATTTGAGATTTTGTATGCTTTCTTTAGGAAATTTGAAGCCGAGACTTTTAATATACCTGCAGCACACATTTCTGTCCCACAATATCCAAGTATGGTGTCATGACCAGCTTTGAACTCTCTCATAAACTTTGGCAGGGGACATTAAGCTGAAATGGGATGACTGCTGTCCTGATATTCTCCCTCAGAAAAAAGCCTTTTGGAAGATTGATAGCTGGGGCTGCCTTTGGGTAGTACCTTTCATTCAAGGCTGCGAAAGCAATCACAGAAATCCCCAAGTCTTCTGAGTCAGAAATTGAGCAGAGCCTTCTTGCTTTTCTGCAGTGTACTTTGCTCATTGTATCACATCAGGAGGGACAGAGCCTATCCATCTCTCACCTCTGTGCTGGCAGTTTCCCAGGGAATTGCTAGTGAACACAGATTACAGACCATGCTCCCTGCACTCTACATAGGGAGAAGGGAGGTCCAGAGAGGGAGAGGTATCGTGTTCCTCTTCTCCTGTAACAGATGGAAATCCCTTGGGTAGTATCACATTTGAGCAGCTCCTGCACAGCTGTAGCCTCTGTGAGGACCACAGTGACAGAGAATCAGGGAAAAGCAGAAGCCTGTCCATCCTCATTCCTACCCTATCCCTGATACACTTTATAAAAGCAGATCTGGTCCAGCTGATATACAGTTTAATTTAATTCAGTCTGAAGAAAGTCTGATGTCTGATTCCCTGTACTGTCTTTGAATGTCTTGTGCACTGCCCAGGACATATTAAAAAGCCGTGTTAGCAACTCACCTGAGTTACAGGAAATGCCCAGTGGACTTCCTGAGCAAAAGTACACACAGAACAAGACTGAGGATTTGGATCACTGACAGGTCTACAGTTGAAGAGCAATAAATCACACCTCTCTCCCAGCTTGCATCTCTCCGCTTCTGCCTTACTTTTCTACTTCTTCTCTTCTAAATGAAAGGGGACATCTTACAGGCTTGCAAAATTTTCCCTCCTGTGGGAAATTGCTAATTATCAGAGTTGCCACAATGGAAAACAAGTTCTGTAGAAAGAGAGCAGCATACCACAGTAAAGCGCTGCAGTTTTTTGGGTTTTTTCTTTTTGCTTAGCAAAACTCTGGTATTTCTGAAAGTCACACCTCCTAGAATATAGTGTCCTGCACAAGAAGATATGGTGGATTTCTGTGCACTTCAGCCATGAAAACATCGGGGTGTGTAAGTAATGTAAGATCTTCATACATACTGCCTTGTAAAATCTGCTTTACACTGTGCTTTGTTCTTTTATGAAGCATTCTCTAGAATGTGCTTGGGAATATTTATTTTCCCTAATTTCTTTTCCTTAACTGAGGCAAAATATTTACACACCCCACACCAAGCTCAGTAACTCTTGCAAAGAATAGTGCTTAGTATACTGCTGCTGTTAATTTGCTGGCATACCTAATTATATAGTTGAAAATGTCAACATTAAGTTATGTCTGCATGGCAGGCATTGATGTGGCTGTTATGTAACACAGGTGTGCTCAACCCACCTTGAACCGAAGCTCAGGCACTGCTACCAGCAGTTATCTCTGAGCCCTGTGGGCTGCAAAACCAATCAGAATAATATTTATTGAGTCACTAGCCCGTGCCAAACTCTGCCTTTAACAACTTGAATGGTACTGGTAATCAAGCCAGCTCATGAAGACTTATCCAGTGTGTAGCTACACAGCAGCGATTACAGCCCCGAGTCACAATTCTCCAGATGAGCACTGGTGGGCCTGGCCACAGAATGATGTGGTTCATCACCCCCCTCTGTCTGCATCTTTCTTCTCCATGAGATGTTCCTACCTTTCTGGTAGGGATTGGAGAAGGGGCTGGTGACCTAGTTTATAAGTCAGATGGCCCAACTCACAGCTTAAGGCAGTGATGGAGATGCATTGGTGCTAAAATGCTGGATTATGAACTGTGGTACAGACACACAACCTTCTGTGCTACTTTTATGCTACAGTCAATAACATCTGCAGAAAATACTATGAGAAGCACTGATCATATACAAAACTACTGCTAACTGTGCTGGAGCTGGGCTGCCAGAGTCTATGCTGCTGGAAGAGAGGAATTAGGAGAAACACAAACTATAAACCAGAAAGTTTTCTACTAACAAAATATCCCAGGGTAGTTCAAAACCGATATCAAGTCTTGAGTTAACCAAAAGAAAGCAGAGCAATAAGTAAAAGAGGGGAAATAATAAATATAAAAGACCTATGTATTAGTCCATACCTAACAAAAAGTTACTTCTCTGGGATGTTTTTCTGAGTGCAACAACAGATCTTCTGCATGATCTTGGGCAAAATGCATATTTTCTTTCTGCCATGATGTTAGATAATACTTCCCTACCTTATAATAGCTCATGTTGTGAGTCGCTGAGTGTCAAAGAGTGCTCATTATGTAGGATTATATCAGGTCCTGAAGAAGGAAGAGGACCTGCAAAAGGCAGATAAAATGGGATGAGTTGAGTTTTCCTTGCAGTCATCAGGAGCTGAGGGCATGGCAGATGCTCAGGTATTCTCAGGCTCCGTCTCTTGCTCAGGAAGCATTTCTCTAGCCAGCATCCAGGGAGCAAGTCAAGCATAGGGGAAAGTATTTACACTTAAAATGCTCAGTGGACAAATTGATTAATTACCAAAAAATGTTGTTTGATTTCTCATTGACACCACTTGCAGAAAATATTTCAGTGGAGTCAGGACTGATTCTTCTCCTGAAGAATGAGCCCCTGGTAAGGTCTTGAGAAATGTATGAGTAAACGTCTGGAAGAAGACAAGACATTAGCAGGTGACTGGACATATTACTCCTTACACTGTTACATATATTAAATTGAGTAAGACACAATAGGAAACACTGTAGAGTGCCAGCATTTGGGAAGACACCAGCACTTGGAATTCATCTGATGGACAAATCAAGTGGTATTTTTTTATGGCTGGGTTTTATACCCTTCAAAATGATTTCCACCCGTTAGCAGTGTGATAACCATGGACAGATCAGAGCAAACAACATTGCCCATTTCTGTGCACCGACCAGAATCTTCTACCTGCAGCTCAGTTCCCTTCCCTCTCTGTTACCTTTATGGCCTTATGTATAGCAGAGAATTAACACTTCAGCTTTGCAGCATTCTTTATCATGCCCAGGTAATTAAAAGAATGCCACTGCACCTGGTAGAACTATAAAAATGTCCTTCTAAAAATCTCAGCCGCATTTAGTATTTTATTCATTGCTATGTTGTCGTGTTTTGCCTGCAGTAAAACAGCCTCATGGAAGTGACACACTACCACTGAAGGCTAACAAACATTCTCCCTTCAACATGTTATGTTAGCTTCACGCCTTTTTTGTCCTTCCATTTTGAAACCTTGTTTTTATCAATCTTTCTGTTTTCAATCAAGAAAAAAAGCCCAACATTTCTATTGCTGGAAGCAGGGAACTGGAACAGGCAGTGTTGAAGCTTTCATTCCTTTTCCATATGTGGAAAAGACTGTCTGAAAACTTTCTTTCTCAGGGAAGTATAGTCCGTATTTTCATCCTGTAATGCCTGAATAATTGCCTCCCATATAAGACTATCTCTCCTATTAGTGACTGAGGAACTAGAAGAAAAAATAAAATAACATATACAAAATAACATTGATACCTTTATTCGAGTAGGTGTAGGAAGCCAAACCACACAAGCACAGACACAGCAATTAAAGGAGAATTAGAAAGTTGTCGACACAAGCTGTTCAGAAATAATTTCAGGTCCCCCAAAGCCATGCGATTGGCTTGCAGACTTTCAGTCTTCAAAAAACAGGTTCAGTGTGTTCTTACTTGTCTTCACTTTTTGATTTGCTGGGGAATCACATGAAACTAGATTTATTTTACAAATGTGAAGTCTGAAAACTTTTTGCTTAATAGAGATTCTTGAGTGCTACCATGACTCCAGAACCTGGAGATTTCAGAAAATCATCACCAAGGCCACATGGCCAGCAGTAATGTGCAACATTAGTCTATTTTTCTAGCAAAAAACCTGATGTTCCACACATGCAGCTCCCTGTGGGCATGCCATGTTTTTCCATTCAGCAACCTCATCTCAGAGAAAAAGGGCTCTGTCTAGGATTTGCAGACATCTTGTTGCACAAAGGGAAGCAAAAGCAAGTTGGGACATCATGAAATTCCCATTATGTTCTGTGTATGCTCAGATTGCCCATAAGTGCATATTCAGTGTGTGTGACTCACCCCCAGATCCTGCATGTGAGTATAGGAGCCCCAGGTGGAGAGTGTGCCAACAGTGCAATAAGCAACATGACTAACATCTATCATATGTATTTTGTTTTCTCACCCTTTTCTTCAGGGGAAGGCCCACATGTCTTGGCAGGTACTATTAGTGCTCTCTTTGCATCCAAGAACACAAGTTCTAGGAATTGCGTCTCACACAGGAAGCAGAAGGTGGTGATGTTTGCGATGGCCGTGAGCCCCTGAGGGAGCTCATTATTTGCTTTGGGATGTGGCTGTCCCCTGCCAGACAAGCTGCATTGTCATTTCACAGAATCCTATTTACCTGAGGGACGCGGCTGGCAGCGAGGTGTTTAGTCTGAAGGTCTGGATGATGGGGTGTGCCAAGCCCAGCCATTTAACCATCCTGCTGTAATGTCCAAAATTTACCATGCGAAAAAGAAAATTAGTCTTCTCTCCTTGATTTTTTTCTTTTTTTTTCTCAAAAATTCAGAATGGTATTCAGTCCGAGAGTATGGAGTTGTGTGAAGGTGAAGAGGTGAAACGAATATGCCAAATCCAAACCAAATCAGTAGCACAACCATACACTGAAAGTGCAGAATTGGGGGACAGTCCACCTCACTGTGACTTTCATCCAACGCCAACCCATTGATAGAATTTTTTAAAAGCCTCAGCAAAAGCAATCTACATGTTCTCAAGTAGTTTGACATACCCGAACACTGAGACACTGTGCTGAAGTGAAAAGCAAAACCCTCACTCTAGATGGAAAGGAAAAAATCACGCATTTAGTTTCAGTAAGTACATTCAGTGTCAGCACCAGTGCTGCCAATTCTGACCATTAGGTCTTATAATATTTCCTGTTTTTCTGAAAACAAAAAATTATGTGTAGCTCATGACAAATTAATACCCTGAATTTCTAGACTTAGTGGTTGCAAAGCAGGGCTTGAAGATCTGAAATGGGTGTGCCTCACAATTTTAGAAAACCCAAAGGCAAATTGAAAATATGCATTTTATTGTTTTTGATCAACCTTGTGATTTTAAGTCATGCATGGCTTTTCTTGGAGGCCTGACTCACAGCTTTTAAATGTTCATGTGGGGCTTCAGTGCCCCACAAAGAATGAAATGCAGCTACAAGAGCTGTACCCTGGTGACAGGTATGAGGCAACCAAGTGAAGCATTTGTATTTCTCAGCAATTTTTGTTTCATGTTTCATGTTGGCTATCGTGTGGAGCCTGGCACTCCTGATGCTTTAGGGGAAGAGAGAAAAGTGAGGAAGAGCAAGGCAAGGAGAAGAAGGATTTCTGACAAGCTCAAAAAATAGATGAAAGTTCATATTGAAAAAAAAAATAAACTAAATCTAACTGCTACCGCTGTTTTAATGAAGGGTTGGGAAGGCAGAGAGGGACGGCATGTGTTTATATTGCAGAGCTGGTAATAAGGGATTCTCCTTCTCGCCCTGGTTCTGCCACTGACTCATCCAGCAGGGTTAGGCCTATGTCAGTTCTCACTTCAGAGCAGATTAGACTTAACTATAGACCCAGCTGCTGTCACATTTACTTGGGCTGAGTAACACTTTCTGCCCTGGTGACACTATTTGTGATGGGATAAACTCCACAGTTCACAGGAGGTGAATGGCGGATCCCCACTGTAGTTACAGAAAAGTAGCCTCTGCAGCACAGAGGTGCTCTAAGCATCTCTTAATTAGTTGTAGATCCTGTAGCTATGAGGATCTGCTCCTCTCCAGGCTTTTCTTTAGGAACAAACAATCAGGAGCTAAGGAAGATCTTCGAGCTGAGGTTTGCTCAGTTGGCAAGCCCACCCACTCAGCCGAGAGCTGGCAAGGTGGTGAAGGATCACCTCGCCCCTCTGCCATGCTTGACTGAATCAGCAACAAAGAGGCTGAAGATCGCAATATATTTATGGAGATGCTTCTAAAAATCATTGTACTTATGCATAAGATGCTCTGCTCCAGGGCTGAGCTGAGTTTGGAGCTCAGTACAAGTCTCCTTTGTAGAACTTCTGTCAGCCTTGAGCGCACACCAACACCCAAACTTGTTACCAGTCAATGACAGCATGAGAGCACAACTCAGGAAACACTTCCAGGGAGGTTTTCTTCATGTTGAACAAACGTTTAGTTGAAAAATAAAGTTTTAACAAGCAGCCAGTTGCATAGATCCCCTGCCATCATTTGTTCAGGAATTATTTGGTTAATAGTGAGAGGTATTATCAACATTTAGATATAGGGGCATAGATACATATAAAAATAATTCAGAGGTGCCAATGAATATGATATATCTGCTTTTGTCAATGCTGGCACTGTGCCATGCCTCATTCCCCCTTGGAGGCATTCTTTGTAAAGTGGCTGCAGATTTGTTAATATGCACTAGATTAGAAACTAAATTTCATAGAAACTACATCTGTTGTAATTGTATTATTATGGCTATATTGCTTAAATATCAAAGTGAACTTTTCTCTTGATTGCTCCTCAGATTTCAAATAAACCACGTATGTAGTGAATTTAGGCCCATGCCTCATTGGTGCTCTTACGGAGGCCTGTACATTTTTACTTTTGATTTGAAATGTTTCACACCTCCCTTTGCTCTTTTCTCAAAGAAAATTTGCCTTACTGCAGTTTTGAACTCTTACATTATCTGCTTCACCTTTATTGTTATTAGTCCAGTACACAAAAATCAGGCTGAACAGCTAAAAGTTGTGCAGTATTAAACGCACACTCCAGGACTTACAGCTGCTGTAAACCCCTCACCTTTTTACGCTTACTGGCTCAAGAACTTCATGTTCCCCTTTTATTACACACCCATAACTTGCAGCAATATAAAAGCACATCATTGTTTTTCCTGATAATTTTGCCACCCTGCTATTTTATGAGCCAGTCGGTTGGTCTGCGAGTACATGCACCAGGTACTGTATCTTGATGAAGGAATTGGATTATTGCCAAATAAAACAGTCAGACTATTATTATGGCTAATACGCTAGAAGTGTTTGCAATAGGTTTTTAAATAATCCTCTACATTTATATTGCACTATTCATCCTGAAGAGATCCAAGGTGCTGTGGAAGGCTGATAATGGGTCTTTTTGCTCATTGCTAAAACGTGACTGCTGCTAAGCTGGAGAAATAGTGACCATCCTGCACAAACAGCATTAGCGAGCACAGCAGGTAATGAAGCAAACAATAATATTGCCATTTGGAATTGCAAGGTAATTGCTTGATTTGGAATTTGATGAGGACATAAGAGCTGATATGCTGCTGCTTGTAAAAATATGCTCCAAAGTATTTTGCGGTCGTTTCATCACTCGTGAGTGATGATGGCACTTCCACCAGCATTAGGTGACCGTGCCCGGCACAATATTTCCAACTGAGCTCAGGGACAAGGCTGTGACTTGGAAGGTTCATTTCTAGCAGTGCATGAGTTTCTCTAAAATATTTCGTAAGCAGTCCAGTGACTTGTGAAGCCCAGCTCCCTTTGGCTCAGGACCGGAGCCCACACACAGAGCTTTACTCACTACAGCCCAAACACGTGATAGGTGTGGGAAGGTGGATGACAGGCAGCCTTCAGCCAGGGATGTGTAAGTGCTTTGCTGATGTCTGACTTGCAATGCAGATAATACCACTTTATTTAACAGACAGCACATCTTTCCCAAGTGTAGTAGGAGGATATGTAGCTTTCTACTGGACTTTGAGAGATGAGGCATCATCCGTGTGTTCCCACAGTCTGCTCTAATTTCAGTTTTGGGGCTGGCTCTGCCACGTATACTTGAAGGATAAGAAGATCAGAGCTGAAAATAGGGAAAGTGAGAAATTCTTCCATTATGTCACCTTTTAAAATTCACTGTGTTGCTATATGTAGTTATGAGAGGACTTAGTTATTACCTGAAAGAGCAGAGAGCTCCTAACAGATCGTCCATACCATGCTGCCTGTATAACCTATCATTACATGAATGGAACTGTACCACAAGGGAAGACAACTGATCAGACCTTCCCTTGAAAAATTATTGCCACAGACAGATGGGAAACAACAAACCGGCATAGATTGACGCTGAAATCTCACAGGGAAGATAGAGGAAAAATTCATTGTAAAAGTAGTGGTTTACGTCCAAATTGGATCCAATGCCAAATTCTTTGCAAATTAAAGATTTCCTGGAGCTTACAGCTGAGTGCCATTTTTGAAGCCAGGAGCCTAAATCAGACAAGAGTTGCCCAACTGCACTCTTGAGACCTGGGGTAAGAAAGGTCCATCCCTCGCAGCAGGATAAAAGCTGAGTCCAAAGCCCGTACCATGAATCCGTTAGTGTATGCGCTGATGTCCCAGAATATATTTACCCTAAAGCTCATCTTCTCCCCTCATTCCCAGTACTGGGAACTGAGATACTCCTGCTGCAGTGCTGTTTTCTCTCTGGCTCCCATGCATCAAGCACCGTAAGTCAAACAGTTTCAGATGGTGCTTGTTTTTTGTGCTTAACTGAAATCATTAGGTAAATTATTTACCAGGGTGCACAGGGATTTAGCAGTAGGATTCCCATTAATATGGTCAGACATACATGGCTAAATTCTTGGCACTAAAATTTCCCTGCACAGTATTGCCTTAATAGTCTTTTTAACTTCAATAGATTATTCTGTCTATGCAAAGATGCTATAGACAAACTGAAGGTAAACTTCCCCAGATTTTAATCACTCAAAAGTCAATATTTCCTTTCTTCAGGCTCCTCAAGCCAGAAGAAACCCTGTGATGACAAAAGGACAATGTGCCAAATTAAAAGCACTGTAATTACTGAAACCAACTGCTATCATTTAGTCCTCTGGAGGCTGATAGCTCAGCTGGTCTCTGGAAATACATTTTTACAAATTCCTTAGGAGTCAACACTGACGCAATCACTTACTCATGGGAAGAAGCCCGTGCTGACTCAGCATTCTTCTTAATTTAAATATGTGAAAAGGTATTGAAACACCAAACTTTCATAAAGGGGAGGATGGAGAGTAGAGACACCAACATTAGTTCATGTGGTGTTAATGACGGAATGTTTTCTCACCATACCCTAACTCAAATAAGTACAGGGCCATATAAAAACATGGTCATAAAGACACCACCAGTGAAGGTATTTAGCTTTAAAGGTGAAATTCTTATATACCATTTTTGTTGTTTAACCACTGAACCTGCTGCAAAACATACCATTGGTACAGAACGAAGTTTTGCTGAATATCAAACAGGTACAAAAGTAGAAAGATGGTTTGCAACACTATTGCACCAAAACTCAGGTAGCTCCAAGGCCAATGCAAGAGCCAAGGGGGAAAGCTCTGGGAGAAGGAACCACAGCAGTTGTTGTGAGGCATGCATGAATCAGAGCATTCTGGAGCATTACATTTCTGCAAAACCACTTAAAGGAATAAAATGATAAAACTGTGAGGATTCATCTAGCTGGCAGAGCCTGTCTTAGCTCATTTATGAGCTACACACAGAAAGTAATAACTGAAATTCTCTGCTTTGTGTTATCAAAGAGGGTAGACTGGATGCTCCAATTCCAGCAGGAGTACATTTATCAGAAGGAAGGAATCTATTCTGACCTTATTCACATCCAATTGCAACCTCCCTATTGTAAATACAAAGCAGAGGCAAAGCATTACTGAGTCATAACTACAACACCTGCCTGGGAAAATATCTACATGTGCTATAAGGTAACCAACCCAGAGCACAGCTCCTTTATATGGCTGGCAGCTAAGAAATAAATATAGTACTTTCGCTTGTGAACTGAGCACATTTGGTCTGGACTCAGTGAGAGCAGCTTCCTGCAGCTTGGAAGGAACATTTTTACCAAGTCACTTTTCACATCAGAACACAACTGTCAGTGTGTTATTGGGGTTGTAAATGGTTGTCTCAGCATTCTTACCTTGTTAATATCAGCAAGGGTTACGGAGTATGTTCACTAAACCTGAACCCTATTCAGGAGTGTGAGTTTCCAGGCCAGACTTCGTTATCCAGCCCTGCTTCCTCAGAAGTGTCCAGAACCCTTTAGAATGGAGATGGAAGCTCTCCAGGTTGGATCCTGCAGCTGCATTCTACCTCCCTCCGTGCAGGAGGATGCACCAGCAGCAAACCTGGCACACGTGAGGCTGCAGGGCAGGGCTGTGAATCTGCAGAAAGGAAGAAAGAGGACCGGACAGCAGGGATGTTTTAGGATGAAAACAATGTCTCAAAGACAAACAATAGCTAGAGATCCCCAATGCACGTAAAACACCTCCTGATTTCACACAAAGCCATGGCTAATGGAGAGAGCATTGTTTGGCAAGGAATTGCTGCAAGAAACCCTCAGACATTTGCTTTATTGGGTATCCAGCTGGACACCACGAACAGAAAACCTGACTACATCATGTAAGTGTTTTTACCTTCTAGGGGAGATTAGTTTCCATTAGATTACAAGTTAATTAACAATAAATGTAGTTGGTTGTTATTACAGTTGTTTCCAATTTGCCGAACATTACATACTAGCAAAACCTTTCTTTATTTTAAAATGAGATTTTTAGCCTTTTATGAAATCTATAATTCTAAACTATTTTGGAGAGCTACACAACAAATTAGTTTAGTACACTAAACACTAAAGAATCTGACCATGACTGAATAGAAATCCACTCACAAAGTGACAATCCAGAAAAAGCGATTAGCAAATAACAAAGGATAGAATACAAAAGAAATGCTATTCTACACCAATTTCCAATTTATATAAAATTAACTTCTATCTAAGTGGTTAAAAAGGAAGAATGTTTTCAGGAGCAAGTACCTTGGATCAAAGATCGATACACAAGAAAACAAATTGCCTGAGAGTGTGGTAAAATAGTTTAATGGAATAATTTTACAGCTAGCAAGCCATATTGTGAAAGAAAAGTGATCTGAAAAGATGAACTTGATAAAAGTGCCTTTCAGGTTGCCTCACTAGCACTCAATCTTAGGTGACTTAACCAAAACACATGTCCAAAGAGTTACAAGCTCTACATCTTTGGCATCTCTAAGGCAGATCTAGCTGCTCTCTACAGTGTCCTGTCGGATTCAAGACATATACACACACAGAGATAAAAAAGTCAAGCCTCTCACTCCATAATATGCTACATTAGGCTATGTATTAAATAGCACCTAGGCCTGGCCGAGATTGAGGTCCCAGTGTGTTAACTGCTGCATAAATAAACAGCTCCAGTGACTTCCAACACAGGATGGAAAACAAATATTAGGGCTCTGACTCACACACAGATGGCAAATGACTGGAGTGATGCACCTCTGAGTCAGCTCTTACCTGCTTCAGCTCCATTGAGCTTGTGGCTGCAGAATTATCATCATCATCAACAGCCTGGGTTAAGACCCTTCAGCATGGTCCAGCCCAGCTGAGGTACCACATAGAGAACCCCCCCTTGCCCCAAAAAACTCCTTGGGAAGGCTGCTAAATACAGGCAACTGGCACAGACATGAATGTAATTCTCAAATTTCCTCTGTTTTAGAAGTGGGGAACTGGGTCAGAGAGAGACCAATAGTTTTCTCAAGGACATGTAGGCATAACTAGAAAGTTAAGCTGTGAGCAAATCTTTAGGAGAAGCCCATCCAATAGATTGGGAAACCAAAACTCAGTGGGTTGAAGGGGTCTGCCATGCCACAGGAACACCAAGTTTTTCACTGGATATACTTATTCCAGATTTGTGGTTTGCCACCTTTTGTAGCAAACACGGGTCCCTGCCAATACATCCAGCAAATGATTGAGTTGTGCTCCAGTGAGACAAAAACTCTCAATCCCCTGTAGGCAGCCAGAAAAATTAACTCCCTCTGGAACTGCAGTGGCCATTTATTAGCTCAGGAATATAAAGGAGAGACAAGTAAAGTAAACTAATTACGTTTCATGGGGGATTTTTGGATCTGGGTTCTGAGTTACGAAATAGATTAGGAATGGCTGTTTATTGTCAAGCCTCCAAAAGGAGATTGAGGGCAAAGGAGAAACAAGGATGTTGCTATTATTTATGTTGCTTGAGCACTGGCCATTGGAAATGCGTTTCTCATTGAGTGATTAACAGTTATCCAGCACAAAGAGCAAATAAAAACCTTGTCTAATTCAGTCAATCCCATTCTCTCTGCCCTTACTGCATTAAATCACGTGCAACTGGCTGATTTATTTACTGTCACTTCTTAATATCATTACTCTGCTGTGATGCTATGTTTCAAAACCAGGACTAATTAAGAAAACGTAAGAGATTTTTAACTAAAGTTCTTTGCTCTTGAAAATCGATAACTTTAGGCTTCATTTAGCTCCCTGTAGATAGATTCACATCCCTGCACAGATGAAGTTACCAAAATCAATAGAGCTTTGCAGAGGCACAGGGGGTCAGGCTGTGCAGAGCTCCTCTGACTTCATGAGCAAAGCACTCACTGCTGGGTCCAAGCTTCCATCTGCATTTGGGTTTAAAAAGGTTTCTCAGCTCCAGAATACACTGTGAAAGCCCTTGATTAAGTCATTATGATGCCTAATTCCCTGGCATGCCAAGAATCTAGTCCCAAATTGATACAAAGGCAAGTCTGCTGAGGATGAGTGGGTATTCTGGAGTTTTATTGTGAAAACTCAGAATTACACGCACCGAACTGCTGGTCTGGAGTTTGCTTGCTCTTGCTACCGATAGCCATTAGAATGCCTCACAGAGAAAACGCAATCACCCTCACTGTTGACTGATGAAAGATCATCACAGTCCCACTCTTGCTGTTATGTGAGGCCAGTGGGGTTTGTGTTGGCTCAGTGCTTCTCCCCACACTCAGTGAGCTGGGGCAGGACACTCCTCCAACTTGGACAGGTGAATTCCCAGCGTGGAACAGCCCCCACTCCCAGCTGGGGCATTTCGGTGTTGCTTTATTGCCCAAACACCTGGCACAAATAAGAAAATGCCTTGCATTGAAGGATCTATAAAAGAATTCAGCTTTCTTAAAGACAGAGCATTTTAGGGCCTGAGCAGGCCCTGGGATCAGTATCATTGCTAAGATGCTTACAGGCTTAATTCCCTCGATGAGCCCAAGCTTGTACACAGCCATGGCAATGAAGATGGACAAATGTAATTCAAAGCACAAAGCACTAGAAAGATCCATCATTAAAAAATGAACTCAAAAGCAAATATATTTTTATTCTGCTTTGGTTAAAGAACGGCAGCAGGTTTGGATAACTAGTCATGGTAGCATCAGCTTCCTTCACACTTATTTAACAGGACATAATTTCACTTAAAAAGATTGCGGGGACAGTGTTACATGCTCAGACAGCACAGCAATGAATATGGTATAAATACCTGGGGAGACAGATTAGTTTTCTATTTCTGCTCACAGCCTTCTCCTAGGAGCACAGAAATGCCATCTCAGCATGCTTTTTGGAGGATTAGAAAATCATAATAAACACAAGGATAAAAATATGCCATGGGAGTTACAGCTAATTTCTTGCTATAATTTGCAGCAATTTACACATAATCATTTGAAAATACTGCACAGTGCCAACAGCCGAGTGTCTGCTGAAATGGTGCAAATCAGGAAAATGAGAAATGCAGTTAGGGCTGAAGAACCCTCGAGAAGGGTCATTTGGGATATTAAGTTCACAAATTCTTCCTTGCCGTTGAGTAATGCAGGAGATTTTGTTCTACCACATGGAGCCCAGTTTCTTAGGCTACAGATAGGTGGAATGACCAACCGATTTTAGATTTCAGAAATGTCCTTCCAAACAGCAATGAAGTCTGTGTCTTATTCTTTCTTTTACAAGAATGTGTTCCTCTTATTATTATTAAAAAAGGAGGCTGCACCTCTCCTCTAGCATCATAACATTTTCACGCAAATACACATTTGAAAAGGTAATAAAACTGTATTAGAAATGTGTTTTAATATCAATATTTATTTTGAGCATATGAAAATTACTGAAATCCCATTACATATTCCTTTCCTAATCATAATTTCCATTCAAAGATCTGGATTGATTATAATAGAGGGAAATACTGTCTCTGTACATTTGTATTTTTGTCTATTTTATAACTTTAAATATTTCAAAACAATTTGCAAGGAGAATAAAAACAAATGTGCCCCCAGAGTGGAACCCTGCATGTAAAACAAACTAAAGATGAGTTATGAACCTCCATGAAGAGGAATTTATAGTAGAAATACCAGTGTTGCTGTAAGCCTCTTTTATAGGGTCATCAACAGCGGGGATATGGAAAAAGGGGGGTGAAATAATTTATTAAGAGAATCCATTATCTTCTAAAGGCAAGATATTTAATCTATGGATCACAAACACTTGACCCAGGGCAGAGGTTCCCAGTAGTACCAGGAGCAGATGCAGCCTTGATTTAAATAATGGAGAAGTACAGGAGGAGATGCAGCTGATTTAAAAGATGGAGAAGCACAGAAGAAAGCATGCTCCTGGGAGGGCTGATGTAGAGGACTGCAAAGCTCCAAGGCACCCAGGTAACTTGTAACTGGTAATGAGAGCTTGAATTTTAATGTGATTTATTTTAAAAACATGAGATACATAAGCTTCTCTTGGAAAAGCAAACAGCAAAAAATTTAAAAGCGTGCCTAGCTTTAAACTGTTAGTAGTTTTAATGAATAGCTGGAGTTTTTTTTCCCCGAAGACACCTAAAGGAACGGGGCACCTCTATCATATCCTAAATCTTTACCTAAATCTTGTTCATGTTTTGGAATTGTCATTCAGTGGGACTCTTTGTATGCTAAGCAAGGCTCAGATATGTCACAGAAATGCCGTCTCACCACATTTTGAGTATCACCACTGTCTAAAATAGGTTTAGGTGTTGAATGCCTGTCTCTCCTGGAAGCATTATGTTTTTGGAAGACACAGATCTGAACTAAAGCTGCTGATAAATCACAAATGACTGTGCACATATTCACATTGCATCTTGCCATAGGAGAATGAACCAACACTCAAGACCACCCTTGACTTGTGGGTGCAAGGGACACACACATTTTTGATTATCATTTTAAGGCATGAGCTCTTGATTTTTCATTTCACTAATACTCACATGCAGATTTTCTTTTTTCCCTCTTCTGGGAGCAAGTATTTTCAGCCACAAAGCTGACTTCAGTGTTTGTGCTGGCATCTGCAAGAACTGCTAAGCTTACACCAAGACTTGCTCATGCTCCATTGTCTGGGAAGCTTAGGGACCTTTATGTGGCTCACTGCTGCCAGCTATGACTATGTGTTCAAATTCTCCTAATCCTAGATAAACATTTGGAAAGGCTTATGAGAATGTAGAGCATGTGTCTGCACACATGCATGTGACGACACGTGACACATGCACAGTGGAGAAGTATGTTTGGCTGCTCCTTGACTCATGGTGATGACAGAACCTGGGATTCGGAAGAAAACAGGCTCTGACTTGAGAGGAGCTACCAGGGGAAGTGACGAGGCAGCAGCTGAAGCCTGAGTAAACAGCCAAAGCTGGTCATTGCTACAGCTCCCTTGGGTCTCAGGAGTGCTACAGAGGAGTCACAAGGGGAGCTGAACAGCCACCTTCTTATGTTTGAGCAATGGGGAATCGTGGTGTGCATCTCCATTTCATCCACCCTCCCAGCCTTTGCTGCATGGTATTTTGGGAGCAGGGGAGAGCTTATGCCATATTGCTCTGCCCTCAGTCACCCTAGAGGGCACCACAGCTCAACAGTAAGCTGGAGTAGTTATTTGCTTTACGTTGGGGACCACTTTGGCTTTCCAATTTGCCCAGAAGGCTTCAGGTGGCCCAGAGGATGCAAAACCAGCTACATCCTCCCATCCTTCCTGGAGCTTGTTTCAATGCATGTCTGGCACGAAGAATGCAAGCTGGGGCAAAGTCTCTCTTTCAATTGCCAAAGAATTTGAGATCCAGGATCCTGGTGTTTTGTCTCCATCCTAGAAACATTAGGAGATGGTCTTAAGTATGTTAAAGTCAACTGCTCCCAAAATTTATGGAGATGACCTTCCCGTGCTTTGGACAGGAGGCTTTGGTGCTTCTTGGCTGGCAGAATTCACAGAATTAGAGGATCAGAATGGCCTCTGTTGGAAAGGACCTTAAAGATCATCTTGTCCCAACCCCTCTGCCATTGGCAGAGGCACCTTCCACTAGACCAGGCTGCTCAGAGCCTTATCCAACCTGGCCTTGAACAATTCCAGGGATGGAGCAGCCACAGGACAACCTGTGCCAGTGCCTCACCACCCTCACAGGAAAGATTTTTTTCCTAATATCTAATCTGCACCTACTCTCTTTCAGTTTGAAGCCATGTCCCTTTGTCCTGTCACTCCAGGCCCTTGTAAACAGTGTCTGTCTTTCCTGCAGGCTCCCCTCAGGCACTGGAAGGCCAGAATTAGGTCACCCTGAAGCCATCTCTTTTCCAGGCTGAGCAATCCCAATTCTCTCAGCCTTTCCTCACAGGAGAGATGGCCCCTCCATTTGATCAACTCAGTGGCCTCCTGATCCAACAGGTCCATGTCCTCCTGTTCCAGAGACCCCAGAGATGGACCCAGCCCTGCAGTGAGGTCCCACCAGGGCCAAGAGGGAGAATCCCTCCCTCGATCTGCAACCCTCGATCATTCCCAGCTTTCTCCGGGAATCACAACACCACTTACCAACTTAGCTGCGTCCCAGTGCCATGGGACTTTATCTCTCGATCCCAAAGCCAGGGATGCGCGGCACATTCCCCGGCGCTGCAGCGCGAACGCCTGCGACTAGATGTCAGCACTCCACTGGGCAAGCGGCTCCAGCGCCACCGCTGCAGATCCGCGGCTGAGAAAAGCCACCACAGCCTCCCCGGGGCTCCTATCAGGGCTGGCCAGGACAGCTGGCAAAGCTACAAGTGAACCGAGCCGGTCTTTCGCAATGAAATCCAATAGCACTTAAAAAAAAAAAAAATTTTTTTTTTTTTTTTTTTTTTTTTTTTTTTTTTTTTTTAAAAATCACGCCGCTGTGGATATCAAAATGGGAAGAAAAGAAGGGGAAAAAAAAAATCCTTGATCGTTTTCTTAAGGTCTCGGACTGTTCTTTCAGACAAAAATCACAGTTCCCACAATCACCTGGAACTGGAACAACTGTGGCAAGGCAGATGCAGCACGGATAGCTCAGCAAAGCTTTTGTTATTTGGCTTGGTTTTGTCTTGAATGTGATAACATCGTCTCTCACAAGTCAATTTTATGAGGATCTGTCAACTCAGTCCCCATCTGTTCAGGAAAAATAAGCCTTTTCAGGTTAGAGTAGGATGTGGATTCAAATCCACAGGGCACAGATTTGAATTAAAGTATCTGAAGCCCCTTCCAATTGCCAAGTAGTGAGGAGAGGGTTTGCATTTGAGCTTCCCTGTTAAGCTGCTTTCTGTTTCAAGCCTTTTATTAACAATTAACATTTAAAGTATGTTCAGCAAAGAGAAAAACAAGGAAGAAGCAGTGCAGTGTATGAGAATGCAGTCTATGCAGCATTGGGAAGACAGAGCAGGTAGGAAACAAAGTCGTTTCATTAAGATAGAGGCAATCACAAAATGAGAATAAAGTCTGCTAGGAGAAAGCAAGACAATGCCTAATACAGAAACTGAGAATTAAAGCATTGGAGTGGCATGATGCAAGAGATCCCAAAGCTGATTTCTTAGAGTGCTCAGAGTTGGCCATTATCACTCGTGTGTACAGATACATAAACTGTCACTGCTGCTGAACATCCAATGCTTGGAACCGCACCCTCCGCTGCGTGCTATTGAAAAGGAAATGTGTCCAACATCGAAGGACAGAGACCTGGGGCATTGTCAACAGCTCCATCCTGAGCTCTGGTCACCAGTGTCACAGCTGGCTGTTAGAGATGTCTGCTCAGAGCTGCCACCCCACTCTGGGAGCTGAGCCCTCAGCTTCACCTCACAGCCCTTTAAGTAATCAAAGGACTGTAAGTAGCAGCATTTGCACCAAAATTGCCAAGGTCTTAACACTGATTTCTTTCAACAATGGTGACATATTCATAGTCTTATTCGTCGCCCTCCTCAGAATCCTAAATGCTTCACGAATGAAGAAATACCTGCATCTACCTATGCTCTGCCGCTATCAGTGGTGAAGAAAACAAAACCAGTCTCCTCAGGTATTGTTCACTGTTCTCATATTCAACTGTTACTTATATTCTCAAAGAATACAAAATGCTTTTCATTAATCAATTGCTAAGAAATTCAGGAATGATCTATAACTTCACAAACTGTGCTATACAGGAAGAGGATCTTTGTGATGTCTGCTCTAGTACCTCTCTCAGCCCCGTCTGCAGCACGCATCTGACAGAAGGGGAGCTGGCTGGGCAGAGCAATGACTTCCCTCTGCACCAGAAATTCCTGTCCAGTTGGAAAGAGTTAGGGACTGTCACATCCTTTTTTTTTTTTCCTGTTTTCATTCCTCATAAAATGTTAGCATTTTGCTGAAATCACTGAACATAACAAAGGCAAAGTCAGCCTGACAGCTCTGCCAAAGCAACAGCTGCAGGTATTGGATAGGGAACACCTCTGAACTTTCAAAATGAGCTTTGGTAAGAATGTGAGTGTATGAAAGAGGGGAGATCCAGCTTCCCACGCCCAGCTCATTCCCAGTTCTGGCATCACATCCTTCCCTGGGGGTTACATCTAGCACTGGAATTTTTCAGCTCACACTGCCCTCTGAAACACGTTCTCTCCCAAAGGCAAACACAGCACCAAGCCCCCTCTCTCTTTGCTTCCAAGAGAAAGTGAAGGAAATAATCCTGAAGTGCAGGATGCTGTGCTGGTTCTACCTCGAGGTTTCAAGCCCTGCAATGATAGAAGATTACTGCGTCACTTTCGGCCAGACTCACCACACACAGAATAAACCCGCGCAGGAAATGGAAACTACCCCGGTCTACCTAATGGGTTTCTGCAAAAACTGTGACGTCAGAGAAGCAGCACACACATTTTGGGGAAGCTGGCTATGGTTAGCAGTGATACACCAGAGCTGTATCACAGTCCAGACAGGCTTTCCCCAGCATAGTTAGGTGCCAGTGCTATCCTGACATCTGAGACTGCAGCCCTGTGCTGGCCACCAGGGATGAGGCTTTGCTCCTCTTCTGTAGGTCTGAGCATCAGGGATCACCCAGGACTGCAAACAGGCTCACAGCCACTCCTGGGAAAAAGAAAACCTGTTGGTGTGGGGTGCTGGGAGTGCCTTTTGTTTTCAGAGAAGGAAGAGCAGTGAAAGAAAGGTGGGTAAGAAGTAGAGGGATAAAGAAAGGGTGATGGGGAAAGAGAGGGGTCTCCAGACATCAAACTGTTTTGCTGCTCTTTGAAGCCTTTGCAAGTGGGTGAAGTTCTCTACAGACACATCCTATCCCTTAGCAAGATCAGACTGACCCAGGAGAAGACATTTGTAAGGAAAAAGCTGGCTAGATAGCCCTGCCTCTTCAAAAACAACAGCTTGACAGAAAATTTGAATCTAAGAGCAGTTGTAGGTATTATGATACTTCTTTGTTACCTGTCCTAAAAGATTCAGGTGGTATCACACATCACTGGCCCCGTATTTTCCATCCCATGTTCTGACATGCTGCCTGCATTAGCATTGTCTTTTACACTTATTATGTCTTTTACAGCAGAACTCCCTGTGGGGGAAAGAAATCTTTGAAGCTTCCCATTCGAATCTTCAAAGAAGGACCTTGAAGAGCACTCACAGGCAGAGTGTGGGAAAGTCTGGAACAGGGATAATTCTATAAAAGCTGACTTTCCCCTTTGTCCATCTATAATTGTGCCACTGTTGTGCTCCCACTTTTTGCACTTAGGCAAAACTCCCCCAGTGCTGAAGAATGTTTATCCATTCTTCCAACCTGTTGGAAATGTCTACCAGTTTCTTCACAAATTTGTGACCAGAAATAACCCATAAACCCGCAATACAGATTGCAGCCTTAACCCTGGCAGTGAGGAGATTGGACTGAGGGTGCTGGGGGTGGCTGCATCTCTAACAGCATGTACTTCTTGGGCATGTTTTTTCAAGTGAAATGCCAAACCATTCTTGGAATTTTGTAAGCCAAATGCCAAACTTCTGCTAATAGTACATAGCAAAAGTCCCAAGGAAATGCCAATTTATGCTGCTAAAGAATGTGGTAAAACCTGGTAGATTTTAGTTGCGGAATCACACTACTTGGAGAAATAAATCACTCAAGAAGACAAAAAAGCAGACACTTTTTCTTTCATTTCCTCTGCGACGCATTCCCCAACCCACACCATTAAGTCACTCTTACAGGAAATTCTGTGGTAAAAGCAGAAAGATTCCATCAAAACCAGACGAAACAAAACCGTGTACATGTCCTGTAGCTGCTCATTGCCAACCCTGACTAGGAGCGGTGAACTGCTCTCTGCATTTCATATTGAATGGAAACTGCTGAGTTCTATTACGTTTATTACTTAGCTCAAGATTATCTGCAATATGTGCTCCAGGAATCACACCTCGGACCAGCCCAGACCAGGGTTGCTCACGTCTTGCGAAGCATTGCATCTTCCCTGCAAGACCAAGCCGAGGAGGCTCTCAGGCCACTCCTGGACAGGATTGACATCACCTCTGTAGCTGTTGCCAAGAGAATTTTCAATGGAGTCATGGAAGAAAAGTTTGCCGATGGAAATACTAACTGGGGACGAATTATGACCATATTTACATTTGGAGGTCTTCTCACCAAGAAGCTTCAAGAGCATGGGGTTCAGCTGACTGCAGAGGAGAAGGAGGAGATCTCTTATTTCATCACCAAGTACATCATAAACAACAAAGCTGAATGGATTGATGCGAACGGTGGCTGGGTGAGTTCCTCATTTTCCACTAAAGTCTAGATTAGGAGATTTCATTTAATTATTGCTATTAGACACTGTCAAAACCACTTTATTTGGGGTTTCATTTGGCAGTTTAATATTTGATGTCTGGAATGTCTCATTGAGACAGAGTGAGATCTTTGCTTCTGCTTTAAACAGAACAGTGATAAAAGACAACTTTCTTTTTAAAAGGCACTTCCCAATTTTGGATCACAGGATCATACCATAATTTAGGTTGAGAAGGACCTTAGGAAACCATTTGGTCCAGCCTTCTGCTCAAAGCAGGTGAAACTAGGCATACCCTGAATTCCCCATTACTAAATCTAAAATTAAGTGGCATCCTAAGGTCACTGCAGCAATTTTGCTTTCATAGAGGAGTTGGTCCAAAAATACTTAAGTTCAAGGTAAGGAAAGAATACACAGGTATGATCCTCACAAATCAAGTCAGCATTTTTGCTGTGGATTTCAACAAAGCCATTATTTAATCCCCCAACTCAGTTTTACTTACAACAAATGTACAGGTAAGTACAACTGGGGTTAAATCTTTTCTGTTTGGACTGAGCTAATCCTTGAACTTCCATCTACAAATGGTCAGTGCTGAGAAAAAAGCTTGTCAATAAATGGACCATTTCATTTTGCCAAGCTGCTGAAATTCCCATTCTGCCAGTGAAGGGAAAGTCCCTTTTGCTTTGCAAAGCTTCATCACGCCAATACCTTTTTTTTTTTTTTTTTTTTTTTTTGCAGTTAGGGGAATCTGAGACTCAATGATACCAGTCTCAGTTATTTCCTTGGTACTTTTTTCCTTTACTTATATGTAAATGTTACTTTCTCTTTCCACCCCCTCTCATCCCACTTCTCTCATATTTCCTACTACGTTTTTCCCCTGATTTATTTTTTGGTGTCTTGCTTTTCCTTTTTTATTTTTTTTCTTTTTGCTTGTTTTAATCCTTCTCTGTCTGTAGCAGCAAAAAAAGGTGATAGTGACTCATGGCCCCTTGATGTATGAGATTTATTATAAAGGCTTCTCTTTCCATCTCTTTCAAACAGAGTCAATTTTATTTAAGAGAAGTATCAACTCCTGGCAAGATTCTGTCATAATAGGTGGCTCATCATAGTAGAATAAGGAGGCTTAAAGGAAGATATTTCTGAGTGTGTTACTACATCACAAACACAGTACTTGTACCCTCCTGGAAGATGTGGGCCCAGATGATAGAGTTCACGTTTGTTTTCTATTTACACAGGGAGGGCATAGTCTTGACTTGGAGATAAAACAAGCATTCAGCAAGGTGCAGCTATTTTCAGCTAGCATTTTTAAAGCCCTATTCATCTTTTGGAGGCAGAGCTCTGAAAAGCTGTCCCTCCATGCACAATGCTGCAGCACTGTGGTAGTCTGACACTAGCAGAGAGTGGTTTGGTTTCCCTACATGTTGTTTTTAAGCTGTCTGTGGTCATCTTTTCCACAGGAAAATGGCTTCCTAACAAAGTTTGAAAGAAGACCACTACTGTCTCTCTCCAAAATTACAGCCCTGCTCATAGCTGTTGTCTCCTTGTTCAGAGAGTACTACTGAAGTAAAAGGATCTGCCATTCATGTATAATCTACATACTGCCACAAGCTTCACTTATCAGCCTTCCTCCAAGCAATATCAACAAGAAAATAACTTCCTTCCATAATCTGTTTTTAATTTATTTGTATTTATTTTGACTAAATACAATGTTTAACATGCTATCCTAATTACCAAATCTGAAGATGAGATCTCTCCAAAGAGGAATCTGCACAACATCATGCAGCAGTTCAAGTCCACCTTTCCAGGAAGGATTGCTTTGAGATAATTTTCCACATCCAAACAGCTCTTGGAATCTCTCTTGCATCTCCATGAAAGGACATTGTTTTAGTGAAATACAATCCAATGGGTTAAGAAACAAGTTTTTTATGTCATTTGTTTTGTAAATGAAATACTACTGTAATGCATTTTATTGCAACCTTTGCATAAGCAAAAGGGGGGGGGATTTTTGTGAAGAAAAAAGAAATGGGAACTCCAATATAGAAGTGGGTAGAAGTTACAGACACAGACTAAGCAATTTCTATGGGAAGAACTGCTTGTGGAAGCTAGCAACTTAAAAATGTGCACTCACTTACTGTTAATGCAATGGTATGTGTTTCTGTGCTGTATTTTTTAATTGCTCACATCTACAGTGAATGTTCTTTCATACTTGTGTGATGTAGTCATCTGGCTGAACTTTTTTTAAACTAGATAGGCAAGTACAAAATATTTTTTAAATGAGAAGTTTGCGTAAATACACTAATATTTTAGGAAAATACATTAAAATATGTATTTTAAAGCCTTAAGATTGGTCTCATTTTTTTCAGGAAATGTGGAGCATGGGAAAAGATCTGCCTGAGTAAGATAATCTCAGAAAAGTTATCACAATGGTACTGGAAAATCCAGGCAGTTTATGGGTTTGACCTGAGGTCCATGGATGTCAAGACTTTAATTTTCTGTAGTACTTTTTGGGTACTATCTGGTAGCTTGTATAAGAAACAGAATCTCGTGGCAAAATAAATTAACTGGATCAGCTCTGATGACAGTAATTAGTGTTTTGGAACACATCATAAAACTCAACAAATTCAGAGTGCCACATAAGAGACTTCCAGGCTCTCCCAGTCTGGGGCAATTAATGTTTTTACTCAAATTCCATTTGCGTTCAAAGGCTAAACAGTAGTTCTTCAAGAATTCATTCTAGAAGGGTTTTCTTTACCTGTAGTGACTTTCCATTGGGGAACTATGGCTGGGTCTAAACACTCTTCTTTTTTTAGACGTGTTGGGAGGTGAACCAAAGCAAGCCAGCAGCTGCCTGTGGCACACAACAGCATTGTTCTCTGAGGCAAATCCTCCAAAAATCCAGGCTTTATGACACCAAGAGAACCAATCAGCCTCTTCTGGTAATGGGCTCTCCATCTTTCCTCTCGACATGAGATTTTTTTTTGCAGTAAGAACAATTATTTACTGGAACAACCTGCCCAGGGATGTGGTAGAGACCCCCTCCCTGGCAGTTTTCAGGATACAACTGAACAGGGCGCTTAGTTTCATCCAGGCTCCCTTTTCCAGGGAAGATTGGACCACATGAGTTTTCAAGGTCCCTTCCAGCCTGGCTTTTTCTGTGATTCCATGGTTTAACTTGGTGAGTTTAACCACAGAAGACAAACAGATGTTCATGTTTGTTAGAACATGTATTTCTCCCTCTCCCATCCCAGTGAAAACAAGGAATATTATTTAGCATGCAGGCAGGATTTGTGAGGTAAACTTTGCTGCTGCTGAAGAAAAGATAGCAGCACTCAGAGGGCAAGGGCAGCTAAAGGAAAATGCCCACCTCCAGAACACCTACGGAAGTACCTTTGAGAAATGACATTTTAAAACATGTCATGACACATATTTCTTTATTAGCAGTCTAAGGCTTCATGATAAGCACAGCAATTCTTACTCAGTTCCTTTCTGAGCACTACTGCAAGCACGTATTATAGTGGCTAACGCCAATCTATTAATACCCCATCCACTTCCTTTTACTCTGATCTAGTAACCTATTTTATACTCAGAAGTACAATTTTTTAGTTAAATACAAAGGGTAACTGTGTCTTTTCAAAATCTAGGTGATACAATAATTTTAGAGCTCGTCTTCTTCGTGGTAAGGGCAGGATTGAAACAAAAGAAGCTTGGATCATTAATGGTCCAGTGGACTCCAGGTTAACTTCACTGGGACAAAACCTCATTTTGTTCTGCGTTGAAGAGTAAGAAAAGCAGTGATGAGATGTACCACCCCAATTCTAAGCACAGTAAAACATCTGAAAACAGCAGGGCTACTGGCTAAGTTTTATAAAATAGTGTAGCTGTAACTGTCATGAATTTATCCATACATGACACTGAGCAGTGCCCAGGTCCTGGGACACCGCTGTTGAAGGGATCCTTGGATCTGCCAGGCAATTCACAGGAGAACAAAGTGCTGCTTCTAGAGCAAAAGGTGAGGTCGAAGAGCTGCACAGGGGAACAGCTGATGACTTCATCAATGCACAGAGCGGCTAAATTGAGATGACATCAAAAGCCACATAGATTTATGAAAACACCTGTCCTCCTATAGAAATGGCTCTTTCTGTGCTTAAAATCACAGAATCAGTAAGGTTGGAAAACACCTCTGAGGTCATCGAGTCCAACCTTTGGTCACCACCTTGTACACTGGACCATGGCACTAAGTGCCACACCCAGTCATTTCTTGAATTTCCAGGGATGGTGACTCTGCCACCTCTGCGGGCAGCTAAAGGTGTGCTGGAACCATGTGCCAGATGGGACATGGTTGGCACCTTCCCTTGGGCACAGCACCTGGGCTGGACAACAATGGCCACCTGAGCCATGGGCACAGGGCTCTCCTTGATAAACTGAGCCATGGGCACAGGGCTCTCCTTGATAAACTGAGCCATGGGCACAGGGCTCTCCTTGATAAACTGAGCCATGGGCACAGGGCTCTCCTTGATAAACTGAGCCATGGGCACAGGGCTCTCCTTGATGGACTGAGCCATGGGCACAGGGCTCTCCTTGATGGACTGAGCCATGGGCACAGGGCTCTCCTTGATGAACTGAGCCATGGGCACAGGGCTCTCCTTGATACACTGAGCCATGGGCACAGGGCTCTCCTTGATGAACTGAGCCATGGGCACAGGGCTCTCCTTGATGAACTGAGCCATGGGCACAGGGCTCTCCTTGATAAACTGAGCCATGGGCACAGGGCTCTCCTTGATGGACTGAGCCATGGGCACAGGGCTCTCCTTGATGAACTGAGCCATGGGCACAGGGCTCTCCTTGATGAACTGAGCCATGGGCACAGGGCTCTCCTTGATGGACTGAGCCATGGGCACAGGGCTCTCCTTGATAAACTGAGCCATGGGCACAGGGCTCTCCTTGATGGACTGAGCCATGGGCACAGGGCTCTCCTTGATAAACTGAGCCATGGGCACAGGGCTCTCCTTGAAAGGAACAAGAGGGAGATGTCTTCACAAACAAACTGCGAGGCCTGCTGGTAGATAAGGCCAGGTACTGATAGATGAAAGAAGCAATGGGAGGAACCTTAATTCCATAGGAATGCCATTAATTGACGCAGACTGTTACTCACCCAAGGACGTGTTAAATCCCTGGACTTAGAGAAAAAGAACAGAGACACAAAGAAAACAAAAAGTGGGGGGGAACGTACATTAGAAGGGGGTCTGTATTAGGTGATTAGGGAAGTCTGTACCTCTCAAGTACCTCAGCCAATGGGGAAAAGAGAGAGGGAACCTGCAGCTGGGAAATTAGGATAAAAAGAGGCCGCATCCTCTAGCAATTTGAGAGACCCCATGGGAAATGCCCACGACCTCTCCCTTTATTCATGAATAAAGTTACAGGACTCCTCTGTCTCCATTCTGGCATAGGCCTCTGGCGTTTGTGGATTAATTTTCCTGACATCCTCGACAACCTGAGCCACGGGCACAGGGCTCTCCCTCATCCCCTCTCCCACAGCCCCTGGCCACCGCCGGCTGCCACAGGGATCTGAAACTCTGTTTGGCAGACGGGGACTAAAGTACCCCGCCGAAAACTGCAGCAAAATTAGAGAAGGGGGAATTCTTTTTGCGATCTGGGGCGGGCCAAAAAAAAAAAAAAAAAAAAAAAAAAAAAAAAAAAAAAAAAAAAAAAAAAAAAAAAAAGCCCAAAAAGCCGCTGGTGCTAGCAGGGGCTCTCCAGCCCGCGGGCCCGGTGCCACCCGGGCTCGGGCCGCCCCCGCCGCCCTGCCCGGCTGCCGCGGGCCCGCCCGGCACACTCGGCGCATGGAGCGGGCCGGGCAGGGCGGCGCGATGGCGGCGGCGCTGAGGGCAGCCAAGCGGCAGCTGCGGGGCGAGCTGCGGCAGCGCCTGCGGGCGCTCGGCGCGGCCGAGAAGCAGCGCCAGTCCCTCCTGCTCGGGCGCAAGGTGGGTGCGGACACCCGGGCACGGCCCAGAGCTGGGCCCGGCTCGCCGGGAAGCCCGGCCGGGGCTTTCCAGGCCTCGCCGGTGACCGAAACCGTGACTCAGGGCCCTTCCGCCGAGGGGGGGGGAGCTCCGCCTCGGAGCCTTCCCTTGGCCCTGCTCGGCCCTGGCGCCCGTGGGACAGAATTGCTGTGAGCAGCGGCGGCGGCACCGGCTGAGGCGGGCCGTGCTGGGGACACTGCCCGTGCCGCGGTGGTCACATTTAGTCCTGGGGTGATGGGGACACTTCACCCCTGCGGTGCCTGGTCACATTCCAGTCCAGCGGTGATGGGGACACTTCACCCCTGCAGTGGTGGTCAGTTTCAGTCCTGGGGTGCTGGGGGCACTTCTTCCGTGGAGTGATGGTCAGTTTCAGTCCTGGGGTGCTGGGGACACTTCACCCCTGCAGTAATGGTCACATTTCAGTCCTGGGGTGCTGGGGACACTTCACCCCTGCAGTAATGGTCACATTTCACCCCGGGGTGCTGGGGACACCTCTCCCGTGGATTGGTGGTCACATTTTACCTCTGGGATGCTGGGGACACTTCCCCGGGGCGTGGTGGTCACATTTCACCCCGGGGTGCTGGTGGCACTTCTCCCGTGGAGCGATGGTCACACATCACCCCTGGAGTGGTGGTCACATTTCACCCCTGCAGTGCTGGTCACACTTCACCCGTGTCTGGGAACACTTCACCCGTGGATTTGGGGGACATTGGGGGCAAACTGCCACCCTCCCCAGGCAGGGCTCCCCGGGGGTGGTGGCAGGTGTCTGTCTCAGACATTTCACATACAAAACCCAGCCACTGCCTGATTTGGCTGCCTGTTTTACACACTGTCGTCTCCCTTCTGTATCTTGCAGCGGTGTTTCTTCCACACAATTTTATTTCTAATATAATTTTTACACTCTAAAAGATATCAAGCAGGGTTTGCCTAACTGGTATCCTAGCACAGAGTGATATGGGTATGTACTTTTGAAATGTCCTGTTTGTGTTTGGATTACACAGTTTTTATATAGATGTATTTTATCATTTTAATAAACATAATAAAATTTTATTTTGCAGTCACTGCATGTAATAGAGCACAGTCCTCATTTTTTTTTGCAGCACCAGCGGGTACTTCTAGATGATCTACATTTATATGGTTATTTTCCTGCCAGAGGATCTCAAATCATTTTATAGACTTCATTTACTACTAATGTGTAGCCACTTCATGAGTGGGATGTGGCAGCACAGAAACTTTAGGTTGTAGGAAGTTTAACTGGAACTCACATAACCTTTTTTTTTCATTGGGAATGCTTTTTAAAAACATACGTATATGCAGTGTCCTACTGTCATGATAATGCATTTTAGTAATCATACATCCTAGACTTAAATCTCTCAATTTTTAGCAAATACTGGCATGCCTCCTCTTCAAAAATTCAGAGTCCTCAGCCAACTTTTAAGCACCTAGCCCATGTAGTACTGAATTTTTAGGAGCCCTCAGCCTTTGTCTAACTGCTGCTGATAAACTCAGCAACACAGCACTTATTTCTTCTAGTGAGAGCACACTAAAAAGTACAGCTTTTGTTTTGCTTGAAAAAAGGCATCAGGAAATATGACATAAATTGATGTTATCTTGCCACTTAATAATCTGACACAAATTGAAAATCCTGAGGTTGCAGAAAGCAGAGTCAGCTTTCTTCGGGGTGGGGGGGGGGTAATACAGCAGGCACAGAGAAATTTTCGAAACGGCTGAGAAAATATTTGGAATTATATAAGGCCAAAACTGTAGCTTTGTAACATACATCAGAGCTTGTAGCTAATAAAAGTGAGCAGGTTATTTTATAACACCTGAGTAATATTTTTAGTAGTAAAATCTCATTTCAAAATAATCTTTAAATTCAAAATGAAATAACTTCACAGGCTGACCTAGCCACCAGTATTTAATTAGCTTCTGGATGATTATTCTTTTTTAATGTTTATGTTCATGATTAAAGTCATGCTATTTGCACGCTCTGGTTCTGCAGAAATTGCCATCAGTGGTGAACAAAGGGCAGATAACATTTGTTAAGTGTGGAAATTTTTTCGGTCTTCTCAGAAACTGCCCCGAGTCGTAGAAGGAACAACTACACAATTCTGAGAATATCTCAAATGGTGTCTTCCTGCTTGCATGTGGGTTTACATCTTCAACTTAATTATTTTTTCCTTTACAGCCTAATTAATGTGTTTCTGGATACATCACAGTAGATGGAACCTGTATGGTGCCCACAGCACAGAATGAGACTTTGGTGTCTCAGTTTCTCACTTCACCAAACCCATGAGAAGTTTTGGTGTCTCAGTTTCTCTCTTCACCAAACCCATGAGAAGTTTTGGCTCTGGAGGCCCTCAACTTGAGCCACAGCCATCTTCTGGAGTCTGCAGCTTGACTAAATAGTCTGCACTTTGAAGCAAAAGCTACCATGGAAATTCTTTCTATTAAGAGCTTTATCCCTTGGAAGAATTCATATGTAGGGTTGGACAGATAAAAAAGGAAATAAAATATGGTTTTGAATTGTTAAGATGTTTCTGTGGCCAAGCAACACATCCACAGTCATTTATTCTGGAGTGTTTCTTTTTATCCCCTTTACAAAATTATATCCATCTTCTGCATATTTCACCTGGGTTTTTGACTGTTGCAATGGAAAGAAAATAAAAAATAAAAAATCTTTACTCGGATATGGGCATTCGTATCTCAAAACGAGGCCAGGGCAAAGGCTAAAGCTCAGAACAGTGAGTTACCCTGCAGTTATACAAACACTGAGCAGGAGATTTGGTGATCTCTGTTCTGTAGAGAGTTTCTCAATTATCTAGCATTTTTTGACAGGTTTTCCTAAGTGTGTAGAATAAGAGAAAATCACATTTAAATGAGTAGAGACACATTTATATTTGTTTTGTCCAGATGCAAGTGACAAAATATATCAGGTTCTAGACAATGAGAAGACAAGCTTTTAAAAGCCTCCATTCAAATTTTAATGTGGAATTCAGTCTGGAATGGGCAGAGACAAGTGAAGTATGAGTCTGCTAACACTTTTTCATCATATAAGCATTTTTTATTTTCCCTCCTATATTCAGTCTTTTATAAGGCCAGCACAGAGTCTCATGAAAAGCAAAAAAATGGCAAGGCCATCTTTCCTTCAAGCTCTGAAAAATGTGCAGTAATAAGATCACCTATTAGAAGCAGGTGATGTCTGAAGTCATATATCTCAGCTTGCTGGAGGGAAGACATTCAGGTTAACAAAAGAAAGAGGGACCTGGTCTTGGAAGACTTTGTGCTCTGCAGTCATCTGCTCTGGTGCTAATTTTCCTTTGAGTTATTAGCATTGAGATGCTTCTCGTTCTGCCTAGGTCCGGATGAGAGACGCAGCCTGTGAAAAGGATGGAAGGAAAGGAATGCTAAACCCTCATGGCTTGCATAAGCTGGCAGTTCTGGCCTGCTGTGTCTTTCTGCAGTGATGTTGGGCACTTGAGGATGTCTGCACTGCATGGCACAGCTATTTAGGGGATTGGAAGATTGTCTCCAAAATTGTATTTTGCTGGCCCAAACCTGTGTTGTAGTGTTTTGATCCCTAAGTGCAAAAATTTGCCTATTTTGATTTTGCTGATGGTAGAAATGTTGGAGTAGGAACTAAAGTAATTTTATTCTGTTTATGGTGCATCAAAGTTTGTATCTCTGTCCTTTTCAATGAATATTTTGCTCCAGTTTTGTGTTACTTTAACATATATCTCAAAAACATTTTGTAAACCAGTTGTGTCAATTTCCCATGTAGGTGATTAACCATCCCAAGTACCAAGAATCCAAAAGAATTGCAATCTTCCTGAGCATGCCAGATGAAGTCCAGACAGACGAAATCATTAAGGACATTTTTAAGCAAGGCAAAGAGTGTTTCATCCCCCGTTACAAGCCTCAGAGCAATCATATGGACATGCTGAAGTTATCGTCAGCTGAAGACATTTCTTCACTTGCTTTGACATCCTGGAATATTCTTCAGCCCAGTGATGATGACAATGCAAGAGAGGAAGCTCTTGCAGGGGGTGAGTATTTTCTTCCTGCATTGTGAGGTTGTTGAGCAGGAGTAGCCTGGAGGCCCTTAGGAAATACTCTGATAGCAAGAACGAAATGAAGTGTTACACTTCTTTTTATATGTTGTGGAGAGATGCTCCTTTCTCTTGCCTATTTTTCCTCTACTCTGTGCCGCCCCTGTGACAAGCAGGGCAGGAACAAGACTGCACTGATCCTGCTGAAAGAAAACTCAATGCTTCAGATAAATCATCTTCCTATCTGATTCATGAGCACCCTCAGCACAGTCTCAGCCAGCATAATGTAGAGGCTCGTAAAGGAGAGAGGGGCTTGCTGGGGGTTACTTAGGCTGCCACTGAAAGTCGTGGGGATTCACAGGGTTAGGATGTACTCTGAGAACTTTAGTTTGTGCTACCTGAAAGGTTGAGAGCTTCTCAGGTGATGCCTGTAGACTGAGAATTTTCTGAAATCTTTGATCCTGCGAATTGTGCTGGATGGATGAATCACAGTGCTGATATAGAGCCTGCCCTTGTAGAACAGCTCTCTGGACTGAAACCTTAGACTGGAAATAAAAGGACTTTCTTGTAGGCCTTCATGAATATTACAGTCTTTTCCAGCATTATTCTCTCACATTTTTATCTTGATCTCATAATGGTGTCTCAGACACTGGATTCTTTATAAGGTTGAAAAGGTACAAGTTCATTAAGATCAAACTTGTGTATGTGTATTGTTTTTGATCCCCAAATAACCTCTCTCTTAATCTAAAATTCCCCAACTCCTACTTGTAAACAAGCATACTTTTTGTGTCTTTGCATTCATTATTTACATTCTTCTTGTAAACACTTTAATATCTTCCTGAAACATCTGCAGAAATATTTAATCTTATTAATGAAAAACTCATCTTGAACTCATGCTTGAAACCTCAGTCTGGGAAGATTTTCTCTAGGTTGAAATTTGCCATGCACCTTCCACACCTCACACATTTGCCAGCCTTTTAGTGCTTGATAAAGGAACATTACATTTCTATGACTCTGTTTGATTGAACTTGGGCTTGTATTTGCTTTGGGATGCCAAAGTACATTTTGGATGTACTTTCCCAGAACACTTCACTGTGTTTGTTTCTCTTTTATTTTCAATCGTTACCTCTTTCCTAATTCAGAATCCTCTCTGTGTCTACATTTTAGCTAGCAAGGGATTTCACTGCTTCATGCAATCATCTTCTTTACATTTAATATTTAGCACTGTTTGTCATTTTTCTAATGTTTGTCAAAAAATTGTGTCTATTGGTGGGATTAAGAGACTTTTGAAGGTAACCTAAAAAAATATCCAGAGTTCTGTTGACTGAGCTTGGTTCAGGCACTCTGGACAAGCTTTTGTACTACTGATGAGCTGCTGTTAATTGAAGTTAACAAGTCTGTTGCAGAGATCACAGAGTAAACACACAATTTTAGCTATGATGGGAGCAAGGACTTCCAGGTATAGAGTGTACTGAGATATACCTGGGTGTCAGGCAGTGAAGACTGGGGAGGGCAGGAACACGATTTGGTGCCTGGCTACTTCTGGAGCTGCTGCGTCCTTCTCTGCCCCAGGGTATGGGCAAAGAGCAATGCCAAAAGAGCTCCTGCGCTCTACAGAGAGATGCCAAGAGACCAGTTGTAAGAACTGATGTATGTCCATGTCCCACTTGTTCTGCCTGAGACTCGATTTTAGTCTGTTTGTACTGTTTGTACAGTAATTTTGAAATAATGCCATTTGGATTGGAAGTCAGACCTTGGTCCTTTATCCTCCAGCGGTTTTGGTATATTAGAGGATAAGTTTAGGTGTTTTCCACTGTTGTATAATCAGACGCACTCTCCTAATTTGTCCCCACAGAAACACACTTCATCTCAATATGTCTTTATATTCCTTCTGCTCTACATTTTGTCAGTTGTTATATTTTTTGAACTTTGGTACATGTGCAGGAATGCAAATTGCCTTGCTGCTACATCCGTCCTCCATTGTTGGAATTACGCATGGATGGCACATTTATCTCAGAGATGTTATCAAATACTTTGGTGATCTGAGGCATTTACATTGTTATAAGGAGATAACATGGTGTTACATTAGTAATGTTCCCATTGCTGGCATAAATTACTACGTAATTTCCAAGAAATAGCCTGCAGGTACATAAATAAGCCATGTCATTTCTGAGCATATTCATTTTGCATGACAAAAAGCTTAAATTCACACTGTCCTTAAAACTTCAGCCATGGTTACTGTTAAGAATAGCTCAAATATCAGACTGGGTATGATTTTTGCATCGTTTCCCAATCTTTGGTAGCACTCATGGGCAGTGTTGAGTAGACGGGAACCCCTCCTTTTGAAGCTGATCCTTTTTTCTGTTGAACCAGGGTTTACCTGTTTTCATCTTGGCAGTAGTCACATTACACTGTGTTGGCATGAACAAAGATCACTGCTTCTGCGGTAGGAGAAAGTCTGTCATCTTCTCTACCGTGTGTGGGTGATTAATTGGCATATGAAAAGTTGCTTTCTTTAGGCTAAGTGGGCACAACAACAGAAAGAACAAAGGTGAAAGAAGTTCAGATATTTTGGAGTGGAGGTGTGTGTAGGGGCATAACTTGGTTCATTCTCAGCCATACCTGTTGAAAAGACTTAGGCAGCTTCTGGGGGAAGCCAGTGGTACATTTTCTTAGTCGGAACTAATTCCCGTTTGTATCCTTGCCCATCAGAAGTATAAATGTGCACTGGTATTGAGTTTTGCCCAAGGTAATACTGCTGATGAAAGTCCAGGCAGGTTGCAGTATTTGTTTACAGAAGTGTAGATACCTTGCACAACTTTGGAAGGAGTAAATCAGATAAAACTGTACTCCCTGTTTGCTTTTTGTCACTACTCCTACCGAAGTTTAAAGAACACTTTGCCAGCAGCTTCAGTTTCAGTGTGGTTTAGGGAGGCGTTGTGATTCACTGAGCTGGACATGGGTTTCCTCATTTGTAATGTTATTTATCATTACTTAAACCTGCTCTGAGAACTATGGGGGAAAAGCTAAGTTACTCATCTGAAAAAGAGATTATTCTTACTGGGACACAAAAAGAAAGAAAAAAAGACTGGGTTGAGTATTTCCATATGTTAAAATTCTTGGAGACTTCTTTGAAGGGAAGCAGGTGGCCAGGGATCTCAGCTAGAAGGCTGGGACCTGAGCAAATATGCTTAACTGTTCATAACTGAACTACTGACTGGTAGTTGAAGGTGTGCAATAAATTATAAACAGTTTATCTGACATTGACCTGCATGATGGAGAGAGGGGGCTTGGCCTAAGTATTTTTCTTGGCCAAAATACCAAATGCTATTAGAAATTGTGGCTCTGATTCTGCTTACTCTAATGGATTGGGACGTGCTCTTCTAAGAAATGCAAGAAATGGGATTATGTGTATAAACTTAATTCAGCCTGTTAATCTCTTGTCAATTCTGCCCTGGTGTCAAAGTACATTATTACATAGTCCTTGTCCCTCAGATGTGGCCTCCCTCAAAGATGAACCCAGATGAAATGGTCTGAGCTCTTTCAAAGAGACAGAAGATGAACGCTGCTTACTGTTAATGATTGCCACTAACGAGAACCTGCTCAGTCATTTGCTTTTTTCCTGCTCAGGTTAGAGCTGCAGGCCTCTTTAACTGTGCATTATTCAAACCTCAGGATGGGGATGGAGATCTTCATTTCTGTGTGGGCTCTTCATCACCACGCTGTTCAATGACTTAAAGATACTAAGTGGTATGTGCTGATGGAGAAGCAGCAGAGGCTCGGGATCCTGTTGCAGCCGGAGTTGTGCAGAGGAGCTGCCCCCAGTGAATACAGACTCTTCTGCTTGTTTTCCCATGATAAAGTTTTCTTCTCTGTTTCTCCAAAGCAGTAATTTCACAGATTTGTCTCAGCCTTGGGCTAGACCTCCTTTTCCAAGCTTTAATTTCTCTACCACCATAACTGCGCCTTTCAATCTTTCTGCTCTTTGCCTGGCCTCTCTGAAACTCCCTCCTCAAGTGGCCTTCTCTGGCCTTTCTCACCGTATTCCCCACTTCTGCTCTCAGTCCCAGCCTGTCATTTCAGGGGCAGCTGGGCCAACATAAATAGCTTGTCCTTGCCAAAAGGGAGGAGATCATGTGCTTTGTCTTCTTTCACTTGTCTGCTTCCAGACATACAAGATTCCCTGTCCCAGTTTACTCATTTCCTTCCCCACTGTGCTGGCTTCTTTCTCTTTTTCATTGGCTTAGAAAAATTTCACTGTTTAATAGTACTTTTTGTACTAAATGGTACAAAAGGCATAGTTTTGCTATTGTTTCTTCTGGGCAGTGCCGGATTAAATAAGCTGCTGCCTTTTCTCCTCCTCTTGGTCCCCACCCCTCCTGTCCTGTGCCAGCACAGATGGCCCTGCAGCCACGTTGGGAGCTATACTGGGACACCAGTCCTGCTTAGAGACAACCCAGCACCAGCAGAAATCTCTTCTCAGACAGGGCCACACACAGATTTGGTCTGATTGAACTGAAGGGCTGGTACGAAGTTGATGATGAGGGGTTGTGAAAATGGCTGTCATGCCAAAAAAAGTCTCAGTGAAACTTCAGTCATCATTTCCTTCCATGTTTCAGTTCCCAGTCTTGACCCAGTCAGCAGGAATAGGAGCAGCCAGTGAAATGAAAGTCCTTCGGACTCCTTGCAGCTGGGGCGGGTCTGGCAGGAGAAGCTGAGCCTGCAGCTCCATGTTCTCTCTCTGTGCACCAGCATCAGCTTATGGAGCTTTCCCTCCTTGTGTTTTGAGCCTTTTCCTGCCTCTCTCTGGGGAGCTGGATCAATGTGCTGCTCTGGGTGAAGAGTATTTTCCTCCTTTCCCCTACCCTGTTTTTGCTGGGATTTTTTTGAGCCCCGATGAGCGGATGCAGTTTACCATGTGGCCAGATCAGTGGGGACGAGGGGATGAGTAGCCAGGATGGAGGGAACATCCCCTGTAGCACAGGCCCTTTGGGGTTTTTTTTGTTGTTGTTTTTTTGGCTTTTTTTTTGCTAGATTCGTTCTTGGAAACCAATGAACCATTTTGCTGGAATAAAACAAACAAAAACATAACCTCCGTGCTCCCTGCCCCCATCTCAATTTTGGCATAAGTACTGAAAAATGTCAGCATTTGACAATATAGCATCTTATATGTAATGGGAAATGCTGAATAATCTGCTCCTACTCTAGTAGAGCATAATGCACTTTTGCTTCTAGGAATTAATGTATTAAGAACTTGTGCTGTATTTTGTAATTTAGTTGGAGATTTCTGGCATTTTCAGCACTGAAAATTCAGGGGTTTACTGATCACAGCATTTGTGTTGTACCTTCAAGATAATTAGTGAAATATTAACTAGATAATCTATGTTTTCGATAATGGTAAAATATTTATTATGAATAATAAGGAAAGTCCCGAATTTGAAACAAAGGGATGATGTTCTAACGTAGTCTAGCAGCAGCTTCTTGCAGCTTTGTTTTCGTGTAACCTTTTAAATGTTGGCTTTTAAGGTTAAGGTAGTTTTATCTTTCTGCCCTTTTAACTTGCAGAACACTGTGAGACTTGCTGTAGCATAAATTACAACAACCTGCTGGTAGCAGAAACAGACAGCGACAGCTTACCTGTGTGGTTGTATTTGGTTTATAAGGCCTGCTTATGCCAGGGAATGTGATCCTCTTGCAAGGAAAATGCTGGCTACCTCTAGGCTACAGTTCCAAACCTCGAATTATTCCTGAGTGACCATTAACCCTGTTTGAAGCTTTGTCATTGGGATTTGCCCTGCAGAAGCATTTTTGTCTGCAAAAACTCTTTTTCACCTGTCTTTAAATTCCTGCTATTTATTCATGCATTCAAAGATTCTGCATTTGCTGCCAGGACTGATGGCCTTGTGATGCCATCAGTATTCTTAGTTATTCCAAATTTTAGCACAGTTCTTCAGAAGTGTGACTGAATTGATGGCAGCACAGTCTTAAGAGGAATAGGTTGGACTTAGAACTGCAAAATAAAATGGGATTTAAAAAAAGGATAATGGGTTCCTTCCCCATCCCCCCCAAAAAAAATGCACCAGAAGTGAGAGGGTTTTGAAAGATGAGGAACATTAGAGTTTAGAAATAAAAAACACTGTGAGGAGAAAATGCTATGGTTTGTAGCATAGGGAAGGTCTAACATGCTGGTTCAGCTGCATTAGATGTTGTACAACTGTCCATGAAGGCATAATGGGACCATACAAAATGATCCTAATCATTCTGTAAAAAGATGTGTAGTAAATAATGCTCAGAGGTAGCTGTGAATATTTAAATGGCCTATATGCAGATAGGAACATATCTGGCAAAAATGAAATATGGGTACGTGAAAAGCAGAGATGTTAAATGTTTCTGCTTAGGAAAAAAACAAAAAAAAAAATCCCAAACAAGATTGTAAAGTGATTGAAGGTACTATTAGATTTTCTTTTCCTCTGGGAGACTTGATTAAAACTTGCAGTGCAAAATATGTCAAGGGATAGATTATAATTTTAAATCTTTTTACACTGGTCATAAAAAGAAAACCTAAGAGCATGGCACAATGCAAAATTGAAAATCGAGGCTTAGCTGCTAATGTAATTTATTTTTTAATGAAATGATTTAAAGTTTGGAATGAACTTCTGTTTGGAGACAATGATCCATAGTATTTATGATATGCAAAAGGAGAACAAAATTCAGTGCAAGTGAGTCATTAACATTCTGATCATGAATCTTCCCGTGGAGAGAGGATCCTTCCCCTCCCAGTACAGGATCTGGACATGCAGTACAGCATCACAGGTTTTACAGGAGTCAGGAAATCTCCCAACTTGGAGCTGTGTAGCAATAACTGAACTATCTTCCTACCTGTGCAGCTGCAGTCCCCAGCTTATCCCCTTACAAACGGGTTCTGGTTTCTCTTTCCAGTGGGCATTTGGAGCATTTCTCTAAGCATCTAATTTTATTTGTATTAAGCCCTTGGCTCTGTTGCCTTCTGACAGCTGTGAGTTGTACTGGTTAGTTAGTTGTAATGTGAAATATTATGTTCCTTATTATGTTAATATTATGTTCCTGCGATGTGTGAAATATTATGTTCCTTATATTAATTTTAAATTTGCTGCTTTCAGTTCAAGGGACACTTCATTTTTCCATGATGAGAAGTAAATAAGGATGTTTGATTTACTCTCTTTTTATTATTCATTGTTTAGTTACACCTGTACTATATCTATTGTATTCTTTTCTATCAAACTTAGACTGTTTTATTTTTCTTGTAGAGAAGCGTTTCTAGTTCTGTAGGAATTCCAGCCATTGCTCTTTCAACCATTACGATCTCTCTGATGTTATTTTGGAAAAAAAAAAAAAAGATGCCTGAGAGAAAATTTTATATCCAGATAAAGAAATATTGTGAAATACATGCAGTGGCACTGGAGATGTTAATTCTTCTTGTATATACTATAACACTGCTTTTCAAATTGGCTCACTGGTCAGATCTCTTACTGGTTTCCACACAGGTATCCCACAATGACACATCATTACAAAAGGGCTTGTTCCAGTAGTAAAAATCCATAAAATAATTTTATATTATTCCATCTAGTTTGTTCTTTAGCAGGTAGAGCTAGGAAAATGCGTTCTTCGAGAGAAAATATTTCAGGTGATAACAAGTTTCCCTCAGGGTTTTTCTGCATCCCAACCTTCAGCTGAAAGATGTGCGACTCCATCCTGGTGCTGGGATTACTCTGCCCTGGAGCTGGTCTCAGCCCTTCCCCTTGGGGTCTGCACGAGCTTCCAGAACTCTCTGGAACACATTAATACCAACACTCAGTTTGCTAGGTGAAGGCAGACACTTTTAGCTGAGTTTCTCCCAGTGCTTCTGTTCAGAAACAGGTACGACACAGTTACAGACACTTTTTGAAAGGCTTTTGAGAAAATGCTCTGAAATGCAAAAGTTCGTGTGTTTATGCAGTGTGGCTTTGTAATGCCCTTTGGTGTCCTTATGTCCTGAATTTCCCTTGTGCAGACTAAACCCTGAGCACCATGTGGTTTAATTTTAATACCACCCATGCCAGGGTGTCCTGCAGTGAACCTGAAAGGCTGAGAGCTCTGGAACACTACAGCTTTTTGCTTTCATAAAGTTCATTAAGACTTTAAAAGAGTGTTTTTCGTTGTAATCATCTTAAGTGTCACATCCAAATTTGCCTTCTTGCAGAAAACTCATCAAAACAACTGAAAAGATTACTTCTGCTGTAATCAATTAAAGTTTGAAGAGAAGTGAAAGCAACATGGGCAAGGGCCTTGAAGTCACTGCAAGTGACTCTCAAGGTTTTTGTTTCAAAGACGGCTAATTTTGCTCCAGTGAGTGTGAACAGTATCATTGTCCTTTTTTTAATACTGTTTCCTAGAGACAGGTGTCTTTGAAAGGCAGATGTGAGATTCGTTTCTGGAGTGTGGCAGGACCCTATACAGCGACTCATGCAGGGGAAATGCCAATGTGCAAATATCTCTGGCTGCAGTAATTAACCTAAACAGACATCTTTGTCTCCCTTTATTTTCATTCTTTGGAAAGGGAGACCTAGTACCAAACTCATCTCAAAGCCTTTGTGCACATAATCTGGGGAGCAGGAGAGGAAGCTTTTTCCTGCTGCCCGCCTGTGTAGGGAATGTGGGTTGAAGATATGGTTTGGTGAGACAGCTGAGCCCTCCTTGCAGCTGGCTGGTGCCAGAAGGGACAGTCCTGCTGCCTCTTCTTGTGCCCATCTCTGTGCTCCCCTCATCCCCTCCTCCCAGGTACCATCTCTGGTACTTGCTGCTGAGCAGATTCAGTTCATGAATCTGGCAGAAAATTGTGACTTTTTTCTTTCTTTCTTTTACCAAGGATTGGTGTTCTGCCAGCTTAGTGGGCTATTAAATCAGGTCAGCACTTTTCCAGCTACAAAAGATTTGTTTTTCTGGCACAGTTAATCCCCGCTGGTTTTGCTGAGATTCAAAATACACAGTCATTCCCCTGGATGGTGAGAAACTCCTTGGACTGGCCCAGAGCCACAGGCTTTCAGGGAGCAGGAGACTCATGCTGCTGTTTCATGGTGTAAGGATAGCTCTGGATCTTCATCATGCTGAGCTCAGTCCCTGCTTGGGCTGGCTGTTGGGCCTGTGGGATGGGAATGAGTTTTTGGGGTGTAGATGAGGGCAAATTCCTGTCCAGGAGTGATATGAAGCCTTTTGCCGGCAGGTGTCAGCATTCCATACATTTACCATGGAGCATAGGTGTCATTTGGGCTGTTTTCCTGTAATGAAAATCTCATCCAAGCATTGTACTCACACACACAGGAGAGCAAATGCTTCATCCTAATTTCCCATAGAAATCAGGGATTGAAGTGAGGGAGGTCTAGGATTCCAGGGACAGCCAGATTTTTTAAACTGTGCAAACTTAAAAAGATTTAAAAAATCTTGTGATGGAAGAAGCAGATTTTCTCAGCTGCTGTGGTGTTAACACATTTGACAGCAACTGTGAAGGTGCCATCACCTCCCAACCAGCTGAATCTGCATGTTCAATAAATCCTGCCTGTAAGCAGCCTGATACTCCCATCAAGTCATGTCACTCCTTACAGGAGCCAGGTTTACACACTGACTTGGAAGTTGATATCTTACCTGTTCATATTTCACAAGCAATTCTGGGTATTTTAGATAGACTATCTGCTGAGTGAGTCAAAGGGTATTGGAAATATTGATAGTGATGCATAAAGTATCAAAAAACCCCCAGATGATTCACCTCTGACATACTTTGACTTAAAAATACCCCAGACAGAAGTATGCAAAAGAGGACCAAGAGTGAAGAAATGAAATAATGCACATGCACATGTATCCAGTGGGAGTATTGAAATGAGTGCTCGGGCCAACACTATCGAAGTGTAGCTGATAAGACCATAAAGAATATCACATAAAGACATGTGAAGATCCACAAAGATCCTTGTATTTTAGACTGCAGCAGTATCCCCACATAAACATCAGTGCCTTGTGAGTTTCTCTAAAGGAGCAGATTTGCAGTCAGCATTTGCTGATTTAACAAGATATGTTGATGTGCTGTAAAGTGGCTGTAATGCCATTTCTCCTCTCTTTGGAATTGCTCCTTGGTACATCTGGTTTCAGAGTATTTTGGTGGTTTAAAATCACAGGAGAATCCAGGTGCAAGCCTTGGAACCAAACATTTTTGATTGCCCATGTTTTCCCAATCAGACTGCTCACATATATGAATATCAGAAACAGATTAAGTCATTTTTCACAGACTGATAACTGAGCAGTCCTAAGCTATTTTTTCCTTTACTTTGAATATGAAAAACCAGACATTTTGTGGGTGGCATTGAGTGATCATGTTTTATTTACAGGGCTTACGCAGGCTCGATGAATAATAGTGAAATAGAAAAGTACTTTTCAAATTTTGTTTTAGGTAGAACTGAAAATGAGACTCCAGTCCTCATCTTACTGTAAGTTAAATCTCAGGGGAAACGAGTGTGATGGTTATAGCCTCACACAGCCTTTCCACATTGTGAAACCAGCTGGAAACACAAGTCTTAGCCTTGTACAGTAGATTCTCTGGTGACACAAGAAAGGACATTTATCTGTGGAGCAAGATAGGTTTGTTTGAGCAGGGCTGACAAACTACAGCTGCTGCTGTGCAGTGCACTTGGCTTTTGAGATGCATTGGCACTAAACCTGCAAGATTTTGGTTTAAATGAATTCAAAATCAGAGGTATTTGCTTGAGCACAGCTCGGTAGCACAGGAGCTGATCAAGCAGCTTTATTATGTGTTTTTGAGGTTTAATAACGGGCGGGTGGCTGCCACTCAGTTGTTTTAAACCTTTATGACTGATGGCTATCATGTAGCTTCTCAGGGAGGCGGATAAATATTTTATTATGCTGTAGTTCAGCAGGGCAAGTGTGAACTGTGAAGACCAATGTTTCATGCTGACACAAAGCATTGACATGGATGAGTAGACAGATAAACGCTGACTTGCTCGGTGCTTGTTTGTAGATTCTGCTGATGGTTCTATTTTCTGCAAAATATTTTATTGAAGTAATAACAGAAGCTGTCTCTGTCATGCCAGCGGCTGGGGCGCCAGGATTGCAGAGGAGATAGTCTGCTTGGCATCTGTATGGCTGTAAAAAGTGGGTTATGGGTGTGCAAAATGTTCTTCAGGAAACAGAAGGAGACAAAATCTTCCTAGTGCCTGCAATTCCCATGTGCAAGAATGAAAATAAAGCAATTACCTGTGGTGTTTAGAGCATTTCTCTCTGGAGGACTTGAGGGCTTGAGGACCTCGTGGTGTATCCCGTAGCAGGAGGCCACAGATGGAGCCTGGGAGATTTGGATGTGATACTTTGATTCTGTGCTGGGTAAAAGTGAGTATCTCTCTGGCTCCTTCTAAAGCAGCACCCTGAGATGAGCTCAGTTGGTCAGAGCATAGTGCTAATGATGTCAAGGTTGTGAGCTGCTCACTTAGGAGTTGGACTCAATAATCCTTGTGGGTCCCTTCCCTCTCAGAGTATTCTGTGATTCTGTGACAGCAGGTGTCTGTGAATAGCTAGAAAACAGTATGTCCTGCTGAAATGTTGTGCTACTGCACAATTAAAGGTCTTCCTACAGGGGAAACCCCTGAAGGAAAAGGTAGTGACTGCAGTTCAAACTGAGCTGGTTTTTCACTCAAATATGAAACACAACTTTTAGTCCTGTTAGGTAACTAGGATCTTAAAGAGGCACTAGAGGAGAGCTTTTTAGCAACAACCAACACTAAATATCTACAAGAGAAAACATTCTTTTCAAACTCGCATCAGTAATATGTGGTATTTTTCATGTAGTTCCCAAGGTTAGTGCAGAGAGGAGTCAATGGGGCAATGCCAGTTTAGAGCAACTGAGGATCTGATCCTTCAAGTTGTAACTGAGGTTTCCAAGGAGATGATAATTCATGCTGACCTTCTGATACTGTATCATGTAAGCAAGTAAGGATTTTCAGTTAAGAGTTTCCTTTCTTTTTAAGGGATTGCATTTGCCTTTTAGAAGACTGTCTGGGGTCAATGTTGCTGTTTATGTCTGCAGTCCTCTGTGTTACTGGATGAGCACCTCATTGGGTTTGGATGAATGCCTTTTTTTCGAATGTTTATGAGTTGCAGCAAAGTGTAATGTTTTTGTCTCCTTGGGCATATAACAGTATCTGTCTTCTCCAGGGCCTTCTGGGGATAAGAGCTTGTTTCGTCTGGAAGCAATCCCAGCCCTTTGGGAACCATGCACCTTAACAGGGTTTGGATCAGGCCTGTAGTGAACAGATCTGGCATTTCCCTTTTTGATCTTACACCAAGAGACATGTAAGAGCAGAGATGCTGTGCTCGAAACCCAGGGCAGGTTTTTTCCAAAGGGCAGAAGCCTTTTCATCTGGAAGGAAACATTAAGTGTTAGTAACCTCAGGAGTGGTGCTGGGGCACCCAGAGTGTTCTAGGAGAAGCCATAAAGGGGAAGGGATTTGTTTTGCTACAGCATAAGTGAAATACTTCTGTGGAGTTGTTTTCCCCGAGATCTGGTGATTAACTCAGACCACACTGTTAGGTGCTATGTAAATACAGAACAAGAGGTGATCTCTGCCCTACAGAGTATGTGTTGAAAGAAAACACCTACCCAAAAAGCCTAACTATACAAATGCTGACAGTAATTAAAGTTGCAGTAATGACTCTGTCATTAATTAGAAATTTCTAAGTTATTCCAATTCATTGGCTCATACCCTGTGAGTCACCGAGACTGATACTTGGATATTCAGATCAAGTGACAGAGTTACTTTTTTTCCTCTGTGCCAGGGTATCAGATACAGAGGCAGCAGGTGGTTACTCTACCCTTTTCATTCTGAAAAGTAAGGTTTTCCTGCCAAAAGGTTTGCCTTTTTAATCCGTTGTGGTCTTTGCTAGGTCAGAAAAGGACCAAAGTAAGTTTTCATCCCTTGTAACCAGCAGCTTTCAATTACCTGTCAGCTCAGCAGAGGTTTTGCACAGATTTGATATTGTTTATGCTGTGCATAGCAACATGAACACTCGTTTCCTTTGAACAGAAAGCTGTTTTTGTCCTGGTTCTTCTGCTTCTGCACCTTATGTAATCATTTACATCTGGGCAAAGCATGAGCGAGGTGTGTGTGGAACAAAACCAACCACTGGAAAGCTCATTCTTGCCTGAGGTACCAGATTGTGAGGATCCAGCCATCCTTGTGGGGATGGAGTAAACAATGCACAATCTTCTGTGCTTCAGGGGAAGCTCGAACTGCACAGCTGCTGCTGTGAGGAGCAGCAGCAGTGACACGGAGCTGATCACTGTTGACCTCTTGTAGGCTCAGGCAGCGTCTGTGCTGTGAGCATGGTTCGTGTGAGCACGTTGCCATTCTTTACAGGCACACAGGAATTGCTGCAGCTCGGCCTCTGCCCCATCCTCTGTCTGCTTTTGAGGAGAGGATCAAAAGAGTCCTAGCTCCCACTTTGATGGGTCCCAGGCGCTTTGCTGTGCCCACAAAGCAAGTGGCAGCGAGGGATGAGAAGTTGGGATGACAGAGTGTTTCAGTTTCAGCTTCCATTAGGACTGTCAAGCTGTGCAGGGGAAGATGAGTGACCCCACACGGCGGGTGACAACGGGCTGGTGGAGCCCCTTCGAACCTGGGAGGAGAGAGGCCATGCTGGCTGCTCCTTCTGAGGGCAGAACAAGTCCCCAGCAGTCTTGACGTGACCTGTATCTGTGCAGTTTGATGGACCCTTCTATAATTAACCATTGTCAAGAACACTTCTGAAAATGCCGGCTGGCATTTCAAATAGGAACATCAGATTAAGGAGAAGAGAGGTAATGAGGTGCAAGGAGAAAATCCTTCCCTGGGGAACAAATCAAACCTGATACCATCATGAAAGGTAATGAGAAATGCACTGCCAAACTGAGGTTCACTGCAGCTGCCTAGAGGAAACGAAACTGTGTATTCTTATTTAAAACACTGAGAGGGGATGCTGATGTTTTGGTCTGCTGCCTAAGTCAGGGCATGTGCAGCTTGCACACCTGCCTCTTGCATGTAGTTTTGCCACAAATTTCCTGAGTCCTTAGGCCAGTCATTTCACTTCTCTGTGACATAAGGTGTCCCTTACATCTCTACATCAATGTAAGGGAGTCAGTGCAACCAGGATGTGCCTGTACACTCACAGGACAGGTCCAGAAGCTGTGACTGCATCTACACTGCCAAACAGCACAGGGCTAAGTGGCACAGGTGAGTCCTGTCCACACTATGCAGAACTTGGCCTCTCTTCTTTTGTCTGGAGGACCAGACCTGTGCCCTTCTGTCTTTACTGCACGTGGCAGTCTTGTCCCCTGGAGCAGCCATGGGTGTCACCTGGACCAGCAGTGCCAGGCGTTGTGCTGGCAGTTAAGGTATTGACCACCTGTGATCCTGTAAGTCAATTTGTTTTCTGGCTGTGCTGTATTTAGCAGTATAAACGAAGCCTGTGTGGCCATGTCAGCATGGCTGATGCCCACACTGATAGATAAGTCAGGGTATATTATTTCACGCATGGTACTACACAGTTGAAGGAACTGTAGCCACAAGAGCTTATGCCATAGACTCATTGATTATTAGGTCGCTGTCATCATAATTACTAACCTTACTGGTATACCCAGTAGCTTAAAGTGTGCAAGAACCATGGATATTCTCTACATAGAAGCTGGAATAAAATGTTGTTGCTTGTGAATGTGTTTTCAGCCTTTAGCAATTTGCAGACCACATGCAAGTTTTCCAGGAGAAGCATGGCTGACCTATAATAAAACCCTCTTGACTGTGGATGTGCTTTCCTGGGCTCCTGGCATGTGGTCACAGGACCCTTGGGGACCCAAGAACCACCAGTCAGTGTCTGCAGACATGTGGGAGACAGTGGACATTACAAGGAGAGGGGCAGATGTCGAATGTGAGACTTCCCTTAACATCTTTTATGAGGCGCTAAAACACCTGATGTGGTCTTTGATGCCTAAGTACCTGCTCTGTCTTCTCAGAGACAAGAAAGCCATTTCACCCAGGGGTCTGTAAGAGCAAGGACAAGGATGTGAGGACAGAGCAAGCCGCAATCCTGAGTGGCAGAGAGTAGTCCTGCCGGGCTGAAAGAGCTGGGGAGCATGAGGACTCCTTGCCACAAGGGGCAAGATGTTCTTCTCCTCAGCTGCCATCCTGTTGATATACCCTCATTGCTGATAGCAATCTTATATGTCTGCGATCTTGGTCTCATCTCTGTCACCTCTCTTCCTGTGGCAGCTCTTCTCCCACACTGCCACAGACACAAGAGGTTTTGTTGCTCCCCAAGTTACGTGTCAGGGAAGCATTTAGTCCATGCAGCTCTCTGCCATCCATTCTAGATCCCGATAAAGGATTTGGGGCTAATGCTGCTTGAGCTGCCCTTGGGCTCCTTGCAGGGTTAGTTGTGCCATTTTTCTACCAAAAGTCTTGCATGACATTTTACTTAAGTCTTGTGCAGTGTGAGTTGCGTGGATATCAGACAGCATGTTGTGAGTCAGAGCAAGACAGTCGGTACTGCAGTGCTCCACAGAAGAAAAATATAAGGGTAACTATTACAGTATTTACAGCATAATTTTTCATATTGAGATTTGCAGAAGTTTGTTTGAGTTCTTCAGCGTAAAACCCCCATGATTATAAAGGAGCCAGCTTGTTAAAAGAGCCCCTGTTTCTCCAGAGAACTCAGAAGAAAACAGTGCTTTAATACATCTAAATTCACTCAAGTGCGCCTGGTGCTATCAGTTAAACTCCATAGAAAATATATTTCTTCTCTTCACTGTTTTTGCCATTTCCCTCTTTCCCTAGTGTTTCTCCTGACTTGTCTTCTTCCTGTCTCTAACACAAATGTAAGGAGAAATGGCACCTTTTTGCTCTGCAGATTTGCCCCCTGTGTGCATTCTTCCTGCCAGCAGCAGTGCAAATGTTTCCTGCTTTTTGTCTTGAGAGGCACCTGGAGTGAAAACGGCTGAAAACAGACTGTGAGGCAAGGTGCGTTTAGTTCTGTGCATCATTACTGATTGGTACTTGCTGGTTTCTGGGCCACCTGAATACCTGCACAAGGTTGATGTGAGGCAGGTTATGGAGAGGATGGGTAGGAGTAATTTGGGGATTATTTGACCTGCAGAATCTATTGCTGACCTTGCTGACAGGGTGGCTGTCTTCTAGGTCCTAGTCCAGAGGCCTGGCATCTGATAAAGAGCAAACTGAAGAGTTGGGATGTGATATGTCCAACATGATGTACCTGGTGGTACTGTGAAAATGGTGTCTCTTTCCAGGGAGACCGCACTTCTGCCTTTAGGCCTCTTTTTCTGTTTGCCATTTGCTATTTCACTCATTTCACTGTCCTGTGAGTCAAAAGTTGACTGCAGCTGGTAGAACACCCTGACTCCTTTTTGTTCCAACCACTACTATTCTGTGGTCTGTCCTTTGGCAGAATTCCTCTAATTCCCGCCCCTTACTCCCCTGACCTCTTTACAAAAGCCGTACTTCTTGACTGTATGATGCTAGATTTGCAAGATTGATGTTCTCTAAGCATTTCACACTGTACTGCCTTGCATATTTTATATCAATGTTCTAATTAAGACATCAGATCATGATGGATGAGTGTTCATGTCAGTGACTCTTCTCTGAACAATGAAGAGTGGAAGGAAGTCTCCAGGAGCCTGGGAAGTGTGTGCAAATGAGTTGGTCTTACGTGAGCTGTTAGTATGCTCTTCCAGGCAAAGTTTGGAGTTGATTCATGATCTCAGATGGGATTCCCTCTAAACTGAAAAACTCTGCTTTGCTCTGGCTTTTCTAGTACGTGCTCCCACACATCTCCTTCAATGGTGGCATCATCCCTCGGATAGATGTAGTAAAAGCAGCTCAGCCCAAAATGGCAGGAAAGAGTATGTGTGGACATGGAAAAAGCAGAAAAATACCTGAGCAGGTCATTACTCTGGTGAAGGAGCAGAGGCTGGTTGCAGAAAATCTACTCAAGGCTAGGTACTGTTCCTATAAAACAGCAGAAGCAGTGGACTGAGACTCTGTATTTGCCTTCTTTCCAGACTCATGCCAGCTGTCTTTTAGTCTGTGCTGCCTTTCCACTCCCTGCCCTTCTCTCCTTAAGTGTCTGTTTGCTACAGCAGCAAGAAATAAAAGACTTTCCTTGCATTGTGAAAGGTGTAAGTGGGGATGTTCCTGGGTTCAGCAGTCAGCCCCAGGCCAGTCCAGCTCATTGGTTTAGAGGATGTCCTTGCAAGACTTCTCACACTGAACATAGCAGCCTTGCATAAGTGATGGGGATGTGCAGCAGCCCCCGTGCCTGGTGGCCACTCCTAGTGGCAGACGGTTTCAGTGATGTGAATCAGCTCCTGAAACAAGCATGCAGCCAAGTGTAAACTGGAGCTGGCTCAGTGGCATTGTGCCAATCCTCATCCCTTCACAGAGCATGAGCAAAGCAAGCAACTTGCCTTTTTATCTGGAGCTGGTTGGTGGGGTCATGTGTCAGGCTTTCACCAGCCAGTCCAGCTGATTAGCAGCTTGTGCGGCTTCTTTCAGTTTTTTAACTGATTCTGAGTTCCAATCAAGTGCAATCTCACAAGAATCCTGGAAGGAGGGCTATTTAGGGCAGGCGAGCAGAATGTCTGTGTGTGCTGCTGGAACAACAGTGAAAATTGCTGGCGGCCGAGGAAGAAAATCCTTTGGGAGAAAAGGAACCTGACATGACAAAGGGACAAGCCTTCAAATCTTCATCTTGATATAAGAGGGCAAATACCCACTTTCAGAATATATTGTATTGAAGGCTTTTTTGGTTTTGGAAGATCGAGAGAAGGTTTGTGACATCTTACAGTGGTGTCAAGAAGATGTCACCCCTCTCTCTTACACGCCTTCTTTTCATTCTCTTTTCCTTTTCTATTTCTGTGTCTGATGTTGAAGTTCATTTGATTTTCTGATTCCTCCTGCATTTAATTTCCCTGAGTTCAGTCTCTGCCTGGATTTAGAGTCATAATCATTAGTATTTGGAAGTGTGGGGTTAAAATGATAAAATAAATTTGTTAAAATGTAAGGGGTTTTTTTTTCCATCTAGCTTTTCAATATCTAATTATTTTTCAGCTGATCTAGTATGCAATTGATAAGATGAAAATGTAAATTTCCAGGTTTAGTATTCAAAGTATTTTTCGTCTGATCAAAGAAAGGGAAGCATTTTACAAAACACGAAGCTTGCTTTCTTGCAAATGTCTGAAGTTATGTGGTTGTAGTCAAGCCATCAGGAAATCCACAGGGCATCCACTAATGCTTATTTCATTTTTCTACAGGAGGTCTTGACCTTATCTTCATGCCAGGCCTTGGGTTTGACAAAAAAGGCAACAGATTGGGAAGAGGGAAAGGATATTACGATACCTATCTTGAAAGATGTATGAAACATCCCCGTGGAAAGCCTTACACAATTGCTTTGGCTTTTAGAGAACAGATTTGTGAATCAGTGCCTGTGACAGAAAATGATGTTCCTATAGATGAAGTCCTTTATGAAGACTGCTGAAAGTGTTTTGATACCAACCCACCTTCAGAGCAGCCAACTAAAGGTGTCAGATCCATCAATCATTGTTTTTTCTAATTGTCATATATCACTTCGGGACCAATAAAATACACTATTTGTGTTTGGGGAAAAAAAACTCAAAAAACCAGTGTAACCGGGGAAATGGTAGTGAGGATTGTGTTGATTTGCTTCTAATTAGCAAATGTCTGGTGTGAATTCTTATTTTAGAATCAATAGAAACAAGAATGAGTGACTGTTTATTACAGTAAGGACCATTTCTTCTCATAGTGTTTTTGAGGAACAAGCTTCTCGATACTTAACAGTTTTATTATTCCAGTTTAAAAGTGAACTGTCTAGTAATGACAGTTCTTGATCCATTCTGGAATTAGACAGAAGTTCTTAGTACTTAAATATTGTGTGCATCCATGAGCGAAACAAGAAATTGATGGAGAGATCTTAGATTAAGCTGGGAAAAAAGGGTGATGGGAAAAAAGCCTTAATTAATTTTAGCTTATGCAATAATTTTGACTGTTTACTTGGCTCCTTGCAGTTGTCTCAAAATAAATACCTGTTAATGAAAAATGGTTGATATCCATAACTTTGGTATGTTCTGTCCTTTATCTGAATACAAGATTGTAATGTCATTTAAAATGTGGTCAAGGAGTTCTCTATCTGGAGACAGCTCTTTTTTGGTAAAATAATATTAAAAATTACTTTAAGTTCTCTAATTTCGTACATAAGCCATTCATAATGTCCCAAAATACTGTGTGAAGCATGGGTGCTATGTTAAGTGATAAAGAGATGCTGAGAATTGCAGAAAGCAGGTTTTATGGATGGAATAAATTTTTGGGTGGAAATTTTTGGGTGTTCTCTGGTTCTCTAGACAATCGTGGAAATGCAGAAGATAGTGAGTTTCCCCTTCACACTGTCCTTGTATTACTAGGACACAATATTTCCAATCAGGATCAATCAAACTGTCAGAATTTTGTGTTTCTTCTTCAATACAACTTCACCTTTTCTATGCATGTTGAATTCTCCCCTCAATCAATAAATCCGTGTTTATTTTCACCAAACTACTCTGTGTCATCATTAAAAAATCCATAAATTCTCAAGGACCAGCTGCAGAGTGGAATGACCTTAAGGCTTCCCCAGCAATAACTGGTTTTGTGAATAAAACCACGCCTACAGTACATGCAAACCTTTTCATCTCAGAGTGCTTGTACTCAGTGCTATTTCCATTCTGCTAATACAGGAACTAATTAGACCCTCTGGCCCGGGGGTGAACACAAGCTTAGCAACTGAGGTCTCTCTGGCCTGTGCTCCCTGGTGCTTCTCCATCGTGTGTTAACCGAGGTCCATCTGGCTGGGCTTGAGGAAGATCCCTTCAGTGTTGGCCTGCTGGGCGTCCCAGCAGTGTGTGCAGAGAGCTGCAGCCTGGGCAAGGCAGCTGGTGGCACCGCAATATGAGCTGTTCAGGAAAGCAGTGGGGATCAGACTTGGCCTTCCACCCCTTCCTTGTCCCACTGTTGCACCCCACCAGATGAGAGCTGTGCCCATGGGTGCACAAAGGGTTGTGCAAGCAGAAATTGAGGTGACAGCATCGGCGCTGGTGCAGTCGTTGGAGCGTCCTCCAGGTCCTCTCAGCTCTGAGTACTCCCATCTGTACTGCCTTACAGGAGGGACACAGAATCCTACCATTGCAGAACTTTGGGGAATAAAAGTGATGAGAAAATCTGACCTTTCTGTTTTTCACAATCTCTGTCATGTCAGTATTTTAATCCCTCATTCATTTCAGAACTTCCATTGGCATATGGAGAGCAGCAAAACGAAACGATGGGGCAGGTTCTGCCTGGGGCAGGCCATTTTCTAGGTTTGTCTGCAAAGCTGCTTGAGTTCACCTACCACATTAGGCTCAGCACTGTGCCATATGGCACGGCCTGCCACCAACATCAACAAAGCCGTGCTGAAGCCAGCGCTTGTCACAGCAGAAACCTGGAACCTGCATCTGATACATGTTTTAAATGCATACATTAGGTCCAACACTTTGCAGCCCTTTGGATTAGCTTTTGATCTTGCTGTCTGAACTTTGATTTATTCACTAGAATAAGGGCTGCTTGGCTTGTAGGTATTTCACTGTGAATGATACCAGGTGAACAGCTGTGTACAGAAAGAAGAGGGGAAGAGGCTTCGGAGCCAGAACTAGCAGCTGTAAAAAAAACAAAGAGCTGAGAGACAAGGACTTGGTTTTGTTGTGTGAGAGTTCAAAACAGGAGGGGGGGAAATTAAAAGATTTTGGATGCAAAATACAGGCCTGCATCCAGCACAACCGCAGATAGGCACCGAGCTTTGTCCTTGTGGGTTCAATGGAGTTGCTGGAACTAATTGGTGTAGAAAAAGCAAGCGAGCTTTGAAGGTTTTCAGGACTTGAGGCAATGAGTGTCCCCAAACTCATGTCTCAGATCACTTTTCAGTACCTTGTGCAGCCATTCTCTCCTGCTTTCGCTCCAAACTGCCCTTTTGGCTACGGCTGCAGTGGGAAAGGATGAGGAGACTATTTAATGTACTGTATCATTGGGAACAAGTGGAGCTGGTGCTTTGTTCCTTGCCAGCCTCTCCTGAGTCAGGAGTTGATCATTACAGGCTCATCAGCCAGGCTGGGGGAGCTGCAGGACCCTGGCTGATGCAGATAGCTCTTAACATTTAGCTGGTGGGGATAGTAAAACGATATTTATGTATATTGTCTTGAGAATCACGGAGCTAAATAAATGTGACAGTTTTCATTTGACATCCCCAGCCTTGCTGCTGTCGCTCAGGGTTTTTCTTTTTGCCACAGAACATGAAATCACTGTCAGTTTGATAGTATATAGCAGTGTTCCTGAAGCACAAAGGTTAGGGGGGTGGGGGGCGTGTCAGGATTATTTACGTTTGCTATGCATGAAGTGGCACTCGGGGAGCGAGGCAGGCTGCCAAGACGGAGAGGAATCGGGGCTGTCTGGTTGCTCTCTTGTATCTCTCCATGCTGGATTGTCAGGGTAGGATTTATAAAAATTGCTTCAAAACAGTATCATCTTTCCTCAAATGGACGTGCCCCCGTCTGGTGCAGCGATTGCCATTATTGCTATTCTCATGACAAAGCGTCTATCAATCTCCACTTTGTTTATAAACAAATCTGCCTGCCCTGCATAAGAAATAGATAGACTAAGGAAAAATACCATTACCAAAGGAATAAGTTAATTATATTTCAGTATCTCAGCGGGGAATGCTATCTCAGACTATTCAGTAAGATCTGACCAGTGGAGTTATAATTAAAAAATGTCCCCAGGGAGGAACTTGTAAATTATTTACTGTAAGGGGCTTTTCCAGGCTCTTTTAGTTTAATTACACACTCTGGAAGAGAAAGGCCTCAGAAACAAATTAACTAAGATGTTGAAATGGCTTTGTTAAAATCATGTTTACAGCTAAGCAAGTGGGTGACTGTGAGCAAGGTTCAAATATAGGACAAATCTTTGAAAGCTGACATTACTCATGGTTTAAAAATCATACGGAAAGCACCAAAAAGTCCGTGCATAGAAAATGAAGTCACTGGTTTGGTCCAGTATTCCCACTGGCCTCAGAACACTTGGTATGAGTCCAGATCTGACAGTGCCTCATGGCCAATTCCTTTGTGGGAAGGGAACTGATTTCTGTGGGCTTTTCCATCGGGTAGGGAGAAAACTGGTTGGACTCAGTGATCTTAGAAGTCTTTTCCAACCTGTACAATTTTATGACTCTAAGCCCTAACAGAGGGAGATGAAAGATTAGAGGTGATGGAGAGGCAGAGTAAGAGGATGCTGGGATGGTCTGAATTTTCCATCACTCTCTCACCATCTAGGACATTTCAACTCAAAACAGCCTGGTTAACCCTTATTGGAGTGGGCTGAGTGTGTCCCGTGGTGCTAAGGCACAGGCAGATGTTGTGACCTTTTCAAATATGTGGGTGAAGACAGCTGCCACGATCTCTGGTCAGATGTGGAGAATGGGAGTCAAGAAAACTTCCCCTTCATCTCAACCACTGACTCACTGCTTGGCCAAGGAGGAGGCATTATCTAATATCTGTTTGCTAAGGCATAAGGCAGCCAGGAGTACTCTCTCTGCCTGCCTGTTGATGCCAAATTCTGTGTATGTAATGGCATTTCAGCTGCAGTTGCCCTTGAATTTGTTTCTTTCTGAAAAGCCCCACGTCTGCTGTGGCACCTTCACCAAAGCGCCAAGGGCTGCACAGAGCCAGGCACAGCTGCTGGGGCCCATATACACATAAATAGCCCTTCTCTTTACCCTGGGTCTCCTTTTTCTTACAAATTTATTGCACTTGCATGTCTTGCTTAGATGGAAACTGCCCCAGAGTTACAAATCTCTCTACCCCCTGCGTGTGTAAAGTGTTCAGCAGATGCCATGTGATTGTAGCCTCAGGGTACCGTTATCACATCCTAAGCAATAAGTTCTCCACCTTCAGGCAAACTATCTGAAAATCTGGAGATGAAAGCTGCTTTAGTCGTTCATCAGGCAGATGAGATCTCTGCTTTTATTTTGTTATACTGTAAATCTGCTACTTAGTTTTCTAGTCTCTCTGAAAACTACTGAATCATAAAAATGCTTGTAGCAAATGCCAGCTTGTCTGTCACCAGTATAATGCATTTTAAATGGCTTATCAGCTCCAAAAGAAGACTACAATACTTTGGAGATGATTAGGATATATATTTAGGGAACAAAATATGTTGTCAGCTTTCAAATTGTCTTGGTCACTAGATTTTATTTTGTATTTTACTATAGTGCATCTAGCAGTACTTTGGGAGGTAAGAGAAGATACCCCTAAATTTCTGCAAATGTAGCTTTTTGATGGGGAAAACCACAGAAGAGTGGAGTAGGGCATAGTGTAAAACAAAGGATTCATCTTGAAAGGGCAGGACTATAAGATCTGAATATTCTCAGCAGAAATACTACCATTTAATTATTAGGAGTGGTGAGTCCATATTAACCTTTATGGAAAAGTACTGTAGGCTGTAATAAAGCTGAATACCTTTCTATAGCCTTTTGTTATCACCTTGTCAAATTTAGTAAAATATTACTAACAAAAAAGTCCTATTAGGATGGCTAAAAAAAATTACTGGAAAGGATCATTTCCTATTAAGTAGTTTAGATTCACCGTGTCCCCCCACAGAATATGGGTGTCTAAGTGGTGTAGCAGATCACTGATAATTTTCCCTTGAATTGTGGGGACTTCATTCTGCTCTTTATTCCTGATTTCCAGCTCGGGGGACTGGGTACCTGCAGAACAACTGGTCTCACTATTAGAGACCGAGGCAAAGAAGGTATTAAGTACCTCAGCCTTTTCCTCCTCCTCTGTCACTAAGATTCTCCCCACATCCCATAAAGGATGGACACTCTCCTTAGCCCTCCTTTCATTGCTAATGTATTTATGGAAACATTTTTATAGTGCCTTCCACAGCACTAGCCAGGTTAAGTTCTAGTTGGGCTTTGGTCCTTCTCATTTTCTCCCTGTATAACCTCACAACATTCCTGTAGCTCAGCCAGGCCACTCTTCCCTGCTTGCTCACCTTTTGGCACATGGGGATGGCCTGTTCTACACCTTTAGGGTTTCTTTCTTCAAGAATATCCTCTGCCCTTCAGGAACTGCCTCCCAAGGGACTCTGTCAACCAGGCTCCAAAAAATAGGCCAAAGTCCAAGGCAGCCATTCTGCTGACCCCCTTCCTTCTCCAAGAATTTGGAAACCACTGATAATTTCCTGATCACTGTGCCCGAGGAAGCCTTGAACCATCACATCACCATTTCTGTAATTCCTGGTGTGGGAAAAGCCCATGGTCCCCTGGGAACACCATTTGTGGAACCTACCAGCCCTTTAATACAGCCAAAAGTGAAAATGTAGCAAGAAAAAACAGGCAAATTTAACAGGAAGCTGAAGCTGAGGTGGAAATTTGGGGAGGTTTAGATACAATCGAATCATGCTGAAATAAGGGAAAAAGAGATAACGCTCTGAGAACTGGGTTGTGGTGACTGGTGGGAGACTAAAGGGCTTAGCTCAGACTTCAGCAGTTTTTAGCCACCCTCCTGGGGACACGTTGCAGGAGTCAGTGGCCAGATGCAAACTGCCCCTTTACAGCCCTGATAAATGCTTCGCAAAGGCAAAAAAAAAATCAACTTCCACTTTACAAAGGCTGAAAAAGCAACTTTGCAGCTTGTTCGCTGGGAGACACTTTGCCTCCCCAAGATTTCTGCTGCCTGCACTGGTAGGACTTCGCTAGACCTCGTGTGCTGTGACTCTTCTGGCCACGCTCCTGTGTCCCTTACATGGGACGCTCATGTATGAGCACCATTGCTATAATAAATTAAGAGCACTGGGAAAGGCCCTGGAAGTTGGCCATAAATCTGGTGGTAAGCGCTGGCAGCAGCGGGGGCTCGGCTGTGCATCATTAATAAAGATGTTGAGGAGGCACAGGCGCTGTGCTGCTGTGGGTGTTGCTGCTCAGGGCTCCACCGCAGCACAGCTGAGGTTTGCTGTGCACAGGGCGATCAGTCAAAGACTTTGCTGACTTAAAAACGATGCAGGTTACTGTTGGTAAAAGCTGCTCCTGGTGACGGTGATGGTTTTACTTTTATTTAAAGAAAGAAAAGAAGTCTGTCTCCATTTTTCAACGCAACACAAATTCCTGATGAAATTCCCCAGCTCATTGAACAGTGCTGCGGACACTTTGTTTTGCATAATTTGCACCAAAATTAAAGTGAGGTTTAAAGCTCTGTGTGACACTGGTCTTGGCTTTGTAAGCATAATCTCCAGCACAACAGGCCTCTGGCTGGGATTAGTCCAAGCACAATGCAGATTATTCAAGAGCAAGAATAAAGAGGTAAAGAGGAGGGGATTATAGTGCAATAGGCTTAAATCTGGTTTTGCGTAAGGGCTGTGGAGCAGCAGCAGCAGGACCAGCCAGGCTATTTTCTCACCACTTGAATACTTCAAATCTAGCCTGGATGTATAATTTTTTGGCTTTGCCTCTGTTTTCCCTGATGGGTTTACAAATTTTTGGAATAGGAGTTCTCCTTCAACATTTATAGGCTATGCTATGGTGCAGGGACAGAAGCCATAAGGGGGCTGTCTTGCTTATTGTGGCACCCAGAAATTAAATGTTTTCCTCTGAGGACAGCAGGGAGAGGGCTGCAGCTGTCTGGGCATCATGGAGGAGGGGGGAAGAGAAGCAGAAAGGGTGAATGGCCAAGGTGGAGGGAAGGGAGCAGCTCTTCACTGGGGCTGTCACAGACTCACCTCCTGTCATTCAGGAAACTCTTTATACAGACCCATGGGAACACAAGTATTTGTGGATTTTCCTTGGGAAACAGAATATAAATTGGATTTTAAAGCAAGCATTTGTCTAAAATTAGAAACCATGGGCCTGATATGCTGTAGAGTGTGACAGGAGAAGGGGCTAATTGCAAGCAAGCTTCCACCCCACTTGATTGTTGTTGTGACACACCAGTCATTAACATGATGATCTAAACATGAAACAAGGTGTTTAAATATTAAACTGTCAAGTCCTTTTCTGATCTCTAAGTCACCACCTAAAGCAGGTGGGATGTGTGTGTAAAAAAAGAAGTTTGGGCTCTGCCCCCCTCTGATGCCACGTTGCTCCCTGTCAACATTGAGACTGCTGCCAGGAGGCTGCAAAATGGCATTTTCAATCTTCTGCTTTGTAGGTGTTTTTAATAGCTGATCCCATGTGTTCTTCTGCAAGCTCTCATGTGGGCATGGAGACTGCTGCCTCCTTTGTGCCTCGCTCACCCTCTGGGTTCCAGCACAGCTGGCCCTGTCCGGAGATTTAGGGCATTTGCATCCAGGGAGATGGGGAAGGAGAGAGGCCATTTGCTAAAGCAGCATCTCCGTGGGTTTGGGAAGATGCCCCAGTGCCAGGTTATGCACTTTCAAACCACTGTCTTCAGGCAGGGGAGGAAGAAGAGGAGGAAGAAGGGGAGGTGGCCACCATGGACAGCCTCCTGATGTAAGATGAGAGATGGAAAGGTGAGCAAGTTCTACACTATTTTCCCATTGTCTTAGCCCATGCAACAGCACAAACATCCCTTTGGTGCTTAAATTCAGTAAAGCACTTCCAGAGAGCAAGAATTTGCCTGCAGCTGAGCACACTGCTTCTCTTCAAGGTATCCACAATGCTATTACTCCATGAAGTGACCTCCGTTTGGTGTCGCCTGAAAGATGGGTCAAGAGCAGTGTAAGCACATTAAAATCCCATCATTTATACTTCTGCCCTGCTGAATTTTATTTCTTAAATGGCTGTTGTGTTGTGCAAAAGGTGGTGTAAATAGAAGACCCTGTTTTGCAAGAGAATAACACTGTTGGGAGACAAATGCAAGCATATTAATGATATGCAACCAACAAAAAAACCCAAACAAAAACAAACAGCAAACTACTTTTCAAAAGCTTCTAATTCATTCTGCGTCTGGTTTTGGGATGTGTGTGTGAGACACAGATCTACTTATCCTCACTCCATTATTCCACATATTACTCTGACAGCAGGTAGTGTTCAAGGCAACACTGAAAAACACTTTTAAAGGCGATGAGCCCAGAGCACTTTTTTAGGAAACTATTTGTTCAAGGAGGAGACTCTTAACAGCTTTGGCTTGGTGGCTTCCTTCGTGTGTAACACTTGGGAGCACAGGAAGCCAGCTCTTGACTCCATGGGTTATAGCTCTGTCTGCTGAAGAGCTTGAGAAGGATCAGTGTAAAATGAATCCTAGCACAGCCTATCCCCAAGAGCACAGCAAAATTAATCCACCACTAGTTTCTCTCTGTCTGGAGCTGGAAAATACAAACAGAAAGTGAAATTTGTGCTGATAATTACTTTGGCAGCTGTCACATGTGCATGGTGTAAAGGATCAGCACAGACACAGCTTCCAATATGACGATAGCCTGTGGTAATGGCTGTGGTTATGAGGAAGCTAATTAGAATATTTTACACATTCAGTCCCCACAGTTCACTGCTCTTTAAGTAAATTTGCATTTGGGAAGAGAGCCTTATTTTTGATATACATGAATAGTGTTCCCTGAAGACTTCCATTGATTTACACTCTAGCCATTTGTACCAGAGCATTTTCTTTGGTCGCTCACCAAGCATTACAGCTTTCTTCAACACAGCAACAAAACTCAGAGAAAGGTTTGTCCTAGTTCTCCCTACAAACAAGCAGGTACAAATACCTGAAGAAATACTTAGAAAGAGCAGAGATTTTTACGGTTACCTAAGGAATTTAGTCCAATGCTTCTTTTTCAGTGTTGCCTCAAACACTACCTGCTGTCAGAATAATATGTAGAAGAATGGAATGAGGAAAGCTAGATCTGTTTGTCACATATATGTCCCGAAACCAGACCCAGAATGATTTAGAGGATTTTGAATAGTACTTTGATTTCTAAGTCACATGAGTATTTGCAATTTTATCTGGGACCGAGTTTCACGTGCAAACAGACTGATTTCAAACAGCATGAGCTTACTCAAATGCTTTTGTGTTGGAGGTATTAATCCACATATGGGTATTCACTTACTATCAGAATAAACTGTGCAACTGCACTAGAATCAGATAAAAATATGCAAAGCAGGTAGCTTGAGGCTCATTTGCACTAAAATTCCTCTAGCTGTTTGAAGAGACTTTGTAATGTCAGCATACTCCCACCTGAGCATATTCTTTATTGTGAGCATTGCAAAGTGGCCTTCCTGGATGCAAAAGGGGGGCTTGAATGCATTTACTTCAAGGATACAAGCTTTATTTTTTTTTTCTTTTAAGCAAAAAATGACCAAAGAGTCAAACTAACCTAATCTATCTTCCTTCCTTCCTTCCTTCCTTCCTTCCTTCCTTCCTTCCTTCCTTCCTCTCTCTCTCTCTCTCTCTCTCTTTCTCTCTCTTTCTTTCTTTCTTGAAATTATAGAGTGAGAACTGGGACAAATATATAAAATTCTGGATTTTCCCTCTCTTGTGTCTCCTGCTTATCTTTTATCCTTTCTTGTCCTTGTTGTTGCTCCCCTCTCTCCCCCTCAATTGTTATCATCCTTGCTATCCTTTTCAGCATTATTACTTTCGTTGGCATCCAATTCAAAAGCCTTCCATCCCATCACAGGTTTATATTTTGGGATGCAGGACAGAGGCTTTGGATAGAATCCCACCTTTGGGGGGCCCTTGGAGTTGCTTGGGGGAGAAAAGGCAGATAAGAACAGCAAGTCTATAAATCTCCACATCTATAAATCTTAACATGGATTACTGATGACAGTGACTCTTTAATGGAAAGAGTGACAGTCCATGTAGATGAAAGGCAGTGTAATTCATGGAGGCTATTAAATTTGAGAGGCCTTTTCATTCTCATTTGTCTTTCAGTGTTATGTGTTGATCACAGGGAGATTATTCTCTGGGGAGAGATGTGCCCTACTCACCAGGGCCTGAGAAGTGCCTGTGTTTGTATGTCTGGCATTTGCTGTGGTGGGTAATATATTTGGTCCTCCTGCACCAGGGAAGAAAAACCACAGTGCTGGTACGGGATGGAGAAGAGAAAACACAACTGGCTGCCCTGCTTGTGATATTTGAGAGCCTCCTGGTTGCAGACACTGTTTTTTTAGGGTTAGAAGTATCCAGAAACCCAACACAAGGCAGTGCAGGGCTCATGGTTGAGTTCTCCCCATCTGATGATCAGCTGGGATGTGGCTGTGCTCAAGCAATGACGAGACTGTCATAGGACAGGGGCCACCTTCACTGGATGGGATGTGATGGTGTTTCTGGGAACAAGAATGAGGTCTTGCCTGAGAGGTCAAGCCATGATGGAAAAATACACCCAGCAAAAGCAGCCTGTGGTTTATAAATACTGATACATCTGAATGAGTGCTCAGAAGACTGAGCAGGCACCAGGGGAATTTACATCTAAAAGCACTCGCTTTACCAAGGTAGCATTCCTTCATTTTGGTCAGGGACTGCAAAGTTACTGTGCAGCATGTTCCCATCGGACACGAAAGCCCAGCTGAATTTCACCAAGAAATTAGTTGCTTCCTTCACTTGGGAGAGGTCGAGAGCAGGATGGTTTCGCTCCAGGGCGTGGATGGATTTACTGTAACACAGTGATTTCCTGCAGGTGATTGACGGTCACTGCTCCCTGCCACAGCCTGGAATGTGTTCCCTTTGCGTCCTTGCTGTTGGCACAGTTGTTCATTCCTTGCTGTTGGTACAATTGTTCATTCCTTGCTGTTGGTACAATTGTTCATTCCTTGCTGTTAGTACAATTGTTCATTCCTTGCTGTTGGTACAATTGTTCATCCCAGGACCGAGGCACTCACGGCGCATCCAATTCGTCCCCAATTCCTCCCTGTGCGAGCGGATGCGATCCTCGTCAAAATCAATTGACTGAAGTCAGACCCTGCATCTTCAGTTGCTAAGGAAAGAAAAATCAGTGTTGCTCGTGAGAGGACCACTGGTGCAGAAAGTCACTTAGCACCAGCAGCTGCTTCATGGCAGCAGAGATTCAGAGGTGCCAGCGGAGGCTGCAGCAGGATCCTGTGTTATGCTGGGCTCCTGGGGACATGACTGGAAAGAAACCTTGAGGAGAGGATTACTCCTTGTCTGCGTGTGGAAAATTCCCATTCGTTTCTGAAGGAAAGCACGTGTGTGTAGTTTATTTATGCACTTATTTATACAGCTAAAAGGATCAAGGACACTGCTGTCAAACTACAGAGATCTGGATCCATACTCTCTCACTGCAGCCAGGGAGCTGACAGGGGCTTCAGTGCTCTAAATTACTTACTGGCTAATTACCCATTTTCTAATAATTATTAGCTTATTATTATTAGCGAATTAGCCCCTGGCTGGCCATGGCAGCAGCCCCATCTCACCTGTGCACCTGCAGAGGTGACAATGCTCTCACTCCCAGGTCCGTGTCCAGCCTGGGTCAGGGGCAGCCTCCTGAAGTCGCTGCCCTTTCCTGCAGGGAGTGGGTGGGTTGGTCTCAGCCCAAGCCCTGGTGTGTGGTACCTTTGTCACAAGAGCCCGGTGGCATTTTGGCAGCCTCGTTGTGTTGGGGATGAGTCACAGGAACTGCGCTCTCCGCTCAGGTCTAGGAGAGGCTCAGTCTCACTGCTGAGTCACTGCCAGAGCGGTGTGGGCAGCCTGGGGCTGTGCTTTGTGTCCTGCTTCATGAAGGACTTTTGCATATTTTTGCCCACCTGAAAGGTCATTCATCCCTAAGCATCCCTCTATGGATGTCCCTCCATCACATCTAGCTAAGGATGGATTTGCTTGTCCATGGTTCTCAATGTTTAATGTGAGGATTTCACCACAGTGCAGAACTCTCATCCACACCGTGTCTGCCTTTGACACCAGGACAGATTCCACTTCTTCCAAATATTGTTATTGCTTTGTATTATTTATGCCATGGAAAAATATTGAGGAGACAAAGTGGGAAAAATTAGCTCATTCTTTCTAAAATCTGAAAGCAGATGAAAGACAAAGAATATAGACTTAAAAAAAAACAAAAAACCAACAATCAGCTAATTTTGGAGCATGTTTCATCTTCACAAGAGCCACTCATTTTCCAGCTAATTCTTTGTAAACCTTTATTCCTTTTGTAGCAAGTTTGGTATAGTTTTACATTATACCAAGTTCAATGGAAGAAAAAAAAGGAGTGATGGTTTGAATTATTCCCCATCCCCCTATCCTACAAGAAAAACCCAGGTTTGAACTTCACTTTTTAATATGCAAGGACCCAGCCAAGGACACCCTTGCTAATCTTTCAAAATGCAGCACTGTGCTCCTTCAAAGTCTTAAAAGCTGCTTGGATTTTGACTGAACGTGTAACCCTGTATTAAACTCCTAATGGCTAATGAGACTGAGCTTGGTTATGAGGACTAAAATACAGAAAATATAATCAGTAGCCTAGAATGAGTCCTCATCTTCTTTTACTTTCATTAAGTCCATTTTAAACTAACTTTACCATATATCTTTCATGAGATTTTCATTACTTTCCTATCCATTGAGGACAAGATGGAACAATCAGTTTTATTGTTCATTTGTCTAATAATTTCTTCACTGTGGGTTATTCAGGCATTTGAGTGTGATATTTCACTGCCAGCCCAAGCTGGTGTTTTAGTCTGTGCTGTCCCTTCTCCTCCTCGTGTTCTCTGCTTTTCTTCCAGTTGGGAGGGCAAAATGTGCAACGTCATTAAAAAAAAATTTAAAAATCTCTTGCAGTGGTGTTCTAAGTTGGAACAAATCATGGAAATGCTAAAAGTGGTTTTGTCACCTCTGTTTTCCTCTAGACACTGACATCCCTAGTCCATACAGATTTTTGCCAGCATGGAGTGATCTCCTAGATCTGTCCAGCAGAACTTGCTGCTCTGGATGTCCCTTGGGTTAGCATTTTTGCACAGTCTGTAAGGAAGCTGAAGCTGTGTTTATGCAGTGATATTTCACTGGCTAAATCCTTCTTACTGCAGGCAAAAAAATGTTGCAGGAGTGACCCGGGCTTTATCTCACATGAATAAAGTAGCAAGGTCTGATTTGGTAATGTCAGTGAAGTTTCTGACTTTGGCTAAACTCAGAATCTTTAATTTTGTTAATGCACACCTGTGAAATCCCTGACAACAATGGCTCCTGTTATCTACAAAACATTTGAAGAACAATAACAGGGTTTATCTAAGTCAATTGTACAGTTATTTGTGGGGACTGCACTGTAACTCTGCTGGAAATAATGGCAATTCTGCAGTTATTCATGTCAGCGGAGCGATGATATTCCCTGATTGCTCTCCAATTAACTCGTGCCACTGCAGCAGCCCAGGAATGGAGCAGGCAGGACACATTGTTAAGGAAAACCAGGCATTTTTTAGGGGTTTCCTTATGGCCACCAGCCCCCAAACAGTCATTCTGTTTAAGCAAGGGCTCAGCATCAGCAGTGAGGATCCACAGCTATTTTTTGGAGCGAAGCTCTGCCCTCGGCTCGCGTTATTGATGGGGTTGGGTGTGAGGGAGGCTTACACCGAAGGGAAGAGTAATGGCATAAAGAGACAGAAAGGCAAATTGGCTGGCTGAGAAATGACCTGTGCTCAGCCCTGCTGGTGGAGCGCTGGCAGCTCGGGGCTGGCTGGAAGGGCAAAGGCACAGCAGTGTTCGGTAAAAATACGGCAAAAGCCACTTTTAGTGAAAATAGAAATAGTGATAGGAGTTAAAAAGAACAGGTCCAGGGATGTAGGCTGTTCCCTCTGAGGTGGGTTGATTGGAGGGTAATCATTTATTTGCATTTTTAAGGGGTTTTCTTAATTATTGGGGAACAGACACTTGTGATTGAAGAGCTAAGAGGCAAAACCCACCAGGCACGTGGGCCTTGGGCTCCACTCTTCATTCGAGCACTGGGGGAATTTACAAGGGATTGATCCCTTCCTAGGGCACAGGTTTGGTTAAGACCAAGCATGGCAGGAAGGGCAGATTTGCTGTGGATGTTATTACCAGCAATAATTCCCTCACCTCACTCCTGTCACCTCTCTCAGCAACAACCAACTGCTGGAGCAGAGCGGAGGAGATGCTGAGCAGTGACATGTGGCAGGGACAGCAGGGTGAGTCTCAGGCCGGGGGGACAGAAATCAGGACAGACAGCTCCCAGCAGAATCCTTGGTGGCTTTCTAAAGCCTTTTCTGGCTCTGGGGTAGACAGAAATAGGGTCACACGGCTGCAAGGAAAGCAGATGATGCCCTTCCTTAGAAAACAGATGTGCGTTCCCAACGTGTGCTCTTGTCTCTGTCTCAGCAGCTGGATCTCCTCCTCATTCCTATCGCTCACTATTGCTGCTCTGAGCTATTGCGCATTTAGTATGAGGATTTTGATTCATTTTATGGTAAGTCTCACCCATCTGCATATGTTGGTGCTGGGCTGGCTGCTGTACGGAGCTAAATCCCAGAAAACCAGGATGAAAGGCTCGGTCCCCTCAGGGACACCTCACGGATAACGGGGTGTGGGCTCTTCAGTCCAATGAACAAGGAATAATTCGCTGCATTTCCAAGCTTGGCAGCTTGTTTCTTATAATTCCTTGAGAGGTAGTAATTAAATGTCATTGCATTAGAACCAATATGTCCCAAGTAGAGAACAAACTCATACTCATAATTATGTAGCCATCACATTAAACAAACAAGCTGCTCATTAAAAATAGATGCAAAAGATTCAATTAGATCTAATGCTGTATTAAGGATTTGATGGCATGCTGGCTTTATCTCCATTGGTTCTAGGCAATAATGAAGCAGCTTTTCAGAGTGACCCAAGAGGAATATGTTTCTTTTTTAAATACCCATTTTCTTTCTTAATCTTAAAACTATTATTAAGCACCTTTTCCTCTAAGTAAAGAGGGAAGGGGGGGAGAAAGGAAAAGGAGCTTTATTGTTTTCTAGCATTCCATCTGGGTTTAGAGACATAAAAGAATGAGGGAGCCCAATCTTTATTCTGTGTGCGACCTCTAATACGATTCAGAATAATGTAATAGGAAATCAAATCTCTGTAAGGGAGATTATTGAGTGTACAGAAAAGGATGATTATTGAATGTACAGAATTCCTTCTAAGCATTATCTGCCTCTCCTGTACGCCTTAGCACCAGAAGAGCTGCGTGATGGTCACTTTGATCCATTTCTCCCAATGAATCCATTGCCTTTGGCCTGTCCTCCCCACCCGGCTGGGCACTGGCTGCAGCTTCCACAGGGCCATAGATCTTCCTCCCGCGAGCTGCTGTTATTTAAACCCTGTCTGTGGCCCTGCCCCTTGTGTTTTGGAAGCGCGTTACATTTTGCCAAGCGATCAGGATTGCGCTGTTCCATCGCCGCTTTCTTTTCTCTGAGAAGTCTGCCCAGGGGACAGAGCTGTAAATTGTATCCCAGCTCCATCTCAATCCATCACTTGGACCAAGCAGCAGAATCCTTACAAAGGCCGAAACAAAATCAAATTTGCTTTTTCCTTGAATCTCTTGCCTAGCTTGCAGTACAGACACCATCAACATTTAATTGTGTGTGGGCAGATTATCCAGTTGCAAATGAACCCTGTTACACCAAAAATAAAACACTTTTATTCCCCTCATTGACCTTTTCTACATTGCTGCTCCAGTTTTTGCTAAGATTAATATAGAAAATAAAACATTTATTTCCACAATCTGATTTACATCAGTTTTGTTCGACTGTGCTTCACTTTATTTGGGTTAGTCCAGCTCCCTCCCCGAGTCTGGATAATCACAAGTTGACTGACTATAGTGAGGAAAGACATATTAAAATTTATAGTTATAAAATAGCCTGATGCAGTGTCTGCTGTAGATGGCAAAATAGATCGGATTGATTGGGCATTTGTCTCTGAAACAGAGGGTGGTTTTGATGTATGTGCATAATTTGTAAGAGAATTTGCTTCTCCACAGCAGTGCTGTGCTTGATTCAGCATAATTAAGAATTTCATCACCAATCTGAAAAGTGCCCTTTGGTTTTGAATGTGGTTTGATTTCGCAGAGAAATCACCTTCTGGGCACGATGCATTTGGAACCCTAAGAACCCCACTACCTCTGGGATAATTTCTATCATGGAAATTTAAGAGATGTGTGCTCATGAGGGATATTGTTATAACAACCAATTTCTTGACTCCACCTTGTAAATCAATATATTCCAGCAAAGGGCACAAGCCTGAAAAGTTGTAGAATGACATGTCCATGTTAAGCTGCAAGAAATGAGAATAAAGGAATATATTAGGTAGGTTTTCAGTTCAGCCTCATCTCACTACAGTGTCCAGTCTAAAGATAACTGTGAGATCCCTCTTGCATTCCAAGGTGAGGTATAATGTGGGAAATTACTCTGCAGTGCTGCCGGTGCAGAACAGGAGATGGTGGTGGGGAGGTGGGATCGCTTGGCCAGCCTGCTGCTTGCTGTGTTTTCCCATTCTCAGGGAGATACAGGCTCCCTCAGAGTGTAACAGTTGCTGATTTGGTCTGTAAAACATATAAATGTGTGCTTTCAGGTAGAAAACTGCGAACTGGAAAAATCTGGACTGTCGGTCTCTGCTGAAACATGAAGAACACTTTTTTTTCCACTTTTGCTCACATACTTTTCCCTAGTCAGCTCATTTTCCTTTTAGAATCTTTCCCCCTCCCCTTTTCTCTTTTTTCTTTTTTTTTTTTAAATTTTTTCCTTTTTCTTTTCAAACAAGTAACAATACCTTGAGTGCCATTTCACTGTCATCTCCAGCAAGGAGTTGCCATGAAAGGAGTAGAAGTCCATGGGAGCATTTCTTTTGATAAGGAAAAAATTGTGACCATCCTTTGCTGGGCCACTGTTGGCATTTCCTTCCACACCACTCTCCTAAAGCTTTTGACCAGAGGAAAAGGATGTGCAAAAGGTGAGGTTTTCTTTACACTTATAGAACCTTTCATTCCCCAACAATTGAATTTATTTTATCCATGAAACAAGAGCCTCAAAGGATCCCACCCTCTTGTGCATGGGCTGTGTTGCTTTGTATTCTGCTGCTGGTTCTGAAAGATAACAAATACCGGAAGAGAACATCAATCCTGATTTCTTTTCTTTCTTTATCTCCCCCCTGTTCTCTGTTGTGCCACGACTGCTAATGATTCTCTGGTTTAGTGGTGGATGTAATAAGATATGGATGCTGGATATTGGGTTTTTTATACCTGTTGCACCTATATGAGTGTGGATGGCAGACTTCCCTCCTCCTCTCCTGCTTCTCTCGGAACTGAATTAATTTACCTCAAAATTACAGAGCTGTAGTCACAAATCCATCAGGTCAGAGAGATACTTAGAAGAAAGATGTAGTGCACTCACCCCTCCTATGTGCCCTTACATTGTTATCAATCCCTCAACACTCCCTTCTCTTTTTTCTGAAAAAGAGGGACAAATACTCCATTTTTTCACTTAAATTTCAGATCATTCGCCAAAGTCGTGCTGTGTAACCAACTTTAATTATTGATAAAGGTGAGACTTTCTGTACTTGTAATAAATTTCTATATTCATAAAAAGCTAGGGATTCAAAACACCCAGATCTAAATTATTTATCAGTCAGAAGGACAGCTGGATCCACATTACAGGACATTTCTAAGGACCTCAGCTGACCAGAGGGGACATCTGCTTGGGTGTGACCTTGCTCTTTCTGCTCCCTAGAGCTTTCCTAACAGAGGAAAGTGGTGGGCATTATTCAACCATGGGTAAGACCTTGAAAATTATACCTTTACTGGGAAAAATGCATGGAGACATGACGTGAAAGTTGGGCACTGGATTTCTGTCCCTCATTTATCAAATGCAAAGAGTGAAGGTGATCATCAGAGCCCCTCAGGACTGGTGAGGAAGGGCAGAACATTCTACTGCTGCTCACACTTTGCCCAAACCTCCAGATTTTGCTGGCTCTGAGCCACCTGAGCTCAGGTGATGCTGTCTGTCCATGCTCCTGGCACGGCAGGGGCGGCTGGGTGTCAAAAAGCCACCCATGGGTGCTGGATTTGGGCATAAAAATGTGGGTTTGGAGAGGCAGTGAGTGCAGATTCACACCTACATTCACCAAAATGGTGTCCCCCGTGGGGCAGTCTCCACCCCCAGTCTCACACAGACAGGTCCCTGATAACACTTCACCACCCCACATGTTTTTCACCACCCCACATGTTTTTCACCACCCCACAAGTTTTTCACTGTCCCAGAGTTCATCTGCCTTCACAGCTGCGACATTGCCTGGAGCTCCAGAGCCTTTGCCCATGCAGAACCTGTTTTTTTCATTCTATTGATGAAATTGCAAAAAGAAAAAAAAAAGAAAAAGATTTTCCACCTGTGCCCAGGAAAGCAGAACTGAGAAAAAAACAAGACAAAAAGCAAACGGAGGAAGAAAAAATTTCCACTTACCAAAGCTGTTAGGTGAACCTCATCACACATTCAGAACTCTGCCTTCCACCAGCAACAGGGCTTCAGGAAAAACATCTCCACAGCAGACAGCAGCACAGGTGATCCAGTGCAGAGAATCAAGGGCAGGAAGTTTCCCCAAGATCTGTATTTTTATAAGTAACTGAAATTTTCTAGTTTATTTTCACGATGATGGAAGTGAGCAGAAAAAAATCCCAGCTCCTTCCATCATGAAATACATATTGTGGCAGAATGCTGCATGCCTTGTGTCAAAGGATCCATAGTATTGATTTCTTAAAATGAAAAATAAGTTTAAGGTGGAGTGCTTGGGAAAAAAAAAATCAATAAAATTTCAAGTGACTGAATAGAACTATCAATTGTAATGACAGCAATCAAAAGGCCTTATCCAGTTCCATAACATTTTGGTGTCTGGACCTTTATTTTCATTAAATTTGTCATTGACAGAATGCTGACCTTACCTTACCAACCTGTCTGGAATTAGATTAAAATTAGTGTGGCTGAAAATGCCTGATTTCATTCCACAAAGTATATGTAAGCAAAAACCGGAAAATGTGGAGCAGAAGTGTAAATGTCTGCAATGCAAATTGGGATGCAACAACCCAGTCAAGTCAGAAAAATATTTGAAAGTATCTCCTGACATTTAAGAAAGACCCTCAGCCTCCAGCAGCTCTCAGTGAAACCATCTCCCAGGCTGTTAGCAGGAGGGCCAGAACATGAGAATCTGTGTCTCTTCCAAAAACCCTCATTTTTTTGGTGCTTTGATCCCTTTCATTCCCACAACACTCAAGGAATAATCAGCCCATGTAGGACCAAGGGCTGTAACTCTTTGTGGAGGTTTCTCCCTGTTTTCAGACTCAGGATATGGGACTTGCCTCTGAGCTGTGCCCGTCACCACCATCACCATCACCATCACCATCATCACCACCATCACCATCATCATCACCACCATCACCATCACCACCATCACCACCATCACCATCACCATCACCACCATCATCACCATCACCATCACCACCATCACCATCACCACCATCACCACCATCACCATCATCACCATCACCATCATCTCCATCGTCATGCCCTAGACAGATATCCAGGGCTCGAGGCTGTGCCATTCCCAGGCTCTCTGCTCTAAGGGCTGTCCTGTTTCTGCCCCAGTTAACATATGCAGGAATTAACTATTCATTATTATAAATCACCTTATCTTGCTGTAAATCATGTAAACAGCACCATCCTTTTCCACAGGGGATGTTCCCCACACGATGTGTCCCTGTAACCCTGTGTGACTGAGGCTGTGGCTTTTCTGGTGCCTGGGGAAGAGCCAAGGCCACACAGGGACTGCTGGGTTCTTCTCCCTGCTCATGGCTTCAGAGCCTTGCTCCCTCCATTCTCCTCCCTTGGCTGCTTTCCCTGCCTCTCCCCCTTTGTTCTGTGAAGCTCTCGAGGCTGTGGCTCAGCAGCTCCCAGGGACACACGTGGCAGGTCCCCAGAGCCACAAGAGTGACCACAGCTCACTCTTCACCCCACTTGGCTGCCGTATTCATCCCCCTGTTCCCCTCTTGCTGCCCCACCAGAGAGAGCAGGGACTCTCATCATCTTCACCCTCTCTATTTTCTGTCTTCTTTCTTCAGATTTCTTACTCTCTCTTTTTCTGCCTATGATTTTGGAACTTTTGCTGTTAAAGCTTCCCAAAGCCTTCTCGGAGCCACCTAATCCTCTACAGCCCCAGAGCATCAGGTTCAGGGATGCTGCTGACCCTCACTGCTGGGAAGGACTCTCCCAGTGGGCGTAAGGAGCTCAGACCTCCCAGGATGGCTTTCTCTCCTTCTCAGGGCTAGAAAAAACATCCCCAGGAGGAGACAAGGAAACCTGTCCTTGCATTGTTTGGCCAAGCGCTATTCTTTGTGTCTCTCTGAGGTTCAGGGTGTGCCTCTTGCAGCTGCTGGGCAGCAGAAGGTGCATCTGCACATGCCTTTCAGGATAAAGTGTCCTGGCCACCCTGAGTCACTGCATGGCACAGCAGGATCCTTGCCTATGGCTGAGGACCACGCCAGGGATAAAAAAGGGGAAAAAGGGGGAAAACCCCACATTTTCCAAACCTCTTTTTTAGAATTTGCGGCACCAAGCTGGATTCTGATTTGACTGCACAAATGGTGTCAATGCAAAGTACTTAACTTATATTTTGTATTATTTTGAGACCATTCTTGTAAGGAACACCTACAAAGAGCTGCCCCTCAATGTGTGTGGCAGTGCCTCTGATACAGAACACATCAGATGCTCTTCTCTTGGTTGTCATCAAAGGTATCATGTCCCCCAGCATCCAGAGGCTAAATTGTCCTCTCTGATGGAGAATTTTGGCCTTCTTTTGTTCCAAATGATGATACTGAATTTGTACCATCTTCCTGGAAATATTTCTTTGTAGTTAAAGAAAAATAAAATCAAGACTAAATAAGAAGTTCATTGGCAAGTGATTTTATCTATCCTAAAGCCTTTTGAACTTTTCAAACCTCCAAGTGTTTGATTTACTCTGCAGTTCAGGTGCCATCTCGGGCTGATTATTTTCAAGACCCATTCTCTTGTCCCAGGTCAATGAGTTTTGCACTTGATCTTCAAGAGCACCTTGGCTTCAGCTCTTCCCTTGGGAATACACAGGCTTGCATTCACCTGCAGGGATAGCAGCCTGCACTAGAGTACTGGAGTCAATTTACAGGAAAAGGGCCAATTTTTTCCTTTATCGCTTCTACTGTTGCAGAGAGATGAATTCTCCATGGTATAATAGCAGAACAAAAATAGATTGCTTCTGTAATACACTATACAACAGCCTGGAATGCATCAGCCTTTTTCCTCAACAGTTCTTTGACAAATGAAACTTTATCTAACCATGTTCACCATGTCATTCTCCTTCTCCTTTTTGCTCCATTTTTCCAGATTCCTGCAGGTGCCAAAATGGTAACTGTGCAGTGACACCACTGGTGTGATACTGCTGCCAGGGATTGGCAAAGGGACACAGTGACATTGGAAACACTGAATTTCATGGTGTATGGACAGGTTTCCATTTATGATAGTGCTAATGAAGACCCAGATGATTGGACTCTGGGTCAGATACTGGCAAGGTCTCCCTTTATTTTGGGCTGTATTTGTTGTTTTGGATAACCCTCAGCAGTTTTTGCAGCAAGTTTCCTATTTTGTTCAGTCTTGATGCAGGAAAAGTATCAGGAAAATGTCCTTGTCCATAGAAAACCTTCTAATTAAAACAACTGCTTGGCTCTGCGCTATTGAAAGCAAACAACTCTGAGGGGAGCATTTGTTTTATCTGTACATGGAGAAAAGGCAATATATGCTCAAAATCTGGCTAAAAATAGATGACAAAGTGAACTCCCTATTTTCAGGTCTAAAAAAAAATAAAACCTTTTTTATAAAATTATGCTATTTGTCAAACACATTCCTACTCTGGGGAAAAGCCATTCCTTTTAATTTGGGTGAAATGTTCCATTCAAATTGAGGACTTTATGGTTTCATCCTCCCCCAGCACCTCAGCCCAGTGTTTCTGCAGAAAAGGATATTAAATGAGATTAGCAGGAAGCCAGTTCCTCCATCTATTAGGATTTTGTATCAAATATGTGTGCTTTGGCAACTTTTTCTTCAATCTGACTTATTCCAATCCCCATTACTTTTGCAAGTCCTTATGGATGTTTCCAGCTGAAGGCTGCAAACCCAGCCAGCCCCAGGAGAAAATGCATCTCCTCCTGTCCCACCTCCTTTCTGCTACTGCCCAAGGAGTTTTGCTCTCAAATTCGAAGAAATCACCCATAATTGCAGCATTATATAAATGTATTTGGAGAGCCTGGGTTTGGGGACTGCTGTGCAGTGTGACAGGCATTGCACCCCTGGTGCTGCCTGGGGCCAGTGCAGACCCAAGGAATGCAAACAAAATGTTCTAGCAGGAAAATGGGTATTTTCTGATGGGTGAAGCTGACAGTTGGGTGGTACATTGAATCTCAGCAGATTTCAAGAGATTTCACACAGACAGAACAGGCAAAACTTCTGCAGAGACATTTCATTCAAACTTTTTTCTTGGGGTGACAGCTAAGAGGTATCACAGGGCTGTGTGCCGTTCTTCATCATGCTTGGGAGTGCTGAAAACATGTCAGGTTTACACCCAGGTATTTCATGAGCAAGCCAAAACACCCCATCTGCATTCCCAGAGAGCAGTGCCAGCCCAGCTCTGCCCCATGCCATGCCAGGGTCCCCCCAGTGCCATCCTCGTGGTGGCACGTGGGGTTTGTCCCAACTGGATGGGCAGAAGTGCTCGTGGGAAGCTGCTGGTTACATCCAAGAGGGGCAAGCTCAAAATAAGGAAAACAGTGGGGTTTGGCATCATTTTGGGGTAACCCTGCTCCGACTGGTCCTGCCCATGGCTCGGAGCAGTGCCTTGATGGTGCTGGGGGTGAGCTCTGCCAGATTTGGGGTGAGGGTGGGTGGGCTGCAGATGGCAGGAGCAGTTTGTGAGCTCACTCTGCTGCCCCGGGGCCGCTGGGCAGGATTGATTGCAGGGCTCAGGGAGCAGCATTAGCAGATGTTATTGATGCGGGACTGGCATTATCCACCGCACATGCTGTCGATGCAGAGAAATACCACAGATGGCATCATTTTTTAAAGCCCCTCTGCCAAAATATTTTAAAACAAAACTTGCCATTTTTTGTTTGTATTGATCCTCCTTTCCTGCCATCGATTTTTGCTCTTTGCCATCACTGATGCGAGCAACGGGGATGAACGGGGAGCAGCCGCTGTCGCGCCGGCACGTGGACGAAGAAAATAATTTTCAGCAGCCCTGTGTATGGTGGGGGTTTCTTGTTTTGTTTGGGGTTTGGGTTTTGTTTTTGCTCTTCTCTGACTGCTCTATTTAACATCAAAATAACAGGGCTGTTAGACTGGCTAGCAAGTCCCCAGATGCCCATAAGGAGAACTTGGTGCTGTATTTATGTGACGGCTGTACCATAAAAATGGATCAGGAAATGCTTCAAGCCTAGAGCTTGGCTTGAGCAGAGTGACCTGACATGAGCAGGAGCTGAGGAAGGATTTCAGAAGCTGCTAAAATAATTACAGCCCTACCTGTACCAGGAGTATAAAGTTTTGAAAATATCTTCTGTATTTTAGACCTCAGATACCTGGACACTGACATCTGGAACAGGGATTGAAAGGCCAAATCTCTCCCCTTTTTTTTTCTTAATGAGCAAACCTTCAGGACTGAAAAACAGGACAATCCAGGAAATGCAGATGCCAGGGAGCCCCAGCATTAAATGCAGACCATAAAGATTATGTATGTTTTCAGCACTATTACATTTACAAGAACAGACTTTTTCTTGCAGCGTATTCGCGCGAAGGTTTGTGTCAAACAGCAGATAATGGAAATCATCCAGGTTCCGATTACTTTGGTGGCAGCCTGCCTTGAATACAGCATTCAGTTCTGGGCCACCTCATTACCAGGGAAAAAACCAAATTGCAGACAATTCAAAGAGAAGCTAAAATGATTTTGGGGTTGAAAAGACTGATTTATGAGAAAAGATGATGAACTATATATATACCTTCACTGAGTAATGACTAGTGTTATGGTTGCTGTGTTCAGGCAGACAGAAAAGAATTATTTTGTGTGTACAAAAATGTGATGCTAAGGGGAGCATGATAAAAATGACAGAAGGCAAAGTCAGAGCTAAGAAACAGTACAAAATCTCTGTGAAATAATCTCCTAAAAGGAAAGGGAAAAGCTTCCATCTTCTTATTGACATTTTTAAAAAGACAGGGAAAAATAGAGATGATACAGTTATTCATCCAATTTATCCAATTGCTTTTTTTATAAATCTCTAACTCCAAAATAAATAAAAAATTTTAAAAGGAATTATTTTCTCCTATCCTCAGTATTCCTTAAACATACAAACCAATGCTTTTTTGTTAAAAGTATAATGGAGAAGAAATTTTTTCAGACTATGTAACTCCCTGTGGGACGTGTGGATTTTGTAACCTTTGCAGTTCTCAGCACCCAACACCTACTCCCTCACACAGGGGACATTTCTAACCTAATTAGTCTGTGGGTTTTTGGTGGTTTTTTTTGTTTATTGTACACTGCAGGACCTAGAGTGTCCATTCCTGGGATCACAGCCATGCTGTGCCTCCCACCAGCTCCTTCCCACTGGACCATCTTAAGGGAAGAGCCACGGTGAAAACCAAATCCTGCAATTCTGACGTGGTCAGACACCTCACTGTGTTTTCCAGCAGAGCAGGACTGCTCTCCTGCCCCACAGTGCAGGGGACATTCTGGCAGAATGGAGGCTGAGAGCTGCACCGAGCTGACAAAAGGGACGAAATCCTTTTATCTGCTGTCTACAGAGAATGTTCAAAGCTGTGGAGAAAACACATGGAGGGTGGAATGAAGTATTTTAATCAGACCCATTTTCTGTACAGAAATGTTATAGTTTGAGAAAAACTACCTTGGTCTGGCCCATCCGAATTCATTATTATCACCAGCCCTGGAGGAGCTGCACAAAAGACTGATGTTGATGCCGTATCCAGCTGAGAGTTTCATGAAGAAAATCTGCACTTTCAAAATCAGCTAATCATCAAAATAGCTAAGGAAGTCGTTCTTTCCTTTGGATCACAACGGTGCCAGCATTTTGCTCAGCAAAGGCTGTAAAAGAAGAAGCATGCAACATTAAGTGACATAAGTGAATGTGTCATTAAAGAACCAAAGGGCTAATTTTTTTTCTAAATATGTCATTAAAAACAAAAAAGATGCCTCATTTAAACTCATCCAAAAGCTGCTAAACCAATTTAACACTTTGCTGTTTACTCCTGAAAGATGTTGAGAGCTTATCTTATCTCCTCCTACCACTGTTCAAGGCTAATCAGAATATATTAATGCATGCACAGTATGAACATCTCTTTTCCATTGCAATAAACCAGTAAAATGAATGTAGAGAATTCTGTGGACTCTGTTTACCAAAGACCTATTCCTTTTCTTGTCCAAAGTGAATATAGAGGCAAAGAGTCTGGAAAAGAGGAAGGAACAGAGAAGCAGTGGATGACACAGACTCATATTCATGGAAATGAGCTAAATAAAATCTTAATGGGAAAACAATGGTAGCTGAAAACAAGCTTTAAAATTACTCAGGCTATCCCAAGTAGGGAACCTTTCCAAAATCTAACCATCAGCAGCCTAGGGAAAAATTCCCTTTTCCTTCCCCAACAAAATCAACCCTATTTGCCAAAGGGGAAAAATAGCAGCCCAATAATAAAACCATCAGTTATCTTCTAGCCGCGCAGGTTGCCTCCTCCTGCAGAGCTCTGGATCAAGGGCAGTGGTCAAAGGCTTTGATATACAGCACACATCAGGACTTGGCTTCATTTTGTTTGCTCTCCTTGTTTAGAGGGGGACAAGTAAACCCAGCATGCTTCCCTCCATCCTTGCCTTTCCCTATGCAAGAGGCTAGGAGGGAGAAAATTTCAGGAAGGACAGGAGAGAGTGTAGAAAATTCTGGGAGATAAAAATAAATGAGTAACAGGAAAAAGAGTGGACAGCATAGTGCAAAGGATCTGGAGATTTGCTTGAGGCATGTGGTTGGAAAATTGCTTTCTTTTTCTCAGCATCCAACAGATATAAAAAAAAAGAAAGAAAATAGAAAAAGCGCAGGCATGGTTTACCAAGGGTCAACAGATTTATGGTTAGCTTTAAATCAGTGCAACTTCACTGGGAGGTTTAGTTTTGGGTGTATTCAGGATGGGGAATAAGCATATGAATTATTCTGGTAGAGTGGTAGTAAATAGTCTGGCAGTCTCAGACCAATTTCTGTGGTGCCATATCTCATAAAGTCTGATAAATCCAGCATGTGCAGCTGCTGAGGACTTTCGGCAGTAGCAGAAAGCCTATATAGCAGTAAGTATCTATATACCAGAGAATCACTGACCATGTACCAGCCCAGGGAACTGCTTTTGTGATGCTGAGATTTTGTTACAGCCTCAATCTCCTGTGTTTTGGATGAGGAATGAGAATAGCACTGGGGAGTGCAGAGCAACTATGGATGAGCTTGCTGGGCTGTGTCTGACTGAATTCCCCAGGCTGATAGCAAAGTGCTTCGTGTCTGGATCTCTCATTTATGAGTTCATCACATTTATAGCAGGTCCAGCAGGTCCAGAGATTTTGGGGTTTGTTGCTCACTGGCCTCTTAAAGTCCCCTTTCCTATCCAGTTGCAGGAATTTGAATACTCTGGAAGAAAAAGGGAGGAAAATTATCGCCTACTTACTAGTTTTGGGAAGTTTTAGATATTCCACACATATTTCTTTACAGCCAAAAACCCTTCTCTGCTTCATCACTCCCTTAGCTTAAATATCCTAACTAAACTCTGTCTTTTTATTCTGTGTTATTTGTACATGAGATTCAGCTTTACATGCAAAACACTCCACAGCCTTTTACTCTGAAGCATAAATATGATCCTTTTCATTACAAAGTTTATTATTGATAAAATAGTGTTGAAAGAAAACCTGTTACCATGTCAGAAAGCAACTAAAGCTACCTATGCAGCTGAAAGAGTGACTCTTGTGCCCACTAGTAGAAATTAAAAACAGAATTACAAAACCGTTGATGTGGGTAATTTCGGCCCAGAAATACTGAGCAGCTTTTTTGAATGATCATGTTTTCACTAATGCTTCCTGGCATTAGTGAAAACATTCCTTTCTTCCTCGGGAAGAGGGTGTTTTAATGTGTTTAGGAGGCTTGGAGAGCTGTCTGAGAGCAGTCAATCAGTCTGCACTGTGATAGTCTGGGTCTGACTGTTTTGTTTAAAAAGCAGTGGCAAATATCACCTGAGGAAATAAAAAGAATTGAGACAAAATTGTGCCTATGGAAGGCCAGCTGTCAGTTATCCAAAGCATATTAAATCCTGGCAAGCGAGTCTCCAAAATCACCTCCAATCAATTTTCTCCTTATTTCCTTTTCCTCCAGCCACACAGTTTTATTCTTCCATCAGGGCACCCAGAGAGAGCAGAAGGTCTCTGTTCCCTGAACACCACCATGAGGTTGGACAGACCAGCCCCAAAGTCAAACAAAATGCCACCAGGAGCACACCTTGTGTGGGACATATCAGTGGAGAAAGCTTGGGCAGCACAGAATCCTGCAGCACTCTGCAGCAGAGCAAAGCCACAGTTCATTCTGAATCCAGCCCTGGACACCTCTCTCAGTCACCTCGAGCCATCCTGGCCTCTAGGGAGCTGTGATTTGGAGCACCAATGTGCTGCCATTGGCCTCTGAATCGACAAGGTGGAAACACACAGAGAGCTGCCTTCCAAAGGCAGTGTACTTCCAACCTAGCTTTCCTCAGATGGGTAAGAGAGCAGGATTATCCTGTCTGCAGAGCCACATACAGCTGAGGCATTATTCGCTGAGTGCATTTGAGATGTGCCATCCCCTTCAGAGCTGCTGTTTGCTGTATGTGTGCGGCGGTGGCTTCTGCCAGGGCACTTCGGTTTCGGCAGCAGAGCTTGTCAGCTCAGCACTTGCTGGATATTGCCCTTTGCTCAGGAGAACTCCTCCGTTTCCTCATTCCCCTTGCAGCTATCGCTGTGCCTCTCCACGGTGCTCTTAGCAGCAGTTAAGCCGTGCCAGCACATCCTATTTTTACAGGCTGGGAAATGGCAACCCCGCGATGAAATATGGGCTGCAAGGAGAGCGGTGCAGTGGGTGCTCTCCGTGCAGGTGAGTACATAAAACAGCACTGAGCGTAACATCCCAGGGCCCTGCTGGATTCTGGCAGCCCATTTCCTCCTGGTTACGATTCAAGCATTAGTGCAGTCTGCAGAGACTTGTGCAGATTTGCTTCGGGCTCTGTGTGTGAAATACCTGCCTCTGCATCTCAAGCCTTTCAGATGGGTTTTTTAGGCATCTGCTCTGGGAAAGAGCTCCCTAGGGCTGATGCCACTGCCTCCACATGGTATAGATATGCTTATTTCCCTGACACTGGGTCCTAAGAGTTGCCTGGTGTGCAGAAAGTTGTTCTTTTAAGCTGAAGGCTTGATGAAGGCGATAGCCAAAGGACCAGGGGACTCGCAGCCCTGGCCAGAGAAAATCACCATCCTGCATGGAGAATTGAGCTGGAGCAGAAATAAGAGATGCCTGATTGCCTGCTGATGGGCATCATCTGCAGCTCCCTCCCATTTCTGCACATCAGCCATTTGAGGAGTCATCTCAAATTCGTGGGCAACCAGAAATCTGTCTGAGACTCTTCTGACACTTGTGAGGGCTTTGCTGCCTTCCACCAGGCAGGCAAAGGGCTCCTGATGGGGTATTAGGTTCAGCCAGTCTATTTAGCTGCTTCCATAATGTCATTGCTACACTAAAGATGGCAAAGTTGGGGAATAGAAATCCCCCTGGCTTTTGGTGGTGGGTTTGGGGTTTTTTTCCTCTAGCCTTATCCTTTTTTCACCTCAGCAGAGGGGGAAAAACACACAATGTGGAACATCATTCTCAGAGAAAATCCAAAGTGTCTGAAAACTTGTATGAGACAAGTCCTTCAGGGAAGCAAGAAATGCTCATCCCGTGGGTTGGGGTCCCCCAGCTGCAGCTGGGGCAGTGCTGGGGAGTCATGGGTACATATTTTGTGTGCAACAAGAGAGAAAGAGAGGGGAGGAGAAGGGGGGCAATGTGTCTGACCAGAGTCAGTGAGGTATTTGGAGGCTCAGTGCCTGGGTAAATGAGCTCCAGGGGCTCTCCAGCGAGAATAACAAAGGCAATTTTTCTTAAGTTTATCCACTTAACACTTGTGCTTTCCCCTCTGAGGATGGGAACAGGCGGCAGGGAAAGCACCTGCAGTTTCCAGCTGGAAATATTTGTAAAACCTTCTCTGACCTGGGCAGAGCAGCTGAGACATGAGCGTACAGCGTGGTTCGGGTTTCTGCTTTTACAACCCAGAATTGCCCACTCTGAAGGCTGGACCTTGTGCTGGGTTAGGTCTGTTGTGCGCCTTCACCTTCCCTCATCAGCGCTCAACAGCCTGTGAAGAGGAAAAGGCTTTGTTTTAGTGGGAGCAGGTGTTTGATTACTTCGCCTCTCTCTTTTTATATTAAACTTATCCCCGGTTCACCTCTCTGGGAGGGATGAACTCATGTTTGTGAAAGTGGCGAGGGAAATCATTTGAAAGGCGCCATCGGAGGTCGGCTGCCTGCGCTGATGGCTTGACGAAACAAAAGAGCAAATGAGCAAAAGAAAAGCATTCACAGGGTTTTCTGCCTGCGGAGCGTGGCTCAGAGCAGTGCTGCAGGGCTGTCTGGTCTGCCCCAGGGGGGCACCCATGTAGATTTATGAAGGAAAGGGCAGAAATTCAGCTCTTTTCCTCCTCTTTTGCCTCCCTGCTCGGAGGCTGTGCTGGTGGCAGGTGCTCTCCTACCCTTGGACAGAGGAGCTGTGGCATCCCCCCCGCAGGACAGCATCCAAGGACAGCAAAGGCATCCCTGAGGGGAACATAATCTCTGTTCCTGCCCAGGCCAGGCTGCAATCAGGCAGCGGTGCCATGGCCAGGCACAGCAGCTGTGTCCTTGGCACCTGAGCTGTCCTTGGCCCGAGCCCCGGGCTCACGGTGCCAGCACCAAAAGGGATGGTGGGCTGGAAACGGTGACTCGCTCGGGATGGACACGTGGGCTGGCATTTTTGGAAGTAGAGAAGAACCCGGGGACCCTGCCTGGTTTCAGTGCACCCCAAGTGAACCTCCATCGACTCGTCTCGGGCCTCAAGAAGTGGAGGAGCAGAGAAGTGATAGAACTTCGTCACATCTTTGTTTCCAGATGCAGTAGGAGGCAGCGATGTCTGGGTGAATAGAAGCCCACTGCTCTGCTCTATCCATCTGTCAGGCTCCCTGCCACAGCGTCTGTGTGTTTGCTCAGGCGTGGGGAGGGAATTACCCACCTCATGTCACGGCAGATTGCCTCTCGCCTTCTCACTACTCCGTTCCCCTCGCGAATATTTTGGATCTTTGCCTCCAGTGGCTCAAATGCAGGTGTTGGATTATAGCCATGGAGAGCCAGGGATAGAGAATAAAGAAATTCTTGGGTGCCTTTGGTTGAAGATGAGGTTGGAAGGAATCTGAGTCGGCTCTTCCAGAGTTTTCAGATACCAGGACACACTGGGATCAAAAATCCATTGTTCCCCTTGGCACGGTGCTGGAGGATGTTATCTAGAGACTGGTCCAGAGTGCAGACTCATGGCCAAACTGGAAACATTTTCCTGTTGGAAACATCTGCTATTCTCCTCTGCTTCTCACATGATTTGCCAAAATATATTTCTTGTACTTTTGCAGCTCAGAACAGCTTGTTATGAGGCTTAATTCACGATGTGTAATCCTGTGACGCATTGCTGCCTGATGAGGTAGGACATGCAGATGAAGAAGGAGTGTAAGGGCACCAGAAAGAGTGCAGTGCCCAGCTTGGAAGCTGTACAAAGTATTTTCAAAAGCTTTATCTACCTTTGCTGTTATTAGTCCTGAGAGCCAGAGAGAGAGAGAAAGTTAACTGCAGCCAAAGATAAAAGATCTTTCAACAAATGTGCCTGAGAATGGAATGTCCTGCTGAAATTTCCAAGGTTCCTCTGACCTCTTGATATGAAAAAGAGTGTACTACACTGGTATCTAAGCTCCTCACTCCGTGTGTGGACATCTAGGTACCCTCAGGACCTCTGTGCACTTAGATGCCCTTCAGACCACACTGCTCCCGTCTCAATTCTCCCCTCACAGAGTCGTGTGCCTCTCCTGTCCTGGCTAAACACTACAGCTCCATCCAAATCTTCACTTTGAGCATATCCTCGAGTGTTTTGCTGGATCAGAGCAGCCTTCAGCACCAGGAAGGGTGGGAATGCTCTCACTTCACCCCAGCTCTCTGGAGTTCTCCAGGTTGCCCATCCCAGAGGCAGAGAGTGATTCGACCCATGCTGGTTCTGGATCTGAAATTGAGGGGTTCAATGTGTTTTGCTCTGACAGTGCCTTGGTGTCCCCTCTATCAGGAAAGGGAACACCGAAGAACTTGGGAAGACAGTGTTTAGACAGAGAAAGTTCCCCCATCCAAATGAATCTGGGACTAGGTGCAGGTCTTCAGTTCTTTCAGCCAAAGTGACATGAATGCTCCAAAAACTTGTTTCTTACTGATTTTTGTGACTGGTTATACTTAAAGGTCAAATACTAGATGTTGATATTGCAGCCATTCTTTATACAAAACATGAGTATATAAATTATTTATAGAGGGCTAATGAACAATTAATAATTATTTCAAGAAATGGATAATCAAATGTTATGGATTGCTATACAGTCTGGCAGGTCAATATGCTGCTTATGACCACAGCTGATTGCTGCCAGAAACACCTTGAGTGATGTGATTTTGACCAGCTTGAACACAAGATGTTTGTGTTAAATCTGTGTGTGCAGCAGCCATTAACCCTCTCTCCCCTGCTCTGGAAATAGAAACTCCCCCCAGAACATGTCCAGGATTAATGGGTTATGAGAGGAACATAAGGCTGTGGGTTGTCGAGTAACACATTTGTATCTCCAGAACTTGATTATAGATGAGCAGAAAGGAGTAGAGACAGATGAATGCAGACTGCAAACAACAAAAAACATCTGCTGACTGCACAGGGAAAGCTCCGAGTGCCAGGATTGTACATCCAGAAATCCACAAGCAGTGGGGCTTTTTAATGTGTGCTGGGGGGCTTTGGGAGGATACTAGAAATTCCTTTAAGGTTTAGTGGCATGTTTAGCTGTCTATCCCACTGTTTTTAAATTACAGCTCACAGAGCAGGTCATCTAACTACCCCAGATGGGTCTGTGCAAGAGAAATTGCTCCTTCATGATCTCAGCCTCGCTACTATACAATCAATTCTGCTCTTAAGTAGTAAAGAAGCTCACTGGAGTTGCCAGTTCCGATTACAGCGTAAAACATCTAACCCTGGTTTACAGCAACCAAAACTGTGTCTCTTGCAGGCTGAGATTTACTCGGTGCTGGGTGCAGGAGGGAAAACAACCACGCTGAAACCTTCCCGAAGGCAGAGACAGAAACACAGCTGATGCGAGAGCAGCAGGGGCTCTCTCACTCCACAACTGCCCTCCTGAAGTGCAGCCCCTGAATGCTGTGCAGAACATAACACAGATGCTGCTTGTTTGTCCTTGGAGCTGCGAGGAACCGCTGGAGGGGCGGCTGAGGCATTTCACACCTCAGCGAGCACATCCTCGCCAGGTATTTCTGAGAGCACATCCTCGCCAGGTATTTCTGAGAGCACATCCTCGCCAGGTATTTCTGAGAGCACATCCTCCCCAGGTATTTCTGAGGGCACATCCTCCCCAGGTATTTCTGAGAGCACATCCTCCCCAGGTATTTCTGACCGCAGCACATTGTGTTCGCTGGCAGGTTTGTGGCGATGTGCTCACTCCAGTTCAGAATTACACCCTGGCTAACAGAAGAACAGACCTCGTTTTCCTCACTTTTACATTGGTTTTGCAATCAGTGCAACTTCAGTGACCCTCTGCTTTTATACCAGAAATAGCGCTGAGGAAATTGGATTTAAGAGGAGAGAGGTGTCCAGTGTAGCTATTGTAGGAAGGTAAAGATAGAGACATTTCCTACTCCTTCTGATTCTGGCATGGGTCAAAGGCCAAATGTGCCACCAGTACAAAGTGAAACAACCATCAGGCTGCTTTAAATGGCTTTGGTTTGTAAAAGCTGCTAGAGACTTATGGTACCCACGGTTTTGTCATCACCATGTTCATCCTCCTCCAAAACAGGAGTAGAGCTGTCATCTGAGTGATGTACAGGCTGGCCATACAAGCTGCGAAGCTGCTTTAAAGCTTCTTCCATTTTGCTGGTGTAAAGCCCATCCACATCGGTCGAGCCTCAGAGAGACACTAACACGAGCCACGCTGTCCCAAAGAACCTCAAAGAAAAGATTCACTGTTTTCAGGTCTCTGAGTCAAGTTTTTCTGTCTGCTCTCACTTACCCTTCCACCTGCTGAGTGTTTGATGCTTGATCAGTCTTGTAGGACTGCAATGTTAATGCAAATATTAACATTATTCTCCATAAGTGCTGACAGATGTGCATTTTGTCAACAGGTGCAGTACGCAGGAGATGCTGCTGGGACCCAGGAGACTGTCCTGGGGAGCCAGCATGAACCTCCTCGTGTCTGTGACCTTCAGAGGCAGCGGGAGCAGCTTCCCCTCCCTTTGTGTTTATTTGCTGGAAGGACAGCCCCCAGGGAAAGGACAGGGCTGGAGAGAGCTGGAGGTGGGGATTGGCTGCATTCCTGACAACATTTCAAAGTATCTTGAGCATTCAGGAGAAAATGCTTTGCAGCAAATGGATGCGCCTCAGGTGCTTGAGGAGGAAAAACTCCATTCCAACCAACACTTGTCCCCAGCAGTAGTGGCCAAGACATTACTGGGTTTGTTTTTTTCTTTTTTTAAATAGTGATGTCATCCTTGACTATTTTGGTGTGGGTTTGTCCCCTTTCTTCACATGAATATAGGTAGGAAGGGGATAGGAAAGGAAAACTTTTCACTTGTGTGGGTGATAAAAAAGTTTCCACACCTCTGCTGTGCCAGCAGGTCCATGGGAAGCTTCTTCCTTCCCTGTCCCAAGCTGTGTCTCAAGTCAAGGGCTGCCGTGGCTTCCCACCCTCACTCCATCCCCAGGACATCTTCCCAACTGGCTGGAGCTTATCTAATGGGGGATGGTGATAAATAAACCCTGTTAGCTTGTCAATGCCTCCTGGATGGGCTGTGCAGCCTCGAAAGAGCAAGGTGCCTGCCACGCTTGTCCTGGACAATGAAAGGAATAAATCAATTCATGTCTGAAAGTGGGAACTTCTGAGTTGATGGATGGCACTCAGTGAATATTAAACTCCCTTTCTTGTGGATGGATGTTCTCCAGCCAGACAAATTTCGTCCTTTCACACTTCAGGTGAGGGAGCTGCAGCAAGCTATGGCAGCGGCTGAGGATGGGAAGAGAGAGCACCTGCCTGAGGCAAATTTCTGTAGCACTTGCAGAAGCAGCAATCTCTGCTTTAAGAGATGCTTCAATACGACTTAAGGCTGAAATCAGTAACTCTAAAAGATCTGAAAACAGCTGCCCTTCAGCAGGGATCTCATTAGGGGGTTTATTTAACTATCCCCTGAAATTCATGGAAAAGGGAATAAACTTAGTCTGTTGGATCCACCTAACAGCTCACATGATGCAGGTTCTAGCATTTTGTTTCCCTGGAGATCACACTCCAGTCCTCTTCCTCTTTTCCCATGACAGGTGATACTATCAGCTTTTATCCGTTAATAAAATAGCATGGGAATTCCTGTACACTTTTTTAATGGGGAGAAGCACGAGATTTGTTTCAGCTTACGCTGTTCCCTCTCAGTTGTGAAGACAACAAGTTATTCTCTAGGGAAAGGTGATCCATGTGCTGCCCGGTCCAAAGGGCTGCGGGACCGTGTGTGAAGCAAGAGGGGCATCCCAAAGCTGCTGACGGATTTGCTACTATTTCCTAAAAACCGGCAGGGATTAGAAGCAGAAAACACTAAGGTACCATCACCATCATCAAGGCAAGAACATAAAGGTGAATGATGGAAAGGAGGATGGATCTCCTCAGAGGTTCCTTAGTCCAGCAGGCTGCCCACGGCAGAGGCAACTCCAGAAAAACTACTCCAACAAAAATTTATTGATCTATTTCCTAAAAAATCTCCCTGGGCAATCAGTGTCTGTACTCCATTACCCAAACATCCAGAAAGCTTTCCAGAAAGTGTCTCACCTCAGAGCTCATTGCACTCTCCTCCAGAAGCATCAGACATTAGCTGATTAGAGCTGAGGGCTCAGCCTTTCAAGTAGAAAATTGAAAAAAAATCTTAAATATCAGTGTGTCATGCACTCCATGCAGCAGGCCTGGAAAGGCACTGGGAAGGATGGAGCATTTATAGTTTTCACAGAAAGAACTTAAAGGAGATGAAGACAAGCATTAACTTCTAAAATAAGGGCTGTTATTTTGAATAACTTTCATTATCTGTCACTGCTGGCCTGAGTTGTGTCAGTCGAGTGGATTTGTGGGCTTCTAATCTGAGCTGTTCTGCTTGTTATTACCCAGCCATTACCAAAGGACTCTTCTGTCCCTGAGAAATGGGAAAGGCTCATTCCTGTCATTATTTCCTTCCCAAGCCTCCAAGAGCCTTTGGGACTCCAGGAAAGGTCTGACCCAAAGACATATGGAGACCAAGGGAAGTTCTCCAGCAAAGAGAAAAACTCCATGGAGGAGACACCACAGCTTCACTTCCTTCAGAGCAGCTGGGTTTTGTGGCCAGTGGTGGCACAACTGGAGAGCACCAGGACAGGGCTGAACTTTCTATACTCAGAAACTGTGTATTTTCAATTTACTTCCACTTCTGTATATTTTCAGCATAGGAGAAGAATCAGAGAGGTAAAAATGCTGTCCCAAGCCCTGGGTTCTTTAATTTGCCTGTTTGTGTCATTCTGGGAAGAAAGGGACTTTCCTGACCTGTGGGGAACAGTGAGGACACTCTCACAAAACAGTGCTGATTAAACCCCAGAATTTGTGTGTTAGTATTGTTACTTATTATGGTCAAATACCCTTTGTTGTAGTCACATCAGGCATCCAGGGCCTCAGCTTGCCTCACCAGAGAGACAGGACAATGACTTGGTGCATTCATTACCTTCTTCCCAGGCAGTTTCTCTTGTCAGACTTCAGAATTCGTAAAGCCTTGAACTGCAACTCATCTTCCAGAGTCTCATTTTTAGCACTCACTCAACTGATTCTTACTCTACAGTACATTGGTAGGAACATAAGAGAAAAGAAATAGAGTTTCAAGAGCACACAATCAACCGCCTTGCTTTTGTTTCTGTCCCAAAAATGTGCAATGACACAACAGCTTGCAAGTTTTAAAGTATTTGCCGTGCAATAGATCTTCACTGAGTTTTTGCTGAGTTGTTTCTAAGTGGTCTTGTTGTTATTCTGAGTACCAAAGGTTGTTTTACTGCCATGTAGAATTTGGGCAGTCATCAATATTTAATCTGTGTTTTGATACTACACATTTGTTTTCACTGATATCTGATTCTTTCTGTGAAATAGATTTGGCTTGTTTAAACTTTCTGTAAACTAAATACAGAGTTTCATAACTTATCAGGTGGTATTTGTAAGGATCTTAGGCATAAAAAATCTATGACTGTAGTACAACATTAGAGAAAGCTTCTACCAAACACCACAGCAGAATAATTTTTAATATTTTTTTCAAAAGAAATAATTTGGATTGTTTTGCTGTGCCCACAGCCTTTCTGGGTTACTTTATTTCTGTCTAGATATCATCACTGACTGGTGTTTTTAATGGGTTTTTGAAAGATCTCTGCATGCTCTCACAAGTGCTGGCTTTATACTGCCAGTTGATCATTACAACAATCTAACCCTACTCCAGAGAGCCTCCCTATTTCATGGAAAGGACCAAATATTTGGAGCTGATGCTGTTTGGATTCTTAGACCCTTACCATCTGTTTAAAGAAGTCCTTTTATTCCACTTATTCCATCATCATAGTGCCGGAAGCCCTCAAAAATATTAATGCTCTTTTTGAGGTTGTGAGCTCTGGAATTTAGGGCTAAAAGAATTTTGCAGGTCGTACAGATGAGTTCCCTCTTACTGCAGTGGTCTCATACAGCCCTTTCCACGAACTGTGCCAAGGCACTGCTATTTCCTCAGCTGCAAAATGCAAATTATTACATAAGGGTTGCTCGAGCTCACACAGCCTGGACCTGAGCTGCAGAGTTAACCCGAGATGTACAGACACGTCACCAGAAACCAAACTTCCTTCCACACACTTGGTTATAGAGAAGTGGCTTAGGCACATACCTCGTACAAGATCAAGGCAGCTCTAAGAAGGAAAATTTTCTAGTATATTTTTGTCTTGTTTAAAGGAAAACAGGAACCACTTCATGGTAAAAGTCTGTATTGGTTCGACTTTCCCTCCACTGCCTGCCTTCTCAGTCTTAATGCAGAAGAGTATCTGAGAAGCATATGCTTTTTTATTAGCAGAAGAGACAGGCTAAATTGGGATATGATTCATGCTTCCAATTTATGCTTTCTCTTCCTGTATTGTCAATGGCTAATGAGAGGTAATTGCAAAAGCTCGTGGAGGGAGGCACTTTTGGAAGGAGAGAGAAGAATTAGAGAAGGTGTAAGCAAGGTTGGATTTACTGTTCAGAGGCTTTTCGTTCCACTGCTGGTCTGTTCGTGACTTTCCAAAGTTGCTCCTGTCAGAGCTTGGTATAATCCCCAAAAGTTAGATATTGCTGGGGTGTACCAATAGCTGTGACACCCTGGCCATCGCTCAGCATCAGTCAGGAATGGCATCTCTGCACTGAGCTCCACTGAGTCCTTGCCACAGACTGATTTTTGGGTGAGCCCTCTACTTTGAGGCAGAGGCAGCACATTTTGGTCCTCCCTAAAGATATCTCAGCCAAATTACCTGGGCACAGTTCACCACAGGCACAAAAAGACCTCTACAGATGAAAGCCCTGCACCTCTTGTGTTCATAGAAGAGCAACACTGGGTACCCGAAAAATCTTGGAAGCCAATAGCTATTTCCCATCATTAGGCTCTGAATTTCATGACACTTCTCCTGGTTTAATAATATTTATTATTAAAAGGCTTTTGTTGAGAATGGAGGCTGGGTTCAGCACATGTCTATGAGGCAGACTGAAATCACTTGCCAGGAGTCATTAGAGGAGAGTGCTGACTGAGACAATTTTTCATCCTTTATTACTCATTTTACCCAGGGACCTCCCTAAGCAGGAGCTGGGGACCCCCGTGCAAGACTCGTCCTGGTGCAGAACTTTTCCAAGCAACACAGTTTAAGCCTTCAGGCAGCTCACGGGAGCACTGGTCCGTGAAATCTCAGAATTCATCAACTCCCTCTGCCAGTATCACTCCTCTCTCCTTGGCTGAGAAAGGAGGCAGCAAGTGCCAGGGATAGGCTCAGATTCCCCAAATCCCTCACTGCAGTGCAATGTTGCATTCAGTTATGTAAAAGAACTGAGCTAAAGGATTCTGCCATGTGTCCTGGTTGTTTCTGGCAATTTAAATGATGAAGCATCATCACTGCAGGAGCAAAAATTTATACAAAAAGGCACAGTCAGCTTGCAGCTTTGGACAGTTCATATGTCCAAGCTGTGATACCTCATCCTGGGAAAAGCTGCAGCTCCACGTTGTGTTACAGCTGCACGAAGGGCTGATGTCTCCTTTGACGTGGGATAAGCCAAGCTTTAGCCTGGCAAACTGTGAATAAACTGACAACTGTAAAGAGCAATTATTGATCTGCGATAAAAATAAGTCATTGATTAAAATTCTCTTTCTTAGAATCAAAGGTAATATTTTGGCATAGCGTGCCAAAATGCATCTCACAGGGCTCCCCTTTACTTTCTTCAACCAAAATCCTTTGCCACCATGGCAGTGCACAGAGACCATGGCCAGCTGCATTGATGGGTTCAGTCTGATTATCTCCTTGTAGTTCTTTGTCTCTCTGGCTCCATCTGTCGTCTCCTGCCTTGGAGTTAAACTCCCAGCTCTGGGACATGGACATTGGGGCTGTGCCTGATGCTTCACAGCGAGGAATTCAGGCATTGGAGGGCTGTGAATAATAATAAATAAATGGAAGGTGAAATACAACTTTCATCCAGTATAGGCCAGCACAGCAAGATTGGGCTCCCAGGGAATGGCAGTATATTTGTTTTCCAGATCGTTAGCTAATGCAAAGGAAAGTGAGAACATTTATTAGCCTCCCTCAGAATCACCTTTAGGAGGAATGAATATTCACTGCTATAAATAAGACTGTTTCAATTAAGTCTGCACATAAAAATGCTCCATGGTGTCACAGAAGGCTGTGCTATTCAAAAAGAAGTGCCTAGATGAAAGTATTTAAGGCTGTATTTGAGGACAAATTCACTTGTGAACACTCATTTCCAATGTTTCACAGTTAATCACTGGAAGTTATGATGTTTTCATCTTATCTGAATGTCAGCCCACAAGCTGAGATGCAGAAGGAACCTTGGGCTTGTTTTTTTTTTCCTACCTGCTAATGGCAATCTGGTACCATAATTGCTTTCTTGTTCAACTTCAGATAATATATTGTGCTGGTGACAAGTTTTGTGTTTCCCTGAGCATCACTTTCAAAGAGCAGCCACAGCACCAAGCTGCTCATTACAACCCCCAGAGAATATCACCCAAGAAGTGGCACAGTGACAGCCATCCCCCAGCACAGGCTGTCCCAACATCCCTCTCTTTTGCAAAAGCACACCCATTTTCAATACTGCCTTCAAAAATCCGTATGAATCAACACTTTGCAGGGTCAAATCTCTTGTAACAACCCCTCTGGTCACGATCAGGCAAGAAAATGTATTTTAGGCTGGCAAAGACCAGTGCTGTGTATCTCTAATTCAGAAAATCACTGGTTTTGAGTACCAAGAGCTGGGGGAAAATATTAGGAATGTACTAATAGCTTCTGAGGTGTTTTTGCCCTGTGCCTTGGGAGCCTGGTCCTGGCTGATCCCAGAGACAGTCAGGTAATGGAACCATCATCAGAAGCAGCACAGCTGTCATCGTGTTCCTCTGTAAATGAAATAAAGAGAAAGCAATGGCTCTAAAACAAAATATTTGCCACAGGAAAACAAAAGAAAGACAACATCATAAATGGGAATAAGTTGGTGACAAATCTGTCCCATCCAACCTTCCCTTTCCTATGCATTGAGAGAGCTGGGATGTGCAACAACTGTTCTTTAATTGATATTCACCCCTCAAAGCACAGATGCATAGATCCCTCTCTCTTCTTCACACATGTGAATTTATTCTTTGTAATAATACTCATACTATTAAGAAGGACTTCAGAGGAGTTTATTAAATACCAGTGAAAAACATGACACCAGCAATTATAGGGAATCAATGAAGTTATTTGCTGGAGTCAATAATCTAAATTACAAACAAAAAAAGGAGTCAGTATAAGCAGTTCATCTATACTTCCCTGGGATAAAAATCAGGCCCTGCATCTAAATATGGTATCAGTGGCAGCAGTAAATGCTCCAAAAAGGCTGTAGCCAGTTGCAAAACTGCCATAATGCAGAAAAAAAGGCAATCTATTCTGAAATTACAAATTAAGTTGAGTTCATTCAATTCAGCTTATTTAAGGAAAAGCGATATCATAACTGGAAACCATGACAGCTGTGTCACCCCAAGTAACAAACACAATGAGGCTTTGAGATTAACACCTAATATTAAACCAAAGAGAGTAATCTATGGGCAGTCACCGTTCAGACATCCTGATTAGCCTTAATTAAAATTCTGATGATCAGGTGGCTACAAAACGGACAAAATTTTTAAAGAACTTAGGCAAATGCAAAAGGCTGGAGATAGGGTAATTATTAGGAATAATATCTCTTGTTAAATTTAATTCCTTTAGCCTTGAAATCACCATGACAGATTTCAAATTTAGTGGCAGTTTTCCAGTCCCTAAAAAGAGCTTAATTATATAGTTTTAGACTTTGGGAGAACTGATTCAGATAAAGCTACATGGGGCCCATATCAACTCTGTGGCATGCTTGAGTGGACTCAGATAAAGAAGGAATAGATATCCACTTGTTCAAGAAGCTTGAGACATCACATACCTGAAAGGGGTTTTTTTGAGACACCAAAAAAGTTTGAATAACTCTTTAACTTTCTCTTTTAATTAATAACAATCACTCTCATTCAATTTGCCTTTCTACTTCTTGATTTCAGCTGGGACTGAAAGCAAGACAGAGATAAAGCAGCCAAAACTCTGAATAGTGCTGATACTAACAGAACTTCTTAATCACTGGAATTGGCCTATCTCTAGAGCCCAGGAAAGACATCTAGAAAGATGAGCAAAGTTCAGGTCTGAGAAGTATTGCTCTGAGTTACAGAACACCTTGTAGAAATCATCACTGTATTCTATTAACTGCTGTTAGTTTAGGAGAAAATATAAGATACTTAAGGAAATGTCAGCTCCAGAAGTTTTGCCAAATGGAAGAAATATTTTTTCTAATATGCAGCTCGTGACAAAGCTCTTTTGGGTTTTCAGGGCCAGGGAACATCTTGAACAATGGATGGATCAGGAAGATGATGAATAGCCTGAAATACAGATGAAGCATTTTCTCTTCTCATAGAATCAAACTCAAGATGGATGTTAATATTATTTTAGAGCCACCTTCATTGGATTCTGCCTTCTCTATGCAATCCACTTATATGATCTCATTGTCAGGTTAACTGAACACTTCACAGATTTAAAGACATTTATTCTCCCAAGAGCCACATGCAGCAGGAAAATACAGTTGTCCCATTATATGGGTTTGGAGCTGTGGCACAGAGGTGCAACATCACACGTGGCGAGGCAGGGAATTGAACACAGCTTTCCTAAATCCCAGGTTGTCACCCTAAACACTGCTCCTACATCCTTTACATCAAAATGAGTGGTTAAGCTTGAGATCCTGCTCTGGGTGTCCTCCTGTCCACGCTAATCTCTGAGCACCTTAGCAAACCTGCAAGAGGATAGAGAGGGTCAGTGAAAGAAGTGGCTCATTTATTTCAGCTTCTTGATCATGACTGAATGGATCACATGCCTTAGGATCCACTGGCAAAGGGCAAATAGCTCCCAGAACTAATCTTTCAGCTGCTAGGAATGGGATACAATACCTTACAAGAGGACAAATGAGCTGTCAGAGATGATAAAAGCAGGTACAGCCTGGACTCAATGAGCAGAAAAAGGTCATATTTCAGAAGTTCAGAAAGGGTTCAAATTAAAAACAAGCAGACAAAAAAAAAAAAAAAAAAAAAAAAAAAAAAAAAAAAAAAAGGCAAAAAGGACAACAACAAATGACCCAACACTGGTTCTGTGCAATCTTAGAACAGCAAGAAACCTCAAAGCAGTTGTTCTAACACTGCTTGGAGGAGCCCTGGGAAGCTCACAGCTGCCAACCACTGCAAAAAGACTCCCTTAACTCAGTGGATTATGTTCCACAAAAGATAATTATTCAAGAGAAAGCATTCTGACTCCCACCACCCCCTCAGGCTTTGAACCTTGTGAGTTTCTGTGCCTGTGGACATTGAAAAGGGGCAAACATTTTCCCTTAAATGTTCTCTGGACCCAGTGGCCTAATGGGTGCCATTCCGGAGCATCCTTAGGAAAATAGGAATGGGAATGTGTTGGAGGCTCTCATCTATCTCCAAGGTGTGACCAGCTTCACTTACATCATTCCTGAAGGACCTTTGCTCTGTACTCTGTGATTGCACATTCTCAGCTGATTTTCTTTCCCATCTTTTTAATGGGATCCAAAGCTAGGGATGCGTTGTGCCCTTCTCCAGTGTTGAATTAGGGCTCACAGCTGTGGTGCAGCTGTTTCATGGAATTTTCTGTGCCTTTTCACCTCAAATTATTGCAAGGCTCTCACCTGCAGAGTATCCTTAGCTCTGAGCAGTTTTAAACTTGCCTAAAAACTAACACCTCATCAGGGCCTAAACCTAATTTTTCCTGATCTGGATGTGAATCCACCATCTGGACCTTGGCACAACCACACACCCAGCCATTTTTAAGGAACAGATCAAATGTGGAAGTATTGCCAACATGCTGCTACACAAATAATTTTGTCTTTCCTGCTGGATGATATAAACATTTCACAAGCACTCACTGCAACAGAGCCTCTCTTCATGCTGTCTCTGTCAGGGCAGATTCATTTCACCATGCATGGAAATTGAAGAATTATTCCAGTTACATGCTCCTAATTGCCACCCCGTTCCTCTCCTAGGTTTTCTCTTTCTGTGACCTTTTCTAAGTCAAATTTAAATTTGGGGTTATAAAGTCCTTGGAGAAAATTAAGATGGCCCAACCATCTTATTTACTAAGGCTAAATGTCTTCATTAATCTCACAGCAAGTTCTGCCACGTGATGCTGGAGAGGAAATGATGGGATATTTTTGAGATGCGGTGAGTGAAGGAAGACAAAGAAGAAATGATGAGTTTCTGTGTCTCCTCTGACTGCAGTACCCATATGGTTGCCAGATTTAAAGCTTTTAAAATGTGGCCTTGACCACTGATGAACACAGCACAGGGGAGAGACCCAGGCAGGAGGGCCAAGGAGGCACAGAGGTGATGATGAGGAATCCTACAAACCCTACAGTCCAGGGAGGCTTTTAGAGTAACATCACCTCTTGCCTCCATAAACAGACTGGGACTAGCTCTGCACACTGCTCCTGCTGAAGCCTCTGTCCAAGTAACACCATTTTAACAAAAATCCCAAGATTTGTGAATGTACTTCAGGAAATCCCACATTGCTTGGGACAGCATGTGAGAGACTGGAGCCAATGTGCTGTTTTCCCAACTGGTAGTGTGTCCCATTTCCTTTTATAGGACGCCTGTGGCAGATTCACCCCTCACAGAGTCTCTTCTGCTTCCTGAAAGATGAAGGTCCCAGTCTGTGTTTTTATTTGTGTTTAATTAAATCACTGAACTTCGTGCTCCACTGTTTTTGTTTCAGCGCTTAACCTCCCTGTACCCCATATTTCCTCTCATAGTTAAGAAGTCTTCATTTTTCTGTTCTGATGCTTTCACTTTATTAAAAACAAACAAACAAACAAACAAACAAACAAATAAACAAATGAACAAACAAACACAAAAAAAAACAAAAAACCCCACAAAAACCAAACCAAACAAAAAAAAAAAACCCAAACAAATTTTTAAAACCCAACAAAAAACCAACCAAACAAATCAAAACCACAAAAAACCAAAACCACAGTACCCAATTTCTCACATGCTGTTACAGTAAAAAAAATTTTCAGTGAGAAATTGGTACAGGATACCAGGAAAGCAAGATCCCAGCCTGATCCAACATTTCCTTTACTACAGGAGTAAAGAGACTTTTCCCAGTCCTCTGTGCCATCATTAGGAAATAAAAGTAAAGGCTGAGCTAAGTTTTAATGAATATGCATGGTCTAGATCTCTGCCAAACTGAAATAGTGTCGTCTGAGCTCATGATTAATTATGGGCACATGGACAGACTTCTCGCCCGCTAACATAAAGGAAAACCAAAAGCTAAGGCAGTTTAATTCAGAAAAAGTGTTATGAGAATACGATGCAGCTTCATTAAATATAGATGTTGATCTTTTTACTCTGCCACTATTTACCACGAAGCAGAAATCTCAGCCTTTTTCCAGCGTGGTTTTACTCACACGTGTGGTAACAGCAGTAGTAAAGCAACTGATGACGCACGCTCCCGAGACACAGCTAAACCTCTCTTGCTTTCTTGCACAAATATATATGTCTGCAGAATCTGGTTTATTGCAACATTTATGTAAAATTCACTCCAGCAGCCCTTGAATTTATTTCTCCGTGTTGCTGCAAATTGAGACAGATTGGTGCTCTGCCCTCCCTCCAGAGCAGACCCACACGCAGGACAGGCAGGGCTTGGGATGGTTGCACAAATAGTGATCAATGCCCTGAACATCAAAGATGAGTAGCAGCTCCTAATTGTTATCACTTGCTTTCATGCCTCTGACTCATTCCTGAATTTTTGTTTTCAAACAATATAGCTCATCTCTAATGCAAAAAGAAAGGAGCACTTCTGGCCACCTTTGAAGGCTTTGTGGCTGGAACATGTTGACAAAGACCAGGGGCTGAATTGCCATTTGTAAACAGTTCAGGAGGGGAAGAAAAACATTAAACAGAAATATAGACTGCCTTTGATCAAAGAGGTCTTAGGTTCTTATTTTCTGCTGTGTTAAAACTCAGCTCTTCAAGACAGATGCTGGCAGAGTTGTCCTGCAGCCTCTTTATAGAAAAATACTTAGAAGTATAATAACAGCATGATTTCAATATTGACATATTTATACTAGAGAGTACAAGCATGGGAGTTTTTCAGCATGAGCTTGTAAGCAATTAAAAAAAAAAAAAGTTGAAACATTATGCCCTCTCACCACTACATATTCTGGCTGTGCAGCAGTTTGTGGACAAGCTGCTTTAGAGTGCTATTAAATTAATATTTCCAACCTATTTGCTTTCCCCCCTTGCTGGTACAGAAAGCTCTGTCTAAGTCATGAGTTCAGCTACTCCAGCTTCAGAGAGAGTTAAATTCACCCTGGCACATCACTGGATAAAACCAAAACCTTTGTGGACTGAAAAGTAGAACCTGATTCCAACAGAGAATAATTTGACTTTATGGATGTCTCAATCCCCCTTGCCCAGTGCCCTTTCTGCCCCCAGTACTGTTGGGGAGGATGAAATAGGTAAACCTTATAAATATTATTACCTGGCAAAAGATGCTGAGAATATGGAAACTCTAAGCGAGATTGAAATGAAGACAAACTTTGAGATACCAAACCCCAGTTACTGAATAATTGGGAAACAATGGTATAGCCACTGAAGGTAAATTCCCTCTTTGATTAAACAATACCCTCAGCTTGCAGACAGGTCCGAGGGTCAGAGCAGAACCTACCAACTTGGCAGAGGGTCCAAAAAGCAGTTTTTAGAGTTTAAAATATAACCCCATATGGTAATGCAATGACTCTCATAGGCTATATGTAAACGATGTAGGGTTTGTAGCTTGTTCTAGATTGGTTAATGAAAATTAGAATATTCAGCACAGAAAATGATTTATTGCATTGGAAACGGCAACCATGGTATTCTTTATTCTATCATTATTCTTTTTCCTTCTTCTCTCTCTCTCTCTTACTTCTCTGACCTGCTCTGAGCTGCTCTGAGCTGCGTCTGGCAGCTCCTGGCAGGTCCCCTACACCCACGCCCTTTCACAATAAACCTCATGCTCTAAGACCTCACTTCAGAGACCTCTCGCCTCCATCCCAACTGCCTGAAAAAAACCGACCACCAATTCCTACACAGTACAGCACAATTTTCTTCTGCAGGAGGAAAAGGGGAGAGCAGCAGGGCCCAGGCAGGTGAGAGCCAGAGCCATGACCCTACAGCAGGGTCTGAGCAAAACCATCTCTGCCCAAAGCAGAGAGGGAGCAGCCTGGCCACAGCCCCTGCTGCATGGACAAGCCTGGAAATGCCCAAGCCGAGTGCTGAAAGGTGTCAGAGCAGCACACACCGTGACCCACGACTGACCTCGTCTCTCCCTGCCCACGCCACCCTGCCCCAAGCACACTGCTTGCCTCTGCTCCCTCTCCTCCTAAAGCCTTGAGCTTGAGCAGGCTCAGCTTTGCCTTATGAGCTCTCGCTGGGAGCATTTCCCTGAACTGCCTTTGAACCCTGACAGGGTATTAACCCCTGGAATCCTCGGCTTTGCCTGGCTCAGCGGGGTTGCCAAAGGGCACTGGGAGTGAGATGGGGAAGCTGGGCCAGCAGGCAAGCACCTGGAATAGGGGAGAGCATGGAGCATCCCAAGGTGGGACGTTTTCCTCTGTTTCCTCCCTCTGATTGCTACACGGATTGCTCTGTGGAGATGTTTGCAGGGGTTGGGAGGAGGCTGACCCGGGGCTGTGACTGCCACAGTGCTCAGGGAGGAGAGATGCACAAGTCCTCCTGAAGTTCAGAAAGGGGAATCTTAACTTCACCTGCCGTATTACGGAGCTAGGCATTTGATTCTTTGGAAACTTATGGGGTTTCTCCCGATGGGATGTGCTTCACCCTTAAAACACGTAGGAAACTTTAAAATACCTGTACAGACAGAGTGTGTCAGCTGAAGTATGAAACTGTAACCTATGTTCTTATTTGAGCTCTAATTTTATGCCTGCTGGTACTCACTTACGCAGTACTTCAGCAAACATTTATATCTCTCTTAATTTTCCCTATTCCCTATTAATTTCTCTTACGTTCAATAAACGATCCTTTATGCCTGTTGGTTTAACACTTCCTTGCAAAGTTGTCTTTCCCCATTTTTCCATAAGCCAGATATTTTAATTTCTTGCACTATGCCTCATTTGCTAGTAATGATGTATTTTCCCTTTCCCCATGTATTTATTTTTACTGAGAGATGCAGCCGTTCATCACATTCAAATGAAGAATTATTACTTAGCTATTATTATTATTGCTGGTGATGGTATGTAAACAACTATAATGATGTGTGGGCTTGTGTAGGAGCAAAGACCACAATAAAGATGTTGCCTTAGGGGGAATGAATGAGGGAAACGTGCAAAGATTTAAGCAGAGCACCCTCTCCTTGCTGGTTTTGTCTGTAATTGCTCCCTTCAGCTCCGTGGCCTATTTCCTTTGGTCTGTGTGGATCCCTCCCCAAAATACACCCAGACACTGCCACATTGAGAACACGAATGGTGTGGGAAAAGGGGATTCACTAATTTGTTTGGAATATGTATGGGTGTGTGTGAGGAGCAAGGGGTGCTTCAGGTGTGCGAGAAAAAGGAGGAGCAGAGATGCATTACAGAGATGATGGCACAAAACAGCTGCAGGACAGCCTGGAATGAAGATTTTGGAGGCCACTGCTAGGTCAGTTTGCGTGCTGGGCATAGCAGCATCTTACTCCAGTCTCCTTGTCTGTGAAACCAGTATTTTTCATATAAATTCCTAATACATAAATAGGATTACTCTCAAGCTATGAGGCTCCGATGTTCAATTCTCTCCCCAGTGGAAACGACCAGCAATAAATTGTGTATTTGCTCAGCTGCTCAAAGGCAGTTGTGCTGCCAGGTGACAATGACTTTGTCTGGAGTAAGCAGGTAGGTGACAGGGAGAAACAAGCCCCACACAAATTTTTAAGGACTTTAGTTATGCTTGCCAGCAAAGAAAAATCAGCAGAAAATGGGGAGGAAGCATGAAGAGAGCCAGAGCTGAATGGAAAAAACCCAGCTCTTTGGCAGACCCATAAAGAAAATTCAGGCTAATAAAGAAAGTTCAGTCTCTTTATTCTCTGCTGCCAGCAATTTACTGCCCTAAAAATGAAAGCAGTTGGCTTTAGACAGAGCAGCCTTGAAGATAGTAAAATTTCAGTATCGTGTATTAGCCTGGCTTCCCTTCGCACAAGGGGGAGGTGAGCAGAAGAAAGAGGGATCAGCCTGGTCATCCCTGGTCCCTCTGGGGACCCCAGAGGGTGGGACTGTCCCAGAGCCACCGGGAACTTGCAAAAGCTGGTTTTCCAAAGGAAGATCCAGCCTTGCTGCTGTTGGAACCTTGTTACATTTTCAGTGTATTTCTTAGTGCTAACCCTTTCCTGGTTCTCTCTGAGTTTCCTTTCTAAATTTCTCCTTATAAAAATTGTGGTGTTTTTTGTCTTTTTTTTAACACCAATAATGTTCAACAATGAGCACTGTGAGCAAACCAATGTGAGGAAAATCCACTTAGGATCTCCGAAGACCTTACCAAGCAGTTTTTGCAAAGAGCTGACAAAAGGGGAGAAATAACTTTAAACATATTTTATGAATTCAGGAGCCTGTTCTGAGATAAATATTTTAGCCTTTCTTCTCCAAAAAGAGGTGTTAGAAGTGTAGGAAAAATGGAGAAATGAAAAAATCATTTATGTCAGGGATATGGCAAATCACTAACCAAACACTTTCAAGATCTAATGTATACCAGAGCCCTAAAAGCTTTCATATTTATTACAGCTATTTTGAATTCCTTACTGTATTTTGAAAGAAGTTCCCTGATTTAAAACACCATTCAGTTCTTCTGTCACTTTTGTTCCCACTTGCCTTTCAACAGCTAGAATAATATATGTAAAATAACATATAGCCACTGCATTTCCTTAGTGCCACTGGGACACAGACCGGGTCCAAGATTTTTCATAATGCTGATGGTGCTGCCCCTGGATGGTGGCTCCTGTCAGAGTCATCACTTAGCCAACATGATCAGGGCAAAAAATGAACTCCAGGCTGAGGAAACTCAGGGAAATATTTTGTTTCCTGTGACTTTCAGGGGACTGGTGGCAAAGACAGCTGTCCCCATTAGTGCAGTGCAGCAGAGGACCAGAGCTGAGTGCTGCCTCTGTCTGCACATTGCAACAGCAGCAGAAAAACAGAGAACTGGGGGCAGAAAAATATCTGGATCTGAGGACTCCAGATTATGGGAGTTAAGGGACACGGATTAGTTCTTCTCTGATAACCACACCTTCAAAAATTCTCCTATCTTGGGGATATTCACTATCATGTTCCTCCCATTCTTCTGTTGTAACTTTGCTACTTTTATTTGACATTTTGCCACTTTGGTTTGTAACTTTCCGCCCCCTCCTTCTAAAAAGACCTTTCTCTGTTTGTTTGTTTGCTTGTTCTCTTCCACAAGATCCTTCAGCAAAATCACAGGCTGTCAAAAGCAGAGGCGCCTGCATTTCTGAGCCCTCGCCGCTTTGCCGGGTAATTTATGAAAATGGAAGAGCCTGTTTCAGGCGTAATCCAATTTGTCCTCTCTCAGCATCATAAGCACATTTGGAGCCAGATAAGACAATTATCACATGGATCTTTAATACCTGCAATTTATAGCTAAAAGCTTTATTCTGATAACTTGGTTTTCAAGTGCCATGTGCTGAGGCGCAGACAGCAGAGCCCTTCCTGCGGCGGCACGGCCGCGCCACGTCGGAATTTTTGGGAGAAGACACAGAGTGCAAGGGATTGCTCTGCTCCTCGGGGGAAGGGGCACAGGGCAGGTAGACTACAAGGTTCAGCTCCAGGTGGCTTCCCCAAGAGCAGATATGGAGGTGCTCAATGCTTTCAGCGCCTCCAGCACGGAGGAGGGTTTGGAAATCACACACACACACAGAGCTGCTGCTGAAATGTGTTTCCATAACCACTTAATTTTCTGTTGCCAAATGTGACCTGAATGTGTTACCTTGAGCACCCTGCAGAGCAGCTGCCCCCAGCCTAACCAGAGACGTTCCAGGCTGAGCCCCAGAAAGTCAATATTTTCCAGAGAGCTCAGGGAAGTTGCCAGCAAGCCTGCAAACATTTACTTTTTAACATTATGCTTGAATACTGATACCACAATGCATAGCTGCTCATTAAAAAAATAATCTGCTTTCTAATTGAATTACTGGCTCTTTATCATTGTTTGTGACTCAGGGTGCAGAAATGAAATATTCTAATTATTTCATGATAAGAAATGGAGATGGGAACTTACGATTTCATCATGTGGAATGGTCTGTGACAGGGTCCATGTTCAAATGATAAGGTCTGATCTGATAAAGAATTAGGTTGTTTCATTTATATGAGTAGGAGTATTTTGAGAGCAAACATCAGACATTTTCTAGATCAATTTAATGTGCAACCTTTGAGCATTTGTTAGAGTTTGTATTTGGTCAACAGTGAAAAATCAAGTGTATTTGACCACACACTGAAGCTTTGCAAACTAAAAAGTAAGATATTTTAGTAAGGAAAAAAATTAGTTAATTCTAAAATGTTTATAATTCGGTAAGACAAAGGCACAACAGTTTAAGGCCACACTCTTCCTCATAGCTATGCATCTAGGGCACTACCCTACTTTCTTATCAATCCAAACACAAGAATATTTTATAGCAGTTAAGAGTTAAAGCTCTTTGATGTTTATATGCTTCTTTGGTGAATTTTACTAGGAAGATCTTATATCTAATGCTGTTTTAGCTATCTCTTGATATATCCAAGCCATCATAATATCTCAGCTCAGAAGGTCTGTGGTGCATTTCTTCAGGGACTTCATTAGTGGAAGATATCCTGACTCAGTACATGGGCTACTTTTGATGCATCATTCACACATACAATATTCAACTCGACATCACAGGGTTGCTGGGGGTGTATTTTGTGTAGCAATTTATTACAGTTATCCAAACAGTGTTTTAGAATTAAAAGGTTTTATTTGCATATGTATAACATTAACTAAAGACTTTCAAACAATAAAAACCTTGCTATCAGCTCATGCCCACATGACCAATTAGCTTTTCCTCCATAAGTAATTTGACCTGAAAATTACCCAAGATGTTCCAGAGCAAACAGTCAGGGCGAGTACAGGAAGCCAAGAGTGCAAAGAGGGGGGAGATGAAAGAGGGGGTGTTTTGAGGGAAGGAAGAGCTGCTCAGGTTTGGGATAACTGAGGAATGCATTGAGCTGCTCAGAGGACAGATGTCTCCTACACCTTTGCCTTTTTGAGGAATTGCAATGGCTCAGAGTCAAAGCAGATAAAGTCCTTGTGTTAGCCTGCTCATCCCAAGGGAAATTGGTCACATTTAGCCAGAAATAAAATTTTCAATGAGTAAATGATGAAATGGGAATTCTACCTTTTCTGGAAGATGGTATTTGGCCCTAGGACAGGGAGAGATTATCCATTCTCTGTGCTTCTTATTTATAACTTGAGGAGCTGACAGCTCTTCTAAAAGCAGACTGAGGGTTTTTAGACAGTCTGAGGTTTAAAATTAGGCACTGGAACTAATAGGCTGTTATTGTCTCATAATTATATTTGACATGATGCTCTTAACTCTTTTCTGAAACACCATCGTGCACCGAGGGGAACCAGGATGCCGTAACTTTGTCTGCAGCAGCAGAGATCAACCTCAGCACGACACGGGGGTGCCGCGACTGCTGCTCTCCCACCTCCCTCTGGATGCCCCACAGAGGCCCCAGCCCAACGGGAACAACCCTATTCCTTCAGCTGCAAACTTAAATAAAGGGATGCTGCTGAGGATTGCTGCCTGGGGACCCTGCTGGGAGGCACAGTTCCTGACCTGCTTCCTCCTTGCCATGGGAGCAGAGGAAGCAATTTGCTGTTGGCTCATTTCAGCAGATCCTTACAGCACTTCCAGCAGTGGTTCAGGTGCCCTGGAATGAGCAGCATGCCTCTGGAGCTGCATCCTGCCAAGCCAAGCCTTGCTTTCCTCTGCCACCCTCCTGGTGGTGCAGGAAGCTGTAGAGACCTTTCCTTCATCTTTTCTCGTGGCCTGGAGATCTGAGCAAGCACATTCTCATCAAGGGAGGCAGGCAGGAGCCAGCCTCCTGTCAGCAGAAGGAAGAATAAAAGGTTGTAACTCAAGTCCCTTTAGTTACACAAGGCATTCAGGAGGTTCAGGTTTGAGGCTTTTTTTGCCCAAACTGCTGGAGCTGTGACCTTCAAGGTATCGCCTTGACAACTTGTGCTTTTTAATAAAGCACAGTCTGGTGGAAGGGAGTTAATTTACATGGGTTTTCATTCTCTGAGCTCTGTCATCAGTGCACCAGACTCGCTTATTGAATTCCCCTGTCGATAGAGCAACCAACTGCAGCACATTCACATCCAACAGCCCAAATGAAGCACCTGTTCTCAGTTACTTGAGGATTAATTTCTCTTTTCCACTTAGTTTCCTTTCTTTCCCTGTTTTTGGCTTCTGGTTCTCCTGGCACCGACACAAGTACTAGGAGCTCCAGTTGGGGATGCAGCCACCTTAAACAGCCCTTTTATTTGCTTAGTGCCTTTTCTTTATTTCCCTTGCTCTGCTCTTTCAGCAGCCTCTCTGTCATTGGAAGCCCAGTTCAAACCAATCTGTGCAACCTAATGCAAGCCAATATGATTTTTTATGGTAGAGTTGTATAAAGCCAATAAGTGAAACAGAAAAATAATCATATTCCAGGCAGGTGTCTTGGGCTTTCCGGGTTCTGCCATCAGAAGTAGCATTGTCCATGCAAAGTGCTTGAGCATATGAGCACCTTAAAGAGCCAAGAAGATCCCCCAAATCCACCCCTTCACCTGGGCTATTTGGTCCCACAGATCCTTAGCCACTTCCCAGAGGAAGAGTGGAGGACTCTGCAGGTTTTTGCAGTGCCAGACACACAGGTTTTGGTCTGACCCAGAAACCATTATTTTGTTTCTCCAGCTGCTGTGCTGGAATAGAGCGAGGAATGAGATCTTTTAGAGTGTCTAGGGATGGATGTTATGGGTTAATTAATGCTTCAGCAGAGGTGATATATAAGGGAGAGTTATATGCATGTTTAAGGTGATTCATGCCGCCTCACTGGATTTAAGTCTAATGGGAAACTTATTTCACTGTATTTATGGGTAACGTCCATCCATATCCCAGATATCTCTCCAGGGAGCCTTCTCTCCACGGCCATCCAGCTCCTCTGAAGAAATATGGACTCGTCAGTACCCATCTTGGCTGTAAATCTGCAATTAAGAGAATGGTCCATTTACTTCCCTGCCATGCCAAGATGCAAATTCCTGGCAGGTTCCCTCAGCCAACAAACCCTTTTCCCCTTCCCTGCTGCAGCCCCACAGTCTGCCACCCCCACCCAGGGCAAAAAAATCATTCCACAGGGGAGCTGCATCTCCCCAAGTTGACTTTTTAGCTCTTTTCTCCCACTTCTGAGAGCCACTGGACACATGGATGGGACGGATGTGAGCCTGGGTTTTGGCTGGATGAGCTCCCTGCTCCCAGCACAGCCAGTGCTGCTCTCCCTCATCCTCATTTTCCCTTGTCCTTCCCTTGAGGTTTGATTCACTCCTGCCCTCAGGCAGAGTCACTTTCACATTGGACCTTCAGGGCTATCTTTTTTACGTGACATTATGTGATTAATTTCCTGCTGAGGTGGCAGGAATAAAACAGTGACACGACAATCTGTTTAAATTCCTTTTTCTATTTTCTTTTTTTTTCCCTTTTCTTTTATTGTTTCTTGGCTTTTGCTAAGCCTCAAGAAACTCCTGTCTAGTAACCCTCTGCCATCTGCTGTGCTGCTACCAAGGAAGAGCCATGCCCAGAGATGGTTTGTCTTCCTTCTTTTTCATTTTCCCCTCTGCCAGGAATTTGTGTGCTCACAGCTCCCTTTGGGTATATTCTACCTCCACTGATTCAAGGGCCACAGAGGTCTGGGCTGCTAAATTAATGTGCGGAGCCCAGCATCATCCTATATATATATATTTATATCATATAAATATATTTATTGTATAGAAATACAGGAATGTTGCGTGCAGTCATGTACAAGATCATGTAAGCAACCTGAACACAGGTTTGGGGCAGAGAGAGGCAGAAGGAAAGGAAAGGAGAAATACAAACTCTGATGCACAGTTCCTGGAACAACCCCAAACCCTGACCACAGCATGGCTGGGTCATGATTAAAACATAGGACTTGCTCACACTGAGACAGGACTTAAAATCCACCAATTCAGAAGGCTTGCTTGTCTGAAATTAAGCTTTCAAAACCAGAATTACACAGAAAACTCAATTGTCTGTGTAAGCTGAATGCTTCAGTGAAACCCACGAAGGGTTTTCATTGCATTAAAAAACACCTTCAAACCCCATTTTTCCATTAGGCAAGTACTGGGGATGCAGCAGCAGTCTGGAGGTACCAGTGATGCTTTTGAAATATGCTGGAGAATTGGTGCGTGTGAATGTGTCTGTGCCTTATGGAGCACAATGGGTTCCTGACCTATTTGGATGCTAGACATGAATATATAAATATTAAATAATGGTTAAACTGCTACATCAATTCAATAACTTGACAAAAACCTTTGACTGAGGCTGTTTCAAACCCGAAAGATTTAGGCTGTTTTCCCTTTGGGACAGTTTTATCTGAGTGCCGTGCCAAGTTTACCCCATTAGAGCTCTTTGCCGAGTCGAGCTCATGTACACGTCGAATAGAGGAAAGTGCAAAGATTTCTTAAGGCAACAAAGACAAATCTGAGTCTAATCTGTCCCTGTTACTGCTGCAGGAGGTGGCTGGGGCTGAGTGCAGCTTGCCAGCATCACCCCAAAGGCTGGTGACCACCAGCCACGGGCATGAGCAGGGAGCAGCAGGGCAATCTGGCAGCTGAAAATAAGTGGTTTTAGCAACAAGAAATGTCTGCCCTCGCTCCAGGTCTACAGGGAATCACACTGGTGCAGATGGCTGGGAAAAGAGGAGGGAAAACAGCAAGGAAGCCAACCAAATACACATAGGGAGAGTGGAGGAAGGGTGGCTGTACCCCACAGCACTGTGGCTGCAGGGGCTTTGGACCATCGGGGTGGGTTTTGCTGGGATGAGAGGAGTGAACTTGGGGATGTGGATTACAGCATGCCAAAGTATTTAAACTCTGTTTGTCACCATTGTGTGTCTCAGTGCCTTGGCTTATTTTCTAATCTAACCTTAGATTTGTGTCAGACTCAGATTCATACTCAGACTCACCCATAGTTTGAAAATCCCATAGTTTGAAAATCCCACCGCTCCCTGGCAGCACCAAGGATGATTTTCAGTAGCAATGAGCAGCACAGTTTGAACCCAACACCAAGAAAACACATTGATGAGTTTCCCAGACTGTGCACAACTAAATAAAGTGATGGCATTGCCACATTCACTACCAGATTTTTCTGAATTGGTCAGAGATTTCGGGTTTCTGTTAAAAGATCCTTGTGAACTGAATTTTATTGAATATATATGTTTCCACAGACGTCTCCTGTGTTCCAAATCCAAGAATGCACCAGATCCTGGATCAAACGGAGATGCTACTAACTATAACGAGAGACAATTTGTGTCTGAGATACCCTTAATAAATCACCCAGGGTGGCAGAAGGGGGATCTCCCTTGTACAGCAATTCAGAGAGATTAAGTGCCCTGCCCAAGGTCATATAGAAAGCCAAAGCCAGAGCCAAGATCTCAATCCAGTTCTCCAGCAAATGCCTTAGCCTTTAAGTCTACCCTTTCCTCCTCAACACCGAGTGAGAAAAAATATTGCAGAAATCTCAAGTTCAAGCTACTTGCTACTTGGAGAGCAGCCCATGTCCTGGCTCTTTTATCAGTTTATGTGGAAAGACTCCAAGACATTACTTATATTGACTCAATATTAAATGGCAATAACCACCACAACAGATTTACTGTCTGGCAGTGTCTTCCTGTCTGCTACCGTAACAGTAATGGTAATTTTTTTCCTCATTAAAAGATTTAGGTTCTTAGTCCCTCTAGCAACTTTGTGAATTTTCCTGTTCTTGGGAAGATCAAATCCTTACCCGCAGTGTTTTATCAGGGAAGGATCACACCTGGTGCTACTCTACTGCGCGAGGCAGGTTTTGCCTGGGAGTGATTCCGTGTTTGAAGGCACCATTTGACTTTCATGCTGCCAGTGCCACGTGGCAGCAGCCCATGGGCAGGTCGGGGATGCTCTGGGAGGACGCAGTGGGCAAACATCTGCTGTTTCCCGGGAAAGGTTCAGCTCCAGTGCTGAAAGAAGTGCCTGACAGTCATGGTTAGAGGCAATGAGAGGCTCTGACATCGCTGGGCAGGCTGAAAACCAGCAGGATGTGCAACAAGAAAAAATCTTAATTATGGACCTACAGTGAAGCAATATATTTTCTCTTTCTGCTACCTCAGAGGAGGGTCCAAAATGGATAAAATTTTAGCAACCTGGTTTCAGGCATTCATTCATTGCGCCAAGACAGGACTTAAAAGCTGTCTTGTATCTGAAACCTGCCTTAGCACTTGTGCTCAGGGCTGAAGGAGCGCTGCTCTGTCCCAGCCTTCAGAGGCAGGGTTTCAAGCCATGGGACTGTCACTGGGCAGGAAAATGGACCTTATTCCATGGAAATCCTGCACCTCCTGAAGCTTGGTTGTTTGACACTGATTTCAGCAGGACCAGGCTTTCAAGCTCTGTCTGCCCATTTATTTCTCTTGCCTTTGCCTGCCCGAGTATGGTGCAGGTGACTGAAGAGACGAGTCCACTTTAGTTGGTTTTTAACTGCTCTCGTCTGTTGTTACCAAACCACACAAACACCCATCCAGGCTGCTGCAAACATCAAAAATAGCCTAAAGAGATCTGGTCCTCCCTTTTGCCCTACGGAAAAAACAGCAGGAGGCAAGAAAGAGATGGCATTGAAGCAGCACTTGTTTGTGCTGGCTCCGTGCGTGCAGCGCTGGTGCGAAGGACCTCTCCCGGCTGAGCCATATGCTGGAGGGAACAGTGGGAAACGAGAGATGAATGATTCCTCTGACACCTCCCACATTCATCCGGCTCTGTGAGTCTCACCTTGCTCACCACGGCTGTTGCTCTCTCCTTAGGAGCAATCAGCAGACTGTTCATGTCCCGGGGGAGCGCAGTGGCCTCTGCTCTGCAGCACCAGGCTGTCCTGCTCTTCTCCCACTCACCTCCTTTTAAATCTTCATGTATATTTATTTTTTTCCACACACATCAAAGGGGGAAAGGGAGAGAAATGTCAACAATTAATCTGGAGATTGGGGCTGAAGTTCTGCTTTTCCATGGCAAATGTCAGAATCTGTATCCACCCCTTCAAGAGATGAAATGAGCCTAATGAGCTCACAGTGCAGGAGATGTGGTTCTGTGCCTGACCCTGCAGGGACAGGGAAACAGGCAGCAGAGGAAATATTAAAACTAAATACTTATTTGCAGAGTGTCTCTGTTCTTTAACCACTCTTTGATAACGGGGTGTTTTGTTTTTCTGTGCTGAGCAAGCACAGCACTGGTTCTGGATGATGCTTAAGTTTGTGTTTAAAATTAATCTGTTTTTGTAGGAGTTCAAGTACATGCAGAACCACTGTCCTGAATAACAACACTCTGCAAGGTGGGGTAGGAGAAAGAGGAGCACCTATGTTACATGAGTCAGAATCTCATTAAATAGAATCTCCGTCCAGGCTCTTCCTTCCTTGTTGACCTTGATTACCCCATTTGGTACCCAAATGCCTCCCATTAAATCTAACAGGTTTTGCAGGTGATGAACACCTGTGGGCTTGCATGGGGAGAGAGTTCCAAAGCAAGCAGGAGGGATGTGTGGGCTCAGGCAGAGGTCCCTGCCCAGGCACACAGAGGACACACTCTCAGTGAGACCCTCCAGCCCTGGCATCATCACTACAAGATTTTTTTTTCCTGCACAGGGTCACAAGGCATTTTTCCCTCCTGTTGCACGTTTTATGTGTATAAATGGTGACTCTGAGGGATTTACTCTGCAGCACACAACGCACAAGGCTGTGAGAATAACCCCAAGCCAAAGCCCAACCTACCCCTCTGTGGTGGCAGGAGCAAGGTGGGCACCACCACAGTTCTGGGAAGTGAGTAAATATTTGTACAGTGTTCTGAAGAGGTAAGGTAGGACTGAATTATTCATCCCAATTAGATACTTTGCAAACGCTTCCCTTTTCATCTCATCTTAATTCATTTCTGAATGAGCTTGAATTTCATTTGATGCATTTCTTATAATTGACCAGATGCTGTTTGGGCACACAGTTTCCAAACAGCCTGGGCTGTCTCACAGGCAGCTCTGTCTGACTCTTTCTCTCCCCACCCCCCCCCGCTGTTCTTGATTATTATTCCAGCTATATGGCTGGCCATATGTATTCTTTCTGCTTCCTAATTACCCTGAAATTTTTCTAGGGGAAAAATGAACCAGCATACTCCTGTTTGATTGGATTTTCTTGATTGAAGATCTGAGAATTATTCCGAATAGGAAAAAGAAATCCAAGGAGCTGTGAGGAATGAACTCCAAGGAGACAAAACCAGACCGGGCTGCTTCACTGGACAGAGTGATCCAGAGCTACTCCTCTCTCTTTTTTCCTCTTCTTGTCCTCCACTCTTGATTTGCACATGTTCAGTCTAGTAAAAGCCAGCTCATCACCGAGCTCTGGGAAGTGGACCATCCCAGGTTTTCCAGGCGATTTTGGATTCGCACCGAGGTTTGTGGGTGATGCTGGTGAGGAACACGCAGCACCAGGCAGGGTCAGGCGAGGCGAGGCAGGGCTGGCGGCAGCTGCAGTGTCCTTGTTGCGAAGTTTAACCTTCTTAATAAGCACCGGCAGTTCCATTCCACCAGCGCTAAGTGACGCCGGCTGGATTCCACCCGGGGCCCCTGATGGAGGTATTCTGAGGCTTTGATGGGAATTTGCTATTAATCTACACTGAGGGCAGCTTTTCTGCTCGATCTTAATGATGCCAGCATTGCAGGCACTTGCTTGGGACTAGAAAACTTTTAACTGCTGACTGTGTCTATTCTTAGTTTCCTCTTCCAGCAGTAGAAAATAACGATCCATCAACTCCAGTGGAGCACTGCTGATTTACACCTGCTGAGCATCCAGCCTAAGGTGTTTAGTTTATTCCGCCATTAGAAAAAAATAAATCATAGAATCATTCCAGTTCAGATTATGAAAATGTATTTTTTCTGATGGAGCATCTGGGCAGCACATTTAGAAGAGTTTCTCTTCTCCTGCACAGTACCAAGTACTGGCATTATTTTGTATCATGTGATGGTTTTTAAAAATGTATTCAGCCTTCGCCTTCTATTATCTTGGATCATTAGCCAGCATCCTGTTATGCAATGTGATCAGTGGAGCTTGGTGCAGTACCTCACAATGTGATATCATTTCTCAAACAGAGCATGCAGTGGGGAAGAAATTAATTTCTCAAAGCTGCGGCACCATTACTGACACAGGGAAATCAGATGGCTTCCCTAGTTGTTTTAAAGGGTTTAAATGCTCAGGCAGGCTGAACGCTGAACTAAGAACACTGGAGAGTTATTTAATGGATCCATTTCCAGGACAAGAGGGTTATTTTCTTTTAGGATATGATTTAATCAGTGAAGGAAACTTTGCTGTGCCCTCCTAGGTTTCCTTTTTGTTTGGAGCTGTCAGAGCAAACTCCTGCTTGTGGATATACCCCAGAGAGAAGGGAGATGAAGGCGCAGGGAAGAGCAGATCTCCATCCACAGGTCCTCTGATAACCTCCTGCAAAACAATAATTTAATAAAAGCCCCCAAGGCAGCTCATCTGTCTCTGGGCAGGGTGCAAGCTGGCGATCTGATTGTTCATCAGACATGTCAGTGTGCTGCACAGGGTCCCAGAGCATCCCCCTGCACAGCACAGACGGGAGGTGCAGCCCCCCAGCCTGCCTGCTCTGCAGGGCACAACTCTCTGCAGTCCCAGACAGTCTGTCCCAGGGGAGGATGGAAACAGTTGTGTAATTTTCTCCTGAACGAATGATAAACTGACCTTCCCTGGAAACAGAAGAAAATTGCCACACTTTTTTGTCCAAATGCCTGGACCCCTTTTGTACAGCCAGAGTTTAGAAGTATGAATCACTCATGCAGAGGCATTCATGCAAATAAAGTGCTGTGCAACACTTTGAAAAATTACCTCCAGAAATATGGTTCAAATGATGCAAATCCAAGGGATGTGATATGGTGTTGAGAACTCATTAAAATCTTCGCTTCAAGAAGTTTCCTTAAAAATTGTTGTCTGCGCTGGAACCAGGCGCACAATCTGAGCCTGGAAGCAAAATTAGTTTGTTTCTTCCTTGGGAATGGAAGTTCACTTCAGATACTGCCTTGCACTTTTTCATCCCTAAATTGTCGTGCACAAATAAATAAAGTAAATAAGATGTTTGTCCTTGCCCACCAGCCCAAAAGGTGTGAGAGGACATCAACGTTTCTGCTCAAGCTGTGACCTGCTGTGCGTGCCAGCAGCTGGTGGAATTGTCTCTCAGGGGTGAAGAGGACACCTCCCCATCTGCTTTGCATTTATTAGCCTTGACTTTAAAAAAAAAACAAACACACACATTTTGCAGCAGTGCAGTTAAAAAATTCTTTTTTTTTTTCTAGGAGACATGTCAAGCAGGAATCTAGGTAAGTGCCCCATGTCCTAACAGCCTCAAAACCTGAGCACAGAACAAAGACACTGACCCAGCCTGGGGGAGATGTCCCTCAATCCCCTACACGCCAAAGTAGGCTCAATGAGCTCCCACCAAGGTAACCACAGCAAATACCTAATTCTTCATCCAACCACGATCACAACAGCCTGCTCTCTCAGCTCTGGGGGCAGCTGGATGTCTGAAGATCACTCATGGAAGATGAAAACGACCCCTAAGGTTCCCCGTGTCGGTGCTGGGCTGAGCAGCTCTCAGCGGCTCTACAAACACCCCACCCTCCAACTCTGCTAGTCCTTGAAACTTTCTCCAAGGTCCTCCAGAAATTATTTTCTGCCTTTATTTGTGCCCTGCTCCTTTGGGAATACAGCATCTGTGAGCATGTGCTTGCACTGGGCAGCCCTGCACGCTGAACACCAGCTTCTGCAAAGAGTTCTGCCTTTCTAATGCACATCTTAGGGATGCAAATTTTTGCAAATGAGGAATGTTCTCTAACATTATGGATACAGTTTATTTTTGTGGAGATCAGAGAATCTGGCAATGTTACACAGTGATGACATTATTCCGGCTCTGAAAATCCAAAAACTCATTGAAATACTGTCAGTTGTGTATATAGCTTTTCTGCTGCCAGTTGGTGAGAGGAAGGGCACAGATTACAGGCACATTCCAAATGTTTGTCTTTTCCCTGCACTTTTTCAAAGGGAAGAAACATGTATCAAAAGGGAGCAGGAGATTTCCCTTTTTTCTTCTAATATTCAAGGCCAACCAGACCTTCAGCTGCTTTGAGAAGAATTTGCAATGGAAGCAGCAGAGCATAAATTGCAGATATACCAAAATTTTGCCTTTTTTCCTCTGTCTCCCTGCTAACATTGGGCAAACTTTACAAATGGTGCAGTTACCAGGTGTCTAAGCAATATGACATTGCTACTTTATTCTCCTTGTTGCCCAAAGCTGGGCTTGATGGACACATAACTCAGTGCTAAAATGAGAGTGGTACTGCCTGGGTCTTTAACTCATTTTTCTATAAAACTGAACCCATTTCTATTACATTGTATAAAACCCCTGGCAGCAGAGAGAGGCAGGCAAGGCAGGTATTCATCCTGCAGCTTTACAACAGAAGAAACCAGGATGGAAAGTTTAAATGATGTGCCCAAGGCTACACAGCACAGGAGTGCCAAATTGTAGGTGGAAACCGGCAGCCTGTGGCCGCCTCCCTTCACTTAATGCTGTTGCAGAGTTGAAAGAGGCATTGCTTCCCCAGGCCAGGAAGGCTGGCATTTCCTTGCCTGCAGCCTCTGTTAGAAATACTAATTTCAGTTTTAGTTATTCAGTTTACGAAGAGAAATACTAAAGGGAATGCTTGCAAGAGGTTTCCTGAAGCAGGCGTGCGAAGCAACAAAGACTTTACACTAGCGTATTTCATGTCTGCATGAAGGACCCAGGGAGTGGCCTAATGAAGGCTGGTAATTCATTTCCATTCCTTTTACTTATTTTTGCCTGTTTACCCATAAATCTGTTCTTTGTTTAACATAAAAAATAGAAACACTTAGGATGACAGCCTCAGATATGAGAGATTGATGAGCTGATGGGGAGGAGGCTGAACATTCACTCCTTCATTCCCAGGGAGTAACTCACTGAGGAACTTGCATCTCTTCTGCTTCTAATTAAGAAGGGTTTGCAGTTCATTAAGGATTTTGGAGCACAAGGTTGTTTCTTGTTTGTATGCACATCAAGCCTATGAGGACCCTGTGGGTAGTTCAGTCTGGTGGTGCAGTAGTCGGGAAGGATTTTGGAAGGAATTTGGAAGGATTTTGGAAGGAACAAAGGTGCTGGCTTAGAGGAGAGATGCACAGGTATGAGGATACATCATTGCCATCACTCTCTGGAGGAGGCATTTCATATTCACCATGCTGGTAAATCTCCAGTAGCTTGATTTCTGTGGGAGCATCCAGACTTCCTCTGCAGCTCTGGGATTGCCTGTGGTGGGTATTTAATACAACAGAGATAGGAATGATGAAACCTGGCTTGGAAGTACGTGGAAGATTCAGAGAATTTCTCCATCAGTGAGTAGCCTTTAGTCATCTCTGCTGTCTCGACGAAGGAGAACAGCCTCTGAAGGATGGACAGTCCCTTTGTCACTAAACCTAAAGTTTTGCAGAACCCAGGTCAGAATCAGGCAGATGTTAATAGATGAAATCCTACTGATACCATCAGTAAGAAATCCATTGATTTCAGGGGTGTTAGGCTTCTTGTGCCTGGGCCAGGGTTCCACAAAACCTGTTGAAAATACATCCTTTTTTGATGCTGTGCTGCACTTTGTTTATAAGCATACTACACAAGTGAAAAAGTCCCTGAAATTCATTACAAAATTCCTGTGACATTAAGTGATCTGGACTTCTTTATCACCCATACCCAATGCTACCTTTTTTCTCTTTAATGCCTTCCTTCTCTTCCTATGGAGCTTGTAAACAATGTTGCTCGAGGAAAGAGTGAAAGGAATTTGCCAAGAGCCTTATTTCTGTTCTGAACATTCACAGATGGTCAAAGAAATAACCTCTGCCGGAAGGATGCACTGGAACAGCTTTGAAAACCAGGGCCTATGTACCCCACCTTCTGAGTTCATGAGCTTATTAAGTTTTTAAAACCAATTCTGTAATTCCCTTTAATTCCAATAACCTTTGCATGGATTGTTGACACTTCTATTGGAACTGCCAGATGCTGTTAACGGGAGTTGCCACTCAGTTTTACATGTGCAGGTGCTGCTGTTGTGAGCGGCTTTGTGCAATTAATTCAGCTGTCACAGGGACTTTGGGAGCCTGTTGTGGATCAGATTGTATCTGTCTATTTTAGGGCTGATCAAGAATCCTCCCCAACCAAAGGTAATCCCTGCATGGACCACTTAGCCACTAAATCCCAGCCCATTTCCAAGCACAGGGACTGCTCCCTTTATTCCCTGACACTGGCCAGGTTGAGGGAAGGGCAGCAGCTGCTCCAAGGGCTGGAAGAATTTCCTTTCCTTGTCAGAGGCTGTGGTAGAACTGCCCCAGGGCAGAAACATTCTGCCTGACTTGTGGGCTTTGCAGAGTTTACAGCACCTCATTACTGAGCTCTGGATTCAACTCACCCAACATGAAACCTCTGCAGACCCCACTCGAGGAGAGGCAACCAGGAGAGCAAAAATGCCACTGGGTACACCCACCTGGGCAGTTAGACTACAAAATCTCAGCATCCACCCTGCTCCAAGCACCCCAGTCCTCTCTGCAGTAAATCTTCAAAGCCAGTTTGACTTGAAGTTTCTGCTGCTTTGTGCCCCTCTGCTTCGGAAGCAGATTGTGAGCCCAGACCCTGTTTAGGTCTGCCAAACCCCTCCATCCGACTGCCTGCATCCAAAAAATGTGCTGCTACGTGGTAGTTTTAAGTGGAGATTATTGACCAAATGCTTTTGCACCCTGATAAATCCCCCGATTGATACATGAGGGAAACCAATATCAATAAGCACTAAGGATCAGCCCAGAGCTTCCCACCATGGGACAATACCAGATAAAAGCCAAGTTATTATTATCATCACTGTCTCTGGAGTTAAGCCTTGCTCCACTTTTTAAAGCCTTAGATAATTAGGTGGGGAGATAAAAATATGTAATGGGAAAGAGAGACTGTGGGTCTTAAGCAAACACCTAGCTGAAATGGGAAAGGTGGCTCCAAAACTCCCGCACTGACCTTGAATTCCTCTCTGCTGCTCGGTGTGGGGTGACTCAAACTCTCCGTGGGTTCCCTTAGGAACATCTGCTCCTTGCAGTCCATCAAGGGTCAAGCTCCCACTGACCCCCCTGGATGCAGTGACAGTAGCTGACACCAGAGCTGGAAGCGTGGAGGGCTGACCACCTTAAGCTCCTCACTTTTATTAATCTCCTGTCATTAATTGCAAGGGAATTTCTTCTGCTGTAATACACGTATCCAATACCATCAACTCTCCAGACTTGAACTGTTTCAGAGCAAAGAAGACTCAGGGGTCTCATGGCCATCATGAGAATGCGCTTCTAAAGTGGATTAATGCGTTAACCCTTCCACAGTCTATCTTTTAAATATGTGTCACTTGGAATTCTGTGCTCAGGGCTGTTTTAGCTCTACAGTGCAACATGAACGAGAAGCACAACAGTCTCATGGAAAAAGTCATCGTGAGGGGGTCAGCCCTGCAACGTTATGGGCTCTTTATGTATTTGAGGAATTAGGGAGTATTCTTGCTTTGTCTTAGCAAGCCATGCTCAGACCTGGGCTCCAAGTTTGTCCTCAGGACCAACCTGCTCTGTGACCTTGGATTAAACATTTTCCTGTGCCTCCACCTCTTCCATTTGAGGATGATGGGATGATACACATCTCCCTCACTAAGTCCCCCATAAATGTCAAGTGTCTTTACATTATTTTCTGAAACCAACCTCCTCTTGGATTTTGACCTGGCTGTGAACCAGTTCTCAGTGGTCCCACACCAGCTCTGTCCAGGTGAGGATCCAGCCCCACTGGTGCCTCCAGCTCCCCCCAGTCCCCCTCCAGGGTGACCCTGAGCAGAACTGAGGGTGATGGTACCCTGTGCTGAAATCAGGGGTGGTTTGTGTACCTCTCTCCTCCTCTTAATAACTGCAGAATATTGGGAAACAAAGATTTCTCACCTACTGTCTGGACTTCATTAAAGCGTATTTAGACAGATGGTTGATAGAAGAGGGGTGAGTCCTCCTACCCTGAAACCTGAGATTTACCAGCATAACTTAAACAATGAAGCTTATTCCTCAGTGGAACATTGGAAAACCATGAGCAATGAAACTCTGGAATAACATTTAGTCAGGCACAGCATGAGTAAGGCAGCAAAGCAGCAGAATCAGCATATTTTCCTTTGTTTCTCTTACAAACTCTCATGTCAACAGTCTCAGCAGTTGTTCTTTGGAGGGCATTTATGCTGTTGCACATTGCATTACACTGTTATTTATTCTTTCCTGGCTTTGTGAGGGGAAAGCAGAGCAGCAGACAAAGGCTTCTGGAATTAACACATCCAAGAGAGCAATTCAGGGAGTGAATATTAAAGCAGGTGAGCTATGCAACACATCATCTCCCTGGAGCTGTATGTTTTTCCACCGAAGTAAGAGTGCTGCTGCATGCATGGAATTCATCCACTGGCAATAACGTGGTGCTGGTGGAGGTTAATTTGATGATGGTCTACTTGTCTGTCTGCACTGTGAAATTAAGTTCAGACTCAAGATCAGTGTTATGAACACTGATCATTTGCTGTGTTGGCACAGACCTACCACACACAGCCACAGTGAAAGCTCTCAGCTTGCATTCCCATCACATATCCTATCAGGTATGGCATTTACCTTCATCATTAATTAAGTTATGTTTATATATGTTTGGCTTTCAACAGTGGCTTTCGCATGAGCACAGCAAAGTTTGGAGGCTCCTCCCCTAGAAATTTTTGCTCTGAGTATTTTCTACACTCACACAGTAAGACCATGCTGGTTTTGTCAGCTGCTGGCCCAGTACTCCCATCTGGACTGGTATTTCCCAGCTTGTCCCTGTTTGGCTGACAAAGTAGGTGATTTCTTTTCCTCTCCCAGCAAAGCTTTGGTGGCTGCCACCACACAGCCAAGCACTGCTGCTTGTGGTCACAAAAGTGTGAGAGGCACCTCTCCAGAGCCCATCTCCCACACCAGCTCTTCCCTGGGCTGTGGAATGTTGGCAATCACAGTCCTGAGTTGACTCTGGACCTGTGATTTTGTACAAGTCACTCGTATTCCCCCATGCTCTCCTCTCTCCCAACGGGGAGATCCAGACTCTCCTCATAAAGCAGCAGCTCATTACCCTCAATTATTTTGCACTACCCATTTTTCCCCTATGAGGGGCTGTTTGGAAACAGGTACACAGTCAAGCCCAAGGCCAGAAAACTGCTATTATTTCAGTCCCAAATCAGCAAACCTGCAGGCTGGCACCCAACCTGAAGGGATACATTCATGACCTGCAGCAATGACAACACCCGCATGAGTGGGCTGTCAGTTTAAAGAAAAATTTGCAAAGCTTTGCAGGTTTCCAGCACCCTGCTGACCTCAAAGTGCTCCTCTCTTCTCCTCAGACCTGTGAATAACACAGATTTACCCACAAAGTGCCATTCTCCAGGTGAAATAAGATCTGGATGAGAAGCAGTTGGCTCCAAATCAACTGAGAGAAGAGCAGCAGCCGTCGGTGAGCAGTTGGGACCATGGCAAAATAATGGAAAAAACCCAGTTACCTCACCCTGTGATCACAGCATCTCCCTGTTCACAAAGATGGATGGTCTTGGGGTCACAGAAACCTCATCTGCTATGGTAACAGCCATTGCCAAAAACAAGCTCTGATTGCTGAGTGAATTTCCACAGGCTCCTTTTGTGCCAACTCCCTGGAAATGAACCACCTCGTGCATCCGTGGAGAGGAGTGCTCAGTGAGTATGGAATTGGGGCTCTCTGTGCTGTGGGTGCATCGTTATCCTGTCACCCACACCTCGCACAGCAGGCTGCGGAGGGAAAATAACCTTCTCCCCCCTACCTGGTAATTGTTCTCCCTGCAAAAGCAGAAGTTTAGCTCCTTCCTCACAGGCAGCAGATGGCCCAGCTGCCCCTGAGAGCTGGGGGAACGCGTGCTGGGCCAGCTGCTCCCAGGCCAGGGAGACAGGTTGAGATGTCAAGGGTACATCCCTGCTTGTTCCTGAGGCAGCCCAATGGGCTCCCCTCTTTTGTTGCCCACCTAGCAGCCATTTCTCCATGGTAATGATAGAAGGGTGTTTTATAGTTTTGATACCATCCTCAGTCTCAGATTTACTGGTCAGGCAAAGCACATGAACTGCCCATGCAAAATACGAAATGAGGTGATTGTGACATGTACAGTGTGAGCAGACCAAGGTGGTGCATGTAGGGCTTACAATAACCAAAGCAGAAGGTTTCAAAGAGAAGCTAAAAGTAAATTCAGCAAATCACTGATTTTTTTCCTAAGAATGGCTTTAACCATCCCAGAAAGTTGAGGTAAAATCAGAAAAAGATAAGCGTGAGCACAAAGATCAAAACTTCTGTCCCCTTTTTGTGCCCTATTGCTGGATTTAGGACAGTAAAGACATTCAGAAACTGCAGCTGATCCACCACATAACATCGCAGCTGCCGACTTGTACCAGCTGGGAAAGTATATTCTGTCCTGTTCTGTTCTGCTCAGCTCACATTTCCTGGCACAGGTAATTCATATCCTGACTCTGCGTCCTACAGCAGCAGCATGAGCAGTAGAAGAACACCAGAATTTATTTATATATTTATATATTTATATATTTATATATTTATATATTATTTATTTATTTGAATGAACATTTTCTTGCCTGTCTCACAGAATCAAGAGGCTGGAAAGAACCCCAGCATCTCAGCAATTTACTCCCTCTAGTCCTTTCCCCCATGAAAGCTCAACCACGGCTGTGGCACTTTTGATAAATATTTATCCAGCCTCTGCTCGAAGGCCTCCAGCTGTGGAATCCCTACAGCCTCCCCAGGAAACCCTCATCCTTGCCATTAGATGGTTTTACCTCCTATTTAGTCTGAATCTTCCTTGCTGAAGTTTAAGCCATTACTTTATCTGGAGAGAAGAAAAGATTATTTTCTTCCTCTTCACAGCCACCTTTATAAGTCTCTCACATTAAGCAGAAGATCAGGGAGGCACAGCAAAGGCAGAAGCAAAGGTTGAAGCAAAGGCTGAAGCTGTTTCTGCCCCTTTTGGCAGTTGTCCTCATCGAAGGTAATTAAGTGTAAAGAGGTTCTTTCTCCCAGTGCAACAGGCATGTTGCGATCATGCAAGTAGGCTTTGTGCCATCTGAACAGATGCATATGTGTGTAGGCAAGAAAAGGCCGTGTCTGTGCATCAGGCATGAAAAGGGAACTGGAATTTAGACAGAAACAATCAGGCTGTTTCTAGTATCGTAGTTTTACCAGAGATGAGCAGAAATTTATGTGGATACAGCGTCTTACCAAATCAGGGAATTGCATCATTTCTCCTGCAACATTCATCCCTTCGAAATCAGAGTTCAGTAAGTCACTACCAGCACCAGAGCTGGAGATGCAGCACTGAGTGGCACCAATATTCCTGCAGCAGGTGGGAGGTGCCCATCTCCAGGGCCACCAGGCAGTGCCAAACCACCCAGAACCTGAGTCACAGCTGGCAGGAACCCCTTTCAGAGTGCCAAATTCATGTCTCTGGCTGTCATCCTCAGGAAGGCAGCAGCAGACTCCCACTAGAATCACATCTGTCCAGCCTTCCCTGCCCCCCAAAACAACAGCCCAGTCCAGTTCCAAGATCGGTGTGGAGCTAGCAAGAACCAAAGAGGCAGCAGGTGGTTCCAGCTGAGTTCATCACATCTTTGCCCAAAATAATCTGCTGGACAGCTGTGAGGAGGAGAATCTCATCTGGCTGCAAATCAACATAAGCAGGGGAGATCGGATGTGGAGTCAGGCAGAGAGGCTGTCGTGGATTATTTATGGTTCTCAGCGGATGGACAACTTTCCTAAGTTAATAACCCTGGAGCCGGAGCTTTTTTGGTACTTCAAGAGCAACAAAGCACATCTGGTCTTGTTTCCCAGGCTGGTAAGTACTGAATTGCTAGGGAGATAGTGTCCTTGATGCTAAGAGGACTTTTAATCTTATTTTGCAGTATATACCAATATAATCAAGAGGCCACACTGGGGAAAGAGAGTTTGTCTCTGCCAGACACTGCTATATTATGAAGCTTTGAGGATACTCTTCTCTGCAGGGTTTGCAGGAAGGAAATTTCGGTCCATCTTAGCCTGAGAGCTGCAGGTGTGTGTCAGACCAGGGCTACAGAGAGCAGAGTGCCATTCTAATGGAAATACATGTTACACACACGGTTTTTCCCTTTGTCATCCCATATTTCTGAGGTGGTTGCCCACCTTTGGTGCTTTCCTTGCAAGTTCCCTCACAGAATGGATTTTTAGCCTGAATGACTCCTGAAAATAATTTTCATTCCTAATTGCAGGAAGAGATAAAGGAGATTTTGAGTTTTAAAATCACTCCCAAGGGCCACAGCCAAAGTACTAAGGCTTCTCAGAGTTTGGTTTGTGGGTTGGAAGGAGCACCCAGCAATTATCTGCTGTGTTGAATAAGCTGTTCCTATCACGTAACATTTCTGTGCATTAAGCTGATCTATGTTGACATAAGTGGGATATTGGGGAGTGCGTATTGGGACTCCTGATACTCTGCACAAAGCAGACATGGATAATTGAAAAAGATGTTCCCTTCCACAAAGCACTGCAGGCCACCTCATCATTTCTCTCTTTCTATTCCTCCTGTATGGCTAAATTGAAAGCGAGTGCAGTGCTTGCCTCCTGCTGCTCCTCCCACTGTCTCTCTTTCATGGCCCTGGCAGCAAAGCTCGGTGCCCATGGATGATCGAGTAGGGGATGTGCATTTTGCCTCTGCCATCAAACCGTGTCACGGTGGCTGGGACCTGGCTGGCCAAACAGGGCAGAGCTCTGATAAAGCCCAGGTGAAGGCCACAAGGAATCACATCATTTTCCTGAAGGCAGTACCTGTATCCAGCTTCCCTTCCTTCTGGCTTCTGAATATTTCTGCTTTCGCATTTAGGTAAAACAGTTCTCATTGCACACCAGGCTGTGTAAGGAAACAATCCCAAAAATCCCAAGCCAGAGGTCAGGGATGTGGGATGAGAACTAGGACCCCCATGGGGTGGACACTGCAGTCCACCTGACCATCCTGTACACCCACTTATTCCCGTGCTCTGCTCAGTGACTAATTAACCATGCTAAAAGAGAGGGAGAGAAAAGCAGAAACACAGAGTCCAGCACTGAGCTGCCCCACCAGGCACAGGGACAAGCAGGGGAGCAGCTGTGCTGCTTGCCACCAGGATTTCCAGGGGATGCTGTGAGGCTGGAGCCATCTAAGTGCCATAATCTACAACATCAGCCCAGCCCTGGCTCTGCCTGGCCCCTATCGATCCCCAGCCGGGGCTCGAGGGAGCTGCAGCTCTCTTCCAAGGCAGTTCTGTGCTGCATATTTTGACTGGAAGGTGTGATTAACTCTGAACGTCAAAATGTACTTAGGGGGCTGAGGAATAAACTCAGGGGAGATGAATGTAGTGAGACATGCTATTATTTAAAAATACCCTGGATGATTTATGCACCCTCTGCAGCCCTCATGCACCCCCTCACTAATGCTTATGCATTTATGGACTTCAGTTTTCAGCTGGCAGTGAGGTGTTTCTGCCTTGAGGAGCAGGAAAAAAGGTTCCTGACACTGAACTGAAGCTCATAACCAACAATAAACCCAGCACTGCATGTTCCTGGCCTTCTTCCACACATCAAGAACTAGGAAGTACCCAGCAAAATGATCAGGCCACAGGTTTACAACAGTCAGGAGGAAATATTTTTCCCCTGTCATGCATAATTGAGTGACTCTCTATCATGGAATTATGGAGATTGAAAGATAAATAAATTCAGAGGCAGATTAGACAAATTTATAGAAGACAGAACCAAGTAATGCCTATTAAATGGGATGACTGAGATACAATTGCTGCTTAGAAAATCACCAAATTCTGATTGCAAGAAGGAGCAGAGGAGCTGGATGCTCAGGGAAGCGCTGCTCTGCATGTTCGCCAGCTCACGCTCTTGTTCAAGCACCTTGTTTAAGGCATGACCTGGGGATGGAAGGATGACTGATCTGATTCAGAATGGGCACTAATTAAGTTCCTCCCCCAGCCTGGTCACCTCCCTGCAGGCACCATCCAGCCCTGACACAGCCCAAAGCTGTGGCTTGAGTCACCTGGCACCAGAGCCAGGGTGTGCATCACCACCTGCGAGAGGCTCCTCGGCAGCAGCGAGCATTAACTCTGCGAGGAAAATAAATTATAGTATTCATTTTGGGGGCGTTATAAAACCGGTTCATTCTGCAGATATAAACATTACAAAGTAAAGTGTAAAATAAATCATTAAAAATGGGAACACAGCGGGAGAAGAAAAGAAGTGAGGGGAAAGGAAAAGGAGAGGTAATGAATCTGGAAGGACAGATAAGCAGCTGAAAGATGAAAGAGGGAAATAAAATCAGAAAACAGACCTGCAGTGGAAGGAGAGTGTCACAGAAATAGACATTTGAGGGGCAAGTTCATTTGGTGACTAAAGTCAGTGGATTTAATGTTACCTGCAGATTTACAGCTTAAACTTTCAAGGAAGTAAACTTCTGAGTGCTTACAATGTCATTCAACCTTCCAGAAACATCACTGAGTGGTTAATGTATAATATAATATATAATAATATAATATATATAATATATACATATACACACATAATATGTAATTTCACTTAGATATATACAAACACACATACTACTTTAACACACATAATTTTTTAGGACTCCGGAAGAAAAAAGGCTTTTTGTGAAAAGCATCAATGTTTGTTGTTGCCAGAGAGGGAAAGCTACATGCGTTTCATCTGCTGTTCTTTCCCAGCCATGCCGGAGGTATATCACCAACAAAATGTTACCCAACAAAGCCTGGGAATGTGACAACTGAGTGAAAGCTTTGGGAAAACAGACTGAACGATTTGTAAATTAATCTGAAATGAGACGAGTATGTCAAACATACCCCTCCACATGCACAACAAAATTTTAAAATTCAAAGCTGTGTCACCAGCGATGGCAGTTTCTTGAGAGGCGCAGCCGTGGGGGGAATGTTCCAAAGCTCCAATTCCCTGCACACAGCTCCTGCCTGCACCTGGGATGGAGCTCGGGGTGGAGAGAGGAAATTCTTGTGCACGCACACTCTCTAAGTGCATAAGCTGCTGCTTTATAGCAGCAAGGCTTTCTCTGACCTTTAGATATTGCACATCAGAAAATGGCACCTCATTATGCAGCCGCAAGAAGTTGGAGTAAATGGGCTTTTTCCACTGTAAAAAAAAGAGAACAAAAATAAAACTCCCAAAACAAACAAACAAACCCAAACCTGTCCTACAGCCAAGATGCATTTGGGTGCTTTCCTTGGTACAAATCCTTCTCTGTGGAGTAATAGAGCTCAGTGAATAAAACCTGCCCCTCCTTCCTAATTCACTCCGAAGTGGAGATGATTAAAATGAACCATTTATCTTGGTCCCCTCTGCACAGGGCCGACCGCTCCGAGCTGAGAGGAGAAGGTATAGTATTGCTTAGCAAGGAAATTCCAACAAGGACATGGCACAGTTTCTTAGGACCAAATCCAATTAAAACATTTCCATTTTCATCTCCTGACCACCCAAAGTAAAGCAGAGAGCATCTAGCTCTGGAGCACTTCAAAGCGCTGTTTAATTGTATGAATATTTTAAACGCAACACAAGAGAGACAGATCCTCTGCTGCTTTCAATTAGCGCAGCTTCACAAAGTCAGAGCGATGCACACCAGTGAGGAGACTGGCCCCAAATGGGGTTTGAGGAAAAAAAAACCACCAAAAAGCACAATAGCGTAGTACTAAAATTCAGCTCTTGCAGAACATTTAAATATTTCTAGTGTTGCTCCTCAGAGTGATGCTCTATATAGAGATAAAATTCACAGTTATCTGATTTTAGCCATCATCCCTGCCTGGCAGGGCTAACCTTGCTTGTAGCTGGTGAGGATGCAGCCTCAGCACCCCAGTCCTGCAGAGCTGAACATCACCGTGTCCTGTCTTAGATCCCCTGGCTGCAAGGGAATGTGTATCCCTCCTGACATGAGATTAACCATTTCTGAAAGTCCTAATTCTCCCGGCTTTGGCAGGAAAGAGAATTCAAGCACCACTTGAGATGTGGTGCTGGGTGTAGCAGGTCGTGTATTGCTCTGGGGCTCTGCACAGTGTTTCTGCTACAGCAGCTCTCGGAGCTGTGTCATTTGGGGAAAAAAATGGACTCTGACAAAAGCCTTCTGCTGCAGAGTCCAGTGTTCAGAACACCCCGAGTCTGCAAGGGCCAAGGAGATCGTGAATAAAATACTTGTGTTTCCTTTTATGTGTTCCACTGTGGAACAGTGCGGAATTTCAGGATCGCAACAGGGAAAGCTACACTTTACAGGAAAATATTCAGTAGGGTTTAGGAGACTTAGATTCCCACAAGAGACCTATTTTAGATGGCTAAACCCCCCACAGACAGAGCCCGATTATCTGGGGTTTTTCAAGCCATTTCTGTGGAACCCTGTTAAATTTTTATAAAGTCCTCAGAATTCTCACTCTGGTGGATCCTCCGAGGTTTTGTCATTACGGCAATTCCTGGAAGAGCACTCTGTGTTGGAGGGAGGAGGAAATAAAGCACAAGCTGCATCCCCAAAGAGCCAGGATTCACACAGAGCATATTCACAGGGGCTACAACAAGCAACCTGAAACTGTAAAAGCTGATGGCACATCCCTAAGTTGCTCTTTAGAGAACTTTGCAAAGTCTTGTGCTTGTATTGGTGATAATGAAAGCGATTAGCACAGTACGATTAAAATCCCTGTAGGACATTTTTTTTTTATTTTAAATTAAAGGTTGGAAGTTAGATTTATCCTCTTCTATAATGACTTTTGGATTATACTGTCTGAACTGCACAGTTTTAACTTGTATAAAAATATTAACCCATGAGAGAACTCACGGAGATTGAAAGTGTTATCAAGTCACAGAATCCAATCTAAAAACTTCCCTTCACCACCTTTTCTCTTCCCTTTATAGGGAAAAAAGTATAAAGTAATTGATGTATAAAGTAATACATAAATCCTCATTTGATGCGTTTCTTAACCTCAAGATTTTCAAAGCAGTATCAAGTACAACTGCTCCCCACAAGTTCCAGCTCCCCCGGCTTCAGAAAAACACCATGAAGTTAAACTGAGAATGGGAGGAAGAGAAGCTCATATTTTAAACATACAAGAAAAAGAAAAACCGTAAAACCAAAACGCACACACAACCACCTCAGTGCTGAGTAACAGCTTTCTCAAGGTAAAAATGAAAATTGTTGCCCTGGAAGTGGTCACGGGAAAGGGTCGGAGCTGGACAGGGAGTCCGAGGGCCCCACACCGCACTGTGGCAGGGCTTGGGTCAGTGAGGCAGGACACCCTCCCCACACCTCTCTCTCCATGGCTGGTGCATAGATAACTCAGATTGAGTCAAAAGCCCAGCAAGAAGTTATCTCTTGGTGCCCAACAGTCTGAGATCTCCAGCCTTGAATCCACATCTTGGTATGGAGAGAGGATGTGGAGAGAGATGAAAGAAATGAGTAGGTGACCGAAAGACACACTTTTACACTATAAAAGACACACAAAATATCACAGAGGTAGAAGCTTTTCGACATGGATGCTGGAGCATGAAAAAGCCTCTCCCCAGGGTCTGGACACAGCCCTGTGGTAACTTCCTCGAGGACTGAGTGAAGATTCTAACATCACCAAATTGGAGTTTGGTAAGATGCATTGGTTTCCTAAATTGTATTTTCTTTGCTAGCAATAATAAAAATAATAGGTACCTTTTCACTCATGGCATTTTAGCTACTCGTAATTTTGCAGTATAGGTACCTTGTCCGACGCTGCATTCTTAGCTATTCGTAGCTTTGCATTTGTTCTATGTAGTGTGTAGTTTTGTCCCAAGTCTAATGTCTGTTATTTACTGTGTCTAATAAATGATAATTTATGTCATATAAGACCTAATCGGCCATTATTAAAGAACTTGTGTGTTGGTTTAGATTTCCTGAGATTTGCAGAAGCTGGCAGAGGAAGCAGGCAGATGGACCCAAGATGGTGAAAGGAGAAACTTTATTTACAAAAACTTCTTTATATATCCATTAATAATCTAGCAACTATTGTTCAGCAGGGAATCCACCTCCTGAAACCATTGGTCACAGCTATACAACATCTAGTACCAAACACAGAGATTAAAAAAGTACAAAAATGCAGCTTATCTCTATTCTCCCTGAGAAAGAAGAGAAAGATTTCTAAAACAGTGCAACTACACTTGTGAACAAGGCCGGGTCTTGGGGGGCTGCCACCCCAATAAGAGCTCCTGCTGCTGCCAAAGGCCTGGGCAAAGGCAGAGATTCATCTAAGCTCCTGTCCCCATCCATAACAGTCGGGCTTGGCAGCTCCCAGCCCTCATCCTGCCAGCCTGAAACTCTCCCAGCCAAGGGGTCTAAGACAAATCCTGCTCCAGCACCAAGCTGACAGCCCCTGAAGGTCTGCAGGACCCCCACAGGGCACTTTGCTCCCACGGAAAAGGGTTTTCCACCCCCACAGCTTTCTCAAAGATCTGCTTGACAGCAAGAGCTGCCGTGTCTGGATGCTGCAGGGCTTCACCACATCCATCTTCCGAACAGTTTCACGTGTCACTGACAGAGTAGCCTATTTAGTTTCAAGGCCTTTGAAGAATTAGCGTGTGCCAGACCCACGGCGCTGAACTGACTCTCTGAAAGTTAATGGGTGACAAACTGCATATATTAAGTGCTTGGGAAATTGATCTGATGTCAGGTGAAGGAAATTTTTCCACAGATCCTCTCTTTGGGTGAACAGCGAGAAGAAAGGACCTCAGACATCTCCCATTTTATATGTGGTGGATCTTCTCAATGCCCTTAATAGCTGAGCTTCCCTGCAGCAGTGCCCCAAGGACTCCTGCTGCCATCAGGCCAAAAGTAAAGCCCCAGAATGAGGCTACAGAGCCCAAAAACTGCATCCCACAGGTACACACTGAGAAAACCCTTGTTTCTTCCCATCCCAGACTAATTTTCTATGTATAGTCCCTCCAAGATAAATACATTTACTTTTTTTTGTATCCTGATCTGAACATTCTTAGTGTTCAGATCGATGCCAAATTTCTGAAAAATTTCAGGATCAAGGAGCCTTTTAAAAATAAAATAAATCAAAATTCTACTGGCCAAAGTTTCTTCCCTATCTTTAATATTAAGATCTGATCTACTTATTTGCCCATTGAATTCTAAAGCACAAGGATAAGGTCCAATATTTGCTACTCAGGAAAGTGAGAAGTCGGTGTCTCTTGCTGGATAAATTCTGAGTTTGAAAACAGGTGATTTATGCCTTAAATATTTATGTAATATTTTGCCAGTGTGAAAATAGTCTTTAGACATCACACTTCCATAATATTTTTTCTGAGAGTTCAGCTTTTCCTTACTGTTAGTCATCAAATCCACAACTTTCCACTCTCTAGACTTCCACTGCACAATGCCTCTCCTAGGAGGCAATTATATATGCTTTTTTAATATTCTTAAATGTTATCATATGCCTCTGCAAAACAGTTGTCAGATCTCTCACAAAAATCTAAGGGATTGTTGTTTTGCTTGGAGTGCCTTTGCTTACAATAAATCAGATTAACAAGACTAACTAAGTGCAGTTTAACTCTTCCCACTGTGACTTGAGACTTTCCCGAACTCCACGTGCTGCACTTTTCAAGCTGTGCCAGCTATTTTTACCCATTAACTGAAAATGAATTAAGGAAGAAGCACTGCATAATACACTTTTTTTCCCCTCAAATCAGCATGAGGGATGAGCAGGGTGCCCGGAGTTGTCTCAGCACACACCCCTTGCCTTTTTAGACCAACAAAAGCGCTGACAGCCCAAAGCAGTGTCTCTGGGAGGCTGTAGACCCCCCCTGAAGGGAATCTTTCCTCATCCATCCTCCTTCAGGGATAACAGGAGCTTCACAGAGCATCAAGGATCCCATCTTGTCAACAGCAACCTTATTAACCCAGCAATTAAAGCTAAATTTGACCAACCCTTTACCAAGAAACCACTTGCACGCAATGCTTGGGGTATTTAACATTCCTTGATCACTGCATAGCTCCATTAACTTGTACCACTCATTTCCTGAGTTTGTAAAAAATAATCGAGAAATCAATATATAGCCATTACTTCTCATCTGAGAAAACGAGTAGCATAATCTCTGCATTTAATGCCCTGAGGTGGAAAAGAGCAGAGAAGCACATCATAGAGAGGGTCCCCCAAACATGTCACCATCAAAACAGAGAAAAGCCAGTGGAAATGAAGTAGAAATACTTAACAGCAAGATTCTCATCAATTGTAAAGAGCCTGCATTCCATCCTGCCCCTTTCAGAGCATGGAGCTCCGACAGAGGATACAAGAACACCTCTCCACTGAAGCATTGGCTCTTCAAATACACAAGAATGTGCATTTGTGTGCATTTGGAAAGCAAAACTGCTTTCCAAACAATCCACTCTCATTGAAATTCCTGATGGATTTGTGTTCCCAGATATTCTCTCAAGAAAACATGTCACTGTCAGCAGGGGAGTGACTGGGAGGAGAAAGCACAATCTGTATCCTAAATCAGAAGGATCTCAGCAAATGAGCTGGCCAAGGAACAGCACAAGAGAAATGGGGCACATGATGAAAACACATAAATCTGCCCTCCAGCAACCTTGATGCCACAACTTCCAGACACCCTGTCAGAGGGCTGGACTTCTTGTTTCCAATTCTTTTTCACGAGTAATTCAAATTCATGGAGTGGACTGAAAACTTCAGCCAAACTCGTACCACCACACAGAGTCTCAAATACTCGCAGGACTTCTGCACTGTGAATCCCTGTGCAAAATGGGGTGTCCGTGGGCAGCTGGGCTATCTCTGGGCCCTGGAGCTCAGCTCAGAGATGCTCAGGTGATTCAGAAGTCAGGAAGTTGCCACTCAGAAGATCTCTCTAAGTCTATTAATTCCTCTGACCAATGTCACGTGAAACAGTAATTTTAAGACCAGGCAATCCAAATGGCAGACACAGTTACAGCAGACCTGGGCCACCAGCAGAACTCTCCTAAACTTTCTGGCCCCAAGCATGAAAAATAAGGATGAGAAGAGAGCAACAGCAACTTTTTAATGCACTTTTCCAATATAAGACTCACCAGCTCATTCGAAACCATCAGACAAACTTGCACCAGCTGCAAACTCTGTTCCTTCAGGCCCAGTGGAAAGGTTAACTCAGAAAAACTCACTGCGCTAAATAAGCTTTCAAGGCTTTTCCTATGATCCTTGTCTCTCACCTGGGCTATTTCTTACTAATTGCTTAATAACAGCTCAGCCACCAGTGCTGTAATGGGTGCCATGTTTCCATAAATGCTCTGAGCTGAGCCTGGCCACAGAGAAGCTCCCTGAGAACAGGAGTTAGACCAGCTGTTCACTTGACCTGTGTTGTTTTTTTTTTTAATATGCAATCGCAAATCTTATCTTTTCTACACATATGGCTCCTCTACAGAAAGTGCTTTTTCTGCTAAGAGACCCTCTGGGGGCATAGCATTAGCTGCAAGCAAGCAATGCAAATATTGAGTTGCTTTATCACCATAGAGAATAAAAATGCAAAAGCAATATTTGATACAGAGTTATTTTTCAAATTATTTAAATTAAAAAAAAAATAAAAGAAAACCAAAACAAGTGACCAAAATCCTTTGTAGGTACATCCAAATAACAAAAGTACAATTCAAATAGCAACTGCTTACTCCTTCCAGTGAGACACAGTATTTAAAAACTTAATCCGAAGCTGGGGCATGTTTGTGGTATTTTCCACATTTTCCCTTTACTGTAATTCTTCAGACAACCTGCACCCATAAGTAAGCCAGGCAGAAATCAAAAAGAGGGCAGAACTGAGGCACGTTTGCCATGGAAAACTGCAGGCAGGAGGCTTCTGGGGAATAAACATCCTGCTGTGTTACTTGCACACATCAGAGCAGAGAAACAAGTTTTCAAGGAAAAGTTGAGTTTTATACCTGAACACAAGCCTACCCATGCAGCCTTTCCCCAGGAGACTAAATTATTGCAGTGCTTGGGAAAAAATAGATCAGGCTTAGTGCAAGCTAAGGAACTCCATGGAGCAGTTTGGAGCAGGAAGCAATTACTGCTGCAGCGTGGACTGGGAGCCAGAGCAGGGACAGGGACAGGGGACACAAAACCTCAGTCATGTCACAAGCACCATAGGTATTTAACACTTTCCTCTGGGCAGCTGTACAAGATAGCACTTCAGCACTTCTCCTGAGAATAATTTTGTTGGGTTTTGGGATGCCGTGTGAATTCCCGGGAGGTTTTTCGTGGCGAGTTTCTGAGTTCATATATATGATGATTTGATTGGACCAATAAACTCGGCTGAAACTGCTGAGCTTCATCCAATTATGAGGCAAACCAATGTAAAATTCAAGCAGTGTCTGGGCAGCTGAGTCAAGGGTCAAAATTTATAACAGAGAGCAAACCTGAGGGAGTTTCCTGTAATTTCAGGTTTCTGACACTGCAGAGATAAGTTTTGAGCTATTTGTATAAATTGACAAACTTAAAAAAAAAATTTTAATATTACTTCAAATGTCTTAACATCTCTGAGTACTTCAGCATCTTTTTGGCACCTGCCATTACCCATTAAGTTTTGCAGGAGACACTTTTGTGTTTCTCTGGAGTCTGGGTCCATTTGGGTTTATGTGAACATGGCCTCACATCTGGAGAAATCTGCCAGTTCTGCCAGCTTCTTGTCACCAGCACTGCTGCCTTGTCATTCTTGGCTGCTTTTGTCCCAACTGGAATTCCCTACAAATGGTTATTGAGAATGAACCTTTGACCATGCCATTTAAACAGCCAGGATTGATCAGAGAAAGCAGAGCTATCCATTCACAGGTGAGCAAGCCTTCATGGAGTGAACTTTTTTCCTTCTACTGCATGCGCTTATAATTTTCCCTCTCAATTTATTCCTCCTCACACCCTCCTCATCTGAAATATAACACTGTGGTTTTGCCAAGACTCACTTTGTGAGACCAACCTCTCTTATTGGAGCACCTTTTCCAGGCACTGGATTTATTACTGTTCTCTTCCCAGGCACTCTCCCTTCACTGCAACCGTCATTATATGCACAGGAGAAGTCCATAAACCTCCAAAAGAATCATCTTGTGCTGAGGCTCCATGCAGGGTAGGATGCTGCCTAAGCAAACCTCTTCAGTACATCTAAATTTATTTTTCTAAACCACTGAGGAGACTCCAACAAAATGCAAAACCCTCACAAGTGATTTTCTAAGATAAGCGAGTTGTCAGCTTTGCTGTTTACATCAGGTTTGACAATCTCAGGTACAGGCTGAGCTCTTGCTCTGCTTTTAGATTATTTCTGAAATCCACAAGCAGCCTGCCAGCGAGCTTGACTTTGATAGGTAGCGAGCCTGGGTCATCTTAATGGCAAGTTTTCACTTGGGCATCCTTTCCAGGATGAAACATCCCTATTTATCATGCAAGAAATGACATTTTTTTGTTATTGCAGTACTTGGCTGATTTGGTGCCATCAGAGGAACAAATGAGGGTACAAGCTACCTCTCCTTTTAAGTAAGAGGAAGAACAACAAAGAGATTCATGCTCTTGTCAGCTTTTTTCTGATCTGCAGAGACAATTCCTCAGCATTTACCGAGGTGGAAAATGCAGAAATCCCTTTCCTCATGGTAAAGACTGCACCATCACCGATGATCACTGAGGCTCTGCTTTTATCATCAGCCAAACTCACTTCCCTGGCCAGACAACTGCCTCATACCTGGAGGAGCAGCAAGATTGCTGCACCCCGGATAAATCTACACAAACAGGAATGAGGGATCTGCTCATATCTTTATCTTTCTGGACAAGAAAAGAAAAAATGAAAAGCCTGGCCAGAGCAAGGACTTACCCAGCAGCTGCAGCAAGACAGATCCCGACGAGCATCCCTTGCCAGGAGCAGAGCTCCCATCCTTCTTCTGCCATGCCAGGTAAAGCAACTTCAGCTGCTGCACATCCACACATCACAGAGCTGTGCGATGGGAGAGGTCCTGCATGTGTATTCACTAAGGAAACATCATCTTGGCTCGTGTGTCCTGCCCAAACCAGGGCTGTGCTCCAGTCCAGAGCAGCTTGTGACTTGCTGTGCCAAAACCCCTTCCAGCCCCAGCCTTCCCAAAGCCTCAGTCATGCCTTTCATGTTACACAGCTCCCTCTTGGATCATCCTTTCTTAATCCATGGGATCCCTTACAGATCCTTCTATTCCACCACTTGGTCTCCTTCATCCTGGTCCAACCACCAGAACAGAACAGCTGACCACATTAAGGTAGTAGAAAGCATTTTGAAGTTTGTATCTTAATTAAAACTGCAGTGGAATGAGTGACTTGTTGCTTAAATCACTCGTGGGAGCAGGGGGTGAGAACATTGTTGATGTTGCCCCACCAAGAAAAGAAAAAAATCATGGTCCATCTATGTGTGTCTGCTCAGACACATGTGCATTGGGGAGAGAATATCAACCAAATTACGATGCTAATCCTTCTATTAATGTTTAAAAATTGGAAAAGCTGCATACACCTTCAGGGAATCTTTAAAGCAGGATCTTGGAGTGTGGCACATCTGGAGTGCAGCTGTAACACACCACACTGGTGTGAGATGCCAAAGGAAAACGTGTCAGGGTGGAGCTGGGAGTTCTGAGCCCAGCGCCAGCTCTGCAGAGCCTGCAGTGCCTCGCCAGGGGCACGGAGCAGATCCAAACCAGGCTCTGCAGCCTGGGGATTATTTATTTTTTGCAAACTGAGGGTGCCCCTGCTCCCCAGATTCCCATAGCCACAGGGAGAGGGAAGGACATGTCCTCTGCAGCAGCGATGTTCTCCCACTCCCACGGGAAAGACGTGCCTGTTCCTCTTCTGCCTTACAAATCACGCAGACATTATCTGCTTGTCTAAGGTTTTCCAGGAAATCTTAAGGACAGACTAAAGCTGAATCTAAAGACTCGTGATTGATTACAACCCTGAAGGTGCTGAGCAAAGCACCAGGCCAGCAGGACCCCATCTCTCACTGCTGGAGAGGGTGGGGGGTGATATCCTGAGTCTGCTGAAGTTACTGGCAAAACGTCCTTGGTGACCAGCATTTCACTTTCCAAGCTTTCCTGGGAGTCTCACGCTATCCAGCCAGGCTGCTGGTCCTGCTGCCCTGCTGCACAGCAACTTCTGGCTGAGGGAAAATCCAGACTCTCTATCAGCCCCTTTGCTCTGCCAGGAGTACCCAGAGCAAAGCTTCTTCCTGGCTCTGTGCAGGAATTCAGATGATGAGATACCTCCCAAAAGAGCAGGGATGAAGCTGTTCAGAGATGTTCCCAGCAGCCACTGACAGCACCGAGCACTCAGCAGCATCCTCGGATGGCAGAAAGAAAAATTATCAATGGAGGGAAGGGGAGGGAGTTTCTCTGTTTTCCGGCTTGACAAAAGCAAACAACATCAGTGTTTAAAAAAGACATTTCCTGACTGTAATCACACAAGTCAGAGGTTCATAAGCTTTTATTAAAGGCTCAGATAAGAAATCTGAGGTATGTGATTAGTGAATGCTACAAAGCCAAATGGGAAACGTCCTCTCTTTTCCAATAACTCATGAGGCTGTAAAGCTAAATCAACAGTTTGGTGATTTTGAAGGTACAGTGGGATAAAACATATTACAAAGGAATTAACATGGCCAAACTAATGCATCAGAATGTGTCAGGTGAACGAATTGTATGTATGGCTGGAGAGTAAAGATTGGGGCTTCACCTCAATGGAAACCAATGCCTCACTTTTTCCTGCTGTGCTCCATAAATCCTCTTATTTAAACGCAGGGGTAGTTAAGATTAGTACTTCTATTTTCTGTTCCTAACTCCATGGACTGGGGCACTTTTCCCCTCACAATGCAGCACATGAATCACTCTGAATAAAAAAACCCTGCTGTAAAGTGCAAAAAAAGTAGTTATTCAGGGCTTTAGTCACGACCATTGGAGAAAAAAGTTCACTCTCTTCTCATTCCTCCCTTTTAGCCTCCAGATGTGGGCAGAAGGAAAATTCACTTGCAAAATGCTGCAGCTCTTTGTGTGGTGAGCTGATTGAAATAAACCCTACCTGCCTTTGCATATGTTTGCAGTTTAAAATGGATCTGTATTTACACTAGATGAAATATTTACCAAAATGATTATGAACATTTTTCATTTGCATAAGTCAATGAATTATATCTCTAATGCTGTTTGAAGGATTGGCGCATTTTTTGCAATGAGAAGCAATGCTTTGGCAATACCATTTTTTTGTATAGTTAAAGGATTGGCTACTTTTGGCAGAACATTTAGTATCAGACAAATATTCGAAGTAGTTCTGAAGGTTTCTCATTATCAATAAATATTAGAGTCTCAGTTTTTAAGTCCTTTGCCACTTATTAAGAAACTCAAGCAGACAGCTCTCCACATTAAAGCTCAAGCCCACTTTCTAATGCAGCAGGAAAAATAAATTCTGAGAGAAACCTGTTGCTGTCAGCAGGCACACGAGAGGAGAGGGGAAAGGGAAGGAGAACAGCACATTTAAAAACAGAAATATCCACACCAAAGCCAGGCTTCCAATGGGTACAATTTGCTGTACGTCTCCAAAGTCAGTGGAACATCACCGTGTCCCAGCAGCTGAGGCATTGCCCACACTGCCATGTTCATGCAACTCAGCCACAGGATTTCTTCTCTGGCAGAGACTCCATCTGTTGTGCTGTGACAGCATCTGAATTTGCTGGGGCACTGCCAGAAAGGATGTTTTCTTCTCTCTTTGGAGAAACAGCCATCTTCCAGATGATGCTTGATCTACTGAGCACTAGGAAGCCACACTGAGGTGTCCTCCAAAGACAAAGACCCACAGGGAAAGTGCTTTGCCAGCCTTTGTCTGAAAAGGTGGCTCAAAATCTCCAATCCAGTTTTGGCTGGTCCCAAACCTTCTGTTTTTCTGCTCATTTAAATGGGAAACTCAAAGACACCGTATATATTTACACTGTCTTAGTGCTGTCCTTTGCTGTAGAAACTTAGGGTGGCAACAGCACCATAAATGCTTTGTTTATTACGCATTATTGTCAAATTCCTTACCTCAGTCTTCCAAAGGGAAGAGGAGCTTAACAGTACAACAGCAGCGTGGCAGCATTAGGGATGCTGGAATAATCTTTCTAATTGATCTTGGAAGGGGTGAGCAGTGCTTTCCTTTGAGTGATTTTCATTAGCTGAGCTCTTTCTTATTGCTTGGGTGTGGGTTATGAATATAACAGTTTTCACATGAGTGTACCTTCAGTTCAAACACAGTTCAAACACAATATAATCTGCTTCAGTAAACAGGTGAAAGAATGCAGTTTTCAGCAGCATTTTTATTAAGTACTGGCAAACCCTTATGCATGTTAATGCTTGACAAAAACACAGCTGACCCAGATGCAAAACACTGTGATGAGTTAGGGCATATGAGAGGTTAAGCAGAATATACCCTGTACCAAATGATACCCACCATCCCTGCAAACTCAGCTCACAAACACTGGGAGATGGAAGGGGAGCCTGTGCTCCTCATCATGTTAAATTTCAACCATCATTTTTTTTAAAATTGTAATTTGCCCACGGAATAACCTGGTTAGACATTTGCAAGTGGATGGCATCTTGTACTGTTGTTAAATTTATTCTGTGGGAGAGCATTCACAATGCGTCACTTACTTCATATTCACATTTACAAACACATTGAGAAGAATGGGAAATTAGATGTTCTTACGGCCTCTGTGTGCTAAACCCCACAATTTCCTGTTATTTGCCACATTAGTTTTCTTTATTCACTTTTTGTTGTATACGTAGCCTACACAAAAACGAGCTGAGGAAACCACTTGGTTAAGCAACCAGAGAGGTGTGTGTCCTTGACCACAAGCAGTAGAGAACATGAGCAATCACTGATCTTGTGTGAGAGCTCCACGACCACTTTAAATCACCGTAAGCTGGCTCTGCCACCAAAACAGCCATTCCTGTCCTGCCTTGCTTCCTCCTGTCCCATCATTGCATTCCAGTCAAGCTGCATGGCAAAGCAGAGAAAGGGATCTGAGCCAGACACCCTGATGAAAACAAACAACTGTGTCTTATGGTGGCCCTAAGGCATTAACGAAAGGCATTCTTCCATCTTGGAATAAAATCTTGCAGAGCCTTTCCAAATATGTTGTAGTACAGCATTTTCTATGCCTGTAAGAAAAAGATATTTCTATTTAAGCAGTAAATACCAATCCTTCTGCAAAGCCAGTTCTGGCTCCCAATTGTCATTGTTCAAAATTTTGCATCACAGTGCTGATTTCAGAGCGCTGGGGCAAATCTGATTTAGTGTGACCACGTGCAGCTCCCCTGGGTCCTCAGGGCTGGTGCTGATTTCGTTGGGGATGCACAATTGTGCAGCAAATGTGAGGCTGTGCCCAGTATCCACGGCATTCACTTGAATGGCTGCAGCCACCCTGGGATAAAATCCATGGATTTCACGGGGTTACACCAAGAAATGCCCTTAGCCCTGGAGTTGGATGACAATACGAGTAGCCTGAGCCGTAAGGGCAAATAGAATTGGTGAGCAGTGCAGAGATGCTCTTTCAGAGAGTTGTTTTTGCTACATTACCTCATTGCCATTTTTCTTCTCCATTACACTGTGCTGTTATGACTCTCATATAGGGTCATCTCAGGTCTGCAGGGTATAGCATCGGAAATGCAGAGTGGGATATTTTTAGGTCTACCATAGAAAAACATGAGTAAGCATGGATGTTTACACTGAGGCTAAAGAATGGTACCAGGAAGAAACATGAAAATAAAAATATTTTGCTATGCATCTCCCTTCCCTGAGCAGGAACCACAAATTTAGATCATTTAGGTGGGAAGATCTGAGAGCTAGGGTGGAGCTGAATCTAACTACACCATGCATGACCCACTCTGGGGATGTCTGGTAGGGCAGGGCTGGTTTCAGTCAGCTCTCCAGGGGCAGCTAACATGGATCTATGCCCTGGTTTCATCCAAAATCCCTTCCCAGTACAGGGAATCCATAGAAAAATCACTGCCAGGTCAGCATCTATCTTAACACTGCTAGAAACACGTGCTCTTGCCCTCGGTACAGAGGTGTTGGGGAGCACAGTGGTTTCCTGGGGGCAGTGAACCAGTCAGTACATGGTGTTTCTTGCTCCTGTGTCAAGTTTTCACTGTGCTGCTTAATCAGTACTGCTGCAAGCAGGGAATGTGGGCTGTGCTAATGCTTCTGCTGCATTCCTGCTGCAGGGAAATTGTGCTGAAAGCCTTCACCACAGTGATGGCAAGAAACAAGGAATGTAATGCTTGATGGTGTTTTCAGTGTCAGTGAGAGAATGTGCAAGAGCAAAAGCAGCTCAGCTCAGTTTGGGTTATTTAGGAACTACTTGAAACACTGCTAAAGGACTATGAGATGTAATTAGGCACCAGGTCAGAAGAGCTCCCAACACAACAAATGACTTAGTTTTGGAAACATCTTGTCCTGTTCATTAGGAAAAGCAAGTGTTAAGCAAGTAATCTGTCTCTTCAGCGCAATTTTAACACAATATATGTCATGACTTGTCTAACAGAATGAATTACAGGCCTCTCTGATAAGGCTTCATTTTACTAATAGTAAAGTGGCTCCACACACCCAATAGGGCTTTGTTAAGATGGAAGCATATTGTAGCACTAATGAAGCATGAGTTCAGCCTAATTAACAGGATGGCAACAGCAATCATGCAGCCTTTTCATTCACTTTTATACATTCTGTCAGAGTAACAAAGTTGTGTTCGACACTGCTGGAACCCTCTGGCTTTGCTCCCTCTTTGCACGCCTGCTAATCCCACTCCTTTGTTCCAACGGGCCCGGCTCCAGCGAACGCTAAGCCCACATAATCACGGATAATAAGGCAGGGCCCCTGGGCAATGGCCCTGCTCAGCCGCCCACCTGCCAGCTCCCACTCCTCATATTTAACTTCAGCACGAGAGCTGATCCCTTGCAATCAGCGGGGCCACTCACAAATTTCCAGTTAAGCACATACTAAAGTGCTTTGCTGGATTAGGGCCACGGTTGGTATTGTAAGAGGAAGAGTCATGGGCAGAATTTATTTCCCTGAATAACCTATTTTGGCCATGTTAGAAAACAATAGCGTTTTCATTACCCACTTCACAACTCACCTGAATGAATAGGAAAGGCTCCTCGCCTCCAGCTGCTCTTTCATTTGGGCTTGGAAGATGAGCCTTTGAAGGGCAGGTGAGTTATTTGTTTCTGATGTGGCTATGATGGAGGAGACATCCAGAGAGAAACTAACTTTGTTTCATTAATTTTGACGTGTTCCGTCGAAATCCCTCATTTGAAGTGCTGAAAATAAGCCTGCAGATGGGGAGCCACAGATCCTCTGCCTTGGCCCAGCTCCAGCTAGGTTAATTACATGCTGTCTGGCTGAATCCCCTCATACGCCTTCAAATGGAAAAGTCACTCTCCAGTTTTCCTCCTGAAATACTGCAGCAGTCGCAGAGTGGCAACTGAGCAGTATCTGCCGTTCAGCAGTGGTGGGAACAGTCTCTTATGGAATAAATAAAGGCTGAATTCCTTCAGTAACCACCACAGCTCCCCTGGAGAAGATTTTTCCACTTCAAGGTATGGCTCCTGGCCTGTGAGAGCTTCCAGATGGCTCAAAATGTGCACAGATAGAGCTGGTGGGAGGGTCGGCGCAGAAACACCCCCCCTACCACACAATTTTTGGGAAAATTCATCTCCATATCTGCAATAATGAAACCTGAATGCAGAAGGTCACCTTTCCACTTCATTACAGTCAGTCACTTGGGACATCCTCTCCACAGCAACTGCTCCGAAACCATTCAAGTTCTACACACAAACTCAAGCTCAGAGATTGACCATCTCCCGCTTTCAGAATGAATTTGTCTTTCCTTGCTTGAAGTAAATCACACACTACATTTTTACATAGAGTAACTTTGTAAGCAGCATGAAAAGAGATGAAGGAAGCTGTGATCAAAGCCTCCGGTAAGACTACAGTCATTGAGGGCATCTAACAAGATGCCAGATTTTGCTCTTGTTCTAAAGTGCTCTTCAGAAGCTGCATTTTCGTTTGATCACATATTTAAGTAAATCAGTTCACTGCAGCAGAACTTTCACTTGGAGAATTTTATTCTCTCCTACCGGTTACAATGTATGGCAAACTGATAGGAGCAGGAATGGCAACCCACTGTTATTGGGGGAGACTTGAGTAAAACAAAATTCAGACAGAAAGGCTGGACAGCTTCATAGGCTAACAATGTGAGGGGAAATCTCTCTTGTGGTTAATGCATTTCAGGTCTCACAGTGACTATTATGTTTTACCACAAGAAGCTGGGTCAGGACAAGAAGAGAGGTGGGACACTTTGGGCATCAAGTGACATCTCTCAGGTCCTGTCCTTTGCTGGACTGGTTCTTGCTATACGTTGCCATATTGTTCCACAACACGAAAAATGGCTCATGTTCCTTCTTTGCAGTGTTTCTGAATGATTATATTTTATCTGCACCTTTTCTGAAACGTAAAGATTTCCTGTAACCTTGGCATTTTACATCCTTGAAGAGTTTTAGCAATATCACCTCAGCTTCCTGCAAATATCAACATCATAAACACATCTCTTCCCATTGATCTCACCAGACAAGCCAAATACTGAATAAACCCAGGCACTAGATGATCCTCTTATTCCTAAAGGTTTGTAGAGGAATTCTTCCAGATTAGAGGTACATGATGATAAAATCATAAATGCAATGCTGTCCTTTATTTGACCTAAGCATAGCTCTCAGTTCCCAGGAGGTTCTTTCCCTTCCAGGATTCTCCTTTACCTAAAAAGATACAGTTCATTTGTAGATAGTGAAAAATAATTCCTGTGTACTAGTTTATCACAGAATAAGATTAAAATCTCATTGTCTGGCTATTTTCTTTTATGGAACAGCAGAAATGCCTGCAGTGAAAGTAAGATGAACAGCTCCAAAAGTATTACTCATTTGGCAGTCAAAAACATGCAAAGAACAATTTCTTTCCAAGTGGTTCAGTTCATACTAATCTTCCAGGAAAGGAGTGTGACACGCTTTTGCTAAGTACGGCATCAAAGAAAAGCTCAGGAACGTTCAGGACATTTTCAGTAGCAGGTCCTGGTACAATATACATCTTTATTTGCATGTATATTCTCCCACATCTGGCTGATAAAGCAGTACTGGGGAAATCCTAAGAACTGAAGAAACTGATTTGGGAGCAGGATGTAACAATACATTACAGTGAAGCCTTTTACAAATGGGTGTCGAATCATTTTTGTTGATCTGAGAAAAAGATTTAAAATAGGAAATGAAATTATGAAATTCTTAGAAATGAAAAACTTTGAGACTAAATATGTGCAAGCTCAAGACACAGACAAATAGTTATGAAATAGCTTTATTGTCCCAGGGAACAGAGCACCATCAGCAACAAATATGCTGCTTGTCTGTATTTATATTCCAAGCAGTCTTGTTTTCCATAAATCATTTGTTCTACATTTGCTTGAGTTTTGTCCTGGCTTTTTGTTTTTTTTCTGAAATAAATCATATCCATTAACACATACTCGCATGGGTCATGTTCCCATGCAGAGGGAGAAGTGTTTCTCTCGAATCTGTCTAAATACCCCACTCCTGGGACATTTTGACTCGTGTGACAGTGACATTCTCACAGCACAGTCGCCAGCTCAGATATAAAATCGGTGGTTTTCTCAACAAATGCTGCCTGGGCAGAGGGTGCTGGCAGGTCCATGGCTGAGGGAAGAAGAAGAGGAGCTGTCATGGGTGCCCTGGGGGCACAGGGTGTTAAGCAGAGGGGGCTGAAGCTGTAAGGAAAGGACAACAGCCAGCACTGAACCCCTGAGTGAGGCTGAACTGCAGGACTTGGCGGGTGAAACGCTGTCTCTTCAGAAAACCTGGGAATCAGGACTTCAATGGCTCCAGGATTTCACCCTTGCCATTGAGAAGGAGTTCATTTTCCTGCTTTAACCTATTTCTTCCAGAAAATAAAGCAGTTTGGGCTCTCTCTTATTTGAAAATAAAATTTTGAAAAAACTCCCATCCCTTATTTGAAAAAATACAGCGGGAAAAATAAATACGACTGAAAATACTACTGGAAAAACATTGGGAGATGGGAAAGGTTATTCAAGTCATGTTTTAATAAGAAGAGCTCCAGCTCTAGACATACAGAGCTCAGCAGATGGTAAAACACTGCAATTCACCAAACTTTCTTTTGTCTAAGCTGGGACAGGTGCTCGAGTGCTGTGCGTTGAGGTTTCCCATCTCTCCACCCAAGCACACAAGTCCTCTGCTGAACTCTTCTCCTGCTTGACCCAACCCCTCCAGAGCCAGGAGGGCACCAAGAGCAGCAAGGGGACAGACAACCTCCAAGACCACTGCTTGTTCTCTCAGCTCTTTTGCTCTGAGCCCAAATTTCAGGTAGGCAGTAGCCAGGGCAGAGAGGAGCAGGGGACAGCTGCTGCAAGGACAAATCCTGCTGCAGTGTGTAGGACAGAGCAAGCTGACCCATCCCATCTCACCAGCATGAGCATGAGCTCCTGCAAGGAAAATTACAGGGGAAAAAGCATTCAAGCTCTTTTTTTAGAAATGGTCTTGCCATTTTCTGAATTTTGTTCTCCTCTATTTCAGGTAGTTGATTGAGGAGTTTTCCCCTTTACCCACAGCTGGAAGTAAGAAACCCATGAGAAAAACCTTCATTTGCCAATAAATGGCTCAAAAACTTCCCCAGCTGGGGACCTGCCAGGGCAGGAGGATTACAGTAACCAGCATCAACAGATTTGCATATTCAAAGACTGTAATTGAGGAATAAGCAGTAATGCCATTATGCAAATCCCCGGGCTCTGAGTGGCCGAAGCCAGAGCTCAGCTTACACATCCTTACCAAAATAAACCCGTGGCGCTGGGGAGGCAAGCACAGCCAGGGAGCAGGGATTGGATTGCTGAACGGCAGGAAAAGGCACCGTAATTCATCAGTAACTAACTGTGCTCAGCCCTGAACTCCGGCAGCTGAGCCACCTCCTTCCCCCCTCAGTATTAGATATATTTGAGCTCACAGTGCTCTTCTGGGCCCATGGTGAGTTAGAGGGCAAAATTATTGCCTGCAACAGAGGAAAGGCCATAGAAGTATATCAATAAAACAACATCCTTTCATGTGTTACCAGTGAGCTAAGCAGCCATTATCATGGTTCCTTTCTTATTTTTTTCTTAACCCTTTCCCACCTCCTCATCAGCAGAATTGGATCTCAAGAGGTATATTTCATCTGGAAGATAATTCTTCATCTACTCCACTTGTGAACTTATGCTTCAAGGTCAACAAAGGTTATGGAGAAATGAGTAGTTCAACTGGTACACTTAAAGGCAATCAATAATTACAGAAACCTTTTTTTTTTTTTTTGCTAAAAACACCTGAAACCCAGCCATGCTTTCAGAAAGATTCTGTTCAAGTCTGTCACACATTATTTTCCAAAATACATGGCTGACTCTGCACCAGCAGCTCACTTCACCTTGATTCATGAATAACTATCCCTCACTTCCTACTGTAAATACAATTCTAAACATATGGGAGAGAATTTATAGCAAATTAGGGTTGTACATTATCACTGTGATTAGCTGCATTTGTTACCCAGCAGATGTCTGGGTAGTAAAAATCCCCCATGGGTACAGTATCCTGGAGTTTCCCAATTCCTTGATAACTGGTCCAAGAATTTCTCAGTCCTGCTGTGCTCTGATCCTGGTGGCCCAGAGCAGATGCTCGCTGTCTGCCCATCTTCTGCAGCGCTAATCCCACTCTCCCCACGCTCCCCGTGCTCCCAGCAGGGCCCCACGCTTCCCCTGCTTTTCTCTCTCATGTCATCTTCCCCAAAAAGCTCTCCCAGTGACATTCATCATTCTCACAGTACCAAAACACTTTGACAAGCTGAGCCAAACACCTCCCTGGTGTCGCATCGCTGATTACCACCAGAGTTACAAATCCGACGACTGATCTGGCTGTAACTATTTATGATACTGGCAATGCCATCATAAGCATCGAGATGGTGCTTGTAAGATTTTTCAGCCCCTGTTGGGCCCCTCTTTTCCTGGGCATCTCATGACCCCACAGCAAGGGCCAAGCTCTATTCCAAGAAAATGCCTGCAGAGAGACACAGCGAGAAACTGGCACCAAACTAAAGCCCACAGAGATCAAGCAACTAGTCCCAAAACTTGGAAGACATACGGTACTGCCTTGAGAGCTTTCATATGAAATTATCTTTCCCACTGCACTGCTTTTTCCATCCCACAGATGCCTTACTTTTGTCAGCTCACCTCTTCCAGCAGAGAAAACTGTCACTGCCCCCCGTGCCCCCCACAATGGCTCTGGTTCCTAGAGGCTACAACAACATAAATGGATATTTTTGTCCTGCATCAGATCTTTGCAGGCTGCTGATCACTTTGCCAAGCGATGTCGGACACGAGCCCAGGGTCTGCTGTGTTTGGAGCCACGTTGTGGGACCAGAGGGCTCATGCGTGGTGTGACTTGGACACACCCAGACACTTGCCTGCCCTAGAGCTCCACTCCATCTCAGCTCCTCAACACTTCATACTTTTTAGTCCCAAAGGTTCAGCTTTTTATGTCTAACAGCAGTGATCTTGCACATACCACATCCCAAACATCAGGCCATTGTTCAAGATCACGAGCATTGAGCTTTCTTCTGGCTGTCAGACAGAGCTTTGAAGAAGTAAGCAAGTTCTGTCGGATATAGTCTAAATTCCTGTCTCAGCGTCCTGAAAATATTTTTCCAGCCTCTTTTCTTCAACCAGTACATGAGCAAGTCTTCATCAGTGGTCATTTGTCTTACCTTATTACATCTTCAGCCTTGAATACCAGATCAGCAACTATCTTTAAACTGGTGAAAAGGCTACAAATACTAATTCATGCTTCTAGCAGGAAGTGACTTTTTTACATAGGAAGAAAATAGAAGTTCAAATGCAGGTAATGTCAATTAATTTATCATTTACTGAACAGTTTTTGTTCTCTGACTCCAAAACAGCACAAGGTGTAACTCTCAGGGTAACACTAAAATCCAGTTCAGTCTTGCCAGAGCAGAGTCTTGGTTAGGAGGCCCATTTTTAATGCACTGCATTCACAGAGATCTGCTTTTGAAACCTGGGACTAAAAGCCATGCAGAGGAGCAGAAACCAAATTGAACCAACTCAAGGGCCGAAATTTTCAAGGCTTAATTGCATAAAGAAAAATGTATAAAAAATAAATATTTGTGTGTTGTGCATGTACCATTTCTAAACTGTTACCTGTCAAACTCTTCAAGGTAGGGCTGTCTCAAGGAATTAAGAGCCATAAGGTGAGCAAAGCTTGAGCCCTGCTTTATTGAACAGCCATTAGCCATACTTAGAAACTGTACCATAACATTAATTTTGCAGCTACAAGATATTGGCCTTGAACAGAATTAATGCATATGCACACGTTTGCTACACAGTCATAAATTTTACTAATGCAATTTTGTGAGCCTCTTAAATAGTAACCATTGGGGAAAAAAAAAAGAAAAGAAAAATTAGTAACAGGAAAGGAAGGGTAAAGTTCAACAGCAATATTTCACTACCAAGACAAGCAAAGAAGATAAGTGACTCAGCTTGCTTGGTTCTCTCCCCCCAGCATTACATGAGGGAAAACACACTGCACAACATAGATCTCTGTTACTGCTGGAAGTGTGGCAGTCTGGCAGGACAGCAGATGAGGAGGATTTTTCATTGCAGAAATAACGTCTGGCACTAAAACAGAGTGTAGAGCAAAGCTTTTCAAAAGGGACCAGATTCCACATAATTTCCAGGGACAGACAAAATAATTAGCATTTCCCTAGTCCCCCTTTTTACCGTACATAATTCCCTCTTTTCCCCCTCTTCCAGGGGGACACCTGCTGTTGTTGACATCGGCTGGAGCCCCACCACATGCTGGGGGACAAGACACAGACAGCACACTGCACACAGGCTGAAAATGAGCAGGGAAAACAGAGCCATTCTGCTGTGAATAGCAGGATTTTACATTTTTTTCTTAAAGAACCAGCAACCAGAACTGCATGTTCCTATCCGAGGAGTTCACCCATTTATTTCTGTCCTTAATGAATTAATTCAGTTTCAGCCCCCTGTTTGCAGAGACTGGCAGGAAATTTGGCTTCCACAAAGCCCAAAATGAAAGCAAATGGGACCTGGTTTTGTAACCCTGCCATTTCCAGGGTGGTCTCATGATGTTTTGGGGGTGATGAGAAGTGGGGCCAGGTCACACTCCCTTAAGTGCTGTCAGCCTCTCCAGTGGGACAAGGAGATCACAGACCTCAGGGGATTTTTTTTATTTTTTTTTTTTAGCTGAGGCCAAAGCATCAATTTCTGGCAGAAAATTCCTTCTTTTTACTGAGGACATCTGGTTAACTTTGAGGAAAGGCAAGATCTGAGACTTCACTGCTTAGTGCCTCAGAGGAATATCTCAAAATCCACAGATCCAGGGTGCAGGGGAGCTGGGAGGAGCAGGACTGGGGATGGGTAATTGCTGCCACAATGCTCTTAATTTCTAAAAACCTCCAGCCTCAGCAGCAGCCATGTCTCCAGACACCCACCACTTCCTCAGCCCTACACCGTGTTAAGCTCTGTGGAAAACTTCCCTGGGGCAGAGAGCACTCTGCACATCTCCCTGCATCTGCTGCTGCTCCACCAGGACCAGCAGTGCCCTGTGGTGCTGTGCACAGCCCAAGCACAGCTGCTTTCTTGTGCTGGGCTCATCCAAGACCATGATCTGGTCTCCCTTGAACATCTCAGTCTGTTGCTGTTGGGAAGGTTTAGATGTGCTGTTGCGTCTGGAAGAGCTTCATGCCTCTCCCACACATCGTTTGAACTGTATTGAAGAACATAAATAAAACCATAGGGAACTTACTCATGGGAGGAGTTTGGCTGCTGACAGCCCATTTCTTCCTTGTTTGAAGATTTTGTTCCAGTGTCTAAGGGAACATTGTGGATTTATGTAACAGCCTGCAAGATATCAAGTGATCCAGCGCCTCAGAAGTCTTCCAAAATAGCCAAGTTTGCTGGAGAACCACTAGCAGAGCAGCGCTTTACAAGATATAGTGTTTTCCTGAAAAGATAGCAAAGAAAAATTAAAGAAATTACCTCATCTCCATAATTACTTCCCCAGGTGTCTTTTCCCAAAGCGCACACCAACTCAACTGACCTTTCCTTTCAATAGGAACACGTTGCTATGGACAGGACACTGACTGCTTTCCCTTCTCCTGTTTGCAGATGCAATGGGATGGAGACACAGCAGCATCTCAAAATGCAGCACATGGCCCTGAGATCCAATATTCTGCTTGTGACTTGTTCGTGCAACAGGCAGAGCCACTCACCAGAGCTAGACCTGAAATCAAGGATTTATTCACCCAGTACCAATTGCTGCAACACATTCAAAGCAGTGCCGAGTTCTTGGGGCTGGGCCCTGGTTTCCAGTACAACATTGTGTGTAGGATTTTTCTTCTACCTTGAGACTCAGGACTCCATCCAGCAGACAGAAACCTGGCAGCAGGTCCATCTTCCAGCACAGCGATGACCCAGATGAGATCTATATATCCAATGTACACAGCTTCGTGGCTGAGGAATGCTGTGCCAGAGTGCTTAGGGTTTTTTGGCATAAGCCTGGTCCCACTTAGCATTTTTATGAATGTTCCTGCTCCTGGATTCATGCTGTAATATAAAAATCGAAAGGGCACTCCAACTTATAAGATTCTGGACTTGATGGGTACAAGAGAAAAACCTGAAATTGATGCAAACCCATGATAAACCATTGATTCAAATTAATGCAAAACTATCTCCAAACCTGAATCCAACACCAAACTGTGACTAACAGTCCCTCCCACGGGGACCTATGGTGGTTTACAGGCTGACTCACAACGTGAGCACCCAAGGCTGGAGCTCGTGGTTTGGCCCTCCAGAGAGCACTCGGCACTCCCCATCCTGACCAAAACTGTTAAAGCAACACACTGAAGGTGTTTGTGCAGCAGAGAGGAGGAAACCAAGAGCTCACATTGCTGTGTTTTCATGTCACTGCTCATTTTTTGTGTGTCCATTTCCACAGCTGCCCTCTGTAACCTCTGGCAGAGGCAGGCTCAGCTCTACCTGGGTTTCAACACCTGGAATTTTAAGACAACCTGTTTTAGCAATTAACAACTCACACCCAGCAAATTAAATTCATACAAGCAAACCCTAAGCAAACTGATTGCCTGTTCACAGGCGATTATAAACACTTATTTATAGTACTGACATAAAAGGGGCAGTGGTTGCATAAACGTGTAAGTTAAAGAGGTAACAAAATATTAGTCATGACCTTGTTAAAACAGTTGATATGGCAAATCTCAGTCATGAAATAACCTGCAAAATGAAATATTATGATTAGTGTCAAGAGCTAATCTTCCCGAAGCCCAAACAATGTGATGCAAAGGAGCTTTTAAAAGAAACCAAACAAACTCATTTTTCATTATCTTTTGCCATCTTATTATTTCACAAGTTAGAAATCCATTAGCAATTCTGCCAAGAACTAAATAGGCTGCTTAGTTATCTAACACTGAGACACTCACATCCCATGGCTATCTTGATGTCCCTGAGGAAAAAAAAAAACAGGAAAAGCAATGGAGTAATAAATTTCTGTAACTGTTTCATTAAAACTTAGGACACTGTAATTTTCAAGTTTATTTGGTGTTATATTTAAATGAATGAAAAGGCAACATTGTACAGTAACATTATAAAATAAAATTATTACATAGTACATTAACCAAAGCCCCATTTTAAAAAAAAAAATCCTAAAAAGTCATTTGGGGACATATCCTACTCTTGCTCTTCTGCACACATGATTTATTAAGCTCATTTAAAGCAGCACTCTTTTTAGGAAAAGCAGATGGGATTTGCCCCCAAAATGGAGTATCTTTTCTTATAGTTCTTGCAGTTTCATTTTATCATGTGTAATATATCAAGTTTATAAGGCATAAATACGAAAAACAGTTCAATATGCTCATCATAATTTTAATTAAGTAATACAATCTAGGACACTTTTTCAATCACACCAAGGATTACAATGTACCTATAGCTTTAGTTTCTTTTTTTTTTTTATACAAAAGTCTATCATATAGTATACAGTGTATTCTAGTTGGTAACTGGTTCACAAGGTTGATCACAATATTCTTGCAGGTTAATATGTCAGGATTTCCCCTAGTTTGTACACTCTGTGCAGGGCTCCTCCTTCCGCGGCTGCTCTCCTCCAGCAGCAGCATCCCACCGCTCCATCTCCTTGCCTGTTCTAAGAAGGGCTCTGTGCCAGGTGCAGATCCCACTGGGAATGACTTGGGATGCACATCCCAGAGGTGCCAAGGAGCTGCCAGAGGCAGCCAGGGAGGGGAGGAGACAGCAAGGCAGCAGCTCACGGAGGTGTTTGTGGAGCAGGGAGTCAGGCTCAGCTCTCCCAGCTCCCCTCAGGCTCCTGGCACCATGGAAATGCTTCCAGAGGCTGTGGGAGCCGAACTGAGCCCCAGGAGGGAATCCATGACAAACCACAGTCTGGTGTGTGAGGAAACCACTGACCGCTGGAGTGGGTGCCACTGGCTGCCTGTGCAAAGGAAGGATGGGCAGAAGCACCTCAGGAAATGAGCAGTGTGGATGTTTGGGATGCTGAGTGCTTGGGCTGGGCCAGCTTCACCTTACCCGTGGCTCCATAACCTGCAGAACCCTGCCCAGCATTTTGGGCATCTCTAATGCAAAGACTCATCTGGCGCCAGCTGGATGAGTTGCACAGACAAAAAAACCCAATCCCTGCACAGACAAAACCTGCGATCAACAACATCTCCCACACCCTTCTCCTATCTCCCCTTAGGCTGATTATTTTCTAAAATCAGATTACTGAAATGCCCTGGAGAAAGCACTGCTGATTTGGGGCTGGGGGCAGTAGGACCAGACCCCTGGTGGTAGTGCAAGAGGGATTGGTGAAGGCAGGGGGTCTGTCCCCACCCATCCTGCCCCTCCAAGGGTCTGTCACTGCTGCTGTGGGCAGTGGGGGACTGGCACCGTGCCCCCACAGGGCCACAGGGCTCCCTCCAACAGCCGAGGAGGGCTGTCACAGGGCTTTCTGACATTACCTGAAACCAGGAATAGGTTTTTCCACGTATACAATCAACCTAAATTGTGCACGAGGTAAACTGCTGAGCAGCGTCCTCCAGAGCATTTTTCACATGTCTAATATTAGATATCTTGCTGGCAGCTCTGAATCGTCCCTAGAGGTTTCTCTACCTGTCTATATTTACTACGTACGGATCCTGAGCTCCTCTACTCAGGTGCTCTGAATCACACCACAACCAAAGGCAGCCTAAAATAGACAGTGTGAATTGCTCCCTCCCTGCTGTGACTCCATCCTGCAGCATCTGGGAGGAAAGAGAAATTATCTTAGTAGAAAGAATAGGCCAAAGCCACAGAATTTGGGTCAGGATTCAGGCCAGGCAGGCACAGATTTTGTCTGTGGGCCTGTTCTTGTTCTCTGTTTGCTGACGGGACATCCAACCCTGTGCTCACACTTTTCTTTCTGACAGATCAACAGTCCCAGGGATCACCTATCCCTAAATAAAGCACAGCACGTGAGCAGCACACAAACAGCTCTCCAGCTGCAGGAAAGAACTGACACACATCTAAAGTCACAACAAAGCCTTTGCCTCCCACACACCCTTCCCTCAATACTTTTTTTAAACCAGCCAGAAACAAACAGTGAGTGCAGCACATCCCAGGGAGCCAGAGGAAGGAGCATCCAGTGCTTTCTTAGCTGCTGTGTCATGGTGTAGGGAGGCTGCTTCTGAAGAAACCAAATTACCCTACATAAAGAGCATTCACTAAAAGAATCTCCTTTCCCTTAGAGGACCAGCAAGATAACATTATTTCCTGAAAATACTTTTTTTTTCTTTTCTCCTATACTTGACAGAAGAGTAATACTGTCTGGGTATTTGCTTTCACTAACCATGACAGGCAATTTCTGTCCTAGCTTGAGAATTCCATCAAACCTGCTATTTGCATTTGGGATAAAGCATCAAATGGACATTTCCCATGGGACACAGACTGCCTGCTGTCCGGTAGAATCAACCATCATCCTTAAATACATTAGCAAGAGGGAAGCAAAAGATCCCCCCGTGCTGAATGCAATGCATCAGCAGCAAGTTCCTACCAGTGCTGAGAAATTGTGCCCTTAATGTAAGTGCTCAGTAACCACCAGCCCTGCTGCTTGAGGAGCACTCGGAACTGTATAGAAGGCTTGCGGGAAAAGAACCTCCATTAGTACCCATTATGCTGTGATTTATGTTATGGGCTTAAAATAGCAAAAAAATGAAACAGTTCTATTTAACCTACAGTCTAAAAAAAGGCACAAAGACTTAGTGAAAAAAAAAAAAAAAAAAAATTGTCACTGTTCAGATTACATTTCCAAGAACTTTAACAGAGCGTTGCTTTGATTTGCCAGCTTTGCTTGGTGGCAGGAGTGAAATTGAGACAATTTCACTGTCTGCAGAGGTAAAGAATACCCTTTTGGCAAGGCAAGTTTGCCAGCTCTATGCAAATGTTATTCGACAGAAGTAACTAAAACCTCTTTTAAAACAGAATGTTTTTGGTCTGCAGCACATTGCACTTATCTAAGTACTCAGTGATGATAGAGTGGGTCTTAGGGCAAGACCAAATACAAAGAGCCCTTTTTAATCTGAACACAGGAATTAACTCTGTTCACAGCTACACAGTCTGCTTTCAAACAAATGATCATGAAATACATAAATACTATAAAATAAATACAATACATTCAGAGTTTTTTCTACATTGTAGAGAGCTTTTAAGACTTTCTTAGCTCCCCGATGTAATGCATATAGAACATTCCCTTCTATACAGTGCTACCTCCATGTACCCACACCTCCTTTAAATGCAACATAGCTCAGACAACCTTCCTCTTTTGCCTGGATTCTCATCAGTCTCTGATTCTGTAAAACATTATATCATTTCTTTAGGAAAAAAAAAATATTGCACTTTTAAAAATGCATAAAAATTGAACCGAGTTCCCATTAACTTCACCACACAGTCTGTTATTTAAAATAGGACTTTTCCAAAAACGTTTCTCTAGCTGTTCTGCGTTCTGCCTTCATTTACAGCATCCTCCACCAGGATACCCTCAGAACATTGTTCCTTAGCGAATTCCTCACAGTTTTGCCAGCAGAGGTTTGACACACAGCGTGAGCTATCTGAGCCACACGTGGCTGGGAGTCACAGGTCTGTCCCCAGGTTCAGGATTTCATGGTACAGATGGGAACCACAATGACCAGGATAACCGTGCACGCGGCCGCCGCGATCAGGGCAGCGATCTTGCAAACCTTTGCCCTCCTGAACTCGGCTTCTTTCCGTTTCAACAAGGAATCATAGCCGGGAGTGTAAATGTCTTCCATCCAGTACTCTAAGTTGTTTGGGTTTAAAGATTCTTGAGTCTAAAAATTGAAAGGAAACAGTTGTTAATTGCCTGGGGTCTGCCATTAATAAAATAAATAAATAAAGCAGATGTGCCTGAAAGAGTCCCAACTGCACCTGGATGTGCTGTCAGGATAAAGTGGGTTATTGCCACTTCTCACACCCCTTCATCTCCTGGACCCAATTCCGTAAAGCTGACAAAAGTGGTAACAAAACACTGCAAAAAATAGACTCATGCAACAGTAAGATTTTGCTCCAAAATCCCTCACGTACCTCTGATTTACCGGAAACTTCGTCATCTTGGATGGCATTTAAATAAGATCTCTTTAATCTGCTCGACAGCAGAGATGTCAGCAAGTGCCGGCCTGTTACTGTTAATAATTTTTAAATTATTAAAGCTCAGCTGATGGGAAAGGTTCTTAATATATGCTCCTCATGCACTACATTTCATAAAGCTAACCCTAATTTTGGTACCATGACTTGCTTGCGGGGCGTGATTACCCAGCCCCATCCAGCACCAGTCCTGCTCGGGGGGCAATTTGCAGACCCCTCCTCTGGCCTGGCTGGGGACACAAGCAAACTGAGGAACTATATTGGTATTTCCAGCTGAATTATTTATGTTTCATGTATAACGGTTTTTTATTCCTAAGAATTTATGACCGCCTAAAGCTTTCCATTTCAGCCTTGCTTGTTTTTTCCCCTTTAACCTCCGTGTTAGAGGAAAACGGGGGGAAAACTGGGGAAACCCAAACACTACACATTACATTGAACTTATCAGCAGAAAGGAATAAAGCAAAAAGAACATTTTGAAAAGGACGGCATTTCCCCAAAGCTGTCTCCTGTAGCTGGAGCTCCAAAAGTCTAGTTCTTTAAAAAAAAAATGAAAAGGATTCCACATAAAAATATTACAATGAGAATATCCTAACACACACCATTTCTGTGCTTTTAATAGTCCTGATCCAAAGCTTGTTGGACCCTGCAAAAAAACTCCAGCTGACTTGAGAGGGATTTAAGTAAGCCTTTAATTGACTAATTCAGATTTTGTGGCCATGAGCTACTGGCTGAAACTTTGCTTTGCCTGATAGCAGCATTTACTTTATGTACAGAACTACTAAAAGAAGTGATTTTATAGCTATCTCAGAAATAAACAATGAAAATTGAGCAATGGCTTTATGACCATTCAATGGACACCTCTATGATCGTGTTAGGATGGCTGTGCAGAGGCCATCAGCCACATCTGTGATTGTACCGTTTGGGCTTCGAATGACCTGTTCCAGCCTTCTGAAAAAAATCAGCAATCTCATCTCTAAAGGCATCAGAAAACAGCCTGACACCGTTTCATCCCAGTGGATCATCAGACACAGAGCAAAGCAATGAATCTCACAGAGCCCCACACCTGGGACAAGCTTCGGGCCTGACTATTTTTGCAATTTCTTTTTTTGGAGGAAAACCCAGCAGACTCGTCAGGCTCCAGGAGAAATTTTAAGTAAACAAAGGCAGAAAAACCCCAAACACAGGCATGCTATGCTTCAAGGAAATTGCAGTTTTGGACCCCTCTGCCTTGGCATTGACCTTTTAACTACTTCAGAAGGAAGATGCATTATTAAAAAGGCCCATTACTGTTAATCAGCTTCCTTTCCCATTTCATTGCCAGACGTAGGAATGTTCATTAAGGCATAATGTATTTACTTTCAGTTCTAATAAACTTAATCACTGGGGGGAAGAAAAACCACTCATCAGTCTGTGTCTATTTTTTAAGTTTGTCAGTAAGCTCCATCATAAAGTCTAGACATGGGCTTTGCGGGGTAGATGTAATTCTGACAGTCTTTTTGGAGGGAGAGAATCAAACCAGTAACTTCTATCACCTTTATCCCAAAGATAAACCATGGCAATAAGCCGATTTCTCTGGTTTGCTCACAGTCATGCAGAGCTGCTTTCAGAGAACAAAACAGCCCTACGAGGAGCAGATGGAGAACACTTCTCCCAGGGGAGCTTTGCTCCCAAATATCACCTCCCTTACTGCCTCACACAGCAGGTAAGGGATGCTTTGTGGCTGCCTGCTGCAGAGGAACTTCTTCCAGCCTATTCCTACTCTAGCATACAGTCTGCAGTGCCGGGGTTAGGAATTTAGTAAGCCCTCTAAAGCTTTTAAGACCCAAAAAGCAGCAGGGAGCTGAGGCAAGATGCAGCTTCATCCCTGTGCTGCTTGGGATGAGTGCACTTTAGCCACAGCGAGGAGCAGGGGCTGGCAAGGACAGGGAGGTTTGCAGGGGGCAGGCAAGGAGGTGAATCTGTGTGCACAAACACTCATGGGAGTTGCACGCCAGCACTGTGTGGGTGATGGTTTCAAATCCAAATTAGCTAGCCTGGGGTCCTGGGGCACAGCATCCTGATGCTTTCCTAGGGATTAGTCTGATGGGTTTGGAGCTGGCTGAGGCACCTCAGCACTGAGCCACCGAGGGCTGGCATGGAGCAGCCAAGTCTCAGACCCTTCCATGCCACTCTCCCTGGCAGACAAGCTCTGGAGGACAAGCAGACTCCCTGCTTGAGCACGGCTGCACTCCACAGACTGCTGGCCACAGAGCCCAAAATGCCTGAGGTCAGCACCAGACCCCCCACTGGTTCTACGTTCTACTGTCAAAGTGCATGTAAATGGTACACAGTTATTTGCACATCACTGTGGATTTCACTGTGTGACACACCTTGGGTTTCAAGACCAAGTAATGCAACATTTCTTTGGTCTTCACACATTTTGGATGTCAGCCTTCAGGCTTCCTCTTTAAACCTCTGCTCAGGTGTATTCCTTCCTACAAGATGTCTTTTGTTTATCAGACTACGCAGGGTATCCACTGTGGGTGCTTGTTTTATGTCAGGCTTGTGATTTTGTGTTGGGAAAATGTAAAGGCAAAATTTGAATTTGTCTCCTGGTAAGTTGCTCTGCTGTGCTTGTTGCACACTCACAAGCTGAACCAAAATGCAAACTAGACACAGACACACCATTAGCTGCCTGGCTGGATTCCAACAGCCACTTCAAAGCTGCTTCAGTGACATGTTTCAAAACCAGTCATGGTATTGAACATCTTCTACAAGTATTTTATGTCTCGTGTTCCTAGTAAAATGGAGAAAAAAAACCCTAACATTGCAATTCCCTGTGAATAATTCAGAGAGAACAAAGACAGAGGAAAAGGCAGCAGTTCCAGCCCCTGCACCATTCTGCCTTGCTGCAGATAGGGACCAGTTCACCTCTGCACTACCTTATTCCCCAGCCCTTCTTTAGAGCTACTAAAACCACGATGGCTTAGAAGTCATCTCTCTCCATTGCAGAATAAGCTGGGAGCATCAACCTGTCAAGGATCACCATTCAGCAATGAACCTTTCACATTCTTCTTTGTCCCTGGCCAGGATGGATAGGGATCAGCAAGATTAGAGGCTCAACAATTCACAGCTCTTTCCTGAGCTATCCAAATCCCTTCTTTTATGCATATTCTGGCAACATCCATTTGCAATCAAGCCATTCAAATTAAACAAATGGGACTCACTTGTAGATCCAAGGCTGCAATCTTTCCTTTATCTCCCGAATTCCTGGTGTATTCCTCTATTGTCCATGATGGCTGGGCACGTTTCACTTCAGCCAGCTCTGTCAACCTCATGTCTGTGTAGAGTGGGTTGCTTTTCATGTGTGACTTGAGTGATGCAGGGTAGGGATGAGGACTAAAGACTTGTTCAATCAAGAAAGCGTCTTTTGGTTGTTTAGAGAGTCTATGTGGCTGTGGGATTTCGTATTGCCTGTCTGCCTGCAATAGGGTTCAAAAGAATTTGAGAGAAAAAACAAGACTATGAGGGAGTTAAACACAAAAGACAGAGATATTCCTTTCAGAATCACCAGATGATAAAAAATTTACCAGCTAGGACACAGGTTTTGGATGGCCTTAATCCATTTGCCCACCTTCTTCTTACAACCAAACCAAAGAAATATTTTACAGACACAACTCCACATTCACTACAACATGAACACAATGCTGATGCAGCAGAAGAATTTCAGGTTTTGTGCTGTTTACAGATCAAAAAACTACTCTGAAAATAGCCCTAAATTCCTGAGGAGCCAAGCTGGTCTGCAGAAGCTGAAAGACACAAGCAGGCTTCCAGGTTTCTGCTTCCCGATCAAACCCTAATATGAAGCAGCCTTGAGGGAAGCGCCCAGCCTGACCCTGCAGCATCCATGGTACCATCCAGAGTCAGCCAGAGTCCACTGCAGGAGTCAGGAAGGGACCCTCAAAGTCATGTCATCCTAAGCAGAGCAATGCACAAAAAAGCCAAGGTTTGAGCTTGCTAAGGGTGGTCTTCTTCCCCCTCTGAAGTCTAGCAATAACTCATGGTTTATGGCTTGTCGCTCACCCAACCACATTTATTTCCATCAAACTTCCTCTCTTTCTCAACCCTTCTCTGCCCTCACAGCCCACTGTACAGAGGCACAGCATGCCTGTCATGTGGCCACAGCTGGCAAGGAGCTGCAGGACGCCCTCCCCAAACAGACACAAGCACCCAGCCCACGCACAGTGTCACCAGAGCAGCCCCCAGAGCCCAGCCAGCACATCCCTGGGGTCTGGGAAGGGGGCACTGGGCAGCTGCTGGCAGCGTGGGCAGAGTTTTTCTGCCCAGCCAAATGAAGAGCACAGCCACACTGCAGTTCCACAACAGGAGGCTCAAGACTCATTTAAATGACCATGGGAGTCAGACAGAGAGAACATAACTACAATGAGCATCTCATAGTACATGTACAAGGGTGTTTTTCCTTGAGGGATTTGAATCCATGAATCTATTTTGTAGGCTTTTAAATATGAACATACTTCTCTGATAAAAGCCATCACAATTCAATTTCAAAATATCCCTTCTAAAACAATCACTAGAGAATTTCAATTTTCCCCGCACCTTTTTCACCAAGGTAATTACCAGGTCTCCTCATATTGCTACTGATAATGAAGAATACCATCATCTTCCCAAGATGTCACCCACACTACCACCCTCCCTTGGCAAAAAAGCAAAGATTTTAAGGAGCAACTTGGCCATTTTGCAGCTGCCAAGCAAGAACCTACAGGTACAAAATCACTCAATTATGACAACAATAAAGGCAGACATAACATGGCAGGGCAAATCATTATCATACCCCGAAGCTTGTGATGACCACGGAAGACATTCATTACTACATTATTTTTAAGCTTTTATTATGTGAGTTAAAGTTGAAATTACCTCTTTAGATTTCCTGTGCCAGTCCTTATTTTCTCCTCCATCTCTCTCTTTCATCTCCTCCTCTGTAATGCCAACTTGGTTGGTGTAAGTAATAGCCCTCCAGTCTCGGGGAGAGTTTGAAATACTTGCTATTTTGGATTCAGTTGCACTGTTTTCTTCTGTTAATGATCTTGATGATCTCCTAGTAAACAAACTTTTTTTTAAGGCTTTTACTCGTAGACTCTCGCTATTACTTCCACTGGCATCCGAACAGCACCATTCTGGATTATTCTCCAGTTTGCTTCCATGAGGAGTATTGTGGCACTGAAATATCTGCGGGGAGTTGCTCTCATCTGACGCAGCTTCACTTGTCAAAGAGTTGAGATCTATTTGTACACTGACCTTCTCTGGCTGCTGGATTTTTTGATCCAGCTTGCTTAATTTTCCCAGGACTTGAGAGATTTCTTCTCGGACGCCTGAGAGAGACTCCAGTTTCTTCTCTATCTCGCCAATCCTCAAGACTAATTTGCAGACACTCGTTTTCAGTTCATCGTCTGTGTTACTGACATCCGCCCTGACCACTTTATCCAATTTGTTACACGCACTCCCGTTGGAGATCTTAGTCAAATTGTGCTCAGGTGAGCTCTCACAGTCTGATTTATGCACCTGAGACAAGGAACCAGTGCTGTTGTAGCACGAGGACTGCATCACTCCCGTGGAGCCACTGATGCTCATGTCATCCAAAAACCGGAAAATGTCACTGATGTCATCACTCACGATTTCAGAGTCGTCATCTGACTGCTTCAGAGAGTGCCGCTCGCCGTACTTGCCTTGACTTGCTGCACACAAATCCTTGCACTTCTTGTGGTCCAAAACCTGCTGCTCCGTTTGTGTCCCGACACTCATGGTCCTGTCAATGCTTAAGATCTGGACAGAAGTACAGTTAATGCTTTTATCCTTAAATTTTTTGACCGGCTCGTGTTTCTCCACATCTAGAATGGAAGGAATTTCCTTCGGTTTATGCCCATTGGGTTTCACAGCATAGTTTGCCTGCATGATTGGTTGCTGATCCTTTGCATTTAGGTAGGACTGATGCCTGTCAACTGAGGGAAAGTTTGGAGAGGGGTTGCTCGAACTCTGGTATCGTGGTTTCTCTTCAGACTGCTTCCTATTAAAAAATGAACGTTCAAAGTCAGGGACCTCCTCAGTATTTAAACTCCAGCTTTTAGCTGGCCAGGCAGTTTGCTTGGCTGGCTTTCCAGTCCACTTTTTGGTTTCCTGGGGCCCAAGAACAGTAGTTGGGCCAAAATATGTTGAAGCTTGAAGATCATCTAAACTTTCATGCTTCACTCGCCTTTTGTCTGGTATAGGAGAATAAACTGGATTCAAGTACTGGCTGCTGTATGGCATTTCAAAGCTGTGGTTGAAGAAAGTCTGCTTAGAGCTTTCTTTCCTGTTCTGAGGCTCTCTGTGTCCATCTTCTGGTGTTTTGTTGGATGGTATTAAGTTGGGAGATATTGTAATCAGATTATGAAAATCTTCTTTGAATATATTTCTCTTCTGGACGCACGACTGCATCATGAACGGCTCGTCATTTGAAATGAAAGTTTCTTTTATGCCTGCACTTATAGGCAAGGAATCCTGGTCTGAAATAGATTCATTCTCAATGTTCATGGGGAAGTACGTACTCTGCATCTCACACGGTGGGGACGTGGCGATGGAATAGGACGCCAGCGCCTGCAGCCTATCCAGAGAGGCAGCCCGGCCCTTCACGTCCTTATTAACGCCGAGCAAGAAGTTGGGTTCTGACGAGGGCACGAACTGCTGGCAGTCTTTGCAGTCCATCTTTCTGCATTTCGAAGACCTTCTGACCGGGAAGGCCCGGCTGAAGTCCTGGTCGTTCAGCTCGCAGTTGGGCATGCAGTCAGGCACACAGTCTGCCATGTTGCAGATCTCTGTGTCAGACCTGCAGGACTCGAAGGACTCCTTCTTCTTCACTTTGTGCCTTGCAACTGGAAGTTTCTCCTTGGCCACTCCCCCGTTCATCTGTATGAGGTTGAATATTGTTACTATATCTGCTGCAACCATGATTTTCTTTGATTGCTGATTGTTTACAGTGCATCTCATTTTGTCTTTGAATAAAGTCGCTGGGAAATTAGGATCCAGGCAAGCAGTGTAAAACAGCACACTTCTGAGCTTGGCCAACTGGGATAAATCAAACCTTGCACACAGGGACTTGCAGAGATCCTGGTAAGAAACAGTATTCTGCTTTGTGTCCAACTCCTCCAGTATCTTCACCAGGAAGAGTGAGGATTCCTGGTTGGACTCCATGGCTTAAGCGTATTTTGTTGTTTAGCCTGGAAACTGCGTTCCACTTCTACAGCAATACAGAAAAAGATTGTAAGTCACCCACAGATAATACTAATCCAAGGCCTTGCAATTCAGCCAGAGATGGGGCCTGACTCCCTAACCATGCAGCCCAGGGCTTGCTTTTATAACCCATCCTCATGTTCTGGACTTCGGGCTGTAATCCCACATCCAGTAAATCAATACTTAAATGGAATCAGGGTTTTATCCAAGAAGGCTCCTTTATGCCAGTGTTTACTAAAGCGACCAAGTGAATAAACAGCAGAAGCTTTGGAGGGGCTGAACTAATAGCAGATAGACAATCCTGGACTGCTTGCTATGGGACTATCACAGAATTTCTTATCAGCTTATGAGAGGTTCAAAGCACAGTTTGAACATCAAATCATCTGCAATAATTCCAGTCGTAGCCTAACTGGGGCTGATCTACTGCACCATGACATGTTTTCATATCTGAATTCAAATGGCTCTCAGGAAGATTTTCTGACAATAGACTTCTGATATGTTTTTAGAAGTTATCTGAGCACATAATTACCATCTTGCTTACTTTAACCATTGTTTTCTCCTCTACTCTGAATTATCATCTTTGGATACCTTGACATATTTTTTCCAGAAATACATTTTCCTAAGTACAAGATTCAGGAATGGAAAAGTTGCCAGGTCTTATGTGAAAAGTCTGTGTGAGCCCTGTTTCAGCTCTTAAGTCCAAAATTTAGCAAAGAGCAGAAGGAGTTAAAAAAAAAAATTCCTGCTGAACCTTGAAACCAATCCAGCAGATGCTAGAGGGCTGGCTGCCAATCAGGATGGATTTGAAGACAGAGAAATATCAAGGACAGAGAACATCCTCTTCAGTGATGTGCTCCCAGTGAAGCCCAGGAGTGCATTTCCATTCACCATCCCAAAATGACAGGGCAGAGGGGAAGAGCAAAAGCTGCACGTTTATACGGACAACAGGAATAGCTTGAACAAGCACAGCTTACACCAGCAAACACCTTGGGGAGAATATAAACCCCTGCACTTTCAGAGCTGAAACCAGCCTTTAGCTAGTATGGATTAGGAGGGGATGTTCATGATTTTTCATCCATCTGTTGTGAATATCCTTGTCGGTGTCTCTGTTGTTGGCTACTAGGAAAGACAGAGCACAGGATGATGCAGTCTGTCAATTCCTGTGTTTGGTCACTCTGTCTTTGTTATTCTTACTGATAGGAATGACAAAAATATTTTCCCTTTCCCAAAAAGTTATGGCGTCTTCCCCCATTCACTCCCACCCTTAGATGACCCCTGGAACTGGTGTCTCCTCCATCAAGTGCAAAATATCCACCCAAATGGCAAAGCACTGAAGTCAACATCGCAAGGTTTATGATTACTCATTCTAAAAGGCACCTTTTGGTCAAAAACTTCAGGACTCCTGAGCACCCCTCCAGAATCCAAGGCTCCTGTTTCCTCTCCTGCCCTGATATTACACATCAGTGATTGCTATCAGTATCAGAAGCCAGAGTACTTCAGCTTTCATAACAAATAGTTACCCAAAAGAATACAAAAAAAGTCTCCCTAAGAACTCAGCTGCTTATTTAAGTAACATCTTTCTACTGTGTGTGATCAGGAGCTGAACAGCAGCAACGTGAATGTATTTCTGTGATTGTAAACATGACTCTCAGAAACCAATGGCTACAGGGATTTTCCAACACCTCCGCTGCATGCATGTTTACTTTTAAAGCTCCTGTATCATGCATAGCAGCACAACTGTTCTGCCAGCTGACAAAAGAGAAAAAATATTCTACTGTTCTGCAGCTCCAAAAAGTGATGGTAAAGGCTGGAGGAGGATGCTTGCATCCCTCTTCTCTCTAGCAGCAGTGTGTGCTCAGAGGCACAGCCTCTTTCACAGCCTGCCCTTGTACTTCTCTGACATGTCACCACTAGACAGTGACACCCCCAGCTAGGTCCAAGCCCTGCTAGTTGCCCCCAAGGCTACCAAGTCCTCCCAGAGTCAACTTCACACGTGGGGCTCAGAGACATTCCCAGCTGCCAGGGAACTGGCATTGCAAGTCAATTTTCTGCATGTTATAAATCTGCCACTTGAGACTAGAGTGAAAATATGTCTTTTTGTCACCTCCAGGCTGAATACCAGCAAAAGCAACTATCTCCCCCTATTTGTAAAATCACAGCTTCTTGCAAACCCCTCACCTGGATATGCGTTTTCACAGCCTGATGCACACTCTGTGCTCCCTGCACTGGTCTGCCTTCTCCCCACTCACACTCCTGCTAAAACACACAAGTAGCCAGTTTGTGATAATGTATTTTTGAAAAGTGCCAACCCATTTTGTTCCCCACCTTTCTGCCTTTACTCTCTCATCCCAGTGAGGATATCCTAGGTACAACTTCTTGAAAATTTTTCCCTTGTACCAAGCCATTCTTAGCGTCATCAGAGGTTAATTTCAATTTAGTTTCTAAACATTATGAATCTGGTAAAACTCAGGTGCAGCCTGATTTGCAAGGCTGCTGAGTGATGACAAGTTCAGTAAGCTGAGAGGAAGCCCTGCTGCATACCACCAGACTCATGTTGCTTCTACTCAGCACTGACAAGGAGCCTTGGTTTGGGCACCCCAATCCATACCCAAGCAGTAAGGCAGAGGCACTGAAGCACAGACCCCAACTAAGAGTGGATTAGCTCAGCCCAGACCCTGAGCTCCCAGCCCCAAGCCTGGGAGGTGGCAGTCAGCTATAAAGCAGTGAGAGGTCAGGGAGGTGACAGAGGATTTAAGGCAAGGGTGACCAGCAGAGATCTGAACCTGCTCAGGTGGGAATTCAGCCAGTTCATTCAACTGAGACTCAGCTACAGGAGGTGGATATTGAAAAGGCAGGTTGCAAAATCAAGATGTAGGCCCTGAGGAAAAGAAAGCTAGCTAGGAGCTGGAATAATTTCTTCCTCACCCGTTGGCCATTTACAAACAGCTTTTTGATGTGGGAACACTTTAGGTGTGAAAGGTATCTCTGGGCTTCAGCCTGAGCATCAAAATCGGTGCTCCCTTGTGCCAGAGCATCAGAAACATTGCTGCTAGTGGAGCATCAACAGATTTGGGCTGCGAAGAACAGGATGTACCACTCCGTAAGGATAATATATAAGGGCCTTGAAATCTTGTTTCCTGGTTTGGGGATGTAAAATCCTGGTGCCAAAATTTTTAGTGGCACATTAAGCTCCTCTGTCTCTTGTCAAGCCTCCTAACAGCCTGCGACAGAGACAGGTGCTTCTTGGCAGGCCACCCCAGGAGCTGCCACATCCCGGGTGCCAAGCACTTGGCCATGCACCACCTCAGCCGTTATGTCCACGTTCATTCATTATCTCTCAAAGCAGGACCAGAATAGACCTAGACGTGGCACAGAAATGCAGAGCTCTGAAATAAGCACAGGAAGGCCTTTTAAAGAGGGTACAGGGTCACGAATCTGTCAAAAGCAGCAAAGCGAATGCAAGCACCCACAGCAAGAGCAGCAGCACAGGGTCTCCTCAGATGGCCTCAATTCCACCAATGTCCTTGTGCCTTACCCTCACTGCCAGCAGCCACACACACCCTCCAAACCCCCTCTCAAACTGACTTCAGCCTCCAGAGACTCCCCAGTTATAGCTTATTTATCTTCAGCAAAACCATCTCTGACCAAAGGAGCCACTTAACATTTCATCCTTAATGATTTTGTTATATTAACACGGGAAAGGTTGCTTTGACTCAGCTTCCCAAGATTTGACATTTGCTGCTCTAATAGCACAATTATATCTCAGCATGGGCTTGTACAGCATCATATTGCACAGCCAGTCGATGGGGGCTGGCTCTCCTTGCACGCAGATGAGCTCCAGACTCACCACAAATCGATGTCTTCTTGCCCTGCACCAGGAGCAATGAACTGAGCTCTCATCTTACCACTAACCCACTGTCTCAGCCTCTGGAGGGGAAGTCCAAGAATATGATGATTGCAACCTCCAGCCCCAGTGGAGCTTTCTGCTGCACAAAGGGAATATACTGTTCTATTTTCTGGTGTCTTTAGGAACCAAGCCTCTGTGAAACCTCTCCCCTGGGGTTCTCCAGACCAGGGGAACCTGCAGACTCTTTCATGCAGCTTGCTTCCCTGCAGAAAAGCCAGAATGCACTTTCCCTGCTCACCACCTCCCAGATCACTACTGAGGTGGGGGTGTTCCCCTCACCTCCTAACTGCCATATAAATTCACCATCCCCACGAATTCATTAAATTAGTACTGCTTTCCAGTTGCCCTGGCTGCTTCCTCGCCATTCCTTCAGCCCAAATGGGCTAAGGGCAGCACATATTGGGGCAGATAAACACCAGCACAGGATTCAAGAGACAGTCCCACTGCTCGACTTCCCTGAGCAGCTGCAGGGTGCCAAGGTGCCCTGCACGAGTCTGAATCATGGCCACTTGGCAGACAGACCACGTTATCTTCCTCTCTTATTTCCTCCTTCGTTTCCTTCCCTGTTCCTTGTGCCACGGACATTTGCTCTCCCCATTTCCCAATACCCACAGCAGGTGCAGCTAATACACAGATGTGACTGCTGGAGTCATCATTTCCCCTCTCTCTTTGATTTGCCAGCCTAGAGGAAAACAGCATCCTTGTTTTGTTCCCCCCACGGTGACTAACGTGCCACCCTAGAATGCCACTACGGCAACGGCAGACAGCAAGTGATCCTTGCATAAATTCCCTCAGAAACAGCCAGCTACTTCAGCACAGAAGAACATTAATACAGAGCCAGTGATATGCTGTTTTACTATTAACTTGAGCTCATAAATCATTCAGCCTGTCTTCCCAACAGCAGATACTATAAAACAAGGCAGACAACGCTCGCCTCACATGAAATGTAACCCATCGAGATGGAATTCAGTTTTTGTTTTCTCCCACACTCGCAAATCCATTTCTCTGTCAAAACATGAAGAAATTTCTGATGAAGGAATGGGGACCTCGAGCCCCATCTGGCTTCCGCTGCACACAGACACCAGAGCCGGGACTCGGGGAAACAATGTCCGTTTCCACACACCTTATTCCTCCTCCCTCCAGCCTTCTGCCGCTCATTAAAAAGAAAACTAAAACACGCACTTTGGAGCCCTGCCTGCGCAATGGCAACTGCTTCTCTCCACCTTTCATTGAAGAGAAAAGTCCTCCCGAGCAGCCTGACCCAGGCTGGGTGCTCCGGACTGTTCTCTCGGCTGCGCTGGAGCAGGGTGGGCTCAGTCCCTGGGGCAGGTAGGAGGTGGGTGCTGGCTCCCTGCCTCGTTGATGTGGTTTTTCCGCCCCTTCAGAGCCAAGAACACCTGCAGGCTGGGAGCTCACGGTGCCTGTGCACCCGCTCTCGCTGCTGCTGCTGCTGTGCAGGAGAACGATGCACACTCCGCACCCTCCCGGGCATCCCAGTGCCAGCCTCCTCCGAGGTTCACCGGGGGTCGCTGGGAATAGCACGGGAAGAAGTTGCTATTTTCTGGCTCCTATCTTGTGTGAATGAGCCCTGGAAAATCACGCTTTACAAATCCAGCTCCTTAACAGAGGCAGGCTCTGTCGTAAAAGGACTCTGCACAACACTTCAGCTTCCACAGCACCCCAGAATTCAGCAGTTTTTAGAGGATCTGAGTGCATAAATTACTTGTGGATAAAAGCAGTGGACCCTCACAGCTGTGTCAGGGCTCAATTCAAACAGGGCTTGCCATTGATTTTTCTTGCACAGTAGCGTTAGGCTAATTATTTGCATTGTTTAGTTATGCAATCCAGGTTAAGGTATCTCTGTGATCTGAGGAAGTGCAAACAATTATTCTAAAACTGTGCAATAAATTACTTGAATTATTACTGCATCATGTACTCTTGGTTATTCTTTGCCAACTCTTGGCCCATACAGACACACACAAATACTGTCCTCCCAATCCATTATTAGAGCACATCCAAGCCACATTTTTACCGGAAATTTTTGTATACAGAGACACCGCTGAAAACACCGACAGACAGACACAAAAAAAGTCTAATCGAATTAAATGTGAGCCCTTTACCCCATCTGTGGACAGCCTGGATTTTCGCACAGCAAACCTGTAACAATCTCACTGCCACCCCAGACCTGAGTGCTCCCTCACCCTGGTGGGTCCAGCATCCCTGAACCCCCACCCCTCCAGGCTCCCTGCTCGGGGTTTGGGGGCCCTGGGGCTCAGCCCAGGGGTCACCCACTTGCTCCCCCTCAGGCACATCCAGCTGTGCAGGACTGAAGTGGAGCCGCCGAAGTCCCAGACAGAGTTTCAGGATTTTGGAGTCCCCCCTTTCCCAGGGAGCTTGACAAAGAGGAGGGACCCCGGGACACCGGTGGGGACCGCAGGGCTGGGGGGTCTCTTACCTGCACTTACTCCTCTTTCTCCCAAGCCGGCGGGGAGAGCCGGTGCTGACCCGGCTCCCCGGCACCCCCGGCACCCGGAGCATCCCTGGGGCTGCAGAACGGGGGGCGCTTGTCCTGGGCGCCCCTTTCCCCAAGCCCACCCCTCGCACCTCCGCGCCCCCCGCCCGCACCTGGGGCTCACCTGGGGGCTCCGCCTGCCTCTGCTGCGGGCAGCGCGGCCGTCACGGCAGGATCTGCCGCTGCAGCAGCCGCTTCCCGGCCAGGAGCAGGAGCAGGAGGAGGAGGAGGAAGAGCCCGAGCCTGAAGCCCCAGCAGGATGCCATAGCGCCGGGCTGCGCTGACAAAGGCGGCAGCAGGTTGGCATGGGAGGAGGGAAAGAGGGGAGGAGAGAGGGAAGAGAAGGAGGGGAGACGGGAGGGAGGGGGCTACAGAAGCCGAGCCTCCCCGCACCGCCCCCCGATCCCGCAGCGGGGCTGCCCCGGCCGGCCCCGGGCGCTGCGGCAGCGGCGGCCCCGGCTCCGCAGGGACGGGGCGGCGGGGGGGCCGACACTCCGCTTCCCTAGACCCTTGTCCTGATTATTTGTGTCATTAGTGTGGGTCCCGGCGCTCCTCGGGGCGGGGGACAGCGCCCGGCTCCCCCCGCACTGGCGGCCCCGCTGTCCGGGCAGGGGACAGCGCCCGCAAAGCAGGGGACAGCGCCCGCAAAGCAGGGGACAGCGCCTGCAAAGCAGGCGACAGCGCCTGCTGCAAGGACGGGCAGGAATGGGGGTGTCCAGGGGAAAGGAGCCCCTTCCCAGTCGGGGACATGGAGAGCACCAGGCTGAGGAGGAGCGGCTGAGGGAGCTGGGGCTGTTCAGCCTGGAGAAAAGGCGAGTCAAGGGTGACTTTATGGCTCTTTACAACTCCCTGAAAGGAGGTGGTAGCCAGGTGGGGGTCGGACTCTTGTCTCAGGTAATAAGCGATAGGGAAAGAGGAAACGGCCCCAGGTTGCACAAGGGGAGGTTTGGGTTGGGTATTAGGAAATGCTTCTTCACTGGAAGGTGAAGGCTGGAACAGAGTGCCCAGGGAAGTGGCGGAGTCACCATCCCTGGAGGCACTTACAAGACGTGTAGATGTGGCACTTAGGAACATAGTTTCGAGGTGGACTTGGCTGTGCTGAGTTAACAGTTGGACTTGATGATCTTAGAGGTGTTTCCCAACCTAAACAATTCTACGATTCTGTGACGGCACCCCAGTGCCCACCCTGCATGCCCACTGCCCCCAGGGTACCAAGGCCATCCATGCACAGCCCCTGGGCTTCCCAGCTGCCCACCCCCCCTCAGGCAGGAGGTCCTTGTGCAGGGATGGGGTCTGGCGGTGTGGGAAGGGGCTGCACAGCGTGGGAGTCCCACCCCAGCTGTGCTGTGGTGCCCGTGCAGCACCAAGACACGCACGCTCTCAGTCTGGGCAGGCAAGAGCTCAGCTCACCTCAGAGCACTGCCTCTTCCCCTGCTGCTGCCTGCCTCGCCACGCCACACAGAAATGCTGCAGAGAGTTTTTAATAGAGGTGTTGCTGGGTGAAATAAAGCAGCAAGATGTCAAAGGCTCGGCTTCTGCTCTCACTGGCACTGTTTGGGGAGTGGACTATCGGCTTTCCTTTCCTCGATGAACTAATTCGAAGGATTGTATGCACAATGACACCACGGCCATCAGGTTACTATGGACAAACTGGCCTAAAACTATGTGATTTACTTATTCTGACAACCTTGGGAGCAGAGCTCTCTGCTTTCCTGGGAGAAACAAGGGGGCACGAGGGGTTTCTTGTCTGAAACTCACTGATGTGCGGTTTCTTCCACTGTCTTTGAAGAATATTGTGTGTGATTCAGTGTGTACATAATATCTGTAAAAACACTTAACACCCCTAGCAGCTAATACAAGAGGAGAAAATAAACATACATCCTTGCAAATGGAAGAAAAGCATGTTTATACTACATTATTCTTACCACTACTTAACAGCACTGAAAGAGGCAGTGTCCTTGGGCCCCATTTTCCATGCTTTTGTCAGATTTTTTTTAGTCTATAAGTATCTATTTACTTGCAAATTGCATGGCTGGATAATTTCAGCCCTACACCACTTCCTATAGCACATGCCTTCAGGTCATCAGAATAGTCAGGAGAGCTCTCTGTACCCTTCAGAACTGCACAGATACTAGAGAAAAAATAGAAAACATTTCTTACCCCTAGCTCGGGTCTAGTTCATCTTGGTTTTGCCCATGTTCTGAGAGGTTTCCAGAGCTGACTCCCATAGCTGCTGCCAGAGGAAAATTTGGTGGCTTCATCTTTTGCCTTCCTTGCCTCCACCTCAGCATGCAGAAATTACATTTAATTGATGGCAAGGGTTTCATTAGCTTTTTGTGGGCTGTGACTAGCAGCATATAATTAGGAATCACCTGCAAAAATTGGTTTGAAACAGTTAAACGAGGTGCAGACTCATAAACACGAGACATTGATTTTACACTGGGTGGTGTCCCAAGGTTCCCGAGGGCAGCAGGGCTGGCTCCCCTTGGGCCCAGGGAAATCCTCTCTGAGCAGCTTGGGGGTCTGCAGTGACACCTGCCCTCCCCTCCTTCTGCTTTTCAATCTGGACTCCAGTTTTTCTCCCTCCCCTGGCCAGATTTGACAGCAGCTTCCGTGGGAATTTCGTCCAAGAGGAGAGCACCAGATCAGCTCCCCCTGTCCCCATTCCCCATCTAATTTTAGCACCATCAACTCCTGTCTCCCCTCCCCACCTTTCCTTGACATTTCTGCTTTGTTCTTCACTCTTCTTTTCCCTTTCATCTCCTCTTTCCTTCAGCAGCTGGCACATTTACCTTGTCTGGCTCCCCCATAGCTTCCACTTTCCCTCCAGGACTCCCAACTCTCTTTCCCTCTGCTTCAGCAACTCCTTCCAAATTAAACAGATGACCCACTGGACGTAGGAGATGTCTCCTCAAGGCAGGGGTGTCCAGGACTGAGCACACCCACCTTTCCCAGCTGGACTGGCATCACAGTGCTGCAGAAACGGTGCCCAGTTCCTCACAGTCTCTCGCCTGTGTAGCACAGGCCTAATATAAAGATATTTCAGCCCAGTTTGGTTGCCATGTCCCTCATTCATACATGGTGTGGCTTCCAGCTACACAAAAATGAACACATTGCCACTGCCCTCCCTCACAGCAGCAGGGACGCTTTTATTTCTGCACAGGAATAGTTCCACAGGGCTGGAAACACTGAAGCTGATGGATGCAGAAGGGGAAACTAATGTTGAGAGTAAGGTCTAGGAAAGAAAATCTGACTTTCATCACTGCAGCACTCCCTAGATCTTTCTCTTTTGGCCCCCTTTCCATGTGAATAACTCCCCATGGGGGGGGAGGCTGTGGCAGGTTTTTTCCTCTCATATCTTATCCACAGTCTCTTGCAAAATTTCCTTCCTGTGGCAGCTCCTCCAGAGCAATGTGCATCCAGTGAGCCTGCACAAACCTCAGCAAGCCTGGGCTCAGGGCTCTCACTTTTCATTTCTCACGCCAGTGTGCTGTAGCACCACACAGCTGCTGTGTGCTCCTCCTTGCAGAGTCATACAAGTGGTTTTTTTCGAACCAAACTGCTTGTCCCAGTGACAGCAAAGGGACTGTCCCAAGGGCTCATTTTAAAGCACAGACAAGTCTTTATGCAGCAAGTCTTTTCTTCACTCTCCTTATTGCAACCTCCAGGCAAATTTGTGCTGTTAGAAAAGCCAAAAAAAAACCCTTCGGTCAACTTGGTGTTTTAGTTGCTCTCAGGAACCCCCAAACCATTTCCTGGTGAATCTCTTTTACAAGAGGTAAAAGAAAACAAATTTCATTTTAATTGGGACATGACTTTACCTAGCACCTTTTTCAGCACAGATGTTTCTTAAACAGCTAGCAGCAGTCTAATGGTATTAAAATGTAGAAGGAAACAATCCTTTGCCAATATCAGAGTCTTTAGTGCAGAGACTGGTTTATATTTTCCGGTGTTCCAGTAGCAAGCCCTTAATCTCTTCTGGGTTTGCTTTTAAGAGAAAGAGAAAATCTAAAGCCCAAAGCATAGCCTGTGCTGGGAGTACACTTAGCTACACTCCAAACAGACAAGTCTCTCTGAGCCTGCTGTGCTCCCTGAAGTCTTTAACCAGGATTTGGGAGAGCAAGGCACCCTCTGGGGGAAGAGCCAGACAACCCGGAGCACTGCTTTCCTCCTCTCTGTCATGGTCTGGGTGAAACACTGGATCCTTTCCTAGCTTAAAGACAAATACTAAAACTTTCAGCATCGTTAAATAGCACTTAGCAATACGGAGCCTGCAGATTGCTATTTTTATCAAGTACTCCTTATTTTCACTTCCTCTGAAATCTCAGCAGGGTCTCAATATTGCTGAAGCTGACTCCTGCAGCCAGCCTGCACACAGGCTGTGCCTGGAAAGATGCATCTTGGAGCTGGCAGCAGTTATCGGTGAGTGATTGATAATGGGCAAACTTCTTGTTCAGCTAAACGGGTTTTGGCACAGGATCACTTGAAATATAACAACAACCAAAAAAAAAAAAAAAAAAAAATCAGTCTGTTGAAGAGCATCCACCCATACCAGATGTGCTGACTGGAGAATATGCCAAATTCTTCAAAGCAGTACACTTTGACAGCAGTTCTAGGCAGAAGTGATATTTTTCCCCCAATGTATTTACAAACAAAAAATCTCCAGTAACTGTGGAGTAGGATGGATAAGATAAAATATTTTTGTGAATATTGGTCTAAATTTTTTAATGAGTTTCCCTCTGCTATATTGAATTTCTTTTCAGTGGGTGTGGGAACAACTGGCTTTTGCTGGCACGAACACCAATGAGAAATATACACCCCCCCAATACTGCATATTGAATATTTATAAAGTGCGCTTTTAAAACCATGTAGAAAAACACTGATGATTAAAGTGGCCATGGGCTAATCCATCAGAGAGAAGGAATGTTACATTTAAGTTTGTTTAACCAACTTAAAATCAAAACAATTTCATTATTCATATTCACGACCAATACTTTTCTAAATGAGCTTTCACTTCTCAGTTTGGGTCTTTGTGAATGCACTGCTAGCCATGAGAAAAAAAGGGAAAATTCAGACACTTCTCAGGTCATGGCACAGACAAGCTCCCCCTCTGGAGCGAACATGCACAAAAGCACAGGCGCAACTGATTTCAGGTCAAAAGTGAGGGAAAACATAATCTCAGGGGTCGCTTTTCAAGTGCAGCCCCCAGGAGGAAGCTGGAAGGTTGGGCAGATGGAGCCACTGCAGCTCACGTTCACCTGTGCCCAGCCCTCACTCTAGCTCTTTGGGCACCTCTCGATCTCCCAGGTGAAGGCAGCAGCAAGTGTGACAGGTAAGCACCTGCTCCTGTGCAGGACTGCCTCGAGCACAGTCCACAACAGGCTGTGCAGGATCTCAGGTCAGGGCTGCGGACGTATTTGTTCCGTGTGAGGTCTTGGGAAGGTGTCACCTCCCATGCCGAGTGCCAGAGAGGTGAAGGTGCTCCCAAGCTGTGCGAAGTACGTGCTGATTCCTTGCACGTTCAGGTGAATTTTCGATGCAATCTGTCTCTCTGTTGGTTACTGGCTCGTCCCCAAGTCCCCAAGCCCATCAAGATTTTCTAAAGGAAAATCAAAATAACCTTCCCAAGAGAGTCAAAACCTGAAGGAAGATATCTCTCATCCAGCAATGCTCTGTGATGGAGGGCGGCACAGCTCTGCCTCCCTGCTGCCTTTAGCCCTCCCACCATTTCCACAGCTGTGACCTGACCAAATGTCCACTGAAGCCAGAGGAGACTTTCCAGTCGTATCGATGGATGTCTGATTGTGCTCACTGGCACTTAGCAATACGCTAAACAGTCTTCAAATTTCTTGTGGCCACCAAGGAATTCACAAATGCCTTAGCTTTTACCGCCCTGAGTAATTATTTATTGGGATGGCCTTTTTATAGAATCTCCTTAAAATGTCCATCCAGGTTTTAAGGCCAGCAGAGACTATTAGCTCATCAGTCTGCAGAATAAGGTATCCCATAGCATTTCACTCAATAACCACTGTGTTTAGCTCAGCAGTTAGCATTTGATTAAAAAGTATCTTCCAGAAAAGTCTGCAGTCTCCACTGAAGAAATCAAGAAATTAAGAAACTATCATTGCCTTCAGTGATTTATCTGGTGCTTGATCTCCTCTTGGGTTTAAAGGTAAAACATATTTAATACAGAATATCCCCCCACCTCTGAACACCTCTGGGCACTTGGCTGGGGAGCACCAACATCTCTCGCCCAGCATCCTCACAGGTTTGTAACCACCACAGCAGTGTGACACAGTGTGTCCTGCAGAGAAATGCCTGGAATTGTCATAGGGGATTGAGCTATTCGTCCTAATTCCAGTTTTGCAGTCTGGAAAATGAAGGAAGAATCTTTGCAAATCGTTGCTGAGTGAAAGGACAAGTTCTCATTTGTGCCAGGTGAGTTGGAGGAAAGCAACCATCGCTGTGATGGAGTGGTTTAATTCTGTCTCCTTTTCCAGCTGAATCAAAAGTTGCACTGTTTTGCCTTTTTCTCCCTCAGTATTTCTGTTTTGATTGTTCTGATCTCTGGTTTCCCATCCCCTCTGTCAGTTTTGCTCCAGGAAACAATATCACATTGTGGGAGCAGCCCTGGGTCCAGCTTGTTCATGTCTGATGGTGGGCAGGAATGCACCTCCACTTAACCTTGGCTTCCTTGGCCCTGCCTTTATTCATATCCATTTCCTGGATCTTCACTGGGGGAATAAGGATCATGTATTAACCAGATGCTCCAAGGCTTTCAGGGATGGAGCAATATGTTCTGGCTGAACCCATGTAAAGTGGACAGTCAAAAGTGAAGTTTTGCAACAACAACAACAACAACAACAACTGCTGTGTGGGGGCCCAGGTCAGCTTCCCTGGGAGGGGACCAGGGAAAGACCTGTGGGAGGGGATTTACAGAAACTCTGAAGGAGCTCTTTCACATGTTTCAGCTCAAATCTCTAAATTGTTCCCTGTTCCTACTATCCTTACCTCTGAGCTGAGTTTGTTTGCCTTAAAATCCTTTGAATCAACATATGTTTTTGTGCTCCCAGAGTGAAGAGTAGTTCACAACGGATCTATGGAAAAAAGCAATTTCTTGCTGGCTTCTCCAGGTCACTTTGTACTTCAGTTTGGTGCAAAATTCGCTGGCTGCAACCCAAAGATCCAGGCAGCAGCACTCATCAGGCTGTGTCTTTGGGCTTGGAGGGGTTAAATCACTCCCTTCATTTGAAATTTGGAAGCTTATTGATCTCAGCAGCCCTGGGAGTTCTCCAGTAGCTGGTAAGGCCGGAGCTGGCAGTGGGACACCATCTGTCTGACACTGGAGAGCGAGGGAACAGTGTCTTCATGTATTCCCATTCTCTTATATTCCTCCCCACAGTGTCCCTGCCTCATTCACATGAGGTATTGCATGATATAATAAGATGCATCATAACAAGATGTTATGATAAGCCAAAAAGTCATGCTTCCCCATGCTGGGAAAAACAGCAGATGAATGACCCATATGGATCACAGTAGCTTAAATTACATTATGGAGACAGTGAATTGTTTGTGACACATCCTGTGCAAGGCTCTCAAACCACAACAAATAGATTGAAATCTTTCTAGCATTTAATCTTTTCTCCCATTGACCATGGGCAGGTCGTAGAGAAAAAGAATCTCTCTCCCTTCTATATCTCTATTGCATTTTATTTTATTTTGCAAGATGTGCTTCCTGTGTGAGTTATTTTAAGTCCTTACTCTTCCCCTGTGATGTCTAGGGGATTACACACGCGCCTCAGCCCAGCTCTTCCATAATTGCTTTATCAATGGGGACCATGTAGAACCGCATTTTACATGGCAGTTTTGACATAATTTGTTTTGCGCATGGGAGAGGTAGAACGCTTAAAGGAGCTGCTCTTCTGCTCTGTACCACAGAGGTGTGTCCTACCTGACCTGCTTGCATGCATCAAATCCAGGAGGACTCGGGAAAGTCCTGCCTGGAGGTACAGAGACATCCAAGGAGCAGCCACCCAGGGAGTGTCTCATGGCAAGAAGGTGCTCCAGCTGGGCTGGAGCTGAGCAGGTTTGCTCAGTGCAAGAAGGTACCAAGAACCAGTCCAGCCCGACTGCTGGTGCCAACTTCTGGGCAGTAAATGCTGAGGTCGAGGATGTATGTGCCCTGGAGCTACACCTCACAGGCAGTGATGCCATGCACCGTTTCATCTCCCAGCTGCAGCTGGGGAGGATGGAAATGCAGCTGTTGCCTCCCACCTCCATGCATAGGGAGGGAACAGAGCTCACCCAGCTTTGGCCTCTCACCCCTATCTGAGCTGCATTTGAAATGCTTTTTGAGGTGGTTTCTCCCTTTACCACAATTGAACATGTGCATCGAGCCCAGCGAGAACTTGCTCCTGAATTTGCAAGACAAAAATTTAAAATATCTTCATTGCATCCAACTCTTACACAGAGCCAGAGAAGGTGGTATGGGGGACCTTTCCTTTAAGTATCAATACTGTAAAACTTCACCACCATCAAGTATTACCAAAGGTTAAGAGCTAAGAAGGCTTTTTAAAGTCTCTTATAGAAAATGACACTATCTAGACTTGGAGTGACAAACAGAACCATACAAGAGTTTTGGTGGGTGTCCAAAAAGAGAGAGGGGGGCACAGCTGTACAAAAGCAGTGATGGGGCAAAATTAATTTCTGCTGGTAACTGGTTGGTCTGGCTTTGCTCTTTCATGGCTTACTCTGACCTCACTGTGGAGGCACTAATATATGTCGTTTCCTTAGATTTAATTTTAAAATTGAACCATGACTATGCATTTCTGCAGTGCTCCCCAAAATGCCTGCTGCTGGCGCTCCTGGTGACAAGGGCTTGCACTGGAGGGGCTCTTCTGATCCAAAGTGTCACAGCAGTGGCCCTGCTTCTGTGCTCCAGCAGGGCATGCCAGACTGCATCCAAGGATAAAAAGGTAATTGATCCCACAGAGGAAAAGAAAGAGCCTGAGGCGAGAGACAGACACACAAACTGGAAGAATGCAACGTTTATACTTTTACCTAAATCAATAGTAACTATGAGAGAGCTGCTATAGCTGCAGGCTCTTAGACTGTGGCTGAGTCTCAGACCTAGAAAGGGGTTTGGAGATTTCTGTGTGCAAGAAAGTACCTGAAAGCTGCACAAAACTGGGAGTGAGGTGGAGAAAACCGAAGCCGTCAGGAATTAGCTACACTCACCCATAGGGTGAGTGGACAATTTTCTTGCACCAAGGACATGCCATTTTGGAGGTGTCAAAATGTAGGCTGAGACCTGTCAGTTCTCCTCACCTGAGACAGTGAACAAGTGCTTTTCAAGACAAGGTTTCCTGACCTAGGCTGCATTGGAAGAGGCAAATCAGACATCCATCAGTAGCCCACGCACCCTGTCCACTGGAGATCATTTATTTTGGCTCCAGTGGCAAGTAGCGATATGTGAATTCATCACGGTCAGATAAACACTAATAAAATGTCCCACGTTAGAGCAATAGTGATTTTTCTGTCAAACCCGAACTGAATAAAAAGCAGAAAAATTTCATTTTCTGCTCTGGAGCTGGAAGGACCGAGGTGTAGAAACAGAACAAGAACGAACCACATTGCAAATAGCTTCCTCTCTTCTAATTGCATTTCCCATCTAACTTCGCTTTCGCTATGGCTTGTGGAGGTAACAGCTATTGATCTACAACTATTTTGACAAGCAGAGGTGCTGCAGAAACAGCAGAAATCTCCTCAGGTCGTTGTCAGCTAATCTGGCCACACAGTAAGGGAGAAAACAATTAACACCAAGCACTAGCTGCTGGGCTTATCATTATCCAGCAAGTATAAGGTCCTCTGAGGACGTGAATTCACATTTGGGTCCAGCTCATAATACAAAAGCCACACCTGAGTAACATGTGCTGGCAGACCTGATTTCATAGAGTACAGAAATACAAGCTCAGGAGCTGCAAACATGTTTTCCATTGACTGGAACATACAATGTCTTATTTATCATGAGCCAATTGATGACTAAACTCACCCAGCAAAGTCATAAAAGCATTAGTTTGTATTTGTTGTTCACATTCGGAGACATTATACATCAAAAAGGTCAATGCTTCCCAACTAATTCAATTATAACACAGCCATCTATCATAGCAGTTCAGTTAATACCATGTTAGCTTGCTATTTCTGAGGAATGAAAAAATTTGAAGTGTCCATACAGGATATTCCACTTTAATGACAAACCTGTTAGTGATAACAGAGCTCCTTGTGAACCTTTCTGCAGCCATTCTTTGCCAAATACTTTGTATATCTGAACCGCAGGTCTTTGCAGGGGACAGGGTGTTTAAATGCACTGAGGCACAGTGCTGCAGCCTGAAGCCATGCTACCTATTCAGAGCTTGAAAAATGAGAGTCCCTAAGGATGTTTTATTTGCCTGCATTTGTTATTAAATGCATGGTGACTGGGATTCATTTACTGGTCTGTTTTCAATAGATTTCATCAAAGAAAGAACCATCATGCTCCCTGCACAGGTTTGAAAATCTGGATGTAAGATAGCTACAAGGCAAGGACTTATTTAATAAATCTGTGCAATCAGATAGAATGAGAAAATACGATATTCCAATTTTTTTCAGAAGTGCAGACAAGCAATCTGGGCAGCTACAGGTTCTTCAGTCTGATTTCACAGGCAAGCGAGGCTTTTTAATACACGTTGAAGAAAAGGGCTCTGGAAGCAAACGGTGGCAGGAGAAAATGCACCAAGATAAATCACACCCAGTGACACCATTATCTTTCTCTGATAAAAATCCTCATTTTTTAAAGCAGCACATATAACCTATCAGGACTTCAGCAAAACAGCTGACATGGAAAATTAAGTCCACTGGAAATTATTTGGATTAATTCATGACTATTAACTACTTCCCCACCCACCCGGTAGGAGAGATGCTGACAGGCCATTTCGAGAGGAGGATGCACAGGCTGGGGGGAGGTTATTAGAGGAATTCCTCTGTGTCTGGGATCCATTTCCGTTACTATTTTCATTAATTACCTGTAGACAGAGCAGAAAGGCACTAATGCCTTCAGTGGCATTAGACAGAGCGGGGAAGCATTCTTAGAGAAACTGCACAGAGCCAGAGGCTGAGGGATGGGTCAAACACAACAAATCATTTATAATTCTGTACTGAAGGACCAGCAAGAATATCTGTGAGCACCTGGGATCTTATCAGTGGGGAGAAAAGGGAAAAGCAGAGCATTAGTCTAGCACAGGATGCTTATGAACATTTGACGTGCTGTGGACATACAAAAGCAAAGGGAACGGGACAAGCAGCTCTGCACACAGCTGCTGGGGAGGGTGTTGACACATTTACAGGGCACAGATCTTTGGGAAGAATGAGAACCTCACTGGGAATACCCTGCCCCACGCAGGCTCCTGCTCTCAGGAATGCCCAATTCAGAGCAAGAAGCAACAGGGATGAGCCAGGGTTGTAAGAGGAAAGTGGACGAGCTGCTCCCTTTAGCTTTGCAAAAGGCAGCCTGAGAGGGGCTGTGATTATTTTCTAAAAATACATCAAGGGGGTAAACACAGGGGAGAGAGAAGAGCTGTTTCAGCTGAGGAAGAATATTGGCACAAGAACAAATAAATGTAAATTAACGGACTAAAAAAATTGGACTAAAAAACCTCCTTCAGAAACGTGAGTTTCTGGAATAACCACACAGGCAGCGAGAATAAGCTCTCCTCTCCCCACAACCTTGCTCTGTTGCTGAGCAGGTTTGTATGGATTTGTCATCCCAAATACCCATTCGGGAGGGATGACCCCTGCTCCTCTGAGGTGTAGATTCTCACACTGAGCAGACACCAGACCTGCTAACTGGGATCTCTGGCCCTCCAGAGTTTCCAAGAGTTTCATACTTTCGGTGTTTTTAACAGTGGGGTTTTCACCACGGCTGTGCTTCCCTGGTCAGTCCAGTGGCCAGGAGGACCATGGAGCTCCTGCCCTGTACCCTGGCAGGGAAGTGGTGCAGATGCAACCCAAACCTGTTGATGCACCCCTGGACACCCGGAACCCTCTGTCCCTGCAGGACCAACCTGCTGATTGCTGCCCTGCGCCTCCGCTGACACACAGCCAGGAAAGATTCATACAAAGGAGAGCTCAGAATAATGGGATTTTTAGAATTAATGGGGAGCAGAAACCATAATGCTGGACTCAGTCCTTTTGTTCGTGGCAGAGCAGGTTTTAAATCACAGAAAATAACCATTATCCATACTTACAGAGTAGCATTACTAACAGACTCACAAATACCAGGCTTAATCATCATGTACCATGGCTCCAAACAATATACGGGAAACTGAGGCCCAGAAACTCAATGTCACAACTCATCAATACTTTTATTTTCAGTCAAATTATCCTTACAAGGGGTGAAAAAATCGTGGCTGCCACTGGCAGGAGATCTCCACAGACACCAGGGGTAGCTTTTCCCAGCTCTGTAGCACCTCGCTCAAGCCCTGGCCATGACCTCCCTCCCTGTGCAGAGGCACAGCACCCCAGGAAGGCATTTGGTCAGGCTGAAGCTTTCAGTGCAGCACATTCACACTCACTGCTTGGGTGGCCCTTCTCCATCAGGTAATACATTTTAGCATCTTCTCAGAGCCGCTTTTTTTCTCAGGCCAAACACATCATCTTCTGGAGTGTTTGCACATTATCACGGCAGGGCTGATCTGGTGACACGAAGCTAGTGTGGGACTTTGCTTTCACATTTTGTTGCAGTCTGCAATGAAATTAGATGGAGGGCTCCTGAGATGTACATTTTGAGTCCTTGCACATCACACTGGAAAGTGCCAACCCATCTTGCAAAGAGCGAGTCAAATTCAGAAGCAGAGACTTCATTATAAACTGGTATTTCAATGAGTGGGGCAATAATTCTCATTGCTCTTCCTCTGAGTCACACACAAGAACTCTCCTGCAGACCCAAATGAGCTCATATATCCCTCAAGTGCAAATAGGAAATGCAGTCCTCTCCTCTGGACATCAACTACCAATTTGTGTGTTGCCTCATACTGTTCAGATCATACTGTGCGCTGATATTATCACTTGTACCTTCACGTTTATTGGTTTTATTTATGCCAACTGCAGTAATTTTTTTTTAACTGTGCTTTATAAATCTTAGCACAAGAATAAATCAAGAATAACATTTTTTGCTAGTCTACGAATCCATAATTGGTATTTTCTCTCTGATGTTTTATGCAGATGAGGATGTTTCTCAATACATTACTACACATGCAGAAAAAGCCCCATGCTCTTCTCTAGAAAACCCAATGAATTTTAAATTGAAACCTTCCAGATTTTTTGTGCATGAAGGTTGATTTTATTTGCACATTGAACAAACTCCTGGAAGAGAAACACAGTCATTTTAATACCTACTGCTGGATCTTAAAGCATGTTTTCTTTTACATAAAGAAAACCTTCAGAAAAAAAATATTAATAGGGTATTTGCTCAAAAACTCTTCTGGCTCTGGGAACTTTCTCTCTGAAATGGAAAGATGCTACATGAGAGAGGAACAGGGGGTCCCAGGACCTCAGAACCCACATCCTCCCTCCTTTTTCCAACTCAGAATCCCCAACCGGGCACAGGTCAGCAATGGCTTCGACTGATGGTCACCAAGAGTTGGGAAATACAGCAGCAAAGGCAGCTACACACATCCCAGCCCTTGCTTTCATTCTGGTGGACCCTAAATCCTCCTAATGTGCAAGGGCTTTAGAAGAGGAAAAAAATCTTAAAGGACCTTATTTTAGTCTGAATCCATAGCAGAGAAAACAAGATGTCATGAGTGTGATACTGCTTGGGGGAATATTGTAGCTTCTTCCTCTTTTCCTAGCATGATACAAAGGGTCTATTAAAAGGGAAAATACCACTCTCTCACAGCAAAAAAACCCAAAAACCTATGCCCTTTCAAGACAAATAGATGTCAGTCCAAACTGATAGCTTAAATTAAATATTAAAGATTAAAAAAAATAAACCTCCTGAACCAGAGTTTGATTTATATAGTACTGTTCCTTTAGAAAGGATTTGTGGAAACATGAACTCCTTCTCTCTGTTGTTCTTTGTAAGAGAAAAAGAACAAAATCAATTTCTATAAAGCAAGATTATTTTAGGAGTCAAGTTATCAGAAATGCCTGCTGTATCTGGGACATCTGTTTTTCTCTCCCCCATCCTTCCTCTCATAAGGCAGTAACTGCAGAAAAAAACTGAAAAGGATCCCAAAGCCTGCCCAAAACTAGGTTATTACCGCTTTTCTCAATGTGATTAAACTTGTCTTTATTGCAATCTCATCTATTTTCAGCTAACCTGATCAGCAGAAGCTCAGCTCTCCTCACAGTCCCACCTTTGCTGCAGCCAACAGCATCCCTGGGCCCCTTGGGTGGTCTTTCATGCTCTCCTCATGTCAGCAGGACACCGTGGAGCACATCCAGCATCCAAAAATCACCATTTTCCCCAGGAGGACCCTCCCACACTGGGGAATCGTGCTGGCAGCATTTGTTAACAAAGCTAAAACAATTATTCCTCCAGCAAACCCTGGGCTCTGAACAGGTAACTGCAGGGTGGTGTTTAACAGCAGTTATGAACCTTGGGCCCTGTTTCCAAAATCAACAGAGGCATGGACAATTCTTAGTGGACTTTGGGCTTCTTAATCTCCCAGGCTCTTCTGGAAGGGATTACAGTATCAAACGCTGGTACTCAGAATTTTGCAAAACATTCCCACCTTTCAGGAGCATTTGGCACGACGCAGCCCAGGAGACAGGGAATGGTACAAGCCCTTGTGCACAACCAGTGTTTTACATTTTATAATATAAAACCTGGCACCAGGTTTTACAAAGCAACAATCCCCTGGATCTGATGGACCAACTCTAAACCCAAACCATGTGAGGAGGTGATTGAGTTGCGTGGGAGCACATGGGAAAACATGAGTGAAGGGAGCTGTTGTGGGGCTGAAAAAGGTTAGGGAGAGCTTAAAAAAATGTGCTGGGCACAAGCTGTCCATGTGGTGGGAGGGTTAATCACACAACAGCTCCCATGAGGGCCTGGCTCACAAAAGCTGCCTTTCACAGGGAGCAAAAAGGAGAAAACAGCTGCTAAAGAGAGAGAAAAGATGCTGCAATGTTGGAGAACTCCTCTGGGCTTGCAATAAGTCACTGGAGCAAGTTTGTTCTTAAGTGTGTCTGAAATGCCTCCAAAGGAAACATGTTATCTTGAAGAAGGATGCTTTTGTATGTAGCTTAAAAGAGATTCATTGCCAATAGAAGAGCCCAGCAGAAGAAAATATTGAAAAACAGCAGGAGATTGTGCTGGTGGTTATCACACAGGTCAGCAATCAATACTAATGTTGTCACAGATTAATTTAAACATTAGAAACCCAAACGAACTAAGGAAACCCACATAAGCGTAATGAACTCATTCACCTGCATCCAACAAATTTAGAGGAGGTGTTTTCTCCTGTCCTGCATCTGCAGCCACTTGTACAAGTGTCATATGAGTTTGCATCAGAATTTCAAACAGCTGAAAAACCCAGAAAAATGTTCAGATCAAATTGGATTGGGCTCCATGATTGCAAGCAGCAAATGCAAATCCTCTTATGTGATGCACACTCACAGCAGGACAGAGATAGAGCAAGGGAGAGCTGCTGGGACCTTCAGTAAAGAAGCCAGCACAAAACTTGACCTGGCTTTCACCAAATGCCCAGAAAGGAAGAGGCTGAAAGGCTGTCCTTGCTTGTAACTGTTCCCCACATTTATTTTCTCCACTGAAAATGCTAAAACATTTATCCAGCTGTCATGTTTTGCACTGCACTGGAAAGGGACTGGAAATATTTTACAGGTCTTTTGGAAGTTTGGTTTTCATGAAAAAAAGAGGAAAAAAAGAAAACTGAGGATCTATGTAGCTGGGTAAACTGCAGCTTGAATTTCTCAAGTGCTGTTAGGCAAAACAGCAGGATTTTATTAAAGCAGAGATGTTCCTGTTGTCATACATTACATTATGCCTTTCTGGATGCTCACAGATGCAGATACTAAGGCTACAGGAAGTTTATCAGGGATCCAGCCTGATCCATGGTGCTGGGCACTGGGCTCAATAGCCCTTAAAAACAAACAAATCAACCAAAACAAAAAACCAAACAAACAACAAAAAAAAAAAAACCAACCAAAAAACCCCCAAAAATAGAAAAACAACTCCAGCCTCCATCCTGGTTTTCACAGGCAAACCAGGTTCATCCAGCTCCCCTTCACCTAATTAACCCAAAACCTTTAAATCTTACAGAAAACCCACAGGCCTAAAATCACAGGCTTCGAGAGACAAAGTCAACTGGCTTTTAAAGGTTAATTTCTAGGCACATTGGAAGAAGATGCTTTATGTGTATGGCTCGGTTGGCTCCATTATTAAATTAGCAGGTTACAAAGCTCGTACACCATGCTCTGCACTGGGACATTAAGCTGCGGGAATTTTCCTCTCGACACTGGCATCTCATTATTTGCTTCTGTTGATTATTCAGATTGCATTAGATGTCAAGGCTTGCTAGATTCAAAGACCTCACTGAGACGAAGGCAGTTCTATCCATCACAGACAACACCGAGGAAATGAGTGCAGGAGCTCCAGCATCCCTCAGGATAACAAGTGATGCAAAATATACCACACCATGCCTTATTTTAAAGTCTTTTGAAATGTCATAATAGCTTAGATTTAACAGGGGGAGGTGGAGAGGAGGGGAAGGGAAATCCATCCAGTTTTAAGATGGTCTACAGCCAGAGCTCAGTGAATTGCACTGTTTTGGTCCTCATGTCTATAATTCATACCTGGCTCACCTCTGCAGTACAGACTCCAACCCTGAAAAGTGCGAGAAATTTCTACAGCAGAGGAACAAACTAATTAAGAGATTACACTTCCATCTCCTCCTCTAAACTTGGTGCAGGAACAGGGCCAGTTCCCCCCGCCCCAGCAGTTTGAAATATCCTCTATGGACAAATTGCAGCTGCACCTAAAGATAAAACAGCCCTGTGATCTGCAGCTCCAAGGCAGCCTCGTCCTTCCTGCCCTGAGGTTCCCTACCAGGAGCACCTCAGTGTCCCATCCCCTGCTGCTGCTCCCTCCTGCCTGCCACAGGCACCAGAAGACTCTCCAAATTAGACATTTGATCCCACACCCTCACTCAGGCACAAACAGTGGAAAAGAGCCTGCAAAGCCAGAAAATTGAATTTGCTTCTGTTTAACAAAAAAAAAAAAAAAAAAAAAAATTTAAAAAATGGAGATTGCCTAATTGTTCTCTCAGCTAACCATTTTAACCTTCTTTCCTCCTAGTAAGTGAATATCTTATGTGATTTCTGTGCTAAAAGCAGCTGGATGTCAGAGGCATTGATCTTGGCTCTAGCCTTTCTTTTTAGAGGATTTGGATTTACCCTGATTTGGCACCACATTATTGGTTTCTATCTATGCCACTTTCTGTGTTTTTCTTGCTCACAGACCTCAGCCCTTTTTGGGGGCAAGTGCCAGCCTCAGTACTGGGGCAGTTAAGCTGCCATGGGAGCAGACACTCCTGGTGACCCCAGAGCATCCTCCTGGTGCTTCCAGGGGCTGTGAACACACCAGTGGGATGGGAAAATTATTCCCAGATGAATTCACTGCCTCTCTTTGTACCAAAATGACTGCAGACATCACTGCCATCACATCCCAGCACAGTGGGACCGAGCAATGCTGGTGGTGCAGCAGCAGGAGCTGCATCCCAACCATCCCAGCTCGGAATCACAACTTCAGTTTGGAAGATGGCAGCTCTGTCAAATGAGAGAGGGAAAAACCCTCTGCCCTGGGCAAGTCATTGAATGGTTTTTCTTTTTTAATAATTACCTGCTGCATTCAGAGCATCCTCAGTTTTTATTTGTTGCCTTCTCCCTGAATGCTGGACTCCATCTCAAGCTCCCTGCACTCTCTCTAGTAAACAAAAGCACTTTTCCCCCCTTCTAGGATGATGCACTATATAAAACTACATAAAGGCACATTAATCACAGAGCTCACATTCATTTATTCATGTCATTATAGATGAGAAATATTCTTCGGTTTTAAAGGTTTCTTTAACAAATGAAGGTTGAAAAGCCAAGAGAGAAAAAGAAAGAAGAAAATGGAAATAAAAAAACTGCATCAAAATATTAAACATGGGAGAATATCGAGCCAATGCTCTCGTGGATTTCTTGCCAGAATCACTTGAAAGACTTTCACAGCTGAAATCAGGACAGAATAAAAGGACTGAAAATACTAAAAGAATATGCTGAACAATTAAAAAGAAAGTGAACAGAAGGTCTGACTGAAGAAACTTAACTGTGATCCCAAGGCATTTCCATCATCCATGAGAATCCAGGCACTTCTTAGAAGCTGGAGTTACCCTTCCTTTGTCTGCCAGCACCAGGACAGGGGTCCTGTTTGGGACACTATTCCGTCAGCATTCCTCCACCCCAAATCATAACCCCAGGCTCTAGAGGAGCAGCACCTTCTGCAGATGCCTAAGAGCAGAGCAAGGGACAGGTGTGGGGATAGCTGGGAATTAAAACAAGCAAATGGAGATCAGATTCAGGCTAAGGAGACCATCAGCAACCTCTCTAAACCCAATTAGGCCTTGCCTCCATCAAAATGTCAGAGAGAAATAAAGGTGTCTGATCCAAATTTGTCAAGTGCCTCCCAGCATTTCCATAACAGATGGTGTGGTTTCTGACAGAACTATGATGCGTGAAGTCAAGATTCATCTGCAGACTGCAGATGATGAAGATATGATTAAGAAAATAAGAATCACTCTTGGAGATAGTGGTCTTAATCAATTAGTTTCCATTCCTTGAAAGCTTGCCAAAGTAAAATCTGTTCTGCAGGCCATTTGCAAGTGACCAAGGACATCTAAGTTACCAGTAGCTTTCTGTAACACCCAAAAACACAGTAGCTGATAAAGAAAAAGGTGAATGAAAGTTATTAAGTCTTCCAAAACTCCCATTCAAATTTGAAGTTGGCCATTATTTTATAGTTAATCTTCTGTCTGTTTGTGGTGATGAGGGAGCCAGATGTTTAATTAGCTTTGACAAAAAATTCCATTAAAATTTGTCTTGCTTCTACTGAACTAGATTTATAACCTGTGTAGACAGAGACAATTGAAAATCCAGAGAAAAATATTCTGTGGGGAATCCAAGAAAATCTGTATCTCAGAACACTTTCTCCTGTACTTGGGGACCTTCAAGGTCTGGAGACTCAGATAGAAAAACCACGTGCATTTTTCAGCTGTCACCATCACTTATTCGCTTAACAAAGGAAAAAGAAAAGCCTAATTACTCATGGGTCTCTCTTTAATTTGCAGGGTTAGCGATGTTTAAGAAAAAAAAAAAAGGAAGAAAAACACACAGATGAATTATCCCTTCACTTAGAGCAGTGAGCAGATAGCAGTGTTTCCAGGCAGGCAAGTCCAGAGGGGAGTGCTCAGGAAGCTTTTTAACCCTCAGCACTATTTTACCCAACCACTAACATCACACTGTAGCTGCCAGTTTGCTACCCTCTGCAGTTTTTGTTTGCATGCTTTTAGGTAATATTTTGCTCAGGGACTTGTTTCTGTGTTATTCTACCCAATCTCATCAAGGCAATTTGTATCCCCACCCTCCTCAGGCACAGCTTCCCCAGAATCCTCAATTCAGCAGGTCCAGCAAGCAGAATTTTTCTGTAGAAAAAATAATTCTGACCTAGACTAAGGCCATTTTTAAAAAAATTTAAAATCAAGTGTCATTTCATCACAACCTCCCCAGCTGCAGCAGGAAAACCCTCCACCTGCAAATGAATTGTGAATAAATAACTACAAGCAGTTCCAAGCTAGTGTTTTGTAATCATGTTTTACTATTATTCTGTTGAGCACAGAAAGACCGACAGTCATGGTTATTTTGGCTTCTCAACCCTCTGAGCGCCCCACAGGTACTGCTGTGACTGAGAGCAGATCCATCCCCAGGAGGCTGCTAACATGATTTTCTACTTGTTGCAATTTTCTTTTCTCTTCTCCTAATTAACACTGCTGTGAAACCGGTAGCTCTCCCTCATCCTAACCAATTTTAACATATGCAACAACATCGACGAACCTCTCAATTAATTACTTAAAAATACCAATACAAACATGTTTTGGGGCATTGTACAACCACCTCAGTATAAATTGGACTTAGATATAAAGCATATCCCTGTCTGAGCTAAAAGGACTTGGTTTTGATGACAGAAAAAGCCTGTAAGCACAGTAAGACTTTGGTCTTTTTCAGGCTGCATTCTCATGTTTTCCTGGATGAAAGGAAAAAAAATAAAATTGCAAGCACATTTCTTTCAGGGCAGATTTCAGCCTTATACAAAATTGAAACCTTTGTCTTAAATAACACCACCCTCTTTGCCATTGCAAGGGGCAAGCTACATTAGCCAAGAACATTTTTTAAACTGCTGTTAAGAAAAATAGGTTTTTCTAGTAAACACAATCCCATGTCTAGACTGGGCCTGAAAAGCATCCACTAAAACCATTCAAAGAGAAAGATGTAGAAACAACATATTCTCCTTCATGCAAGAAAAGGTTTCTCCTGGAGCTAAAGTACCTCCATGGGCTCAGTCCCAGCCCTTTCTTGGGGAGTTTAGATGCATCTGACAGGAAATTTTGACCTCTCTCAGTCGAGTCCGGAGAGTTTTTGCAACACCTGACGCCTTGGTAAATATTTGGATCTACAGGAGTTGCATCCCTGCCCCTCACCAGCAAATTCCCTCCCCAGCACTGGGGAGAGAGCCTTCAGAGCATCACATCTCATGAGGAGCAAGATTTGTGAGTCAATACACACAGAAGCAAACCCCAGCAGAAAGGGGACTTGCTGAAGGTCTTTGCATTTCCCTCAGGATCAGATTCAGGTCCTCAGAATGGGAGTGGGGCTCCAGCCCCAGGGCTCAGCCCCTGCCTCCAGATCCATCCCATCCCCGTGGCTGGCCTGACCCCACAAACCTCCATTGTCATCCCAAGGCCATTCCCTGCTCAGGAAAAGCTCAGACAGTTCAGATTATCCTCCTCCCTTTCTGAAACGTGTCTTGTACTTGTGCCCAGGGCAGGAGCAGTTTAGATAGCATAAATAGAAATAAATGATAACTATAAAGCAAATAACAGCAGCATGGAGGGAACGGCATCTTCCAGAGTGTGTTAAGGCAATGTTAAGAAACTTGGGACAAGCTGCACTGAATATCAAATGAGGAAGAATGGCTTTTTTCTTCCTCCTCCCTGGTGAAACCCCAAGGCATTTCTCACTCTGCTCTGAGGCACAGTGCCAATGCCTCTTTTAACAAAAAGTTGTTTTCTGGCCAAGCATGGGGACTGGGAAACTCTGGTTTAGCAGAAAGTGCCCTGCTCTCAATATTCCAGTGCGTGCTGGGTTTTTCTGCACCTCTTCTTTACCTCCCATGACAGCAACCTACACAAAATCCACCCTGGAAGAGTCTGTTTTCCCCACCTTTTCCCCAATTACAGTCATGCCTCCCTCTCCCCAGCTCAGACACAGGCCCCTTCCCTGAGCACATCCCATTTTTACCAGCCTTCCTTGGGGACACTTCTTCCATCTTCTGAACTTATCACTCCCATCTGGCATCTGCACAGTTCACCATTCAAGCCTTGGCTTGTAGGAAGGAGTATGAAAGCACACGGTGTGTGGAGCACTGTTCATCAAAAGAATATATTTTGCTACACCTTGTCCCTTATCCGTTTGGTCTCGACAGTGGGAATGGGTGGAGAGCACTGCTTGCAAAGGCTCAAAATGCCCTGCATGGATAATAAGGCTAGAGAAAGAAAATAAATGCTAGATATAAAGTGACACCAGTGTCAGAGCAGAGCTGGGAACTTCTTGCATCTCAAACAAGGTGAAACCCGAGAGGATTCCCAGAGTGCTGCTTTTCACCACCCAAATCCAGGCTAAGATCCCTGAGCACAGGGAGGGGAAGCGAAGAAACACCCCCGGGACGCTCAAGGTGGTGATGGAGTTAACGAAACTTCAGCCTAGTGAGGGAATTGAATATGGAATTGAATATGGCAGGTGAGAAAGCACCAAGGAATGTGTGTGACAGCACAACCACACAGAGCAGGAGCCTTCAGATGACTTTGGCAGGACGCGGGGCCAGCCGCAGGGCGTTGGAAGCACTGCTGCCCAAACAAACCAGAGCGAGCACCGAGATTCTGCTCAGCAAGGCAAACAGAGGGCACAGAGGCACAGGGCTCCTCGTGGCACGTTCGAGGCACATCACTGAGGACTGGAGGATTACACCAGGAGCGAGTCCTGCGTGCCCTTCTTCTCATGAAGGGCCACCATCACAGAGCGAGGCCTCTTCAATGCAGCATCTGCCATGGTGGGGCTCTTGCGTGACTGGAATGGAACAGAAAACAAATAAGACTTGGTACAAACCCAAACCTAAATGAAAATTTAACTTCAATTTGCACTCAAAAAAGTGGATTTTGAGTGCTGGGACACAAATAGGATGACTAATAGGAATGAGTTAATAGAAATGGAAATCACTCCCATCTGAAGTGAAAGTAAGAGCCAGAGCTTAACGCACTCAAGTCCCCAGAACTTGGTAATTCCTGAGGATAATGATAATTAAAAAAAATAAATCTATCAAGGCACAAATGGCAGTGTGTGCTAGGAAACAGCAAATATAAAACTATGTTTAAGAGAAGCCCATTAATCCGACTGCAGTAGTGTGCAAGATTTCCTGAACAAGTTATGAAGGGAATAATAATTAAAAGATATGGTGGTTAATGGAAAGCAGTATAAAATGTAGCATGGGTGTACAAAGAGAAGCTCATGCCAGACTGAATCCAATATCTTCCTTTTAAAAGATAACCAGTTTTCAACGGGGAAAATGTGGTAGGTCTAATCTATTTGGACATCTGTTAAGGAACTTGGAAATAAAACTATAAAACTGCATGGGAAAGTGCTGGTTGGAACCAGAAAAAAAAAAAAAAAGAAAAAAGGGGGTGCTACAAAAATTATTAGCAGTGAGAAACTCTCCGAGGAGGTGACCGGAATAGACACATGCTATGTTCTTGCCCTCCCATCTTTTATCTTAGCAGTGGCTTAATTTTTTAAGGCTAGTCTGAGTTTTTATGGTTGATGAAATTCAATTCTCACATCTTTGGTACTTAATAAACCAACACGTAAAATGAGCTTTTTTTTTTTTCCAGGGAATGTAACAATTTATTGTCCTTTGAAGTAGACAAGGACAGTGGTGTATAAGTCCTTAGCTTTAGGAAAGTTCTGTGGAAATTTTACGTCCTAAACCATTCAGCTTCTGATACTCCCCAAGCCTGCAGTTCCTCTCCACAGCCACAGCACAGCTTTGTTTCTTCACACAGTTCCAGTCCATCCTCTCCTCTGCAAACTCAGCCACATCATTGCCAATGATATGCTGTGAAATTCGCTTCGTGCTGACAAAGACGAGGCCCAGATACTCCACCCCTAGCTTTACTTTATGGGTCCTCCTGAGGCACCAAAATGGACATCAGGCATGTGCCAAATCCCCTGCTCCACAAGGGCCAGCAGCACTGAGGTGTGGTTCAGAAAAATACAGCCATTGCCACAGGAAAGGACTAGGACCATTCTTCAGCCACCAGACAGGGGAGCTCAGTGTTTGTGTGTGGCTGTTCATCAGTACAGATCCAGCACCCCTCAAACCCAACCTGCTGTCGGAAAGCCCAAAGCACAATTTCCCTGAGCCGTGCCAGGAAAATCCAGTACCAAACAGGAACGCCAATTGGTCTGGAGCTCAGCTGGCTGTGCTGCCATTTGGAAGACCTTTATCCAAAGGCACCTTGCAGGAGCACATTCCCAAGCTGAGCTCTCCCCAGGCACAGTGACTCTTCAGCTCCAAGACTGCAAGAACAGTTTTCCCAATATGGGCAAAGTGGCAGATATTTCGTCAGCAGGAAAATGTCTGTACGGCTATTAAAGAAATAAAACCCGGAAAGGCTGCACACACCAAGTGGTACTAAACTGCTATAAAATTCAAATTAAGCTGCATTGCATTGCATTGCACAAACTTCCCCCCAAACCCACCCCATGTAAGGTTATTAAATGAATGTGACTCAAGTGCTATAGAGAAAAAAAAATAATATGAAAATTCCTGAGAAGCCAGTGCATAATTTTCCCATCTCCAAGCCATAATGTGGCAGTGCTAGGAAGGCTTCCTATTTTGGAAACATCAGGCAGGCACATTCTGTCTCCATCCCAGCATGTCTTAATCAAAAGCATCCTGATCTCAGGTTCAGCAGCTATTTGCCGGAAAAACCAGCAGCACACAAACGATCAGAAAGATCATACAGGAGATGAGTCCTGCACCAAGAAGCCTTAGCAGGGTCTCTTACCCTCTCAAAACACATGTCTTTGGGCTTTAGTATCTCCATACACCACCAAAGGACTAGACAGGATCCACACAGCCAAGATGTGAGCAGTACAGCCTAATCAGGCTTTCCAGGGCGTCACTCATTCAAGGATGAGGAAGATAATTTGGTTTAATTGCACTGTGACTTGTCTTTCAGCCTTTGGGTACAGTAAAGAAAGTGGGGGAGACACTGGGAACGGGGTGGGAAGGTGCTGAACCAGCCTGGAAAGCACCTGCAAAGAGCAGCAGCATGTAAAATCAGGAGCTGGCTTTCCACAGGGAGACCGGAGAAGGTCCAGTCCTGATGTAATTTAAGGTTTAACTGTTTTAAAGAGATTTAACCATGCAGCAACTCACGGCTCTGCCCTCCCTGAAACCAGAGGTTCAGACATTGTGAAATGGAAATCAGTGCTGGTGAGCCAGAGCTCACTTTTCATTGCAGAAATAATGAATAAACAGCTACTCCTCACAAAGGGCAATAGAAAACTTTACATGACCATCCACTGTTTGAATCTTAACAAGCTTAAAATATATGAATACCACAAGCATTTGATCTTTTATGAGAGAGAAAAGAATATTAATTTACTGCTGAAGAATATTTTGTTTTTTCACCTCCTGTGATGAATGTCTCAGACAAAATCAAATCAATTCATATTACTACTTGTCTATCATCAGATCATACTGAGGTACCATTCAGAAGGTAATTGAATAAAGTTTTTAATCTTAGATGACATTCAAATATAAGTAAACAGCTTTCTCACTATTAAAAAAAAATCACTCTTACTTAACAGGTGGCAGATGTAATGATGGCTTTTAAAGAGATTGCAGTACTAATCTGAACAGAATGACAGAGCTGACAATGTCTCTTCAGTGGTCTTTAGAAAACAAAGTTTGCTTGCAAACTTTAGAGTCTCTGTCTCAGAACCTCTCTGGGAAAGATTTGCTGTACATGGAAATGGTCAGATACATATAGAAGGCAATTAAGTTTTATATGCAAAAAGTAAAATATAAGATTTTAAAAAGACAAGAAAACTGATACAGTTTATAACTCTTATTATTTCTCTTAGCTATTCTCTTACTGCTATTAGCTTTTGAGGGAAATATGAGCATTTTGTCATAAGGGTAGATATTTAATTGAAATTATAACTTTGAGAAAAGGCAATACACAACCCCAGCAACTGGTATTTTTTTAATTTCTGCTAAAACATATGAAGGAATACCTGAAAATATTACCACTGAAAACCTGCGATAGCTTTCACCAAAAGCCCTCTTTAACAGAGAAGAGGGTATGCTCCTGCCACAGGGACAGCTGCTCCCAGCTCTCCCAGATGCCCTCTCTGGTGCAGCTCAGGTGCTGGTGTTCAACCCTGCCCCCACTCATCACCTTTTTGGGCACATCTTCCCTTTGGAGGATTTAAGGAAATCAATATCTTCTGGTCTATGAGTGCAAGAGAGAGTGCTTCTTCCTGGAAGCTTTATATTTTATTGGAACACTGATGTAGTTAAAAAAAAAGAAGAAAAAAAAATAAAAAACAAAATAGGAAGGAACATACTTGCCTGGAAGCCTTCGTCACTGTCTCCTTTTACTTTAATACAGATATTGCAAACCTCCTTCTCTAGACATATGAACGTCTAAAGAATTTGCAGAATTTGCTGACCTGGCTCCACCTTGACACAACAGTTCCCGCAGTACCTGCAAAAACATCCCCCTGAAAGAGACATTGCCATCAAAACCCAGCATTCCTGCTAAACTGAACAGTCCTGCAGAGACTGCAAAATTCCCGCAAGAAGAAGACAAAATAATTCACAGGAAGGCAATGTCCTCCAGGTTAGCAGTGAGTTCACCCAAGCCAAAATCCCCCAGGGGTTTCTTCAGCCTGCTCAGCTCTTGGCTTCAGAGAAGCAGCCTCCCCCTCACTGCCTGCCCTATAGATCAAAATATTCCCTGCCTTGCTGCCCTGCACCAGGCTTGGTCCTGCTTAACCTGCATGGTGCCCACTATGTCCCCATGCATTTGGGAAACCCTGCAGGCAGAATTGTTCTCTGTTGAGAATGGTTAACAATCCAATTAGTTTAAAATTAGCTGGTTTTAAGGTGCAAGGCAAGAAGATATTTAAAGTCGGGAGGAATCCTCCTCTTTAATTAACTTTGGTGGAAAACAAGTTTGTCAGATGGTATGGATATGTTTGTTTTGGTTCACTAGATTTCTTAATAAACACATTAGGTGTAACGTACTAAGGTGAGCTTAATTGCACAGCTATAACGAAATTCAATAAAGAACATAGTTAACAATTGCTAAACTGCAGCAGCTCCTGTTATTGCTCACAGAGTTATTACAGCTGGCAGTGGTCATCTGGCTCCTCTGGAGCCGAGCAGAGCAGGGACTGCACCAACCCATAAAAGAGGTAGGAAGGGCGAGAGACCAATATACGCTTAAATAATTGTGTAGCAGGGCCTTGTAAATTCCAATTTCTGCTAACACTGCTTCCCACAGAGAACAAACAGCTTTGGCTGGCATGGTCCGTGCTTCTCCCACCCAGGAGCCGTTCTGTTCCCTTGCCGAGTGCTGAGCTCACTGTGAGCTGAGCTGCAGAGATGCCCCAAGCAGAGGACCAGTCCTGCCCAGCCCTCCATCAACACACCAGGATGGAGCTTCGGGCATCAGTCACTCCTGTAGCACGCACAGGCCAGGGAGGAGCAATGAATTGTTCTTCTCTGCAGGTCAGTATGTGGCTTCAAGCACTTCTGTCCATGAGCTGGGAATTCTTGGAGGGAAGAGCAGAAGGAAGAGATACCACCAGCACCTCCCTGCTGCCAGGGCCGTGCCATCAGAGCTGTGAGGATAATGAGGATTTGCCCAGTGTCCTTATCTGAAGGTCACAGCCAAGCAAAATGCCCACACAGGTGTTGGGAATCAGCATCACTGGAGGCTCAGACAGTGGTTTAGGTATTACAAGGAGCAGCAATGACAGAGACACAAATAATTCTAGTTTTGTTTGACATAGCTTCAAATTTCTACTCCTCCTGATAAGCTGAGCAGCAGCAGTTGATCCCAATACATATATATATATATATATATATAGAACACATTTCTGTGATGGATGTCTCCCTTCCCTACCACATCTCTCAGTCAGCACACAAATTAACCTGAGTCAATCAATCATTCTGCTATCTGCACCTATCACCGTATATTAACTCCAGCGATAAGATAGTGATAAGATGAAGTTCAGATCTAGGCCTCTAACCTCTGACTGGTGCAAATGAGTTTACACAGCCTCTACTTTCACAATCCCATGAGAAGAAATAATACTTACTACCTCTGGTTTAATGATGAGCACAGACTGCACATCCATACTTTTATAGATACCCTGGAGAAAGGTGACGGAAGGTGCATTCCATAAGCATATTGATGAGTAATGTAGAAGTGCTCCCTGTACCCATTAGGCCCTCTAATATGATATACTCTATTAAGAGGAACACCAGCTGGACAAATCACTGCACTCTGTTACTTTACAGGTGATAGGCAGAGAGGCCATGGACAGAAGGAAGTCCTCTGACTAAAATTTAATCAGACAGAAGTCAGTGCACAGCAGGGTTTTTGCTGCTGTTTTACCCATCATCCCTCAAGAGGAGAAAAGCAATATTTGCTTAGCTTTGGTGGCAGAGAAAAATTAATGCCGCACTGGGAGTGAGGGTTGAGGGCCTTTTCTCCACAAAACCATCTCCAAGAGCTGCTCATTCTTTTTCGCCTCTTCCCAAAAGCCAGTCATGTCCCAAGCCATCCATTGCACACACCCGCAAAATGGTGTCATTTGTTCCACTCCTTGGAGAAGTCCATTTTGGCCTCAAACAGCAACAATTCAGCAAAGCAAAATGAATTCAACTTCTTTTGGTAGATGAAGCGTATCAGTCACGGAAAAGATCTGCAGTTTTCTTCCCTCTGCCTGCAATTGCAAACTGTTCTTGGCCTCACCGGGTTCAAAGCATTTATATTTGGAAATACTGGTTGCCTGCAATTAAAATTGTGCATTGCCATTCAGGGGAAAGTGGAAACATTCTCCCTAAAGGTTTTTCAGGTGCCTGGCTGACCATGCACCCTTCCAGACCATGCAGCCATCTCAGGAGGTATCGCCAGTGACTCAGCTGTCAGTCCCCCACTATTTGGTGAATATTCTCTATCCAAAGGCAGTAACAACCAGAAGAAAGAAATATAAACCATTTCAGTTGTGTCACAGCAGAGAGCATGGAGAGCATCAATTGAGGTCAAGGGAAAGAGTTAGGAGGGTTAAGAGCACAGGAGCAGTCAGCAGCAAAATATTGCCAATTAACACAAAAAGCGCACAAGTTGTTCATTCTGTTTAAGCCTGTTAAATATTGAAATTAAGTGTTATGAACTATTAAATAAAATTAAAGTCAAGATTAACTGCCATGCAGGGTACGCCTTGCCTTGTAATGGCTCATTAGTGGCGCTCACCAAAGGGCATCACCTCACACACAGCACCAACGCTGCTCCCTCTGGGATCTGCCTGCGGAGACTTCCCACACATCAGACTCCTGGAAAAGCTCCTGGGCAAGTGTTTGACACTTGTGGATCAGGAGCCAACCTTGTCCATCTGAGCTAGACAAAGCTGGAGAGGCAGAATAACCAGCAACAACCTCCTGAACGTTTCAAGTGACAGAGCTCTTCTCAGAGCAGCTTTAAAATCCCCCCTCCACATGTTTGCTAATTAGTCACACCTAAAAATACATAATTTGCCCCAGAGACCAAGAGGATTAAATCACAGATTTTTTTTTTAAAGGCATGATATTTTTATAGAAAGAAAATTTGGAAAATATATGGAAATGAACTAAATCCTAAAAGGTTCTCTGATTTTAAGTGAAGACTGTTCTGCATCACCAGCTGTTTATATGCACTGATTGAAGGCTTAATTGACAAGGGATAATTGCTTATTCTTCCTAATATATGGTGAACTACATTTTTCTGACTCAGCACACCATGCTGATGAGAAGCCTGGCTAAACACTTGCAAGAGAATCAGTTTGGAGGGTAGAAGCCAGACACACTTTCCAACAGGAGGGGCCACTTGTGCCTCATCCTGAGCACTGGAGAGCCATGCTGAGTCCTCAGGAAAGCTGTGACACCCCCCAGGAGGGCTGAGTCTCCTTGGGACTACAAAACAACTCAGCTAAAAATGCTTCAGAGGTACCAGCACATCATTCCTGGTGCAAATCTGCCATCAAACACAGATGTATTAAAAGAGTAGAACAGGATCAGCGTTCAAAACTGCGAGAGGGTTTAAATATTGAGTATTCACTAATCAGGTGAATGCAAGATCTACTTAAGACTACAAGCATTTAATAACGCTGATAAAAATTAGCAAAGGCTGATAATTGCTTTGCAGAAAATACAGCCCAAGGAATGAGCGGGAGGAGGATTTAAACCCCTGTGGTATTTGAAAGGAAAAGATTTTTGTCCTTAAAATGCTTCACAGCAGTTTAAAGTGGGCAAAGAGTTTTCAGAAAGGGTTTTAGGGATTTGAGAAGTACACTTGGAAATCTTTCTGAAAGTCCTGGCAATTAAGTTGGAAGAAGGTATTATCGAATGTCCTTGAGTCCAACCAATGCCCCAGGCTCAGTCCAAGAGCAGAAAATGCCTCCTCCTTTCAGCATTGCAGGCAGGCTGGAACGAGGCCTGGTCAGTGCTGACACAGAGGTCCTGTACGGACAGGAGGACAAAATTATTTCTTGATCAAATGCTAATTTCAGTGGCAAATGCTTCACACAACTGAGGCTAGGGTAGTATTTTATAGATGTTCTCACAACCCACCCCAGCCCTCCTGACTTCAGAGAATTCGGATGAGTATCTCCAGCTTTATCAGATAAGAAGCTTGTTTGAAATTCAAGGCAAGGATATTCCAAGGCTCTTCCTTTTCTGCATGTTCATTCTGTTCCAGTGCAAAGATATTTTATCTAATGCTTTTTAATTCGGGCCACAGAGTATAATTGGCCAAGGCTGGAAGATAAGCAGTTAAAAATCTCCAGTTCCTTTTTAAATTAAGGCTTTCTTGAAAACAACCTATATCACACTTAACAAACTCAAAATATTTAACGCTTATTCAGTAAGTTTCACTGGAATTAATTTTTGGTTTATATCCAAACAATTCTGATTGTTGAAATACAGTACACCTTCAAATTAAAATCTGCTGGTGGGAGATGTAATCTAGCATTTCGATCATATTAATGCCAGCACTAGAGAAGGCATTTCTTGAACAACCTTACTGCTCCAAAGAGCTATTCAAGGATGGAAAAGAAGTTACATATGCAGAGGTCTGGGGTTCATCTTCCCAAAGGCTTCCTCTCGCTGGCTCTCCCATCCCCACACACAGGTCCAGGTTCATCTCCCATAACCACAGTGGGACAGGGGTCTCTGAATGGCCACAAACTGACCAAATCAGGGTCTTTTTGCTAAATCTGCCTCCACCCTGTGCACCCCACATGGCCACTTCTTGGGCTGCTGGGTCATTCTCAGCCACAGCCTGAGTGCTGTTTTATACAGGCACTCAAAAGCATCCCAATGCTCAACTCTTCAGGAGCATCCTTTGCACAAACCTCTTTTGGCGTTAGCAGCAGCACACAGCAAAGGGAAGCAAATTCTGTCAGCTCGTGTGAAGCTCTGTCCTGGCATAACTTCCCCAAGTCAGAGCTGGGCAAGGAGGAATCAATGCGGGACATCATCAACCGGATCAGATCTAAAGATGGAGCCATAAGGTCCTAAAGGTGCCACTGGAGAGTATCAGCAAGAGGCAGGGAAGACCTAATGAAACACAGATTAAGTCACTTTGTCTTATCTGATCTTTCTTCAGGGAGGGAAGAGACTAACACCAGGAGAAGTGGCCTCAAGCAGCAGTTGAAGCTTTGGGAAGCCTTCTAAGCACCCCATGTTCCCAGGTCTCCATATCCATATTTCAGCAGTGTTTGCCTGGGTGAAGATGTGGAATGCACCCCCTTTGGTACCCCAAGGACAGCTTTGCAGTGTGACATGGGAATACTACACATGTGAAATCACCATTGCAGACTTTTCTGTTTAATTCAGGGAGCCAAAAAGGGAACAGTGAAAAGCTGTGAGTCTGGATTGTGTCTTCGAGGCATTTTAGGGCTCCAGCAGTGATGCCCAATTAACACAAACAGGCAATGCCAAGCACAGCCCAATGCACTGGGTGCAGATTACTCTGCACAACACAGACATCGCCCTGCGTGGAGGTGCCAGGCTGTTCTCCAGAGGCTCTGCTGCATCTCACAGAGTAGAGTTGTTTCCTTAACCTACTGCTGTAGGCTATGGGTGTAGAAGCAATACAACAGAAGAGGAAAAATGAGGACAACTCGAAGAAAATAAATCTGCACCTGCTTTCAAGGAAACTGCTGGCTCATTCACCAAGCACCACACCAAGCCTGCTGGAGTTCAGGAGCTGCTTGGTCAACACTCAGGCACATGGTGTGACCCTTGGGGTGGTCCTGTGCAGCACCAGTCAGACTTTGATGATCCTCGTGGGTTCCTTCCAGCTCAGCATAGTCTGTGATTCATCAGGCAAGAATTAAATGGCAATGGCTGCTCGGCTTGGGTTTTGCTGGTCAGGATGAGTATCTGCTGCAAGAGCAGGTGAGCTATTACCTGATAGAAAGGGCTAAAGATGACTCCAAGGCAGGCAGATTTGGCATGTCAATAAGGTACCTCTAATTAGAGCCACAGGCTGGGGACAAGAGAGGGACAGCCAGCCTAAGACCCAGCACAGCAGAGAGCTCACAGCAAACTGTTGTGTTTTATAGGGACCACTGGTCTTACCCAGGGTCATGGAAACCTCAGCAGAAGGCTCAAAACAGGCTGAAAAAACGAGTAAGGGAAGTGAGTGTGTTAGAGATGCAGACCATGTAATTACAGGCAGAGACACCTGGATGGCTTAACAAGAGATGCAAACGAACTTAAGTTCATTAAAGGTCTAACACAAGACAGCCACTGACATAAAGTGTCAGCATAAACAGGGTGGAGGAAATTAGCTCTTCAGGTCCATCATCAATTTGTTTTGCATATCAGGATCCAGGCAGGGCTGCTTGGGCACAGCTGGGAGTGGGAAGCAAGCAAGAAAATTCTCCTGCAAACTCATATAGAAAGGACAACAGAGGGAGACCAGGAAAAGCTAGGAGATCAGCCAAGGCACTCACAGCAGGGACTCTGCAGTCCCAAACCTCTGTCATAGCTTTGCAGCAGCTGGGAGATGCTTCTCTTCATGCAGCAGCTCTGGCTTATTGTGACAGCCTTGTGCCACCAGCTCTACACTCAGACAGAAAATGGCTTTTTTCAGCCCTAAGCTCACAGCATCCGAGAGGCAACTGACCTTGTGCTGGCCAACCCTTACCTGGTGTGGTAATGGGGACAGACCAAGGAGCCCAGAGGGGCAGAAAGAAGATGTTCAGAGAGGCTCTGAGCTCCAAAAGCACATTGGGCTTCTAGTACCTTCTTCACACGACACAGCTGGGAAGAAACCCAAACCAAAACCTAGGCCAGCAGGATTGCAGCAGCACACTTTGCACCAACATGTGCTCAGTTTGTGCTGCCCTCCTGCTCTGTCCTTACAGAGAGACTTTTCAGCGCCAGCCACCACCTAAAGAAAACAAACATCACAAGAAGGCAGTGAAAAATTCACGTTCCAAGACTGTGTCAAAGCTGTTGGCAAAGAAAAGGAGAACCTGAGCCTCCTTCTTGCAGGAGATGCTGGACGAAGAGCAAGCTGTGCCCAGCAGCCTGAGCAGGGAGGGCATCAGCTGTTTGCAGAGCTGGACCCTGAGCCATGAAGTGCCACCCCGCTCGTGGTGGCAGCTGATGTCCCAGAGCCTGGTGGGACCCACCCTCGGAGGCACAGGTGCTGCCTCACAGGGCTCCAGAAGAGAACAAGCTGCCTCGTTCAGACAAGAGAACTTGAATTCCTGCCCGGCAAACCCTCCCCTTGAAAGGGAACTTTCAGATCAGCGTTTATTAATTCTGGAGTGTGATTTTGTTTCCAAGAAACTTTCTCGGCTGAAACAATGAAAAAAATTGCTGGTTTGGCAAAGTTTCTGATTGAGAATTCAAGTGACAGTGCGAGTGTTTTGCTGATAACGAAATCATACATATTTTTGTTTTATAGCCACTGCTATTTGTTGCAGAATATTTATGGGATGTGATAAAAAAAAGCTACATGCTCAGCACAGCTCAAACTTCTTCCCCCAGGCAGGTCTTTACCCGATCAGAAGTTTTGTTGGGACAAAGGTGTTACCTCTCAGAGGTCCAAACACACACATCTGCTGCACACATGGGCCAACTCTCCCTTCTGTGTGGGACCAGGACTGCCAAGAGCATCTAGGAGCTGCACAAGACTCATCCATGCCCTTGAGTTCCTGTTAACCAAACAAATCTCACCTGGGAAAACAATCTGAGATAGCCAGAGGAGCACACAATTGTCCTGCTCCTATGCACAAAGCACATAAAAACACATTTAAGACCCTGTTTCCCTCCTATATTTTAATTTAAATCAAATCAACATTTAGCCAAATAGATATTCTCATATAAGCTGTTCATAGGCAGCCTGGCTTATAAGTGTGGCTTTATATGACTTGAAAGTCCTTTTTTTTTCTTCCCCTTATTTTTTAAACCTATTGCAGTTCAGACTGGGAGCATAAGGAAATTTCCAGCTCTGGCTCTTGCCTCGCTCGGTTTGCCCAATAGATCTTCAGGCAATGGTGCAGATTACTTGATTGCTGCTAGATCTCACACTGCCACCTCTGAAAAACAGCGTGGTGACAGACACTGGTGACTGGAGGTCAGAGCAAGCAGCTGGCAAATGGCTACCAGCACTGCTGTGGGGAAAGCAAGGCTATCAAGCCTGGAGTATTTATCAGACTGCGGGAGAGCTGACTTGCCTGCTAAACAGGGTGGGTTGGGTTTTTTTCCTCCATTCAGATGAGGAGGGAGGCAGAATCTCATACAGCTATTTGCTGGAAAGGAACAGCTTTCCACTCTAGCAATAGCAGCCCTGCCCGAACTACTACCCTGACAGCCAGGATATATTGCCTTACTACTTTTGTAAAGAACAAAATGCAGGGATTTGCAGCTACAACCCCCACCATTAATCATCCAGGTTCAGAGATTTTACTTCTGTGCACCTCCAGCAGAGCCCTTTGATATGCAGAAGCTGATTTAACCCCCAGGTGATGGCTCTGATGTGGAGGTTCAAGGGCACAAACCAAGACCAGGAATTTCCATTTCCAAATGGCCACGATGGGAGTGGGGGCACTGTGAAGGGGCTGGAAACCATCCTCGAGGCCTGCTTTCCGTAAGGACGTGCACATGCTGGAGATGAAGTCTGGCTCAGCTGAGAACTGAAGCCTGTGTCCATCAGGTCAGGTCCTCCTGCTGACCTGCTCAGTCCTGTGTTTCCCAGGTAAGATCATCCCAGGTCTGGGCAGACAGGGCACTGCTCAGAAGTTGTGATGGATCTGCCACCATTTCTGAACACAGCTGGTTCCCCTCGTTGCTCAGCTCAGCTCATCAATCCATGGAGAGGCTATTACTGTTATTGATGTGCCTCAGACCTCAGGAGTCCTCAGACTTCCAACCCCAAGAGCTTTAAAGTCATGAATTAAGCCCTAAGAGTCATTATTAAAAAAGCTGCAACCATTGCATTATTTTCATCTGCCGTCTGTTTAAATGCTTTAGGCTATACTTAGCTCAAGGTTTCTCTCTGCGAGAGCTAGAAATTTACTTGCTCTAAATGAAAAAAAATTCCAATTGTCCTGGAGTTATGCAGTGATTTGAACTGAAGTTTTCATTACTGTGATACTTGCAGTATAGGCAAAATGCTCCAGTGCTTCCAACATGTCCTTGAGAATATATTGCTCAAGGTGGGGAAGGATGAAAATCCAGGATCTGGCTAGAGCTTATCTCACATCATTTTTTCCCCACATGCCTTTGGAAGACAGAAGTGCCACAGTCCACATCAAGGCAGTGATTTCTGTAAGTGTTTGCCTGCCCTCCCCATCATTGATTTAAAACCACTAGATCAAGAGGAGCTTAGTTTACCTCAAGTTTTCCACTTGGATTCATTTTCAAGCCATCACAAGTGAATTGAAAAGTAAACCACAGATTCAGTTTCCTAATCTACTCCAATGGATCCACCCCATTCCTCACAAAGAGCCTTCACTCACCTGCTGTCACCAAGAGCAGCACTGATAGAAAAAAAGAAAAAAAGGAAAGGAATAACAATATCTGCCCTCAAAAATAAGGCTTTTTTTTTCAAATTTTATTCTTTACTGAATTCCCATTCCCCCAAATCCTAAAGAGAAGCAAAGATCAACTACAACTGATTAAAAGATATTCCATTCTGTAGCTACAGTATCTGAAGTCCATAGACCTCAGCCAGAAACAGCCCATTTAGATTTTCATTACTTCTAACTCACGTAGTAGAAAGTTTGTGGTTACAAATTAGGACGCAGTGCTCCTTGAAATCAGGGAAAAAATGGCACCAAGATGGACCAGGCCTTGCAAGAGGGGAAAAAAACAACCTTCTTTTTCTTTAAGAATAGCTTTAATTTCTACATTCAATAAGAATTCAAGGAAAAAAAACCCAGTATGTTTCTCAAGTCGGAGAGTGCTTTGTTTTATTTTCTGCTTTATAAAATAATCCTATTGGAAACATCTCTGTGCATACATTCAGTAGCTCTATTCCAACAAAAAAGGAAGCCCTTCCCAATACTGTAGATAGCTTTAACAAACATTGAAAGGATTGCTCTACAAATAGCACAGCCCTGCACAGAGCTGGAATCAGGAGCAGCACTGGAAGGTGGATCCATCACCCCAGACTCGAGGCACTCTCCTTCCACAATACCCTTGCTGCGCAGTGGTCCCCTCAGTGGGTATCAGCTTAGCCAATAGCAATATAAAGCAGATTTATTGCAAGACGTCCACAAAAAAAACTCACGAGGAACACGCACATTCCCACTGCTGGAAAGGTAATTGCTCCATTAGGGAGTGAGGCCATTCACTGAAGTCACTGCAAAGGGTCCCATTTGTAAATGAATGCCCACAACAGCAGCTATGACTTGTCTATCTCACAGGGGGTGACTCCCTGGAAACTATGAACAGATACCCCATTGCGTTTCTGGGTGGCTAGATGCCAAGAGGAAAAACAAAAGGACTAGGTTAACCTGAGTGAAAGTAATTTGCAGATTCAAAAATCACCAGTCCTGGCTGAATCAAATTTGTATTTCCTCCTCCTGATGCCAAGGTCTCCTTTCTGAGAGCACCAAAAGCTCTAAAAAGAGCTGTACCACTCACAAGGGCAATAACAATTCCTTTAATACGTAATTTTTAAACCACCCCCCACACTCAGCCATTCAAGTCTTTGATACTCATCTGCTTTTTACTGAGGCCCTTTGTTAAGGCACAATGGGATAGACCTGAAGCTCTCTAGGGTGAGCCAATTTTCACAGAGTGTGGCTTTAACAAATTCTATGTAGCCAACTGGAAAATTAAGAACTGTCTTTTTTCCTCTGGAATTTATTAAGGTTGAAGTAGCCTTTACAAGTGTCTTCTCAACATGTCAGTACTATCTAATCAATTGAAGATAAATTAAGGGTTTGATCAGACTTTCTTTCACAGGAATTGACCTGATGATTAGAGACAATACTTTGTGTGTTACTTCATCCAGTGCAAGAAGAAGAAAAATCAGCTGTACCTTGCTACAAGAGGCCAATTTTTGGTACTTGAGGCTACCTGATCTCAAGCATCACTCAGTTCATACTATTGCCCGAGAATGACTGTGCAACACACTTGCTTTGCATTTGACTCTGTGACAGAATTGCCATAGTTATAATTTAAATAGTTTAAAACTGTGACCCCCTGAGGTCACAACAATGCCTCCTCTAAAACCTTCCTGAGAGGAGAGACAAACACTTGATTTCTCTTCTCAAGAAGCCAACACCACAGTCCCTGAGCAGTCAAGAGTCATCAGAGGTAAAACCCTGATCCACTTTAAAATCACAGAATGCACCAAGGTTGGAAAAAACCTCAAAGATCTTTGAGTCCAATCACTACCACAGCACCACCGTGTTCACCACTAAACCACTGTCCTCAAGTGCCACATTCAAATGACTTTTGAACTCTTCCAGGAATGGTGATTCTACCACTTCTCTGGGCAGCCTGTTCCAGTGCCTGACCAGCCTTTCAGTGAAGGAATTTTTCCTAACATCTTTTCTGTAACCCTCCCCAGCACAGCCTGAGGCCATTTCCTCTCCTCCTGTCACCTCCATGCATTCAAATTCCCACCTCCACCATTTCCTAAAGCAGGTAGGGAAAAAGCTGGAAGGCCTCCCCTGCGGCCACCTGCAGGGTGTGCAGAAATACCCCACAGAGAGGGACAGAGCATCTCCAGAGGCACATTTCCAGCATCCCTGTGTGGTCCCTCCATCCTTACCAGGCAGAGAGAGACACAGCTACTCTGACTTGCTGTCCAGGAGCAAGAATTGCTGAGAAATACAGACAAATTTGGCCCAATATCCTTCACCCTGAGATGCTCCTCAGACACACAATACTGATGGCTGCCAATCTCCCATGTACCCACAGAGATCGTGAAACAACCAGGTATTCATTCAGGGAAAGTGTTGAAACAATGGGGGGGGGGGAATCACAGGAAAAACAGTTTCTATTTGAGTATAATAGATACCCTGGGAAGATGACAACCTTTGTGTATTTGTTGATAGAACAAGCTGATGATGTGACTGGGCCACAAGAGAAGCTAATGAGTTTCTGCAATTATTACAGAAGGTCTGCTCAGGAGAAGCTGAAGATCATTGTCATTGCTCAGGCCCAGGCATCCCAATTTAGGAAAGATCTCATTCAGGCTGTAACAGGTACAAAGAAACACACGTGTTTAGTTAATCTCACAAAAGAAGATTAAAAATAACTCATTTCAGTTTGCAAATGAAAGTCTAGTGGTACTATTGCGGTCTTTGAATAGATAAGGGAGATTACCAGCATCAGACCCTGCCTATTTTTACACTGAGCCCTGAGAGCTGGAGTGACCCCTGACTCCACCAACAATGGGCAAGACAAAAAGCATTTTGGGCACAAAAGGAATTTTTACATTTAATTTCCAGCACAAATACATTGGCTAGTTAAATGTCTAAGTGTTAGATAAGGTCATAGCTGGGAAAGCTTTTCCACAGGAGAGGGAGAAATAAGCATCCGTTATTAAAAGGATCCCACCTGCTTGCAAGTTCCCAGAACGGAACTGGGATCCTTCCTTGAGCCAAAACAGTTAAACTTTCAGCTGCTTCCCTTTTTCCCTGACCCCACACAGCAATTTGTGTGGATACCAACAGCCCCAGCAGCATCTCCATATTTTTCATTCTCCTCTTCACTGAATATTTCCATGAAGCATTTGCAAGCTTTTCAGAAGAGGGATGGGGGAACCAAGTTTAATATACTGAAAAATTAAAAATTTAGGGGCAGGATAAAACTAATTGAATCTTGTGTTAAATTATACAACTGCAGGAACGCCAGTGCAATTTTATCATTCGTACTTAGCCTAATAAAACCCTCAGGCCTTAAATTTATCTCCACTCCAGCACCATCCTGCATCATGAAAGGGTTTTGCCACCGAGCAGAGGTCAGGCTGCAGAGCAGCACAAGCTGTAAATACAGCAATGGCTTGAGCTGCTTCCCCTCTGGGAGTGACATCAGGATGCTCTTTCCTAAGGATAAATCAGAGATAAGCACAGCACCTGAGAGCTCGTTTGCTTCCATGCTCTGCACAACTGCTTTGCTCTCAAAAATGGGCATAAACTTGTGCAAAGCGAGGATGGGGAAGTCTCAGCTGGGCTTGGCCTCCAGCACAGCATCCCCCACACAGGGAAAATTCAGAGCTTCTGTGGTTGCTGCTCGACAAGAGGACAGGATAAAAACTTTCCTTTTTCCAGTGTCCTGGTCCATCCCCTCACGCTGAAAGGTGTTTCAAGCATCCTCAGGATTTAGGCAGCTTCCTCTGACCAGTCCCAAATTGTTTGTAAAAAGGCAGGGCTGTGCACCAAGCAGTTTCCATATCTGACCCCAGGAGACAGAGCAGACAGCGTTGGAGCTTGCACAGCCTGCAAGACATGCTGTACTTTAGTCCACAGATCTATAGGGATCTGTGACAGATATTTTGTGCATCTTCTGGGCTAGAGATTTATTGTACAGCTGCCTGAGCTCAATGTGCCAGCTGTTCCACATTAGCCCTGTGCCCCTGTACTCATTTGAAGCCCTTTTTCGAGTTCATTGTCCCAGGATTGGGTCTCAGCATGTTCTGGAGGATCCGTGTGGTCCACCTGCCTGAGATCTGGGTGGATTTTGGTTTCACATGAATTTGCTCAGTAAAACCTTCCTACTTCTTATCTATTTCCCAGCAGCTTTCACAGGACCTTGCACTTGAAGGAGCACTGATCCCTTCCAGCCACCCACCCCCCTGAATGCTCAGCCTGTGCACCACTCCCCTCAATCTGGGCAGGGTAAAATTTCCACAGTGCCTTTTAAGACAGTTTCAACTTTAAAAAGCCAACAAGAAAACGAACAGCTGACTAAACTATTGCATAGTTTTGAGGAATTATTAATTTCCCTTATTGGTACAAGCTATGCATTCATAAGGAGCTCAGAGCCTCACCAGACTCCTGCCAGACGGAATCATTTTAGATGGAAGATGAGAAATTGCAAAAGTTCAAGGTTACCACCACAGCAATCAGGTTTAGCTCTGGAAATGCTATAGACAAGTAAGCAAAAAGCTCCCAGCCTGGAGATTCAATTCCATCTAATGGAGCCAGGCACACGAGGTGCACTGGAGATGGGGATGGGATCTGTGGGAGCTCTGCAGTGGCCCCATCCCAAAACAGCACAGGAGCACAGGGCTTTAGTGCCCATGGGATGGAAGGACCCACCAGACCCCAAAGGGCACCCTGGGCATATCAGTACCCTGTTTGCTGGAGAAATGCACTTCAGGTAGTTCTTACAACTTTTCACCTATCCTAGGATGAAAAAGACCCCTGGAGCATCTTCCCCCAGCTGGGAAAGGCAACACAACTACTCTGTCCTGCTGCCTCTGCAGGGACATCTAGGACAGCAACCTGTAGAGCTGCACTGAGTAGGTACATATGGTCAGGGACCACCTTCAAAACACAGCAGTTTTAATTATTCTTGCTCTTGTGCCTGACATATGGCATTTTACCTTCAGTTTAAATGCCATCAGCTTCTATTCTCATATTGCTCCTTTCCAAAACTTGTCCTTTCTCCCCACTTTAATATTTTAAGCCACAATGGAACTAGATTTTTTTCCAAAAGAAAAGTTTGTAGCCAAGCAAATATGTCCATGTCATAAGATGAATGACTATGCAGCTAAAGCAGTGATGTTTTCAGGATTAATCTTGCCTAAATATTTCATTTCTTCATTTTGAATTATGAACATCTTTTTACATAAGTACTGATAGAGTTTATAGATCATTCCCAAAAGGAAAGTTTGGTTAAAAAACTAGAAAACCGCTTGAGGAAGAGGACTTCACTCTTATCTGAAGGACACGTTTTGCCACGTACTGAAGAGTCCATGGTAAGGTGATAGATAGGTCACTTATCTTTGATAGTGTTTTTATTTTGGAAAAAAAAAAAAAGACTATTGTGAGTCTTGTGCTGCTTTTGCCATTGTTGGATTAATATAATGAAACATTTGCTTGAGTCTAAAACAATTATGATTGTCAGAGAATATCTGGGACTCAGCGCTCTGCAAGGATTTGGCACCACATGCACCTCCTTGTACTGTGGGATTCATTGAGAGCTGTCAATAGACATTTCCTTCAAAAAATCAGAGCATAAGAAACCCTGTGGCAGACAAGATGCACAAGACTGATGAGCTGCAATCAGTATAAATTAGCACCTGCAAAAGATAAACCCAATACACAAGGAAAGAAAATAACTATTATGACTATCAGAAAAAATTCCAGGTGCAACATGAACTTGAGGAAGTCACAAGGTTGTTATTTACAGCTAGACCTCTTCAGCAACTGGAGTTTTGCAAAGAAAAAGAAAAAAGCCGAAACAAAACCAAAGCTGCTCAGATCCTAGACACCCTGAAGTTGGGTGTACACTCACCAGGGTACCATCCTTCCCAGCTGTTAATTAACATGTCAGAGCTCCTGGAATTCCTCAGCCCCCAGCTGGGAGGTGTTGGAGGGTTGGCTGGACAGGGAGAAGTGTTGTACCTGCCAGAGGAGCAGCTCTGCAGGAGGTTATTTGCACTTTCTGCAGGTCTAACGGAGTTCATTTCCCCCATGCACTGCTGTGTAGCCAGGACAGAGACCCAGAGTGGGCAGGAAAAGTTTTAATAGACCAAGCAGACGAGAAAAGGAAATTTATACCAGGGGCAAGCACAGCCCAGTGCCACCATGCACCCCAGCAGGTCACATAAACCATCTAAGTTATGAATTTAATTTAAAGCTCCTTGTTCTTACTACACCTGCAAAATCCAGATACTGATCTCATCCAAAAGCACCTCCTAACTAGGAGATAAGTACCATTAATTACCTGCAGGCCTGAGGATATGTCCTTTCACTGCTAACCCACTCACAAATGCTTTGATAAATACTGAGTTTCTTCTAGCAGGGGGAGGGATCCTATCTGCAAAGTGTTAATAGTCTAAAGCCATTTCAAAATAGCATCTGCCCGCTGATAAGTTTATCCTCCATCTCAGCACTTCACAAACAGCAGCTCCAAACATTTTTCCCTGACCAATTTATCAAGATTTATATCAGATTTGGGTTCTCTGCTCCAGCTTGACTTGCCCAATATTTCAGTATTCTGTAATCAAACCCCGAGAGGCCCATGACTCGTGGGCATGACACGTTCTGCTTTTCAAGATGCTCCTGTGCTATGAAGTAAAGAGGTAACTGTGCCAGGCAATAAGCAGGAAGAGAATATTTCATGAATACAAAAGAAATAATTAAAACTCAGCAATTTATTTGGGAACACATATGTGCTTTTGTTAGTAGGAGAATGTCATCCATGGCTTTTTTAATCTCGGGATGCACTGATGTATTGTGACACTTTGTGCTTTTCAGTGCCCTGCATTTCCATCCATTTCCTTCCCTCAAGTGGGGCAGGCTTTCCAATGGATTGTCACCATTTAGTAATTACAAATATAAATGTCACCACTGTCAAATAATATAACACACCTCACGCATCAGGACACAAGCTGTTTAAAATCGAGCTATTATAGCAAAGCCACCGCTGTGTGAACACGCCTTGATTAAATTCATAGACATTAATCATTTTAAATAAAAACTGAATTTTGTCAAGGCAGCAATGAACTTTCCAGAAGATATAAGAGTGAAGTGATGTTTCCAGAAGGCACTGCTCCTCCAGGCATTGCTTTAGCACCGGAGCACAGTCGGAGTACATAACGCATAGCTGCAAAAAGCTGTTTTTCAGAGTGAGTTCCATAGAGCAGTTCAGGACCACAAAACCCCCGAAAGCTGCAGCCCTCAGCATATGGCAAGAGCTCACCTGAGCACAAGCAGAGCCATCACAATCAGGAGTGCTGTCTGCACAGGCACAGCCCTGGCGAGCCGAGGCCGGGGTCCAGGGTAATTGGTTTTGCCACGCTATCAATCCCACCCCAGGAAGAGGTTTCCCTGCCAGCCTGCTCAGTGCCAAGACAGTTTCTATTTTACACACTGTCAGTCTCAAACCCTATCAGATTTCAGGCTGCAGAAGATAGATTATCTGGGTAGCATTATGACAGATGCACTGCTGAGGATGTCCAGTTACTCAAAGAGAAAAGGGTAAATTTCTCCCCCTGCTCCTTTTCTGTCTGTGTCAGACCCATCTGCCATCCACTGCTGCGTTCATCTTTGTCATGCCTGGGAATGACAACTCCACCGAAGGGGCTGCACATGCATTAATTAGGCAGAAATGTAGTTCGATGGAAAGATTTAGTTTCTTTATCTTTCCAGAGAAGGGATATCGTGGGAAAACAATCTGTGATTATTCCCTTATATATTGAAGAAGGTTTTCTGCATAGGGATCAAATTGCAGTCATAGAGTGGAGCAGCCACTTGGCACGATGACAGATTGCTGTATCAGTCATACCTGCGAATGTTATTTACAGAAGCACCACAAAAATATTTGAGCTGGCAGCTGTTCCACTGTGAGAGCAAATATAGCTAAAAATGTTTTCTATTTTGCAGAATTTCCAACTCTTAAAAAAAAAATGCATGCACAAAACACATCTCTCCTCACTGTCATCCAGCTCCTGCCCACCCTTTTTGATGAAGTCTCCTAGGTATGAAACATTTGCTAAAATGGAGACAATAATGTTGCTGTCACTGTTCAGTCTACATATGAGAGTCCAGCTCTGAGATCAAGAGCAGATGAAAGAGGAGAGAAACCGCATTTGGAGTCAGATGATGCTGGGCCCCAGCTTGCTGCATGTCCAGGAAAGCTTTTACACCACCACTGAGTCACCTTGCACTTGCTGGTTTGCCAGGTGGGAACTGAGCCTTGCCCAGTTTGGGGTGAGCAGACACAGGTGCCAACTGCAGGGACAGCAGAAGATCCCCAGGGCCATGTCAGAACTGCAGCAGCAAACCAGCATCAGAGACCAAATTTCTGACCCTTCCCTACCATTTCAAACCCAAGGAGAGCTCAGTGCCCTCATGTGAATTGAGCACAGCCAAAGCACAGCCCTGCTGATCCCTCCCCTGCCCTCCGCCCTGTGCTGCTCCCTCCGTCACCCAAGTACAGCTGCACGTGCAGCTGCACAGCAAAAGCAGACTGAGGAACTGATCTGGGCTAAAAAAAGAGGCAACTCCTTGCAAATGAACTCTTAAATTTAGCTTCACAATATGCAGCAGAACTCTACTCGATTGAGGCTGCTGTGCTGGGAGCGAGATGCCTCCTGGCATGGATCACCCATCAGAGTCTCGCTCTGCTTCTCAGCACTGGAAAATTAACCCTGGACTCCTCTTTGCCTCATAAATCGCTGGCATGATCGTCCTGTGCAGAGAGCCCTCACCCCACGGGGCTGGGAGTGGCAGGAAGGGCAGAGCTTGGCGCTGTCACCCAGTGCAGTGGCCAGCAGGGCAGGTTTGCTGACAGCCACAACCTGTCAGAATGACGCCTCAAACTACGGTCTGCTGTCCTGCCCTTTGCTTTTCAGCCCCTGTGGTATGCAAGATTAAATTCTTTGCATTAACTTCAGAGGCAAGAATGGGCACCACACACCTGATAGCACTTGCTGCTGGGTGCAATGAGACGTCCCCTACTCTTATCCGCACATCACAAACGAAATTCAGAGTAACAGCCATGCTGCACAGTCAAAGGGAACCTTCTTGTGGACCATTGCAGACATTATTCTGTGCAAAACATGTTTTTTCTCTGCACATGCAGAAGATGAGCTCACTGAGACCACACAGGCGCTGGGGCCTCCAAACCCTGTGTGTGGCCAGCTCGGGGCAGCCTCGTGGGCTGCGTGCTCAGCATGGATGTGCACCTGGATTCTCCCTCCCATGGCAACCCAGGGAGCACAGCATCCTACTCAGTTCCACAACCCCTGGTGCAGGAGCAGGAGGAGGGAGCCCTGTGGGGCTGGGAGGGCTCCAGGAGGAACAAAAGCACTTTTGCTGAAGCCATGGCCACACACAGTGTGTTAGCGATGCACAGCCACAGACCTGAGCTCCAACCTCCACACACACCAGCCTTCTAACCGGGATCTGAAAACCTTTGAAAACCCCTTTCATACACCTCAATTATTTTAACCGCTTAACCATCACGTTCCAGTATTGATTTGAACACATACGAATTATTTAAGTCAATTGCCTATTAAAATTCATTTTCGGTGAAAGGTCAAACCTGCAAATTGAAACCAGATGCAGTACATTATGCCTATCAGTACTGTGATCTGCACACAAGTTCATTATAATGTTTCTGCAGAAGTAATTCCTCTTGTCAAATTTTGCTCCGTATGTTACTGTGGCTATTACAAGCTCTATTAATTAAGAGGACTCTTTACTCTTATTAACAGAAAGTTTTAAATACTGCAGTCTCAGATAAAGATACGTAAAAAAGCATTAGGGCTTACCCACCTCATAGCACGCTGCTCCTGACATTCAGAGAGAAAGAAGAATGAATTAATTTTGTAGCTGGATGTGCATTTTATTCACTTACAGAGGATCTGAGGAGCTTTTAGGCTCCCTGCAGTGAGTAACAGTGACAAGCAGCACCCTCCCCTGAAGCCACCAGCGACATCCCTGCATCCAGGACTGTGTTGCTTGTAAAGTGCAGTGACTTCTGGGCCATTCCTAATCCGCTTGAAGTCTATCAAGAGAAAAAGGCCACAGGAATGGCCTCTCCGTGTCACCTTGAAACATCCGTCGACTCCTGATGAGAGGGAGCAGAAGTGCAGCAAACCTCAAAGCAGCCTCCAAGTGTTTATACTGCTCCCTCCCTCAGCAGCCAGAGCTGGGAAATCCCACCCTGACTTGCTTTGGGTTGCACCTGCTTTTAAGTTCCTAGAAAAATAAAGGCCGGTCACTCATGGCTTGCTCTGCCACTGCTTGCAAGAGTCTTGCCACGATACATCCACTGCCCTTGTGTCTTTCTTGATGTACACATGGCTTGTGCAGCAAAGGGGGCACTGGAACACAGAGGGAAAGATGGCATTTTGTCCCAGAGTCTCAGAAGTGTTTTGTTTTCTTTGAGACTGACCCTGTAACCACTGTCCCAAGAGAAACATTATTTTCCTTCCAAAATAAAAATCATTTGAAAGGAAGGCTGATGTTCCAGTGGGAAAATGATGGTGCTCCTCCTGGGAAAACTGAAAACAAGCCAAAATGGAAATTTTCATTTCATTTTAAAACGTCAACTTGAAATAGGACATTTGCATTTCTGCCCTCCAATAGCAGACATGTTTTTTCTATTTAGATGTTTATAAAAAGATTGTGTTTTGGTAGAAGGGAGGGGGTGTTTGATACTTCTGATAGGGAAAGCTGATCTCTGACCATCTCTGAACATCTGAAAATGTTTTGAGCTCTTTGCAGCCTACACTGACATTTCAGAGTGTTAAAAGTTGCACAGATCAAGTCAACAAATTTTGAGCATCTTATGAGTAATTCAGTTTATAGAATCTCTCCCAGCCCAGGGAATCACTTCACTTGTACATTGCACCAACACAGACCAAGGCTCTACTTTAATTACTGCTACATCCGTAGTTCTTCCAAGAGTTCCTAATAGCTCTTTAAGACAATCGCCAGGGAAAAGTGGAGCAGAAGAGCCAAGAGAAGAGGAGCTGTTCTCAGTGCCAAGCGTAGTCGGCAGTTCAGCAAACACAGAGAGACACAACTTTCCTTTGCCAAAAGTTAAACCTTTTCCTCCTGAAGTTCTCATCATTTTCTTGTAGAAATATTTCTTTTCAGTGGAGCTCTGTAAAATCTGTCCAGTCTCCTTAAACTGTATTTGCTGGAACAAGAAGCCTGCCAGTCCCCAGTGGGTCACCCCAGAAGCAAGTGGGAGCTTGTGGGTGTCCGGGGAGGGGCCATGGGTGATGGCCAGAGCTGATGTCTCTCTGCAAAACAGCTCATGGGAAACAGGGAGATGTCTCCTGAACCTGGGATCATTGTGCAAGTGACCACAGAAAAGGGGCTGAAGATGGGGAAAGGCATCAACAGAGTCCTGTTTGAAGAGATGCAGTGTTGGTCCTGCTTCTGCGTGGGTTGGGCTTAACTCGTCTCTCTTAAAAGTTAGTGAAAATAACTCTGTGGACACAGCCCCTGGGAAGGGCCAGTGGAAGGGCTCAAGCTGCTCCCTCAGAGCCCGTGGTGCTCTCAGCTCAGCTGCAGAGGTGGCTGCTCTGCCGGCAGGGCAGTCCTCTCTTGCAGCAGGGTTTGTGACACAGGCACAGTCCTGCTGCGCAGAGAGTGGCGTGGCCAGGCCAGCAGCACTGGCAGATGGTGAGGCTCTTCCATCTCAGCAGAAGCCACAGGGCTCTCTCAGCAGGAGGGGAGGCTTGACACCTGCTCTTGCAGGCACACAGGGCTCTGTGCAAGCAAAGGGATGATCCACGAGCAGCACATGCACTGCCCAGGGTGCTGCCTCCCAAGCTGTGGCTGCTGAGGCCATGGCAAGAGGTCTGTGGCTTTTGGAGGTCCCCACTGGGGTTTGAAACAGCTCCATTTAGTCAGAAGAAACCATAGCAAGAGCTAGTGCTGTGGGGCTGTGTAATCCAGGGGTTAAATAACAAATTCCAGCATCATCTGTCTGCCTCTCTTCCTTAGGTTCTTGCAAAAAGGATGAGGTAAGGAAGAACCCAGCCCTGGTCTGGACTTCACAGTCCATGGCAGGCAGGTACTGCCTCTCTAAGTGCAATTCACAGTGGGGAGGCATCTCAGAGCAGCTTCCAAATGACCAACATCAAGGAGTTCTCACAATTTGGCTGAGCTCATCCCAGTGGCCAGTGGGACACGGTCCCTGGGTAGGGCACACAGCTGATGCAAAACTGATGCTACACTTGATCTCAGCTGAAAGGCCATTACAGAGGAATCAGAAGAGACTGGCTAAAAGCAATTTATGGGGTTACAAAATGATGTATTACATGCACCATGGCTCCAGGTTTGCAGTAATTTAGGCTGGTATTGATTCAGGACAGACTGGGGCATATTCCACCACCTTTTTAATTTCAGTCTGATTTGGCCACTACTTGCAGGTCAGCAGGCAATTTGATGAGACAAAAACAAACGAAGCATTAGAGCAGCCTAAATCACATGCTTTTAGAAGTACCTTGTAAATAACTTTTAAGGCTGAACAAGGAGAACAAAATGAAAGAATTGGCTATTAAGGAAATCGAGACTGAAGTTTCAGGCTCAGAAAAAATGGTTTCATGGCACAGCTAAGAAAGAATATCACTCACACCTACCATCATTGCCTGACTGCATTTTCCCAAATAAATATGCTGTCTTTTTCCTCATATTACGGTGCTAATTCTGACTCAATGTGTACTGATTAGATACCAAAATAAAGCCAAAGTTCATACAGTTTCTTACAAAACCCTCTAATGATATTTCAACAATGGGATGGATGACTTGGTAGGATTCCAAATTATTCAAACCATGTAATGGTACAGGATTGTCTCTGCAGTCCAAGGAAAAGGACAGGCTGTAAATCTGAGTGTAAAACTCCTGTAAGCGTAAACCTGAGATGATTTTTCTCCTGGAGGTCGTGATTACAGTACTAAGCATAGCGGCACATGGAAGGGCACCCATCAGTACTTGAGGTGGGGAAATTGCCCAGTGACTTTCATCAGGGAAGACAACTTGTCACACACCATGTTATATTGAGGAGAAAAAGCATAGGCAGAAGAAGTGGGAGGAAAAGGTTATTTAATTCGTCATTATTCCTTTTTGATTCTAGGGTTGAAGTGGTTCCCTCCTGACAAAACTGCACTATAGTGCATGAAATCCCAGACCCTCTTCCCTTTCCCTCCTGGGAATGTGCTCTGTAACTTATCAGGCACATCCACAGTCTCACAGGGTGCGAGGGTCGTGGAGGCACACGGTAAAGGTGGGAATCCTTTCAAACCAAAGAATTATCCAACTTCAAACTGCCTGAATTCAGCCCCGGGCTCACCTCTGCTGTGTTTGCATATTGATAGTGTGTAGGACACGGGCAAAGGTCTAAGCGAAGCTGATCGATTATGTCACATACCAGCCATCAGGTGTGGATATAAATGGATTTTCCAAGTTTGCTGTGACTATCAAAAGCTTGAACTCTGATGTGCACAGGTAAAGAGAGACATAGGAATCTCTGATTGGAGTAATTAGCACTTTCCTGCAAAAGGCTTCTCTGATCTCTAATTGCGTGTTCATTTCAGTCTTTTAATAGCACACTTGTGAGGTGCTTTTCTACTTGCTGCAGGTAAAGGGAGACGTGATCCCATATTCCATCGCATGTGCTGGCAGAGCAGATGTGATGTCCAGACTTGCTGAAGCTTGGGAGGGAGCTGGAAAAATCTCTGAATTTACTTCAGACCAAGCAATTTCTGAGGACCCAGTTCTTTATTTCTGGGTAGCAGGGATTTTGTTGGCATTCCAGGTAACATGAAGTCCCACTTTATGTTTTGTCTCATAATAAAATCAAGTTGAGTGGTGTGAGGGAGGATAACATCTCTTTCCAGGGGCCTGTGAAAATGATAACCTGCTTCCAAATATATTCGTGTGTTGGGAAGGCCAGTCAGGCTCTGATGAACTCACAGCTGACACAGAAACTGCAGGGCTCAGCTGACAATGAATCTGATTCCACCCTTCTAATAACTCATTGTACAACCAAATGAAACTACCTGAGCATCTTGTTCCTTTGTCTCAACTCCAGAAGTCAAACACCTCAAAAGTTATTGGCAGTTTTAATTAAAACTAGCTTTGAGACACAGAGCAACCTATAATGGTTATGGCTCATTCCAGATAATACTGTAATAACCCTCTCTCATATTAAATATAGCAGCAATATTGTTCACCAGAGATGAGGACATTAGCACAAATAATCAGCCTCACTGTTGTGGGGAGGGCACTGAAGCCAAGAGGGGGTCTAAAATGATTGCAGAAAATGCATTTACTCCTGAAAAAGAGACATCCTGCAGCTCCCTGCCCTCTTCAGCATCCTTCCCAGAAGGCCCCTGAATTTCCAGTAGATTTAGTTCAACCCCTCCATACTATTTCAGCAATGTGCTGCCAGTGGGAGGCAATTTCCAGGTTCCTGCCTCTGCCTGGGCACTGGCTGTGTTCTCTCTGCCAGACGGTTTCGCTCACATGAGCCACTTGCCACCAGCACAGAGCGCTAGCAGGGAGGGCTGTGGGCTCAGTGACTGCAGATGTGGCCACAATTTCAGCCCCATTCAGCTTTCCTGATCCCAAGCCCTGGGCTCTGCCCAAGGGGTTGAAGCAAACTCAGGGCTCAGCTCAGAGAGCTCGATGTTGGAGTAGGCTGGCAAACAGAATCATCGTTTTGCTGCATTGCAGAGCTGGGGTGGCCGTGGTGCTCCATAAAGGGGCTTTGTTGGAAGCTCATGAGGCTCTGCCTTGGCCTGGAGATGCAGAGAGCCACGGCAGATTATCACAGCCTTGCTCTGAAGCAGAGGAGCCCAATGGCTCTGCAAATGCACCCCGATGCAATGCCTGAGGGATGTGTGGAGGGTCGGTCAGTAGCACCTGCCTTCTGCTCGCCTCCAAATCTCCAGCATGGCTGCAATTAACTGAAGTTCCCCCCTGTTGATTTAAACAGGAAATAAATTTGTTCCACGGTGTAAATCCACTGAAGTCACCAGGAAGCCACACAAGGAGTGAATTTGACCCAGGGAAGACTATGTCACCGACTCAGGTGTACATTGAAACTGTCCAATGGCCCCTGCAGCATCAGACTAGTGCAATTTTATGGGGCAGTGGAAAATTTAGTTGTTTCCTTACATGAATGGCAGCCAAATCTTCAGTGAATTTTCTAGGGAGATATCTTAGGTTCATCTGGAAATCTCAAGACACTCTGATTAGATTTGAAGGAGACCTTTGGGGGACAGCAAAAACAGTCCATTTGAAGGAACTCTGGTTGAGTACATGAGGTAAAGGCATCCAAAATCACTAATTTCATTTGCAAACCACGTCTGTTCTTTCCTAAAGTACTGAGGATCTGCATGAAAACATTGAAACAAGTTTTACTTTAAAGACCATTTCAGTAAAAAGGATTGTCATTATTTAAATTAATGAAACAAAATGCAGCAGTATTTCTCCTTCGAGAAAAATTTTTACAAAAACCCAAACCTTTTTCCTTACAGTTCTTATTCTTTCTTCACCCTGTGTCTATAATTAGATAAAAAAGACAAGTGAAAAACACTGGGGTTGTATTCAAAATTTGAAAATCACAGGATTTTTTACAAACTGCTTGGGGAAATGTTTAGCTTTCTGACAGATGACACAAACCTTACTTATAGAACCATAAGCTCCTGCTAACTTGAAATCCCTTACATATGAAATGAACTTCAGTGGCCATTCTGCTCAGGAACAGTTCATCCTTGAGAAAATATTATTGCTGGAATGCTACGTGAGTCCACAGCTTAGAACTGGAGGATGCATTTAAATTCTCTAAAGAGGCTTTAGGAATTCATAACAGCACTTGATCTACCTTTGGGGGAGGGAATAAGGGGGGTTTTGTGCTGCAACAGCTGAAAGCATTAATTGGCTGATCTTCTCACCAACAATTCATTGTATTTCATTACGTGCCTTTTATGTGTCTGTTGTGTTGCCCCAGTGCCTTGCTAAATATTTCCTAGCTGCAGCATGGCATCTTTGAAAGAGGGAGAGGGGCTCCAGCCGTCACTCTGTTCCCACAGAATGAAAGCGAAGTCAAAATTAAATGGGAAAACAACTGTCGCCACGATGATAATCAAACTGCAGACTGCATTAGCATTTTTCCTCCAGAAGCTCTGGTATGAGGCAACAAGATGCATGTCTTTCCACAAAATAATTATGCTGTAATGAGACTGTCTTAATGTGTTCAGAAAGAAAAAATGCTGTTAAGGCAGACTAAATGGAAGCACAAAAGCAGAACAGGTAGCCTAAATGGCAGCTAGGCTTTATAGTTTCTTCCCCAGTCTGGAAGATTAGGATCAGTGTGATCACAGCAAGATGCAAGTGTAAAATCCAGATCTGGATTTCAGGTTTTCCCTCAAGAGGTGGAGAATATACAGAGAAAGGCTTCTGATTCAGATTCATTTTGTAAAGGAAATATGTAAGTCTCTCTCTTTTCACTCTGGTTCCAACAAGTAAATAACTTCAGCCTCTCTGATCCCTGAGGAATGATGATTTACAACACTGGTAATGTGCACTGAGGAAAAATACAACTTGTTCCTGAAAACCACTGATTAAAGTGATCATAGCAAAGCCAAATAACTCACGGCTTCCTCCTTTTATCACTCATACCTGCCTTACCCCTTGTTACTCCAGTCAGCAGCACTGACTCTGATTTAATCTGTTGGAAGGGGGCTTGTCTGCAATGCTGATCAACACAATTCAGCCTTTGCAAACATTTGCCAGTGCCAAGGGACCTTCTGGTAATGCTTTTAGCAGAAATAATTTTAAGAAAATGAATTGCTAAAATATGAACTTCCACAGAGACAGGACCAGGAGAAAAAATGACAAAACCATAGCAGGCACTGCCTGCTCACTGGGAAGCATGAAGGATACGAGTTATTGAACCAGGAGAGAAGTACAGCCTGGCAGATCTGTTTAGTCCTGTCTCATCCACCATTGCTGCCTCAGTCTCTGCCAGGAGCCTGTCAAGGGGGAGATCCATAAAGAGCAAAAGCTACTAGTGATGGAATTGAACATTCCGTTCCCATTTGGACAATTGCAAATCTTTTTTCCTGGTTTGTATCCCTGTTCCAGTTGCCTCTCTGCACTGTCCCAGGAATTGTGTGAAACGCTTTTCTCATTTCATTCCCTATGTTATAGCCTTCAAGGAGAGCAAGGACCCAAGTGCAGAATGTGTGGGGAACACTTCAGGAACCCAGTCCATTTCACTTCTAGAAACTGAGAATCACAGGAAATCTGGGCTAGAAGGAATTCAAGAGTGCCCCCTATCCTAGTGAACCCCCCTGGCCAGGAGAAATTCCTCCACTGACAGATGCTGCATGACTGCCCAAAAAACTACACTTACGCTGCCTCCACAGCCAGGGCAAATTCCCCTCACCGCTGACCTGAACCCACTGCTAAGGTACTCCATGGACACTATATCTGCTTTGCACTCTTGGCTTCTAAGTGCCTCCATGAAGCCCACACCTTTTGCAGGTGGGCTTTTTCATTTCCCAGAGACTCAGCAAGCTGGAGCCTGGAATGTGACCTGTTTGAATTAGAAACAGGGCACAAATTCAAACAGCACAGGTAGTTTAACAACTGCGACAATTGACCACAGGCTGCGCTGGCGTCGGTGATGGGCAGTTTAAAATTAGGATACCGGATGTTTTTAAATGATTGCTGTGTTTCAAAAAGGAATTTATTCAGAAGCATTCTCCACTTAGTGTTTACCGTGTATTACTGTGCTATATTATCCTATAATTGGTTGTTAGGTCAGGATTGCAACCTAGCAGGTTCCTCTTCCTTGCCTAATTAGCGTATCTTCCTCATTGCTCAGTGCAGGACTTGTTGTTTTCCCCCTACAGATCTCCTTTCCCTGTGGACACCCTCTCACAACACAAATTTATTCCCTCTCCCTCTGACAATCCAGCCCTTCACATGCAGAAGATCTGCGGTTTGCCCAAGCAGGGTGACCTGAAGTTTCTAACAAAACGAGCTGTTCAGTCTGACGAGCTTGAGGCACAAGTGGAAGTGTTTCAAACTTGGCAGCACAGCCAAATCACTACTCAGACACTGTACATTTCCCTCCTGTCTGACCTGCAGCCCTGCAGTGACATGAGTCATTCGCCTTCCCCTTCTCTTAAACCATGGACTTTAATAGGGCAGAGCCAACACATGGCACTGCACAGAGGTGTGCCACGTGAAGACCTGGCTCCTGCGAGGACAAATCCTCCCCTACAGCACAAGTCTGCTCCTCTACACCCCAGGCCTGGCACTTGGCTTGTGGAGGGTGTGAGTTCCTGAGAGCACAAGCACTGTCTGTCTTCAGCTGCATGCAGTGCCTGTAAATCCACGGGGCAAGAGCCAAAACACAGCATCGCCCTCATCATCGTGCAAATCTCTTATCTCTCGAGCACCCTCGGCTAAGCTCAGCCAACCTCATCCTGTCTCTTGGCCTCAAAAACATGGCTCATTTCTCATCCCAGCCAACTGTCCTGCTCTTGCAAAATCCAGAAATCAAGGCCAGCAGAACCTGGCTCCCCATGTGAGACCACACATGAATATTGTACCAGGTCCTAGACAGAGCAGTACCAGAGGCACAGGACACCACCAAACCGGACTAGAAATGGACAAACTGGAAGGGTTTGCAGAAGCCCCAAATTAAGCCAGACTTAGATTCTGGCACAATGCATTAGGGAAGATTAAAAGAGTGAACTGCATGGCTTGGCTGAACAGCACAATTCAACAGCAATAGCCTGGATTCAGAGGAAGATGAGAAACTGCACCCTGGTACAGGGAACTGGCATTAGAGGAAATGAGGCGACACTAGTTTGGACAACAAGAGCTATTTCAGAAATTAGGAATGGGATGCAGTACCTGGCCTACCTATACCTAGACACAAATTCGTAGAGCACGGGAGGCAGCTTGACCTTTTCTTATTATTTCCAGAGCAAACAGGGCAAGCACTTGCTGGGACTGTCCTGCCCCAGGCACCACTGCGCGTCCCACAATGTCTTGTAGGGATATTATTTCCCCCAAGTAGGACACAGAGGTCTTTGCAGCTTCCTCCTTAGGATAGCTTCAGGTTTACGTGGTGAGACACTACAGGATATGTGAATTATTGTGTTAAAACTGGCAACACAGGCAACAAGGAGTGCAGATCCCAGAGCACACAGCACTTCATCTCTTCCAGGGCCCACACTCCTTCCAACAGACACACACATGGCTTACCCAAACAGCCCAAACTTTTCTGGCCCCAGGAGTGGGGGAATCAGATCAGATCAGCCTCTGATTTCCCTTGCTTTCACAGTCACAAGCAAGTATGCAAAGAAGTAAGATGTCATTTGGCTTCTTGCAGAGAACAGCAGATAATTTAGCGAGATTAAACCACAGCCTCGTCTCCCTTTTTGCGCAGAGAAACAATCTCCGCCCGGCTGGGCAGGAACCTGGCTCCGCTGGAATAATGCTGCTCGAGCGCCTCTCTGTGGATCTGAGCTACTCTTCCCCCTCGCAGCCTTCTCTATCCATCAACTGATCTTTTAACTTTCTTTTATTTTTTTTTAAATACAGAGCCAAATTGCTCCTATTACACCCTGGCAGTACCTCCAAGTTCACTGAACTTGGCACTGAACTAGGAGCTGGCCCAGCCAGAACTCACAGTCTCATCTTTTGATGGTGATAAATATAGAGAGATAGAGATATAGATATGTGATACCACTCAAGGCCTTTCGATAGTTTCCAGCAGCAGAAAAGCTGAAATTGGAACAGACTAACAGCTGCCTAGGGCTCACGGAGTGACCAGAAATGAAAGCATAGCTGCCAAGTGCATTGTCTTTGAATAAGTGATCAGGTGCCTGTGTTTGTCTCCAGAACGTGCTGTGGAGCTCAGCACAGAGCTCCATCACCCACACGCATGTCAACACACTGATCATGCCAATTTTTCTGTATCCCTCAAAGAAGTGGGAAACAAATGGTCCCCTGCTGAAATCATGAGTTAAAACAAAGGCTCTTCATCAGCCTCCTGCAGCTGCTTGTTGTTTTCCTTTCTCTGTGGAGCCTGCCAGCTCCTGGTTATCTTGGCCAAGCACATGATTAGAATCTTAGAGCAAATTCTAACTGCAAACAAACAAGTACATCTTGAGATGAATACACATGAACTGGTGGATGCACAGTACATCTAACTGTTCAGCAGATCCTGTCCTGCCTCTTCTGATGCCAGGCAAGCCCTGCTCCTCTTCTGGATGGAAACAGATGGGGTAGGATTAATGGCACAGATCCCCAGGCCCTTTATATTTGCACAAATAGCAAGAACTAGACCCAGTGCTGTTCGAGGGGTCACGTATTAGTTGGGCTGGCTTTCTGCAGTATGGGAAGCAATGCAGGAATAGGAATTTCTGCCCAGAGTAATCCCCTATGCCTGGCTATGGCAGAAGGTCTATTGTTCCTGAAAGTGCCATAGAAACAAAATAATTAAGTTGTATGACCACCACAGCAAGAACAGAAGGAAGGATCAAGGATTGCTCCTTGTTCACTTCAGTGCTGACCCAGGTGGCTCAGTTTAAACAGGCATTGAGGGTGCTTTGGGCTCACCCGCCTGACTTCACACTGAGGCAGATGGCAAGAGCTCACTCAGCCCAGTCCCAATATCCGTAACAATCAGATGAGCTGTGAAGCTGTAATCTGTGGCAGATGGAAAATGACAGCACAAAAGCTTTTACTACAGCCCTCAGAGCCTTCACAAAGGTAGCAAATAGGAAGGTTGAATTCAAATAGCTTGTCCTTCTCCAAAGCAAAGCCAGGCTTCTGAGACTGAGAAACAAATGGAATGCTTCTGCCTTTTCCTACCTCCCCAACAGACTGGCTGACTTCTTCTCCACAGGATGAGCTGAAACAGCTAATCAAAACTCATCACAAGACAAGACAACTTGCTACGAAAAACTGAAATGGGACCTTGACATGAGAGTGTCTACACAGCTCAGTCTGTGCTGAATCCCTGGCGCCCTGCCTGCATTGATGCTCTGCTGGACCTTTGTGGGAGGCACTAGGGGGACACCTGGGGACAAAAAAACCCTCTCCCATGCACACAGATTGGAGCAGCTCCTGGGAGATTTGTCAGATTCCTTGTGGGTTAGGCAGTCATCCTGCAAGCACAATCAGTTGTAAAAAGACCGAACCTTTCTCATGGAGTCTCCAGGCTGTAATTCCTAAGCAGTCTTATCCCAAAACTGCCTGCTTTGAAGTCAAAAGAAACAACTGGACTGCAGAATATCCTGTGTCAGGCCTGTCACACTCTGCAGTGTCACTGCTTCTTAGCACTGCTATCCTTTTGGGGATGACACCTCCACAGCCAAGTTGCCACCTGCTTTGAAAGGACCAGTTTCTGGTTAAGCACAAGGATGCAGCTGGGTAGGAGCAGAAAATGAGACCAACTGGTGAGCTCCAGCAACACAAGGACAGAAAATCAGAGTCTGACAAAATGCTGGTCCTATGAAGAGCAAGAGACTTTTAATGAAGGAAAGGCTTTATTAACGTCCACTGTATTATTGTAACATACCAAATTGCTCTGATGCTCCAAGTCTGTGGGAGAGACATGACTGGAATAGAGCGTCTACCAAAATGTCACTGCTGGATCATGAGCCTGGCCCTCAGCATGCAAGGCTGGCTACTGCTTCTTCTCTCCCTTCACTTTCTGTATCTCACCGTCCATGGCAGCTGCTTGTGCCTGTAGACGATCCCAGAATTCCTGCTCCTCTATTTCCAGCAGTACCTGCTGCCTAAAAAGCGGGGGGAAAGGTTGGTTAAAACAAAAACAGTCCCTGACATTCCCCAGGTGCTCAGACAACTCCCCCAAGGGCCCTTGGGGCTCACTACAAATTAGGCAGTTCTACTTCTTGGGTCCAAAAAACCTCAGTGATTCCCTCATGCCAATCACCACTAAAGTTTGCTGTTCCTGACAGCAATGACTTCTGAATTTCTGTTGTCTGTAGAACTCTGTAGACACAGGTCTCACTGCAGTTGTATTTGCACTGCTCTGGCTTCATCTCTCAGTTCCCAGGGAGCAAGATATCCCTGGATGTGGTGTCTCCCCAGTTTTCCGGTATAAGGCAGACAAGGGTCTCCTCTCCAGCTTTCTGAGAAGGATGAACAGAACTGGTGGTTGTTAGAATAGGATGGAACTTTTCTACACTTAGCCAGATAACTCCACAGGATTCACCCCGGAGACAAGGAATTAGGGGGGGCTCCCAGGTAATATGTGCTATAAGGTCATACCTGCACCCACCTGTTTTGTTTCAAATTGGAGAATTAAGGCACAGTGAAAAGAAGATCCAAAATACTGAGATGGATCTAGCGCCAGGTTCCCAACAGAGTTCGAGGGAAAGGACCCCAAAAAGAGGTGTGACAGTGCCATCTAGTGACGGCATCGCCGCAACGCATCATCGGCGCTGGGACCTTCTCAAACCGAGGAGCCTCCGACACAAACCTACCCAAACACCGCGTGAACCCCGCAATGCAGGGCAGAGAGAGGTGCGAAGAGATCCCAGCTCTGCCTGGCTCTGGGATCAAAAAGCAAGACTCAAACACGTGAGGATCACGTTCCCTGAAAAGCTTGCACAAAAACACATTAGAACTTGCAAGCTTCTCTCTACCTGGAATGACAAGAGTGCTCCAGGCGTCCTGACTTACAGCTGAAGCTGTTCGAGGAAGGACAGAAGGGTAGAGGAGGAAGGGTTCCGGGTGGCTGTCAGAAATCTAGCTGACTGAACATCAACCTTACTCAGACACAAATCTGTCACAGCACGCAGAACAAACCCAGAAGCTCCAGGGTGAGACCTTGCATGAACTCAGCAACACCACAGCTTACACCTAATGCAGGTGCACTTACCTCTCAGGCAGAAAGCGAAACCTGTCACGTAAGAAAATGTTACATCTCTCAATCCATGGCATTTCCTGCAAGGATTTGAGAGGCAAATCTGGTTTCTTTGGGAACACGTCCTTCAGTGGGTAGAAGCTGAAGTCAAAAAAGAAGATGGTGCTGTGAGCAGCTTTGCTCTGGACTAATTCATCTGCCTGCTGCTGCTCATCTCCTAGACAGAAACAAGAACAGTGAGCTACTGCATCAGGAGTCATTCAATAAGAGCTATCAAGGATCAGTGCACAGCTGAATGCTCCAGTGATGGTGCATCTATGACCACTCCAAGGTGTCACCCACCTTGAAAAAACAAGCAGCCATTCACATTGTCCACTACGAACACTGGCTGCCAGAAGGATGCTACAGCATGAGAATATGGAATACAGAAGCAGTAAACAGTCTGTGATGTGTCAGTGTTCATCAGGGACACTGTGCCATCCCACGAGAAGATCAGGACCTGCAGTGGCAAAATGGACATGTAGATGTAAAAGAAGTGAAAAATATTTCCTGTAAAGGACATGGGATGACATTCAGGACTTCACATCCCCAGCTATGATGCTGTTTTCTTTGCCTGCCCCACTCATAGGGCTACAGCAGATCAAGAACAGGCCTTGTAGGGAACTTGGGAGTGAAAATGCTGGAGGCTGGGATTAGAAAAGGGCGACAGGCACATTAGAAATGAGCTAGATAATTTCTAGTTTCTGCATAGCTGCTATGGTGAGTGGCTTAGTCCTTTACTCCCCATGCCTGAAAACTTCCTGAGGCCACTCGAAAGGTCTGGCTGAACTTGTGTTCCTCCCCACGATGCCCTCTCATATTTGACCCTGATGCCCAAAGTTTCATGGCTGTACCCTCTCACCTCTCAGTTGGATGTGTCCATGTGCACCTCAGTGGCCAGTTAGAGGTGCAACGGGATACTGAGTAAGATTATGGAAGAGAAATCCTTTGAGCATTACCAACTACACACAGACTTGTATCTGGTGCAGGAAGTCTTTATGCTAAAAATATTTGGAGGCTGGGAAAGGATGTGATGGAAGGAGCATATCTGATTGCCCTGTTTGTTATCTTCTAGACACCCAGTTACAGTCCTTGCTGGAAATAAGACCCTAGCACAGCTGGACATGTGTTTCCACCCAGTTGTTAAAAGATCTGTCAGTAATACTCACTGCACTGGGGAAGGCCTGGATAGGCACCACTGCACTGACAGTAAGATTTGGATCTTCAGGCCTGCAAAAGAGACACAGGTTTATGCTGCATTTGCATGCACCTGGCACGTCCTGAGAGGCTTTGATAATGACAGTGGCAGATTTTGGGACACTGGGTGACATAATGTCCCAACCAAGCCCCTTCCTTATAGAGACTGTTTTCTGGGCAGGAACCCCCAAGGCCCATCCCTGTGCAAACCTGTCTAGGCATCTCCTACATTGGAGATACAAATCCCCTGCCTGCCACGGAGGCATGAATCCAGACTCTTCAGAGAAAAAGCTTTCCTTCTCCTCAAATCAAGGGGATAAGTGAACACAAAAATGATAGAAAGATGGAAAGAAATGTTTATTCTGATTTCTAGGGGGAAGTTATTCTGTTAAAGGCAGAATAGAGAAGAAAAAATTCCCCTGGGTACCCAGCAGAGACACAAATAGTTCAACATCAGCCCAGGAGCTGTGCTAGAACTATTTGTGGTCTGGTGCACAGAAGAACCCAGAAACACCCCTAATTCTGGAATAACCATTGGATTTTAGCACAAGCAAAACCACATTTGCTGCTGACAGCAACATGGCAGAGCCATCTGGGTAAAAGCAGTAGGAAGTTCTCTACTCCACAGAAATCTGGGGCTCCCTGTTAGACCTGACCACTACAACCACGGCTTCTTTGGCTGGAGTGAGGTTTTTCAGAGTCTACCTCACCTGTCTGCCAGGAGTGTGATGCTGGACTTCCCAACCCTGGGTGCTTTCACCAAATAGAAAGAGCTGTCTGTACATAGCACTAGAAGCTGTATGATGGGACCAACAGGATCTGTACCAGGACAGACAGGATCTCTACAAGGTGTCTCATCACTGGCAGCTGCAGAACCATACAGAAAGTGGATACTACGGATGAAACGTTCCTCTAGAATGGCAGTCACAGACATAGGGTATCCTGAGGAAGGAAGAAAAAAAAGGAACTGGTAATTTATCCAAGGAAAGCTTAGTTTGCACTGTGATCTGCTCAAAGGGAGCAGCCAACAGAACAAACTTGATGGCAGAAGAATATTCTTCTGCCAGGAGAGTCCCTCCATCATGGCAGGATGACACTAGCACTGATGGCAACATGAACTGTGATGCCACAACCGTCTCAAAGATGATCTGAGAGTGCAGTGGCAAAGCAGTGACTGTCACTGACTCACAGCCTCGGGGCAAGACTGCCATCCATCCTTGCTGCAGCAGTTCCAGCCCCTGCATTGCCATGGATGGGGATGGTTCTGCAAGGGCCAGAGCAGTCATGCTATGCTGGCAAATTTTGGCCAAGCATCCAATAGACTACTGAATCCAAACTGCTTTCAGATTTGTTTATATACTCACTACCAGCCCCTTGTTCACACTAAGTCAGAGCCTCAAACTCCTAGGCAAAGATGCAATTTATCCACCGTAATCCCAGTACACAGTACCTAAGGGCAAGCTCACCTAGGTGTTTATCCCAAATAGTTACTGTTGCATCTTCACCTGCCAGTGCCAGGTACCTGGAGCAGGAACTGACAGCTGAGCATGCAATTGGAGCTGCACATGGCCACACAACATCCGGTTTCAGATCAGCATCTAAACAGAATGACATGAAATTCTGTTTCATGAGACAACTAAAAGAAGGTGCAGAGCATTCTCTCACATGGTACTAGCATCCATTCTCCCTGTAAAACATGCATCATTTTGCGGTCTCTTGCCAGAGTGGCTTCACTAAAAACACTGCCAGCCTGTGCAACACAGAGCCCCACAATCCAAATGCCAGCCTAACCCACAAGATATGAGTCAGCTCTCCTCCCAATTCCTCATTTCCCTGAATCATGAAGACCTGGCAGAATGACAGCCACTGGCCACAGAATATTCCCACTCCCCACAGAGTGCTCTGATGGAGAAAGCAAAACTTTCTTACCCTCTTTCTCCTTGCGTGAATGGTTAAGTAAGTACAAGCAGAAATTGTGGTTTCCATCCCAGTGCACACCGACGCCAACTGGAATATCTGGTACAGAGAAGGGGATGACAAAAAAAGAAGAAGACTGGGGACAAAGAAAGGAGCAATCCAGGACACCAAAACACCACTAGAAAGCTCTCATTAGAGCTTTCATAGCTCCCCTGATAGAAACTCTGTTCACACAGAAACTAAACCAGAACAACCTCTCTCTTTGTTTGTTATTTTTATCTCCTGGGTTTTTTGGGGGGTTGTTGGTTGGTTTTTTCCTCAGCAGGGAGGTTGTGAGGTTTTTCTAAACTATGGAGATAAAGGGTTCTTTTTTACTCCATGCCAGTAACTGACTTCTAAGTCTTAGAGCTGACGGTTTTACCCAGGCTTATGTCCTTGGAGATGGAATTTACAGAGCGGATGCAAGCCAGATCCACTGAGCTCTCACTGGAGCTCAGTGTCGTGCAACGACTGTGCTTCACAGATTAACAGCTTTTTGTCCATTTGGATTACCTGGCTGTACTTTCATTTCAGGTCCCATCAGGATCCGGCTAGGCAGGAGGAAATGAAAGGTAGCATGTCTGAAAAAAAGGAAGAAATATATATAAAAGAAAGGCTTTGATAAGTAGGCAGCACTGTGACAAGACCTGGAATGGCTCCAGCCCCCTGCCCTGAAGCCTTGGGATAAAGGAAGCAAAGTTAAGACAGAGGCTTCCATCTACAGGTCTAAGTGCCCTGTGTGAATTACTCATGGACTGAAATCCTGGTTGGTGCTCCCTCTTACCTGGGGATCTCCTCCTCGATCACACCCTCAGCCTCCAGGTACTCCTGGTAAGTGCTGCGGAAGATTGCTTCGTGCAGCTCCCACTGGGAATCCTTGATTAGGTGGTTGTACCCCAAACCAAGCATGCTGCCATCATCCACTCCCTTCAAGGCATCCATAGGGCCTTTAAAACTAGTGCCTGAATTGGGAACACAAAGAGAAAAGGCACAACCCTGGAGAAGCAGATACCATGAAGTAGACACCATGGAGGCACTTGGGGGTGGCATTGTCTTGAAACAGAACACTTTTTAATCTTCTGTGGGTCTTCCCACATCACTAGTCCATTTTTCAGCATTTGAAGGCGGGGATTAGGGCAAGACTTGTGAGGACCCCACTCACCTTGCCTTTCTGTGGCATTTTCCCAGCATTAAAGACTCTTCCCTCCTCATCCTTGGCATTTTTCTATAAATCCAGAACTCAGAGTGATGAACTAGGGGTGCTGTTAGGATCTAGGAAGCAGCCTCCACCCTCTCCAATGACACTGAAGCCAAGAGCGTAATGACACCCACTCTGAGACAGCCTGAAGTATTTTGTGCTGGCAAAGGTGACATGTGAGATGGTCTGGTAGGAAGCAATTCCCAGTACAGGTTTACATGTAACTAGAAAGACAGGTCAGGAAGGGACCAGGGATCATGTTACTGAAACTCCCTGACCTGTCCTTTATTTATGGAGGCTATGATTTCTTTGCCACCTGAAACAGGCTGCAGACTGCAAACACAGAATCAGTCCTGACCTGTAATGGGTTTGGGTGGCCTCACTGTCAGCAGCAGCTCTGGGAGATCCAGCTTTACATCAGCTTGGATTGCAGATGCAGGAAGCTCCTGCAAAAGAAAAGTGTCCACCTGAGAACTGTGCTGTGTGCTACGCTGATGAGTTTTCACCTGTGCATGGGAATCAAATGCTTCCTAAAGAATGTGTACGCAAAGGTGGGCTGGCACTGTCTGGGAGATACTGGGTCACATGTATGCTTGGCTGGAAATTGAAAATTGTAAAGGGGACCAACACCAGTGTGTGCCCACCACCACCACCCCACACACATTGACATTGGGCTAAGCAGAAAAGGTCTGGCTTAATAATCAACCATGTCTGAGAAGGAAGGGGCAGGAACTTGGGTAGTTTACATGGAATCAGCAAAGAGGGAATGCTCGGGTGTTTGCTTTTGGCTTGGTTATGTTAAGCAGGGTGTTTGCCCTAAAGACAAGGCTGAGAAGCAGTTCCCTCTTAAATATCCAGGAAAGTCTTTGCTGAAGGAAGAGGAAAGAGTTAGGAGGCAGGTATCACAGAAAGTTAGCTCGAGGTGCTGGGCAGGAGGTGTCCGTGTGCTGAGAGGTGAAATCTAGCAAGGTGAAAGTGATAGAGGAGAGAGTTAGGCACTGACTCAGTACTTTAAATTCCCCATGTTAGCTCAGGACAGTCACTGAAGCCAGTGACCATCTCTGCAGAACCATCTCCATGCAGCTCCTGCCTGAGTTTTCTGCTAAAGAGCCAGAGGTGACAGTGGGTAGTGCACACGGGTGGAGACTGTGCCCTGCTCAGGTGGGTGAGGCTATGACCCCACCAGGCTCCTCTTGTATGTAATCTAAAACACGAACCCTGCTTCAGGGCTAGACTCCGAAACGGAGGCATCCTGCCTGATTCCCCTTCACCTTCCCCCAGTAACACAAGGGAGAAGCCATGTGGGAATACCCTGACACAGGGCCCCCTCAGATGGAGCAATACAGCTGAGAAATAAGCTGCCAGTTTCAGGGAGGGGCAGCAGGAACACTAACCCTGGGACCAGGAGAATCTCTTTGGAAAGCCTGTCTCGGGAGAGTAAACATGTCCCAATAACACAAAGGCCTTATGAAATGTGGGATGGGCAGCTGCAGCAGCTGTAGAGACACACACACCATCCCCTTGGGCCAACAGGCCTTGTTCAGGCTGTATCTTACTGTCACTGTCTGCAGGAGCAAGGCTTGGGGAAAGACCTGTGGGCAAAAGGGTGTAAGAAAAAATAGCACAGAGGGAGATGGAACTGTTTTGTACCTTTTTGGATGAGCAAGCCAGCCCTTCTGCAGCTCCTGTGTTTTTTTCCATCTCTGTCAGCCAGGAATCCTTAGGCAATTGGTAGATCTCCAGCCAAGCTTTTGTGCTGTCTGCATTGAGAAACCATGTTAAGCAATTGAAAATGAGGAGAAAAGGTCTTTCAGGCAAGCAGCTTCTGTTATCTTATATCCTTATAAAAAGATTTGTGTATTTTTTGAAATATAAAATCTCTGTGAATTCCATGCAGCCCACCTCTCCTCCCACTTAAGGCTTGACATGCTTGACTGACATCTCAGCCTCCAGCTCAACTCCCCAAGGTCTCACATCCACCAAAGAAACACCATGAAGCTACTCAGTTAAGACTTTGACTTGTAGCCTCTGAGTAGTAGAGTAGACAGTGAGACATGGTCTCACATTGGTTCTCTGTTAATGCTACATATCACATTCTCAGCAGGTGTTCAGGCAGAGTCCACCAAACACAGGTCCAGAAAACTTGCCTGCCCTGGATTCAGCTGTCATGAAACAGAAGAATGCTGTAGCAAGGAGTTTCTTGTAATATTTTTAGAGGTTCTCTGTGCTCTCTGGCCTATGTCTACGGAGAAAATTCTTCAGGTCTACATCTGTCCAATGTAAAAGTGAGCCATAGCAAACCAGAGGAAGAACTGAATTTGGTACTTTTGGAGAGGGAAACCTGCTTTCACTGAGCCTCCTGGGAGCTGAGAGCTGCACTGACCAGTTCCAGACAGCGCACTTTTGGGATCAGTCCTGATCCACACCAAGGAGGGGACAGGGAGTGGCAGGGGCAGCTCTCTAAGCTGGAGGAGGAGCTGGGACGGTTATAACGCAATCTCTGGGCACCCAGAACACTTGCCGCATTTTAAAAACATTGCTGCTACTCCTCTGTTATAACACAAGAGTCTCCAAACACAGCATGTTCCTGCACTTGCCTTGCAGCAGGATTCCTGCATAATCACCTCCTCGGGACAGCACCACCTCCACACAAGTGCTTCGCTGGCTGATATCCTTCTGCCAAGGAAAAACAAGCTGGCATCAAAGCAAGATCACCGATTCAGAGAGCTCCATGGCCTTACACAGTTCTCAACAGGCTGAAGGCCAGGCAGACTGTTGGAAGAGCAAGAATAAATATTGGGCAGCAGTTTCGGAGTGCTGCTGCCTACGAATAAATTCTGAGGGCAATTAGTACTCCTCATGATTGATTACTTCCCAGCCTGTGCCCGGGGTCTATGGAATTAGCGCAGCACTTACCACTTTATTTAGGATTTTAATGAGCAGGAAGCTTTCCTTGTGAAAGCAGAAGAGCCAGACAAGCCCTGAAACAGAAATACAAAAGTAGCAGGAGGAGGGAGAGAAAAGTGAATGAATGTTAGCCATGCTCTTGGGAGATGGCTCTTACAACATGTGCAGGAGAGTGAACAGGACTACAATTTTTCCTGGGCCCAGGGAACAATATCCCACTGTTTCCAGCATTAAACTTTTGCTGGCTTCCTTATGCCACCATCAGTAAACATTTGATTGTGCACAGAGATCCATAAGCCAATCTGAAAAGTATTTCCACCAGAACTGATGAGTTTCAGACAAACTAACATACTATTACAGGTGCAGACACAGACCACAGGCAGGGGGTCATACTGAGCAATGGTTCTTTCTGTCCAGCCCAAGATGTTCCTAAAATTTATTGTGCTTCACCCTCAGCTCTACACCTGCATCTGCTGCTCCAGAGAGGTCACCAAACCCACACCCTCTGCTAATCACAAGGCTCTAAGGCCACCCTGTCACCCTACAATCTGTTAGCTATCTAACGCCCTCTTTGCAGGGCTTTCTAGGAAACCTATCAGCCACCCTACTGTTCCTCCTGATCTAACACTCTTCTGTAGTGCAGCTGCCAATTCAGCTCCAGAGCACAGTTATCCCCAGCTAGAGCAAGGAAATCCACATCACACTAACCCATTTCATCCACAGCAAGCAGGACATGGCACTCATTCCCCAAATCCGAGGCATGGACGGCACAGATCTCTGTCTTGTCTGCATCCCAAGCACAGACATCCTTGAAGCTATGTCTGTTGAAGGCAGTCAGACCCACAGACAGACCGACAAAGAGGTATTTTCCAGACACTGCAAGGCAATTGGCTCTTCCAGTTACCTGCCAAGAGAGGGAAAACATGAGTGTACACAACTGCCTTCCCAGTGGAGGATACATCAGCCATACTAATGATATATTCCTGGCCTTTTCACCAGAAAATGCTGATTTATTCTACAAGGGAAACATTTTGATACGTTCTTTCCCCAGAAGAGCAGGGGAGAGTCTCTCATCTCTGTCACAGAGATTGGTCTGTGTTAGGAATGAGAAAATTTGCTCCCACTTTTCCCCTTCCCACGAACAGAAGGCGCTTTAAAGGCCAAGAACTCAGGAGAGCTCAGCCCTCCCATTTTCGTGCAGAGCTGTGACAGGATGCTGAACTCCTCCAGGCAATCACAGAAAACCAGCAGACACCAGTGTATCCTCCTGGACACCCCCACATAATAATAGGCAAGGCAGCACTGTCATTCTGCTCACAGTGCTCCCATTGGAGTATCCACCATAACACAGAGCTGAGCTTGCCCACTTGTGTGCTACTGACTAATTACCGTCTCCTCAGCAAACATGGGTGGAGCCAACCTGGGAAGCAGAAGGTGAATTTAGTCTTTAATACCTGCTTCTCTCTTTTCAGAGAGGTGTGATAGTTCAGTGGGAAGCAGAACCTGTCAGACAAGCTTAGAAGCTGCAGGCTCGTAAAATGAACCAGTGAGACGGTGGTGGATTCTGAGGAAGGTCATGAACAGAAGAATGACAAAATCTGCTATGGTGGTTAATGCTATCTCTGCTGTGAGACACTCTGTACCTGGAATTCAGCTGTAGGAAAGCATTTTCTGGGCTGGACCTTTAGTTCTTGTGTTTCTCGGGGCATCATCCTTCCTTCGATAACTTCCATAGCACTCTCAAAAGCCTGCATCACCAGTTCGTTGATCATCCTGAGGGGCTGAGGCAACACATCACGCTCCCGCTCTCGATCAGGATCCAGCAAGAAGAAGTTTTCCTCATCATCCTTTAGCCAGTCCTTTTCAGATGGTGGGGGAATTCCCAGAGGATGTTTTCGGGTATTCACTGCCATGGCTCTACCCTTCCAGACGCAAAACGCACCGCGGATGCAGGAATCACCCTGGATACAGAAGAACAAAGGGTCCTACAATACCTTGTTTCATGAGGTAATGGGGGAAAAGATGATTAATGATGTCTAAGGGGGGGTTCCTTTCAGTATTGATAGCCAGAGCAACCCTGTTCTGTACAGCTCGTTTCTCCTTGTATCACCTCTGTTACCCAGGGGTTTTGTTCTGCTCTGGGGATCTCAGCCGCACAGGGATCTGCAGGCTGCCCACGGGGGAAGGGAGCCTAAAAACTTTGTAATAAGTTTGTGTAAGAATTATGACAAAGCATTCAAAAATATTAGTTTCATTAATAGACTTATTCGGCCTGGATAAAATCCCAACAATTGACTTGGAAAGCAGGTGTTCCCCCTGGAAGTTTTATACTTCATTTCCAAGACACCGGGTGGTTTTGAGCTTCACCTCTGCTGCGGGGCCGTGCTCACGCGGGCCCACCCGAACCGCCGTCACCCCTCACAGCGGCCTGACCTCGGAACGGGGCCGGGGGCCGCCGGGCCGGGCTCCTGCGGCTTTCCCGGGCAGGATCCTCCACGGGCGCTGCCGGCGGCTCCTGCGCGGGGGAAGCCTTTAGTGGTAACACCGCCGCTGCCCGTTGTTGACGGTTGCCGTGGTAACGGCGAGCTGGTGCCGCAGTCCGGCCGGGAACGCGGCGCGCAGCGGAGCGTTCCGCAGCGGGGCGGGGCCCGAGCGGCGGGGCGGAGCGGCCGCGGCCCCCGCGCTGCTCCCGCGGTGCCGCCGAGCCATGGAGGGCTTCGTGGACTTCACCAACCGCTCCCAGGGCCGCGACCAGCTCTTCCGGTGAGTGTGGGGACAGGCGTCCTCGCCGGGACCCCCCCAGCACTGACCCAGGGCCCGTCAGCGGCCCCGCGCCCGTCCCCGTCCCGCGGGGCCGCGGCCCTTCCCGCACACAGCCCTGCCCTGGCACGGCGCGGGCACCTTCCGTTCCCAAGGCGGGTATCAGACTCCTTTCGGTGGTGCCCAGCGACAGGACGAGGAGCAATGGCCGTAAACTAAAACACAAGCAGTTTCACCTCAGCGTGAGGAAGAACTTGTTTACATTGCGGGTGGCAGAGCACTGGAACAGCTGCCCAGGGAGGTCCTGGAGTCTCTCTTTCTGGAGACATTCCAAACTCACCTGGACGCGTTCCTGTGTCACCCACTCCAGGTGACCCTGCCTTGACAGTGGGGTTGTACTGGATGGTCTCCAGAGGTCCCTTCCAACCCTGACAAATCTGTGATTCTGTGAAATAAACCTGTCCTGCTGCTGCCATCCTGTAATTGTCCATGTCTCACCTGTGTCCTCCTCTCCTCATTTTTTCCCTTCCAGAGCCACTCAGTTCACATGCATGTTTCTTAGCTATTTAATAGAGAATAAGGCCGATAAAAAGAAGCTGGTAATGAAACTCAAGCAGTTGGAATCTAGCATGAGCTCTGGCCGGAAAAGTAAGTACCTGGTGTCTAGAGGGATACGACTTTATTCACTTGCTCCTTCCAGCAAAACAGATCCTGGCCTTGTGTTTTCTGTAGTTAACTTACCTTGAGCCACAAAACCTCTTTTAGTATATTTATAAAATTGTCAATAGACCTTATCCCTGCCATGGCTTGCCAAGCTAGGTAGGGCCAAATAGACACTTTTTCTTCCTCAGCCTGCTCTCCAATTAGGCAATTGGAATTACTGCTGGAAGGACGAGAGGAATAACTTAACAGTCAGCTATTGCTGCAGAGGCCAAGTTGTCATCTCTGTTCAAGGACAGACCAGGATTACAAGGCCAGGCTGGCTCACTGTGTGCTCATTGTCCTTCCAGCTGATGGGTTGAGACAGCCCAGCATTAAAAGATCATCATCCCAAAAAATCACCTCTGAAGGACCATCCTTCAATATGGCTTTTATATCCTACTTAACATATTAATTTTCTTTAGCATTTATACGCTACTAAATCACATACCCTTCCATGCTTCTCTCACAGCCTGACCATTTGCATCACTCCATTGTGTGTCACGGTTTCATCCAGGATAGTTGCAGCTGTTACTATGTTTGTATCACTTGTTTTCAGCTTGATCTTCCACCCACTTGTCAATTGCTCAATCCTGGAACAACTGCAACATATGAGGCAAATATTCTATCTGTTGTATTGCCATGGATTTGTTTATTATTCCATTAGCTCCAGAGTATGGTAATTTCTAGTGGGGAGGCCAATTGGTTTATCAGCATAGCCATAATTCACTTGCTTCTGCTAAACAAATCACTAATAGACATCAGACCTAAATTCAGGGCTCTTGTAGTTCCACCAAGCTTGAGTACTGCCAACATCTGTCACTGTGACAGGGCAGCAGGGTGTAAAAGTGCTTTGCATAATATTGTATTAGCATTCAGGGGGCAAAACCCAAACTGTGCAGCAGGTGAAATCAGGTTTGCCATATATTGTAGCTTGAAATGGAATACAGTGTTCCACACAGTTTGCAGGGGACTACATGTCCTTCTGGCAGATTCACGGCTGAGGAGGGACTTTGGTCTCTGTGCTCAGCACGTGAATCACCAGCTTTCACAGACACTTAGAAAGGTTGTAGTTCATGGTTGCAATAGGATTAATGCAGTAACATCTTCTGTCCACAGAGTGAGGTGAAATCCAGTGAGATGTACAGCTGAAATTAGAGGCTGTTTGTGTTCTTTTCTTGCTGGCACTGACTCTTGCAGAGCCCAGGATGATACTGGTCCAGAGGGCACCCAGGTGCAAGAATGGAGTGGCAGGAGAGGCTGCAAGACCTGGCTATTGACAAAATATGTGTGTAGGTCCTGGGCTGGTGATGTTTACACAGAACTGAGATGTTTACACCCCTTTCCTCACTAATACTAGCAAATGCTTAAGCATACAAATGCCCAAAGCCATCTAAGTGTTTTTAAAGTACATGTGGACAGTGGCAGGCTGAGTTCTGCATAAAGCCAGGCCATGCTAACCTTTGTGGGGTTTCTTGCAGTGTTCAGACTGGGCAACATGGTGCATGCCTTGGTGGCAGCCAGGAGAACTGCAGAGCTGCCAGAGGTGGTTCCTCGCTTCTGCCTCACGGCCTCCCACCTGAGCCGGGCCCTGTACTTCATTTGTGACGCGGTGCTGTGGCTGAAGAGCGTTGGGCTCCAGCCGGACATCGACAAACCCAAGTGGCAGAATTGGGGTACCAAGTGCTACTACTACTCACTCCTGATTAATCTGGCCAGGGACTGGTATGAGATCTCCTGGAGGCTGGAACAAGCTGCACTGGAAGAAAAGACAAAGGAGAATTGCTGCTGGCAGAAACACAGTGAGGAGCTAAATGGTGTGAAAAGTGATGGTTTGCACGGTTTTCTCCTCCAGCTCTTTCAGGTACTAAAAAGGAACCCTCCTTTGCTGCTGGACTTGGTGAAGAATCTCTGTGACCTCTCAGGCCCTTTGGATTCACTGGGAATCTACAAGACCAACCCAGGAGTGATTGGCTTCTGCGGCATCCTCTCCTCTCTGGTGGGGATCCTCACATTAGCAAGCCCACATCTGAAGCTGAAACAGTGACATAAAAGGAGCTGCATGGTATGAGGCTGCAGCTTTGATCATCTGATAGATTTTTATCTTCATATGGCACTTTCGAATGAACACATCTTACAATAACCTCAAGATTAATTTTGTCCTCTGAATAAGTGAATTCTGCCCTTTTTCCTTCCTTGTGCCTTTGTAGACAAGTTTGGCGCCATGACACAGTCCCTGATGGAGTGGAGATAGGAAAAGACAGAGTAATATTTCACAAACAGAAAGAGGACTTGGAACTTGGCTGCTAGATAAGAAAATATTCCTTTATTTTAATACAGGGTTGTGAAATAGCTGCATAGGCAACTGTAATAGGTATATGACTCATGACTAATCATGTTTACACTGGAAAGCTTCAATTCACTAATCCAAGATCCCTACAGTCAGATTGTCTGTAGTGGGCTAAGGCAGGTTAGGAGCTGCATTTAGAATGGCCTGAAGTCAGGGATGAGTGTTCTGATGGGTTTGGGTTGGTGGATCCTGTGTCCTGCAGGCACTGTGTGAGTGCAGTGTGATGGTACCTGGAGAATCCGTGGTGTGCACTGGTGGTGCTGGAGCTGTAGTTGAGTGAGTGCCAACACCTGCCCCAAGAAATCTGCACTTTCTTAATTTCCTTTGATACTGTGAGCCAAGGACCATTGGCCAGTGACTCCTGACTCCTCCAGCAGGCCACAGCTGCGGGCTTTGGTGCAGGACAGCACATTAACTCCCAAAGCCTTGTAATTGCAAGCACAACAATTTTCCATTAATCATATTGTGATAAGGAGCTTGTTTTCCTCTTTAATTTTACATGAAAAATTCCAGTATAATAAGGAGCTTGGAACTTGCAGTTGAGGAGAGAAGCCTGTCTCAGAGCTCGTTGAGTCAGAAGAGCTGCAAGGCTGTGTTTCTAGTTGTGTAAGCTCCAGGAGGGAAGAGAATGGAGATGGTCATGATAATATCAGAATCCTCTGTGAGAAGAAAAGCTTCTTACTAGATCTGGGCATTCATGGTTTAGATTTTCCTATCTGGTGCTCTCTTATCCACCCTGCTCATGACCACAAGATTGCTTGTGTGTTCCCTCGCTGGCTGAATGGGTTCAACCATTTGAAAATGCGTCATGTTTGCCCTGCAACTGCGTTATTGTTCATCACTGATTTCACTGGCAGTGATGCCTGGCAGTGTAACTGGGTTAAAAGAGAAATGCTGTGTCCAGCAGTCTAGCATGGCAGGCAGTTTTTGCTGCTCCTGACTTTGCAGAGTAGCAGTTTGACACCATCTGAGAAAAAAATTGCACATTATATAAGGGATAAAGTTAACATTTTTCTTTATCAGAGTTAGCCCTGTGTGTTCTGCTGCTTCCTGGTGTAAGAACTCCTTGTTTAATCTGTCAAGAAGATGTGAACAGACTACTCTAACCTGGACCAAGGTGCTCTCTTATTATTTCTGATGCTATCTAAAAACAGAAATTAAAAGGTGCGGGTCTCCTTTATTAAAAGACAAGGGATATGGAATTAAGTAGGCAGGTGGGGCAGTGCTCCAGTTTACCTGAAGTTTTTGTGGTTGGGCTTGGAATTACTTCCAGTTTGAATATGAAGTGGTAGCCTGTCAATGAAGTGTTTGAAAAGAAAGAGGTTGCTGGGCAGGATAATTAAGTGTGTTTGAAGACCAGATGTGGCCTTCAGCAGCTCTTCTTTTTAATATGGAAATGAATAGTTTTAAAAGTAGAGCATACTGGCAGTTCAGGCCATAATGAAGCATTGTGCATGGGATATGTTGTATTCAAGGCTTCCTCTCCTTTATAACAATGGAATTTTTTTGTTTAATTCTCCATTTGTCTTTCATCTCCTGGCAGTGAGGAACCCATCCCTCCCTTGGTCAGATTTGATCATTATCCCAGTGTGTAGCAATCCCTGGAAGGAAGGAAGAGGATCTGACAGTGGAGGTTTGACCACCTTTTGTCTACAGAATTCCATCTTATTGCAAAAAATGTGTTTTCGGTCCCCCTCAGGGGAGCTCTCAGATGCAAAATACTTCACAAAATACTTTCACTGGTTTGCAAACTGCTTTCTCTTTCTCTCTTACACTTTGCAGGGAAAGGCATTGATAGAGTGATGTAACCCAATCTACACCTCCCTGTGCCCTGCAGGCAAACACTGTGCAAAGCCCTGAGCCAGGCTTTGATGTCTCTCCTGTAGGGACTGGTGTGGATTAGCACGTAGAGCCTTAATGTGGGAAATGGGGGGTGAGTTCTGAGCCTGTCTCAGCCCTGCCTGTCCCATTCTCCATGATGCAGGCTGGAACATAGAGTAGTACCTCTGTTTACTGGATGTTAAGCACTAATATTTGCCTTCTGCTCCCCAGCTGGAGGTTGGTGATTTAAGGTACCTTAATATAATGTGACTGAAGCCATAGGATCATGATCATATGGAGAAAATCCTTTTAGTGCCTTTTTTTGTATGTTTCTAATACAGCAGTTGGAGTAAGAACAAGATTTTTGAACATGATCAATAAACTGTGATGAGTGTGACACTGTGTCTGTGTGTGTAACTTGGACGGTGATGTAAAGAGATGCTGAAGGAGGGAGGATTCCTCCCATCTCTGAATTTTATGAAGGGAGTTGAGTTCTAGAGCTTTCCTTTTGCAGTAGCCAACAGGCAGCCAGATTCATCCAACTAATTTAGAATCATCCTTTCAGCTGCAAAAACATTAAGAAGTACATGAGTATCAGGTAAAACTGCATCCATAGAATGCCCTGAAACAAGGTGATGTTTTGGAATTGCCATCAGTTGCCCTGGAGTACCAGCAATGAGGGCTGGAGCCTTATGGCCAGTGTAGGCATAGCTGGCTGAAAGGAACAGGGGCACCTCCATTTCAGTATCTTACAGACAGCCTTTCATTTGCATGGTCATGGTTTAATGACAAATGCCAGTTCAGGCAGGGAACAAAGGCTAACATCTCGGGCAGAGGTGGCAAGGGATGGAGCCAGGATAACCTTTAAACTGAGCTCACTGTTAGCTCCTACCCCCTGCAGTGAGAGTCTTGCAAACTTGGAAGCTCCAAAATGTCAGCTGCTGAACAATGTATAAAGCTTGGCATTCAGGAATGCTTTAGCAAGAGTTTCCTTCTGGATTAATGGCCTCATACACATTTTGTAATGGAAACAGTAGGAGAGTGGTCATCTTCTCCTCTGCTTACAGACAAGGCCTTCCTTACATTGACACTGTGCTTGGCATGACATTTCAAGGAATATGTGAGCCATTGGAGATTCCCAGGTGAGTGTCAAGAACAGCCAAAGGTTAAAAACAAACATCTCCAGGGAGATACCAAATGAACCGGTTGTGTAGAGGAAGTGTGATTAGGGGAGGGTGTGAGTAGTCTTCAAGTGTATAAAAGCTTTTCTGACAAGAGCAAGGTAATAAATCAGTCTCTAAATCCATGCAGGAGGTAATACATTTATGTTGCAGCAAAGAATTAAATAACTTTTTTTTTTTTTTTTAACTGCAAGTAAATCTGAATAGATTGCCCAGGAGGACGGTCCTTATAAAGAAACATAAAGAAACTGGACTGACATTTGTCAGCAGTGGTTATGGGGTTGCTGATCCTGCACGGAAATGAACCGGGTACCTCTCCAGACCAAAGTGTAAAGGTGCCTTGCAGGGCTTTGGGGATCTGTCTCATCCCCTCACCATGGTATATTGAGTACAGAGCAGACTGCAGAGACAGGGGTGTGAAACTTCTTCCCTGCATCCTGCAGATCCACTGAGCTCTAAACGTTGCCTGCAGGAGCACAGGAAGTGTTTCTGGTGCCAGCTGGAGTGGTGGGACAGGGAGGCTGTGGTACCATTGCCCTGCAGAGCCAGGGCTGGCACAGCCTTTGCCCCAGAGGAAGAGGAGGGGATGAGCACAGGCGTTAGTAGGGCAAAGGCTGTGTTGGCTGTTGCTCCTGACTCCAGCCAAGGCAGAGAGGAGGTTGCCATGCCCTCTGCACTTTTAGCCAGGCCAGCAGGGCTGGAAAAAGTCTCAGTGCCAAGAGAGCAGACTTTGAAGCAGGCTGGTGCCCTTTGTCCCGCTGTCTCAAGGGCAGTGACTGACCCCAGCACCCAGCTGGAGGCAGCCCAGCACATTCATGTGCCTCTGTACCCAGCCAGCAAGGCAGGCACAGCCCTGGGCTGGGAGCAAACTCTGGGCTCTTTGGGAAGAAGAGGGGGTATTTTCCTGCCATCTGTGGCTTTCCCATAGCCCTGGAAATTCTCCCACCCTCATGTACGAGCAATGCAGCCAGGAGCAGGGAGCCACAGAGCCGTGTTGGGTGCTCACCTCTGTGTCCTACATGGGGGTGCTGGGCAGCTGTGGGCATTCTGACCCACATGCCAAGGGTCTCCCTCCCTCGTGCCAGCTGGTCCAGGACACATAGCAGCCTTGGACCTCTCATCTGCACTGATCCTCCTGATTATTGCCTTGTCCTCTGGCATTTGTCCTCTTTCCACCACGTTGTCCTCGTCTCATCAGTGTGGCTCATCCGTAGTCAATAACCAAGAGCAGGCATAGCCTGATACAGGTGGTGTGGGTTTTTTTCAGTCAGTACCACAAACAGATTTGTTAATGATGGTGTGAATCTTCAGTATGCCTCCTGAGCAGCATGGCAGGTCAAGGAGGGCAGTTGTTCTACAAAGCATCTGTGAGTCCACATTTGGGGAACCGTGTCCTGTTTTGGTCCCACCATCACCGGAGAGATCTTGACTAGAGTCCAGCCGAGGATCATTGAGTGGGTAAGGCATTTAGGGGCATGGAGCACAAACTCTGCTCAGAGGTGCACAGAGCAAGGATAGACGTCAGGCACAAATTGCAACAGAGAAAATTCCACCTGGGCATAAGGAAAAAATGGTTTAACCATTAGTATGGTTAGCACAGGAACTGGGCCCCAGAGAGAGGGGAATCTTCTCCCTGGAGATTTTTAAGACTGGACAAGACCTAGAGTAGCCTGATCTGGCTTTGAGGGTAGCCCTGCTTTGAGCAAGAGTTGAAGGAGGTGATCTCCAGAGATCACTTCCAACCTGATCTTTTTCTCCATCTGTGTCTACCCCAAATGCCTAGAGCTTTCCTAATGTAGTGTCTGCCCGGACTGTCAGCTAAAGCCTTCTCACCAAAAGCCTCATGAATCATCTTAGAAATTGCAAACCTAGCTGGACCAGATTGTTTCAAGCAGAATACGTCCCCCCCATGTCTGCCTTCTGCTCCTTGTGTTTAGTAAACTCTCAGGGGAGAAACCATGTTCTTGGTCTATGCTAGGTTTCCCAACAGGATCATATCCTGATCAATCATGAGGCATAACAGGGCTTACAGAAATACAGGAAGGTTTTAATCTCTTAGGAAACCCTGCCTGGTTCTTCACCTTCTCCCTGTCTGCTCATGATCTGTTGCTTTTGAGGTGGTGAAGTCCAAGGGCAGCTTCTTCTCATCTTCTGTGGAAGGAGCAGTGTCAAATCCCCGGATCATTTCAGCCATGCTGCAGCTTTTGGACTCTGCAGGGAAGGTGACAAAGGGGATTTTCTGCCGTCATCTGTTCCCAATTACGGTGGTTTCAGGGAGCTCCTTGGCCCGGTTCCACCGCAATCCGTCAGCTCCCAAGCCCACGCAACTGGGAGGTGGGGCCTCGTGGTGGTGGTAGTGGCCAGAGCACCGTGCATCACCCTCACAGGACCCGGTGTGAAGGGACAGTGCAGCCACCACTCTCTGCTCTGCTCTGCTCTGCTCTGTTGGGGACAGGCTGGCCCTCGGTGAGTAGTCTGTGCCCACTGGGTGCTCTGGGACAGCTTCACTGGGACCAGGGAGAAAGAGGAGGGATCACCCATTCTTTCTAGATTTCCAGAATTTCATCTGCTGCTAAGAAAAGAGGGTCTGTGCTGGGGCTGAGAGCTGGAGCTGTATTTTCACAGGGATGAGTGCTTGCACTACTAGCAGATGTGTGCGAGGGGGATGCTCACCTCAGCTGGACATCTCACCACATCCCTACCCACTGCTCTTCTATCTGCTCCTGTCCTGCCTTCTTACCCCTTCTCAGCCAAAGTCCATTCTCATGCATGTCTATTAGCATCCTGGTTACTCTGATTGACTTTGCTAGCGTCCTTTATCCTGCCTGTACCATAACCTCTCCAAACCAGATGCTTCTCAACTATTTTTTTGTATCTCTGGGTGATAAGGCACACAAGCAGGGAGGGCTGCACAGAGGCTTTGGTTTTACAGTTTAACTGGTAAAAAGTCAAGCATTGGGCAATGTCATGTCCATTGCACCCACGGGAGGTGTGTGTCAGCCCAGCTGCTGTGCTTGGGGAGTGCAGGAGTGCGGGGGGAGCCCGAGTCCAGCCCTGTCTTCAGGCAGAGTCTGCGGCTCCCAACCTTGCTTTGCAGGTGGATGCGCCACAATGACCGTGAAGAAGACTCAGGCTCTGCAGAATGGAAGTGCCAAGGTGGGTGCAGGGAAAGGGAGAGAGAGGAGGGCAGAGATGTACCAAGGGGGCCAGGTAATGTGCATTGACTCTGCTGGATGAACACCAGCCACATCTCACGCTGTCGCACATGTCCCTGTGTTAGCTTTACACAGATCTTTACCTGCAGTAGTATAGAGCATCACCAAAGGGAAAGGATAAACCTTTTTGCTTGCTTGAAATTAAATAGTTCAGATTCAAAAAAGTTAACCTTGAGTGGAAGGGGAGGTTGAGTGATAGCTGCCAGCTGTGCCTGTCCTTCATCTATGCCCCATTTAGTCCCCAAACCTCCAGCAGTCATGGAGGTTTCCACCAGGGTGGAGGGAGCACCTAAACAGTTGGGCTTGGGACACTGGAGGAGTAGGGACTGCATCCCCTGGGACACTGCCTGTGGTGTCCCTGCTCCCTCAGTGGCAGCAGCCAGCCTGCTTGTCCTTACACAACACACCTGGGAGACCCTCAGTGAGGTTTGAGAATTGGCCTCCTCCTCCTGCGCAAGCTGAGTTCCTCTGATCACGACAACTCACCAAGAGCAGAATGCGGGCAGTGGGGCATTCCCCAGGGAAGGGCTGCTGGCTCACCCATGTCCATCTGCCACGTGCAGGAGAACGTGCTGCAGAGGGTGCTGCAGCTGCCAGTGGTGAGCTCGACCTGCGAGAGCCTGCAGAGGACCTACAGCAGCACCAAGGAGGCGCACCCGCTGATGGCCTCGGTGTGCCAGGTGTACGAGCGGGGCGTGCAGGGCGCCGGTGCCCTGGCCATGTGGGGCATGGAGCCCGTGGTGCGCCGGCTGGAGCCGCAGTGTGAGTCCACATGCAGGGAGACGTGGCAGGGGGACCCACCAGAGCCTGCCCTGGTGGGACAGCAGGGCTGGCACAGCCCCAGTGCTTTTCTAATCACACTTTTGCCCACGGCAGTCGCTGTGGCCAACAACCTGGCTTGCCGGGGCTTGGACCACCTAGAGGAGAAGATCCCTGCCCTCCAGTACCCTGTCGACAAGGTAAGTCACAGGCAGGACAATTTGGGACCCCACAGTACACCTCCTTTAGTCTCGTAGTCTTGTTTCTGGATGGTGAAGGGCTGCTGGCTGGGAAACAAGGCAGCATCTCTAAGTGAGGGCTCCTCCAGCCCAAAGGATGGTTGGGGCTCCCAAATATAAATCAGCAATGTCCTGTGTCCCATGCCTGTCAGCTACCTCCAGCCCACGTTGGAGAGAGCTGTTATGCCCCTCTTGGAGCTGTTTACTGGCATGGACATGGCTGGCATCCCTGTGGTCCCTCTGGCTGTCCCATGCCACCCCAAGCACACCAGCGGGGCTGTTCTCCATCTCTCTGCCCACAGCTCGCATCTGAACTGAAGGACACCATCTCCTGCCCTCTCCAAAGTGCCAAAAGCACTATTGGCAGCTCCATGGATAAGATCATAGAGCTGGCAGCAGAGGGCTATGAGGCCACCAAGAGCACAGTGGAAACGACAGCCAAGTACACGAGAAGGAACTCAGTGACCCAGATGGCAGCTGCGGGGGTCGACACAGCCCTGGGAGGGCTGGAGAAGCTGATGGAATACCTGTTGCCAGAGGAGGATGAAGAAGCAGGTAGTCCTGATGCCCAAATCCCCTCTGGGTTTTGGTGTCTGGTGACAACTATCTAGGTGGCTCCTCATTTGTGGGGTGCATGGGGCAGGATGCAGCCCCTGGATTTTGTCAAAAGGCTGCCTAGGAGGGTTGTCCCACCAGGATGCAACCCTACTACCATTCTTCTGTCTGTACTCTTCTGCCTTTAGATCAGAAGCCCAAAAAGAAACATCTGTCAACACCAAAGGCCTCCCAGCAGAAGCCCAGCACTCCCAGTGCTCCCAGTGCTCCTAGTCCTCCCAGAGCTCCCAGTGCTCCCAGTGCTCCCAGAGCTCCCAGTGCTCCCAGTGCACCCAGCACACCCAGCACTCGCAGCTCTCCCAGCACTCGCAGCACTCCCAGCACTCCCAGTGCTCCCAGTGCTCCCTGTGCTCCCAGCACTCACAGCGCTCCCAGTTCTCCCAGTGCTTCCAGTGCTCCCAGCACCCTGGGCCGGATTGGCGCCTTGGTCAGCACCGTGTCCCACCGCGCTTACCAGCAAACCACCCAAAGCCTCCAGCGTGCCAAAACCAAAGGGCAGGAGCTGGCGTCCTGGATCCCCATCCTGGTGAGTGCCAGAACCCACCTGCTGGCTTCCTGCTCCCCCACATCCTCTGTTAAGTGGATTCTGCTTTCAGATGAGACATTTCAGGCTCCTTGGAGCAAATCCGAGAGCAGAGTACGTTTCCCCTGCTCAGCAGGACAAGCTGGGGCTGGCGGTTCCTGCGTGATGTTCACACATAACCATGTACCACATTAGTGGGACAAGTTATTTTTAGCAGGCTCCCAGTGTGTAATTGTTGATTTATGGCCTTGCCATAACATCCTTCCTAAAGAAAAAAGCCCCTGCAGAGACCCAGAGGGGATGGGGAGAAGGAGGTTCCTTTCCTACCCCATACTGCAGTGGGAACATCTTCCCTGGCCTGTGCCAAAATCCCAGGGCTCCCATCTGCCCTCAGGGTTCCTCCCCAGATGCACAAATGAACTCCCTGCTCCCTGTGCACCCCTGTGAAATCCTCAGGCTAAGCAGGATGGAGTGGATGGCACCAGCCAGCTCCCTCTGAGCGGTGGCTTTTCGCTCCCCTTCCAGGGCAGCCTGGCCAAGCCCAGTGTCCCCCCAGCCCCACAGGCCCGCAGGGATGGGCAGGGCAGCACGGGCTGGCTGAGCCAGCAGCAGAGCAAGGCACCGGAGCAGAAGAAGGAGAAGGCAGGGAAGAAAAACACCAACCATGCCAAGGTATGGAGAAAAGCAGAGCAGTGAGCTAGGGATGCTCCAAAGCATCCTCATACTCATGGACCATGCAAGCATGGAGGCTGTTCCCCCCTATTTTTGGGGACCAGGCCCCCCTCTCTGCTCAACCCTGAACTGCATCTTGGATGAGGCAAGAGGGGGTTGGCAGTGGGGCAGTGCCAGCAGTCCTCTTCCCTGATTCCCCAAAGCTGGGGGCTGTGGGCACCCTCTGCACAAGGCAAAGTCACCCTGGCTTGCATGCTCAAAACTCCTTTGGAGCTGTGGGATGTCAGCACTGAACTCCCTACCCAGCCCCTGAACAGCCCTGAAAAATCCCCTGCCGTGGTCCCAGCAGCGAGGGGTGGTGTCAGCCGGTGGGGCTGGGAACAGTCTCCAGCATCGGCTCCGCTGGGACCTGGGGACGGGAAGCAGCAGGTTGGGGTCAGTGCCCTTTGCCTCTGCCTGCAGCGGAAGCACAGCCCGGAGCAGAGGGTCCCCCGGGGCCTGGGATGGGGGGAGCTGGCAGGGACAGGGAGAGACCCTGCTGCAAAGAGCTGTGGTGGCTTTTGCAGAGCAGCGAGCTGCAATCTCTCAGGCTTGGAGCTGCAGAGGGGGTGGGGAACCCAGGGCCACCCCTGTCCTGCCCAGAGGGGCCGGTGGGGCAGGGGCCACAGCCGGAGCTGAGCTGGTTTCTCTGGGCAGGCAGGGCAGGACCCCGGGCTCGTGGGCAGCGTGGCTCACAACCTGCAAACCGCCTGTGCCACCGGCATCTCCAGCGTCAAGAAGGTCCCAGCCGTGGCTTGGGATGCGGCAGAGGGCTTGATCCTCTTCACCCCCCGCAGGCTGTCCAGGGCCATGGAGACAGTGGATGCTCTGGGGGGGACCCTCGTCAGTGCCCCTAAGCATCTGCTGGGCACCCTGTACAGCTACGTGCCGGTGAGTTTGTCCCCAGCCAGGCCCTGCCCATCTCCAGCTAACCCCATTTTGCTGAATCTCCTCCCAAGAGCACCCCATAGCTCCAGGCAATGTCAGGGGGTACCAGACCAGGGGGATGGGGTGGCGTGAAGACACCTCAGTCCCACCCTTCTCCTGAGCATCCCTCAAGCCATGACAGTGAATCCCCCAATAGAACAAACAGGTCAGACAGTGGTGGCACCCTCACACAGTTCATGCCGGAGCCAGGGCGTGACTACATTCCTGGGAAGGTAAAAGTTCAGGCTGTGAACTTTCCTCGTTCCTTGTCCCGTGTCCCTTCTCCTTTACCTCAGCCTGTTGGTCCCCTGGGACCATTTCTCCACCACAGCTGCTCAAGGGCTGCAAGCCGCACACTCCTCTCCACTCTGGGGGCGGACTGGCTTTTCCCAGTTTAAGGGGGTCTGTGTAGCAGAGCTGGAGCAGGGCTGGCAGGCAGGTACAGCCTGGATGGGTGCTTACCCCATCTCTCAGCTCCGCAGACAGTCAGTGAAGGAAGAAGAAGCATCCAGGGGCAACAAGACCAACTCAGAGAAGAAAGAGAAGAAGGAGGAGGAGGAGGAGACCAAGCCTGCTGCCCCCTCCACTGAGGAGAAATCCCAGCTGAGGAGTGACTGGCGGCTGTACCGTGGCCATCACCCCCTCTCCTTCCTGGGGCTCGAGGACCCCCTCTTCCTGCGGCACAACTACTACCGCAGCCCTGCCTTCGACCCCGAGTACCCATTCCCACGGAAATCTGCCTTCTCCCCCTACAACAGGCGGGTGAGCGAGGGCTCCTACCGCTTCAGCCCCGAGTCCATGTACAGCCGGGCTTACTACGGCAACTTCTACAGTCCTGTCTTCAAGAAGGACTGAGCCGGGGGGGGACAAGCCCATCCCAGCCCCTCCTAAATCCCCTCAGCACGCTTTGCCTGGGCCCCTGCCAGCTGCCCACACACACCCCTGTTCCAGGACAGGAGCTTAAAGTGGTAGACAGGCCATGGGATAGCTTATTCTGGAGCGCATCAAGGCCAGGATGGGGGAATAAAGGCAATCAAAAGCCCTGCTGCTGGAAAGAGAAGGTAGGGGAAGTTGAAGGAGATGTGGAAAGAGTGGCGAGATCAGAAGAAAGGGATCAGCCAGGGCTGGCACCTGGGACCCTGCTCAGCAGATAGAGTGAATTTAGATGGGCTACACATTGAGAACAGCACTGAGAGAGAGCAGGGAGGATGGCAAAGCTGTCAAAACACAAGCCTGTTTCCCCATCCTTCCTCCCTCCATCCCCCTCACAGAGCCTGTCCCTGGCCACAGATTGCTCCTCCATGGAGGGGCTGAAGATCCCCATCAACCAGCAGGATTCATGAGTGGGAAAGCCCTGGGCACTCCTCTCCCAGCTGGAGGTGGGATGGATGGTTGGTCAGGAAAAAGGCTGGTGAGAACAGGTGGAGTTCCTGGAGCCCCTCTCCCACAGGATCGCCTGGCTTCCCACACCACCTTGTTGTATCTGCTGCAACAATAAACCTGCAATAATAAACCACCTGCCGCTCACCCCATCTGCTCGGCTGCTTTATGGGAGTGAGACACCAAACCAAGGGAACAGACTGGGGTGAGGACCCCAACTCAGGGCCAAGGGAGCGGGTGCAGGAAACATCCTGTTCCATACCCTGCGGGTAGCTGCCACAGGGTAGTGAGTGCTCATGCCCAGCACGGTACGTGTCTCTTCCCATGCCCCAAGTACAAATTCACAGCTCCAAGGAGCCGGGGCTTCCTGCCAAAGACAATTTATTGCATTTCCAGAAGAACACAGCAGAGAAATCAGTGTCCATACAACACGCACAAATCCTCTTCCAACACCCTGCTTTCCCAGGGTACAAAGGGAAGGGTTTGGGAGACGCAGGGAAAAGCCTCCCAGCAGCAGAAGGGTTCAGTGAGGAGCCCAGCGACCCCTCTCCCCACCTCCTGTCCTCCCCGGGGACAGGCAGTCTTACAGAAGGAGTGGCTTGGGAAGGCGCGTGGTGCGATTCCCATGCTGGGAACGAGCCCCGTGCCTGGCTTTTCCCAGGCACAGCCTGTACAGCACTCGCCCGCACAAGGGAAACGGCTGCGATCGCTGAAAGGCTGTGGGGGAGAGGGCCACAAGCAGGACCGCTCAAAAGCAAGGCGGGGGGATGGGAGGCACCAGCCCTCACCAAGCTCCTCCAGGATCGCCAGTGCCGTGAGCTCTGGGACACTCTCACACAGTGACACACACATGGGAACAACCCGTGCCTCCCCAGTGGAGGAACCCCCTCCTCTCCAGCTAATGGGTGCTCCAGGGCTGCTGGACAGGATCCTGATGAGTGTTAAACAGGAATAAGGATCCCAGGGAAGGAGTGGAGAGATAGGGAGTCATATGCTGTCATGAGCAGGATATCCTCCCTACTCATTGCTGCAGGGGCTGGGGATGCTGCTGCCTGAAGCTTTGGCAAAATCACCCCATGGTTTCCAGTGTTGGAGGATAGAAGGAGAAAGCAGGAGGCACCTAAAACCTGGTACAGCAAAGAGATGAGACTGTCCCACGGCAGAGCCAACAGTAATGCACTACAGTCCTTGGCTGCACTGGCTGTGCATGGCAGGACACCCAGACCCTGACATTAGGAAGACAGCAAGGAACGCATCATACTTATGGAAAGACACACACCATCTCCATGGGCACCCAGTGAGGAGGCTGCCCACCCAGCTGGGCAGCACAGAGAGCAGCAATATCCATGCCGTGCCTCAGAGGGAGTCCGTTCGCTTACGGGTAAACACAGCCGACATGGTCTTGACAATGCCACGGATCCCTGTCCCCTTCTTCAGGGCCAGCTTGGTGTCCGGGATGAGCTTGGCCAGTCCATGGAAGACCATGAGAGCCCCGTGATAAGCCTCAGCTGCAGAGACCTCATAGAAACCGCAGTCTAAAGAGAGGGCCAGGAGCCGACCCTCCTCGCTGGACACCTCCCGTTGGTGGTGCAGGTCCCGTTTGTTGCCCACAATGACAATGGGCACCTTCTCCTGGCTCTGCCCCTCCTTGGCTGCCTTGATGAACTGGATTTTGAGGGGCAGGATGTTGAAGCTGGCACGGTCACAGATACTGTAGACCAGGACAAAGCTGTCTGCCCACTGGATTCGCTTCTCCTCTGAGGAGCCATCCTCTGCCTGCTCCTGGGGAAAGAGGAATGGAAGGGTTGTTTTATTGGGCTCCCTCCCTCCACACCTGCCTGCTAGAAGAAGGCAGTCCTGAGCCCATCAGGACAGGGGTAGCTAGGGAACAGCAAAAGGGCAGAGAGAAAGAGGAGTACCAAGGAGGGTAGAGCAGCAGCTGGCAGACCTCACCAAGGGGGGCAATTCAGCTTTCAGCATCACACACTACCCCTAACCCTCACGCAGTTGCCAAGCACTGCAGGCTGCAGGTGATAACAGTGTGGGGACCTCAGAGCAGTACTTCTACTTCTTTAGCACAGTCCTGTATTAGCATCAGTGCCTCAGCTCCAGCGTTCTCAGCCAGAGGGCCATGGGCTCCGGTAACCATTGCTACCCTGTCAGCAACACTGCTGCCCTGTGCTTGGCAGGTGAGAAGGGTTCAGTCACCTATGAACCCTCTGATTTGAGAGCTTTGCTCAACTGGACCTCCCAGCCTGTAGCTCCCCATAGGTAACTTCCAGTAAAGGGGGTTTTTGTCCCTGGGGTGGAAATGGGTGATAGGAGTGGAGCCCTCTCACCTGGGAACTGGGGACGTCCCAGATGTGGAAGAGAATCTCTCGGCCATCCACAGTCAGGTTGTGGCTGTAGATGAATTCTGCCCCCCCAAAAAAGAAAAAAAATAGTCATCTTCATGGTGTCACCAGCTGCCACCCTGGACTTTTTGCACCCCAGAGAAGCAGTTCTGGAGCAAAGAGATGGGTCACTGAACAAATACAACATCGAGCCCCTGGGAGCAGGCAAAGGCTCTGGAGAAAGGCAGGAGAGGATGGGCTGCAATGAAATCCTGCAGGCAGAAGCAGGGTTGTGTCTCGACCCCAGTCCCTAATGGGAACTGGCCTGGCCCTGGCCTGGCACTCACCCATGTCTCCATACTCTCCAATAAAGCGCCGGGTCAGGAAACGCACAGTCAGAGCTGCAGAGCGAAGGATAGGCATCATCAGAATAACCCTAAACCTGGAGGATTCTCCTTTCTAAATCCAGAGCAGAGCCAGGAACCATTCCCTCGTAAACTCCTACAAGCAGGAACGACCTCTGAGTTTCCCCCAGCCACCAGCAGGTCTGTGAGTGCAGCAGACGCACAGCACGAACCAAAGCACCAGCATGACCCGGACCATCAGCAAACTGCAGCTCCATGGAAAATACCTTCCCCTGTCACTCGCCTGCTGCCTACAAGGTTGTGCTCAGCTTCCCCACCTTGAATCACAGCTGCACCCCAAGGCTCAGCCCCATCTCACCAATTGCTCCGCGAGCTGGCCCCCTGCCGCTGGTGCAGTTTTCAGCCTGGGAACCCCCTATTCCAGCTCACCGTCAGTTCTCACCTGATTTCCCTACGTTGTCCGCTCCCATGACAAGGACGTTTGCTTCCATCTTCAGGGCAGTGGGGGCAGGCACCTCCATGAGGGCAGGGTGGTCGGGGGTGAAGCTGGTGCTCCGGCGCAGCGGGAGCCGGAGCCCCATCCCGAGCGCGGCCGTGCCCGTCCGACAGTGCGAGCCGCGCGTACAACTCCGCTCGGCACAGCCGACGGTCCAGCGCTTCCCACGGCACCCAGGGGACCCACGCGGCCCATACCCCTCCCCGCAGCCGCAGGGGCGGTGCAGAGGGAACTGCAGGCAGCCGGATGAAAAACTTTGTCATCGCTCAGATTGTCCTGAACATACGTCAGTGGCTGAGCCGGCCCTGCCAGCCCCCAGCACGGCGGGCGGCCGGGAAGCACCAGCTGTCTGCACCAGCTGCTCCGAACACTGCATCCCGGGAGGTGCCCACGCCTCCACCTCGAGCACTTTGTGCCTCGGCAGGGCCACGCAGCCCCTTGTCCCTTCCCCACGGTGATCGTGGGGATGTCTGCGACGGGTGGAGGAGTGTCACGAGTGCTGGGGTGTCTCGCCAGTGATGGAGCAGCTCATGAGCGATGTGAGTCCCTTGTGACTGAGGGAGCATCTCACGGCTGGTGGAACTTTGTTTCACCAGAGACGGAACACCTCACGATTAACGGGGCGCTGCCTGGCACGTGATGAAGCATCTCACGAGGGATGGAGTCCCTTGTGAGTGATGAAGCATCCCGGGAGCGATGGAGCATCTCCCGAGTGACGGAGCTCCTCGGGAGCGCCCCGCGCAACTCCCGCAGCCCACGCGCGTCCCCCGCTCCCCGCGGGGTGCGGCGAGGACCGGCCGCATTCCCCGCAGCCCCCGGGCCGCCACACATCCCCCGGGCCGCCACACATCCCCCGGGCCGCCACACATCCCCCGGGCCGCCGCATCCCCCGGGCCGCCGCATCCTCCCGCCCCGGCCGCGCCGGGAGGAGCCGCTGACGCCATCGCGGCGCGCCCGGCGCGGCCATGGCGGCGGAGGCGGCGGCGGTGCGGGTGGCGGTGCGGGTGCGGCCGCTGCTGCCCCGGGAGGCGCTGCGGGGACACCGGCCCTGCCTGCGGGGCGATGCCGCCACCGGCGAGGTGGCGCTGGGCCGCCGCCGGTTCCGCTTCGCCGCCGTGCTGCCCGAGGCGGCGGGGCAGGCGGCCGTGTACCGGGCCTGCGTCCAGCCGCTGCTGCGCGCCTTCTTCCGCGGCTTCAACGCCACCGTCTTCGCCTACGGCCAGACCGGCTCCGGAAAGACCTACACTATCGGGGAGGCCAGCGTCGGTAAGTTTCGCCGGGACCGGCGGCGCCGCACCCTCCAGCTCCGCCGGCATCCCTGCTCCACCAGCATCGCTGTCCCGCTAACATCGCTGTCCTGCCAGCATCGCTGTCCCGCCAGCATCGCTGTCCCACCAGCATCGCTGCTCCACCAGCATCCCTGTCCCACCAGCATCCCTGTCCTGCCAGCATCGCTGCTCCACCAGCATCCTTGTCCCACCAGCATCCCTGCTCCACCAGCATCCCTGTTCCACCAGCATCCCTGTTCCACCAGCATCCCTGTCCCACCAGCATCCCTGCTCCACCAGCATCCCTGTTCCACCAGCATCCCTGTCCCACCAGCCTCCCTGTCCCGCCAGCATCCCTGTCCTGCCAGCATCCCTGTCCTGCCAGCATCCCTGTCCCACCAGCATCCCTGTCCTGCCAGCATCCCTGCACCACCAGCATCCTTGTCCCACCAGCATCCCTGTTCCACCAGCATCCCTGTCCCACCAGCATCCCTGCCATTCCCCGTTGATATGTTTGAGATCACAGTGTGTAGGTTTCGCCTCTTTCACTGCAGGACAAGTGACAGGACCTGGTCCTCCACCAGCTCTGGAGGTGGTGGTGATAGTCCTAGGTCCTGAAATAAACCTGAAGGAGAGGGAGGTTTGCAAGTATTAATCCTGCTCATTTATATGAAGGAAATGGGGAAAGAGAAAACATTTTCATTCTGGTTTAATGGCATTGTGATTTCTTACAGAGGATGTATTGTAAATGTTGCAGTCCTTTAGTTAATTGCATCATTTGTAAATACTAAATTGTTTCCATACTTCTAATCTACCTCTGTTTTCAGTATCCCAGTTCAAGCTACCATTGTACCAAATTTGGGAATTGCCATTTTACACGGTTGTTGGAGACAAAAAGACAAACATTTAAAATTCAGACAGCAGAGTGCTGTGGCCAGATACAAGCAAGCTGCAAGCACAAAAAAACCCCAGCTTCCCAGAGCTGGGAAAAGTTGTGGAGTCATGCTGGCTTCAAAGGACAGCACACTGTAGCTGCAGGTGTAGTGTTTGATTCTTACTAAAATGCTAAGGTGCTTTTTCTTTCTTGAGGAAGGACTGGAAACAAGTAGCTTTGCTGGAATCCATCACAGCAGTGTGATAGGTTTTGCCCAAAGGTCTTGTGCAATGTTTAACCCGGGCTGTGAAGGCTTAACTGTGGGAGAGTTGTGAGGCTGCTGCTTCCCAGCTGAGGTGTGCTGCAGACAGACTTCTGACCATGGCTCTGTCCCCAGACATCATGGGCTCCCTGGACATTGCCTGCTCTCCATGACCATGTCATGCCTCTCTTTGCCAGCTTCCATCAATGAAGATGAGCAGGGCATCATCCCACGAGCCATGGCTGAGACCTTCAGGCTCATCGACGAGAATGACCTGATCGACTACACCGTCCGTGTGTCCTACCTGGAAGTGTACAAGGAGGAGTTTCGGGACTTGCTGCAGGTGGATACAGCCAGCAAAGACATCCAGATCCGGGAGGATGACAAGGGGAACATTGGTATGTGTGGCTGTGCACAGGCTCCTTTTCTCCCCATGTTGTAGGCCAGAGCTGGGTTATCTATCCATGAAGACAGAGCAAGTCTTCTCCCTCCATCCCTTTGTCTCCTGCAGCAGTTTGCTGTGCTTAGTCCTGAAAGCCGGTCTGGGCAAGGCCCAGTATGGGCAGGGCACAGCACCAGGCTGTGCAGAGGAGCTGCATTCTCGGGCAGCCCATCGCTGCCAGCCACAGCTGCCTTTGCTTTGCAGTGCTCTGCGGCGTGAAGGAGTCAGAAGTGGAAGGGCTGGACGAGGTGCTGAGCCTGCTGGAGATGGGGAACACAGCCAAGCACACGGGAGCCACCCACATCAACAGGCAGTCGAGCCGCTCGCACACCATCTTCACGGTGACCATGGAGCAGCGGCGTGGGGCTGGCCGGCTGCCCCTGCACCACCACCCCCCTGCTGTCCCCGCTGCCGGACAGGTCCTGGTCTCCAAGTTCCATTTTGTGGACCTGGCGGGCTCAGAGCGAATTGTGAAGACAGGAAACACAGGGGAGAGGCTGAAGGAGAGTATCCAGATCAACTGTGGCCTCCTGGCCTTGGGCAACGTCATCAGTGCCTTGGGAGATCCTCGGAGAAAGACCACCCACATCCCATACAGGGACTCCAAAATCACCAGGTACCACTGGGACCAGGGCCCCCCCGTGTCTCATGGGTTTAGTTAACAGGTCTTCCCTCTCTGTGGGTTTTCATGTAGGGAATCCTGAGGAGCAATGAGGCCAGGATAGAAATGACAGTCCTAGCTCATTGCTGTGCTGGAGAAGATAAGGTTTGTGTGAGTCATGCCACTGAAGCTGAGATGAGGTATCACTGAGGGTTATCCTGCCCTTTCTGCCTGGCAGGGAATAAAAATACTTCCAGTAGGCTTGTTTAATGGTCTGCAGTTAGTTCTTAAGTCGAACAGGTGGCCTTTACAATCTCCAGCAGGACCCCTGGCAGCACAGTGATCACAGAGTCAGGGTGCTCCCAGCCTCAGGAATTATTTGGATGGAAACTTGCTGTGGTGCAAACTGTTAATCCTCTGCCTAATGATTCCACTCACCTCACTAGTGCCAAGCCAGCTACAGAGCAAGAACATAATTTTCCTTAGGCTTAGCCTCTGCAAAGGGTTGAAGACCTTCTGTTTCCTGTGTTATTTTGTATTTTCACAATTCTAATCCCCGTGCTCTTCCTTAGGATCCTGAAAGACTCTCTGGGGGGGAACGCCCAGACCGTGATGATAGCCTGTGTCAGCCCATCATCCTCTGACTTCGACGAGAGCCTCAACACGCTGAATTACGCCAACCGGGCGCAGAACATCCAGAACAAGGCGGTGGTGAACTGCCGCAAGGAGACTGAGCACATCGAGGAGCTCCACCTGCAGATCAAGAACCTGCAGAAGGCGCTGGAGCAGCGGCAGCGCTCCGAGACGCGCATCATCCACCGCTCGGGCAGTGCCAAGCGCTGCGCGCCGGACACCACGGCCCGGCTGCTGGCCGAGTGCGCCCATTACCGCACCTGCACCGACGCCGCGTACCGCCTGCTCATGGAGCTCCAGGAGGACAGCAACCTGACTGTGGAGCAGATCCTGCGCGTTAAGGAGTGGCTGTGCGCCGTGGAGAGCGAGAGGAGCGAGCTGACCTCAGCCGGGCTGGATAGCGGCATTGAGAGCACCTCCATGGAAGACCAGGGCCCTGAGGCACAAGGCTCAAAGCTGGCAAAAGCCCAGGTAACTGTGGGGTGTTACAGCTCTGAGGCTGGGCTCATCTCATGGCCACAGCAGCCCCAGCACAGCATGATGGAAGAGTTAGGAGAGGAGGGGCAGCAACCTCTCCCGGAGGCCCTAGGGAGGCAAGAGGGCATGGTCCTCCCAGCAAGCAGGGAGAAATTGGATTCAGCTGCAGCTGAGAGATATATTTCACGGGGAAAAGTCTGGGTCTGCAGAGCTGTTGTGTCCTTGAAGAGTCCAGCATGGGAAGGGAAGGACAAAGGTGGATGCTGATGCTGCCTCTCTTATTTTGTGGAGCAGGTGAGCGCTGAGAAGAAGTGTGAGTCCATCAAAGATGAGCAGGTGGCCAAGCTGCAGAGGCAAGTGGAGCGCCTGGAGGAGGAGAACCGGGATTTCCTGGCTGCCCTGGAGGATGCTATGGAGCAGTATAAGCTGCAGGTATTTCTGGGCTCTGCTCTCTTTGTAGGGACCAGCCCCACTCCTTTCCTCCTGCCCCGGGGTGTTCAGCCCAGCTTTCAGGTTCCTTTGTGGTAGGTCTGATATCAACATGTATGTAACCACATTTCTCTCATTGTTTCCTAGAGTGACAAACTGCAGGAGCAGCAGGACAAGATCTCAGAGCTGCACGTGCGCTTGGAGATGGCAATGCCAAACCTGTGTGTGCCAGGACTGCTGGAAAATCTTCACCTGGTGACTGCCAGCCAGAGACCTCACACGGCCCCACTGGATGCTGCCCCGTCCCATGGCCTTGGTGGGGTTCCCTCAGGGCTGCTTCCTGAGCAGAGTGGAAGAGCTCTTTGCAGGAAGGTGAGGGCACGAGGCTGTGCCATTGAAGAACTGCTCCCTCTTCACTTGGCTGCTCTCCACTCTAGGAATTGCTTTTTCCCTGCTGTTGAACGTGACCCTTGTCAGAAGTGTAGTCCAGAGGACTGTGCTCGATGTTCAAATCCAGAGTTTTACAACTCTGGCAAGAAGCCCAGTTTCAAAACTGAGGCTTTTACTTTGATGTTATGGGTGAGTCCCAGATTTGTGCAGTGTCTGAGCAGCAGAAGGCATGGTGCAGGCATCTGGGTCTGGCAACACACCAGTTCTCCTGAAAATACACTCAACTCCATTTTGTTGCTTTTCTTTATGTCTAGCAGTGATGCTCAGTTGGAAGCTGCTTTTTCTAACACTGGCTCTCACACAGCTTGTTTTCTCGCTTTCCAATTCCGTACCCCAGAAGCTGAGCAGCAACTCCTCCTTGCAGAAGGAGGAGCTGGCAGGCTGGCACCCAAACCACACACAGCGCCCAGGGGGTGATCCTGAGGTCAGAGATGTGGTGCTGAGGAGGGAGCTCAGCCAGGACTCGGAGAAGGCATCAGAACTGTCCTCAGGAGAGGAGCTGGAGGAGTGGGAATGGAAACGGTCCCTGTCCCAGCGCCGGTGAGTTGAGGCTGTCCCAGCCCTGTGCAGTGCCCAGGCAGTGACCTGGCTGTGCCACCACTGCGGTTCAGCTCTCATGCATGATGTAGGGGCAAATGCTGCCTGTGGGGTCAGTGATGCTGCTGAGATACCTTATTGCTCCCTGGAGAGCTAATTACCATCTTTCCTGACTGCAGCTATTGTTTCCATCTCCCTCTGAAGCCTGTGGATCATGAGGGTCCTTACTGGGAGCAGCTTTAGCAGTGCCCAGACCCAACTGATTAATTTGCTTTTCCTTCTAGAAATGGGATCCAAAATTTGAGCAAGAAAGAGATTTTCAAGTTGAACGAGGAGCCAAGCGGATGCAATGCCCACTCAATTCAAGAGGAGCAGCTGGAGCTGTCAAAAGGCAAGTAGCAACCATAGGTTGTTGGACAATCTTCCATGGGCTGGCAGTGCTTCATTGGGTGATCTTGATGTCCCACCTGGATCAGCCCAGAGGGCAAAAATGGAGCAGTCGACAGTCCAGCTGCTTTTGTTAGGGAGAAACTTGAATTCTAGGGTCTGGCAAGGGTGTGTGTTTTGGTGGAAGCTGCAGGTGACTCTGGGCGATGCTGTGCCAGACTCTGGCTACAGATCCAAGATCAGATCATCCTTCTGTCACCCAGCTGCTGAGATGGGACTTTCCTTACCTGGGAATTTGTGTTCCAGAGGTCTGTGGGAAGCAGGAGTCACTGCTTGGTTCCTGGGAGCGCCTGCCAGGGAAGGACTCTGAGTGGAGGCTGGTGCAAGCACAGCAGAAGATCCGAGAGCTGGCGATCAACATCCGCATGAAGGAGGAGCTGATCACAGAGCTCATTAAGACAGGTGCAGAGCTGCTGGTGGGAATATGCACCCATTTCCCATGAAACCTCCTCCTAGTCATGGTGCTTGGTCTCTGCTTCCATCCTCATCTTCTCTCCCTGTGTTGCTTGTGCTTTCTTCCCCTATAAGCAGCAGAGCCTTGTTTCTCCATCCCTCCAGCTGTCAGAAACCCTTCCCACTGGTTTCTTCCTTCTCTGGAGTGCCTGAGGGAAAGGGAACATTCAGTCTCTGTAGCCAAAAATACTTGGGGAGAGGGAGGAAGGGTCAGGATCCTGGCTGTGAGAGAGGGGGCTGTGTTGCAGGCAAGGACGCCCAGGCTCTGAACAAGCAGTACAGCCAGAAGATCAGTGAGCTGGAGCAGGAAGCGGAGCAGGTGCGGGCAGAGCTGAGCGACAGCCAGAAGCAGCTCCAGGAGCTGGAGGGCAAAGAGCCGTGGGACCCCAGGGAGAAGCGCAAGCTGCAGGAGTACCGCACACGCGTGGCGGCCGCGCAGAGCAAGGCACAGGTGAGGGGGAAGGGCTCTGCCCACCCCAGCGCTGAGCAGGGACAGAGTTGGGGGCATCTCTGCAAAGGGCACCGGGGAGATGCCGATGCCAAGGGCTGTTTTCATCCTCTGGCAGGTTCTGTGCAGGAAGAAACAGGCGACGGAGAGGTTGGTGTCGCTCTCAGCACAGAGCGAGAAGCGCGTGCAGGAGCTGGAGAGGAACATTCAGCTGATGCGGCGGCAGCAGGGGCAGCTGCAGCGGCGGCTGCGCGAGGAGAGTGAGCAGAAACGGCGGCTAGAGACAGAGGTGAACAAGGGACAGCACCGAGTCAAGGTAGGAGAGGGCAGGAGCAGCTGTGCTTCTGTGGTGTTTGTGAGGATGATGGTGGGTGGGCTCTGATGTGCTCTGTGATTGTCTTGGAGAGCATGGAGATGGAGAGTATCCAAAGAGATAGAGGGGAACATAACCTGTCCCTCAATCCCTGGTCATAGGGGAAACATCTCCCACTCCCTCCATGCTCATGGCTGCTCTTTCACACCCAGGAGCTGGAACTCAAGCACGAGCAGCACCAGAAAATCCTGCGCATCAAGACAGAGGAAATCGCGGCTTTCCAGAGGAAGCGGCGGAGTGGCAGCAATGGTTCTGTGATCAGCCTGGAGCAGCAGCAGGTACAGACAGAGTGAGCCTGCCTCCTCTTTCCTGTTCAGAGGGGATGCTTAGAAGACTGCAGGCTGATGGGGAAGATCTGAAAGCAGGGACCTGAGCCCATGCCACCCTTGAGAAGGACAGTCCATAATGTCATTTGTATCTAGTGGCAGAGGACTTAAGATGTTACCCCCAGGACCAGGATCTCTTCTAAATCCTACCATTGGTAAAGAAGCTTTGAAATTTTGTCTGTTAGAAGGGCGGTGGGAGATGTGCCCTCCAAGAACTCCTTGGCAGTTGGAAATTTAGGTCTGCCTCTTGGAGGAGCCTGGAAGGATAAAACCAGCAGAGTCTGGGCTGTGGGGGTTAGCAGAGATGGAATTGAGACTCTTGTTCTGATCTCAACCCCACTGCTCTTTAGTCCAGCAGTCCTGGGCATTGCTGCTGCTGTCTGCACACACATACATGCCCTTTGCCTTTCCCTCCATCAGAAAATTGAGGAACAGAAGAAGTGGCTGGACATGGAGATGGATAAAGTTCTCGAGCAGCGCCGGGCCCTGGATGAGCTGGAAGATGAGCTGACGAAACGGGAAGCTATTGTGGCCAAAAAGGAAGCCCTGCTGCAGGAGAAGAATGGCCTGGAGAGCAAACGGCTGCGCTCCAGCCAGGTAGGACAAGAGTGTGACACCTCAACCCCTTGCTTGATTTCCAGCAGAGGTGGAGGCTGGAAGACCTGGGTGCCATCCTGGGTCTGGCAGAGGGCTGCAGGTCAGGATGAGATGGTGTTGGGAAGTGAGTAGGAAATCTGTCTCTATGGAAGAGTCTGGTTGTGCTGTGCTTCTGAGCTCATTGGTTTGGTAGCCCTCGGTTTATGTCTGCCTGGGGGGTCACTTGACCTACAGAGTAGAATGCGGCTGAGGGCCTGACCTGCCTTCAGAGCAGATCTCCTTGAGCATCCTCTGCTGCAGGCCCTGACAGATGATATAGTGCGTGTGTCCAGCCGCCTGGAGCACCTGGAGAAGGAGCTGACTGAGAAGAACGGGCAGCTGCGCCATGGCAGTGCCCATGACCAGCAGCAGATCCGCCAGGAGATCAACAGCCTGCGCCAGGAGAAGGACCAGCTGCTCAAACAGAGGCTGGAGCTCGACAACAAGCTGCGTCAGGGCACCCTGCTGTCTCCAGAGGTACTTCTCCTGGGGCTGGGGAGCGTGAGAGCACAGGAGAGAAGTAAAAACCTGAGCCCAAGTTCGTTAGCAGATGCTCCCCCACATCCCAAACTGCGCATATCCCAGCTTTTCACCAGCACTATTGAGATGACAAGGAAGGTTAGGGCAGGGTGACATAGAGCAAACCCTTTGCTCCCTGGTAACTGCAGCTCTTCCCTGGCAGGAGGAACGGATCTTGTTCCAGCTGGATGAGGCAATCGAGGCTCTGGATGCAGCCATTGAGTACAAGAATGAGTCCATCACATGCAGGCAGCGAGTCCTGCGGGCCTCGGCCAGCCTGCTGTCCCAGTGTGAGATGAACCTCATGGCCAAGCTCAGCTACCTCTCCTCCTCCGAGACCCGAGCTCTGCTCTGCAAGTATTTTGACAAGGTGGGAGACAACTGTCCTCTGTGCTCGTGGGAGCTGTATTTCATTTACTGGCTATTAGTGATGACAGTATTAGCCAGCCAGAACACATAGTGAATGTAACACAGCTTGAAAGCACTTATTAACAGAAATGATGATCTGATCAGACTCTTGTTTTCCTCAGTTTCAAGCTTCCTCCTTGCATCATACTGTAGTTTTGCCCTGTAGTCAGGCCACAAAGCCAGAGCACCATGAGCTCCAGCTGGGAGAGGGGCTTAACTATCACAGGATGCATGGATCCCTGCAGTGGCTCTGCCACATCAGTGCAGCCACACCTTGCTCTTCCCTCCGCGAGGCAGCTCTGACATCCCAGCACTACTAACCTTTGTAAGCTGTACCAAAAAACTAACTTGACTAGAGCTCTGTGGGGGCAGGAAATCTTCCCAGGCGTGAAGGAGCTGAGGTATTCCTTGCTCTTGGGCCCTGGCCAGGTGGTGACACTACGAGAGGATCAGCACAGGCAGCACATTGCCTTCTCGGAGCTGGAGATGCAGCTGGAAGAGCAGCAGCAGTTGGTGTACTGGCTGGAGGCAGCCGTGGAGCGCCAGCGCCTGGAGATGGACCGCCAGCTCACGCTGCAGCAGAAGGAGCACGAGCAGAACATGCAGTTACTGCTGCAGCAGAGCCGTGGTAATCCCCCAGCACCCCAAAGGGGCAGCAGTGCCACTGCTTTTGTCTTTCACAGGGCTCCCAGACTGAAATGGGCTCGTTTTTTCTTGTAGAGCACATGGATGAGGGGCTGGCCAGCAGCAAGCTGCAGTATGAGGCAAGGATTCAGGTGCTGGAAAAGGAGCTGAGCCGCTACATGTGGGCAAACCAGGAGTTGAACCAGAGACTGAGTAACATGAACCTCCATCCTGGACAGACCAAAGGTGAGGGGAAACCCAGGCTAGGGCTTTGCTGTTCCTGCCAAGTTCAAAGGGAGTTTCAATTCCCATCCCTGGCAGTGAGAGCTCGGAGCAGTCCAGAGCAGTGCATGCACAGGTCCTTCATCAGCTGCTGTACAGGCAGCAATTTGGGTGAGAAAAGCAGAGGCCCCAATACTCACCTCACTTTACCGTCACTTTTTCCCAGCAGGGATGGAGAGAAGCATTCATGGGGCTGGAGACAGAGCTGCCCCTGAGCTCAGGAGCTGTGAGGAATCCAGCCTCAGGGAACAGCCCGTGCCTCTGGCTGTCACTGAAGAGAGCCCTCGCATCAGGGATGAGAGCAGGGACCTGGTGCACGCCCCTCTGCCCTCGACATGGAGACGTTCCTCGCTGCCCAACGACAGCCCCGGCGACCTTCGGCAGAGGGACACAGAGCACTCGCTGAGAGCAGGGCAGCCCCACGAGCTGCACCCAGCCCGGAGCCTGGCTCCTGCTCCCAAGCCTCGCCGGGAGCTGCGCAGAGCCAGCCTGAACATGAGCCCAGTGCCTTATCACCCAGCTATGATAGATGTGAGAAAAAACCCACTCTAGACCCAGGCTTAACACTTCCCTGCCCCACAAAGCCAGCCTGGCTACAACCCTGTTACATTTCAGAGGCTTGAGGAAGAGAAAGATGTGACTTGTCACGATAAAGGAATTGTGTAAGGTATGGGAACACCAGCCTACATTCTCCATGTTGCTGCCAGTCCAGACAGCACAGACACGATGGTTTTCCTCTGCTCCCTAAGCAGCTTAAACTCTGAGGCAGGAGAGACCTTCCATCTCAGCCTCTTAACACTAAAAACTTGTTTACAATTTGCAAACCTTGGCTGAAGGGCTTGCACAGCCCTGGCAGCCTTGGAGGGAGATGCTCTGCAGTCCTGCAGAATTTGTACATAGATTTTTGTAGTAACGTTGGGTTTTTTACATTTCTACTATAACTTTTCTAATAAAGCAGAGTGAGTTTTATGAAAAGGTTGCGTGTCAGAGGGGCCACTTACTCTGGGTATGTAGGAAAGGAGTTGTATTTAAATCTCACTGCATGAGAAGTGAGCTCCTGTCACAGTGTTGCCCTAATGTTTAAAGATCTGCTTTGTTTAAGTAGTCCCAGCCAGGTACAGTAGGTCTACTTTAAGTTGCCACAGGAAAAGCATCTCCAGCCAGCAGCAGAATTGTCTGAAACATCCATGATAAAAGTAACTCTGGTTCTGTTTTTCTGTTGCAACCTATAAGCTGCTTTAAGCAGCCATATTCTTGAGAACTTCCAGTCTGGATTTAGGGGAGACTAAATACAATCCTGCTGCTTAACACTGACAGCACAGGAAGTGGGACATAAATTTAACTCTGGCAGAGCAAGAAATGAAAGCTCAAATATCTGCTTGAAGAAGGGGAAGGGTCAAAGGGCTGTTTGACCACCTGACCCTAAAAACTCCACCTAAAACCTAAAAAATCCACTGCTTCAGCCTGAAATCATGAGAACGGCTACCACAGCCACTACTTAAGGAGTAACACACCAAGTGAAAAGCTAGCATCTCACGTAAGAACCACCTTCTGATCTTCTTACACCCTTGACCTTGCCTGTAGTGGTGTTACAGTGAGTGGGGGTATTACTGAGGGCTGTGGATGTGGCTGAGCTGTACAAGATTAAGTTCAGAGACTTTATTTCCTGCTGTTGAAAACAAAGATCTTCTATAGGGAAAATAACAATCTATCCTAATTGGAAGTAATAGATTTGGAGCTCCATGCTTGTGTCAGTCCACATCCTTGAAGAAGCTGCAGCTCTCCCAGAGCAAAACAATCTCCGTTAAGCACAGGATTCCACCCCTCTTCCCAGTGGGAAACTTAACAGCTTTCCTGCAACAAGGACAGGACACAAGCTGTACTCAACCCCATCTACTCCCTCAAAGCCTTAAAGCCACCTAACAAACCTCTGCATTACCATGCCTGGTTTTAGGATGACCTCACACCACCTTCATAGCTCTCTACTTCTGTGCAGTCAGTAGACATTGTGGGATGATTTCCCCACAATCCTGCCATGCACTTGTGAAAAAACAGATCACTATCCCAAAAGAAAAAATTCAGTCCTTCCAAGACCATGCACAATTTTAGCCTCTATAGGCTACATCTCAGGCACTGAACCACTGTTCCTCCTCTCTTCATGGGGTTAAAACACAAATATGTCATAGGCACCTAAATCACTATTTAATCCATGACTCAGTTTGGTAAAGAGTAGTCTTGAAACTGTCATCTCCAGTTATTCCATCCAAGTTTTACTTCTCAAGGACACTTCCCCAGCCAATTCTCTCTGGCTTACTGCAAGTTTGCAGAAAAGGACAATGAAGTAATTCCATCAGCATCTGCTTATGCAGCAGCCAGGAACGGATACACCAAACCACTCATGATCTACAAAGATGTTCCCAGTTAAATTATCTTTCCCCTTTTCTGTACTTTTGGCACTGGCTAATTAATTAATCCACTTGTTATTTTCCCACTAAGCTGTGGCAAACTGGATGCAATTAACAGAGGGATCCATTTAGTATCAGGACAAGACACAGCAGGAGCACGCAGCTTGTTCTGTACCCATTCGCCTCCAGCATCCTCCTTCCTGCAGCCCCCATCCCTCAAGCCAAGACAGATTTTGGATTAAAGGACACAATGAAAATTCATCTCCGTTTATTTTACAAGAAAGCTGTTGAAAATAGACAATTCTCCCTCTTGACCTGGGAGAACTGAACCTTCACTGCAGAACTCACTCTAAGCTTCCACAAGCAGAAAGATTGAGCTGGGCTTTGAATTGATGCTCCAAGAGATGTTTAAGAAACCATGAATTTTTAGAGTGGTCCTTATTTCTACTGCCTTGTGCTTGCATCCAGTCTCCTACCAGCACAAGCCAGCTCCAGTCCAGCACCAAATACAGGTCTTTGTTAAAAGGTGTGTTGTACAGCTGGGATAGTACAAAGTTTCCCATACTGTCCTGGCTCCAAACTTCAGCTGAGCAGCTTTTTCCGTGAGTAAGTCCTGCTAAGGGGACGCCTCCTGGAAACCATGATGCGGAACGGAGACAACTCCTGGTTGGCAGTAATTTGGACTGCATCAGATTCTTCTTCTACAAAAACAGAAGGAATACATGAAAGCCACAGTTTACAGAATTCACTGGTGATTCCAAGATGCCAAATACCAAGTGGAGACAACAAGAACTGGAAGCTGCACTTTTCACTTAGCTACTCTCTCTTCACTGCTACCTCTCCTTCCAAACTTCACGCCAAATTTCTTGTAAGTATGTGAGATTGAGACACTGAATACAGCATTGGCAGACACAGGTTTTCTGCCCAAAGCCCAACCACCAGCACAGCATGATTTTGTTCTTGTTAGCTGGAGGCAAGCAAAAGGCATAACCAGTCTGCTTGAGCCCAGCCTCTCCTCACTTGTGCTTACCTTGAACACGCTTCCTCCGAGCTGGCGGTGGGGACAGCAGTGGAGACTGGGTCAGGGCTCGAAGGCTGCTGGCAGAGAGAGCACTCTTCACAGGTGGAGTCGAGCCTGGAGAAGCACAGTGAGATGCTGCAGCAAAACCACTCAACAACTCGAGTGTTAAGTCTCACACCCAGCCTCTGTGCTACCTCAAAACTGCCATCAGTACAAGTGATACTTTGAGTTTATCTGAAACAAACTTTAGGCTGGCACATTGGGGTTTTGGCATTCAAGAACGGTAAATGGCAGTCTGGAATTAGCTCTTAGCACATCTAATTTTCTTAGGTGGTTTAGAAGAAAAGTACTTCACTTTGTATTAAACACAGGTAACTCCTGTGTCCTGGAAGAAAACTGTTATAACCACCACTGTAGGTACAGAAAGTCTCTTACGGGACCATATAAAGGCTAAACACTGCTATTATTTCATGTCCTGAATATGGATTAATGTTGCCTAAAAGTCTGGCATTTTTTCCCTGTGATCTTGTTCAGTAAGAAGACACTGCCTCTGTATACACATCTCTTTCCTTGCGAAAGGAAACAGACACCAAAGCTTAGTGCAATGACTACAGAACAGCACCTGCCACAATCCCCTGTAACATGTAATTTCTACAATACTGGATTAAGTATTTGAAATTCACAAGGCCTTGTTTACAGAACTGAACAGCCTGTTTCACCAAGGTCAGCTGAATGGTCTGTACCCACAGCAAAAGCAAAGAGGCAGCTTAAACCTACACACCTACTGATGCATTACTGCTAGCAAGGGAATAATTTCTGGTACCCACCTTCAATGGCCCCACCACTCCAGGGAGAGAGAACTGAAGCACCAATAAAGACCAACACCCGCAGGACAAACCCCACCAAGGCTCCAGTCTACACTGAAGCAGCCAAGCTTTAGACTTAAGACTGCTGGCTTCACAAATGGATGCTGGGCAGAAACAGCCAGTGGCACCAACACAATCTGAATAAATCACCAGCTGGATACAACTGGGATCCTCTCTCCTCAAGTTCTCAAACTTTCCTTTTAGTTCCTCCAGCCTCCTGCTCTTTCATATTTCTCTGATCTCTCTTCCACCATTAATACTCCTCATATCCAGTTTGCCTCTCCACATAATTATCATCTGTATCATCTACAAGCCACTCCCCTTTCACCTCATTTTCCCTCGGATAATTACACAGAAAACAACTGTGTTCTTGTTTTTATCTAACCCCCATTTTTAACCGTATTTGAATTTCAATGAGTGTTTTTCATGCGATTTAATTACCTGACAAAAGGAAGACATCATCATCCCCCAGACAACTGTGCTGCTCCAGTGTTTTGAGAGCACATGCTCCTGGTTTCTCAGGAAGTACAGAGTCTGTCCTTGATTTGCTTCTGTTGCCCTCATCCGTGGAAAAGCCAGCGAGATCCCAGCTGCACCTATCAGCGCATGATCTCTTGGCACTGTGATTCTCCTCCTTTTCTGGTGATAAGTAAGTAAAGACTCGCTTCCGAGATTTCAAGCCAAAAGTTCCCATGGCAGAGTCCTCATCAGCCCTTGGTTCAGAATCACTAGGAGATGCCTGATCCTGCAGCCTGCAAATCCCTTCGAGTTCAAAATCCCCAAGAATATTTGTTACTTTGCTGCTGCAATGTTCCGACATCCTCATCGTTCTCTCTCTGCCTGCTGACACTCGTGTCCGTTCATCAGCATTCCTCTCGCTCTGACCACAGCTCACATTAGCAGTGCTGCCTGCTGCTCTCTTCCTTCGAGGCCAGTCATTGATGGCATCAGGAGTAGTCTTCCCCTTCTGCTTTGGAGAAGGGGTCTGAAAAACTCCTGCTTCCAAGGGGAATGGGGAGGTGACATTAGAGGCACAGCTTGTTGGGGTGTATGACTGGCATATGTAGGTCTGTCCTGCACCTTTCCCAGGTGTGCTGTGGAAAGAACGACAGCAGGATGGAGAAACACAGGCAGCTGCGAGTTTTCCTGGGTGCTTGCTGCACCAGGTCATAGCAAGATCACTGAAGGGGCTTTCTCCTCCCTTGGGTTTGCTGGCACTCGCTTCAGGTTGAACTTCCAACGATGAGAAAGAGCCAATTTTCTTAATGCGAAGTTTGGGCAGGCCTGAAGCTTGCATTTCAATTTCCACTTCGTACGTCGGTGGGCTGGCAGAAGGCAGTTTGCAACAACTTTCAGGAGGAGAGAACTTGGCTACAAAGGGAGGCTCTCCCATCCGTGCCGCAGCCTCCCGCTGCCTCCTGTCTGCAGTGCAGCGTAAGGAATAGGCAGGAGGAGACTTCTGCTTAGGAGGCGAAGGATTCAGGGCAAATCTGGAGCGTCTCTTAAGACTTGGAGCCTTCAGCCCCATATATTCTTCCCTTAGCAGAGTTCTTGCTTCCAAGTCATCATTAACTGTTTGCAAATCACTTAGGAAGGACTCACAGGTGTTTGCACTGCAGTTCTCCTCCTTAACTGATGGCTCACAGCCTCTCTCAACATTCTGTGCATGTTCCTGCCCTCCAGCAAAAGGCTTTGGAGACAAATGGTTTTCCAAGTTCTCCCTTGAAGGAGACTTTTGAGACACTCTGTCCATCTGCTTATTTTTCTCCGATACAGGGATATTTTCAGTAACTTGGGACTGATGAAGCTGAAGGCTTTCTACAAAGCAGTTACCACCACTATCGTGACTACTGTTGTTATTTTCTGAAAGTATTGCACATGTAAGTGTGAGGCTGTCTCCTATAGAACCTGGTTCACATTTGGCCTCCTTGGATGTGTGAAGCAGGGACCTCAGTGAAGTGCCAGTGATACCTGGAGTCTTTTGAGAAGATGGTGTAGATGCACTAGGTTCCCAGTCACACTCCCCAGCCTGCGTGTGGGAAGGAGAGCAGATTGTCACAGTGTTTGTGGAACTTTCACGGAGTGGAGAGCTGCAGAGAGGCTCCGGCCTCACAGCAAGCTGAGGTATTTCTGTACTCATCGGGCTGGTACATAACTTTGAACCTGGATCTTTGTGTTTCCTGGGAGTCCTTTTAGGTGCTTGAGATAACAGATCTGACTGCACCTGAATTTCCTTTGTAAGGATTTTCCTCCGAGCACTAACTGGAGATGCTAATTTTGAGAGGTATCTCAAGGAACGTCTTGGAGTTTGAAGTTCTGTAAAACACCTTTCTTGGATGGCAGAAGGGGAAGAAGCAGTTGGATTTGCATCTGCTGGAGGTAATACTGAGGCATTAAGGACTGTGAACCCTTCACGTTGGGGTGTTTGCAAGCCAGACTCTTTGCAAGGAGGGGAAAGTGTTTGTGCTGCAGAACAGTCCTCAGCAGTAACTCGCAGTAAGTGAACTCTCTTACTGTCAGATAGCGCAGATGGAGACTTGACCCTTTGTGCAGGAGGAGAAAAGTACTTTCCCAAACATTTAGCTACAGTCTGCTTAGCTGCTGGACTTTTGCCAGGTGTCTTCTCCTGCTTCTGTGGTGTCCTGTGGACAAGGCGAGGCGATCTCCTTGGGAGCTTACTGGCAGAATTCAGTGGCTTCTGGGCCACTTTATGAGGTGTTTTTCTAGGTGTCTGCAGAGAAAAAAAAATAAATTAATCATGCTTGTTCTACTCCAGTAGTATCATCTACCCATCTTCACATTTATTTCCCAAGATTTGAAACATAAAAACCCATTTGATTAGACTTAACATTAACATTAAATTTAAGACACATAGGTCTGATTAAATGTTAATAGAAAAAGAGGATGGGAAGAAAGAGAAAGGGAGCTAACTGATTCTACCTGACATGAGGTGAGCTCCTCGAAGTGTACGGAATCTTTCCTTATTCTCCTCCTTCCAGGTGAATGCTTCACTGGAGGACTACGCATGTCAATGACTGCACCAAAGAAAAACCTCTTGGGAGTCTGGACAGGGGGGCTCTCTGAAAGCTGGTTAAGGCCTATAAAATGGAACAGTACACTTTAACTAATACAAAGTAACATGCCACAATCGTCTGAATCACTTCAGATGTGTGGAAAAGAAGTGTAGAAAGCTCATATCCCTGGCATGTTCTTTTCTTGCCAAGTGTTAAAGCTTCACCAGAATTATTGTTATTTCCCATTATGAAATTAATATCCATCTGTAAAAAGAGTGCTCCAATGGTAAAAAAAGGTACAAAATACCTCGGCCTCTTATTCTATTTATAGCTTGTAGCTTTAGATAGTTCTGGTTCATGACTAAGGATTCTAATAAGTAGAATATAAAGAACTAAGTGTCACCATTTTTAGCTGATAATCCTACTGAGAAAGCCTGCAAAGAAGATCCCATCAGTCATTGCTTTATGCTGCCACAGAGTAGACTGAAAGTAAGCTATAGGATTTCTGTCCCATATTTTACAAGGATTTCACTGCATTTAAGGAATGCAGACTGACAATCAGTGGTATTCTGTTAGATGGGCCTGACTGGTTTGTTAAGTTGGCAGTGAATTCATCATAGAAATAGCTGCCTTACCATCCTCAAAATTCAGATTACCAATTAAAAAATAATTACTGAGGATGAATTTCTGTCTACAGAAGATGTTACATGACAGCTCTTAGCTTCTTACAGTCTCTTGCAGAGCCAAATCAAATCAAACTCAGAGCTATCCATGCCAGCTTTTCAGATCAGCAGTATCAGTCTGCTCAAATCCCACTCAGTACCTTCTACATCCTGCAGTTTACAGCTTTCCTTTTCTTGTCCCTGGTGGAGGTGCTGTGAATTTTTTGAGCTGGGCTGTGTAGTGGAATAGAAAGCACCAGAGCAGGTCCTATTCAAAGACAGCTGTTTGATGCGTGGGCTTCTTCTCAAACCTGCATCTGAAAAGGCAGAGACATTGGAGATTGAAGCCTTCTTTCCCCCTCAGCAATGGGTACATCATCAGGAACAGTTCACAACTGCAAGGAACTTACTCTCAGAAGAAACTTCTCTACAGATAACTATCTCACCCAGGAAGGCAAGCATGTGAAGAAAGCTTCAGCTTTCTTGAGGATTTGGAATATTTATGCATACAAATCTCCCTCTAAATTATGATGCCCCCCCCCAGTCATGATTACTCTCATTCCTCTTCAGCAATTATATGGAAAGGAATGCTACAAAAGCCATGTTCAATACAAGTTACATCCAAGCTGAAAGATTGGTTAATGCTCTTGTCTCCTTTCACTAGCAATTTCATTTTCCTGCTTGCCCACACGTGCTGGTTTTTCCTTCCCTTCTGGGGAAAAGGAACAGTACTAACCAACGTAAGACACACTCCCCAGAGCCAGGAGCCTGTCTGTTACAGCAGAAATCAGAGCAGTGTTAGGGTCACAGCACAACATGGTGAAGTTACATTAAAAATAACCATGTGCTGGTTTGACAATAATTACAGCAGCTCAGACACTTGTTCACTCTTCAAGTCCTTCATGTTTTTTTCACTTAAAAGACTATCTACCTCTCTTTCTTAACTTCTACTGTACAGAATTGTTAAAGCAGTGAGCAGCAAGTGCATCTATCAGAGGCAGCAGTGCTCCACCAACAGAACAGTACAACACTTTTGGACTGACTTCTCATGAATTAGCCAAATCAAGGCCTGCTCATCTTATGAGTTATGATACTGCCAAATCACCTTTAATGGAAAATCAGTGCTTACCATATATGGCCTTCTCTGGAGATTCTTCTACAACACCAGTGTCACAGCCTGGATCAGAAGACCTTGACAAACAACAGACATTTTGGGCTTAGCATACTGAGCATATTTACAAGAACAGAACTTACCACAGCAACTGAAAAGCAGTCCTCTATTCTACATCAATATATTGCTTTGTGGGCTACTCTAAGTGATCAATTACTGAGCACTTTGCCTCCTGCTAACATGTGATTAAGTATGGGTAGCTCCCTAGCTGTACAGGTAACAGTTCTACATGAAAGAAAATGCTACAATTCAGCCTGGAGTCCACAAAATACAGCAGGAGCCTTTTCTTCAGAAGCCCTTCAATCAGCAACTGAACCTAAACAGGCATTAGCTGCAGGAATTAAAGCAGTCTGACTTACATGGTGAAGCAAGCACTATTTCTCCCCACTTAAGCAATGGCATTTAGCCTCCACTGTTCTCTTACAGCCTCAAGTTGACTCTCTGACCACAAAGATACCTGGTACTTGTGCTCATAGCCATTAATTACACAGCCAATACTTACTGAAGAAATTCAGAGACAACTCACCGGCCTTTGATCTGCTTGTGTAGGAGTCTCCTGGACACTTGCTTATGTAGTGGTGTTTCTGCAACTCTCTTGGTCAACAACTTACGATCTAAAAATCATGCAAGAGCTGTAACATCACACAATTATAAAGCATTTGGAACAAATAAATAAATAAATACAGTTTTGTACAGGCTTCAGCTTAAGAATGACAGTCAATACAGAACCATGGTACTGTCTCCCAGAACTCACAAGCTATCATTATTTCAGAGTCCAGTGTCTACACTCCTTCCCACTCCCTCAATATTATTAATAGTACCATGTCAGACATAGTTAACCTACTGAGGTAACTTTCATTCTTCATCTTTATTTCACAGATCCTTTAAGGATTTAAACATTTTTAATCTTAGATTTCTTTATGAGATGTAAAGAGTTCAGTAAAAAACAGATTGTAATTGTTTCATAGAACTGAGAGTCCAAAAATAGGAATTTTAGCGAAAGCTCTTCCACTACAATTTTATCTGTGGCAAGTCATGCCCTACCTTTGGTGCCTTCATTGGTGCATTTGTACTTTAGGCCTTCCACAGCAGATACTGACTGGCTTCTGAGCATCTTTTTCAGAGACCTTTTTGATGGTGAAAGTATCTCTTCATTGAAGAGGTTCCTCCTTACCTTTGTAACCTCTGTGAGGCAAGAAGAGCAAGAAAAGATCAGATTAAAAGGAAAAACAGAAGAAAAAAAAAATGAAAGGAAAAAAAACCCCAAAGGTAATTTTGTCAGGCCACTAGAGATAGGAACAATATACCAGCATGGAAAAACAACTTTTTAGAGGCTACAGAGCTTTGAGAAGTTGTTTTCACTGCTATTGGAACATGTCCTCCTTTAAATCCATTCCATCCTTCTCTTCTGAATTTGTATTATTTGCATTATTCCAGCAATAAGCTACAAGCAGATGACATAGCAGAAAAAGCAGCCAGTCAGTGTCCCATGTGGGACATTAGGTACGCTACAAAATCTCAACCAAAGCACATCTTGGTTCAGAGAACACACGTGAAATTTATTTTTATTATGTGTTTGTGGGGATATATCCTGTTTCCAGATATAGTTCACTCTTGTCCCCATTTTCTTTGCAGGACAGAGAAGATGGAAATAATTTCAAGAGTCAAGGTTTTCTTTTGAGGACACAGAATTTAAGTTTTCTGCATATGTGTACACAGAATACCACGTATTTTTTTCCCCTCCAAGTTTTTGCACAATTCAGCAAAACTTCCTTCAGATTTCCAGCATGCCTCAGCATAATTTCATCATGGCTCAGTAAAATTTACAGGGACAACATGTGCTGAAGATGCACCTTTCCATGAACAAGCCAGAAGTCAATATACCTTGCACTGCTTCTTTCTGCAATGAAGGCATCTGCTGGGACTTCTCAGTGGCAAGGTAAGAACGCAAGTTCTCCTGAAACAAACAAGAAATCAGCCTCAGCAGCAGTGCAAGGTTATGTTTCATTATGAATATTAACTGTAAACTCTGAACTATACACATATTTCAATTTCTCCTTCAAAGTAATTATCTACGTACAGCTGTTATAGGGCACACTTAGTAAGGAAATACAGATCAAGAGCTTTGCAGTCAAGCATCACAACTCACACACAATCCTTCTGAAGAGTTTTACCTTTCTGATGGGATTCTTGGATACTTTAGGAATCTCAATTTGACGCAAGTTCTGTGGTGCTTCTGTCATGCTCCTGTGTCTGGCTAACACATTATTCCTTTAGAAAATATTAAAAAAAAATAAGTTAAAGTAAGATCTAAAGCACAATTATCAACCTACTGACAATTAAACTTCAGTTTGACTCGAGAGATAGAAAGTGTTTACCTAAATTCAAATTGCAAACTGTGTTGATTCCTCACTTACTACAACACTGAGATATGATTCGCAACATAAAAAGCTATTCCTAACTAAGGTTGGTATTGGAACTCCTTCACAATTCGCTAATTCGAGCACAGAATCCCCAACACAGAGATCTCCAGTCAACCACTTTTAACAGTATAGGTCAGCTACTGCACAGCATAACATGCTTTTCCTCTCATAGAAGATGTTCCCGAACGCTACTTTTGCATTAGATACAAATACAGAATCAACATTATATTTTCATATAGTCAACAAAAAGCTGCCTCCTGTTTGGAATTAATACCTTCTCTTTTTGGCAGATCTGGTGCGCAGCTCTTCCAGCTGATCACTCTCAGTGCAAACAGCACCAGGAGTTAAGACAGATGATAAAGAGAGTGGAAGGCCTGGAGATTTGCTATCCAGAGTCACAGAGTCATCACTGAAGAAGTCTGAAGGTAGAACAGACGCCAGCTTCGGAGGTATTTGTGTACCAAGACCATAGTAAATATCTCCAAGGGTCTTCGGTATAGAATTCATATACCTGGAGCATCAGAGAGAACGCACATCAAATACACCCTTCCTCAAAACTGTTGGTGTTTCAGTCCCAAGGTCTGAACTAAATCCTTGTTCTTATGTGTTAATATTTAGAAAAAGAACCCAAAAAACCACAACAACAACAACCTGAATATCAACTGCATTTTAAAAATTAGTTTACTTGCTTATCAGCTACTTTTTCTTTAACCAAAACATAAATGTAACAAAGGGAACATGTCTAAATTTCAGGGAATTACTAAGACGCAGTAAATCAAAGCTATTGATTGCTGTCTACTCACAGACAACATCCAACCAACCAAAACCACAGTGCCCAGTAACATATAAATCATGCTAAAGAACTTACAATTCTAGTATTTCCTCTAGAAACTTTGTAAGATAGGCTGGGTCTTCAGTCAGACACAAAATGCGCAGCATATCTGTTATCTGGAAGAGAAAAGTCAGGTGGGAAAATGGATTAAGGTGTGACAGCTGCAGCACCAGATATTTTAGAGCAGAATATAAACTGTTAGTGTAAAATCAAAGGCAAAGAAGGTTCCAGGTCTGCATTTCTAGTGACATGCAGAAACACGACCTGGTTTATACTTTACTTGCCTCCTCTAACAGCTGCTCCATTTCCTCAGTGTTGCTTTGCAGTGAAGGGCACTGAAGGCACAACTCAAGGCGCAAAAATACCTGAAGTCGGCACCTAAGAAAATAAGTAATTATCCACCACCTCTTTTTCTAATGGAAACTGCAAATTTACTGCAAAAGGTATGCTCAAAAAAGCAAAGGGAAGGGAAGTGGTTCCTTTTGACACCATAATTTAGTTAGCATTTCCTTTTTGGTGGCAAGGGAGATGCCTCATTCCAGATATAGGCTGCAGTGCTTATCACACAGCATGGCTATATTTGCATTTAATGAAATGGTTTACTGCAACCAGAGATTCTCCTTGAAATATTTGCCCCGTGTAAATATTTTTCCAGTTGTACAAAAAAGCCACCATTAAAAATTGCTAACCAACTCCACAGTATCTCAGAAGCTGAAGTAAATACAGTGTCTCATACTCTCTGACTTTGGTGTCCTTCTCTAAGCCATGCTGTTGTCTGAGTATTTTGCTGGTCTTCAGGAGATAGTTTCTGACGCTTTCCACACAGGCCACCTGCAGACACATAACAACAGCAAGAGCTTCAACTCTGTTCTCTGTCTGAAGGGAAGGTTCCTCCCCTGTCCTCCAGTTATCCCCCCAACCTATTCTTTTGAAAGTAGTTCACTTTTTTCCTTTTCTTTCAAGGAAAGGAATTACTTTTCCTTCCAGTAGCAAAGTCATGATGACACAGAACAATTCAGAGCTTGAAATCACAGAGGCCACTTGCTTGCAGCATCAGGCCTTCTTCACTCTGGATTCACTGTGGATTTGTCTCTCACAGTACTTTTGTTAAATTAATCACAGGTTTACGAGTTTTAGTTTCAGGTTATTTTAAGCCTATAAATAGTGCTAAAGATTATAAGAAATACCTTGAACAATTTCTCTTTCCTGGCAAAGCCAGGCCTAGATTTGCCATGTAACTCAAAAGCAAAAGATGTACCTTCTTTAAAATATGGTTTGCAAGAATGTATTTTTTTAAATTCTGTCTTTGAAATTAGAATTTGGAAGAAGGTCAACATAAAGGAAAGACATCTGTTGCAACCTTTAGCAAAGTTGTAAACTGATAACTGAATTTTCCTACATTCTTTACAACCATCCACAGTTTTTCACTATTGAGTCCCCACAAATAGAAGTCAGTGATCATGGTGCAACTGCACATAAAACTTCAGAGGATATGAAGGAAAGGTAGCCCGAAATATTAAAAATTCTAACTTCCAGATCAGTAACAACCCTGCCCACATGCTCTTACCTACCTCTTTCTCTTTGGCATCTTGTAGTTTCAAGAACCTTTTAATGGCCATGATCATACTCTGCGCAGATGCAGATGAGGGAATTCCCTCAGCAATAGCCTTCTGGTAGCTCACAGTCAAGTGGGACTGCAGTTCCTCCTCTGTTTGGAAGTCTGCAAGGAAATGGTCTATGTTAACCAAATGCCTGTTGACCACACCTTACTGGTAAAATACTCATCCCAGCTGAAGTGGGGAACAGAAGAGGTCACAATAAATATTTTCTCCAACAAAGATGCATCCAGACCACAGAACACTAACAGAAGCAGTGCCAGGTCCAGACCCATGATATATCATAAGCTAAGTCAATCTTAAAATCAGTGAAGTTTGCTTAAGGTCAGCAAACTTTCAGGCTACTGTAGCAGTCAAGAAATGCCCTTAATTTCTGCCTAATCAGTGAACTAGACTACATGTCCAGTTACACATTAGTGGGTGCTTCCCTCTACTTCTTTTGCTTCAAATATTTAAAAAGATAAATCCTTATTGCTTATAGCAAAATAACAGGACTTAACACACACCAATTAATATCTTAAGTGCCTTTTCCTTTCCTTCCACCTTTTCATCCAATCTTTTTGCTGAAAGCTTCTGTGGAACCTTCTCATTCATTGCTGGTGGCACAGCATCAGGTTGAAACTTCTGAGCTTTCACATTTAGTCTTGCTACATTGAGCATCTGCAGGGATCTGGACATGGTCTTCATCTTCTGCCTGACTGGAGTTCGGGGAACCCCACCTGCAATGCCACAAAAAAAAAGGAGTTCTACCATCAGGCACGCTGGGGCATGAACTCCACCCAAGTTAGAGCACAACAATGAATTCTGTATTACTGTGAAGTGAAATTAGTAACCTCCTAGAGGAAAACATGGCCCAAAAGGTTGTATTTCTTCATAAAATCAACGTACAGCAGTGTCGCAGGCAGCTACTTCTCCCAGTAAAAAGGAGGGGCATATTGCTCTGCATAAGAGCTTACAGAGGTGTAATCAGGAGTTACATATATATAGGAAGCAATCTTATGTCACAGAAATAGAAAGAGCTGACAGAGCAGCACTTGAGGATACCTGAAGTTAGGGTAAAATCAGCTGTGGTTAGTGTAGAGAAATGCAATGTATTAACTCTTCCAGAAGAAAGTGTTTTATTTCTCTAATTAGAACAAAGCTGAGAGGTTGCAATATTTACTAGCAGTTGGAGCAGTCCCTGTTTCAACAGTTAATTAAACAGCAGTGCTCTGCATGTTGCTTTTAACACATCTGTCAGTCACCGCACAGCCTTGAATTATAGTACTTTGGGTTCTACTACAGGACAAACCTAATACTAATAAGTATACGAGACTGTCCCTAAATAAAAAAACCCTAAAGCATGCTACTACTTAGAGGACAGATCTCTGGAGTTCATGCATCATCTTTTATTGACAACATGCACATATAATCCCAAAGTATACATACGTCTTTTTTTGTTATTTCCTGGTCCAGCTGCAGCAGAGGTTTCACTGAATTTTCTCTGGTACAGCTCAGACAGACTTTCTGAGAGCTCCACATCAGATTGGTCTGCATCATCCTTCCTGTTAGCACAAGGAACCTGCAGGAGCCTATAAAAAAGAACAATACAGTTATCAAAACAAGGTGGGAACAGGAAGCATATCCCTTCTTCCCTGTGGACAGAAACAAGGTTTTTCTAGGTTCCAGTCCACAGCAATATAGTGCAAGTAGCACATACTAGTAACTCTTCCAGCACCTGTTCGCCAAAACACTTAAGAGATACAGAAAACCCAGACCACCCTCTTAAAAGGGTCACGCCAAATTGGAACGAAGCATTACAATAACACACAATGGATGTGGCACTGACCTGTACCACAAAACTAAATTAGCAGCTTTGTGCTTTCTAAACTACCTTGCATTAGGCTCTCTTTTGTTCCACTCAGCAAGCTCTTTGAAGAAAGCAAGTTTATTCATTCCAAATAAATACCAACTGTGAGAAAACAACCACATCTTCAGTATCTTGCACTGGATCTCACCATCTCATAAAAGCTAAATTCTGTGATTTCCCAAGTAGCTTAAGGTCATTTTAGGTGACCTGCATCACTGCTGAAACTACCAAGATTTTAATCCACACAAATTGATGCCCAAACATCCTGTTTCCAGTTTGTCTATACAAGAGATAAGCCAACAGTAAACTGAGTACAGAAATAAATGCAGTAGAGAAGCACTTAATTCTAGAAGTCTAAGCAATGCTACAGCCATACTCCCTTAATATGAAGCAGAAATCTTTGATTATTGCTCAGAGCCATGTTTCAGAAAAATACCTGAATGACTCCATCAGGTCTGAGCTTGCTCCACAAGCATTCGATGCAGGATACCACACTTCCAGCACTGAAGGATGCCAGCCCCGTGTATGGGACAGTTCCCGTTGGACCCACTCTGGCACTGGAGTTTCTTCTCCTGTAAGCAGACACACACAGACAGAAAAATTAGAAAAGCTAAACTACATGGCAGAAGGTCCCAGCCTTCACAGAACCTCTAAGTTCCAAAATAGAAACTCCTCATGTAGAAAAACGTTAACTTTAGATTTTTTCCACTCCAGATCTGATCAAAAGATGATGAGTTTTGCATTTCCTGACACCTACCCAGACTGGCCAAAGAATCTTCCACCGACATGTCAATTTTACTCAACACACTATTCACAATCTCTGGCAGGTGAGTAGCACTGTCTTGGGAAGAGTCTTCCACCACAGCTCCTTCAAGGCTGCATCCCTGAATTTCAGCAGTCTTCTCAGGACCAAGCACAGTCAGAACTGCAGTGTCCTCAGAAAACGGTGACAGAACAGCAGTGCAGGAGCACAGAGTTTTAGACAGAGATACCTCAGCAACCTATATTTTAAAAAAAAAGGGAAAAGAGAAACGTTCATGTTATCTAGAAATACAGAGACTTAATGAGCACAGATACTTGTTATAGAATTACATGTTCTCCAAAACAATGTTCTGAATTTAGCATCAAATGAGCAATCTGCAGTGCAGCAATTACCACTACTATTGTCTTCATAACATAATACTGCCGCCCCTTTTGTCGCAGCTCATTTCAGAAGAGATATTAGTTTAAGGCAAAGAGGAAGATTTACCACGTGCAGCCTTTCAGCCACTAGACTCTTCAACAGCTGATGAAACAGAGACCTGTTACATTCTGCCTGCTCAGCCTGTGAGCTCTGCAGTATCCAGCTCTCTGCGAGAAAGTGGCCAGCCTGTGCCAAGCTCCAATCCATCAAGCTTCCTTTCAGGAAGATTCTGACTGGACATTGCAGTTGTCTTTGGCTCATGGCAAGAGGTTCCAGGATCACGGCACAGCTTTCCTGCTTCTTCCCTCCTGTGCAAGGATAGGATACAGTAAAATTCTTAAAGCAAGTAAAAAGGGTTTTTCCATCTAGGTGAAGAGACAATTTCAGTGTAAAAAAAAGTGAGTTCCAAGATTAAACACGGAATATACCCTATAGTAAGTGTGTTACAAAACTGACCACCTTCCCAAGCTCTCAAGGAGCTGATCGCATGGAGGAACCACTAAAGAAAGAGCCCATGCACTGCATGCTGCTTTAAAGCTAATCTGTTTTCTTTTGAAGGGGCTTCCTATCTGTGTTCTTATTTTACCTGAAATGAATAATTGCATAAGAAAAGGGAGTACACCTCTATAAAGTGGGACCTGCAAAGAGCTCTTCATCCAAACTTCTAGGAACATGGAAAACTGAAGAGGCTCAATCAGAAGTATGGACTAACAGGTCTCATATCAGAAGTAAAGCACAAGCAGAACTCAAAAAAAACCCCAAAAAACAAATACATAGGTTTTTAAATATCTGAAATTACTTTAACACATACTATTCACAAGGGAAGTTCATCAAGGACCCTGCATGAGAGATCAGTTATTATCATGCACATCTGTATTTTTCTTTTTTTTTTTTTTTTTTAATTACCAGGCATACTGAGAAACAAGGTTCCTTCTTGCTGGGGAAACACTGATCGATACACGGAGAGCCGCGAGAACAAGCAGTTCAAAGTCGCATCCAGCGGCAGAACCGTGGTCCAAGGCACAGCCTGTGGCACTGGGAACCTGGAGTCCCCAAGGAAGCAAGGAGCAACATCTGCTTCAGAGTGACTCAAACACTGCACCAAGGTTTCAGCTGGCAAAATGGTGCCTCCCATCTGACAAATCACTTCAAACATTGTCCAGTAGCCACCATGATCCGGGCATTCGATCAGCTGAAATAAAAGTAACAGACAAGTCTCAAGTTAAGGTTGACAGTGAGAGAACCTTCAGGCAAACAATAAAGACTGCATGCTTTAAGCAAAGCTGGCATATGAAACGTATCCAGCGCATCTAAACACAATGCCTTCCGAGTGTTTTTATGGACTTTATCAGCCTTCGTAGGAACCTGATAACGTTAATACTGTTCTCAGTGAATTAAAAGATAGAAATATTTTCAAACTGTTTTTTTAAAATGTTATCCACTAAACTATCAGCCTGCTTATCTGCAATTCTGAACAGCTGTAACCCCCCCGAAATCAAAGCACAAGACATCCCACCAATAAACACTGTACAGCTACTCTGCTGCAGCTGTATCTCAGTCTCCACGTGGATGATTCCATTCCAGATTTCAGTCCCTTGCTGAAGATTATATGGCAGTAAGCGAACCTTGGCGCGATTCCCTATCACCCAAAGACTATTTATGCCGGAAAGCTGCGTGGCAGATGTCCCGCTAGCGCTCACAGATGAAAGCTGCACGGTGCAACCTCGTTACCTGAGCCCAGTCGGCAGTGTCCACCCAGAACAGAGTGATTTTCTGCTCCGCAAGCAACTCCTGGACACTCTTGGGCAGGAGTTTCTCCGCCAGCTCCTGCGCCGTGGGCGGCTCTTCAGCGGAGGAGGGGGCATCGTTTCCCGACAAGAACTGCCGGAGCTCTCTCCGCGAGTGCGGGCAGGGGGAGAAAAGGAACACGGCATTCACGAAGCCCTCGGGCGGCGCCTCCGGGGGTTCTCGGGCGGCCAGCCCCGTCCTGCGGCTCCTGCGGGCGGGCTTGGCGGGGGACGCGATCTCTGGGCGATCCCACTGGAAGTCGAGTAGTGTCTCCTTGAGCCCGCTGTGTGTGAGGGCTGCGCGCGGCGCGGGGCCGGGAAGGGCGGCGGGGGCCCGTGCCCCGAGCCGCTCCGCCAGCTCCTCCTCGAACCGCTCCCATGCGCGGGGCCCCGGCGGACGGAACCCGCCGCCCCGCGAGGCGCCACCGCGGCCGCCGAGCGAGTCGAAGAAGCGGAAAGCCCAGCGAAGGCGGGAGAGGCCAAAGCGGCAGCTCAGGAGGGTGAGGAGGCGGAGGGCGCCGCGCTGGAGCCGCTCGCGGCGCGCAGGGCCGGCGGTGTCCAGCAGAAACACGACGCTGTGCGAGCACGACATGGCGCTCACCCCTCACGCCACCGCCGCCATCGCCCGCCCGGTACGGCCGCTCGCGCCCTCGCCTCGCGCACGCCCCCATTGGCTGTCGCGGCGTGCCCGCCCCGCCCACTTTTTGCGCCTCGCTCTCCCATTGGCAGGGAACGGGGAGCGGAGGGGCGGAGCTACGCGGCTGCTCGCACGGCGCTCTCCGCTGATTGGCCGGCCGCGCGGGGAGTGCAGCCATCCCATTGGTGAGATCCTGTGACGAATGGGGCGGGGCCAGCGCGCGGACGGAGCCGATTTGCCGTCGCCGCCGGTTTAAAATTTAAAGCCGGCAGGCGGCGCGTAAGGGTGACGTCACCGTGCATGAGGTTATGACGTCACCGCGGCGGTTGGAGAGGTCCCGCAGAGAAGGTGGCGGTGGCAGCGGCAGCGCTTGCCGGGCACCGGGGGGATCCTGGGGCTGAGCCACGACACCGGCCCGGTCCTGCCCGCCCTGTACCCGGGCAGTCTCTTCTAGTGCCGCTAGAGGTCCACGCCTGTCCGCACACCGGCACCTCCCCATCCCTGTTACCGATCAACCGCCCGTGGGCAGGAGAGACAGGAAGGGACAGGCAGAGCCTGCCCGGAGGGTCCTGCCGATACAGCATCCTCCTCCCCGAGCCTCCCCGGAGGGTCCTGCCGGTACAGCATCCTCCTCCCCGAGCCTTCCCGGAGGACAGCAGGGACAGCCCAGGGCCCGTATGGATGAAAGTCTGATTCAAATTCAGATTACGTATTAGAAAAAACAATTCACTGTTCGGGTGGTCAGGCGTTGGAATAGGTTGCTCAGATGGAGTCACCACCACTGGAGGTGTTCAAGAGGCATGTGGATCTGGCATTGGGTGATACGGTTTAGGGGTTACAGTGATAGTACTGTGTTGATGGTTGGACTTGATCGTAAAGGTCTCTTCGAACCTTGACGATTCTATGAAAAGGGTAGGGCCACGACACCTGGACAAGGGCTAATGCTTGTGGAGGACAAAGACCCTGGGTTGTCAACTGCCTTGTCCAGGAGCATCCCCTCCCTGCAGGGCTTGAAGCACATCTTGCCCCAAGATGTCAGTGGTCCAGGTGTGATCACACTGGGTAACGGCAGAGGAAGCCCCACTGAGCAGAGCCACCCAGGTGTCCACTCCACCCTCACCTCCAGAGCTTGAATGTCCCAGCCCGAACCAGTGTCACCAGCAGGCAGTCGTATTTATAAGGCAACAAAGAGAAGCGGGCACTAAACCACCCATTCAACTCTGCTGGTGACTGTGAACACAAGTGGGTTTAATGAGCTGGAACAAGGAGCTGATCCACTCTGGTGCGCAGGACTAACCTGCCACCAAGAGCAAGAGAAGGACAACAGGTCTCCCTGACTGAAAGTGTGGGGGGCAGCTTGCAGCCTTGGGGATGTGGGCTCCCTGGGACGCCATGGGTCTCTTCTCGTGGCCAGGGGTTAATATCTCGTGCTGCTTGCCAATGTATCGCTCTGCTGTTTGAGCCCTGAAGAAGAGCCAAGCGCACCATGTCACTGCCATTGTCCAGCCACTGGCCTCTGTCCCAGCAGCCCGCTGAGGACACTTAGCAGAGTGTGACCAAAACCTGCCTTATCACAGTCCACCTAGGACCAGAAATAAACCCAGGGCAAAGGGGAGTTTCCCAACAAACTCTGGCACCTTCCAACACAGAAACTGCTGCTGGCTACTCAAACTCCTTCTCTTTTCCTGCCCACTACAGTGTATTTGCTCTGGAAGGCTATCCAGCTCTTGGGAAAGCCAGCAGAGGTGTTGGCTGAGCCCAGGCAACGGTGTTTCCCAGTGTGACAGCCAGAGTTTCTCACACCTCTGCTTCTTGTGCTGTCCTGTGTTTGTGCTGCTTATGGAGACATTTGCCCTCTCTGCCTGCTCCACAAGGACACCAACTTCCCTCCCAAACAGTCCTTGGGTTCTTTCTGGACAATCATTTACTTGCTGCTAAATGCTGTTTCTTGGGAGGAAGGAGACGGCATGAGAAAAATAATTTGTAAATTTGGCTCATGTGTGGCTGACACATGGATCCAGATAGGAATTTTTTTAACTTAAAAAAGTCTCACTTTATTTTGGCCCATTTCCAACATTTATCTCCAAGGGATACTTAATGGGGGGGGGGCTGAAGCAAGGGCTGAGAAAACACAGACCTGTGTGAATTTATCTCCCATCATAGCACCATTCTGTCCTGCTCCAGTGGAAAGTTCGTTTGCCTTTCTGCTGAGCCAATAAAAAAAAAAAAGTTTTGTTTTGTATTGACTCAGATGCTTTGCTTTCAGGTCACTCCTCAAGGACCTGCCCAAGCAACAAGTCACCTTTGATACTGGGAAATACCCAGAGTCTCCCTTGTGCTGCCTGAAGGCTTCCAAGCCTCCCCAAATCCTCATTTTCCAGTGCCCTCTCCACCCCATGTGCCCAAAGGCTACTGGTAGTGGCTGCTTTGACCACTAATTCTGGGGAGCACCCATTCCCCTCTATCCAGAGTGAAGCTGCCCCAAGGCCTCCAGGCAAGAGGGAGGGATTTCTGTGTGCTTTAGATTTTGTCTCTACATCTTTCAAATATTTTTAGTGCTCATAAAACTGAGAAACTGGGAGAAACCCAGCTGGGACCAGAATTGTACAACCCTCACCCAAAGCAACTAAGACCTGGCCACTGCCAGACCTAGTCCCACATCTCTTAAGCAGAAAGGTAAACATATCTTCTTCCCCAGCATCATCCCAGTGATTTTTTGGGGAAACCTGTCAGCTCTTACTTGTGTTGGGCACGATGGGCAAAATTCCATGGTGGAGCAAGCTCACACCAGCCTGAATTTTCCAACAAGATATTAAAGCACCCTGACATTTGTGACTGGGGCATGGTGAAACCTGCCCTGTGTGTCCCACCACACAGTTGGGTACCTCATAGGGTGGATGCAATGGTGGTCTAACCCATCATAGGAAGTGCTCTGCCAGCATTGCTGCAGACACAAGTGCTGGCATGGCCCCGTCAGCCTTCCCAGTGTTATCCTGGCCCTGAAAAGGGGCCTGAAGACAAGCTGGTCTTTTAATGGGCTCTCACAGCATGGGCAGCCAGTGGAGCATGCCAGCCCTGATGGGACTGCAGTGACAAAGTGCTGATCTGCAGGTTGATAAGGAGGGGCAGTGCCAGGCAGTGCAGCAAGGTGAGACTATCAGGCCAGCAGAAAAGCCATTAGTCTTTATTCCCAGCCTCCACACGTAGGGAGAGGGGCTGGGGGACAGCAGGTGGGACAGAATTGCTGCCTCCTGAGGCTGCACAAGCTGCTTTTCTGGAGACCCTGCCATTTCAGTGATGCTATAGATTAGAAAAGCTCTGCAGTTACTCTTTTGCTAGAGTAATAACAAAGCATAGCTGCTGGTGGCTACAATACCTAAGCAAGTTCCCTTTTGTTTTAAAACACTGCTCTGTGCTACCTTTTTCGAGGTGTCCAAGGGCTGCTCTAGGGCAGGGCAGAATACTGGTCCTACCACGTAGTTGGCATGAGAACACGCAACTGTCAACAGTGTTCCAGCAATTAGAGCTCAAGCATTGTTTGGGGATTTCAGCTTCTTTCTAGCTGGAGATCTTTTGTTTCCTGGTGTGTACAGCTGAGACTGCCCTGCAGAAACCCTGTGTAATGGGAGACCCAAAAACATACCCTGAGCAGCATCGCTCGAGGGAGTGCTCGTCCTTCAGACAACAGCAACATCCTCTTGCTTTAGGTGTCCCCCACCAAGTGACCCCAGTCACATGAAGCTCTGCTCATGCAGGGTGAGGGCTAAGGCAGATGGGTTTCTCTCTTTTTCCAAGTGCTGTCTCTATCCTGCTGCCTGCACGGGGTTCAAATGAGGTTGGAGAATGACTTTGTGTGGCCGTCAGTCTCTTCAAGACCATCCACAGCATTTTTCTGCCATCTGTCATTTTGAGAAGAAAGCAAACAAGAAAAAATAATAAACTGAAATTATTGCCTAATCAACGCCGAAATCAGTGCTGCTTGCTCAGCCTGCGGGCCACAATTAGATGCCATCAGCAAATTTGGGCAGCTTGCCTGGGCTGCAGTCTTTCATCTCTTGAAGACTGACAGGCATCCCAGGGATCTGGAGGCAGAGGAAGGAGCTGGGATCCGTTTGAAGGACTTTCCCAGCTCTTTGGGGAAAGAGCACATAATTCAAAACAGTAGGAAAAATGGAGTTTTGTGTTTATGTTTGTTAATTAAAGGAAGTCCCATGCCAGAGGAGGGGACGTTTAGGCCTCCAGAACCATCTCACGGTATTGTCCTGGTTATGCACCCCCAGTGCAGTTTGTCTTGCCAGGAGGATGCTCTGGGTTAATCACTTCGGGAAATTATGGAACACGTGTCACTTGAATATCCTTACAGCTCTGTGGCAGCCTTGACAGGGCCGCTCTGTGTCTGTGCACGCATGCAGGATCTTGGTACCTGGTTTGAAGCACACACTTTTCTCCTGTTCTGCACCGCAGTTGCTTTCGCAAAAGTCGAGAGCTGGAGCAAAGGGCACCCTGCCTTCACCCTCAGTGCCAGATGGGGAAGGGAGCTTGCAGAGCTGGGGAGGAGGGTGAGGGGAGCACCCAGAGCCGGGAGGGAGGGGACAGCAGGGATCAGGGTGCTCCTGCCAGGGCAGGGAAGGGGTGTGGGACTGGGCAGAGCAGGGGGCTGGACACTCTGGCTCCACTCCCCACTCACACTGGTCTCCACATCTGCTCGTCCCCGTGGAGGCAGGGCTCAGAGGTGCTGGGAGCAGCTCAGAGGAAAGGTGCTGAAGCCTGTCCCTCCTCCCAGGGAGGAAGGTGGGTTAGAGGAACAAGGCTGCTGAAGCTCCAGTGCTCTGAAATGTGATCCTGCCGCAGGCACCTCCCTGGGCCCCACCTCGCCCTCTCTGACCTATATATGTGACCGGCCCTGGCTGGGCACGGGGGACGCGGACTCACACAGTCCCCCGGGAATCTCTGTGGATGGAGAGGCCGCGGCACCAAGGGATGGCGAAGAACACAAACATGCGCTGGCGGCTCCCGCTCGTGTGCCTTCTCTGGGAGGTGGCCATGATCGTCCTCTTTGGAGTCTTCGTGCGCTTCGGCCCCGAAGTTGATGCACACTGGGAGGAGGAGAAGAAAGAGATGAACCTGACCAGTGATATAGAGAACGATTTCTACTTCCGATACCCCTGTGAGTATTCTGGAAGCCTAACCCTTGTGCTGGCTGGTCCCCATCCCATCCCATCCCATCCCATCCCATCCCATCCCATCCCATCCCATCCCATCCCATCCCATCCATCCCATGCCAACCCATCCCATCCATCCTATCCTGTCCTGCGGCAGAGCCTATCAGAGGTGATGTCTCCACCAATTGCTAGAAAGTCACGCTCTTGCTTGGAGCTGGTTTGGGGTGCACCAAAGAGCAAGACAAAAGCCTCGTGGCCCTCCGGTGCCTTGGAGCTCTGTCAGCAGGGTACCGTGACGTCTTTTATCCAGGAATAGGGTTGACGTGTTCCCAACACTCTGTAAGTTTCAGCTTGCTGCCCTCTCCCTCAGCTCTGGATCAGAGCAAGTCTTTCTGTGCACACAGAGGAACGGCTGTCGAGATCCTGTGACATCTTCCTCCTCTTCCTCCGTCCACCCCCTCACTTGTGAATTACCCTTTAGCTACTGGCATTTCAATGCCAGAGTCCTCCTAAGCTGCCAGGTTCCCAGGGTTCTTGGGTGTCTGCATTGTAGTGACACAGAAATTATTCAGATGGTTGAAGCCCTTCTGGCCAGGCAGTGCCTTTGGGTGGCTTTGATCTCCAGGGCTGGTCATCTTTGTGAGCCTTTCAGAAAAGGCTGCTTCTGTAGGCAATTGTTTCCAAGGAAGCAACAGGCCTGAGTCATGCATCTATTTAGAACATTTCCATTAAAAACACCTGCTAAATCAAAGGAGCTATAGCAACCTGTGGCTGCTGAGGATTAGCTAGTTCAGAAAAGGATTTGCTTACAGAACCCGCTGCTCAGTCAGCCTCCAGGTTCACGTACGGCCATGGCTGCTCTGGGCTCTCCCTGGACATCTGCCCTTGGGACCAGCCCCACACAGTTTGGCATGAAGCAGCAGCAGTGCCTGAGGGCTGCTCTTGTCACTCGTGTGCTGGGAGGACATCAGGAGTCCAAGAAAGAGCATGTAGGAGCTAAGGAAGTGACATCTCTTCTGTCCTCATATCCCACTACTGCTCTGCAGTGCCAAATATTCCTCCTCAAAGGGCTGCGTGGATTCACACAACTAGATCAATCTAAGGGCAACTGCTCAGTTTAGCTTTGAATTACATTTCTGTTTCAGACCTGTGGAAGGGCTCATGTGCCCAAAAGCACAGCTTTTCTCTCTCCCTTATCTAATCAGAAATATTCTCTCTTTGCAAAGATGGACCAGGATGACAAGGTGGCCAAGCCCCGGAATTTTAATCCTCGTGTCCATCCAGTGCTGCTCAGAAGAGTGTGGTGGTTGAACACCTGAGGATCATTTGTACCAATGTATCTGCAACCACTGCTGTCCACAGGAGCTGTCTGCAATGGCAGAGGGATAGGAGTGACAAACAGATGGGTCCTTCAAGCCAGAGTTGATTGGGAAGGCAGGCAGAGGGAAATCGTCCTGGTTTCAGGAAGCCAGTGTGTGGTTTAGTCAGTGTTGCCCATTGCCAGGTCCAGTCAGTGTGACAATTCCTTCTCATTTTGGATTGCACATGGATATTCCCTAATGGGTGACTCATCTGCTCTCTAGGGAAAAAGAAATTAGATTTTTTTGTCCTGGGTAGCATTCCCAAAGCCCAAACACTTCCTCTTGATAGTTATGGCAATTGTCCTGCCACAAAAGCAGGTTTACAAAACCTTTAGGGCACGACAGTGCCTGTGCTGCCTCTGAGTGATAACAATGTTATTCTTACTAAGGGAAAACAAAGGCAAGGGTTAGAAAAAGGTTTTAGACTGGGTGCGGTTTGAAGAAATATCTGCTCTTCCTCCTGCGTTTGTACAAAGTCTAACACACAGTAGGATCCTGTGGGTTTTTGGAAGGCACACTGTCCACAGCTTTAACTCTGACCTGTGTATTTCTGCTTTTAGGATGAAAGAATGAATATATAATGCAAATGGCAGCAGATAATTCTAGCTGTATATTGTGCTGCTCACACTGGAGAAGAGAGAGGGGGGAAATGAATACAGCTGCAAAGTCTGTGGGATTGCATGGTAAAACCACAGTAAGGGAGACTGGTTCTTAGGACATGTGGAGACGTGCTTTTGAAGTGACCTCTGCTGAACAGTGCCAGCTGCAGATCTCATCTCCTTCCTTTGTTAAGAGTGATTTCATAGGCATGGGGGCATTTTTAAAAGCTAGCAGATTAGCATGGCACTACAAGGCTTAAGCCTGTCCAAATGCTCGTCCTTAAACAAGTTGTGAAGTCTTTAAAAGCACAAAAGGACAAAAGTCATGGCTTCTGCAGAACTGCACCTCACGCAAGTCTTCACCAGCCCTCAGTGGAAGTAGCAGATACAAGCCCTGTGGGAATGGACCAGGGGCTGATGGATTTTAGCACAGGTTCAGGATAGAGCACACTTGCAATCGCTGAATTTCTTTGCCCTGAGCTTACACCCTCTCCGAGGTGCACAGACTTCGTTGGATACAGTGGCTACAATGATTTGTGCACTGCAAAATGCAGAACTTGCTGGTTTAGCTCCATCAATGCTGCGTTTATCTGCTCTACAGAGTGGATTTGCTGGTGGGAGTCTCCCAGGGGGAATCCCAGCCTTGGGTCTCCTGTTCTTTCCATGGGCTGAGTAGCCTGCAGTGTGAGGGTTTGCATGGTTCAATTTGTAAGTATGCGAACATTTCAGCTCACTTAATTGCAAAGCAATGCTTATCTGATAGAAACGTGCAGCATTAAAGAGTACAGCAGGTTTACTGCACCAAGAAGGTCTTTCAAGAGACTCACACAGATCTGGTTTCCCCGGGGGAAGGGCATCTGAGGGGCTCGAGTGAGCAGGTCTGACTACTAGTGGGAAGAACTGGGTCTCTCTGGTTTAAGCACTAAAAATCTCAGAAGGTGGGTTTCTGGTCTCAAGGGTATTTTGCCACTCATTTCCAAAGCATTTAAAAATGTATTTGTAAACTTTCCTTGGTCTTGTGCTCTCCTTGCTCAGAGCCATCACCAGGACCCTGCAGTGAATGGACCTACCCAAAATGACCATTTATGTGTTTTAACAAAACTTCACTGTTCATTTTACATGACATTTTTAAAGTTTTTTACAAAAGGGGGAAAAAAAACCTGAATAGAAAAATGTTTTCCTCTGCACACTCCATTAGTCTCAGGTCTTCTCTTGCACATAGCCTTTAATAAATATTTACTTTAAAGACTGAGCCTTTTATCCAAAAGCCAGTTTCCAAAAGCTGAGCCATTTTCTGATTTAAAAATGTGGGGACATGAGGCAAACACTCTTGAGTTTCCCCCCTACTGCTACTGATGTAATTAGTTTCTTTTCAACACCAAATGCAAGTGACATCTGCAGCCCTGCTGTCCTCACAGAGCTGACAATCCCTTCCCTCTACACAGCTTTCCAGGATGTCCATGTGATGATCTTTGTGGGCTTTGGCTTCCTCATGACATTCCTCAAGCGCTATGGATTTGGAGCTGTGGGTTTCAATTTCCTCCTTGCTGCCTTTGGGATCCAGTGGGCTCTCCTGATGCAAGGCTGGTTCCACTCTTTCAAGAATGGGAAGATCCTCATTGGAGTGGAGAAGTAAGGAGGACATGGGCTCTGGGATGGCACCTCTTGACTGGCCAGTGGAGGAGCTGGAACGGGAGCCAAGCAGTTGACAACACCTGTCCCTCAGTTATGTCAAATACAAATCAGTCTCTAAACTGTTGTCTTGCCTCCACTTGCTTTCCTCCTTTTAGTCCAAAGGTACCTGCCATTGTGGTGGTACTGCTCAAAGGGAAACTTGAGCCGAGTGTCACCCCTTAGTGCCAAGCCAAGCACCACGGATGCTAGTGCTGAGAACATGTATTATCCACGTTACCTGAATAATGTGGGAGTGCAAGGATGGGAGGAAGGTCAGTGGGAAATCCAGGGATGTCTCCTAATCACTTCTTTGTCTTCAGGTGGGATCTCTAGAGCTGGATGAAGGTGCGAGTGATTCATAGAGGAATATTTCCTTATTGAACCACAATTTTCCTTCCCTTTTTCCAGCCTGATCAATGCTGACTTCTGCGTGGGCTCTGTGTGCATCGCCTTTGGGGCAATCCTGGGCAAAACCAGCCCCATCCAGCTCCTCGTCATGACTTTGTTTCAAGTCACACTCTTTTCAGTGAATGAGTACATCCTCCTCAACCTTCTTCATGTAAGGCTTTAGGTAGTACCCGCTTTGTTCTGCTCCTTCCTCTCTGCACCTCTCCAAACTGTCTCCTTTTGCTACAGCTCTACCAAGCTACTGCCTTCATAAGCATTTAAAATGCAAGAATTCAGGCAGTAAAAGCAGACAGAGGGGCAGTGGGTCATACTTCCCTGAGAAGGGAGATGATCTGGGGCTTTTCACATAAGCCTGGAAATCCAGGAGCACTGGGCCCCTCTGTCAAGTGGGCAGACAAGCCAGGCACGATGCAAATCAGGCCTCAGCTCCAGAATGAGTGGACATTGCAGAAACAAATCTCTGTTTTCCCATGGCTGCAGGTAAAGGATGCGGGTGGCTCCATGACCATTCACACCTTCGGAGCCTACTTTGGCCTCACAGTGACACGAATCCTGTACAGACCCAACCTGGAGCAGAGTAAGGACAAGCAGGGCTCCGTGTACCACTCTGACATCTTTGCTATGATCGGTGAGTCAGACCTCATCTTGGGGGTGCTGCTACATGGGGACCACTCAGCTGCAGAGGGCTGGTTCCTCCTGTGTCTCTGGGAAAACCTGAAACCAGGATATGGAGTTGAGGAGCTCTGTATCCCAGAGGTCTTTCACCTTTCTGAGTTACTCAGCTCCCTTCATCAGTGGCTGGGCTGAGATGGTGCCTGGGAAGACAGGGATGCATTTTGGTTCCCTTTCTCTGCCAGCCTTCCCTGATGCTGGTCTCATCATGCAGGGTGTGACTTCGGGGCAGCAGAACTATGGGATGTAATTTCTCCCTGTGCAGAAATATCTTCTTTAGAGATTATTTTTCAGTCCCTGTATTCTCTCTTTTCCCTTTCTCTTCCTCATCCCATCTTCCCCATCCCACCAGGTACCCTGTACCTATGGATGTACTGGCCCAGTTTTAACTCAGCCATTTCTGATCACGGCGATGCCCAGCACCGGTCTGCTGTTAACACATACTGCTCGCTGGCCGCCTGTGTCCTCACCACGATGGCCTTCTCCAGCATGCTGCAAAAGAAGGGCAAGCTTGACATGGTAAGAGGGGAGCAGAGAGCCCTGCACTGCCCAGGGGACACATAATGAGGTTGATCAACGGTCCAGGAAACAATTGGCACTTGTCCTTTGCTGAACAGACACAGGGTTTCAGGGCATGATGGTGAAGCCAGCATCCAGGCAGAAACTCTGAGGTTATATCGAATAAGAAAGTGGGAATGAGTCTTGCAGTGCTTGAGGTGTGGGGTGATGTTTTGCCTGTGGTCAGTCACAGCAGGGTCTGGGCTTGGTCTGCTGGGCATGTTGCAGAGCCCTTTGGCAGTGCTCCCCAGCAAACAGGGTCTGCACAGCAGCTCGTGAGCAATCGGGGGGTGACTTGTACTTGTTAGATGTGTAGGTGACATGTCTCTGTGACAGCAGAGCTTGCATGACACACGGGTGAGACAATTTCCATCTCATCACAACTCCCCACCCATATCTGTGGATGCAAAGAACGTGTGTGGTACGGGGAGTGGGAGTCTATGTGCACCTGTGCTACAGACAGAAGCTGCTTGTTCTTTTCTTGTTTTTCACCACCAAGCAGAAAAATGGGCCCTGATATTTCCTCTGGAAACATTTTCAGAGCTGGTTCTCACACTTTGCCATTTGCACCATCCCTGAGCAATTGCAATCTCCCTGAGATGCCAAGACAGGGCGGTTGCTTCTGCAGGTCCACATCCAGAATGCCACGCTGGCCGGTGGCGTGGCTGTGGGCACCAGCGCCGAGATGATGCTGACTCCATACGGCTCCCTCATTGTCGGGTCCATCTCTGGCATCGTGTCCACGGTTGGGTATGTCTACTTCACGGTGAGTGCTGCTTGAGGGGTCTGCAGCCCTGGTCATGCTGAGGAGACCAGAAATGGATTCACTTCCCTTTGACGGCTCCTGCTTCCCAGAATCCCCTATGAGATGTACTTCTGTCTCCTTTTATTGCCCCAAAATGCTCAGGAAGTTTCAGATTCCCAACAGGAGCATATTTGGAGGATATGTTGTTATTTTATCTTGAGCTTGGCTCACATCTTTGTCTACAAGCCCTTAGCTCTTTAATCGGACACAGTATCACTCCTCTTTCTCTGCTTATCCCAGTCCTCCAGGGAAGGAACAAATCCTTTCCAGGGCCTCGCTCAACTCCCTGATCTGTCTCCCCTTCCCCTCAGCCTTTTTTGGAGTCTAGGTTGCACATTCAGGACACATGTGGCATCCACAACCTCCATGCCATGCCAGGCCTTATTGGGGGCATTGTGGGGGCCATCACAGCAGCTGCAGCCACGGAGGATGTATATGGAAAGGAAGGGTAAGATGGCTTGAAAATCTTCCTTGAGAATAGTTTTTACCCGAAGCTCTGTGGGCTGAGAGCAGGGAGCAATTAACAGCTTTTGTTAATAGTTCAGAGTTGCCCAGAGTTGTCCCTCAAAAACATGGGGTGCACTGACTGTGTTAGGCTTACTGAATTGTAGCCTCATCTTATGCAGCTGACTCTTGGTGGCCTCATGAAGTGAGCCACAGTCCTGCTGTTTGGCATTATTCTGGGCCACAATGGGTAGGGAAGTGCTTCTGCTTCCGCCCTGCATTGTTTTGTGGGGTCAGGTAAGGCTAAAAGTCTGAAATACGAAGTGAATGTTTTTATTTTGGACTCCTCCTTGGTAAAGCTTTGCCAGGGGTCAGAGAAGGAAGTGAGCCATGTTTTGGTCATTGCAACACTCTCCTGGTCCATTGCAGAAGAGGAATGGGGCTAGGGAAGAGTTCCCAAGAGAGAAGGGCAACATGGTTCCTCTGGAGCCAGGGAATGTCTCCTGCCAGGTGCAAGGGTCACCATTTCTGCCCTCGGCAGGTTCATCAAGGCGTTTGACTTCACTGGCGCGTACCGGACGCGGACACCCAGCATCCAGGGAGGCTTCCAGGCGGCCGGCATTGTGGTGTCTCTGCTGATGGCGTTTGCTGGGGGGGCCATTGTGGGTAAGCCGGAGGGGAAGGTTGAAACAGAAGCTCCTGTCCCCACGGCCGGATGCGTCCTGGGGGGACGGCACCGAGCACCGTGCCAGGGCTGCGTTTGCCCCCTGGGGTGGGCCACCCGCATCCCTCCTCCATCCCTCCCGGCCCTCTGCCCACCGCCCTGCCCGCCTCCTTCCAGGGGGCATCCTGAAGCTGCCCATCTGGGGGGACGCCGCGGCCGAGAACTGCTTCGAGGACGACGTGTACTGGGAGGTGAGGGGGCCCGGGGCGGGAGCGGGGCGGGGGGCACGAGATGGCGCTGTCGGCCCGCGGCCCGGCCCGGGGGGCTCAGGGGGTTCTGCCGCAGGTGCCGGAGGACGAGGAGAGCGACGTGTACCACATGCACAACCCCGACAAGCCCGCCTCGCCCTGAGCCGCGCCCCGCCACCGTCCCGCCCCGGGCCGCCTTCCCCTCCGCAGGACCTCGGCCCGCTGCCGGGCCCGAAGGATCGGCTTCTCGCCGTGACGACAAGGGCTCTGCCCCACTCTGCCGCTTTTGTAACGAGCTGCTGTGGATATAATAAAGACGTGTTCTTCTTTCCGGGCCTGTGCTGCCGTGTGTCAGCGGCCGAGCGGGATGGGATGGTGCCCAGGCCCTCTCTCTGGCCAGCGGCCCAGCGGCTGCAGGAGAGCTGTTGGCTGCGCGGGGCAAAGCGGAGGCGCTGGGACATTCCTGGTGCCGTGGGGACAAAGTGGAGGCACGAACGGTGGCAATACAGGCTGGGTGTGTTAGTTAGCTAATGTATTAGATAGTGCAGGCCGGGGAGACACTTGGTTTGGGATCTGGCACCTGGAGATGACAGTGGAGAAGGTGATGAGCCCCCACAATGGGGGCTGAGCCCCTGTGGGAAGCACAGGCCAGGCTGGTTCTTTTTGTGGAGGGGATGCTGGGGTGCAGCACTGACCCTCTACTCATCCTGCCATCCACAGCGGGGGCAAGGGCCAGCTATGAGTCCAGCTACACTTCTACATGATGGCCTCTGCCATCACCTTCCCTTGACCTGCCCTACTGAGGCCTCCATCAGCTCCTTGGGAACCTTGTTTGCATGTACAGCACAGGCTGACAGGACTCTTCCCTCTTTTTTAGCTTCAGCCATTTCTTCCAGTGTCATCAGATGGCTCCTTCCACTTACTGGTGCTATTCTGATGGGAAGAGGACAGCCCCTGTCTCTTAGCTGGACCATGAAGCTTCAGCCAGAGTTGGAGGAAACAGGATTGAAAACCAGGCCTAAAATCCTGCACGTTTTCCAGGGTGATATAATGTGAGGAGCAGGAAAAGAAAAAAGAGGGGGGGAAAGGAGGTAGGAGGGCTGATAGGTCTCTTCACTGTGTCTAGCTGTAATTCTTACACCTGAGGGGGGGAGTCAAAAGTAGCTATTCACATCCCCTTGGGATATGACACCCTCATTTTCCATGCTGGGTAAAGACAAAAACCCTTTACAACATGTTTCTGGAATTTGTCAGCGGCTGCCAGCAGCAGCATGTTAATTAAATGTCGGCAAAGATGGAAGCAAGAGGCTCTGCTCTAATTGGACACTTTGCTTGGTGGAGCTGAAAAACATTGTGACAGAGGAGGAGGTGCTGAAACACTGTGTTCCCGTGCCATGGCGAGGGGATGGGGACAGCCAGGCACGGGAGATGCTCTCTCTTGTACACGCGTTGCCTCCATTTGGCCTGAAACAACCTCACCATTGAAAAAAGAAGAGTAATAAAAAACCTAAAATCCTCCATAGGATTGGTCTGAAGCACGGCAGCAGTGTGGGATGCAGGGAAAGGGCTGGTTGGCTAAGGAGAAATTCAGAAATATCATAGCTGGGCCATCAGGAGCTCCAGCCCGCTTGCCAGCAAGTGGTGAATTGTATCTTCTTTTATGATGGCAAAAGCAGGTCTGACAGGGCTTAGAAATGGTCTCTGAAGAATGATCCCTGCAGAGGCTGAAGCATACATTGAGCTGCATCCTTTCTCCAGGACAGGGATGGGAAAATGTAGGGCAATCCTTTTCCCTGTGCTGGGATCTGCTGAAGGAGAGCGATCTCCTCCCAGTTTCTTTGCCCTGGGAAAGGGATGTAACAACCATTTTCTGCTTACAGCTTCGTCCAGAGAGTGCAACAAAAAAATCCACAGGGATGTTTACTGACAGACACCACAGACAATGTCATTTCAAGAAGGGAGTCCTAAACTTTTCCTCACAAATCTGCAAAATCTGAAAGCAGAAGCAGACCTTTTGGGCACTGCATTTCCTACTGTGTCACTGGACTGCTGTCCCTCCATCCCACACCATTTGAGTTCTGTCTGTGTCCCAGATAATCTGTGTGTACATCCTTCATGGCCTCTGATTTTTCCTCCCAGCAGCTTGCTGGGGAAGGGGCCGTGGGGATCAGTAATGGCAAAGAGTGGCTGACCCTCATTTCTTCAGCGAGGTGACCAGCCCACATCTCTGGAGGGACAGGTCTGCAAGCAGTGGGAGATGGTCCTGTCCCATGTGCATGTGCTGGGAGAAGAAGCTCTGACCCAGTTCTCTGGCCCTCTGGGCTCTGCCTCCTCCTCGTGGGAAGACATCTAAATTGCCCAGGCTGCTGGGCAGCGAAGCGTTTTATTGCCCGTGCTCTCGCGGGGCTCAGTCTGGTCTCAGTACCTAAATCACTCGCTGGGGCTGGCCGTGCAGTTTTAATTCCCTGGCAAACAATGCGGGGATCGGGCTGGCGCGTTTGAAGTGCAGTCGCAGCCCCAGCAGTGGACGGAGGGTTTCTCGACGGGGGAGCGTGGAGAGCAGAGGATTGGGCTGCTCCAGCAGGCGGGAGAACGTGTGAGAAAGGGGCCGTAGATACTCGCAGGGATTAGGTGGTACAAATTGGCTGGGAAGCACCGGAGGCATTGACCAAAGTTGTCCTGGGGCAGGTTCCCATGGGGGGGGTGGCTGAAAGAACCTGCCTTCAAGGAGGCTGGAAGGCCCAGCCTGGCTGCTAATCCCCTGGGATCTATGTGGCACGGAGCAGACAAGAGGTTAAAAAAAAAGGAAAATCTCATGTAAAGGTGGTGGTTTCCCCAAGGGGATGATGTTAAAGAGAGCAGGGAGGAGGTGGGGGGGGGAACAGCATAGTTTAATCCTGCTTTTAATAGGCAGGTGGTGGGCTTTGCTCGCACTCCTGCTCCTGCAAGCTGCTGCAGAGATTTTGGCAGAAGGCCCTTGCTCACCTCTGCTGTCCCTCACCCTTGGTGGAGAGGGGCCCCATCTGTGGATCTGCCCAGGATAAGGGGGGTTGCATGCTTACTACATCTGTGCCCATGTGTGTGTTGGTGTCCATGGATACATGTACCTGGTGCCAACCCCATATTTGTGCTGAAAGGGGCTCATTGCATACCCCAGCCACTGCCCACTGCCTGTCTGCTGCTGGCAGTGTGCCCGTGTGTACAAAGCCACCTGTCCCCACAGCCATGCCTTCAGCCTTCTTGACCTTGCACAGCCAGCACACTGAAGGCCACGCTGCCAATCTTGCTGGTGATGTCCACGTGCTGTTGGCCACGGTGTCACCGTGCTGTCCTCCCACCTTTGCCACGCACATCCACCTACCTTGGGGCTGGAGCGAGCGCGTGCGTGTCCGACCTGGTGTGTCCACGCCTGCGTGAGCACCGCTCCAGCCCCTTCTGAAGGAGCGCTGTAAATTGTAATCAGATTAGGGCAGCCGGTCGCTTAGGGCCCTTGAAAAGGGCATACGTCCCCTCATCAGTACCTAGCATTGAGTCGCACAAAGGGTCTAAGTAACTCGGCAGGGGTCGGGCCCTCTGGAGCGCAGGGGAGGGGGCTCGCCTTTCTTTTCTCTCTGTCCCTTGTAATTATGTCAATTTGCTAGCCAAATTGTTTGCTTGAGTGGACAGTGGGGGCTTGCCCCCCTTCACACCTCCCCCCCACCCCTAACCCCATTCATGTGCTAATGTGGGAAGGAGCATGGCCTCCTGACTTCGGGAGGTGGCCATCAAGGAGCAAAGCACAGGGGGGCATGGGCCAGGAGCCCCCCATTTATGTGCCCATGGATGCCTTGGCCTTGCAGCCCTGATGAACAGGGCACTCCTGTTTTCTCTAGCCCGTGGCAGGGTGTGCAATGCCCAGCCAGCCCCAGCCAGCGCTGGTTTCCTCTGGCCACCCCTCACCTGTACCACATGCCCGCTCGGGCCACGGCATCCCCAGGGCCAGGAGCCGTGCCCTTGCACAGTGGTTTTCCCGGCACACCTCCCTACCCGTGCATCTCCCAGCATTTGCATATATTCTGCCCACAAATCCTTGTCAAGGGGACCCTCTTTATTGCCTGTATAGATCACAGGGTGTTAGTTAAGGGGCTTCTTTGTATTGCCTCAGACAGCTGGGGTCATCAAAAGTCCTGTGGTGGGAAGGAGAGACAGGAGGAGGGGGGAAGCTCTGACAATACAGACTGAAGGATTAAAGGAGCATATAAAGTTCCTATTGAGTGAGACAAGAGGCTGTTCACTCCCAAGATTGACAGCAACCAGGAGGCGATTCCCAACACAATGTCCAATTAATTCTCTACCCTCTTCGCTGCCGTCTCCTCCTCCCTCCTCTCCTGGGCTGGGGCATGAGCAGGGAAGCGCTGAAGCTAAGATGCTCGAGAAGGTAATTAATTATTCCTTACTAAGAGGAGCTTGCCGAGGTGCAGGCCAGTCCCCAGGCTTGCTGGGCATCCATCTCCCTCCCACAGGCTTGAGCCACTTCAGGGTAGTTTCCCTCTCTATCACAGAGCTGTCCCACCAAAGGTCCATCTCCGTGACATGTCCTTGGCTACTGCTGAGCCCAGAAGAGGCAGATTTAGGGCTAGAGCCAGGCTGATAGGGGAGCACAGCAGGACAAGACAGCAGCAGGAAAGCTAGGAGCAGGGCAGGGTGTATGACCAAGATGTATGAGCATGCAGAGCATCTGGGGAGAGGCAGAGCAGCGTGTGCCAGGCCTGAGGACCAGATTTTACCTGTGTGTGCAGTGGCAGTGGTTAAAGCAGCTCCACCTACCCTGGTTGTGTAGGGAGAAGCAGGTTTCTGGAACTGAGGGTACACTGTCACTGTTCCCTGGGCTTGCCCCCCACACTGGCCCCAGTGCTGGGCATAGCAGGAGTTGTAGGAAATATTGTAGGATATTGCATCTCTTTGATGTACCCCCATGTACAGGAGTAGAATCGGGGCAGCCATGTGAAATTTCTGCAAACCACTGAATACAAAAATTGTCTGACTTGTCTGGTCTTTTTTTTTTTTTTTTCCCCCCTTAGAGACATCTCAGCCCAGAGGGAGGAAACCACCTTTCCCCGAGCTGGCCATCTTTTTCTTGCTACCCTCTGTGGCAATGAGGCTTCCAGACATGAGTGGCAAATGTCCTTCAAGAGTGACAAACATCTTCAAGCCACCTCACTTGGGAGAAAAAGCCATACAACCAGGACAGCCCGTTCTCACCACAAGGACATTTTGGCCAGCCCATCTTCTACTGCTCAGCACTGACCCCTTCCCCTCTGCCGCCCCTGGCCATGGCACTGAGGATGCCCTGGTCAGCACGGGGTGGGGCACCAGTACTGCCCTCCCTGCATACCTCACAAGCAGGAGATGCCCTCAGGATGCCGGCATGGGACTGCCAGTGGCTCGGCATCTCCTGCCCGCTCCCTCCCGCCGCACACGCTCCCAGTGAAGTTGTTTGAAAGTCTTCCGGCAGTTTTCACGGCCAGGAATAACAGATTAGCCATGATCTGATCAGCCCAGTATCTAAGCTGTATTCTCCCTGCTGACAAGTATTTGAAAGAGGGGAGGGGCCACTTTCAGCCCAACGATGAATCTTTCACCGACAAGAAAAGACCCTTTTTTCTCCCTGCCAGCCGCGGGCTGCTCCGTGCCCTGTTGCTAAGCGAGACCCCGGGCTGCTGTTTGCACGCGGCTGGCTCCAGCCGAGCCCTCGGGTTAGCAGGATCAGGATATTCACACCAGACATCTTGTTTTTTAGGGAGGGTGTTTCTTTTCTCACCCACCTTTGGCTGGCAAATAACAGCTCGCCAGCGAGGCCTGGGGATGCCCCTGCTGAGGAAGCTTGCCCTGGGAGGAAAGGGAAAATGTAGAAGCCGTTGGAGGGCAGATTGGGGCATTGGGGTCAGGCACTCAGCCCTAAATGTCTGCGGTTTGCTGCCACACATGGGGGTGTCCCTGTCCGGGCTGTGGAAGGGCAGCCACCCCACAGCCCCCATGTCCTGGGTTAGGGCATAGTGGGGCCTTGGGGATGTGGCCTTGGAGGATGCTTGGTGCTGGTGTCTGAGAAAAGCCTGGCTTGCCCTCACTCAGAGGTGGCTCTGGGCATGGTTTTGCAGGGGCGCAGGTGGCAGAGGAAATAGGAGAATGATCTCCAGGTTTGGGATGCTTTTTTAGTCCCCACAGCTTCACTCTGCTCCAGAGCACCCTCTTACCCAGTCAGCACCAGCCGTGTGACCCTGAGAGAAAGAAGGGAAATCACTAAAACAAAGGCTTCCAGGCTATTTCTGGAGCTGCCAGCATGAGGTGCCCTCGCCTAAGACATGGTGCTCGCATCTCCCTCCTCTCCTGCAAGGCAGCGGAACAGGCAGGACTGCAGGCTGCCAGGGCCAGGGCTGGCACCTTCGCAGAGCCCAGCCTGCCCTGCCTGCCCTCGCTCGCGGGCAGAGTGCTGGGGGGAGGAAGGAGGCTCCCCTTCATTCGAGTGCCGCTCCAGTGACTCTCTAGTGCTGCTGCCGAGCCTCCCTTGCCAGCCCCAAGCAAAGGCATCCCTGGGTGTTACTGATGCACGGCAGCTCAGGCTCTTTATGAGCAGCCCTGTGCAGGAAATTTCCCTCTCCACTGCTGTAGGAAGCCTGGAGAAACCCGCTCATTCCTACCTCAGCCCGGGAAGACTTTCTTGACCTCCGACTCCTGCAAGCCCTTGATCTCCTGATAGAGGTGACCAGGGTTCATTCCACTGACGTGCAGGACTGTGGAAGAGACATGCAGAGAGGCTGTTTCCTTTTCCATGGGAAAGATAAATCGCTCTGGCATGGCATCACAAGCTGCTCCCTCTCCTCAGGCCATGCCCTGTGCCCAGCTGGTGCAAAAAAACCCAGGGAAAGATGCCAGAGGGGATGCAAAATTACTGCTGCTTTGAGCAGCACAGAAAGGAAAGAAATCCTGAGCTTCTGGGTTTGAAACAAAAGGTTGGATCCACGGCTCTGATACAGCCCCTTTCTGGATCTTTAGCAGCACAAAGCAGATGAAAAACTGGCCTTTCTGGCCGAGTGAGCTCTCCTCCAGTTTGTGGAGGGTCACTCAATGACTGAAGGGGCAGCACCAGTGCTGATGTCACAGCCATGTCCAGTGCCATGGGCAATGGGTTGGGTTTCCCAGTGCCTTAGAGGTTGCCCTGAGTCACATCAGAGGCATGATGACTTTCTCCAGTCTTCCTGGAACAGAGATACCTACGTTTGACATTCTGGGGGAAGGTGGAGTTATGGTGCAGGTGCTCTATCAGTTTCTGCTTGCCATGGCAGCAGTGGCTGCATGGGCTGTTTGCCATTCTTGGCAGAGGGCACCTGCCCCAAATAAATCCCTCCTAGCCAGTCACTTCTGAAGGACATGCTCAAATCTCTCTAGGCTTGAGCCAGCAAAGCACAGGCAAGGTCTTCTGACTTTTGAGGCTCTCACACAGTCCTACCTAACTCTGTTACCCTTTTTTCCTGGCTGTTGGCCATTCTGGCATGGACAAGCTCTCAGCTTTGGGACCTTAACAGTCCTCTGGTACTTCACGCCAGATTTCTCATTCTTTTTGTGTGTCTCCGCCAGCCATGAGTCATGTTCTCCACTGCACAGACAGATCTCCTGCCTCGCTCTGCAGCCAGGAATCACCTGTGTATATGAGCAGTGAGGGAGCCGGGGGAGGGCAGAGCACAACACCCTTCATGCTCTCCCAGGGAGGCTGAATGACTTTCGATGTGCATCTTAAAGCTTCCTTGCCCATTGCGTGGTTAAACCTGCAAATGGCCTCTGTTCCTCTTGGATGAACTGTCTGACTCATTGACTTCATCATCTGCAATATGATGACCCAATGCTCACACCATGCACATGAAGATCCCTGACTTTCACACTGTCATAGTACTGACCAAGTTTTTGGGAACTCCATGTGCTACAAACAGCAAGCCCACAGCGTCAAAATTAATTGCTCCTGACTATTCCTTTTGTCTCAATTGTGTCTCCTGGCTTTGCTTCCAAGCCTTGGCTTTGCCTTGGATTGTGCTTGGCAGGTGCTGGAAGGTGCTTTGTGGATGAGAACAGGAGCATCCCCTATGGCTTCACTTTTTTCTGGGGAATTCTGAACTACTGAAACCAGTTTACTCTGTAACTCTGGGTAGTCTCTACATTGGAAATGCTCTCTAAAACCCTTGTTTGGGAAGGATATGGTCTGCAGAGAGATCTGACTGTCCTCCTAACGGTCTGCAGGAAAGCACAGGGGCCCTTCCATGGCTGGGGCTGAGCAGCACCATATCTTCTTGAGGAAGAAAGGAAAATTTGCCTTCAAGAACTAGCCAGTAAAACCTGATCTGAGAATTCATGTCCCAATGCTGAAATAAACCATTGTGCAGCAAAGAATAGTACACAATGTAAGCACTCAGGAAAGAAGAAAATAATTTTATCCTGATTTCTAGTGTCTTCCTGACTTGTGAGCACCCTTCCGTACTCACACATGTCAGCAGAACACCACGGAGATATATTTATATGAAAATCCATTTGTCTCCACAGCTATCTATAGCATTTCTTTCCATGCCCTTCACTCCTGTGGCTGTGGGCTTGGTTTGCCTGTTTGGTTCCAGCGCCTGGAGCATCCCTGTGCAAAGGGACAGCATCAGCACGCCGTGTCCAAAGAGAACCGAATAAAGAGCCACTGAGGGATCAGAATGGGAGCTTGGATGGTTTGGGAGCATGCGGAGAGCCTTGAGCATCACAGCATCCTTTTCTGGGGCGCTGGCAGGGAAGGGGGTCCCCCCATGGGCCTCCTTGCAGACGAGGGCCCCCGCTCAGAAAGAAGTGGTGGCACATCAGTATGCAGGAGTGGTCGCTGCTCGCCAATAAATTAGCATAAACCACTCTAGGAGGTAAATAGACATACAAGGCGCCAGTGTGTGCAGCGTGGGCTGCGGCTTTGTCTCAGCCCCACTATTGTCACGGCCCCTGCTGCACACTGACCGAGTGGGGCCGGTGTGGTGGGCTCTTACACTTTTGACTGCTGGATAAAAGGGGGGAACATAAAGAGAGGGGAGAACTTTTTTTCGGGGTTTTTTATAAGTCCAGACGAAGTTACAGACGTCTGTTAAACGTCAATTACAGCTGAATAAAGACGTCTGCTTGAGGCTTAGTTATGGCTCCTTTCAGCCACCGAGATTTTTCCAGGGCTGGTCCGGGATGCCTTCGGCAACCTAATTTGGAGATTGTAACTCTATAAACAGGCTCTGGCATTAATCAAGGCTGGTGAAAATGCAAATGACGGCATGGAGGGGGCTTGGGGACAGGACGAGGTCCTGTGCCTTGCAACTCAGGGCAGGGAGTAAAAAGAGGAAAGCAAAGAGGAGGAAGAAAGGGGCCATGCAGAGGAGTAGGGATCCATAAATAGAGAGCTTGGTGGGGTTTGTTGACTTTCCTCATGGTGCTCTGGGAATCTGGTCCCATCAAGACTCAACCGTATCTGACTCTGCTTCTCACTGGTTAGCCCTTGTGGTGCTCCTGGCCATACAAGCCTGGTTGCCTACATTTTTCCCAGCAAGACCAAAGCCAAAACAGCAACAAATCAGGTGTTTAATGCTATAAAATCCTGGAGGATCACTGGCTGTTTTGGAGTATCCAGACTATATGAGAGAGTCAGGACAGTTTGGAGGTTGCAAAGAATGATTCCTTTTGGAAGGGCGGCTCATGTTCTGCATGGCTCCCTGTTGCTTATTATGTGGCTTTTTGATGTTGCTTCCATTTTGCCATGAGAAAAAGGCCTCTGAGCTCTGTCTGGGTGAGGGTGGAATGAAATCCATAGTCAGTGTTGTCCATGCCATTAAAAACATGCTGGTGATCACAGAGATCAAAACACCCTTCAGAAATTACAAGGTACATAAGGACCTTCTTCCCTCTTGGATACATCCATGTCAAGAGGCCAAGGGTGGAGGGATGGAACTCCCCTTGGCCTCACTGGCAATATTGTCTTTTGTCCTGAGACAGGTCAGTGCCTGGTGAGGAGAACTGTGTCCTATTGTATAGTCATGTCCTAGCCAGATGCTGCAACCCAGAATATGAGGAATAAGCCTGAAAATCAGGGTGGAAGCAGTGCTGATGCTGAGGGCTCACTGTCTGATGTGTGCTGGGGAGGAGGCTCACTCCTCCCTCTCCCAGGCTATGGAGCATCCTTCCCATGCTCTGCCCTGGGGCTCGGTGCTGTGCTGACCCAATGTGCCATGCAGTGACTGTGGGATGGATGGTCCAGAGCTGCTCCAATCTCCCTCCTTTCCCCAGATCTTTTGGAAATCTTCTATTTTGGAAGCATTTGAGAGGAGAGGTGAGTATTTTAGAGGTAATGATAACATAGGAACTCCCTTTCCATTCCTCTCCCTTGGGAAAGCATGTTGTGGTGTTTCCTTTCTGTGGGGAGCGTTCTCTCCCCATGCTAGCCTCTCTTCTTTTCTTCTTTGTCACTCCCTCTCCCCTGTCTTATATGAGTACACACTTCCCTGTCTCCTCACTATTTCTTTATCCGAAAAATCAAACTGGAGAAGAGACACAGAAACTCCATAGAGTCTCTTCTCCGATTTCTTGGAGAAACTCCTGTCTATTTTCAATAGACCCAGAGGACCAGGTTCTTCCTCAGCCCACAGGGATAGAGGTTACAGTCCCATCCACTTCACAGACTTGCCATGGGACTGGCTTGAGGGGGTGACAGAAAGGGGGATTTATTGCAGAGCACTCAAACAGAAATGCACATCCCAAGTCCTTCCCCTTTGGGTGATGATTAGGAAGGAGCTTGCCCCTCCCAAGCCATTATCCTGACACTGCTGGGGACTGAAACCTGATGTATTTTCCCCAGATTTTTTTTTCCATCCACCCATGGCTTCACAGAAATGGGCTGAAAAGCCAACAGCATGCTTTCGGAAAACACCTGATGGATACCCTCCAAGCCAAAGAGAATCTACAGGGTGGATTTAGGCCAGAAGAAATTCTTTTTATTATGGTTTATACACAGCTGAGCAGTTTTCCTGATGAAGCATCCTGAGAAATCTGTAGTTGGTCCTGGTGAAGTGTGAATGAGGTGCCGTGCCAAGGCTGTGGAAACCCCTTGCAGGGAAGTGGCACATGTTCATGGGTGTCTTTTGCAGGATTTGATTTTTTGCAGCAGGATGTAGTTCAGAGGAAAGCCAAGGGAAGGACACGAGGGTGCAACCTCGTAGGACTGCAAAGACTGGCTTAAGCAGAGCTGCAGAGCAGCAGTACCTGAACAGGCATCTGGTTGTTATGGGCTGAACTGGGATTGCTGATTCTCCAAGATGCGTTCACATCCTTTCCCCTTTCACCTGGGAAGAGAGGTACAGGCAGCTTTTTTGGGGAACTGACAGCACTTCCAAGGAAAGGAAGGTCAGACCTTGCAGTGAAAAAGTGTGACTGAGCCCAGAAACCAAGAGACAACAGAAAAGGAATGGAGGTGGGAAGGAGGATGAAGATGAGAGGATGATAAAGGGGGATGTGAATCAGGGCACAGAGCCAGCCCGGCGGACAACGCCCAGGGCTTCCCGAAAAAAATGGAGGATGGGGTGGACCAGCGACAGCTGGAAGATTTAATTGCTCCTCTCCACAGACCTGTTCGGCTCCCTCCCTCTCAGATCTGCATTTCAATACGAGAGCAGCAGTAAGTGGGATGCCGCTGGAAGGGGTTAGAATGATTAATCATTTAAAAAGCAAGATCTTAATTACAGGGTGCAATTTTTGCTATTTAAGGAGTCCATTAGTTTCCAGAAAGGAAAAAAAAAAATATATATATATATATATACTTCAGGTTATTCTCCTTTTGAAGAAAATGGGAGGGGGGGAAACCGGGGGACCGCAACACCCAGGCTGGCGTGGCCGCCCCTGCCTGGGCGAGGGCGTTGGTGTGCGAGGATGGCGAGGGGGAGGTGGTGTCATTTGTTCCCCGAGTGATATTTTTGAAGGGTGCTGGCTGCGAGCGTTCGCCGCGCTCAACCACGCGTTGGCACAATCTGTGCCGGAGCAGGCAGACGGCTTGTGCTCAGCCTCCCCCGGCACGGCTCCTCCTCCGCCGGGAGCAAGGGGAGGATTCGGCCGCTGTCAGCACCACTGACCCCTCGGCCGGAATAGCTCCCAAAGGATGTTTTGGGAGGTAATTGCCGTGATAACATCTTGTCTGCTGGGAACCAGGCTGAGACCTCGGACGGCTCTTCTTGCCCGCGGATGGGGCAGCTCTGATAATGCTGGGGGGCTACAGAGCTCCATGGGCCACAGTGCCACCCCTGATGGGTGACACGGGGCATCGGGGCACAAGGGGACACCAGCTCAGCCGATGCCGGGCCCGGCGGCTGCGGGCTCGGCCCCGTCTCACCCCGCGCCGCAGCCTGGAGGGAGGTGACGGGGGTTAATCGCCCACCGCCTCCCCTCTGACCCCTCTGTGGGTTTTTCTCTTGTATGGTCATTTAGCCGTCCCCTGACACAAAAGGGAGCGATTAAACACAGCTCAGGCCCTTCATGCTTTAGTGGATTAATTTGCTGATCCCCCACGGATTAAAGGTCTCGACAGGATCAGCGGGAGCAGCGGGGCAGACCCCGGCGGGAGGAGGCCACTGATAGTCCCGGGCAAGCTCCAGCCCGCAGCAATCCCCCTCTCCTGGGACCTCGCGGTGTCACCGAGCCATGTCAGGGTTCAAGGCATCGGAAGCTCGCCTAAATACCGCATCCCCAACCCTCCTGCTCGCTTTGCCGACAGCCGAGGGATGCAGTGTCGCTGTGACCCCGTTCGCTCTGGGGAGCTGAGCCTGTTCCCGTGCACCCAGCGAAGGTGAATGGGGCAAGCGTGACCGGCTGTTCCAAAGGAAAGGGGGAGCAGTAGTGATTTTGGGGGGTTGCACCCCAATGAGGGGGGAGTGTGGTTATTCTCCCCAGGCCTGCGGGAAGCAAAGATTGCATCTGCCTTTAATTACTCCCTCTCTACATATCAGATGCTCGTGCACCTTCTGCACATGAATGCTGATTAATTGCAGGGTTAGGCTCCGAGGCAGGCCGGACCACATTATTTCTGATGTTTGCTCTTTTCACGAGGAGAATAAATGCCATGAATCCACAGTAATCAGTGGCTTTTAGCTTGTCACTCTTATGACACTCTTTACTTAGACCAGGAAATAGCAAATGTGGTGGAAATAAGAACTTTATTATCTTTTTTTTTTTTTCTTTTCTCCCAAAAGGGAGGTGTGTGGTGAGGAGGGGGAAGAAGGTGGTAGGGGCATCTCGCAGGAGAGGGAGAAAGCGGCTCCATTTTCCCTGTGTCTGAGGAGCTGAGCTTCACCCTGTTCAGTGAGGGAGAGAGGAAAAGCAGCAGCATCTTCTTTGTGAAGGGAGGCCAGGGTGGCACGTCAGACTAGTACTGTCCTGGAGCAGTGGTGGCACCCTGGGGACAGCAGAGCTGGAGGGCAGTGGGATCTCTGCTACCCTCCGTAGCATCTGTGGCCTTGCCTGAAATGCTGAGCTTGGGCATGCACGGTACAGCCACATCCGGGCACAGATACCCACGTGTGCTGCATCCAGCCCAGGAGACATCCCATAGCCTAACCAGAAAGGAACAAGGCCGGGGGGAAACCCAGAAGGATCATCATAGAAATGTTTGTGTTGGAAGGGACCTTAAAGATCATCTAGTTCCAGCCACCCCATTCCAAGGATGCTTAGTCTCGTGGCTCGGGGGGACAAACAGCAGCACCCCCAGCATCTCCCAACCCCTCACCCTTTGCCTTCCCTCGCCAGCAATCCCCGTTCTCCTCCCAGCGGAGCCCCATCGGCTCAGGTGGGAAACCCTTTCACCGCCTCCCTCAATGCCCTGCTACCGATCTCATTGCCACCGCTTAGCTCAGTGCGAGGGCAGCCCTCGCCTTTTCAGCAGCGAACATCTGGCGTGCGGCGGGCGCCTGGCCACGGCCGCCCCGGCCCCCTCCCCGCGCCGCCCCGCCGGGGTTGCCCGCAATTAGGCAGCCCTGAGCCCCTGGCCGTGGCCCCGCTCAGGTGAGCACCCAGTTCCGAGGATGGAGGTGTAATTAAGGTTAATCAGGGGGCCGGGGATCAGGGCGGTGGTGGGGAGACCCAGTGAGCCTAATGGCGGCCGTAATTAGGCAGCTGTGGAGAAGCGGTTAATGAAGACGGCAACCGTTAATAAAGCTCTTCCTGAGCAGCCTTCTGGCCCGGGTAATTGAGGGATTTGCAAGTGCCATCTCCCCCTTAACCCTGTAATGAGCAGACCCGTGGCAGCCCGCGTTAACCCTTCCGGGGATGGAGACGGTGGCAGCGGGGCCATTTGCCGCTCTGCGGGGACGTGCCAGCAGGGCTGTGGTCGTGGGATGCGGGTTTGAGCATCTCCCCTTGCCACCGGGTCCCCAGGGCTCCCTCTGCCCCGTGGCTTCCCCGGGAGCCCTTTGAGCCATGCTCAAAGCGGCTGGCAGAGACTTTTCTCGCAGATGCTGTGGTTTCCCACGCCTGCCTCGGCATTATGCAATTCCCCCCCCAGCCCTCACCGCCCCCCCGGCCCCACCACCCACCAGCGCCGGGATGTCATCATCAGCCCAGGCCCTGGGAACCCACATTGTTAGCTTAGTAAATAGAGAAATCCCCACTCAAGCATTGCAAATGAGGGCAGAGGGGGAGCCGGGGAACCGCGCCGGCGGGCCGCAGGGTCTCTCCCCTCTCTCTCTCTCTTTGAGTTGTCAGATGAATTCAGTGGTTAACAAAGAGCAAGGGAGGGAGCTGAGCTGCTGTCGCAGCTGGGCAGGGCGGTAAGAGGAGGCAGGACTGCAATGCCACCACTCCAGCTAGCAGCTTCAGCCCTGCAATACCTGCTGCAGGTGGGCAGGAGCCTGGCGTACCCCAGGGCTGGGTCTGCCACGTACCTGAGCATCAGTAATTCTGCACCCTGAGGCTCACACTGCAACAGGGGGTGACAGCCAGGGAAAAGCAGGGGGGCTGGGGACACATCCCATCCTTGCTTTGCTTTCCTGCTACTGGTTGTACTTTCATGGATGCAATTCCCCCGGAAATCTTGGGACCTTGCTGAGCTGTGGGGGACCCACCATATCCAAATTCTTGTGAGCATCCTGAATGTGTCAGTAAGGAAGTGAGGCAGATCAAAAGACACAGGAATGCTTTTATTTTCATCTGCAATAAAAAAGAAGCACAAAAAGGCTGCTTTTACAGAGTGATGGTTCTGCTTTTCTGAATGGGGCATGAAAATCACCTGGTGATTGGAGAGCCCAGTGCCAGCTCTGGCAGCAGTGATGTTACTTTCTGTAGCACAGCAAAGCCTCTCTTGGCCCTACCAGGAGTTTTCCTTCACTTCTCACCAGGGATCCTCCTGTTTCCCTCTAGCTCTGGGTTTCTCTATGCGCAGGCAGGTATCAAGAAGGGTACACATGCCCCTTTGCAAGGACTGAGAGCTGCTGTGTGAGTACATCCCACTTGGCACAAGTGTCTGGAGCCAGACTCCATGCTGAAACCACTGCCTATTGACTCTGCCCTGCAGCAGACAGGGCAACTGGGAGTCTTTAAAGTCTTTATTAAGATGTGCAGGTGTGGGTGTCCTTCTCTGCCAGTTGCCTCAGTCTAGAGCCAGACGTGGTCACAATGATGTGCTGGGAGCTTCGCAGACTTTCTGGCACTGTGAGCAGTGATGCTGTTCCTGATGTGAGCAGTGCTTGAGGTCTCACTTCCACAGTGCCCACAGAGCTGCTGTCCACAGGAATCCCAAGAGTGGGCACAGCCAGAGGGTCAGGAGGAGCCATGAGCCCCTGGCTGGGAGTGGGCACCCAGAGGTGAATGGGTGAGATGGGAGCACAGACTCAGGGCTGTTCTCTCTCCTAATAGAAAGCTTTTGCTTTTTTTGCATCCACCACTGGATGGACAGAGAAATCTGCCTGGAGGGCACATTTTCCCAGGCCATGGTGATTTGCAAGGGGTTGAAAGATCTCAGTCTTTGATTTCTAATGCTAACCTGGCTTCATTGAACTGTTTTGTTAGACTCTTCAAATTGTGTGTTTCTATTATAATAACATGGTGGGTTTAAAATAAAAAAGACCTCTTTAAGGTGATAGCAAAAATGTTTCACTCTGTGTCTCTACACCTGGTTTCTCCTGCTGCAGCTGGATTGGAAGTGGATGCAGGAGGCTTGGGGAGCCCCTGAATTCCTGCCAGGGGGTTCATCAGAGCACTGGGAACTTGGCCACCCTGGTACCTTGTGCTGTCAGGTGCTTGTCAGGACCAAATCCTTACCCCAGCACACACGGGGCAATTGCTATTGCCATCAGGCAGCCAGAGGCAGAGCTGCTCAGATCCTGTACTGGGTGTGAACCTCACATTCTACCCCATTTTGGGAGTAAAACTGGCATCTGGCACCTCTGTGCCTTGGGTGCCAACCCTGTGCCTCTCCCCAGGCAGGGACTGTCTAGTGGAATACCAGCCCTTATCTCCAGATTTTCCAGTGTGTCACATGGTGCTGCAGCCTGAGACTTGTTCACATTCTGACCTCTCCCCAAATCTCTTGAACTCGCCTCAGGTCATTCTCATAACCAGATTTACTTCTGGTTGTACTGGGGGGTTTGGTAGGAGCCAAAACCCACCCCCCTGAGACAAACCCAAAGAGTGGACAGGTGTTTGTCCTGCCCCGTACGACAGTGTGTGTGGAGGGGTGGGAAAGAAGATGCTGTGATGAGAGATCACAAGAGAGCACTTGGAGTAGCGGCTGTGTTCATGAAGAATAATGAAGAAACCTCTCCCTGAAGTCTCAGGGCCCTGATGCTCCAATTGCTTCCTGCCCATGCCAGCAAGCAGCCATGCTGCAGGGTCAGAAGAGCTCCCAGGATTTTCCAGCCACACACCCACGTACTTTGGGAAATCAGTGGTGGCTCAGCCTGCATCCCTCCATCCCTCCCTGCTCCCATGGGCTGAACCTGCAGGGACACCCCCAGCCAAGCACTGCAAATCATCATCAGCTCCTACACTGCAGGGTCACCAAGCCACGAGTCAGAGGTGAACAGTCACTTCCAGGTATTTAGGATGGCTTTTTCTTTTTTTTTTTTTTTTTTTTTTTTTTTTAAGAAGAGCAAATTCCTATTAAATCATAGATAAATAAAGGGAAGAAAAAGACTCAGTGGATACCAAGTGGTCTTTAATAGCTGGTGGCTGCTGGTATTGAGCATCTCCAAAACAACCTGATAACAAATACATCCTCTCACCAGAAAACCTGCTTTGGCAGATCCCACATCAAATAAAATATGTAGATTTTTCATGAGAAGCTTTATTTTTTTTTTGGCTCCTTGCTCCATAAAACACATTTACTCAGTCACATACAAAATACATTTATCCAGTTTCTTTAAAACAAACAAAATAACCTCTCCTCTCCATCTGGCCCCTCTCTCTGCTCCTTTCTAGCCTGGTCTGCTTCCCTATTCCTTGCAATATGGAACATGACAGGGTATTTTCAATGCTATTTTTGTCCGTTGTGTCATAGCTTATATTTAAAATAGCATTTAAATCTGCCAAGTAGTGCGGTGTTTTAAACTGCTGTCAGACTGAATTTCTCCTCCTACATACCGCAGATTTCAGCTACGACTTAAAGACAGCTGAGGGAAGCTTTTGAGGAAGGGGGGAGGTGGAGGTGGTTGGGGACCAGATTGTCTGCAGGTGTGAGGACAGTCAAAGGATATTAATAGGGTAAAGGGATGCTGGAGAGGGGACACAGACCCAAAGAAAACCAGGGAAGGTGCATATGGGAATGAAATTGCCTTCCCAAAGGAAGCTCTTGTTTGGGACAAAAGGCTGTGACGGTGGGACTAGAAGGCTGCACCCAGCAGCTGTGGAAATGGGGAGCGTCCCTGGTCTAAGGGTAAAATGAGAGACCCCCATAAAGGGACTTTTGCTCTGCATTTGGGGTTCCCCTTTCAGGTCCCAAAAATAGGATCAATTGAGCCTTTAGTAAGGGCAGCCCTAAGGCAGAGGAGGAGGTTGTGCTGCCTTGCTTGCACTGAGGTTTATTCTCCCTTTCTTCATCATTTATTTTTTGGAACAGGGGTGACATCTGAAAAGCCCTGAGGTGAAGTAGTACAATCATTGTCCATGGTCATGCGAAAGGATCCATCCCCCCTCTTTATGCTTTTGGGGACCTAAAGGTCAGCTGATCCCTTCCTTCCTCACCATGAATAAACATCACAGCCATCCTCAGCAGAGGTGGCTTGGTTGCAATCACATTAGAAACATCAGCCTAACCTTTCCCAGGCAAACCCTCAGCTAGTTCAAACCTTCATGACCCCTCTGAAACCATCTCCCACTGAAGAAGATGCTTCAGAAGTGGATCCTCTCTCCCATCGGAGCCCAGACCACCTTTGTTTCATATGTTCAGTCTTCAGCCCTTTACTCGAGGTGCTGATGTGTTCCCTTGATTCCCTGCTGTCCCTTTCACATTTCCCCACCTCTCCATGGGCACATCCCAGCGGTGTGAGGGGTCCTGAGTGGCACCTCCCACCTCTCTCTCCCCCATGGCCCTGCTCTGCTCCATGAGCATCCTGCCTTGCATGCCCATGTCATGAGAAGATGCACCACATCACTGTGCTCCCAGTCGCTGGCACATGGACAGCACAGGGATGCTCAGGCTGTGGTCCCTGTCACTTCGGCTGTCCCCACCCCACCTTCCTTCCTTCCCTTTCTGGCTCTCATGTCTCTGCTGGGCTTGGCTTGACAGCCTGCATGGGAATTGTGGGTACCACAGGGAGGGGAACGGACGTGGGAGCGTCCCCACACCGAGCCTGGCAGGCACCTGCAGCCCCACCCTGCTGCAGAGCAGTTTGGTATCTCTTCTTCCCCGTCTCATTTTCGGCTGCAGTGGAGGTCTGGCTCAGCCGCGCCAGAGCAGCTGATGTTCAGGAGGGGTCTCCTCCTGCACCACTCTGCTGTAAGAGTTCCATGGACAAAGTGCGGGGGGTCTTTCCCAACCCCTGCCAATGCCTGTGGGACCCATGCCAGATGCTGATGGCTTCTTGATCCTCCTGGATGTCTGGAGGGGTGGGTGTTTCATAGGGTACCCCCAGTCTGCAGATGCCCCTCAATTTCCAAAGAAGGTTTGGGTTTCTCTCCTGTAGCTGTCCAAGGCTGATTTCTTGCTCCATCTCTGTCGATGTCTCACCCTCTCCTGGGACACGTGTGCCTGCCATTGAAATCTTCTACCCATCCTCTTCTGTCAACACCACCTAAAGAAGGGACAGATTGAAAATTTAGCAATGTGTCCTCTGTGTCAGTAACTCCCCCTCATTCTCTCCTGGGCAGCACAGAGATCTGCTCACCCATCTTCTCCTCCCTGCTCTGCACACAGACTTCCCCTTCCTCTCCACCCTCTCCCCCTTCTCCATTTCCCCTTCTGCCTGGAGTTTTCCATCGCTCACCCCAGTTCGCAGAGGGCGAGGTGACCCTTCCCACAACTCCTTGTTGTGTCATGCAGTGCCACCACCCTTGGCACATCCCTGTGCCAGCCCCAAAACCAGCTCTGCCACCCGTGGGCCAGGATGGCAGAGGCATCTCTGTTACATCCTTCAGCATTCTGGGCTGAGACAGGACCAGCATCAGGATCTCCTCCTTTGGGATCACCTCATGCCTCCAGTTCGGTCCCATTCCCTAGCTCAGTTCAGGATAGGGTGAGGCACCGTGGGTGGGGGTACCCGGTTGGGTTTGGTTATTTATTCCCCCAAAAGGCAAGGCTAGGGAAGGGGTACGGCTGGCTCCGCGATTACATCGTGGCGCGTTAATCAGCCGCATTAAAATTCCGAGACAGCTCCTGCCAAAGTGGCTGCGCGCCGTGCAAGGTGGCTGGGAAACGCCAGGAGCCGTGACAGGCAGGCGCAGGCAGACAAAGAGCTCGCTCCGTCACTCCGGGTCTGCTCCGGGAGGAGAAAACCAACACACGCACACACACACACACACACCCCGCTCCACGCCAGCGCACAGCCCACGCCGCACGGATGCCACCAGAAAGCCCAAAGCGAGCAAGCGTGCGATGGCCAGCGAGCCGGCCAGCATCGCAGCACCATCCCCGGGGATGTCGAGGCTGGATGAGCATCCCGGCTGACCCCGTGGAGATGGGTGGTACCCGCCACGGGGGACTGGGATGTCGCGGTGGTGGGGACCACCCGCTGTTCAGCCCCCCGCAACCCATCCCTGCATGCGTGGACAGCGAGTGTCCCCGCGGGGTGTGAGCCCCCCGGGCGAGGGTCCCCAGGCCGTGTCCCCCTCCGGAGCCCCTGCCAGCTGTAGTAATGCGTTTTGCCACAGGGTGCCACTATGGCAAAGCTGTAAGGCCGCCGGGCCCTCAGCCCCGTTGTGTAAGGACACCTGGCGTTACCCGCGCTACTCGTGCCTTCCTTCTTCCCCTCCGTTCCCATCTCCCCTCATCCACCCCGCAAGGAAACGGCGGCCAGAGCCCCCCAAATATTCATCCAAAAGGGGCAGTGCTGCCGGGTGACCCCTGCACTGCAGGGCAGAGGAGGGGATGCTGTGACCCCCCCTGAGGTGTCCTGAGAGTGACACAGTGGAGACTGACATGTCAGCACTGTGATGGCATTGCTGTGTCTCCACCAGACCTGGCAGGGAGGAGAGATTTTGGAGGTTCTGTGGGACCTTGTGCCGTGGCAGTGAGTGAGGGGGATGCTGTACAACACAGGTGTCCAGGAACAATACTCCAACCATGCTCCTCTCCTGCGTTTGGGGTGATGGCCTCTGGGAATGCAGCTCCGTGACAAAGAGGGTCTGGCTCCATTGCTGGGGAGCAAGCAAAGGGCCTGGCAAGGCTACAGCCCCACATCTCCTTCAGCTTTTCCCCAAGGATGGATCTGTCCAGCCCTGTCATCCAGCAGCTGGGCCTGTGAACTGCCTGAGAGAAAGGGGATGGTGTACCTGGGGCACCCCATTTCATCCCACTCCATCCCATCCCGTCCCATCCCATCCCGTCCCGTCCCGTCCCGTCCCGTCCCGTACCATCCCGTCCCGTCCCGTCCCGTCCCGTCCCATCCCGTCCCAGGGACACACACTGTAGGAGTGAGCAGGCTGGGTCCCACACCCGGAGTTTCTCTTACCCTAGCACACTCCAGCCTTCCCTGCCGCTCCCCAGAGAAGAGGAGATGCCACAGGGCAGCTCAGACCTGCAGCCACAGCAGCACCCCGGCACACCCACTCTGCACCCGCACAGAGGAGATGGCACGGCTCACCTAGGAAATGGAGCTGATGAGAGCTGTGTAGGATCAGGCCATGAACATGAGATGTTTTAGGGTGAAAAGTGCTCTGCAAATGGCAGGCAGTGGGATCCTGCGTGCTGCATCCGCCGCGGGCGGAGAGAGAAAGAAGATTCTCTTCTTCCCTCGCTAATAAAGTCTGGCTGAAATGACACAGTATAATCAGTGTTTACCTGGGAGTTTACATATGGTTTGTTGTAATTATAGTTTCAATTCCTGCTTTTGCATTTTTTTTTATTTTTTTTTCCTAACATCTATTTTTCAATCAGTAAAAGTAAATACTATTTTCAGCCCAATGTAATTCTTCCACTCCCGTGGCCACAAACACAGCGAGGAGAGCGATTCCATTTGCGCGCTGTGCAATTGAGCAGAGAGAGGAGCCCGGCGGCTGCAGAGCATCAGCGAAGCCACGGCTGAGCGGGGACCTGGGGACATGGGGACAAATCTCCCCTCCCCACCACGAGTCCCCCAGGGCATCCACCCCACCTGGCAGGGCTACCTTTGCTGGTAAAAACCAGCACCAGGCCCAGACGTTGCTTCTCATCACGTCGGCATCGTTAAAACCCCAAAGCTGCCTGGTCGGAGGCAGTGGGGAAGGGATAAGAGCCATTAGGTGAAGCATCATTTATTTCAGGGCTGGCAAAGCTTTGTTCCAGCTTGGGGATTGAGTTGGCACTAAAAGCACTGTGATCCCCAAGATTTAATTTCCTGCCCCCCCTCATTTTCATGTGTGTGATTTATAACAAATCAAGGATGCCGGTGTCAGGTCCCCTTCTTCACCCAACTATTGTCACACACACACGCTGATTAAAACCACCCGGCCCCCGCCGGTTCCTCCTTGTCCATCCATCAGCCGCTCTGGGGACAAACTTAGACATCCTACCCCTAGCCCACACCTCCATCCGTGCATGTTCTGGCACCCTTGGTTTTAAGCCAATATTGGGTATTAATTTGGCGTGCACATACCCACATTTAAATATATATAAATAGGTATATTTATTTATGCCATGCACCTGAATCCCTGTAAAAATAATTGGGAGCTTTGTCTCAAGGAGGAATTGGGCGTTATTGGGATGCAGAACAAACACGTTGCCCTAGAGACACACAGAGTGTTTCTGCCTCAGCCACTCCAGTCGAATATTTGCCGGTTCAGGCACCGTTTGAACTCGGTGCCAAGGCAGAGCCGCTGCCGGAGGCCGGTGGGCAGCTGGGCAATGCTGTCGAGAAGGGGATTGAGAAGGGACCCTTCTCCTGCCCGCAGGGTCTCAGCCCCCTGGGGGAATCAAGCAGAGGCCAGGAGCCCTTCCTGCACCCCAGCATCCTCATCATCCTCATGCTGGGGTTAAAAAGTAGGTGATGAGGATGCTTCTCCCAGAGCTCTGTCTTTGGCCTCTGCTCTCCCACATGCCCTGATCCACACCAGGGGAATTACTGGGGTTTTTTACCATCTTGAAAAAGGGCTGTTTTCTCCCCAAATGCACATGCTACCCCTCTGAATATCCCTGGGAGCGAAGGGGAATGTTTCAGTGCGGGTTTAGGGAGGGGGCCCTTGCCCCCAAGGCCCCAGCACGGCCAGCGGAGAATTGGGGCTGACGCCGTGTGGGAGCAGAGCTTCGGAGTTTGGCTGTGCCAAAAAATGCCCGTCCCAAAGCATGTGCAGCTTTGGCCGATTAACTCAAGGGGTGCTGAGTCGGAGTTTTCCAAAATAGAAGGAAGGAGGGGGAGTATTCACCAGGTCAAGAAAAGCATCCCTCTCCCACCACTGCCTGACACCGAAAAGAAAATTAAAACCCAAGCAGTTTTTTAAAAAATACAATAAAATAAAATTGTTTTATTTCTCAGTTCCACAAAAAAAAAAAAAGCTCTTCTCACCAATCCCAAGCATGAATATATTTTCGTAGTATATTTCTTAAAAGCCTACCACATTCAACCTTTTTCCCCCCAAATTAAGAATGAGCTGGTTTAAACTCTCACCCAAAATATTTATTGCAAGGAACAAAGATATTGGAATCGTCTCCAGTGTTGGATTTCAATTCTCCCTTTCAGGCTTTTATCTTTTCAATCCAAATTTCAGTGACAATAATCCAATTTTGATTGACATTAAAATTATTTATTGTCACATTGTAGCTGTTTAATAAATTGTGCCTGCTTTATTTTTTGGCTTATAAATACTGTATCTTTACTACCTTGGTACTTAATTCAAGGGAAGAAACCACTTCTGAAGGCAGGCAACAATAGTCTTAGCTCAGGCAAGATATAAAAATGCTTTTTTACACACATGAACCTGAGGAAAGAGCTGATTCCACCTTTTTACTAATTTATATATTTTAAGTCTCTCTGGTTTATACAATTTTACTTTATTTTCCAATGGTAAAATATGCTTCTGTGAGCTATGTGTGAAACGAAGATTATTTTAATCTCCTTTCAGATACAGAATATTTATTTGTCAGGAATATTTAAAAAATCAGGAAAACAATTCATGACACTTTCATGATCTAGATTTGAGAGATTTTTCACCATTCTGGAAGTGAGTTCATAAAAAAAAAAAAAAAAGCAAAAAAAAAACAAAGCCGGGCGACATCCATTTCAGAGTGCCATTTAAATCTGGGTCGCGTTGCAAATGATTTTCTTTTTTTTTTTTTTTTAATTTCCACAAATTACTGAAAGTTAAAAGAACCATCAGCCCATTTTACTATTAAAAAAATAAAAAGAGATAGAGAGAGAGAGAGAAAATTTAAAAATAACATGGAAGAATATAGCCCTTGTAGAATAAACCTAAAGCAGTTCCTTTGCAGAAATATTTCCCTGGGTGAAAGATTTCCAGCCCGTGTCCCACAGATTCTTTTTGGCAGGGGGTTCCTGCCTTTTCCTGGTGGATACCGGGGAGTGCCGAGGGGTGCCGGAGGATGCCCGTGCCCCAGGGATGTTCTGGGGACACAGCCTCTCGTTCTCCCGCCTGCTGCGGGCAGAGGAGGCTGTTTGCCCGCTCTCTGGGAGCCTTTCTGGGGGGAGTCTGTTGGCACATAAAGGAGGTATCTGCCAGGGGAGAGCGGGTTTGTTCCCTGTGCCTGTGACTGTGCAAGTCGGGGTGGAGGGGCCAGGACCCCAACAGGGACCGGGGAGGGATGCAGGGCAAGGCAGGGAGCAAGGATGCTCTGCAGGATCAGTCTTGAGCGCTTCCTGCACCCACTTCCCAAAACACAGACCCAGTGCCACCCCCAAAACGATCCCAAAGCCTAAATCTACATCTTACACCTGCGTGGGTTTGGTCCCAGCTCCGTTACTGATGCTGCTATTTCAGGGCGGTGTTAGGGTCCTTTGGAGAGCCCCCAGGGAAAGGCAAGGCCTTTCCCACAGGGACACGGGGTGGCCTTGGGGACACAGACTCTCACCCAGTGCCAGAAGGACAGTGGGGCTGCCCGGGGTCTCCCTGCTGACCTTCTGTGCTGCCTCTCGCAGTGCCAGGCGGCCGCAATGGCTCTGGCAGCCACATTTGTTTACGGGCTGAATTTGTATTAAAACGGTTCATTATTTTCCTGACTGGCAGGTTTCCAGGGTCCGTGCTAGTTAATAATTGCTGCCAATTAAACCTTCGCAAAATATGCATTGCAGGGATGGGGATGGGGGGGAAACAACACGCGAGGATTTCTCCCGAGCCCACGGATGGCTCGTGCTGCTGCGGAGGAGCCCCGTGGTGGCTTGGGGACACGGCTGCCCACCATGGGAACCTGCTGGGGATGGGGCAGCTGAGCCCCCCGAGATGGGGATCCTTGCAGGGCTGTCACTGAGAAGGGATTTGTCCCTTTATGGGGCAAAATTCGCAGCTGGTGGAGGGAACAGAGTAGGATCCATCGCAGTGGTGTCCTTGACCTTGTGGGTAGCAGCCTGCCCATCCCAAGCCCTGACCTGCCCACTCACCCTGTGGATAGGTGTCCCCAGGGCAGGCAGCCAAGGCTCAGGACATTGTCCCAACCCTGAGGATCCCACTGCAGCTTCAAGGAGGTTTCTTTTCAAAGAACAGCTCCCTCTTTTCCTGCCTTTCCTCTTGTTCCCTTCCGCTGCTGGAACACTCTCTCTCTCTTCAGGCCAGCAGAGCATCGCCTCTGAATTCCGCCCCAATCCCACTCCAAACCCAGCTCCAGACACCGCCTGGAAATAAAGCGTTTCTCCAGGGTGAAACACAAGCAAACCCCCATGGTCCAAAACCCACCTGGGATTGGGTCTGCCCAGCTCCTTCCACCTGTGACCTCGGGTCTCTTTTACAAGCCATAAAGACATGAGCACGTTTCCCGACCACCACTTGAAAAGCAGCCAAAGAACAAGAATAAAGAATCATTATTTAGTGAATGCTCTCCCCACTCTTTGATGCTGGGAAGCTCGGCAGAAAGGCTGGGTGTTCAGGCGGGCTGTGGCTACGGGAAGGCTGGGGGGAATGTTTCTCGGATGCTAAAATCGCTCGGAGAGATGCGGGAGCGGGACTGTGTTCGTGGGAAGGACGGCTGACGGGGAACCGCTGCCTTTCAGAAAGGCAAATAATCGCAGCCTAGGTTAGCTCTTCTGTCGAGAGAATAATTGTGCTTCTAAAGGCTCTGATATGATGAGCAGCACTGCTTTGAAATCGAAATAAATACATAAATAAATCAGGGATCTTGGACTGATTAAGGCAATTGCTTCCCTTGCTTTTGCAACCCCTTTGGGTCCTGGTTCCCAGAGCCAATTACATATTTAAAAAGTTTCTCTCTGGAAAAAAAAAAGAGGACTTGCAACTCTAAAATAAAGTTTCTTTGTGGTTGCCTAATGAACAGCAAGGGCCAGGGCAGTTTACAGTTATTAATTGGTTTTAAATGGCTCCAGCTCTGTCCTGAAGCATCTTTTTGAGCTGGCCACAATATGTCTGTGCCCTCCTGACTACCCCACACGGGGTCAGGGCGTGCTGGGCACCGCTGGCCCAGGCCCCTTTGTGTGGGTGAGCAGCCAGCCCAACTGCCCCGTCCTCTCTCCTCCTCCTCCACCCCATGGTCAGTCCTACAAAAGCCCCCCAGGACCTGCCGAGCTCCCAGTGCCTCCGACTGGATACAGATGCAGCCGATGCGGAACACGAGCCGGGACGATGCTGAGGATGCTCAGCCATTACTTTTCCAAACGAATTCACAATTTCTCAAGCTCCCTGCTCCCTCCTGTATGACTACGGGGGAGATTTGCTTTGCCACCCACTCCCCACTTTGTCCCCCACCTTGGCACGCTGCAAACCCCTCCTTGCCACCCAAACCTCAGCTTATTTCCAGGCTCCACATGGCCACGACATGTGGGAGCTCGGCAGCCGGCACGAGCCCAGGGACTGCCTAAGCTCCTCTTGGCACACCACACCTCACACCACCGTGCACCTCCAGGCACCAAGCAGGCAGAGAAAAGGCTCTATTCCTCACCCAAAAAACTCCCAGGGGGTTTAATTCAGCAAACAGCTTCCTTGCCATGAGGATAGGGGAAATAAATCTTTCTCCCAGCCCAGGGAGGTGCAGAAACGTCACCCCTAAAGAGAGGCAGGGCTCGAGCCATGGGCCTCCTTGGATGTCTTCTCCCTGTAAACATGCATTATTGATAGCAGAAATTATGTTGGATTGGTTTTGGGATGTAAGGAAACGCTGGAGAATATTGATATTTTCCCGAGTTGCTACCAAACCTATTCTTGGGCTTGAACGTGTTTCGTGTGTCATCTCCAATGAACAGTTTTAAGCTTTAATTCAAAAAATAGCATGATGTTTATAATACTATATAAGGTTTTCTCCTGGCTGTACGCACGGGATTATATATGTGTCGGTGTGTGGGCGCGGATGTGTGTGCAGGGATGTAATGAGACAAACAACTCAATCTGGAGCCGGTGGGGAGGAGGAGCTGCACACGCAGCCCCGAGCAGCGGCTGGTTCCCTTTGGTACCAATTCGGTTTCTTTTTTACCAGCCGTCAGAGTTGTCTGAACAAACACGTTATCATCGGGACCGATCCGTAGATAAACAGGCGGTGATGTTGTAGGTGCAGGAATACACCTGGGGGTGCGTGGGGAGGTTTATTCTCCAGCTGTTGAATGCTGGAGATGGGCTGGTGCATGACAAGATGCCAGACGCTTTTCAGCACATCAAATCCGCATCTCAGCACTTTTCACGGCGCGGAAAGGAAACAGTAATTAAGCGACAGGACTTAAACCACTTCCACGCCAGAGTCTCGCTGCATCCCTTTCAGCCCTGTGCACGTGTGTGCCAGCGGGCCCCACTATTCCAGGTGCAGCCTCACCCCTTCACAAACACCATCCTGATGGGTTTTTATTATAACAGATAAATTATTCAGCAGAAAAAGTGTTTCCCCCATTCCGGGATTTTCCTGCTAACACCTTATTGGTCATTTCTGTTGGTCCCTGCCCAGCTCCACTGGTTTTATAAAATGCTCTGGAATAATACTGGGAATAGCAGTGTGTGGGAAGGAGAAAGGTTTTTATCTGCATGGGGTCTTCCATCTCCAGCTCTGTTTCTATGGATATCTGAATGGAGTTTATATTTATCTCTCCCGTTTGAGCCATGTGTGCAACTTTGGAGGAGAAGGAGGAGGCCAAGAGCAGAGCTGCCCTACTGCTGGCTCTGCTGAACCCTGACTCCTTTTGGTCAGCAGCGAGAGCATCACTCAGGTGGTCAAAATCAGTCAAAATGTCACTAAGGTGAGGGGAAGCTGCAGAAATACTCGAGCTGGAGCTTAACACAGCAGCTAGCAGCAGGCACTGTGTCCGGCAGGGAAGTGGCCCCTCTGCGACCGCCAGACACCGGTCAGGGATGTCAGGACAGGAGCATCACTCCTGGTCCCCAGTCCCTGGTCCCCAGTCCCTCATGCAGCTGCCCTGTAAATGGCCAAATTTCCTGGGAGCGAGGGATTTTCCATCTGTCACGGTGTCCTTTGCTGTCAGGAGAGAAGTCGGCACAGCCCTGGTGCCGGGGGGAGCGTGCCGGGTGCCGGAGCAGGTAGGAGTGGGAAGGCGAGCACATGACTCGGCCTGGCCCCGGCGCACCAGCTCCCAGAGCATTACCATGATGGCTCCATCATTAATTGATCAATCACTGGATGACAGTTAATTAAGTAGAAAATAAAGCTGCTCTGCCCAGCCTGGCATTAGTAGGCAGCGGCATTAAGATTTCTGGAGTACAAGGGAGAAATTAAAAAACAAAGGCACAGCTGGAGGAATAACCCCATCGCCGGTGGCTGGGGGTGGCAGCCTGGCACGATGTTCCCTGGGTTGGGATGTGCAGGCAGCCCCTGCACGGCAGCAATGGCCAGTTCTTGGCTTCTCCCCTTCCCAAGAAACAGGATTTCACCTGCTGCCCTCCAGGCATGAGCCCCACTTTCCTCCCGCCCCGTTCTCAAAAGCTCTGGTGCTGCTGCCCAGGCACTGGCCACTGGCCACCAGACCCTCACCAGCACGCAGATCTGCAAAGGGGCTTTTCTTTTCAATCCTGTTTTCCCATGTCTCAGTCCTATCTTGTGAGCTAACCCAGAGACAGTGTGGGGAAAGAGAAAGCCAGATAGAAAACATCCTCCTGCCCCCCATCTCATGTGCCCAGGATTGTCTTGATATGAAAAATTATGGTTTTTGTTAAAAACTATTACTAATGAGGCGTCTTTCCTGCCCTTAATTGTTGCCAAGGCGATGACCCCAGACAGCCATCTTTAATTAACTTAGACTAGATCTCCTGAAATGAGTTCCTCGGGTAAATTGCTCACCACAGCTTTCAGGCACGGAGCCGTGTTTGCCAAGCCCGCCCGTTCCGGCACGATGCCACAGCCACCGGCAGAGGTGATGGCACAGGCTGGTGTTCCCACCTCTGCCTTCTCTTGCCACCGCTGTTCGGCAATCCCAAAGCCCATCAGTAGAAACTCAGAGTAACACAGGGATGAGGATGGAGTGACTGATGCCTGAGCACAGGGAATGGGATGAATGCCGGTTTCTCCACAAAATGGGAATTCGCCCTGGCTGCTGGCTTCTCCCATCACAGGGGCTGTGGGACCGGCCGCACGGTGGCTGGCACCTCTCCAAGCGAAAATCACATTTCCTGCCTGACAGATAACGTCGGTCAAGAGAATGCCAAGGACGATTCCTGAAAATGCCATAATTGTTTTAATCTGATGGCGGATAAAAGATAATGATGCTAACAATATTTAAACGTAATTATAGTTTCCTGCGGCTGTTGGGCTCTCTGAATCCTCTCCACTCAAGTGGCTTTGTTTACGAGCAGCTCCAATGAGGCAGGGCCTGTTTTCCCCCTCTGTCGCCTTCACACCTGCACCTCCATCAAGGCACAGGGTGGACACATGCCAAGGGGCTGGATCTCCCCAGGGACCCTCACTGGCCAGCTCTGCAGCCCTCTGGGTTCTCCTGTTTTGGGCCCACCATCATCCATCGTCTATCTCCCGGGATGTGATGCCTGTCTCGGAAAAGGGACTGGGATGCTAGTGCTTGGACCGTGGCAACCTCCAGAAGAGAGGGATCTGTCTGGGGAGTTTAAGGGACAGGTGGTAGAATTAAATCCCCCCCATCAGGATGGGGTGGGCATATGGTGGCTTGTTTCTACCAGTCGCCCATGTCAGGGCTGTGTCCCCCTGTAGCCCCCAGATCCCATCCTCAATTCCCCTCCAAGGTGAACTCCCCAGCATCAATATAAAACAACAAAGAAGGAAAAAGGGAATTTTTAGGAATGGTTTGCTGATGATAAACAAATAACAAGCACCAGAGATGGACGTCTGGGGACTTGCAGGAGAAGAAAATGGTTGAAGAAGAAAATGGAATGAATCCCTACACTGAAGACCTTCCTACACTGGATACTGTCACCACCATCTCAAAGAAAATCCCCCAGTCTTTTGGGGGCTTGGATGCCCCAATAGCAGGAGGAGAGGTTGCAAAACAGCTTGATCAAGTGCACAGGAACAAGTAGTGAGAAAAGATGGGATTTAAGCAAGGCTTTTAGAAGAAGTTAAATATGAAATAGCTATTTCAGTAGCTGTAGTTTAGCCTCCTGTGTGAATTGGTCTTTGTAAATAGGAATGGAGGATAGCCAACTTCCCCAAAAGGGCTCTACGGGGGGTCCGGAAAACCACAACGTCCTGAGTTTAATGGGGAAAACAGATAGAAATGGTAACAAAGAATGGGGAGAAACAGCAATAAACCTGATTGTTTGGTAAATAAGGCCGAGCCTGTTGCTGAGAAGGGAAGTTTGAAAAGCAGCTGGGGAATGAATAACTGGTTAAAAGTTAGGAGACAAAGTGGCATAACAAACCCGAGGGGTTCCCAGCTCAGAGCGGTCAGTGCCGGAGCCCCCACAGCAGGCAGGAGAAGCCTTCGGAAGTGCCAGGGAGGAGGGAGGAAGTAGCAACAGCACAATATCCATTGCTGCTCCAACATGATAAAATCTGGCACTGTGTAGAGGGGCTATGGAAGGGTCTCATCCTGCTAATGAACTTGGCCTTCAAATGAAGGAGGAATTCAGTGTTGAACGCAGAGAAAACAAATCCATTACCCACACAGCAATGAAACAGCTACATCCATGGAGGAAGAGTGCTCCAAGGCATGGATATGACATTGAAAATATTAGCCTGGTCACTGGCAAGAGTAAAGAGGCACATGGCATGTCAGGAATGACTCGGGATAGACCAGAGAACAGGGCAGGCATAGGTGAGGACAGGGCAGGGATTGGCTCACCCTGTGCCATGTGGGTCCCTGCCTCACTGGGGGCATCCCACGGGGGCTGAGGAGGCATCTTGGAATTGTGCAATATGTGCCATCTGAGGAGAAATTAAATAGAACAGGAGTCCAGCCTGCAGAAAGAGGGGCTCAGATGCTCCAGCTGAATGCCTGGCACAGGAAGCTGCTTTGGCAGGCAACTGGGGTGCTGCAGTGACCAAAAGTTTGGAGAGGTTGGAAAACTAATTGGAGAGAGCAGAGAGGTGCCTGGCTGCTAGAAAGGCAATGAACCAGCTGGAGCTGAGGGCTCTGCAGAAAGTAGGGCATGAGCAGGCAAGAGGAGTGCTCCCTCCCTGTCACTGTCCTGTGCCCTGGCCTGGCCTGGGACACCTCTGGGGAGGGAGTGAGTCGTCTCCGGAGCTGACATGGGGCTGGGCGTGGCCCGGGGGCCTCCACTTGTCCCTGGAGCATCTCTGCCCTCCAGAGCCAGGCATCCATTTTGGGAGGGGACGTCTTTGCTATAGCCCCAGGAAGGATCTCCTTCCTCCCAAAATGCACCTCCAGGTTTCCCAGCGTCTCGCTCGCACCCCACCGGGACGGATTCTCCCCAGTTACCCCGTTCTTCGTGGAAATTCACACGAGACACCCAGGGACAGCTCTTTACACGACACACATCACAACGATGAGTGCCCACCCTTTTCGCCCATGCAGGACCTAGACGCGAATGGGGGGAGTGAGTCCCGGGAAAGTCCGGCCCCTGCCCTCGTCCGGCCCCGAAGCCCACGGCCCCAGCCAACAACCCGCGGCTGTGGCCACGCGTGGCCGGCGCAGCGCGTCTCCGCGGGCTCGGCGCAGCCCCGATGGGGCGCGTTGACATCTGTAACCAACACGCCGGCTCCGGCAAAGGCAGGGCTGCCCGGCCAGGCGGAAAATTAACACTGACATTGAGTTTAATTAAACAAAACAACCAGGCTGCGAGCTGGAGCGGGGACGTGGCGGCAGCTGGAGGAGCCGGGCTGGGCGCGGTCCGGGACCGACACCCGCCGCCGCCCCGCCGGGACGAGCCCACGTCGAGCGGTCGGAGCCCGGCGTGGCTCGGGAAGCCGAAGCTGGATGGGCGGCCCGGCTTCCCCGCCGACACTGCCGGCCAGGGCCGGGAAACAGCGTTTTCCTGCCCCGTTTTGCCCCTCTCTTTACAAAAAGACGCGCGGGGCGCAGTGCGACGGCGGAGGCCCACGCGTGTCCCTGCCCCGGCGTGGAGCAGGACAGGTGCCCGGCGGTCTGAGGCGCAGGGGGGAGGCGAGGGACGCTCCAAGGGGCGGATTTCGTTGAGGGGGATTTGGGGACATGCTGACCGATTGACACACAGACCCTCACCGGCTGCGGCCCCGCGCCTGTCGCCGGCCCTAAACACAAGAGGTGGAAAACAGTTTGATCCGGACAGGGACACCCCGGCAGAGCATTTCTCGGCCAGCTGCTCCCCGTCGGGCACCAGTCGCACCAGTAGCACCAGTGACACTGATGCTTGCCATGCCTGGGCAGCGGAGAGCCGGGCAGCGCCGGGAGAGGGGAAGCCGTGCCCGGGGGGCCGTGGTTTTACGCCGCTTGGCTCCGAGATTGGCCGTACGAGGCAGAGCCGCCCTGCCCGCTGCCCTCCGCCCGCTGCCCGCCGCCGCCGGCCGCTCGCACCGCAACTTCCTCCGCGGAAGAGCTGAAAATAGCGCGCAGCCCAGCGCAAGGCGAGCGGGGGGACGGCCTCCTCCGGCCCCCGACAGCCGCAGCGCTGGTGTCCGGTGTTTGGGGCTGTTTCTGTCTGACCCCCCACAACCCTCTGCCCCCCCTCCGGGAGTTCCCTCCAGCATCAGAGAGCCTCGTGTTCCACCCAGCCCACTGCGTTCGGGTCCTGGAAGCGAGGGCTGATCCCTCTGCCGTCGGCCTCCTCCTGCCAGCTCCCAGTCCATAGCTTTGGGGCTCTTAGTCTGGTCATTTTATTTTATTTTATTTTATTTCACTTTTTTTTTTTTTTTTTTTTCTGGGGGGGAGGGGGGGCGTGTGAAATGTCGGCTTTGAAGGATATTTGTAATAACATAACCAGCAAAATGAATGTCATATTTTTGCTCCAATGAATTGGATTTCCTGAAATATTGTCTCCGTAATGATGCCTTTAGGCTCCTCTGGATTAGATAACTCTCCAACCACATCAAGAAGGCTAATTATCCCAAAGCCACTTTCCCGGCGTTTCCACATCTATTTCACACACCTATGTATATCTATATTCAGAGACACGGTACTCTCACGAAATAGCCGGGGCTGCCGCTTTGCAGGGACGCGCACGGGAGGGGACAGGCCCCCCGCGCCCATCGCCCGTCGTGTCCCCGCGCCCGGGGGAGCCCCGTCGAGCGGCCGTGACGACACCAAGCCCGACTGCCCCGCCAGCCAATCCGCGCGGCCCGAGCGCACCCGTCAGCCCCCGCTGACCAATGAGGGGCGGGCGGCGCGGCCCCGGCGGGATCCCCTCGACGGCTCGAGGCTCCCGTGGGGCGCTCCGGGACACCCCCGCCCCGTCGGGCGCTTTGGGGTCGCATCCCCCGGCCGGGGAGGGGGTGACACCCGTGGGGCGCGGGGACTGGGGAGGGCTGGGGCAGCTCCGGGTGCCGGGGCTGTCCGGTGGGGTTGGGTCATACTGTCGCAAGAGGGGGTGTGGGAGGGGGCGAGACCCTCACAGAGGGATTGAGGTGCGAGGGGCAGAGCCCCGAACAAAGGACGAGGGGTTGTCCCGGTCCCACCGAAACCCCAGCGCTCCGGGGGGTGCGGGCAAGGCCGCCCCTGCACACTTGCGGGCGGAGCCGAGGCAGCCCACGCGTGGGTGCCCCCGCCGCCACCCACCCCCCTGCTCCGCCCGGCGCGGCTCTCTGTCCCGGCTCTTTGCTTGGGCCGGGGAGTCTGTACTTCGGGATTATTCATCTCCTGCAAGTTTTTTGTTAGGCGGCCCTGAAAGGCCTCAAAGGCTGGGAACACCATTCTAATTACGGGGAAGCACAGCTTATTTAGAAGATAAAAAGAGACTTGTAGTCTCATAACAGCTTCTTATATCCGTCAAATAAGGATCTCTAATGACGGGGTGAGAGCCAGTGAATGCCTAAAACAAACTAAAAAAAAGGAGTGAAAATAAAGCAGCCAGGGGCTTAAGATATATTAAATTACCCTGATTAGGAATTTAGGCCGTGGCTCGAGTCTGCTGGAGAGGCTGGCGAGGGGGGGGGACGGAAAGTGCTGCTATTCATTTCTGGGGAGAGGGGTCAGTAGGTCGGAGGAGTTCACAGGGCCTGGCTCTATTCTTATGCTAACAGAGAATACAAGCGCTGGCCTGGAAAATAGAAATGAATTTGCAATAATCCGAGCCCCTCTGTTTGCAAGGCGAGCGGCTCTATAGCTAATTGCAGCCCGGCCTCCCCCGCCTCATTGCGGACAGTTGTAACGATGCATGGGAGATTAGAGCCCGAGGGGCTTGGGGGGGTGGATTTAAGCCGTCTCCCCCCCTCCCTTCTCTCTGCCCGACGGTGAAATATTCCGGGGCAGGCGCTGGTGTTTGGGCTGGCTCTGCTCGGAGGGAGCGGGGCCAGGCAACTTCTTGAACTTCCCCGAAGCCGCGCAGGGGAGCGGCCGCCGGGCAGAGCGATGTGCCGGGGGGGTGGGGTGGGGGGGGCGAGGGGTCGTCTCTGCGCGGCCCCGGGGCCGGCGGGGGCGGGAGAGGGGGAAGGCAGCGTAGGTCCCGGAGACGGGGGGACCCCCATTGAGCTGTCGGTGACAAGCAGTAAATCGGGGAAGAATAGCGCATGGAAACGCGCCGTCGGGGCCGCTGGCCTGCCCTACAGCTGCCGCCCCGTCTCGCCGCCGTCAGAGCCATCGTCTCCTCGGTGGCATTCCCGGCTCCTGCCCCATACACCGACACCTCCCGCCCCGCACCCGAGGAGTCCCTCCCCGCATCCGAGGGGTCCCTCCCGCACCCCGCGGGGTCCCGCCGCCCCCCGCCCGAGCCCGCCCCGTCGGCTGCTCGGAGGGCTCGGCGGCACCAGACTGTTTCAGGACCCTGGACAGGGGCGGGGACGCCGTCGGGGCGCGGCGCCGCCAGGTCCCCTCGCGTCCTGCGGCCGTGTCCCAACGGGCCGAGGAAGGGGGGTCCTCCCTGGTCCGGCCCGATCTTGGCCTCTCGCCTCCTTTTCCCTACGTTGCCGGGCTGCGAACACCCGCCGCAGTGGCCGTCAAGCCCCGGGGCCATGCTGTGGGGACGGGCCACTGTTTGGGACCGGTCGGAGCCCACTCCAGCACAAACACATCCGCCTGTGCGCAGAAACAGTGTGTAGGGGACTAAAATGCAGCCGAGGGGCCGTTTTAATGAATATCGAGCGACTCGGTCAGACTCCGCCGCCCTCGTCGGCATGCGGGCTGCTCCCGATGCTGGGGACGCTGTGGACTCCCCGCCGTGCCCCGACGGTGAAACGGGGTGGCAGAGACCTGGACTCGCCCTGCCCGGTCCTAGCGACAAAGAGCTGGCCCTGCTGCCAGAAATACAGCCCTCTTTCGTTAGCCGCATTCCACTCCTCCTCGCATGTGGCTGGCCCCAAAGCTGGAGCCAGAGATGTCCCGGGCCAGGGCTGTGCCTGGGGCCAGCGGCACAAGACGGTGCCAGCCCTGGACAGAGACCGGAACCGGCTTTGCAGAGCCGGGCCGGACCCTGCGCCCCACACAGCCCTGGCAAAAATTCTGCCGAGCGCTGAAAACTTTGCTCGGCAGCTCAAGGCTGTCCCTGCCGTCCTGATCCTGGAGGAATAGGGCACAGGGGAATGGAGAGCAGGTTCGGGGTATGCTACGGGCCGGGGCCGGAGTTGCCGGGGCCGCGCTGGCGGCCGCAGGTCTCAGGGTCTCCATAAATCACTTTTGCAGACTCTCGAAATTCTCTCACTCGAGACTGAAATTAAAAGGATGATTCCCGTAAGTGGCACACGCCGGACAGAGTCATCCTCGCTCGGCATTGTCCGTGCCACGGGGCTTCTCCCAGAACCTTTGCTTAACACTTTTGTCGTTTTAAAAGGCAGAACCTCCGAATTTTATCCAGAGTGCTGTTCTGAAAGGCGGCTTAATCTTAAGGAAATTATATTTCAGGTACATTTTTAAAAGCCCCAAAACTTAAAAAACCCCCACTACACACAAAACAAACCATACACACAAAAATAACAACAACAATAATAATAACAATAATATCAATATTATTATTATTAATAATAACAATGATAATGTCAAAACAACGGTATTTCTAATTTTCAATTGTATATTAAGTCGCTGAAAAAAGAGGCAGCATTATTTGTAATCATAATCTATTAACTGGGTTTGGGAGGAATTTTCAGCAGAAAAAAATTCATTACGGGGCTGCTCTGTGAATTTTTGCTCTCCCGAGAACATACGGGAAAAAGAGATACTCGAGGTTTTAAAAATTATTTTGGAAAACAAATTCGCCGGCGCTTTTATCTCCTCTGTGGTGGGACACGGAGATGAGCCGGGGCGATTTTATTTCTCAACGCCGGCCGGAGTTTGGGTTCTCCCCTCCCCAAAACACCGCCCGGTCCGGCCCCGCGTCCTCTCCGCGCCTTGTCATTCCCAGCCAGAAATAAACCATCGAGGCGGAGAAAAGCTGTCTTATTTGCTGGAATAAAAATCGGGCTTTTTTACAAGATTTTTTTTTTTAAATCGTGTTTATTTGGAGGAATGAAAAGTCTGTTTCTTTGCAAGAAAGAGAAAATCGGGTTCATTTGCGACCAAAAAGCCAGTTTCTTTGCAGAGGGAGGACCCGCTGCTCTGGGAGGTGCGGGACGGAGGGGCTATGCCGTGTCTCGGGGGCACGCAGAAGAAAGGGGCTACCTTCCTCGCCGAGTGCCCCCTAAATGGGGCTGGGATTCATTCCCCAGCGGGTCCACCCCGGCTACGAGCGGCCGCTGCCAGGGGAGCCGGGGGCCCGCACCCAGCCCCGCACCCGCGGTGCCAGGGCGCTCCCTCGCTCTCTCACCGCAGATATGCGGGGATTTTTGTGGGGAGAGAGGGAGACACAAAGGTGCCCGGGAAATGCCCTCATTTTCCCGCTGAGGCTGAATCGCCCCACGGATGCGTTTTCCTCGCCCCGCGGCCCGTGGTAGACTGTTCACCTGCCCTCCTCGCAAGGACGGGAGAGCTGTTCCCCCTTCAACGAAAACCCGGGGGGGTGACGGCGGGGCCCTCTGCGGTGTCAGCCTGGCCGCAGGACGGCCGGCATGGAGGGGAAGCCCGGCCGGGGGGATCCCCCATCTCAGCAGCGAGCGAGGGGCGGCGGCCTTTCCTCGCACCCCCCCGGCCGTGGGTGCGGTGCTCACCCCGCGGAGGGATGCTCCCCGAGGGTGCTCGGGGTGTGAGCGGACACCCTCCGCTCTGGTGCACACACGCGTGTGCGGGACACGCACATACACTCCCCGGGTGGTGACCTGCCGCTGTGACACACCCACGCGAGTGGGGACACGCGTACGGCGCGGGGTTGCAACACGCGTGTGCGGACACGCACAGGGCAGCACACGCAGAGGTCGGGGACACACCCGTGTCCACAGACGGGCACGGACACCGGGTTCCCACTCGTCGTTTGCAAACACACCCCCGCAGGGCGCACCCCGGCTGCTCCCCAGCTCCGGGAGCCGCGGGGATCCCCCATCCATTCGCTTGCACCTTCCCTCCCCAAATTCATCGGCTTTCTAGCTCCCTTTCCCCACTCCACCCAACCCACTCGATTAAGGGCGGCGACGGGAGCGGGGCTGCAAGAGGCGGCGGCTGAGGGCCCCCCGCCCGCTTCCTTCCCTGCACAAGGTGAAAGAACACAGAAATGGGTGAAAACACAGAAATAGCCCCAAAAGAGATGCTTCCCGAGGTTTGGCTTTATTTATCCCTGCGTATCCTTGTGCCCTGCAGCCACGGGCAGGCTGGATGAGCCGGGTACCAGGCGGGGCAGCCGCCGTGGTGGCTCTGCGGGCCGGGGGGTGCGAGGGGGTGATGGGGTCCCACTGCCCGCGGCGGGGGGCGCGGGGAGCCGCAGGTGCTGCTGGCGGGAGAGACCCGCAATGGCTGTTTGGGTGTTGCATTAAAGCACGCTGCAGTGCGCACACTGCGGCCCCTCCCCCCGCAATCTGCCTGTATGCTAATGACATGCAAAGAGACTCATTTGCATGTTTATCTCTGTCAATGGGCAAGCGTGGCGGGCGCGGTAATACGTTTCCCACCGTGGCGTGGAGGCCTCCCCCCGCCCCGCGCCCCTCACCACCCCGCCGGGCCGGGGAGGGTCGGGCAGGGCTCTTCTCCGGCCCCACCGCCCAGCCCTGGCACCAAGACAGGTACTGCCACAAAATGGCTGCCGGGGGGGGCCCTGCAGCCGCCCGAGCGCCCACCTCTGCCCCCCAGCAGTCCCCGGCCCACCCGCGCCCCCTCCCCACAAACCCACCTCTGGATTTTGTGCTTAAGCAGCCAATCGGGGGCGCGGTACCCTTCCCCCCTGCATCCCTCCTTTCTCCCTCCATCCCTCCTTTCTCTTTTCATCCCTCCTTTTCCACCCTCCATTCCTCCTTCTTCCCCTCCATCCCTTCTTTTCCACCCCACATTCCTCCTTCTCCCACTCCATCCTTCTTTCTCTCGCCTCCATCCATCTCTTTATCCCACCTCTATCCCTCCTTTTCCACCCATCATCCCTCCTTTTCCACCCTTCATCCCTCCTTTTTCAGCCTCCATTTCTTTTCTACCCTTTATCCTTCCTTCTCCCTCCCCATCCTTCCATCTTTCCTTCTCTCCTTCCATCCTTCCATCCCCTCCTTCAACTCTCATTATCCCTCTCCATTCTTTTCTCATCCCCATCCTTGCTTCCCCCCACACTCTGTCCCGCTTTCCCCAAACCCTGAGAAAAATCTTCACTGTTTCCACGCGCGGGGATATTTCTGTTTTCCCGCCGACCGAGGAAAAAGTCTTTTCCATCCTTCCAAGGGGTTTCGGCTCCCACCCGGGTGCCGAGCCCCCAGCAATTTGTGACCTCTCTGGGTTCGCCGATACCGTGTGAAGTCCCCGGTGGGCACAGAACCGCGGGTGGGTGCCCCGGAGGGGCTCGCCTCTGGTTCCTCTGCTGAGGGGGATGAGAAATGTCCACGGGCACTAGCGGGGAGAAGCAGCCGTGTGTACATTCATGGGTGCTGGCCCACGGAAGGAACGGACATTGGAGGCACTGGTGCGGGTGGGGGGTTTTTAAATAGCCACCAAAAATAAAGCGCGGCCTCTCCCACGGCCCCGAGGTGCGCCCACGCCGCTATTTTCAAACACGCACGTGAGAGAGGAGAGCTCTGTTTTGGGGAGTGGGGAGGGCTCTGTGCCCACTCTCTGAGCGAAGATGCGGCGACCCCAGCGCACCCTCGGCGGGGACGCGGCACGGCGAGACCTCCCCACACCCCACGGGGCGTCGGGACGGGGGAAACCCGAGGACGACTCAGGACTGCAACGCAATACAGCCTTATATGCGCTCCATTCCATGTGTATGTAAAGAACACATATAGTCTTATGTTCCGCTCTAATTTATGGCGCCGTATTATACTACACGATGCTGCGTGACGCGATGCGACGTGACAGCCCTCGGCCCTCGGCTCGGCACGGCACGGCACGGCACGGCACGGCCCCGTCGGTGTCCCCGGGCCGCGGGGCCGCCCCGCCCCGAGGCGCCGGTGAAGGGCGCCCGCGTCGCTGCGCTGGGCTCCAGGACGGGTTTCGGGGGATCCCCTCCTACCTCCCCACTCGGCATCCCACCTCCTCCTTGTCCTTTCTCAGCCTCTTATTCCCTCCTTTCTTTTCTCGCTCTCCCAAATCCTGCTCACTTTCCCGGTGAAGGTGTGTTCGCTCCTTCCGTCCGTTACTTCTATTTTAGCCCCGGGAAGCAGAGGGGCACGTGTGTTTATACCCACCTCCTTCACCCGGAATTGTCATAGAAAAAAATAAAATCAGCCGAAAACCTTAATCTGCCAAAGGCCCCCGGACCCGCCCTGTCCCGACCAGTTTATCCCAGCGCTACCCAACCGCAGGTACTGGGAGGAGGTTTATTTGTGGGGTCAGTCAGCACGTCCCTCGGTCACCCTATAGCTTCCCCAGCCCCATGTCATCACACCTGTGCAGAGGGAGGTGTGGCCCGGCTGGGATGGTGCCGCTGACCCCCAATGCGGAGTTTGCCCGGAAGCCCCGTCCCCGAAGGCAGCGGGCCCGGGGGTGTCGGTGCCCGGGAGCCCTGGGGGTGCCGTCCCTCAAAGGCCCCCCAGCCCCTCGGTCCGCTCCTCGGGTGGGTGTTCCCCTCTCGAGAGGGGCGGGGAGAGGCAGGCCGGGGCAGAGGCAGGTTTGGGAAGGCCACCTCCCCTGGCTTTCCGACTGCCCCCGCCAGGCAGTGTCCCCGCCGCACCCCGGCCGGGGGGGTCCGCACGCCCGGGGGAGGTCGGCTCGGGGCTCCTCGTCGGCGTGCCCGAGGCAGGGCTGGTTTTGCAGGAGTGTGTGGGAACCCCTGCAGAGAGACACCCTCCCATCACTGCCCAAAACCTGCCGTATCATCACGCCCCGAAGCAGAGGCAGCCCCCCAAAAGCAAATGGGGTGTGTGTTCCCTTACCTGAGCGCTGGCCCGCGGGAGCCACGCAGAGCGGGGGGTTCTGTATCCGGCTCGTTTTCTCCTGCCGTGTCCCGCAGCAGAAACTTCCTCCGGCCATGGCCGGGGTCGGTGCGGGGGAGCCGGGCTGTGCCGGGGGGACCCCGCGGCAGGGAAGAGCCGCACACCCCGGGCCGTGTTTATATGTAGAAAGAAGGGTAATTTGAGTGCTTATACCAAGAACCGGGGTTGTTAAGTTTGCAGGCAGACAGCTAAACGGTGCCAAGTGCGGGCAGGGAGGGGGGTGCGGGGGGGAGGCTGGGGGTGTGTAAGAAATAAAGAGCAATTGTCAGAGGCGAACAAAAGGCGGAGGATGGAAAGGAGCTGGGAATCCCAGGGCAGAGCCCCTCGGCGTGGACTTGAACTTGGGCTTTGACACCGTCTGCCAGGCGGAGAGCGGCTCCGGGCCGGGCGAGGCGGGCTGCGGGGGGAGTGACAACAGCCCCGGCAACACAGAGAGGGGGCATTACCCCCTCCAAACACCCACCTTTGACGGGCTGGGGGGAGCACTCTGCTTCGGGATGAGAGTGATCTGGGGAATAACCCAGACGAGCTGAGACCCGACGGGCTCAGCGCACCTCCCGGTGCAGAGCGGGGCGGCGGCGGGGGGACCCCGTCGGGGCTGGCCGGGGCCAGACGGTCGGGGGGGCCGCCCGGTTCTCACAGTCTGCGCCCGAGCCTGGATTCTCTGCACGTCCCGGCCGGTCCCCCCTTTGCTACTATTCAGCACTTAATTGAACATTAATGGCAGCTGGGGATGAGGTCATTGGAGCCGGCTTTTCTCACACATTTTTCATGCAAATCCGCTAAACTCTAAACAAATTTGAATAAAACCCCCTTTGTGCAGGCCCTCCATGGTGTTTTTCCACGGGCCGCTCCGCCTGTCTCCGCACACTTCATCCGGGGAGGGGGGAGCGGCGGGGAGATGGGGGGGCGCGGGGGGGTCCCTGCTCGGGCCTGGAACGCTAGGCAGACCCAAAGAGGCTGTGTCCTCTGTGAGGCTCTCAAACCCAGATCACCCCCAGGACACGCACAGGGCCCTGCTCTGTGCCATCATCTCCACTTGCAGCCCCCCAACAGCACCAGTTCCCCCAGATATACCCATTAGCAACACCAGTACCCCCTGTAACACCTCCATAGCACCGTTCTGCCCCCAGTAGTATCAGTCCTCCTCCAAATCACGCTAATCCCCCACAACAACACCAGTCCCCCAAGCACCATCAGCCCCCCAGCAACCCAAATTCCTCCCGGTACCACCCTCGCCCCCAGCACCCCTTGCTGCACTTGGCAATCATTCCCTCTCTGTAAGGTGTTTTTTGGGTGCAGGGCTGCACAGAGCACGCAGAGCCCCCGGCCCCCCTGCTCCACAGCCCCCGCGCAGCCCCCATTAGCATCCCTGCGCGCCCGGCCCCCTGCCCAGCCTTGAACTTGGCCATGCCGGGCTGCGCTCCTTCTGCCTGCCTGGGCTCGCACAATGCCGGCCTTGACCCATTGTTTGCTTTTTTCGGATTTCAGCTGGGAAAGCGGCCACCTCGCGCAGCCTGCCCCGAGCTCGCCGGGAGCAGGGCACAATGGGGAACCCTGCTCTGCAGGCAGAAGGGCTCCAAATCATTTGAGAGACATATTCATTATATTCTTTCATGGGGGCCTGTTTGCATTGGGTTTAGCGGTTACTTCCCAGACGGGGTTCAGACCAAATAAAGATCATTGAGCGGCGAGGGATTCGCTCGGGCTTTCAGGGAAATATGCCTGATGCAGGGCACGGCGCAGCCCGGCTGCTTGGCTTTCGGCTGCTCCCGTTTCCCTGTTGATTTGCCTGGGTTTATTTTGTGCCCATTGCCTCCTCCATCTCGAGATTGCACCAAATCACACGCTCACTTTTGCAAAAGGGAGAGTTTATTTTCAGCACTGAATGGGGTGGGGGGGGATTTGAATGGGAGACAATTACAGGCAGTACATTTCTCTTACAGGAACAGAGATGGTGCAGTAAAACAGTAGCAGGGCTGCCTGGCCTGGACAGGCATATGGTCCTCTGGGCCCCAAGCACAGCACCTTTGGGAAGGCTGCACACCATGGCTCCACAGACCCAGGGACCAAGAGCGGCAAGGGCCGAGCTCTGCTCCATGAGCAAAGCCGGGGGCTAAAAGCTCCCTCCAAACTTCACGCACCCGGTATTTCACCAGGTGACACAGTGACTGGCTCAGGTCTCTCTGCCTAAGCACTTTGGTCCTGCTTTGGGGTATTGAGAGTACCGAAAGCAACGTACAGGAGTGATGTGGGATGATCCCTTGGCTCCCTGTGTTGCCCTGGCTCCCTCCCCATGGCTGCACCACTGTGTTTCGAAGTGATGCAGAAACCCGTCGTGTTCATGAATCAAAGCTGCCTCCTCTCTGGGCCCATGGAGAAGCAGGTTGGGACCCTCCTGGAGAAACTCGTAGAAGTCAGATGGCAAATCCGAGCAGGTGGAAGCCAACTGCAAGAAGGAACTCACAGGCTTCAAAAGTCCCTTGTCCACTCACTGGGATCTAGGAAGGAAAGAAGAAAAAAAAATAGAGTGGTTATGATCTCTGTCAGAGAAATGGTCCAGCAGCACTTGGCTGAGAACAGACCAACTTGTCTCACGGATGGAGCGGAACTCCAATTCTCTTTCCCTCCTCACCACAAGTTTCTCCCGGCTCTGGAGCACCTTACCCGCTTCCTTACTGGGAAAACTGTGGTCCCCAAGATGCCAGGCTTCCCCTGTGCCCTCCTCAGTCCCTACCTCTGCCTGCCCCGCACACCGCCAACCAGGGGAGGGCTCACCGCTTGTCCTTCCTCCCTAGGCTTTGGGGCATGGGATTACTCTGCATGTCAGAGCCACTAAAGGCACAGCCTTCTGATGTTTTAATCTTCGTGTTAACTTTCCCTGCCCTCGGCGCCCTTGCCTGGCTGGAGAAAGTGATACCAAGCCACTGAGCTGGAGCCAAAGCTGTGACGCTCAGCAAAAGTTCCCTTCTCGGCTTTCCCCACACCTCCTGTGCTTTGCCCCACACGTCTTGCACCTTGCAGCATATTCTCCTCCCTTTTTCCTGATTTTTTTCATCTATTTCCTTTACACTTTATCCATGTTGAGTGTGTATTCCCTAGTCCCCAAACCAGTCCCATCCTTTTCCTATCCTCCCTTTGCTTTGCCCATAAACTGTTACATTGGAAGGAGTAAAGACTAATATAACAAATCCTTGAGTACACTTGCAAAAGGAACCATCAGCTGGCTAATTTATTCTTTTTATTGCACCAAATTGTAATTTTATAAAATATTGCAAATTTTATAAAATATTTGCAAGCCCATTTTAAGAGATAAATCTTCTGTGTGGCTCTCTAATGAGCCGCCCTGGGAGTAGCCGGCATGTGATCTGCTGTAGGTCGCACCGCGACGTTCCCAGGCTGTGACTGGATGAACCACCGTAACTCTTTGAACTGTGCAAATACTCTACACTCTGGGGTCCAGGCTGCAATTTTCATGGGTATTTTTTCTCTCTCTTAAAAATAGATCTTCTGTAACCCCTTTATTGCAATATTCATAAAGCACTTGATGGAAATCCAAGGAAAATCCCTTCCCTTCCCCAACTTTGAAGTAAGCCTAAAACTGAAGAGAGGCAGAGGCCAAACCCACCCCAAGTGCATGGGTTTGGGGAAGGACCATGGCCTGTGTCTGTCTCTGGACACCGAGAGGACAGACCCCATCCTGGCACGCGGATAGGGAAACCCAGGCTGCAAAAAGCCAAGGCTCAGCACTTCTTTATCCTATGTGAGATTAGGAGTCATCCTGAATGCTCCCCCAAGGCTGGCAAGGATGCTGAGGTCAGGGCAGGTGGGATCTGAATGGTGATGGGTGCTTTCAAAAGCCCAGAAGAGGAGAAGGAGGCTCCAGGGAAAAGCCTTGTGGTCACCAGGGAAAAGCCTTTACCTGGCAGGTAAAGCCCCTGTCCTCTGCAGAGACAGGCTGAGCTTGCTGTGTCCTACAGAGAAACTCCTCTGTGGTGTGGATAGAGAGGATGCTCCTTGGTACCAGACATCAACGCAGCCTGGGAATCACCCGCTGCCTGCCTGGTGGGCTCGCACCCTCTGGCACTCAGTAACTGAGGGCACGAGGGGCTGGACCAACCCAACTCACTCGATATAAGCTTCAGGAAAGCCCAAATCTCCTGCATGCACTTTTTCCACAGGCAGAGTTCAGCCTTGCACTGAGGGTGCCTGCAAAAATAGGGCTCCACCAGGATCCAGTCCCAGCCCAACACTGCCTTCCCCCCCCAATGCCCTGCACAGGGAAAAACAGCCCTCTGTGTGTGGATTTACTATCCATCTTCTTTTTTTTTTAACTGCATAAATAATTGAAATTATAGCTCAGCCTCTGCCCCAACACTTGCTCCTGTGCCTCCTTGTGCCCTTACAAAGCCAGCACTGAGGTTTATATGCTGATAAACTGCCCTGCCACAGCAATTCTGGGCGGTGGGAAGAGAAAAAAAAAATCCTCAAATAATGGTAAATGGATGCAGAACGCTCTGCCTAATCAGATTCCTGTCCCCTATTGAGGCCAGGAAGGAGGGACCCCGCTCCTCCCCTGCCCTCAGCCCAGCCTCCGCTTCACCGGCTCACACGGAGAAACTTTCTGGACAATTTAATCTCGACAGGGTGTTACTTAGAAAAACCTTTTTCACTGTCAATTTTTTTCCCCCCTCCCTTCCACCCCCCCCTCTTTTTTTTTTCTTCCCTCCCAGCCTTGATTGAATTTTGCAAGCCCCTGATATCTTTCTTTTTTGTAGGGATGCACGCTGCTTATGCAAATACCAGCCTTTCATACCAGCCTCCCTGGCTCAAGCCCTCCAACTTGAATGTGACCAAAAGCTGTGCTCTCCCCTGCTAACTCCTTAGCACAATTACACCTCCATTCTGCTCCAGGGGCCCGGGGAGGGGGAAAAAAAATCATTTTAAACTAATAACACGTGCTGTTTGCTTTGGATAATTACAAGGGAGCTTCGGCTTCTAAGAGCTATGAAATATTCTGTTCAGCGGGGCGGGAGGGAGGCTCCGTGTTACGCCTACGCCGCGAGTTTTATCTCCTGACGGAGATGCTCGTGCGGCCTCTCGAGGCTCCCTCCATCTCGTGCTCATCCTCTGCACCTGGGCAAGCATTTACATTTCCTACGGAGCAACTTCTCGGCGCTTTGGGCTACAGGAGAGAGGAGAAGGCGCCTGACATTTTCCTTATCTCAAGTTACAATTTCCTGCAAGCATCAAGATAATAAAACATCGGCGATGGGCAAGATGAGCGAAATGAATGCGTCGGCTGAGTCTCCCGCAGCAGCGCGGGAAGGGCCGGGGAGAAAGGACACCCGGGGGATGCGGCTGCTCCGCTGGCTCTTGTTTGCATCGTGGCCCTGACGTTATTGTCCTCCTGCCTTGTCTGCTGGGGAAGTTTATGTGGAGGGCTTTTGCTGGGGCGAGGAGGAGGAGGGGAGTTTTCCCCAAAAGCACCCAGGAATCTGTCAAAAGAGGGACAGAAAAGAGAAGAAGAAGAAGAAGAAGGGAGACAGAGAGTGGGAACGTCAAGGACCCCTGACTAATGAATAGCAAGTTTGCCCTTGAACCTCCCTGGGCTTTGCCATTCCCAGGCTCCAAACAAGGGCTGATGCATGCTTGGGCCCAGCTGCAGGGGGACCGGGCTATGGTTCATCTCAGACACTTTGACAGCCCGGGCCTTTTCCCCACATAGCTCAGACTCGCCTAACTACTCCCCTGGCAACAGCTCAGTGCAGGAACCTGCGCTGAGGCCCTGCCTGCTGCATACAGAAGTACGAGGAGGAGGAGGGGAGCCGCTGGGAAAAATTAGCTAGAGACTGGCTTAACCCATCAAATGCTGGGCAGGCGTTGCCAGCCCCAGCACCCTTTGCTCAGCCCCAGCACCCTCCCAGCATCCCTGGGTGCTCCCTGGTTAGTATCTGCAGTGGAGCTGGAGAGGGGCAGGGGTGGGTTAGACATGCAGAGTTGCTGTGTATCACGAATCCCACGACCTGCTGCTTCGCCATGACCCTTGGAGCTTGGACCTTGTGAGACTGAAGGTCCTCATGGTGCCAGGGATGTAGGAGGGAGCCAAAGTAACCAGCTGGACAAGGCCACCGGACACTGAGAGGAAAGGGCAGGGTCTCTCCCCAGTGTGGTGGGACAGGGCATCCCTCCCTGCCAGCCAAAATGAGGGCCAGGGCTGGATGAGAGGCACAAACTTGCCCTGGACGCTCTTTCTGCATTGCAGATCAAAGGCTGGGGACGAGCTGGCCTTAGGGGTCTGCACTGAATGGCCGGAGAGAACAGGCATGAGCACCCGGCGACTCTAAAATGCGACCCAGAAACGTTCCCACATCCCAGCCCCATATAAATCAAGGGGGAAAAAAGGGGGAGCTCCATCCCAGCCTCTGTTTTTACAGAGCATCTTTCATGTGCAGCCCCTGAGAGAGGGCTTTGCCGAGCTTGTTAAGGATGGCTCCTGCGCCAGGCAGAGAGGGGGACGCACCATATGGAGAGGAGAAAAAGAAAAGGGGACACTGAAAATGGAAAATTATGCAAAGCAGGAGGAGAGGCGCTGGGGGAAAGGGGGGAGGGAGGCAGCAAGGAGGTGGGGGATGGGGAGACAGGAGGCTGGAAGGGAGCCCTGACTTGGGGAACACCATGAGCTGGCACTGGGGCTGCATGAGGCACAGAAGTTTCCTGTGACCAGGTGCAGGACAGCCCTTCGTACCCTTGGGTGCTGTCACTGGAGGGCACTTCTCCAACCTGGCCTTCCCTGAGAGGACCTGGGCTGTACCAGGGCGATGCCCAGCTGGACTGTGGTGGGTGCCCCCTGTTTCTGGAGCTGTGCTGCACTGGGAGATGCAGCAAAATGGGGTCCGTGGTGACCTACTTCAGAGGTGTCCTCAGGACCTCTGTTACTATAGCAATGAGGTTGCAAGCAAACATTATGGTCTTTTGATCAAGAGTTTTGCTTTTCATCAATCACAAAAAATAGACTCATGTACCGAGGTGCCGGGGCATTGCAAGAAAAGGCTCTGATCAACAGCAACGATAGCAAGGGCCCAAATTGCCCTTGGGTCTCAGCTGCCTGTGCAGTGATGGTGATGCTTGGGTGAGTGTAAGGGGAATATGAATGCAACTGCCAGAGCTCTTCCCTTCCCCTTGGACCCTGCAGAGTCCTGGTGCTGCAGGGTGAGCTGCAGGCCTAACGTGGCTCGAGGATGCTGTGCAGGTATTCCAGTCCAGGCTTGAGTTACTGCCCAGCTTGTGCTCAAACTCCAGCACCTGGCCTGACGTGGTGTTTGCAGAAATGACTTGGCTCTTCCCAACCCAAACGTAGAGCTCTTTTTCTCTATCCTGGAAACACTGGCCACCTCTGGGGAAACCACTCTGTCACTGGGACAGCTTCTTTGTCCCAAAGCTACTCTGTACCTCAAACTTGTGGCATTCTGCTGACTCCCTGTCACGGGCCACAACCACCTTGCACATCCTCACTGGGTGCAAGTCCCCTTCCCCAGCCCATCTTCCACTCAGCACAGAAAGCCACCCACCCCCACGCTTGCTGCTTGTTGCTCTGTGACTCCTGCTTCGTCCCCTCCATGCCATTCCCATCTCCCTGTTCAATGGCTTTTGTTCAGAGCAGCCAGTGTTTTTCCTTCGCTCCCCTCAGCATTGCTCCACACCCAGGAACACAAACTGCTCGGGGCTCCCACCTCTCATCCTTCTTGGCCCTGTCACAGCCTTTGACCTCACACCTGTATCTACCACGCTGCTCCCTTTTCTAGCTCCTTCTCCTGTTTGTTCCATCAGGAAACCTTCTCTTGCTGCATCCCAAATGGATCTCTCCATTAACCCCATCTACTGCGCTTCCCTCCATTTACCACTGGTAAATTTACCATCAGCCCTATGCCCCCAAAACCCTCATTTCAGGCAGGTGTGGGGCAGATTCACGTGAGGCCAGTGCATGAGAGGGGCTGGTACAGAGACAGGCGTGGGACTGTGCCTGCAGAGATGGGCACACTTGCCCTGGCATACACGTGTTCCTGCCTGCACATGCCAACACCTACATGTTCCTGCCCACGTTCCCGCTGCCAGATCCAAGGCTGTGGGATTTCAAGGGGAGCTCTTGTTCTCCAGTGGGGCACGGGCATTATCTGCGCAGCACGGCTGCAGGTTGGGATTCGGGCTGTTTGGTCTTACAGTCACTAGACTAAAAAGATGCTGTATCCATTTGGTTCCTTCAAGAGCCATGCCCTGGAGTAAGGCTACACGTGTTGGCCAGATCCTCAGTAAAGCCCTGGAATAAGCTGTAGGCACTGAAGAGGATTCATCTAAGCAGCATACAAAGAAAAATAGCAAAAAATAAAGTTCACGGGGGCACAAGGAAAACAGAGCTTCCACCCACAGAGCAGCTGTGTGGGGCTCCGGAGACAGGCAGGCAACGTGGGAGATGTTTCAGAGCTTGCTCTCAAAATGATGCATTTGCAACCACTTCCCTTCTGCAACCACTGGAGGTACACTGAGCTACCTGCCCTGCAAAGACACATTTCAGTCTTCAGGCACAGGGATTTGTCCTGGGCTGCTTTAAGGTTGGCTGGCCCCCCTGGCAGCACGATGCAAAAATGAGATGTGCCTTCATGGGAGAGGAAGAAGAGGGATGTACTCTGTCCCTGGGTATCCTGACATGGGCAAGAAACTGCCCCTCCATGAACAAACCCAGGCAAAGGGGCTGTTGGGTGTTCTCGGTGCAAATTCCCACCCACTAAGAATGGGTGGTGTGGGGGAAGCAGATGGGATTCAGGGTGTCCTTTGGATCAGGCTGGCCTCAGCTGCTGTGCTGGAAGCTGAACTGTTTCCAAGGAGGATACAGCAAGAACAGTGAGTCCTGCCCAAGTGACGGTCCAAAGCGCTGGCACTTCGTCCTGATTCAACCTCGCCCCAGATTCCCGCCCTTGGCGTGCATCCAGGTTTCTTTCTCCTTGACCCATCTCCATCAAAAGAAGCGCTGTTACGAGTCTCTGCTCTGAGTTTCTAGTCTACAAATAGAAGCAAAGCAGGGCCTGCTCCAGAGCAGAACATTTCCACTAAACTCTATTTTGATGCCTGTCCCAGCCAAAGAAATCTTTTGGGACCATGTCACTTGTATGAGATGTTAAATATTTCAACCTCCAGCAATACTAGACACTGATACGATACTGAACTACACAATTGCTGTGTGTCCCTGCACTTCCACCTTGGCTGCAGAGATGCCCCTCAAGGGCTCATCTCCAGCAAATATTTCTCCGGACAGGGACAGGGAGTTGGCTGCCTTGAGCACTGGGGCCGATGTGTTTATCGGGCAGCAAAGCTGGCCCTGCCATCTCTCCCAGGAAAGCTGTGCCACGGGAGCTGCTAAAACAGCATTTCATTTCCAAACAGGGCCCCAGAGACCTCTTGTGTGAAGGATTCAACAGAGCGAAGCGGGGTAGCGCAGAACAAGGAGACACAACCCCAGGCTAAAAATAAGCCAGACCCCAGGTTTGATGGACCTTATTGCTCTGCACCAGGGTTCAGGCTGGTCTGTTCCCTTGAATCAGTGCCAATCTCTCCTATGCCACCACTGATGGGGAAACAGCAAATTGGGATTTTTTTTTTACCTCCTTCTTCCCCCCTTTTCCCTCCCCTAACTCCTTTTCCGCATCATAAGCAAAGTCCTAATAAAGCTCCCATCCCCACTGCCAGCCCTGCACCATGCTCCCAGCAGAAAAGAGATGCAAAGCCACGCTTGGAATCTGATTCCCCGGCTTTAAACGCTGCTCTGCCAGCAAAGTGCGACTTGAAAGCTCCCCTGTCACAGTTACAAAGCTCCGAACAGCCCTTCCTCGGATAATCACGCTTATCTCCAGATTAAGAAAGAGAGACCTGCAGCTGAGGCTGGTCACATGGGCTGGGATGTGGGCAAATCTCTTTTAAACAATCCCCATATAGCTGTGACCTCCACCGCAGCCCAAATACACCGTCCCTCGGTCCCACTCGAAAAGCAGCTCTGGAGACATGACAGAGCATGTGAGAGGAGACTGGGCTGGTGATGGGGGGAGCAGGAGGGAAACCAGGGGGGAGGAGTGAGAAAGCGATGGAGAAGAGGAGGGTGAGAAAGACGGAAGAAGAAATAAGTAAAGGGAGGATGTGGGAGAGGAATAGGATGTGGTGGAGAGGGAGGAAAAGTGCATGAATGGAGGGGGAGGATGATGAAGGACAGGGAGGTCTCTGCTACTCTTCCTGTTGGGGATTAGTTGTCCCTGCACTGTCCTCAGTTTAACTCTTCCCACTCTGTCCCCGGCTGGCAGCCTAGCCTGATTACGTGACTCCAGCTGTGCCAAGCAGCCTTGGCAGGGCAAACACGTTACCTACTTTGCTGCCACGGATTCATTAAGAGGCTTTGCTTGTGTGGGAATAGTCATCCCAATGGGGAAAGGGAAAAAAACCCTCCTGCAGATCAACCTGGTGAGGAGCTCTGACAAAGCGGTTTCCACAGCCCTGCCCAGGGTTTGGAAGCAGAATTAAGGAGAGGTAGGGATGAGCAAATAGGAGAGGAGGGCAGAGGTGTGGGAGATCAGCTAGAAGGGGTCCCTAACATGGCCACTGCTCGGGGATGAAGCATCAGACAGGGAGGGAGCTGCAAGCCCTTTGCAGGATGCTGGTGCCTGGTTCTTCTTTGTGACTAAAGGCCACCTTGCATCTGGGTCAGGCATGGATGACACATTCACCCTCTGCGTAAATGAAAGGTCTGAGCGACCGCAGAGCGACTTTTTCCAACAGCAGGGTCCCCTCTTAGACCCATGTGGGACTAACACAATTGCTTTGCAATGGAGGAGCCCAGACAGCTCTGAAATGGGCACAGAGTGCTGGGGCTGCACCTCCCTGAGGATGCCCACTCCCTGCTGGCACTGACTTGGGGTTTCCAGCCACGGCCACCGGCTGCAGCCCGCCGGAGGGACTGCCGTGCTGCCTCCCTGGCTGCTCATTATTCACCCTGCGCAATTAGGCACTGCTGATAACTCACACGAAATTGCCTTTGTTCTCCAACTGAAGACCTGCGTTTCCTGGGAGTCCCTTTTCCCTGCACGTTAGTGACGAGCTGCCCAGTGTACCTACTGCTGGAACGGCAGCGAGGATTTTGGGGCACTCTTTGGGGTGGCTCTCATAGATGTCCCGTGCAAGGTCGATGGGGAGGTGTAGCCTGGCCCTGCCCATGTTCCTGGACTTCTCTGAGCACAAAGGAGAGCTGCTCCTCCTGTAGCCCACTCTGCCCCACCAGGAACTTGTCAGCTCTCCTCCAGGCAGGTGGTTTTGTTGCTTCCTGGCTGCTCTACCACCTCTCCATGTCACCTCCCAGGAGCAGAGGAAAGCCCAGTGCAGCTGCAAAGTCTGTGGGGGAAGAGGCATCAGCCCTTCCCAACCCAAACCCTGCTGATGCCAATGGCCACCTTACCTCGTTCATCAGGACCTTCCTACTCCTTTAGGAGTCAACCCCATGCACTGCTGCATCTCCCACCCAGGCTCCCTGCAGGGCCAGCCCTGCTCCACAGTGTGTCAGCTCTGTCAGCTCCTGTTCTTCATTCCTTCACTGCACCAGGACCCAAGTATGGAAGAGGAGGCAAAGCAAATTGGAGCCAACATGAAGCTGGGTGCCACCAAACTCCACAGGAGGCAAGCTGTGCTCCAGAAAAACTTCCCAAAATGACCCCTGCTTCAGAGCAGCCTTGTGCCATGTAAATTCCTGCTCTTTCAACATCCGGCAGCTGCTCAGACAGGACCGCAGGGAGAAAAGACATCTTGGCCCATTCAAGAGTTTCTTCCCATTCTGCTCAAGAAATGTATGTGGGCTCTTAAGTCTTGTTGATTTAAGGGAAAGGATGCAAAATTAATTTAGACAGGAAATTAATTAGATGTGAACTGATGTTTACATCCCTACACATACAATGAATTCTTGTGTGAACCTACAGAATGCAGATGGATGGATGGATGAATGATAACCGCAGTCTAGGAATGACATTATGTGCTGGTCCATACACTGGGGATGTAGAAAGACTTTTCTCTGCATTGGTAATTAATAACTCTATCCTGAGCAAATGTTGATAAATCCTTTATAGAGCATGTTATCTCTGTCTCTCCAACTCCTGTTCTGCATTTCCATTTGCCTGTTTCCAGTGCTCCACCCCTGGCACCCACACGCTTCACTTCCCTCCCATATTTTGTAACTGGTAGCAGATTTGACTCCCTTTCTGGAGAAGGAGGCGGAGGTTTTGATACTGGGGCTTTGTGTGAGTGATTGCATGTGTATGTGTGTATACAAAGATGGATACAAATCCATTGGAAATAAACACCTTTTAAGGGACTTGAGAGAAAGGCACACAGGGCAGAGGAGAAGAAAGAGCCTACAGACCCTCAGCCAGACAATCAGCCAAGATGAAGAGAAGGACCCAGTGAACCAAAAAAAGCCTCAGTTCTCTTTTAAACTCTCCATGATTTGCAACGAAAGCAGCAGATCCCATGGCTGGGAAGCCGAGCTCCGCCGATGCAACCCTCGCCCCTTCTCCCAGCCCCACACAGCTCAATTACCCCAGGCTGCCAGGCTGCACCGAGCACACCCCCACCGCCCCGCATCTCCCCCGCCGCCGAGACAGCTTTCACCAATGGAAGGAGTACAAATATATTCATTGGCACCTTATCAGACATGCATGCAAAACTAATTAACATGGGGAGACATGCAAGCTGCCACCCAGCCACAAATACACACCCACGAGCATGCACACACACACGCACGCATGCACAAGGCAACCCTTGTCTAGGGGGGACATTCAAAAGGCTTTGTCACTAATTTAGGCATCTGTCTCAGTCTGGTCTGGTCCTCCTGGCTAGGCTGGAGTTGTGGTTTTTTTCCCACTCTGTTTGACAATGCTGGGAACATGCCCGGAGACCCCTCATTCAAATCACCCCTTGACAATGGTCTCATTGTGTGAGCATATAGAAAAGGGAAAGGATGGGGGAGAAGATGTGGAAGGGGGGTAAGGAATTAAAATGTGAACCCAAGGAAGTGTTTACTAACACAAGCCTCGCAGCTGCCCCGTCTCTCCTCCACCCCCTTCTTCCGCCCCCGGCCGCTCCAATGGCCCAGCTTGTTCCCAGTTTGAAGCGGGCAGCAGGATGTCAGGACAGTAGAGTGGGAGCAGGGCTGCACAGAGGTGCACGGAGAGGAGGCAGACTGGAGGGATGAAGCCTCAGGGCATTCAGGTCTTTGGCAGCAGGGGGGCAGGTACAGGTTAGAGAAGAGAAGATAGAGCCAGAGATGCCTTGGAGAGGATTAGGGACTTAAAATGTCCTGGGAAGGACATCTTCATGGAGGAGCAAGAGATTTATTGGTATAAACCACTCCAAGGCTTTCTGGGCAGGAACAAAAAGTGTTTAAACCTGGCCTCGTGGATTTAGAGCAAGCGAGCAGCCTCGCTGCACGGTTTGGACTGCTCTCTTTGGTGCCGCTGCCAGACACGCTACGGCACGAGAAGAAAGGGGGGGAGCAGCAGGGTGTTGGAGCTGGGGGCTGAAAGGATGGACCACACTCCCTAAAGAACGCCACTGTCTGCCTATTGCTAGTTATTAAATGCCAGGAGAAAAAAAAATAGGAAAAAAATGCTCCAATGCCCTAACCACCCCCAGGCACGCCTGGGGAAGGAAATAGCGAAGGTGCAGATGGGGGGTGTTCGCCCCCAGCCCCACTGCGCTTGGCTGGCCTTGGCAGGCTCCGTTCAGCTGGAAATGCCCAAGAGCCAGCAGAGCAAAGGAGCTGGGGAGGGGGAGAAGATGATGACAACGTTTTCCATATATGCAAATGAATCCACACAAGATACCCAGAGGGAGACAAAACAAAGAGACCTCAAAGAGGCTGGCTCTGAGACCCGCACAAAGCCAGATACCTCCGCACACCTACGGTGTTTGCACGTGAGGACCTGTGCAACGCAAGATGCGATGTTGCCCTGAGGTTGCCCCCAATCTGAGCAGGTATCAGTCCAAAGAGAGCCTGGTGGAGGAGCCCAGTGCAAGCTCCAAAGACAAATGCCACAATCCCACATCCTCCTACACAAACAGATGCACCTTAGGAGTACAAAACTATTCCTGTCCATCAGCTTAGTCAGAGAAGAGAAAAGCTGTGATGCAAACCCACATGAGCCCTGCATTGGTGGGCAGAGGTAGCTCCGCTCCTCCGACATTGCTCCTGCAGTCAGATCCACCCCCTAGACCTTTGTGTGCTTTCCATAACAGAAAAGCTAGGAGGTTCCTGGACATTGCCATAAACAAGGCCAGGCAGAACATCACACAGAAACCCAAGAACGTGCATGAGGTGAAAAAATTCTTTCCCACAGCCATTGTGACAAAATGAAAGTCACCTGTGCAAACATTTCTGCTTAAAAAAGGGAAACTACTGCCAAGTAAGCAAATCTGTGCTTTTTATCCAAACAAGTGGTTGTGAGCAGTTTTATTGCCACATTCCTGTGCCCCAATACACAGGGATAAGCACTCGACACACAGTGACACGCAGGGACTCGGGGACAGAGCTGTTGTTTTAATAGGGCAATGAAGACAGCGAATGAAATAAAACCCAACAGAGATCAGCTTGCAGAACTCAAGGCTGAGAAAATCTATTTGATGGTAAAAGGAAACAAGGACACTCGTGATTCTGCTCTCATTTCCATGCTGTAAATTTGGGCAGCTTTTACTGAACGCAATTAAATCCTCACTTAGGATTTAACCTGGTGAAGCTGAGGGCAGACCTTTCTACAAGACCGACCTCTAGGCTCTTCCCCCCAATTTGCTCTGCAGATGCCAGCAGGAGTTGTGAGAAAACTGAGTGAAAAAGCAAGGGAATTCATAGATCCCTGCCAATGTGGCCATTTCAAAGCCCCCTTCAGCTCTGTCTTGCTTGTTCTCTCCTTCCCCAGTGATTTGCTGCTTTGCTCATGGAGCTTTGGCTGCAGGGAACAGTCAGTACCAGCCTGGCAAGCACAGAGAGTAGTATTTGGGCATCTCCTTCCCTTCGCCTCTAATGGGAACTGAAGACCTCAGCAAACCTCCAGCACATCCATTCCCTGCCTCTGGTGGCTGATCCTTCCTTTCCAATAACCTTAGGGTCCCAGCGTGGATCCCACACAAGACTCTTGCAAGAAACCCTGCAAGACCCTCTTTTATTAACACCTCTTTGACTATTCTTTAAATTTTCCTTTATTCTTAGGGCATTTCAAAGGCTTTTGCCCACCAGCACAGTTTAATACACTCTGTTTCACAAGCAACAGGTAATAAAACTCCTCACCTACTTGTAGCACACAGGTAAAGTCACCTCAGGGCTGTGACCTTAAATCCATACATGCTTTTACCCGTGGACATTGAGAGGTGTAAATCTCAATATCTCATTAAACAGATCACTCAGAACAGATTGCCTCACAACATAACTTTTCAGCTGGCCACTACCCACAAGCGGATGATTTTACATGACATTTATTCATGCAAATTGACGAGGCAGTAGTCTGGTTACCCAGCAAGAGCATAAAAAATTACAGTTTAGATGCATAAATTCTGGCACCATGAGAGAAGACACGATGAGACTGGAAACACATGCCTGGGTTTCACATAGAGTGCAACGACACTTAGTGGGAGTCCTCATCAGATGGGGGTTTATCAGGAATGACCCCCCCCAAACACAAAATGATCCAGGGGAGGTAGAGAAAGGCATGTGCAAGGCTGCAGGGGCTACAGAGAAATGAACTTCTCCTGCTGCATGTGCAGGAACCTGCCATGGGGAGAGCACACGCAACATTTTACGTCACTCACAAAGCCTACTCTGTCCAATAAAGTGGGGAAGTAAAACAAAGCATGAAATCCAGGCATAAATTAGCATCCCTCTAGTCTAGCTTTATTTGTGCTGCTGCTGCTGTGGATTAGCATCTAGCTGGCTGACAGGCTGATAGGCAGACAGAAACAGGGAGAAATAATAAAAAAAAAAATTTAAAAAAAAATCAGTGGGTGTCTTTTTTTCTCTATGGTTCCTGGGATGTCTGCCTTCAAAGTGCAGGCAGTGCTCATCCCTTTAGGACCCGAATTTTTCCATCTTCCTGCGAGAGCAATAGGCTCTGCAGGAAAGCAAATCCCCCTGAGATATTTGTGCCTGCACCCTGTGGAGCCGGCACCCGTCATCTAACGCAAGCCCAGTGCAAACCCGTCACATCCTCAGCCGGCTTCCCTCCGGCATCCACAGCTCCACTCTGCAGAGAGCCACAGAGCCCTGGGAGCAGCTACGGTGTGGGGCTGGGAGACCTTGAGGATAGCACCTCGCCACAGGCACACACAGGGAGCAGACGCCTCGGGATTAGCTCTGGATCATGTTCACCATCGCTTGGGGCAGCTGTTTCCTTCACTGCTTGCAGCCACGGCTGGGTTTGGTACCTGATCCCAGATGACATGACCGGGATCTCACGCCGGCATCTCCTCTCAGTTTGTGTCAGAAATGTGTCACTGCCAGCTCCTCGGGCAGGAGGACCTGCAGAGAGCTTCCATCGGGCTGACACACAGCCTCCCGCTCCTCGGGGCTCCGTGGCAAAATGAGTGGTCATCACCGGAGACATCCCTCCTCTCAGGGCTTGGTGGCCTGGTGCCCACCCGCCCTTTCTGAGCGCAGCCATGAAAACACAGCACTAAAGAGGTGCCAGTCCTGACAGCCACCACTCCAGTCCTTTCCAAACCGGCCCTGGCAAAGGATGCATTTCTACCTTAGCAACTTCAGGCAGCAGAGAGAAGCTGGGATGCTCCTCAGTGTGGCACTTGTGCACAAACTGGGGGAACAACGGCAGTAAACTTGACTGTGGTCAAAGCGAACTGCAAAGCCCATTTCCACCCTCACTGAGACATTCATAGCTTGGCTGGGCTCTCAGGTCGCAGGAGATTTCTACTCCTTGCCTGTCTTTTAAGGAGCCAAACATAGAGCTTGGTTTTTAGGCTATGAAAATCAAAATTTCAGCCATTTTCAAAGGTGGCCTAGAAAACACAGACTAATTCTGCACAGCAATAAAGTGAGTCCCTCAGGAGTACAGCATGCAGTTCAAACACCCCCATGTCCCTCTGCCTGCCACCATGACTCTCACTGAGTGGGTCTGATCAGAAGATGCAGGTGTGAAAACACCCCAGGATGCAGAGAATCCCTCCTCGGCAGAGCCTTTGCAGCTCTCAGCCCTTCAGCCAAGTGCACTGGCCCCATTGATCACTGGTGCCACAATCCCAGCAGCTTGGTACTGCCTTTGGAGTGTGGAGCAGCAAACCCTGGCTTGCAGCAGGCATCTGTGGCCAGCTCTGCTTGCTCCACACCCAAGTGGGTCAACACAGGCAGGTCTTCCCCAAAGGAGGCACAAGGGCACTCTGCAGGGCTCCGAGACAGCTGCAGCTGCGAACAGCCCAAGCAGAAGGGATATATCCCTGTCCCTCCAGCCACGCCTTCCCTAGAGTGCTTGATCCAAGTCGGGAATAACGCACACCATCACCATCCTCATCCCACTGCACACAGCAAGACAGTCCCCTCCACATCCACGCACCCACAGAGGTATCTATGGAAACATCCCATGGTATCACCAGGGCGGTTTCTTTTAGGGGCTAGGAAGGGAAGAAGGATGAAGAGAGTGTAGAAACCGGAGCCTTTGTTTCCCAGCACTCAGCCATGCTGTTAATTAGGTAGCAGAGACCAGCCACTTCCTACCACATCCTCAAGCTCTTGCAGCAATAGCAGGCACTCCTTTAGTCTCTGTCCTTTGGGGATGAGAACGAGGCAAGGAGGCACAAGTCAGTCAGAGCCCACAGAAATGCAACAAGCTGCAGGAAGGATCTTTCCTTTGCAAGGGAACAGGCGCCTGATGGGCTCCCCAGCCAGCACTTATCTGTGCGAACCATTTGTTTCCTCCCCAAGCTCTCAGCTTGCTCTGACACATCACCCATTCACCTGATTGCAAGCAAAATGAGTCAGATGGGTCCCAGCCTTGCACCCACTCATGAGCCCTCTATTTCTACTCTGCTCCTCAGTGCCACGCCATCAGAAAGCCCAGCCTGGGGACCGTGCGGGACTGCAATGGCCTTAAAAGCTTGTGTAAGTCCAGACTCACACATTCTGGAGAGCTCCAGTGCACTTCTGCATAAGATGTATTAAAACTCACACTGGCAACAGCACATTCAGACAAGCGGCCACTGGGACCAAGGCAATACCTATGAAATGTATCACAAATGGACTGAAGGAGCATATTCCCTTGAGTCACTGGTCCAAGTGGCAACTTGGGACATGTCTGCAGCAGCCTGGGGAGATCTTGCACAGTCCCATGAGGACACCACAGAGACAACATCTCCTGCTCCGGCTCTTAAGCAGAGTCTTCCACAGCACTGCACACAGTACATGACCTCTCAGTTAAAGCAAGGACCAAATAAATTTTAAATAGCATTTTTTTTCTGAGTCCCGGCAGCGTGGAAGTCAAATACTGTTTTTCAAGCTGTTCTCAGAATGAGACAGAGCCAAACATGTCCACAGGCACAGCCAGTCTGCATCTGTACAGCCTTGTTCCCACCATTTTCACTAGCACATACAGAGATGTGCATCCCTCACTTGGTCTCTTACAGAATAGGGTACCAGGGATCAACATCACCAATTATTACCTCCCATACCTCTGTGTCCAAGTTTCTCTGCGCCTAGGGCCATACAACAGTGGCTGGGACCACTCCTGAGAGTCCTCAGTATTTCTAGGGGTTTAAATGAGACCCAAGCCAGCCACCATCCACCCCAGTGTGATTCGTGACACTTAAAATTGTTAGGCTCTCTTTTACTCCCTCTTCAGTGTTACACAGCATCCTGCACTGTCAGCTTTGAGTTTTGTGTCTTGATCCCCAAAATTGCTAAGCCTCATTTCAAAAACCAAGTATTTGGAGGGTTTTCTTCAGACTGATAATGCCTAAGCCCTACAAGGTCTTTGACTTGTTTCCAGAGTTTTCCCTGCAATTGAGACGTCCCTAAATACATTTCTTGTTAGCGTAATTCTGTTAATTTTAAGTGAGAACTGAGACTTTTAAACAGTCCTTGATTACAGTTGCCGGGGGTTTGCAACAGACACCCCAAATCCCAAGCTTTGCTCTAAAACCCCTGTGAATTATTCTAGTCCAGCCTTGCCAGCTGCTCTTCTACCCAAAAGGCATCTTCCCTTGAGAGCAGGATAGTAGAAGAAGGGAAGAAAGCTGGAAAACAGCCATTTCTGGGACTACAAACGAAATCAGGAGGAACAGTCCCAAAAGCCTCTCTTAGCCTTGGCCACCAGCAGCAGCTACTCGTGAAGCTCCCACCAAGTGAGAGCCAAAGGAAGACACATTGATCCTGCCTTTCTGGATTTTATGCCAAGCTCGTCAGCAAGGCATGCACAGCTTTGGCTGCCCAGGAAATGCAAACCTCTCCTTTGTGTGGCTTTCTGGACATCTCCCGCCGCCCTCCCTAAATGCCAAAGCCAGCAGCATCCCTTGCAAGGTGCACACCATGCCAGAGGCAGGAAAGACGTGCTCCTCGCAGCCTCCTGGCCCCAGGCCTTCTGCCAACGCCGTCCCAACATGGGGCACGCAGGCAAAAGAGCTGCCGGAGGAATCCACGCCAAGCGGCGCTGAGCACGACCTTTCTGCTTTACAATGGTAACCTGAATCCTAAATACTGGATTTCTAGGCATGCATTAAAGCCATGAGACAATGGAGACGGCGAGGCTGGGGCTGGCTGCAAGCCAGCTCCGTGCCGGCCCCGCCAGCGCCCGATGTTTCCCATTTCCTTCTTTTTTCGCCATGGCAGATAAGCGAAGTCCCCCTAAGCCAGGAGGCAGGTGCATGCACAAGCTCACCCCTGACATGGGGACTGTGTGTGACATCCCCTGTGGAAGGTGGATGCCCAAGAAGACCCAGAGAGGTGGTTGCCCTCCTCTCTCCCTCCCTCTCTCTCGTATGAGTATTGCTTCTCCTTTAATTGGTTTCATTCATGGCAGCCCTTTGCTAAATGTAATTATGCCAGGCTCTCTCCATCTGTCTGCGTTCAGGAAGAGCCATCGCTCTCACTGTTTTTATCTTCAATCTTTATTTCTGCATTAATCCCCACTCTGCAGCTCACATGTACAACAATGTCCAGGACCTCCTGAGGACATACAGGCACAGAATGAAGAGCAGGATTTGTCCCTGGGTCTCTCCTGGCTGGAGGACATTTTTTTAACAGGGAAAGCCCCATACTTCATTCACCGTCCGTAACATCTCCATCTCTCAATGACACCTGCACAAGCCAGTCCTTTTGCAGACACTCAAGACTTGTCTGGGAGCCCAGGCAAGAGGAGATGGCTTGATTTTGTCTGCATCACAGAGATGTCTCTGCCCTGTCTTCCCAAGCCCAGTACATAAAGGTAGCAAGATGCCTGCTTAAGTTGATATGGACTGCTTTTCACATGGAGACAGCCTTCAGTCCTAAACTACCACGCTCATTTTCCTTCCCAGGAATGCAGACAGGGTGAACACGGCTGAGCACAGGGATTAACAAACCTCAGCTCTGCAAGGGCAGCTCGTAGCTGCATGGCTGAGGCTGCAAAGCGCCCAACGCACCCAGAAGGATTTCATCCCTTGGGATTCATTACCCAAGGTCCTTACACCTTCCTCAGCCAGGGCAGGTAGATCTTGGGGGAAAACACAATGCTAAAGGAGCTGTTGGTTTATCGAGAGACCAAACCCAGTGACACAGACCCTGGGCAACCAAGCACCATCTGGTGACCGCCGGCTCCCGACACAATAGCCCACGTTGGCATGTTTATGATACAGACCAGAGGCGGATTCCCATTATCCCCATCAGATCCTGTGATGTGGTTTCAGGAGAAGGACCATGAGAAGCAGATGGGATGGCAGAAGAGAAAAGAACGCAGCGAGACAGACAGACAGGAGAGATTTATATGAAGCTAAAGCGCATACCCATAAACATGGGATAAGTAAATAGCATGTAAGTATGAAATTAAATGCAGGGAATCCATGGCATCCAGTAATCAGTCAAATATCTCCTTCACCTCTTTTTCAGTTTATCATCGGCATTTTAGAATGAGATATTTATGCCAATAAGTAAGTCAGTTGTATATTGTAACCCTGCAAATATTGGCTTGGATCTGAGAGATTCGTCCCGACAGACAATTCATTTTTACAGTTATTTTTGGACTCCCGGCTTTCGTGGAACACCGGCTCTCTGTGTTGGATTTTATGCCCCTGAAATGTATTTACAATGCATGGCATCTGTATTGTGCATTACACACTTAAATCATTGCATTTCATTCATCGCTTATAAAAAAAAATATTGCAATATCCCGAAGCTCTGAATACTCAAATTCAAAATATAACTGCTGCATTTTCAGAGTAATGCTATAAAATAATGTTGTATTTTTAGATAAAGGAGGGAAAATTGATCATGAGGAACATGGATTCCCAAGATCTGGAAAGAAGGGGAGTTTGGATTTCACACCATGATAAATGGGAAAAAAATAAAACTAAAAGCTGAAAAACCCACAAAGGTTTATTTTCTAAACAAGAACATAGAAACATTTTGTCACTTAAACAAAGGGAGGAGGGCGGGGGAGGCTCCGCATCCTTGGCTTGCTCTCTGCAATGGACAAATACTATCAGAAACAAAAAGCATGGCATAGTTAGCAGGAGCTCAGCGCTTTACAATTAATGTATGTATTTAAGTTCCTTTTAGGGGAAGCCTTCTGCAAACGGGGGAAAAAAAATTCATGGTTTTAAAGGCTTCTGTCATTGTTGCCTACAAGCAGAAGAGAAAGGCGCTTTCTTTGTCATCCGGGGGTTTATGGCAACACCTTAATATGTCCTTTTCATAGGTGAAGCAAGGCGCACAAAGCAGCCGCGTGCCAACGCGTCCCCCCCGCCACCGGCAAAATAAATAAATGGAGGAACGCGGGGACAGCGGCCGTCGTAATCCCTCGGCAAAGAGGCAGCGAGGATGGTCTAGCGGGGTAAATATCGCACGTCTCCTGCCAAACCCCGCGTGGGCTATTGTCCCGCCACCCCTTTTAGATGTCATTAAGGATTTTTCGCATACAACCAAACGAGCAGAGGGGATGAACGCGCTCGCTTCTTCCCCACCAGTTGGAGAAGCCATGACGAGGCGGCTGGGAGCCGGCGCAGGGAAAACACAGGGCAAATTAGGAAGTATGTTAATTCAGTTAATATCACAGAGGGGCTGGCGGGCGGTGGGGGGGAGGTGTGCGCGCAGATTTTCCGCCCGAGGAAGGAGGTGGCAGAGAAAGAACTGGGGCATGCCAGCTCCCGTTATTGTTCTGCCTTCATCGGTAATTAGCAAGATAAGGAGGGGACGGCGTGAGGGAGGCAGCGTGGCGAGGACAAGGCAGCGCTGCACCCCACCTCATGCCCATGCGGCCATCTTACAGGCGGCGCTCGCCTCCTGCAAAATGGCCGCCGGGGCCCACACTGCCTCAGGCCTGCAGCTGGCCCATCCCAGCGGGCTCCTGTCCGCCAGCCCTGAGGCAGTGGGCACCCGGGAGCAGTGGCAGCCGGGAAAGGGCGGCCCCAGGAGAAAAGGAGTTGCCATGGTGGGCCAGAGTGCGCTGGCGAGCGGCCATCTTAGCCCAGGCCCGGCTCACGGTGCCAAGGCGCCGGGCACGCAGCGCTCCCACAGCTCTTTCCCCAGCCCTCCTGGCTGGGACAATCTTGGTACGCTTGTCCTTCACAAGGCAGTACACGTCGCCTGGGCCCTGCTCGTGGCCACAAAGGCGGCTGTGCCCTTGCCATGGCTTTCCCCTTGGACACGAGTGGGCTTATCCCCGCATGGGCAACGCCTGCCTCAGTGCGTCCCAGGGAGTTCTGAAGGACTGGCCCTGGAAGACACGGCCTGCACAGATAGAGAATTCAAAGAGCTACAAGGCAAGGTGTCATCTGTCCAGCCATCAGAGAGCACGTTATGGGCAAATTATGCCTTTCTCCTGGCCAAAACAAAATAAATCCTAAACCAAAGCTGCAGTGATATCAATAAAGAAGAAGTGAGCTTCTTAAACCTTAATTTAACACAAATTTAAAACAAGGTCAGTTATAAAATGCATGGTTACACAGACAACACAGACAAAGCTATTTCTGACTCCATGGGAGCTTTACAGTGGACACATCAGTGTTGCTCAGCTCTCCAAATGAACAATGCCAAATACCAACCAAGGAACCCTCATCTCTGGTCTCAGGCTGCCCTCAGGACAAGACCAGCAATTACTGACACTAAAGCAGTATTTGGGAAGCATTTCATGTGTCTTTAGCCATGATGGGACTATTTCACACGGTGCGATAGGCACACAACAGCACTCTGAAAATTCGGCATCTGCTCCAGTACTCTGTGGAGAACCAGAGGGTGATTGCAACCGCACGCAGGCAGGGCCATGTTATACATCTCAGCTAGACAGTGAAACATAAGGGATGGCAGGCTAGCTGCTCCGCTCCAGGGTTGTCTACACGGAAAACCACACCATTATAATGACAGCACTATAGGTCAACTGCTGCTGCTCCTCGCCACGCTGGTGCACATCTCCACTCTTAAACTGGCTTTCTCCAGTTTAGCTTAAACTGCTTCCAGCGTGACATCACTGGTATACAGGAGAGTCCTGCCTTCTGCTAAAGTAAATATCCACGGAGGTTGTACGCGTACAGCTCCTTGCTTTAAAATCCGCCCCCCAACCGTACGTCTGTAGCTAGACCTGCCCTTCGGCTAACCTTTCTGTACTCCGCACACTCCTGGGCTGTTCTCAGTGCCCGTGAAACACTATTACACCCTGCTTCCCTTGGGTGCTAATCCTGCTTGTCAACCCAAAGGCAGAAGCAGACGGTGGCTTGGCATTTTGATTACGTTGTGATCTGTTTGAACCTTCCAGACTCTTTTGATGTCTGTGCAAATTTGAAAGGGGGAGCCTTCATCCCCCACAATGAAACTCTGCTATCGCATGGTGAACCATCTCGGGACTCCTATGTCCATAGCCATCGCTAGATTTGAAGCAGGGAGGGGAGTTGTAGGTCCTCCAGGAAGAGTCTGAATTTCAGACTAACCAGTTCTGGCCCTGAGCGGAGAACACTACGGGGACAGCGTGTTGCTCTTCAAACAAATGCATGCGTAGGGGAGTGTGCGCATGCACAGAGACACCAGATTTATACAAATAGATGCATTCATAGGAAAATGCAAATAGCATCCTCTTCCATCCCAGGCTCCCTTCGAGCTCCTGACATCCCAAGGTTTCAGAGGAGTACAACTGAGTCTCAGATCAAACATTAGCCCTGCGGGGGTTCCCTCAGGGAAGCAGCCATGCACTGGGGTCTTTTCCCCGCTTCCATGTGAGGTTTCCCGACCCGGCCTTCCGTGGGTGCTCAGTTCTGACACGCGTACGACACACGCGCACGCATGCAGAGCCTTGCTAAAAGGTGCTCTGGGAATTGAGCTCCACTTCCTCTTTCTCCTGAATCAATTGTCATAAACCAGCTTTTGTTTTATTTTTAACAAAGCGACAGAAATAATCTCCACGCACAGCCCTTGCCACTCCCACGGCCCTGTCCTTTAACAGAACAAGCTGTCCAGGGCCCCCGAGGACATGGGCACAGGGAGACAGCAGAGTAAGAAAGACCAGGAGAGGCTGCTTTCTGGTGCACAGAAATCCACTGCTCCTCTCTTGAGCCCATTGCTCGGCAGGCAGTGAGGCAGCGGGATGGGAAGGGGACTGGATGGTGGGCCAGGCACTTTCAACCTCCCCAACACAATTTCCAGCTGCTCCCTTCATCCCCTGCCTGCTGAAGTACCCACTTTCAACCTCCAGTTTACCTTGCACTCTGTTTCTCTTGCTCTTCTGTACCAGCAAGAGGTGACTCCTGCAGCACCATTGCAGCAATCAGTGGGCTGACGTGCAACCTGTGACAGCCCAGGCTCTGCCTGCCTGTGGCACAGCCCTGTCTCCAGCATGGCCAAGGACTCATCCCTCCTCCTCCTCCTCCCATCCCACATACCCAGGTTCAGGACTCAGACACATATGGAGACATTTCTTGATGAAACCTATCAGTGGGTGAGTGGCAGCTGAGCAGGTACCGAGCAAGACGTGGGGCCAGACAGCAGCCAGGGGGGAAGGCAGCGGGTGGAGGGAACGTGCCTCAGGAGGAATACTCACAAAGGGCTGCTTTCATTAATAAAACATTCCCCCCTCGGTTGCCTTTTGATTTGGGTGTAAGAATTAACCCCATCTGCCCAACAGCACGCTACCTACCAAGTCATCTCTGCTGAGGAAGGCCTTCTGACGTGTCTGCTCAATTGCCTTGCTTCCCACTGCCCGCACTCCTTGGCAGCCCAGACCCCTCCAAACAGCTCACCAGCCTCGCCTGGTCTGCCCTATGGAAGAGATCCTCTTCCCACAACATAGATTAGACCCAGTGAAAATAGGCTTAGTGAAAATACCATTTCACTATTAATGCCACCCAACCCACCCCCCCCCAGCTTCACACTCTCTCACACCCAGAAAGATTATAACAAATCCTGGTCACCTTTTGCCCCTGCTAACTACTGCTCCAGCCTTTGCACCACATGCCTTCTACCATGAGTAGAGAGCTGGGCACAGGGAGCACTTATATATATACACACACATCTATCTAGTCAGCACTGGAGGTGTTCAGCTGCACAACACACATCTCCCTGCACAGCATCTCGCCTTGTCACAACACCCCAACCCATCCCTCTCTGCTGTAATTGCAGCGCCTGGTCCTTGGGCATCAGCAGAAAGTTGCAGCAAATCCTACATTGGTTAAAGCACAATCTGTCCATTCAAAATTGGTGGGGGGTTGCTTTGAAATCACTGAGACATTTCTATTCCCTTTCTGTTTCAAGTAAAACCGAGATGCAGAGATGCCTTCGAACCGACAGCCCCTTCATTTTTCCAGAGGTGTGTTTTAATGAGTGACTCGCCTTCCAAAAAGGGGCCGGCAAAGGGGAAGGACGGCAGATTCTCCACACAAATTCAATAGCTGGTAGGTTGCCATGGGCTAAAGCATTTCTTTGCACACATGAAGGGAAGGGACTCCAGAGCACTAAGGGTTTTGCCTCCCATGAGTTATAGCTCTACCCTTCAAGAGCGGAATAAATGCTTTATCCCATTGCAGCCTGCGATGTATTCTACATAGATGGATTGATTTCCCCTATTGTTCTTAATAAATCCTGGCGCATGAAGAAACTCACTGCACAGCCATTTTTCCTGCCTTGTTCTACCTTGCAGAAGTAATAAGGGTCAGATGTGACTGCAGTGGCAAGCAAAGGCCGTACGCGAGGCAGTGCTTTGCTGGATGCAGTGGGTGTGCTTGCAGGGGCTTGGTGGGTGCAGGCAAGCAACTCCCTTTTCCCTGTTTATTCCCCCTTTGAGTCGAAGCTGAGGAAAAGGGAAACCATGGCTGGGTACCGCAGCACTGGCATGGCTCTGACCGGAGCAGCCGCTCCACCAGCTGAGCCTGCACAAGCCCCAGACCCGCAGAGGGAAAGGCAAGGCTCTGGCCCTCTCTGACTGGAGCTCTCAATGGTGAGAGATAAACACATATATTGTATTGTCTGATAAACACAGGGCTGAGTGCTGCACCACTGTAGAGCTTTCCTGAGCACACCCAGCTCTCTGTTGGGCCCTGTCCATCAGACCTGCCCCCACCTGTGTCCTGGCTGAGAGGAGTCCACAGCATCAGCACAGCGGCTCCTCTGGCTTTTTGTTTGTTTTGGGTGTTTTTAAATCAAAATGTCAAAGCAAACCCCTCTCAATGACTCCCAAAGGCACAACTCAGACCCCCAGATTGTTGTTGAAAAGTTCTCTCCCTGCCATATTCTCTGCTCACAAGGTTGACACCCACCCTCTTTTCCTGCTCCAGGAGGGTGTTTGCTGGACACAGCTTTGCTGATGCCCAGCAAGGAGGCACCGCTGGGCTCCAAGAAGCAGGTGGCTCTGCACGATCCTGCTTTGGCCACCTGCCTCCAGCTCCATCCAGGCTCTCTGGATTATCGCTGCTGGTCTTCTCTAGCAGCAGCTAACAACTGGCCCTGTTTCAAAAGCCTGGTTGGCAATTTGGCTGTGGGAGGGAGGGAGGGATCAGGTAAAAGAGCTGGTCTCCCATGCATGAGTTGGACTCGATCCTTCAGCAAGACTTCCAGGGACTCACCTCTCCTTGCTCAGGTGGAGACGTCCCAGCCCTTCCCAAGGCATCCCACTCCAGGAACTCTCAGTCATGTCTGATTAAGGAAAAGAGAATTTGTCTCAATTAGAAAGAGGTTCCCATATGCATGGACGGATGTCAAGTAATTACGGCATGTCACTCACGTTTGGAAAAGAGACTTTAAATTTGGGGCCATGAAAACTTGCACACACAATTGCAAGAGAGTTACAGACCTTGGCATGCTCCAGAGCATACGTTGTGCGGATGCTTTCAAGCCCGTCCCTCGGCTGAAATACACCCAGCCACGTAAAATACAGCCAGACACGACCCCATTCTCTAATAAGGAAATAAAGCCGAGTGGACCTGCATTGCCAGAGCCCAGAGAGCAACACTGTCTCTTTAATTTTCTCCCTGGCTATCTCATCCTTTGCACAAACTCTTTCCTCCCCGTGGCTTCTTCCAGCCTGGTGGGCAAAGTGGGAAAACATCATTAGGGAGGAAAAATAATTTAGTTTGTTAATCAGTATCCAGTGGTGGGAAACAAGAAAGACAGAGAGCTGGGCTGGCGGTTAGGGCTTAGGAAGGGCCAGCACAAAGCCCACCATTCATGACATCTGGGGCTGGGATTCTCATTGAATTAAACAGACACAAAGAGCAGAGGCATTTCATGCTCTCTTCACAAGAATTATCATATCTCCCTGGCACTAGGAAACCTTCAGCACGGGAGAGGGGGAGAGAGAGAGAGAGGGGAAAGCGGGCAGGCTGGGTAGAAATATGGGGCAGGGTAGAAGAGGCTTTGTTCCAGGGTTGGATTTATGGATGGGATGCGGCGCGTTGCTTTGCGGGGAGAGACAGGGCCCTGGCGCGCTGGGTCTAATAAGAATCAGCAAATGTGAAACAGGGGGCCCCTGTGTACCATGAAGCAGGGAAACCCGCGTTTGACAAGCCAACAGAATAACCGCTCGCGTCTCAAGGCTGTGGAAGGATGCTGACGTTCCTACGAGATGTGTCGTCTTGTGTGTGTGTCAGCGAGGAGGGGGAGAAGGGGAGAGGCAAGGAGTATAAACAAGAGACCAGGCAGCATCGTTCAGTCATGAAAATTAATTAGCTGATGTGCAAACCATGGCTGCCTCTTCCCACTGCCCTGCAAGCATTCCCCATAAAGCTATGGTGTGTGCGGAGCCTGTGACTGGGAATGACAGGGGCAGATTAGGCAGCTCCTTGGGACACAAGCCTGGCAGCAAGAAACCCACAGCCCGTGCAAAAAAGGTGAGGAGGGGATGATTAGTGTCCCTGGGGAAGAGGCAGAGCCCAGGGACCAGAAGAAAGAGAAACGGGAGAGACGGGGCACCAAGCTGAGACCAGGAATCATGTTGCTGCTGCAGCATAAATTGGGGTGGATCTCAAAAACCAGCCATTAACAGGAGCTGGTGGACAGCAAAACCATTTAGGGTTTAGATCACATACTCTCTGGGGCAGGACCTGTCATCTCCTGCAGGCTCACACCATGGAGGCCTGTCCTACTTGGTCTCTGGGCATTACCAGAAGATCTGTTTTAAATACTAATTGCTCCATGATCAAGACCTGTGAGCTGCTGGGAGGCTCCCTACAGCATTACCTGTGGGATGAGGGGATAGATCTCTGACCTCACATCCCCAGGGTAATTTGACCCCGTGAACCAGTGCCACAAGCAAATATTACTACCCAGTGACGAAGATGAGCAATTCCTGACCAACTTCACATATCCCATCCCCAAGCTTTCAGATCCTACTACAATATCATGCTTATTCTTTGCCTGGAACAACTACAGGAGAATGAGGGTGCCAGGGAAAAGGGAAAAAAGGGGGAATGAAGGGATGCAGAAAGTGATGGGTAGGGAAAAAATAAAGAGAGAAGACTCTTTGACATGGGATGCGCACAGTGAACACAGAACGCACTGGAAACAAAGGGACGCAGGGAGAGAGGAGAGGCTGGGATGGGCATCTCGGCAGACATGTAGGTAAAAGTTGAAAAGGAAGCACTAATTAGCACCCAGACCATCACTTCCCATTAATAGCTTGTCACCGTTTCCTTGATGTTGCTGAGAGCAGGGAAGTTGGTATGTGTGATGCTTACCTGTCTCTATCTCATTAACAGAAGTGAGGGTGAGAACAGATGTTTATTGCCTGCATCCAGACAGACAGGCCCTTTGCTGAACTGAGAGGCAGGAGAGAGGGGAAAGTTATGAAAGAGATGCTCATGAAACATAAGCCAAACCCAAACAATGGAAATCCAAATGCAGGACACTTGGATACCTGTGCTGATCCAGAAACAGCCCCAGGTAGGTATCAGGTTCCAGGAATTCTGGAAACACAAAACTGCTAGGTCAAATAATTATAACCCAGGGCAAATATACTGCCAGCTGGGGGAAAGAGCACAAGGTATGTGCAAGGCACAAGGTATATGCAAGGGGCTGTGACTGCATAATACCTGGGAAAGTACAACAAAGGGCTGCTTACTTCCCAGACTGATTTGCTCAAGGTGTCCACTCCACTAAAAAACAGACAGCCAAGTATCTTACTGAGAGCCAGAATGGAGATACCCACCAGTAAACAAAGAAAATGAAAAAAACCTAAAAAATGCTATTTCAAGCAAAGATAAATGTGCTTTGCATATAATCACCTCTGGAGTAATTCTTCCAGCAGCTAAAAGAGAGATTATCCTTCCTATGTAAAACACAAAGGCCTCTCCTTTCCCTCCAACATGTGGAATGGCTTCTGACAGTGACATGGGAAAGAGGGAGTGTGCAAGGCAAGGCAAGGCAAGGCAAGGACGCCAATCAGCAAGTACCTGCTGGCTGGTAGCACACGTCTGCTGGGGCGATGACGGGAGCGTGCGTGTGTGTGCACATTCCTAGGGACACCCTCGCTTCCACCAGCTCATAAATTCACTACGTAAGCCAAAGGTTCCTCAAGAGCAGGAGCCCAAACCTCCTCAGGAGGGAACGAGGGAAAACCAAAGGCAAAGAAAACATCAAGGCAGGGACTGAAGGAACAAAGGCCTCCCCCCTCTCAGTTTGGACACATCTTCTTGGCCATTTAGCTCAGATCAAGTGTAGGCTCTGTTGACTCCCCCATCTATTCAAACAAACAGTTTCAATAGTCTGATAGGTCTTTTCTGCTCTACAGCTTCTCTACCCCTGTGTTTGACATGCCCAGCCAATGCAGTTAATGCCACATGCAGAAATACTGCCCTGAAGAGCCCTCGCTTAGATTGCATGGTCAAGCACTTCAAAGTTAGGAAGTGTCCAATTTATGGCTGTCCATGCAACCTTAATTCCACCTCGCTGTGCAGCCACTCTGGACAGGAAAAGAGGGAGTGAGCTAAAAATAGGCTGTGACCGTGTCGTCAGCCTCATAAGGGCATGGGCAGGGAGAGGCTGAATTAATGTCTTGTGGTCAAAATGAAATCAGGTACCCCCCGACTTGCCAGCGCTTGCTTTGGTGCCTTCAACCATGTACATTTTTAATATACAGAAATCACGTGCATTCTAAACATACAGAAAAATGCATTATTTATAGCTAATAAATAATAGATTGTTTATATAAGCAAAAAGAAAAACAATTGTAGGCAAGTGTAACAAATTCCCCTTCCTCCACCCCGCACCCATCCCTGCTTCATCCTGCGCGGGCAGAGAGATTTCAAGCCCCAAGCCTTGGCACAGATTTCTGCCACTATGAAATACAGGACTAATGTTATCTGGCAGCGGCAGAAGGCTGCTCTCCTGGGGCTGGCAGAGAAGGGGACTGCTGGGGCTGGCAGTGCCCAGGCCAATGCACCCACATCCCCTACACTTCTTCCTCCTGGCGCCAGACCCAGAGGGGTTTTCTCCCAGGAGAAAGGGCTGTGAGGGAAGGATATGACCTAAAGGTGGAAAGGGGTGATGGAGTTGGCTGTGAACACCCTCCCACCTTCCCTGGCTGGTCCAGAGCTCTGCAATAAAGTGGTGGGAGTCCATGGTTTCACCCTGCTCCTGATCTGTTATTGTTATTCCAGGGAAACAATAAATTTTAATTTTTTTTCCCCCCCAAGAGGCAAGCGAAGGGAAATCGCGATTCTGAACAATTCATAATTCAGCTAAACCTGAAAGGAATTTAAGGGACAAAGAATAGGCATTTCTCGAGTCGAAGAGCTTCCCCCGGACGAATTTCAAGGGCCCGCAGCAAACAATAGGAGTGTCAGAGGTTCTCAAAAAGAAAAAAAAAGTTCAAGAATCTTTACAATAAAAAGTGTTAGGCAACAGAGAGGTCAGAGCCAGCTCCTCCTATAATAAATAGCACGACTACCCTACATTAACTATAGGAGACATTTTAATGCAGTGCCTCAGCTTCGTGCTAATTATACTTTTTCACCATATTTTGAACCTAAGAAAAAATGTCATCAGTTAATTATAACAGATGAGGGAGTGTGAAGACTTCCTCAATAAATAATGCCTTGATATCTCATATCCAACAAGCTGCGTGCTCTGCTCTGAAGGTGCCCAGAAATATGTCCTCTCAGGAAATATATCAAGAACTGATGGTCCCATAAGCTGGTTTTGTTTCCAAGCTTTGACTTTCAGCCCAATAATTAAGTGATTTTTATGGATTGGAGAGAGTAAAGGTCGTGGAACTGCTGGAATGGTGCCAGAGAGAGTCAATGTTTAAAAATAAATAAATTCCTAAATCAAAATGAGATACAAGAGACCTCAACAAATCCCCCCACGGCTGCACAGGCGAGCACACAGGCACGATTTGGTTTCTGGACCCATGTCCCATCCTTCCTTCATTCGTGGCATCTCCATGGGAGTCTGGCATGCTCTGAAAAAGCCTGGTTTTAATGAAACCAGGCCACTGCTGCCAGCGTGCCACCGGGAGCCAGCCACCGCTGTCCACCTGCCCCGGGGAGGAAGGACACCGTCCCTCTGCTGCTGTGCCACCGTGGGGGCTGCCACCCGCTGCACCCATCCCTGATGAGGCTGCTGGGTGTCCAGGTCCTTACGAAGGTCCCTCAACTAAACCATCTTTCTTTCAGCTCCCTTCTCCACCCAGCACCCCTCACTTCCCGCTCTGAAGAGCCGGGATTTGGCGTGGGAAAGATGTCTTTGGGCTTTTCACAAATCCAGTATCCCCTTGAACCAAAACCAATTAGCCTGGCCCAAGGTCCTGCCATTGAAGGACTGTCCCTTCTTTTCAAACCCCCGCGGGCTCAATTGCTCTAAGGAGCCTGGATGTGAATGAGCAAAGCCCGCTTAAAGTGGTACTTAAGGCCAGACCAGGGTGAAGGAAAAGAGAAAGCCTCTATAGGAACAGCAAGCTGAGTTTCCAAGAGACAGCTAACTGCCGGAGATTGTGTTCTTTTGCTCCCCCCATTTTCTTTTTTTTACCCCCACTCCTTCAGCTTTCGAGGCAAACGCTCCTAACCAAACCTGAGCCCCTGAATAAATATTAGAAAACACGAAAGCCAGAACGTCGTCCTGACTCTTTGTGGATGCCCGGCTGTGGACAATGTGATGGCCCAGCCTCACATGCAAGCTCTGGTCACAAGCACGTGCGCCCAGAAGGACAGAGGGATGGTGAGAAGCCCAAGATGATGTGGGTCCTGGCAAACACCTTCCCAAGGTGACCAGCTTTGTGGGCACGAAACACCAAAATCCGCAACCTGGACGGGGTGACTCCCTGTACCACATGTTGGGGATGCCAGCGTGGGCGGCCACACGTCCATCTTACGCTGGTGGCCCCTGGGGACATCCAGAGACTCAGGGTGACGGAGGGGCTACGGTGTGGCAGCAGCAGTGTCAGGGTGGCACGCGGTACCCACATCACAAACGGCGTGTGCACCTCGGTGCTTGCACCTGCACAGACGCCAAATCTGCACCTTCCCTCCACCCAGACACGAGAGCGTTTCCAGCAGGCAACCATGATCCCTCCCCAGGGTACGAGCAGCACCCATCCATGGCCACAGGTTGGATGGACCCTCAAAGCCCCTGCACTCTGCTCTTTCTCCGGTGGCACGGATAAAGCCAGGGCAGAGCAGCAGGTAAAGGGAGGCACTGTCCGTTTGCATCAAGGGTGCAGGGAGGGGGTGGGAGCCAAGAGAGACAAAAGAAATGGCTGAGCCCAGCCTCAAGTGTGGAACCCACCATCGCCAGGCAATTTCGCAAAAATGCCCATTGGTGGGATTTCATCCATAACCAAGCGTGCACGCTCACACGGCCTGGCTTCCAAGGCAGCTCCTTCAAACAGGGCCTGAACAGCTCCTTCTCCACCTGACCCCGAGCCCGGGTGAGTTTGGCTTCCCCAGGTATTTGGTATAAACCCCTTTCATCTCATGCCCCAAGCCAAACCCACTGCATGGCGGACAAGTTTTAGGAAAAGATGGGAAATCATGAGCTGGAGCACGCGATGTCCCAGAGCATCATTTCCCTGGGGTAAAACCCGCAAACGGTATTTTCCACTTATCCCCCAATGGCACATGCCGATTCTTCTGTTTCTGTCTCCCTCTGCCCATCCCCAGCTCTGCCTGAAGAACAAAGACATCACAGCCCAGCTCCAGGAACCTCACCCACGTCTGGCCTACGCTGCATCCTATTGCTCCACCAGGAGAGTCCCACTGAGAAAAGAAAGAACCAGGAATGCCGGGACATGGGCTCTCATCTCAGCACAGCTGAAAAAGACACCTTCCCTTATGGGTTTTGCCTATGCAGGGGAAAAGATCCATCCAAAGCCAACAGCTAACAGCTACCCTTACAGGGCAAAAGGCAAAGCCACAAAGGGAACCGTGCCTAGCCAAAATCCATCCCTGGCCCAAGGACAGACCCTTGGGGACCTTCCTTCCACTATGGCACTTTAAAAAAAAAATGACAGAAAGCCAAGACCTGTCGGTGGGCTGCCAGGGACTCTCTAAATGCAGCGGCTATGTCACAAGCAGGGATTTGCTGGGGGGCTTCATCCGCTGCCTTGCCCCCCACCCACACACGCATGAGGTGGGGATTCTCATACCACTGTCCCCCATTACTCACTGCCACCTCCCTTGTTAATTGAGGGCGTGCTGCCTTCACACCTCCTTGGGATACTCATAGGTTCATGCCAACAATGGGGGCAAAAATGAAGAATTAAAGCACCAGAAAAAATTCAACTGCGATTTCTCTCTCTGGGACATTAAAGGCCAAATCGCTCAGTCCTCATCTCAGTCCCCTTCCGGGGACCTGCTCTGGGGTAAGTGTACCAAGTACAAGGCCTGAAAAAATACCTGAAAAATCAGCTCAGGAGAGGTGATTTTGTGGCAAAAAAAAAACCCAGTAAAAGTCAAGAGTGGTTTCTGACCAGCTGATTGAATAGCAAGGTGAAAAAGCTTGCATCGTTCCTTTGTAAGAGTTCTCATGTAGACACAGATTTCCACACTTCCATTTTATTTCATAAAATTATATATATGTATGTATTTATATACACACACACAAAGACATTTATTATATGTGTGTATATTTTTTTTCCTCAGATCCTCTTTTTATATTTTCACCTTTTGCAATTACAAAAGCCAGGGAGAGAAATACCTCCTGGGTTCTGCCAGTGCAGAACACTCCCACCAAACAGATTTTCTCTAACATGCTGGTTGAATGATTCCTCCTGAATTACATTCATTAGGAATTTGAATGTTTCTTTCCTCCATCCCCCATCAAATCATTACTCCGGAATAAATGCATTCATCAACCACCTTGCTCAGTTCCCTCCTGCTTTGTTCAGTCTAGTTTTAAAGCATCTCCACTGAAACCGTTTGCACCTGACTCGATGCTAGTGCACGAAAGGGGGAAAAAATAAATAGGAGAAGAATTGAGCGCCACTCACAATATTGTGAAAATAATTGGAAAATTATTTCTTAAAAATAGCCAACATAATAAAGGAGGGAAAGGACTACATTCCTTCCTCCCCACCTCCGATCTCTTCCACAATTTCTGGGATTGCATCGAGTATACATATTCCAGATGGGCTGGAGAGAAGGAGGTTGGTTCTTAATGACACGTCTTTCGCTGCCTTTGGAATGAATGATTCATTCGGATCTTGCCGAGACTCGGTGCCACAGTTGAGTTACATTTCTAGAAAATCCGTATCTTTAATTCTGGCGCTGCGTGTGGGACCCAGCAAATCATGGAATTACTGCTGTAACTTCGGATTAGTAACGCTTTCTAAATGATAGTCTAATTCCAGGCCTTCATGCTTTTCAGCGTTCACACTCACACAGCCTTTTCCCTGGGAGGCTTCCTGCAGAATTAGTGCTGGCGTCTTCGTCTTTCTCTGCCCTTTTTAATTTCTCCAATGACTTCTCATTAGAATATATAATAACAGCTCCTCAGAACTTTTCTTTCTCCCGGTATAGCCAAATTCAGGCTGAGATCCTTTTTCCTTACTGTGGTTATGGCGGTGCTTTGCTGGCCCTGGAAGGGTGCACAGGCAGATTTAGCTTTGCGGGCCTACGTGGCATCTGACGCCATTACCCCGTGCAAGGGAAGGTGGAAAACCTGCCTGCGAGGTGCGGGGGGCTCCCACCTCTCGCCGCCCCCGCTCGCCGCTGGGCACGGGCGGCTCGGCCCTGCGGTGCTCCCCTCTCCCTCGGCAAGGGATGCCCACGGCGGAGAAGAGGATGGGGCAGGGTACCCGCGCTCCACCTCGCCGAGTAGTGGGAAGGCGGCAGCATCTTTCCCAGCCCTCCCCATCTCCCGCAGCATCTCCTGGGGGCAGAGAGGCAGCTAACAGCCCACTCGCAGCGCCAGCCACGGGAAGCTTTCTCTCTGCAGCCTTCCCGGAGCTGTCACGACCCGTGTGGGTTGGCGGCAGCGCGGGGATCATCCCTGCGGGATGCGAGCCGCCAGCGCTGGGCGAGGGGCTGGTGGCGATGCTCCCAGCCTGCCCCAGGGTGCCGGGGGGCCGGGGGGACCCCGGCCCCGGCCAGGGGCGCTCGCCCCACGCCAGCTGGGAAAACGTGCCGGGGAGGCTCGGCGGAGAGCACGGTGCTTTGTGTCGCCATGGGAACGGAATGCAGATGTGCCAATTGCTTTTCTTTTCTTTTCTTTCTTTCTTTTTCCACCCTTTTTTTTTTTTTTTTTTTTTTTTTTTTTTTTTTTATTTGCCAGACATTGTAATACATATTATGTTTCAACTTCTGGGGCTTGCAGCGGAGGTGAGGGAGGCTTTGTGCCTTGCCAAGCGCTTGGCTCCCAAAGAAGCCCCAGGGCCGGGTGGCTGCACGCCGGAGGGGTGCACCAGGCAGCGGGACCCCTTCCCTAGGCATCCCCCCGCTGCTACGGACAAAAGCAACAGCCACCACGCAAGAAAAGTGATCACATTATCACCAACCTGACCTTCCAAAGGGAGGCCAGGATCAAATCCAAAGCCGAAAAAATAGAGCGGGAGAGAGAGAAGGAAAGATATTCAGTAGCTGGGGGGTTTCGTGGTCTGACCCGTAGGCTGGGACGGAGGGGAAGATTTATTTGGGGAGGGCGCTCGCTCTCTCTATCCTCCCAGAGCCGCGACACCCCGCAGCCTAAGAGTGAATGTCGAGGTGCGTTTAATCGATAATTAAACCCCGGATTTATTTGGCAAAGGAAGAATTGGCGCAGGGCTCGTCTCCCAGTCGCCGTCCCTCCCGCCTGCTGCCGCGGAGCCCCGGAGCGGCCCGACGGGGAGGTCGCGGAACCGCAGCCCTTACCTGGAGCCCCCAGGGCGGCGAGTCGGGCCGTCTCTGCACTGCCGGTCCTGGTGCGGCCGCTTCCCCTGGGCGAGCAGGTCTGGAAGTCATTTCTACTTTCGGTTATCTAGCTTTATGATGGCTCCACAACACTCATACAGCTAGATAACCAAAGACAGAAACATCCCTCCGTCGGGGATGCCGGCCATCCGTCCGTCCGTCCGTCCGTCCGCTCCAAGGTGCGGGCACGGCCGGGGCAGGGCGGCCAGGAGCTGCCACCGGGAACCACACACACATAAAAAAAATTAAAAAAAAAAAAAAAAAAAGAAAAAAAAAAAAAAGAAAAAGAAAAAAGAAAAAAAAGAGAGAGAGAGAGAGAGAAAAACATAAATACGAAGCGGAGAAGATAAGCCGGGGCAGAGCCACGGGCGCACGGCGGGCTGCCGCGGGGGCTCGGAGCCGAACCGCGCCGTACCGAGACAGATCGGGCTGTTCCGATCCGAGCCGAGCCGAGCCGGGCCGGGCCGGGCCGGGCAGGGCAGGGCTGCGGGGGCCGATGGAGGCGCTCGGTGCCCAGCCCGCCGGCCCGGCCCGGCGAGCGGCACTCGCGCTCCCGCCCCGCTGCCCAACTTCTACTCCCCTCGCATGGTAATCGCCCCCTTTGGGAAGTGACGTCACGCCGCGCCCAGCCAATCCCCGAGCCCTCATTTAAATCAGCGCCCCCTTTCCCGCGCTTTCCAGCCCGGGATGGGCTTTGCAGCGGGCCGGGATGGGATGGGACGGGGCGGGCCGGCACGGCTCGGCTCGGCTCGGCTCGGCACCGGGCGGGACCGGCCCCTCCGCCGCGCCCCGCCACCGGCCGCCTCCTCCCGCCCTGCCCCGGCCTGTGCCGAGGGGCTGCGCCGCGGATCGCTCACCCCCCACACCCCCACATCCCCCCCGCTTCCTCCCGCCCCGACGTGCCCCCGCGGCAGCTCCGCTGGGCCGGGGGAGAGGCGAGCAGCACCCCTGCACAGCCCTGCACCTGCAACTAACTTCCCTTTCCCCCTCCTCGGCACTTCCCTCTCTCCCTTTCCCCTCTTTCCCTTTCCCCTCGCCCTTTCCTTTTCGCCTCTCTTCATTTTCCCTCTCCTCTTCCCCTCTCCCTTTCACTCTCCCCCTTTCCCCGGCCTTTCCTTTCTCCCCACCTTTTCCCTTTCCATCCATTTTCTTTTCGTAATCCCGACCCCTTCTCCCTTCTCCCATTTTTCCCTCTTCTCGCCATGCCCTCCCCATGCAGAGCACTTCTCTCACACCTTCTCCTCCCCCAGCAATGCCCTTCTCGTCCGGTCTCAGCACCTGGGGGTAGCCCTAAAGACCCCTTTCTCCGCAGCCAGACGCGGGGCCCGCCCGTCCAGAAACATGCCCCGGGGACGCACCCGCGATCCCCCACAGATCCTCTCTGCACACCGTTTTCCCACAGTTTTAATTATTTCCCCTCCAGGTTCTGCTATTTCCTGCACAGATTCTTAACGTGGTGTGCGTGTAGTGGCGAATCCGGCACATTCAAATAATAACAGCAACAATAATCAGACTAAAATGCCAGGAGGTAAATATGATTATCTGGGGTGCTTAACTGACCTGCTCCTCACTAAAAAAAAAAAAAAAAATAAAAAAATTAAAATTGTAATCCCTCGCCGCTTCTGAACATCGCCTTTCTTTAAATCCCAGACGAGGGTAAAATGTGACCTGCTACAAAACGAGGGATCCGCGAAACGAAGCTATCTCGGCGGGAGCAGCCGCGGCAGAGCGCTGCCTGCCGGTCCCGCCGCCTCCGGCTCCCGGCGAGCTCCGCTCGGATTATTTATTTCTCCCTCTCTTCGCCCTCCCCCTCCCCGCCATCCCCTTAAAAAAATAAATAAAAATTAAATAAATAAAACCTACGAGCTCAATCAGGCTAAAAGCTAAAGGACGAGGGCTGCCAGCCTTTGCGAGCCGGGGCTGCTCCCGGCGCCCAGGCGAGCCCGGCCACCCCTGCTTGGCTCCCGGGAACCGCCGGCTCCCTTCCGCCTCCTGCCTAACGAGAAACGGGCCCGGGGGTGCTCCGGCCGCCCCGACGGGACTGGGGAAGGTGGGGAGAAATATTTTCTCCATCCTCAGCCCCTCAGTGCCTTCCCCGCGGCCCGGAGGCGCTCGGGAGGAGGCTTGGCCGACGTTTATTTTAATCTATGCTGGAGACAGGGAAAAAAACCAAATTGCTATGAATCGGATCTCCTTAATTTTACGGCCTTGGATTTTCTCCTAATTTATCGGTTTCGCTGTTAGGGTGGTCGCTGCCAGAATGCTCGCGGCTGGGGCGGGGAAGTCGCCCGTCCGCCCCGCTGCCTCGGAGGGCAGCCCGGGGGTGCGGGGACGGTGGCGTCAAGCGGGCACGGGGAGCTCGCCTGGCCCAGGGACCGGCCTCGCTTTACCCCCACGGGGGAGGCCCCGTTACTCACCGCGCGGCCCCGGTGGCGGGGAGGAGCTCGGGGCGCCGCCGACAGCCTTCCCCACTCCCGGGGCCGTGTCGGCGGCGATGCGGCCCCGCTCCAGCCCCGTTGTCCCTGCGGCAGCGGCGAGGGAGCCCAGGCGGGCAGAGGCAGCCTCGCTAAGCCGCAGCTCTGCCCGGCTGCCGCCGTGCGAGGTCTCCCGCCCGCCGTGCTGAGCCCCCGGGCCTCCGTGTCGCTCCGGAGAGGATGCTGCGGGTAAACCACCGCACCTCGCCGGGCTGCTCGGGGCTAGAAACGAGAGCCCCTCTCTCTGTCGGTCAAAGGAGGTGATTTTCTTGGCAGAAATATATATATGATAATATTTTTCTTCCCTGCTCCTTTTCGGCAATGCCTTACTCCGCTCGGAGCTCTCGCATTGACCCTCTCTGTATAGGCAGAGCCCCAGTACATGGGAGAAAATACCTTGCACTCGGGGTATTTTGGTTTCTTTTTAGGCTTCGGGTTTTGTGGAATTTTTTAAAAAATTTTGGTTATTTTGTTGGGGTTTTTTGGGGGGTAGAGGTTGTTGGGGCTTTCTTTTTGGCGCAATTTTAGCAGGATGTGTACAAAATGGCTCCTTGGCACAGCGCAAAGCACCAGCGAGCAGCCTGGGGAGGGATCGGCGGGGGTTGCCCGGGCTCCGGAGCTCCGGTGGCATCGCCCGGAGTCAGCCCGCGTCCTCCTTCCCTGGGCCGCCCACGGCGGCCACGGGACTCTCCTTCATCTGCACGAGAGGATAGAACCCATGGCGACGGGCGGCCCGACGGGACGGGGAGAGACGGCGGTGCCGGCGTGGCTCTGGCCATGGTGCTGCACCGGCCCCGCGAACTTTGCGCGCCCACCCGCGGGCAGGACGGCCCCGCTGCCCGCTCCCTCCTCGGGTGACCCCGGCGCCAGGCAAGGCGGGCGGCCCCGCCGGCCGCACCTCGGAAGAGCCCGGTCACCAGGCCGCCCCTGAATTATTTAACGTGATCGCCCAGTAACGAGTCCGCTGCCTTCCCCTCTTCTACGTCCTGCACGTCTGACGTCACTTTTCTTTAATTAGGAGAAGTTATTTTTAGCCAACCTGGAGTAACCCCCCACGCCTCGCCGCCTCGAGCAGCATCTTCTCCTAATTGTTTTTTTGGGTTGGTGGTTTTTGGGTTTTTGGGTTTTTTTTTTTTTTTCGCTTTTCCCCTCACCATCGTGGCTTGGCAAAGAAGCGGCATCTCCCGACGGGCGTGAAGGAAACGCGTCGCTTTGTTTAGTAATTAAAAACCGCTTCTGAGCAAGCCCCGGCGCCGAAAAGGCAAAGCGGCGGCGTCTCACCCCCGGCTGCTCTTTTCTCTCCGGCCGTCGGGGCCGGGACCCAGGTGAGGACCGCCCCGGACCGTCCTCGCTCGGCGGGGCGAGGTGCTGCCCGTCCGGGGGCCGGGGGTGGAGGCACGTCGAAGGGATCCGGCCAGGTGCAGACTCCCAGGCCACCTGCACTGCCATGATTCGGGTTTCCTTAAGGCTGAGGCCTAAAATGCGTTTCACTTCCAGGGTGATATGGGGGAAAAAAACAAAACAAAACACAAAAACCGAACAACAAACCTCAAGGAAATAAACATTCGAGGGAAGGCAGGGAGCAGAAAAGAAGAATAAATGGGGGATATTAAAAAAAAAAAAAAAAGGAAAAAAAGAAAAGAAAAAAATTATAATAAACAAGAATGAAATAAAATAAAATGGGGTTTTTTGTTGCTGATGTTTGCTGGTTTTTTGTTTGTTTTTTTTTTTTTTTTTTTAGCAAAGAAAATGAATACAGCAAATGAAAAATTAAATAAATCCTCCAGCACCAGAAGCCCGCGGCAGATCAGGGCATGAGCAGCAGTAGCCCCGTTGTTGGTCCTCAGGGGTAAATCTGAGCGAGGAGAGGGACGCCCCCGTGTCCCCCCCACCCCCACCCCTAAAAGCAGGCCCAGCAGCAGCAGCCGCTGCACCAGGAGGATGAACTTCCTCGGGAGCCCGGGATTTCTCCCGCGGCCTAGAGCCTGGGTGTCCCGAGAAGCTCGGCCTCATCCGGGCGTTTTGTCCGATGCCGCTTCTCCGAACGGCGAGAGGGGAGGTTTGGGGGAAACTCGGCAGCCCCCGGCAGCGCTCGGCCCCGGCTCCCCGCCGTCCCGTCGGGGCTCAGCCCGCCCCCGGCCCCGCTGCCGAATGCAACGTCCCGGGCATCCAGGGAGAAGCTGCCGGAGCAAACACGTCCCCGGCAGCAAAGGGTCTCCTGTGTCTCCCACTCGTGCCCCGCGAAGGGTGAGCCGGGGCCAGGGACCGGCGCGGGGCGGTCCCGGTCCCGCGTGGTGCCGGCACCTGGAGGCGCCCAACTTCCCGGCGGGGACCGGCCCAACTTCGTAACCCCCCTCCCTCTCTCCCTGCCTCCCTCCTCCCCCTCCGGCAGCCGGTGTGTCCCCCCCGGAGCAGACTGTCCCCCCGCGCCCTCCCGCCTCCCCGGGGCCGTCCCGCCGAGGCGGCGATGCCCGGCCGCGACACTCACTCTGCAGCCGTGCGGAGGGCAGAACGGCGGTCCCCGGGAGAAGCGGGCGGCGGGGCCATTCCCTCCCCGGGGCGGGCGGAGGGGCAGGCAGGGCTGCCCCCGGCCGAGCAGCGGCCCCCGCAGCCCCCAGCCCCGGGCGCGGGCCGGCGGGGGCGGCGGAGGCGGCTCTGCCCCGGCTCCGTGCGTCTTCCCGGCTGCTGCCGGTGCCGGCTCTGGTCGCTGGCCGGGAGCTGCCGCCGCCGGCAGGCTCTGCCCGCACTGACGTCAGCCCGGCAGCCGCCTATTCACTCCAACCATGGCGGAGAGGAGGAGGAGGAGGGAGAGGGGGAGGGGAGGAGGCGGTGGGAGGGAGGGGGAGAGGAGGAGGACGGGAGGAAGGCGGCGGTGGCGGCGGGGGCTGGTGGCTGGCAGGCTCCGCCGAGCAGAAAGCGCAGCCCCTCCGCCTCACCCCTTAATTACCCCCCGAGGACGGGGCTGCGCGGGGGAGGGGGGCCGTGTACCCCTCTTCCCTCCGTTGAGCCCCTCTGCCTCCCATTCCCCCGGGACCGCCGCCGCTCACCTGGCCGCCTCGCCGGGCACCCCACTCTTCCCCTGGCCCCGGGGAGCGCTTCTCCGGGGGGAGGGCGGGGCCGGCCCCCCCACCCCCGCCACCCCCGCCACCCGAGCCCCCTGTTGGCGGTGCCCCCCATCCCCTGAGGAACGGACCCCGTGTCGGCAGACAGGGAAAGGGCTGCGGTCGCCCCTACCCGCCCCTGGCCCGGGCAGCTCCCACGGCCCCCCGGCCGCCTCCCCGGCCCCGCACCGCTGTCCAAATGCTGAAAGGACCCGAGGCTGCCCGGTCCGGCCCGACACGGCCCGACACGGCCCGGTCCGGCACGGCGCGGCATGGCACGGCCCCACTGCGGCCGTCGGGCAGAGCCGGGGCACCGGCTGCCCCAGGGCCACGGCCCTGGCCCTGGAAAGGGGGTCCCTCCTGGAGCCGTACCGGGCCGTGCCGTGCGGTGCCGTGCCCTCCCCGACGGACAGGCCGAGTCCCGGAGCCCCGTTCGCCCCGATAGCCGCAGCGAGCTGGGACCGGGGCGCGGGCACGCAGGTACCGCCGGCGCGTCCCTTTCCTCTTCCCTCCGTCTCTACCTTCCTTATCGTCTTTACAGAATCACACACATACTGCACCGCCTGCAACCTCTGCTGCACGGCGAAAAAAGCCCTCCCCAAAAAACCACAATCCCCCCACACCCCAATCCCTCCTGGCACACCTTTACTTCGCTTCTGACCTCTCCTCTTCCTTCCTGCGTTTAACCTGGCTCCTATTTTTTATCTCCGATTCACTCCACCGATGCCCCGGAGCGGCTCTGGGGAGTCTCTCGTCACCCCGACGAATACACAGGGATCCCCAGACAGGTTTTCTATGTAGGAAAAAATAAACCGATCGAGCCCGAGAGATCTGCAACAGCCGAACACGCCGCCTCGCCTTTACATTCGTGTTTTTAAATTCCCCCGTTATTTTCCTTTTTTGCATCTGCGAGTTGCCACGAAAGGAAATACAACCCCAAATGCCACCGCCAGCAGAAATCGGAGCTCGTTGCCAAATTCTGTAGTATTTTATTTTAAAAGCAATTAACACCATTAAAGAAAAAAAAAAAAAAAAGCGCGTCTTCTCCTCTTCCCGGGGAATGCAAGAAATCCTTTTGCTCACTCAGAGTCGAAAACCTAATGGCATTGTCGTTAAACACGAAAAGGAGAATATTAAGAAATTGCAACACTCCCTCCCGAGCGCTCCCCCCCTCTCAGTTTATTTGCCCTAATAATTAATTCACAAGAGCTTAACTTCGGTGTAACCCCGGCGGTCTTTTCATTAAAAAATCCCCGCGTTTCCTATTGAATTAGCTCTGCTCCATTGTCGCTGAAATGAAGACGCCAAACCAACTTTTACCCTGAGCATTTTCTCACCAGCCCAAAGAAAAGTCTCTCTCCTTTTTCTTTTCTCTGATTTTTTTTCTCTCTTTTTTTTTTTTTTTTTCTTTTTTTAAATTCAAGCACCCAGGCGATGGACGTGTCCTGCAATTTAACTACTTTCAAATTCTTTGTTCGGGTCCCACCGGGGCTCTATTGTCACCCTATTGAGAGAGCTTATTGCCAAGTCAAGCCTGAGCGAATTGAGACACGCACGGGAGGAGCCCCGGGGGCTTGGGAGCGGGATCCGTGGGCTGCTCGGCCCGGGGGGACCCCGATCCAGCCCCGAGGGAGTGGGCACGGCGCGGGGCAGGGGCTGCCGGCAGCCCCCGGGCCGGGATAACCGGCACTGATCTCCACAGGAGCCGCAGCCTCCAAAGCAGCCCCGGCCACGCAGAACCCGGTGGTTGGGATGGGGTAGCCCCAGGAATGGGCACCCCCCGGGATCGGGCTCCTTTGAACCCTCAAAGCATCCCCCGCAGCAGCGCCCTGCCTCAGGTACCACCGCTGCGGGCAGGAGAGGGACTTACCTCGGATGCCTGCGGTGCCGCCAGCTTCCCTCCCTCGCTGGTTCTCCCTTAATCCCGAAAAGGAGGGTCCTCCTCTACTCTCATCCCACCTCCCATCCGACCCCTCCACCTCGGAGCAGGCTCCCGCCTGTCTCCCGTCGCCCTCTTCAGCGCTCACTTTGGGAGCTCCGGGGCTCGCTTCCCGAGCAGGGAAAGAGCGGGATGTTGAGGGTTCTTTTCTTTTCTCTTTTCCTTCCCTCTCTCCCGACTCCTCCCCAGCCTGGAAAAGGGGTTGCGAGCTGGAATAGGGGGGTACGAGCTTCACGGAAGGGTTATTTCAGGAGAAAAAAAGCTGAAAGCACGGATTCCCACGTAAGCCCGTACGTCACCTATAAAAATTGCTCATTTCTCCCGTTTCTTGGCTCCGGGGGGGCAGCTGAGATACCTCTACCTGTGGAGGGAGGGGGTGAAACCCTGTTGAAACCGGCACCCCGTTAAAAACGTCCTGCTCCAGCTGGGAGGGGAAAGCAGAACCGGGGAATGCTGGAAGGCAGGGGCCGCCTCTCTGCATCATCGCCCTCTGCCCCGTGGTGATGTTTGGCCGCCCCTGGTCCCCCAAAACAATCATCTGGAGCCCTTCTCAGCCTCTCGATGCCGGGGAGAGATGGAGGTTTACGGGATCCCACGCCGATGGCACGGGGAGGGCCATCGGCAGGGAGAGGGGGACACTGCGGCCATCACATGCCCCTTTCCGCCGCGGTCCTCCTGTTGTGACCGACGGCGTCTCCGCCGTGTCCCGGGGAAAGAGGAAGCCCTTGACCCCTGGCCCCGGGGGCAACGGGGTTAAACAAAGTCCCACCGCCCCATTATCCGACAGACAGCATTAAGTTCCCGGCGGGGAGTGGGATCTCCAAGAAGCTGTGGAGGAGTCGCATCTCCCACCTCCGGTACCGGACCCCGACGGGGCGTACCTGGATGGGGATGCTTCCCCGACAGACAGACATAAAACCGAAAAGCCTAGGGAAAAGAAAAAAAAAAAAAAAAAGACCGTACATAACCCATTCCGACTTAGGCATTGCATCCAGCTCTGCTGAAACGGCGGATTTTGGAGGTTATTTCGAGTTGCTTATAGTGGTGGGTTTTTTTGGTTTTTGTTATTTTTTTTTTATAGTGGTGCCGTGCCTTGCCGAACCTTCCTGCCCACACCCGGGTGAGGCACAGGCAGCCCCGGCCCTATCCTGCCTATGGACCAGGCAGCAGAGCTCGTTGTCATCAACCCTCCCCAAAGCGCTGCCGTGAGAAACATTTACAGGAGAATTTATTTTTTCTATTTACGCTTTGGAGAGAGGAGATATTTTTTTGATGGGGCAGGTTTGGATTTTTTAAAATTTAATTTTTTGCCAACACGATAAAAATAAGTAGATGAAAGACGCCGAATAAGAGAAATCGGCGTTTACACAATGGGTCGGAAGGGAGAACAAGTGCACCGGGGTCCTTCCCAGAGCCACCCTGGAGCCGGAGATCCCCAAACCCTTCCTCCCTTCACTCCAGGGTTGCTCATGGCTCTTCCATCCCGACCAGAGCACCCGCAGTGTTGGAGCATCTCTCGCCGCCGGCTCCGCACCCCGCGCCCGCCAAGCTCCCGCTGAAAGACCGGGAAACCTCAAGTCCCCGGTATGGAGGTGGCCGAGGACAGGCATCCCCTGTGGCTCCTGGCAGGCTCAGGCAAAGCGGGTACCTCCCGCTGCCGGGTAAAACAAGGTGAAGCACAAACTCCCACATCGAGTCTCAGGCTGGGGGGGAGCAAGGACTTTGCGGGGCACCGAAGGGCCGTAAAACGCATTCAGAGCCGCGGAGCCCTGCATCGCGCCGTGTATGTGTGCGCGTTCCTCACATCCCGCACCGCTCCCATGCTGGCTCTGCCTTTCAGGAGAGCGGAGGGCAGCGGCTCCTCACCCTCCATCCCCCCCAGTCCCGCACCCCCAGGGAGAGGGTGGTGTGGAGCTGGAGTGCTGGGGACAAGGCGCGCCCGGGGTTTGGAGCTGCGCAGGGGCCGGGAGGGGCGGAGGGCAGGTCACGGTGCCCAGTGCCCCTGCCCGGTGGCACTCGAGAAGCGGGGAGCGGCACGGGACCCGAGCGGTGTCCGCGCCCCGACGGCCCCGCGGGGCCCGGCCCGGCCCGGCCCGGCCCGCAGCGGCGGGCCCGCAGCGCCACCTGGCGGCTCGGCACGGCCCGGCCCGGCCCGGCCCGGCCCGGCCCCGAGCAGCGCCCGGCAGCGCCAACGCTGGGCTGGGCTCTGCCGGGAGCCACCGTCCCGGCCAGAACCGCTCCTGCGGGGTGCAGGGAGCCTGCACCCACCTGCCCGGACCTTGCCACCTCCTATTTCCCTTCTTCGTCAACCTACATCCCATTCATTGCGCCCTGAATCCCTTTCGCTGCACCCTGCCTCCCATTCCTAGCACCTTACATCCATGCCTTGCACCCCCCATCCCATTCCTGGCACCCCGCATCCCCTGCCCTGCACCCGACATCCCATTCCCTGCACCTGTGGCCTCTTCTCTGCACCCTGCATCCCATTCCCTGCACCCTACATCCACTTCCTCACAGCCTACATCCCCTTCCGTGCACCCTACATGCCCTTACCTGCACCCCACATCCATACCCTGCACCCTACAGCCTGTCCTTTCCACCCTACATTTCGTCCTGCACCCTGCATCCCATTCCTTGCACCCAACACCCATTCCCAGCACCCTACATCCCACTTCCTGCACCTGTGGCCTTTCCCCTGTACCCTCATTCCATTCCCTGTATCCTGCACCCTGAATCCCATTCCTCGCACCCTACATCCCATTCCTTGCACCCTGCATCCTCTGTTCTGCACCCTGCATCCCATTCCCTGCACCCTACATCCATTCCTTGCACCCTACATCCATTCCTTGCACCCTGCACCCCTTCCTGGCACCCTACACCCTCTTGCTCTCACCCTACAGCCCATTACCCCACACCCTGTGCTCATATTTGGCTCTCCAGCCGCTGCTCCATCCCCAACGCATCCGTGAGGCTCGGGGCTCTCAGGGTGACAAGGACCAGCGCGGCGCGTGCTGGCCCCGCCAGCCTGGGCGTCCCCGCCTGCTCGCACGCAGCCGCTTCCCGCTCCCTGCCTCCTTCCCCGGGATCGGTTAAACACACGAGCAAAAAGCGAGCCGCGGGTGCGGTGACCCCGGTACCGGCGCTGCGGACGGCGCGGCACGGTATGGCGGAACAAAATGACGAGCGCCACTACAGCGCTCGGAACGCGACCGCGGCAGGACTCGAACCTGCAATCTTCTGATCCGAAGTCAGACGCCTTATCCATTAGGCCACGCGGCCACCTCTACTCCCGCCTTCCCGCGGGCCTTACTGAGGGAATCCCGAAGGGCCGTACCATGCGCCGGAGGGGGGCGGGACGGGACGGGACGTCACCGCGGCCGGAAGCTCCCCCGGGCGCCCCGGTTTGGATCTGCCCGCCGCTCCAGGCCCCGGCGGCGCGTGCCGGGACCAGGTGGGAGGGGGGGAAACATCTGTATGGGGGAACACATCTGTATGGGCGAACATCTGTATGGGGGGCACGGCTGTATGGGGGGCATGGCTGTATGGGGGAAAACATCTGCGTGGGGACAGACCTGTACGGGGGCACGACTGTATGGCTGTATGGGGGAATACGTCTGGATGGGGACAGAGCTATATGGGGGCACGGCTGTGCAGAACGGTGCATGACTGTGCAGGACACTGCGTGCATGGCGAGGGTGGTGGTCAGTGCCGAGCTCACCCATCGCCCTTTCTCCGCCCCCAGCTCCAGCTGCCCGTGCCGGGGCGCATCCCGGAGCAGCGAGGGATGAGACGCGTGCCCTGGATGCGCTCGGTGAGGGGCTGCAGCCTCCAGCCCCGGCGATGCTCCTCCAGCTCCTCGGCCAGCCGCCCGCAGCCGCAGGAGCCGAGCCGGGAGCCGGCCGCGGGGCAGCGGCGCATGAACCCCCTCAACATCCAGATGCTGTCCAGGACCCTCCACGAGCAGATCTTCCGGGGGGCACAGGTGCGCTACTCGGCGGAGGAGGTCCAGCGGAGCGTGGAGCACCTGCAGCGCCACGACCTGTGGGGCAAGGAGACCTCCACGCTGCCCGACGTGGAGCTGCAGCTGCCCCGCATGTACGGGGACAACATCGACGAGCACTTTCGCCTCCTGGCGCAGAAGCAGAGCTTGCCCTACCTGGAGGCTGCCAACGAGCTGCTGCGCTGCGAGCTGCCCCCGCTGCCCGAGCAGTGGGCGTGGAAGCTGGGCTGGACCCGCTACGGCCCCGACGGGCGAGCGGAGCCTGTCGACTTCCCCGACGAGCGGGCGCTGGTGTTCGATGTGGAGGTGTGCGTGGCTGACGGCCACTGCCCAACGCTGGCCGTGGCGGTCTCGCCGCACGCCTGGTGAGATGCAGTGCCAGCAGCAACGCTGGGGTCACAGCAGGGTGGGGGGGACACAGTTTTGAGGAGGATGGGGATGCTCCTGGGCAGAGCCTCTTCTTGCAATCCACTGCTGGCTTGCAGGGAACGCATGATGAAGCCCCAAAGCGTGGCTCTAGAATGTGGGATGTGTGTCCTGCTTAGCAAGCACAGTGCTCCCTGGGTGGGTCACTTCCCTCCCACAGGTGGGGGTCCTGCTCAGCACCCCAGAGCACTGTGGATGCTTTGTTGGTGACAGCTGCGGGTGCCTCGTCCCCTGCAGGTACTCATGGTGCAGCAGGCGGCTGCTGGAGCAGCGTTACTCCTGGTCCAGCCACCTCACCCTGGCTGACCTCATTCCCCTGGAGAGCCCTGCAGGTGCCAGCTGTGCTGGCAAACAGGACTGGACGGAGAGAGTGGTGGTGGGACACAACGTGGCCTTCGACCGGGCGTTCATTAAGGAGCAGTACCTCATCCAGGTAATCCACTGAGCGTTTGCTTTGCATTGGCGGCTGCAATTTCTTACCCAAATAATCATTTGCATTGGCTCTTGAGGGTTATTTTGAGAGATGTTCTGCACAGGTACCCCAGGTTTGTGCTCACCTTTGTCCTGCAGAGCAGGAGGTTGGATCCCTTTAGAGGGAGATATTCTTGCACCCTGTAAGGCTGCTGAAGGCTGTAGGGTGGTAGGTGGGGATGTGGCAGGAGCTTTGGCGCAGCTGACAGGCTGCAGTGGGCATGCTTTTGGTTCTCAAAAGGGAAATGTGGGAGGCAAAGTTTCCCTTAGCAAAAGCAGCTTGACTTGCAGCTGTTCCAGTGTATCCAAAACCCACTCTTTCCACCCGCTATGTTGTGTCCCAGGGCTCTCTGATGCGTTTCCTGGACACCATGAGCATGCACATGGCCATCTCAGGGCTGACAGGCTTCCAACGCAGCCTCTGGATGGCTGCCAAGCACGGCAAGAGGAGAGGGCTGCAGCAGGTCAAGGAGCATGTGAAGAAAACACGCAGCAAGACAGAAGGGCCAGCGGTGAGTGAGGAGCCAAGCAGTGGCGTGGGTGGCAGGGGCCACGTGCTCCTGTACTGGCACAGTGGGAGCTGTTGGAGCAGCTCTGCTGAGTGAAGCTCTCCCAGCGCTTTCCAGATAGGGTGGCCTTGGTTTAAACTGGAGCAGCATCATCCTTTACTCCTCCTGATCTTGGCTGCAGCTGGCCCTCCTCCCACACTGTCTGACCCCCCTGTTGTCCACAGATGACCTCGTGGGACTGGGTGCACGTCAGCAGCATCAACAACCTGGCTGATGTGCATGCGCTCTATGTCGGGGGGGAGCCTCTGGAGAAGGATGCACGGGAGATCTTTGTGAAGGGCACCATGGCTGACATCAGGAGTCACTTTCAGGTGCAGAAGGCCATCCCGCCATCCTGACAGGCAGCAGGGACTGGAGAGGGGAGCCTGGTGGTAGTAGCTGCTGGGGTAGTTTCCATTTTGCTGCCGTTTCTTGCAGCTTTGGGTGTGCGTGGGGCTGTGACCTGCTCTGTGCTCCCACAGCCCCTATGCCTTGCCCTGTGCTGGCAGAGGGGTGTCTTCTTTGCCTTCTCTCACCTGCTGCTGTCCCCAGGACCTGATGACATACTGTGCCCGTGATGTCCAGGCCACCCATGAAGTGTTTCAGGAGCAGCTGCCGCTGTTCATGGAGAGGTGAGAGCTGCCAAGCTCTGGCTGGTGTTGGCCAAGGGGCGGTGGGCTTGGTGGGCAGCAGGGAGAGTCACAGTTGCTTTGGGCATGAGGTGTGGCTCGTCTTGTCCTTAAGGTCTCCTGAACCTCTCTTCAGGAGGGACTTTAGACCCCTCCTGTGTGGGTGAGCAGGAATAAACAGCAGCGCAGTATGGCTGGAGGAGGTGAGCAGGGTTCCTGAGGCAGTCTGGAGTGACAGAGTTTTGGGCTTGTTGCACAGGGCAAGCAGAAGATACAGGGATCCTTATGGATCAGGGGAAGAGCATCGAGGGTTGTGTGAGGCTAGGAAGCTCTAGGTGAAGACACATTTATGTCTGTTATAGTCTGGTGCTTTCAGGGTCAATCCCCTCCAGCAGATATCTAATTCCTTGCTGCTTTGGGGTCCAGGTGCCCCCACCCTGTGACGTTTGCAGGGATGCTGGAGATGGGGGTGTCCTACCTGCCAGTCAATGGGAATTGGACAAGGTACCTGAACGATGCTCAGGGTGTTTATGAGGAGCTGCAGAAGGAGATGAAGAAGTCCCTGATGAACCTGGCCAACGATGCCTGCCAGCTGCTGCATGAGCACAGGTACCGTGGGCTGGGGCTGCAGGTCCTGCTGGAAGGAGCCCAGGCACCGGGTAGTCCTTGGGGGGCTGTGGGTGGGTGTGAGGGACAGGAGCAAAGCTGTGCTGTGACAGTGGTGTGTCATAGGTACAAGGATGACCCTTGGCTCTGGGATCTCGAGTGGGACACACAGGAGTTCAAGCAAAAGAAGCATCCAGGGAAGAAGAAGAAGAAAGGTCAGGATGGGAACAGCCAGGTCTCCCCGACAGCAGTGGATGCAGAAGACTCAGCGCAGGAGTGGCAGGAGGGTGAGGACAGGTGATCCCTGGGGATGAGGGATGCTCCAGGGGTGCCTTCCTGGGGTGCCCAGACAAAGGGACAAGGTTTGTTGATGCTGCAGGGTGAATCATTGCTGGCCTATGTCCCATGCTGCTACATGTGCTGGGGGACTGGTTTGATGTCCCTGTCCCCAGCGGGGTGGCACAGAGGGCCCTTTGCCAGCCGGTCCTCCTTGCCCCACCAGACCCTGGTCCCCCCAGTGAGGAGGAGGAGCAGAAAGTCCCTGTGAGCCAGCTCTGTCTGGAGCGCCTGAAGGAGACTGTTGAGCTGCAACCCAAGAGACTCCAGCACCTGCCGGGCCACCCGGGGTGAGTTGGGGACCTGGGTGTCCCCAGGGCTTACCCTGCGCACTCTGACCCATCCCTGATGCTCCCCAGCTGGTACCGCAAGCTGTGCCCACGCCTGGAGGAGGAGGGGTGGGTGCCTGGCCCCAGCCTCATCAGCCTGCAGATGAGGGTGACCCCAAAGCTGATGCGCCTGGCCTGGGATGGCTTCCCCCTCCATTACTCGGAAAAACATGGCTGGGGATACCTGGTGCCAGGACGGCAGGACAATTTGCCAGCAGCCCCTGCAGAAACCGATGGCCCCTCCTGCCCACACAGGTGAGAGGGATGTAGGGGTGCCGGGGTGGGAGTTGTCCCATGGGGGTGTTTGGGAGCTCCCTGCCCAGGTGTTGCCCCAGAGCCTTGGGTCCTGTTGTGGGTGTGTCAGTCCTGCTCTCTCCTCTGCCAGGGTGATCGAGCACCTGTACAGGCAGCACTGCCTGGAGAAGGGCAAGGAGCAGCCCCCAGGGCTGGAGGCTACTGTAGAGGACGAGCTGCTGGTGATGGACAGCAGCACAATGTGGCAGAAGGTGAAGGAAGGGATGGAGGGTTCCCTGGTGGGAGGGAGGTGTGGGGCTATGCTTCTTCCCTGTGTGCAGCTCCAGGGGCTGCAAGTAAGAAATTCCCTTTAATAAGGGTTACTGGAGGATTGCTGTTTGATCTGGCTTCCCCTGTGGTCCTTCTCTGCCGCAGGTGGAGGAGCTGAGCCGGATTGAGGTGGATCCAGAGGAGAAAATGAGCAGAGCAGACCAGAACCTTGTGCTGGTAAGGGGGGTTTCCTGTGGAATGGGGTGGTGGATTTGATTGATTGATTTCCTTTCCTTGATTTCCCCCTCCTGCCGTGCCTGAAAATGTTCTGGCATTGCCTCACTTTGTTGGTCACAGGAGATGGAAGAGCTGAGCAGGAGGGCAGAGACGAGAAGCCAGCCCTCATACCACCACGGCAATGGTCCCTACAACGATGTCAACATCCCGGGGTGCTGGTTCTTCAAGCTGCCTCACAAGGCAAGTTGGGGCTCCTGGGGCTCTTCCTGTCCCCGCAGTGCTGCTGTGACCCATGTGATCCCATCGTGTGGGATCGGGTGGTGGAAATCCATCTCTGTAGCTGGGACAGGAGGATGCACAGAGCTTTACTGATGTGGAGTGGTGGTGCTGAGCCCTGACACCTCTTTTGCTACTGAAGGATGGGAATGACAACAATGTGGGAAGCCCTTTTGCCAAGGATTTCCTGCCCCAGATGGAGGACGGCACCCTGCGGGCTGCTGTGGGCCGCATCCATGGGACAAGAGCCCTCGAGATTAACAAAATGATCTCGTTTTGGAGGAACGCTCACAAGCGGATCAGGTGGGCAGCAGCTTTCTTGGTGATACCCCTGCAGGTGAGTTTGTGTGGATGCACGGGGGGCTCAGCATCTCACCTGCCATGTGTCCCCCCAGTTCCCAGATGGTGGTGTGGCTGAAGAAAGGGGAGCTGCCTCGTGTGGTGACCAGGTACGGGGAGGAATGACCCAAATCTGGACTGTTGTTCCCTTTACCCACGCCAGGAGGGCTCTTGCAGGATGATGCTCATCCTCGCCTCTGTCCCAGGCATCCTGACTATAACGAGGAGGACAGTTATGGAGCCATCCTGCCACAGGTGGTGACCGCGGGCACTGTCACCCGCCGGGCGGTGGAGCCCACCTGGCTGACAGCCAGCAACGCCCGGGTATGGCCACGCTTGGATCCTTCCCGGGGGGTTTTGGGGCTCCCTCTGTGTTTTGGACTGATGGGAACTACCTGGGTTGGAATAGGAGTTGGATATGGATGCTGGGATTTGAGGTGGCAGGGCCAATGCTGGGGTTCTCTTGTTGATGTGCTTTGAGTTGGGAGAGGGGAAGGAGTCAGAGGCTCTGGAACTTCAGAATTTGGTGAGAGGGGAAGAAAGTACCGTTTTCTGTCCTTTCTCAAGCTCCCCTTCGTCTGTGCTGGAGTAACCAAGTGGGTGATGCTCCACATGGGTTAAACCTGATTTTGACATTGAGAACAAAACCTAGGGGCACGGCAATGCTGTGCCAGCCCACTGTGTCTGTGGGAAGAAGGCTGCTGCTGTGCCACGGAGGACAAGAGGGATGTGCTGACCCAGGCATTGTGTCCTGCAGGCTGACCGGGTGGGCAGTGAGCTGAAAGCCATGGTCCAGGTGCCACCCGGCTACTCCCTGGTGGGAGCAGACGTGGATTCCCAGGAGCTCTGGATCGCCGCTGTGCTCGGCGAGGCGCAGTTCGCTGGCATGCACGGTGAGCGGGGGCTGTGCCACGGGGGAGAGGCTTTGCCAGACGGGGGTGATCCCCCTGATCCCGATCCCGTTCCGTGTCCAACCTCCGCTCCCCTCCCCCAGGCTGCACGGCCTTCGGCTGGATGACTCTGCAGGGCAAGAAGAGCAACGCCACGGACCTGCACAGCAAGACGGCCGCCACGGTGGGCATCAGCCGCGAGCACGCCAAGGTCTTCAACTACGGGCGCATCTACGGGGCGGGGCAGCCCTTTGCCGAGCGGCTGCTGATGCAGTTCAACCACCGACTCACGCAGCAGCAGGCACGCGAGAAGGCCCAGCAGATGTATGCCGTCACCAAGGGCATCCGCAGGTGGGTGCTGCCTGGGGACAGCGGGGACAGGGCTGGTGGCGGTGTTCCCGCGGCAGATGGGTTACTTGCTCTCCCCTCCAGGTTTCATCTCTCCGAGGAGGGAGAGTGGCTGGTGACGCAGCTGGACATGGCTGTGGACAGGGCGGAGGATGGATCGGTGTCGGCCCAGGATGTCCACCGGCTCCAGAGAGAAGCCTTGAAAAGGTGAGGTGGTCTGACCCTGCACGGCTCTGTGGCATTGGCATGCGAGGCAGAGAGGGCTGCGGCCCGATGGGCAGTAGGCAGAGAAGGGAGATGGGGCTGGATAGTCTTGGTCTGCCCTTCCTGCTCCCCCAGTGCCAAGGAGGTTTGATCTGGGGTCACTCAGCCTCACCCACTTTCCCAGTGAACAATTAGCAAGGTCTTGTCCTGCTGCCCCAAACCAGGAGGGAGTGTTTGAGGTTCTCAAATGGGCACCTTCAGCCCTCTCCCATACTTACAGCACACCTCCCTATTGCCCCACAGATCCAGGAATGGGAAGAAGTGGAATGTGGTGGAGCACCGAGTGTGGGCTGGAGGCACTGAGTCAGAGATGTTCAACAAGCTGGAAAGCATCGCTTTATCCCCCTCCCCACAGACCCCAGTGCTGGGCTGTCACATCAGCAGGGCCCTGGAACCTGCCATGGTCAAGGGGGAGGTAAGGATGCAGCTCGGGGCTGCTGAGATTTTGGCTTTGCTCATCTTTTCCAAAATGGGTACCTGACATTCAGCCCCTCTTAGATTGGTGGAGACCCAGCAGTCTCTTGCAGCTGTTCAGGAAACCCATTGTGCCTTTATCTCCACGTCATCAGGAAAACCCAGCCACCCTGAGTTTAAGAGATTTCTCCCAGGAGCTGTCCTGTATGGGTACCATGCCCTGGACCACAGTGTTCTCTCACTGCCCATCCGTGTTTCCTTTCACCAGTTTCTGACCAGCAGAGTGAACTGGGTGGTGCAGAGCTCAGCTGTTGACTACCTACACCTCATGCTGGTCGCCATGAAGTGGCTCTTCGAGGAGTTTGACATCAATGGGCGCTTCTGCATCAGCATCCACGACGAGGTGCGGTACCTGGTCCAGCACCAGGATCGCTACCGGGCAGCCCTGGCCCTGCAGATCACCAACCTCCTCACAAGGTGAGACAAGAGGGCTCTGGTGTCTCCTGGGGAGGAGCAGCAGTGCCTCTGGAGCAGGACAGGCGAGCCCCAGGGGCTGGGGTTGGCTTTGCCTGCAGCAAGCTGGTGCAGAGCAGTTTTCCTCTGCTCAGGGCAGGTTAGCAGCACTGGAGGCTGCAGTTCCTTCATGCATGATTCAGGTGGCTATAAATGGACCTCTGCTTTGATTTCCAGGGGTAATGTGCTGACAAGAGGGGGATATCATCAGCTTTTGGCTCCTGCAGAGAGGGCCAGTCACTGGCTCTGCTGGGATGCAAGTGCATCGCCTCCTGCTCCCTTCACGGCTGCAGCTGTCGCAGGGCAGCAGCCTTTGGGCATGGTTGAGCATCTTGGAGCCTGAGACTGTCCCATCCCTTGTCCCCTGCTGCTTTCAGGGGACAGCAAGGGGCACGGCTCGTCTCTGCTGTGAGCACCAGTGCTGTTGCCCTTCCTGCAGCGTGGGGTTCCTGCTGCTTCCCTGCCCCACGCACAACAGCTCAGCCTAGAAAGCTCCTGCCCTCAAAGGGCTCCTGTTGATCCACCTCTGGCACAGCCAGCTTTGCCAGATGCCCTTCCCAGCACCGTGGGGTATTTGGTTACACGGGAGCTGGCCAAGGTGAGCTGTTTCTCCTGTGTGGAGGCAGGAACGCCACAAACAGCCTTTCTACAGCCACAGCGGGGACAGGCACCCTGACGTTCCTGCCTTTGTGCCTGCTCCTGCGAGCTCAGGGCTTCCTGCTGGGAAAATCCCGCATCTGCTCTGCCTGCCAGGGAGGATTAGCCAGCAGTGAGGGGCTGAATTCTTCCCTTCTCCCGAGGAGGCTCCATTTCTTCCAAGGAGGCACTGTTACTCTGTTCCTCCCATGCCCACTTTAGCAATACTTGGCCCTCCTGCTACCCAGGAGTGAAAGAGCACCTTGTCCCCCACCTGCTGAGTGATGTGGGTGCAGAGTAACCTGTCAGGGGTGGCTGGCCAGTGTTTGGTAAACGAGGCTGATCAGAACTGGCTGTGACAAGGCCAAGAGTGATGTCCGGCATTGTCCCACCTGCTCTCTTGTTCTCCAGGTGCATGTTTGCCTACAAACTGGGCCTCCAGGATCTGCCACAGTCAGTGGCTTTCTTCAGTGCAGTGGACATTGACCAGTGCTTAAGGAAAGAGGTGACCATGAACTGTGTGACGCCGTCAAATCCAACGGGGATGGAGAAGTATGGCATCCCTCAAGGTGAGCGGTGTCTGTGCAAGCTGCCCCCTCTAATTGTCTCTGCTCAAGCCTCCCCAGCTTAGGCAGAGCACTTGGCCTAAGCAGTTATTCCCTGAGGGCTCCTCATGAGCCCCTTGGTTCCTGACCCATCATCTGACCTGCAGGGCAACCACCGTGCTGGAGCCTGGCCCTCTTTCCTCAGTCCTTGAGCAGTTTGTGCTGCTGCTTCCAACTATTTGTGCTCTGTTCTCCCATGCTTTGTTTGCTTTGTGCCCCTTGGAGGAGCCCTCCTGTGCACTTTTAACACAACCCAAATTTAATTTCTCCTCTGAAAGGAGGCATCTCACCAACCTTGTCTATTTTGCCCTGCAGACCCAAACTTTTCCATCCTTCATTCCTTTCCCTCCTTCCCCGCTCTCCCTTAGCCCAGCACAGCTCTACTCAGAGAACTGCTTTGGCATTGCTGGGTGCTTCCTCAGCAGTCCCAAGGCCTCAAATCATCCCTATCTGCACTCAGTGTAACCCTCTAACTGCTGCAAGCAAACATTTAACTCATGGCTGGGAAAGCAGCTCTTTCCCAGATAAGGGAAGAACCTGCCCTTGGATTTGTTCTCTCAGGCACTGCACACATCAGATGCTCCACCCTTAAGAAACCTTTATTAAGAGTCTTACAGGCAAAGGGTGCTTTCAGAAACAGGATTTGTGCTCTGTAGGCAAAAAGGGCCCTTTTCACCAAGAACAAGGCAAATTAAACAAGTGCATCACAATCAGGGTCAGCAAAAACGTAACAACAAAAAGGTGCAAAACCAGCCTGGGCAGAGGAAGCTGTGGCCTCTCGCTGCTCAGGAGCTGCACACAGCAGCTTCAACTCCAAGGTGGAACAGCTCATGTTCCCAGCTTCCTGCTGGTGCTGGTTCCTGTATTCTCACCACCACCCAAACCAGAAGTTTGAATAAATTTAGGGCTTTCTGCGCTACATGCTCTGAACTAAAGCAAATCCCAACCATCACTCTCTTACATTGCACAGTCTGAATGTACTGCAGGGAACTGACTGTCCCCTTCTCTTCCAGGGGAAGCACTGGATATCTATCAGATAATTGAAATAACCAAAGGTTCGCTGGAGAAGAAATGATGACACCAGAGTGCCAGGACAACTGTCCAGACCGTGTACCAAAGCCTCACTGTCCTTTCAGAAGCAGATCTTTTGGCAGGGACTGATCCCAGTCACTCCCTTTCCTTTTTGCTGTAAGAAGGGATGTTCCTGGGGAAGATTTTCGTAGCAGCAGATTGGAATAGCAGAGGCACTTCTGATGGCAGCAGCCAGCTGTAAAACCTGAGACAGGGTCTAGAGTCGCTCCCGTGGACACAAAGGAAGAAGTCATAAGTATTTGGCAAGAGAAGCAATAAACCATATCTGCAGCCTCCGAGACCAAGGCGAGTCCACCATGGGACAGGCACTGTGAGAGCAAGCAGCGGCAGCAACCCCAGTTTATTTTTTTCTCTGTCTCTTCTTCTTGGGTTCCTGGTTCTCATCTGTCTGCTCCGCTGTGCTGCTCTGGAGAGGGGAGGGAGAGAGCAGCAGTAGAGTGTGATTGTTTTTGTGTGAGTAGTTTAAGGAATGTTTACCTAGAGCAAGAAGCCAGGTGTGCAGAATAGGATTTAGCTCTTTTTTCCTCCTGAACAAAATGACCTGAATGTGGGACTCCTGTCAGCCACTGAGACTTTCCCCATGGACTACCCCCTCCCCAGTTCATGCTGGAACTTAGACCACAGGCTACCAGTGGCACAGAAAAGGGACTCTGTCCTGGGTTTTGGCTTGTTGAAACACTCAGGAAAATATGGACAGAAGCACCAATAAAAACCTGGACAATCAGCAGAGTAAATTGTTTGTTTTTCTTAGGCAGCACAGGTTGCACTGCCTTCAGCAGCACTATCTAAAAGAGATGGGTCTGAGGAGGATGATGCCTTGCAGAGTTTGCCCTGCCAGGTCTTTATCTACAAAAACCTGCGTGCAGAACAACTTTGCATCGTGCTGCAAAGGTCTGATCCTGGCCAGGCAGTAGGTCCTCGATATAAGGCTCATAGACCTCTCTGCTTGCTGAGACAAAGAACAAGCCTTAAGAACATTTTCCCTTCCCTAAGATGAGGAACACAGAGAGCTGGTGCCTGAAAATAAGGCCACTAAAAGCAGAGGGCTGGGGTGGAGGGGGTGTTGATCAGAGTAACTTCGCCCCTTCCTATCAGTATTAAAGTGAGAGCTAACCCAGGGAAGACAAGCTGTCCTAACTTCGCACATTCCTGCACAACTCACAAATACAGTTGGCTTCTAAGGAGGAGGAAACCCATAAGTAAAAGCAGCTAAATGAATTCTGACCTGGTCGTTGTGTGGCTCGTTCTCAGCATCCTCTGTGTTCCGCTCCTGCAGGGCGCTGTCCAGCACGGACGCGTTGATGCGGAAATCCCGGGAGGTGCTTAACTTCATGTACTGCATCAGGTTCACCTGCAGCAACCAGGGCGAAATCAGGCAGGGAAAACATTAAGCCATGAGCATCTTAGTTCAGTTTTCTACCCTGCCTAGTCCTTTGCACAGCACTGGGACCAAGTTCGTCACGGTAATAATGCAGGACTGAAGCACCAAGTGGGTGAAAAAGCACCAGCCCCCCATGCAGTCCACAGGCCCATTGACATTTTCCTAAAAGCCAAGCAATTGCCAGTTACTCTCATGTAGGACCTCACTGTCGTGCATTTAATGTCACAGACTGGGGGAGAGTGAGGAAAGCTGACATGAGGTGTGCATGATCCTGCTCCACCAGAAACCACAGGTCACAGGCAGGACTGATGTGGACACGGGCTGGTATCAGTGTGGCAACAATTCAGTAGTGTTGGGCCAGGAGCATGAGCAAGGGCTGAAAGGTACTTACACCTTCCTAATTTGAGCATTTAGAGACTTCAATAATAGCCCTCCACCATGCCATTGATCCCACTGTTCCACCAGGTTTAGGTCACAGAAGAGCTCTGCTTTACATTACCTTTGACTTCTTGGAGAGATGGATAAGGAACTTCTCATATTGCTCAATTGCAAAAATCAGGTTTGGGATTGGCTTGGTCTCCCGAAGCACCTTGGCCTGAAATGCAGAGACGAGTGAGATGGGTCAGATTTGGAAGGGCACAATGGCACTGCAGCATGGCATGAAGACCACAACATTCCCAGTTTAGAAAAGGGCCTTCAGTAGCCTTGCTCTGTACCAGTCCTGCCCCAGCAAGCCTTGCCAGCTTTGTTACTATTTTAAATTGACTCCCAGGATGGTTCTGCAGTGAGGCTCTGCCTGTTTTGTGCTCTGCCTGCTGTCGGCAGCCCTGATATCCCCGTCAGCCATCAGAGCAGCGGCTCCTCTGCTCCAGCTCTCCCAAGGCATCACAAGCACAGGCCATCCAGGAAAGGAGCACCCTGATGCCTCATCCATTTTTGCTCTTCTTATTTACCACCCCTGGTGTTGGTTCCCCATGGTGACAGAGTGGTAAAGGACATGCAGCATTTCAGCCCGTTTCCATACACTCGGGGAAGAGCTAGGAAGATCACGCTTGTGGCTTTTAAACCCTTAACATCACAGGAATGTCTGCGACAGCTGACGAGACGGAAGAAATGCTGTCTGGGAGCACAAACAAAGGACATCAAGGACCAGGAACCTGCCAGCCTGCTCACTTGCTCCCAAACAAATAATCCAGTAATTTTCAACTGCCTCACTTTAGTGCAATCCATTCCTTCCTTCATCTTTAAATGTACTGATAAAATTAAGGAACACTTTAAGAGGATGCAATATTGGTTTCAATAAACTAGCCCACATCTGTAATTTCCTAGCTTACCCCAAATGGTAAAAATATCAGACAAGGCAGACTGTCTAGATTGACCTTTGTTCCATGTCTATGAGATTTTAAGCTGCATTTAGTGAAGATGGCTTTTTTGTTGTGGTTTTTTGGTTGTATTTTGTTTGTGCTTTTTTAAGACTTTTCTCTGAAGTTACAGTAGATTAAATTTGATTTTTACTTAAAGGCCCAAATGACAATTTGTCTGGTGATCTGTAAGGTGCCACAAGCCTCAAGGTAAGATCATGCAACTACAGCCCATGTTCAATGCCCACTCCAATGGAGTGAGTCAGTCTTACCATGACAGTGGAGACTGCGGCAGCTTCATCCTCTTTCTTCTTCTTTTTCTTCTCTTCTACAAAGCTTAAGCTCTCACTGTGGATGTTCTGAAGGAGGACGCCAAAAGATGTGTCATTAGAGGGTAGGCAGGGAAGAAAGGCCAGAGAAATCCTTGCTCTGGGCAGCTAACAGCATTACCAACAATTAAGCAATGGAAAGCTAACATTACAAAGATGGAATTTGGGGTGATCTAAAAAAAAAAGGGGAAGAAAAACTAATTTCATAATTTATACATTCAGAAATATACATGTGTGAGAAGCCCCCAGCAGTGATAACTCTGCACACCTTCCCCAATATATTGTACAATTGCTGTGGTCCTCACACAAATACCCAGTTCCTCTCCAGGCAGATAAATCCCAGCTTCAGCACTGCGGTCTTTGGCACCCACATTACTTCATACTGTGATGACTGCAGTGTTGTTGACCTTTATTTGCCATTGTGGTTAACAGCAGTATTAATCTCATCCAAAAAACCCACATGAACAGAGGGGAAAAAAAACCAGCTAAAACCCAGCTCCTTCCCTGCTCAAGCAGAAACCAGCATGCTCAGTCCCAATGGTGCTGAAATGTCTCACACTATATTTGACAAAGTAAAGCTTGAACTGTAAGAAACTCAGGTCATGTCAAGAAGATTAATAATCCCCAAGGGTGCCTGTGTACTGAAGCTGATACACCACTCAGCATCAGATAGACTGACTGTGATTCTGCCAGTTAATTTAGGCCTTACCTGGACGTAAGTAATGAATGAGTAGCACTGTGGGGTCAGATGGGAACCTGAGAGCTTCACCTGCAAAGGAGCAGAGAGAGAGAGGTTGGTGTTACTCCTAAGTCGAGGCAATGAGCCATTTCCCTGGCTATTTGCTCACACTCACCAGCTTTTCCAGTCTTCCAGGGATTGTATTTGAGGTGCTGCGGCAAGCCTGGATATACTGCAAGGAAAACAGGAGTTTCTTCTAGGTGTGCTGCTCCCATCCTGTATCCAGGCAGAGCTCAAAGCAGCTCATACAATGGCACAGTGGGGAGGGCAGGATTTGCAAGAACTACCCTCCCCAGTGGCTTGCTATATCCCAAATGCCATGTCTGCATTCCAGAGCTGTGGGATGAGAGCTCTGGGGTAGTCACCACCTTGTCTCAAAGGAGCTCCACAGGCCTTCATGGCCCAGTTCCCCCAGGTCCTGCTTCAGGGGATGGCAATGAGTGGCAAGGGCAGGACTAGTGGGCACTGTGAGAACACTGAGTGCCCTTCTTTGTGCAAAAAGTTGTGTGGAGGAACACACAAGACACACTGGAGAGAAAATTCAGCTGGAGAGAAACTTTCCTTTTACCTCCACTGGTACAACTATGACTGCTCAGAAAAGTGACAAAACTGAGGGCATGAAAGCCAACACAACAAGGGCTCAACTCCTGCAAGAGATCAACAGCCCAGTCCCAAGCGTAGCTGCTGCCAGGGGTCACTGTGAGCTTGCTGCAGCAGATGGGGAGAAGGTTTTTAGCTCAGAGGCAGCCCACTGTCAGCAGAGCACACTCACGTGTTTGATGAGGGAGGTGAGAATTGCGTATGTCTTGCTGAGGCTTCTCAGCAGTGTGTCCACACAGCTCCCTGCTGGGAGTGCAGTCTGCACCAGCTCATGATAGACTGTCAGCAGAGTTCCCAGCTGCAGAATTACACCTTTCTCCAGAGCCTGAGTTTGGTTTGATGCCTGAGAGGAGTCTTCTAGAAGAAAAAGATAAGTATCTGGTGAACATATGTCCAATGAATCCAGTTGTGCAGGTGGGAGGCACAAAAGACCCCCTTTGTGTCTGATGCATAAAGCGCCAGAGGGGCAAGGTGAACATAATCACTGGAGGGATTTTGTGACAACACCCTTATCTTACATTGTTCATGTGGAACCAGCTCAAGGGAGTTTAACCTGCCCTCAGATGATGCTATCTCAAAATCCTCAAAAATCTTTTTGCTCTCTGTCTGTTTTTGACAAAGCTGTAACAGTAAGAACTGGACCACTTTTATTACCTGATGTGTCTGACCCCAGACTGGCGAGTTTCTTGATAAGCCAATCCACCTCTTCAAGGACCTTATCCACTTGACCCAGAACCAGGAGCTGAGAGAGAAACACCAACAACAAAACAGGTTTTTGGAGGAGTTTGGCACAACAGGACCTGCAAGCTGCTCTAAGCACAGTAGCCCTGGACACTGCAGGTGTCACACACACACTGCTCTGACTCACACAGACAGTGGGGGCTGCAGTCTTGGCATTCACTACGGCGAAATGGCACCGACCCTCCACTTCTACGTCCTGGTCAGAGGAAAGAAAACAAATTCTGGTGAGTAAAACTTTAACTGCTATTACGTAGTTTGCACCAGAGATGCACTCAATTTTGACAGCACTCTGTGATGAAGAGCTCAGCTGCTCCTGCATCATACCTGATCTATGTCTCCCAAGCAGGCGTGGATGTCTTGTGCAAGTTCCCGCAGGAGACCGACAGGGCTTTTGTAGAGAGCGTGGACACTGAAGAGCAGAGACAGCAAACCCTTGCAGCAAGAAATATCCTCTGTGGGGAAGAGAAAATAACACACTGCCAGGTGCAGAGCTTGCCTAGCTACTTAGGAACATCAGACACCCAGTGAGGGAAAGTCTCAGATCCAGTATGGATTTAACAGTAGGTGAAAATCCTATCAAAATACTGCAGCTACAAAAGCAGGGCTTAAAACATCAGGCATCCCATGTGAGAGTGCAAAGGGAAGAATGGCACACTGGAGCCCTTGGCTCATAAGACAATGGTGACCAAAGGCACTGAGGAAATGCAATATGAACTCTGGCAAGACTATCTTTCCAGAGTATAAACCCCAATTTGAGCGTAAATAACGAGGGAGAAAAGTCAAGTGAGTGGCTTCCTTCAGCAATGCTAATAATTTTAGAGATGGAGTTCCTTCTTTAACACTTGTGCTTATAATCACAATGTTGTGGCAATGTGCCACAGAATGGGACCTGAATGTATCTTGACAAAGAGGTAAAACCAGGACAGACCCCAGCAGAGCATGTAAGGGTTTAATATCAGACCTGACACATGCCATCTCAACATGCTCCTCTAAGCTTACTTACCAAGAGCATTTTCTTTGCAAACTTTGACTGTCCAAGTCAGGAATTGAAGGAACTATATGGGAGGAAAAATGATACCATAACTTTGAAACAGAATTCAAAGCACAAAACGAATAATAATAATAAAAAATCAAGACAATGAATCACAGCAAAGAGGGATGAGTAGCGCACCCAGCCGTGCTCTGTGAAGTTCCACAAGGGACACTTAGCCTAGCAACAAGTCAAAAGCTGAGACCCAGGACAGGTTAATGGCTATACATTCCCTTGGACAGAGTAACAGCTCTATTTAATTTAAGGTAAATGATGACTCCAGACTTCTGGCACACTTAGTGCAGTTCCTAGCTTGTAAAATTGGGGCACTTTAGAAAATGACTCCTTGCGTGGAAGGAATTAGGCACTCAGCCAGTTTGGACTGGACACAAGTCTGCTGGCCTTCTCTGCCTCCATTCCCACGTGGAGGCTGTACCACAACTAGGCTATATTAGGAGTCCCTGCTCAGGAAAACAAATCATTCAGGTGCCTGAAAGCAGGATCAGAATGTGCAGGAGTTCGATGGTAAGACAACTTCCTCTTAAGTGTCCTTGCCAGTGTGTGACAGGAGAACCCTTGGCAATGTAACAAAACTGTCCCTTTGACCTGGCGTGGTCTGTGGGAGGACACACGTGTCAGAGCCCACGGATGCCAACCCCATCTGATAATCTCCTTCCCACACCTACGGCTGACACCCATCCCAGCCACCACATGAAGGTTGAGGAGCACCTGCTGCGAGGCTGGATCCAGGAGTTTGGACAATGTGGAGAGAATGGTGATGAGTGACTGCGTTTCCTTGGCGTTGAAGTCATCTTCAGCACTGCTGAGTTGGTTCACCAGGGACCTCTGCTCACAGGAAAGAAAAAAGTCCCCGAGCGTGAATATGTGTTGCAGAAGCAAATAACCAGAAGCTGCGGCAGATAAAGAGATCAGCAGCAAGGAGAATGACAAGGAGTATTAAAAGAGGACTTTCTCAAGAGCAAGTGCTGATTCTTTTTAGGAGTGCTTACATGCAGTCCTGCATATGGTCAGTGTGATTTTTTAGAATACTCATGTAAGTTTATGCTGCACTGAAGGACCTAGAGTTCTGTAAATACACGTGCACTTCCACCCAGCTCTGCAGGGCACCCCGAAGAAGCTTTCCTTAGGGCTCAGAAACTTTTCCAAACTGCTAGTGAATCAGTGCCACAGTTGCCATCACATACTCAACCCTGTGGTCAAGCAACAGAGAGCTAGCAGGGTTTCCTGCCAGAATTCCAAATGCTTTGGAACACTTGCAGCACACAGTGGTACTCACCTGAAACTGTCGGATCTGGAAGGCAGCTTTCTCTGTGACATTAATATCCGTTTCTTCTGCGTCACCATCAGTAATATCTGGCAGAGACAGAAAGGTGCAGAAAAAAAGCTAAATGCCAAGAGCAGAATACAGGATTTATTTCCAAAAGTGGGAAAGACTGCTCACAGCTAGAGGAGCAACACAGACTGCAGAACCACGGTGAGCAGAAAAAACACGTTAAAGGCGAACTTCAAATAGATGAACGCTATATCAGACCCCAACTATCCTCTGCTGACAGACTGAGAGCTCTATAAAGGCAGGTAAAATATATCTCTGGAACTTGTCTCTGGTGTGAAAATCTATGCTACTAAGCCCACCTTGCTACTGAGAGACAAGAACCAGACCCATCTCTCCCCAGTTATGGATAAATACTGGGTCCCCACCTGCTCACACATGTGCTGGAACCTGGAGGGTAGAAACCAGAGCAGAATTGTACCAGTGCCTACCCAGGGCTTGCAGAAACTGAGGGATCCTGGCAGAGTACAGCTGCTGCACTGTGTTGAAGATCCGCAGCAAACCTTCCAAGCACAGAAGTGAAATGCTTTTGCCCTTCTTCTTCCCCGATTCTTCAACGGTGGTGGGAATTGAAGTGTACCTCCAAAGCAGAACCCTGTGGGAAGGGAGATGAGATTTACTCCAGTAATGCTGGCTGCACAGGGCAAGAACTAGATTCTGCTCTTAGGAGTAGAATTTTTAATATAACTAACTTGGAAGGTCTTTTACCTATAGGAAGAAGGTGGGGGAAGAGATCTTTTTAAAGAAGATTTTATTTCAATGTCAGCAAAACAGCTACTGCATTCTTCCTGCACAGCTAAATAATTTAATTCTTTCCAGGTGCCAAGGGACCTTCCAATCCCATTTCAAGTCCATCTTTATACACTCATTTCTTCCACCCTGCTTTCCTTCTTTCTGAGACTACCCAAATCCTGACCACTGGTGTCAAATCTGCCAGTGACAAAAAGAGCTTTTCTCTTGGCAGTTTGGATCTGTGAAATGTCAAAATTCACTATAGGGCTCTCTATAAATAAAATCAGAAAGGTAAAGGCAGGCAAAGCAAAGTAAAAAGCTATGAGGAAAGCAAAATTATTTGGCCCAAAGGAGACTTTTCTATTTGTAGGCAAACATCTTTTTCCTGCTTCCCTAAGCCCACTTCTTCCCTTTTTTGTTCCCTCTCCTTTCTTCTCATTAGTTCTGTCGCCTGCACAGATGATCTTATTCTGTTTCAATGTCCAATCACACAAAACATGTAGCTCACATGTAGTCCTAATGACTGCAACAAAAATAGCCTCTATTATTTGGGGAGAGACACAAAACCGGCATTATGCATGGCAGGGGTAATTTGCATTTTGTGCTCTCTGCTGACTGGGCTCTGAAAAGACCCCATGCAGATATGACCTAGATTCCAAAAGACATTTACATGGTTCACATTCTTGGATTTCCAAAGGATTAGATGCATGAATGTCTTCAAGCATCTTGCAGAAGTCCTAAACAAATGCTTTCTAAAGCTTGTGTCCCTCATACATCTGTTTTGTTCTGTAGCTTGAAGTGAATTTTAACTTCACTGCATTCCAGAAGCCTCAAGAATCCAGCCTGTCATCATCTTACCTTCTCTGTGACAATGAGTGATGAACCAGAAGTCAGAAAGAGGCTGAAAATGTTTGATGGTATTTGGTTCTTTTAGGCCAAGTTATTAGAGCTGTATCACTCACTCTGGCACAGAAACTGTAGTGCCTCCACTTGATTTCTCAGGAGCAAAGAAAGGCATTGACCTCAACCCAGCAACAACAACAGTTTGAAACAGTTATGGACTGCTTTCTTCTCTCAAAACCCTACCCGAGAATCAAAAATCCCCCAAATGCCTTGCTGGTGTCTCCACACCGACTCACTGCGTGATTTTGCAGAGGTTCTGGAACATCTTCTCCGGATTTTGTCCGTCTGGTCCGTCCGTTTGTCCCGTCTCCTCCAGCTGCTGCACCTTCTGCAGAGCGACACTGACAGCGTAGCGCAGGAACTCCGTGCTGGAGCGCAGCACAGCCAGGCTCTCCTCGTGGCTTTGGGCATTGTCCCTGCAGGCCCAAGACAACTGTCAGAGAACTGGGGATGCATAGAAGCTCAGGGATGGCCTATCAGATTCGAAACTTAAATAAGTATTTACAAATAAAATCTTGGGCTGAACTCAGGGCGGAAAAGACCCTTTGTTTTGGTAGATTGTAGTGAGCACTCGGAGGATAGAGTTGCATCAGCCTTTCGAAACACACTGACACATGGTTTGAATTGATGTCTGGCTCTGCCCCACAGAGGACTGGACACCTTCTCACCTGAACAGAGCTGTGATCAGAGTAGATACAAAACCCATGGACAGGAAGCTCCGTGCAGTTTTGTTGCTCGAGGCAGATTTGTTCTTTCCAGCTTTCTCCCTCAGGATTTCAGAGAGCTTGTTGTAACATGTGAACAGGCCTAGGACATCCTCAAACTTGTTCTTACTGCAATGAAGGAATAGAAAGCATTAATAGAGAAAATGCAGACTTGGAGTTTCCCATTTGAAGCTTCAGCCGCCAAATTACACAATGACGCTGCCTAAATGATGAAGCAATGACCTATTACATCTCCCTGCCTCCCCAGCAGTGTATACCTCACCCAATCCCCCTCAACCTGCTCTTCTACAAAATGTCAGATCCCATCTCCCACAACACATGATATTCCAAAGGAAAACACTCCCCAAGGCTCTGCGAGTGGCTGTGCCACAAGGCACTCATGCTCAGATCACTGATTCAGTGTTGGCACTACCATCCTGTGCCTGCAAAGGAGGCTGTACTCCAAATAATAGAACAGCTAATGCTGGAGTGTGAGATTTAATGTTTTACCTGAAATTCCCAATGTTGAAATTGTACTCAATCAGAACCTCACAAATTCCCATCACCTGAATGGCATAGATGTTGTTTTTCACACCGACACCAGAAGACAGCGAAAAATCTGCTGATTTATCCTGAGAGGTAAAGGAAACAAGTGAAAAATCTTTTCAAACCCTGACAAGAACTCGGCGTCTTCTCCCACTGAGTCAAACTGAAAATCTGATTTACCAGTTCAAAGTCTTCCAACTCGCTCTTGATCATTCGTCGTGTGACAGATTCTAACATCTCTTCAAAGTTCTGCTCAAATCCCACACCCTCCTCCTCCTCGTCATCGTCATCCTCAGCTCCTTGGCACAGACGCACAGTGCTCTTGTACCAGGCGAGACAGTGCTGGATACAGCAGAGCAGGTGGGCCTGGAGGAAGCAGCCACAGTCACATCCAGCCCTTGAGCTGGAGGTCACTGGCAGAAGTGGACATGGGCCAGACTGTTATAGTTGGAAGCAAAGAGCTGCCTTGGAGCTGCCTTGAGTCTCAAGGATATGCCTCATTCCCAGATTGAGGGCATCAGTAATCCCACACACAGCTACCCAGTTCCAGCTTCAGACAGTGCTCTCTTCTGCCTGAGCTTGCCTAAAGACTTAACTCCCACTGCTCCCTCCACCCAACACCTCAGGTGCTGAAGGAGATGGAAAGGGAATTTCCGAAGGGACTCTCACTCTAGCTGAAGTGTCTGCTCCCTTCCTGGGTGTGCTGCTGCACACGAGCTTCTTTAGGGGAAAGCAAAATGATTAATTTGCATTTGTTCCCTTGGAAATCCAACAAATTGTTGAGGTTCTCATCTCCAACAATTTCAAAGGAGCAAAACCAAAGGGCAAATTCTTCCCCCTGCTACACACACACTGCACAACTACTTTAAGTGGAATTAAGTTGAAGGAGGGGAAAAAACCCCGCAGGGTGAACTCAATAGAGGATAACAGAAGTACACTATTCCTAGAGCATTTTTCACACAGATCCCCACAACCACTATGCTTAGGGAGCTCTAATAAATAGCCTGAGGTAGGGGTGAGATGCCCAGCTCTGTTGTCATTAAAGGCATCACTCCAGGCTAGAAGAGGCTGAAGAAGCACAAGGTATTCAGCTCATGTAGCAGGACAACTAAAATGCTAGTAACAGATGAGCTTGCAGCTGTGGCCAGCCAGTAGAGCTCTTACCAGTGGTTCTTGCAGAAAGATTTGATCTCCTTGAGCCATAATACATCCCTCCAGTTTGAGTGGAGGCAGGAGGTCTGGCTGGGGCAAGTAATATTGCTTTATCTGTCACAGAAAACAAGAAATAAAAATAACCAGTTACTTGGTAACTGAGCCTCTTAGGATGTTTGAAAACGGAGTACAATAATCTTTGTACCCCATTCTAGAGAGCAAAGCCTGGCACTGTGATAATGGGACTGCGAGCCACGTCATCTGCTCTATTGGTGACAAAAATCCCTTCTTGAGCTGCTCCTGCCTCTCAGCCAGGACACATCACTGCCCTAAAACAAGATTAGCTGACCACTTGCTGTTGTGTTGCCTCAACAAATAACATCACTTGCACCCCACCCGCAGTGTTACCCCTCCTTTAAACAGTGAGGATCAATAGCTGCTGCTGCTGCTATAGAAAGTTATAGATACATAATGGTGCCATAAAATTTTACACATTTACACCAACTTCCTATTAAGTGTCCTCTGCTACCCAAAAGCTGTCTTGGCTCTGATCATGTTCCTTTCTCAGACCCTATACTGTCATGGGAAAGCTGGAATTAGTCAGCATGAACTCTATGGATGATTAAAGGGAAGAAAATTACTTGTCTCAAAGAAAGCACAGCCTGTCCAATGGATTGAGGAAATGTGATTGTCTTGTTGCCATGAGCAACACTGCTAGGGGATGAGTTAATCCTCCCAGATCCTACATGGACTTGGGTATTCTCCCGATGGGAGGACAGCAATAATAATTAGTGTGTCAGCACACATCCTTGGGGAAGTTTGGGAGGGTAACTGCTGTGCATTGCTAAGGAACAGGGAGAGCACAAAGCACTTCTCTGGGCTCACACTTCGCACAGCACCTAAGAACTCAAGGGTTGGAAAGGGCTCCAAGAGATCCTTCCTCTTCCACCCTGTGACAGGATATGAACCAGTCTCCAGACGTTTACCTAGTCTGCTCTCAGCACAGCAGGGATTTGAACACCTCTTTAGGGAAGTGTCACAGCCCTTAAACATGTTTCCAGTGCAAGGGAGAACAACTTCCCCAATATTTAACCTGAATTGTTTGCCATACTGGTTGAAGTGCAGAATTCTTAGATTAGAGTCCCTGCAGGCCTGCCATGGAGCAGGACTTTACCTGGGACAACAGTGTTTCCATTACAGAGCTGGCCAGCTGGGAGTTCCTGCGAAGGACATCATAAAAACCCTGGAGACAGGAAGGAAGGACAAGTTGGCTGACACAGCAGAGAAAATGAACCACAGGCATAATAAGTTGGCGTCATAAGACAGCAACGACACTTTGGCACCACAAGGAACCATGAGGAAGTAACAATGTGCTCAGTGTAAAACTCCATACCTGGCAAAGCAAAGGCACCACAGAAAGAAGGTATGAATCAGAAAGAGTATGAATTTCCTCACAGGGGCCCTCTCGCAAGCTGTATCTCCCTAGCAGCAGTGGCATCAAGCCCAGAGTGACTTTCACTGCTATTTAACACTAGCACAAGATCCAACTTCAAACTGTGAAATCCTGCTTCAAAGGCAAAACAAGCCAGTGGGGAAACTGTAGGAGGCAACAAATCCTGCAGACTGAGAAAACTCAGTGGATGGATAAAGCAAGCACAAGTTTTCTAGCAACAGTGACGAACATACCCAGAACTTGCAGGAAACAAAATCTCTCTGACCTCTGTGGGTTTTGTTTCTGAAGGTGGTACCCCATGGTTATAACACAACCTAAGATATGCCCACAAAAATGGGCCTTTATAACACGCCTGTCACAACAGACCTAACGACAGCCAAGCTTTTATAGAAGCTTGGAAAGGAAGAGGAGAAAAGACAGACCCCTGATGCAGTCTCTAAGGAAGTTTCTCCATACTCTCCAGACAGGGTTTTCTTTGAAGCCTATAATTAACTCTCAACAGCTCCACATCTACCCAATGGCTGTTTTACCACTCCTCCTCACTGGGCATCAAACATGCTTCCCATTCCATAGGCCATACCACAGCAAGACAGACTTTGACATATTTTTGCTGTTAAACAATGCATGAGCTGAAGAAGACACATCAACGTGTCTTTGGGTTTATAATGGTAAAAAAAAAAAAAAAAAAAAAAAGAGAAGCAGAAAGACTGAAAACATGATACACATGTCCCATCAAGAACAAAACTTAGCTGAAAGGCTGTTTTCCCCAATAATGTGACTGTTATTTACCTGCAGCTACAGAAGAAGCAGACCACAGAAGAGCTTGTGGCTGTTTAGAGACTGAAGAAACCATGTTTACCTCGTATAACATGAGTCGAACGTCTGCTTGCTGGCTCAAACATCGCCTCAGGCTGCCCAGGATTTCAAGGCAGAAGGCCTCATTAGCTGCAGAATTATAGCAGGCATGAACATCTGCCTGGACCTGAGAAAGAATATTAGTCACGTTATGCTGGTCACAATATCACAGCACAGGAGCAAGGGGATAAGGGTCTGGCTCCTGAACAATCCCTGAAGACAGTCCTTGTGCTGCCAGGCTTGTCATTGTCATGGAGCAGTGGGAATGCTCCCCAGAATACTGGTGCTGTAAGAGAGAATGACTCTGAGAAGCAACATCTCTAGGCCAGCTTCTCTTTGCATATTGCACTTCTCAAAGCTTTCCTTCCAGGAAGGAAATTCTTCCTGGATTTCCAGGACTAATCCTTACTAAAGCTGTATTTCCATTCTGGGGGAACACTCCCCTTTTGAGTTGTTTCAAACAGTGAATATTAGACACCGGAATGTCTCACATGTCCACACAGGGATTGCAGAACAGCACTTACCTGAGTGGCACCAATGGCCTGGCTGCACTGGGAAGAGGACAAGCTGCCCAGAACCTTAAAATTCCTTAACAGCAGCAAAAAGCCAGCGACTGCAGCTTTACGAGCATCGAGCTGCCTGGGAATCGGGACAGGAAAGAGGGTTACATAAGGAAACATGGAAGCAAGAAGCTCAGAAGCACGTAAAATATCAACTCATCAAAGAACAAAAGGCCACAAATACAGAGTGACAGGGCACAGGACAACTGTACTTCCCAAAAGGGCAGCACAGTCCCAAACAGTCAACAGCTTGGCAGTTTGCTGGGAACTCCCTTGCTCCATACTCTCATAATATTCAATTTCCTTTCTGTCCTTGCAATGCTAACTCTCAGGGAGAGCCCAGGCCAAGACCTAAGTATTAAATGTCCCTTGAAAATTGGGAGAGTCTCACAGACTTCAGAGCTGGAAAACTCCTAACAAAAACCTGGTGTTTTGCTTTGCTCACAGAAACCCCAAACCCTTCCCAACACCCAAGTTCTTTGCTTTGAATAATGACCCTAAATTTCAAATTCTATATTCATAACCCGGCAGCCACTGGCCAACAAAATCCAGTCTACAGTCACAGCAGGATGGTTTGCTCAAAGCATTACCAAGACAACACCTTGTAAGGGATCAGAAGGAACGTGGCAGCTCAGCATTATGATCAGTGGTTCCTCCCAGACCCTCCCCTAGCACCTGGATGTACTCAGCTGTGTTAGACACATGTTGGAATGGGTCTTAATTTTGCCTGTGTATTTGGAGTTTCCAACAGCTTTCTGAACTTGCAAAGGCCATTCATTCAGCTGGGGGTTGGGATTTGTGTCTCAGTTCAGTAGAGCTGTGACTGTACCACAGTTCTAAGCTAAAGGGACAGGAGATGTCACCACCTAGTTACAGGAAGAACACAGTAAGTAGACACTTAGCCACAATAAAAAATACTTCTGCTCCAAAACCGTGAGTTGTAGAAATTTTTTCAAAGAATCCCCTCCCCAGCTTACCTGGAAAAGATAGCTTTTTGGAGAACAAGTATCAGGGAGTCCCTCACGGACATGCTGACTTTGAGCAGAGGCTGGAAAGGAAAATAACCTTTGGAGAGAAAAGCACTAAGGCATGCCAAGCCCTTGGGGCATATGAGCTCATCTTCCTCAGGCCCATCTGGCCCTGCATTTCCAGTACTGTCGTCAATACAGTAGAGAACCAAAACATTTTAAAATAGACGAGAAAACCCATAGAGCTGTAGCAGTGAGACACCTTAGCAGGTTAGTGAGGACACAGGGCAAGGGCTGGGGAAAAGAACTGTTATCCCCAGGTTGGACAAAGCAGGTTAAAGTTAAAACACCAGGGCAATATCTCAGGCCGGGCAAAGAGGAATACTGACAAGGAGCTTGGAAGGAGAAAAATCAACGTGACAGCTACAGCTGTTCAGCTAAACACTGTATACTTAGTTTTGTACAGTGTGCAGCATCTGGGCATCTTCCAGATGAAAGGCCAGCACAGAGCAGTTCTGGTCCCACGCCAGACCACACCATATGCTTTTTGCTAGAGGGCACATGCAAATCCATGCTTGAAGAACAGTTCCATGCTACACCGAACAACCCACAGCAAAGAATGAAGGCTTATTTTACGAGGAGGGTTATCAGATCATGCATGTAATTGTGGCCCAGAGCGGTCACTGGAACAAAGCAAGCAAGGATATCCACAGAGAAATGCAAAGCTTTACCTGTACTGCCCGGAGGAGCCCTTGCACTGTGTCGATGGGCAGAAAGGACAAATTGTCAAAGGTCTCTGTGACTTTGGAGGATGAAGTCTGAAGCACAAGAGGAGCCGACACAACAATATTGGACAGCAAGTCTGAAAAATAAAAGGACAAAAAGAACAGCTGACGCCAAGGGGCCAGAAAAGCCTGAGCAGAAGATGTCTGTAGAGCTAACAATTACAGACTAATCAAAGACCTTCCATTACACAGAGAGGTCATGATAAAATGAGCATCGAAAAACTGAGTCTACTGCAGGCACCAAGTGTTAAAAATGCTCCCAGCCCAGCTGAAGGGCCTCACCCCACCAGAGGGCACTGAGGTGTAAGGGAAGAAGCTGCAGCACTGACATCCCGGCAGACCCAGTGGCTCCCAAGCCCAAGGACGAGGAGAAGGTAAGGCTGGGAACGTGGAACAGAGAACTGACTGATGATTCTGACTTTCTGTGCGTCAGCTGTTCCATGGCAACTGCCTGCAAACATATTTTTCACCTGTGATGAATACAAGGCAATCTGATGCAGCTGATGCCTCAGTCAGAGGAGAAGGAACAACTGATTTTCTTGGCTTCAGGTCACTTCAGCAGAAGCTTCAGAAACCAAATCACATCCTGGGCTGCATCAAAAGCAGCTTGGCCAGCAGGTTGAGAGAGGGGATTCTCCCCCTCTACTCCTCTGGTGAGAGCCCCCTTGGAGTACTGTGTCCAGCTCTGAGGTCCTCAGCACCAGCACAGGTTGCCCAGAGAGGCAGTGGCTGCCCCATCCCTGCAAACATTCAAGGTCAGGCTGGATGGAGATCTGAGCAACCTGGTCTAGTGGAAGATCTCCATGCTCATTACAAGGCTGTGAACTAGATGACCTTTAAAGGTCCCATCCAACCCAAACCCAATTCCATGGTTCTATAATGTGTTTTGAGGAGCTGATGTTGTGACTGTCCACAGAATAGGGCATTTCTCTCTCTTTCTTGTTACCTATGAAGTGGCTGACAGGAGATGCTGCTTTTGTGAGGACTCTGTTCAGGACCTGCTCTAGAATATCACTTCGGATAGGCTCATGAACCTGAATGAGAAAAAACAATAAATAAAAATCAAAACCTTTAAGATATTCCTGTACTTCACAGTACAAATGCACAGGCAATGCATAGTACAAAGCAAATCCAGATCTGACAGGTAAGCTAGGATGGTCACCAGAAGTCCCCTTTCAGCTAAATCCACACAGATTGATTTAGATTTCATCCCGGGACAATCAGAACCAGCACATCAGGGCACACACAGTACACTCAGAACATAATGGTTTCAATCATCTACCGGATGAAAGTTTACCAGTTTGGTGAAAACGAATGGGTTTCAATCCCACCTTGTCAGATTTTATTTGCGCCTCTCAATTTCTCTACTTTCTCTACCTCTGCAGTTTCTTGGAAACTGTAATAGGGATTACACAAATATCATGACAGCTGGAACAGATTAGAATTAGATCTTCATGAGAATGGCCTCTTCCAGCTGGAAAGGGGCAAATAGGAGACAAAATCTAGTATTGTTTGCAAAACACAAACAATGGATACAGCAGGTAAGGTTTTGACACCATTTACCAAGAGAGAATAAGAACAGAGTTGTTCTCCCCCCATCAAAAAAACCCTCTCCAAAACATACACTACCTTAAATGTTTCCAGCAGGATACTTGCTCCCAGTCTGCAAGCCTGCTGGGCTGGCATTTTTGAAAGGCCATAACTGTTATCAGCAGCTTTTCCTCCAAAGGGCTTTTTTGGTTCATAGGATTCCATCAGGCTGAAGCCAAGGTCCACCAGGCCCTGAGTAACATGGTCCCAGCCAAACGCACTGGGGAAAACAAGAAATGGACCAAAAAAGAAACAACTTAGTCACAGAAAAGTTTAGACTAGAGCAGAGGTAAAATCTGCTGCAGTCATTCCAGGGGCCAAAGCAGCAGTGAGAGACACTTGATGACAACAGGGAAGATGACATCCCTCACAACCCCCTGACTGTCTTTAGGCTGAGGGACAGACGCTCAGCCTAACACCTCCTGCAGTCCTGGTTCTCCATCAGAATTCCTTTCCAGCCCAAAGGTTTCCTCACCACGGGGAATAATGTGCCCTCAAGTCTCATCTGAGCACAATAGCAGGTTACAGTAGGGATGCACGAATGCCCTACCGATCCCAAGATCTTCAAGTAGGAGAGAAAGAGAAGAGGAATGCCTCCCATCAAACTAAAGGACAGCTGGTGACAGACCAGAGCTATCCCACGGGACATTTAAAGGACTAACCAGTGAACCAGATTAAACAGTGAACCTATTTCTCATCCCTTGATCAGAACACAAACTACAGCCAGCAGCATGACTCACATTGCAGATTAGGCCCTGATCAGTTTAGTCCTTTGTACCAGCAGACCCTGAGATTTGAGGTAGAAGGAGCAGATTTATACAGCCACATGTTGTTGGTTTTTTTTTTTAAATTCGCTAATATAAAACTGGGATAAAACCTTTGGATTTTGACACTGATCCCTGCCAGCACATGGTCAGAAGTATTTAGCATCCCAGAGTGTTTTAGCAGGGCTGAAACTCTCCCCACTCCCAAAGCCCATTGAATTTTCTGCAGCACGTGGCAACAGCTCACCTATTTTTCACCACTTCCAGAATGACAGCAGTTACATCATATTGTTGAGGAAACAAATCCTGCAGAAACTTGGAGGCCTGAAGGAACTGCAGGTCCTTGCAGCTTCTTGTGATTGATGTTTTCAAGAAATCAAATATCTGGAACATAAAATCATTAAATGTGAGGAAATGATCTTTGAAATGGGACCTGTACAGTCTTGGGTATGTTCCAGTAAGAGCACCGGCCAGACACAAGTTCCAGTACAGCCTGCCAAAAATCTTAACTCACTTCTTTGTCAGGACAAATACAGCAGTCTCATTAAGTGCCTCAAGGAGGGTAACTTGCTGCCAGATGCTCTTCATGTGGCCAGCACAGAGCCAAAACATTAGATAAATAAGACTGCTTTTCTTCTCATCCTACAATACCAGCCCACAGGAATCACTACTCTGGAAAATTGTGATATTGCTCTGGGGTCTTTTACAGTGTTCAGTAAAATACAGCATACCAATGATCTAATTGCCTATCCACAAGCATCCTGGAACCATTTTTAGCCTAATTCTGATGGGACTATGACCTAACCATGCTTCCTTTCCTTTACAGGGAGTGCAGAGTGCATCTCCATGGAAGTTCTCTGCAAGCTTATCAAGCACATACCTGCTCTTGCAGTCTGTGTTTCACAGCAACTGACAGCAGAAGAGCCACGCTGAAGGGACACAGGGCTCTACCAGGGTCCTTCTGTTGCTCAGTCTAGAAAACAGCAAGCAAGCAGCACTGAGAAAGCTTATCTTCAACTGAAACATAGTTGAGGAAGCTATCAGGCACATGTCTCTTCAAACAGATCACAGCACTTGTTAAAGAGAACATGACTGCCACCATAATAATAATTCTAATTTAAATTTTTTTTAATTAAAAAATTAATAATTTTAAACTTAAAATAATTTTTAAAATTTTATAATTTAAAAATCTAATGATTTTTAAATCCCTTCTCCACATAACCAATTAAGTTTTTAAGCCCTGCTTCTGTATCTTCTCCATCTTTGGCTCCATCTTTGCCATACCTTCAGATGTCTAATTAGCTCCTCGCCCAGGTCCTGATCCAGGTTGATGACAGAAACAATGTGGAGAATAACAGTGCCTTCTACGTGGCGGAGCTGGTCCAGGGGCATTGTGGCTACCTCAAGGTCCACTGACCTGGAAGTTTTACCAGAAAATAACAAGTCATCCAAAGCCAAAAATCATTTCTTATGGATCAAGGAGGCTGTTCCTGGAGAAGTTTTAACCATTCAAATTTAAGGAGCCCTGGGCAGGACCAGTGTGACTATAAATACACAGGTAGTAAAGAAAGGGGGTGATAGAGCAAGAACTTACTGTGGAACCCTCTGTTCTTCCTTCTGTCTCTTATCCAGCTGATTAAAAAAACTGATGATTCCTTCCAAAACAGTCTTCTTACTGCCCTGCAAGGCAGGACATTACATTAAGCTATTGCAGTATCCCAGAGAACAACACTATTCCCACACCTATCACAAATCTCAGGGTATCCTTCATTTCCCTCCATAAATTGTTAAGGCAGGGGAGGGCTCCTGTATGGCTCATTTCCAGATTTCCAGTTTGCATATTTCTTTTGATGGCACTTATTTATTTTGACTTATCGAAGAGCTGGAAGGAACTCAAGCTCTCAGATGTTCTGATTGTCTTTTTTAAATTTTTTTTAAAAGTTGTTATCAATTAGAAAGGATCCTTTATGTTTTAATCAATTGGAAAGGCTTTCAAACTCCTAACCTTAAATCTAACAATTACATTTTGGCCAGCGGACCCAAATGACCCTCTATAACACACATATAGCTTGGATCATTTTGGCATTGACTTGGTCACAAATGAAGCAAGCAAAAGAGCCAGATCACCCTGTCAAAGGGCAGAGATGTCCCTGGCAGTCTCTGCTCTGGAGAAGAGCACAGGAGATGACACATTCCCAGTACAAGTCAGACTACAGCCCAGTAGACAATCACAGCGCATGAGCTATTATTATAGCACGTAGATCACAAGAGAGTGAGCAAAACCACGCCGGAAAAAAGCACTCCTCTCTGCTGTCTGCTAGGTCTGTGCTCATCCCTTGTTTCCCAAAGGTTTGTTTCTTTTCCCACATGGAAGACCAGGATAGTAGAGGGAGTTGGAGGAAACAAAACCTTCACATGTCCTGTTGTGTCCCTTTAGCAAGGTTTGGGAATAGTCTGAATCCCTACCAAAATCCAGACTATAGATCAGTCTGGACATTTTTTTCCCTGATGGTATAAACGTAGGAGAAATCCAGCTCCTGTGAGCCTTTACCTTTGCAGAAAGCAGCAGCAGCTGATAGACCAGAGGGGGAATTTCCTGCAGGTCTAATTTGGAGAACATCCTAAGGACCTTTTCCACCACAAACTGCAGCTCCTCTCCTGATAGTGGAATATCCCTGTTGAATCAAAGATTCTTATTTATTAATACATTGTTTATTTGCCATAAAAACCATAATGTCATGCCCAGTTCTTGGAACACGAGGGCCCAGCTGTATTTTGTATCCAAATGGATCCAGTGTGGATGCTCATCAACCAACCATTCATGGAGCTGTGCCTGGTGTAGTCAGACTTCCTATTTGTACTTGCCACAAACTACTTGTGGAACAGGACACAGACATGACCAACACAACAGCACAAGTCAGTGTTGATGTTGAAGGGAAAAAGAATTACCTGAACATGTTGGCAAGATGTATTACACACGCAGGATCCCACCTGGTAAAACAAAGACATGTTGGAAGATTGAGAGCAAGCAGAATTATCATTTAGCTCTTCCCTCCTACACAGTTATTCAAAGTCACCATTTCCCTGTTACATTCTGATACTAAAATTAGAAGCCAGATTTCCCACCAGAAATCATCAGCACCAATCTAACCACCCACATTTACACAGTTCTGAACTGCCCCAGCCCTTCTATCAACAAATACCAGAAAAGGAGTAAAAACAAGCACTTCCTGAGACCAGTTCGTGCAATGGTTTCATAGGATCTGGGAACAGGGTGCTCCCTTGCCTTCCCAGCTAGACAAGACACTGTCACAGAGGGCACAGATTCAAGGATAACAGCACACTCAGCTCACAGTGATGCCTTTTTCAAAGCACAATGTGAAACACAACATTTTGCCATGTAACCAAGAGCTGGCAGATGTACGTACTTGCTGGAGCAGAGGGTATTTATCAGCTGTTTCTTAAACTCTTCCCCATTCAGTTCACCTGAAAAAGCAAAAGTCTTAGGAGCTGATTCCAGAGGAAGGGAGGACAAGCTGCAGATGAGGAGCTGATAGGGGTTACCTTTCCCATAAGCCAGGTTCTCCTTTGAACTGGCCAGTGCAGTGAGAACTGTGGAAAACAGCTCCAAGGATTTCCCATTGGTCAAGCTGCCACCTTTAATAACATCCACAAAGAGGTTGGCAAGCTCAGCCAATGCGTGGCCTGGCAGCTGGCGGGCCTGGGAGAACATAAGAGCAGGAAAGAGCCTGAGGCAGGGCACAGAATTTCACATACACATCCAAACTGTCACCAAAAACCAGGAGAAGACAGAATTCCTTACAGTGAAATGTTGCCTTTAAAGGAGAATTAATCCCAAGATCTGTTTTGTACTGTCCTTTACAGAACAGAGCAATAAATTGAGATGATGTGATTATAGCATTGGAGTATTGAGCCTAAGACTAAATATCTAAAGATAATTGAATTCATGCACAGAGCCAATTCCACTACCAACAAACTTAGTCCAGGGAAGATCCATGGAAAGGACACAACCCGTTTTCCTCAGTGGCTTAGTGAAGTATCTCAATGTACATAATAAATTATACAGAGTAGAGCCCAGGAAAGTCAGCCCAAGGGAGCTTTACCTCCAGCATCAGCAGTCCTATGATTTCAGACACCTTGGCCAAATGCAGGTCCCCTGACTCCACCAGTGGGATGCAGTGCTTGTAAAGCTGGAGTCTCCTGAGAACACCACTCCTCTGGGAACAGGGGGAGCCTTACAGCAAGCAAAGAGAGGGAAAAAAGAATGGGAAAAGAAATTATGCAAAAAACAACGTGTTGCTAAACTACAGAAAATCAGCAGGGATAAACTGTCACTTGACTGTGACTTCCTCTTTTACCTATCTGACAAAACAAATAAAAAAACCCCAGAGCACAGGAAATGAGATGCTTGGCTAAAGCAGCTGGCCACCATGTTGTCACACCCTGTGGTTCACTCAACCTGCTGCCGGAGACCAGGAAGTGTCAAAATGTTGAGAAGAACCAGCTTGGCAATTAGTTCTCATCTGGCCAGCTCAGTCCTACTCCAAGGCACCTAAGGGCTCTCAAAAGTGAATCCCTCTCACCAAGGGCTCGTCACAACTCTAGTCCAGTTTGCTATCTCCCCGCATGTATTTCTGGATGTCGTGTGTCCCTGTGACAGCCCCGACGAGCGGGTTTTTTCCCAAAAGTGACACTTCCCCGTGGTGCTGAGCACGGGCTGCACCCACCGGCACACCCAGCAGGGCTGGGGCCGCAGCCCCCTGAGCATTACCCACCTTTGAAGATGCCTCTCAGCAAAGCCGCCGTCTCCCTGCCCTTCAGGGCCTGCCTGGTCACCATGTCGCCCAGCTGCAAGAGAAGGGGACGCTGTGAGCAGCCCGGGCGGCGCATCCCCGCTCCCCGCCCGGCCCGCGGGCACCGCGCACCTCGCCCTCCGCCAGGCTCTGCAGGGCCTCCTGCAGCCGCTCGGGGCCCTCCTCGGCCGCCAGCGCCAGGATGCGCTGGGCCATGGGGCGGCGGGGCCGGGCCGCAGCTCCGTGCCCCCGAAATTCCCGCCCGGAAGCGCCCGCGCGTCACCCGGGGAACAGCTCCCGCCCCCCCGCGCGCTTCCCGCCCCGCCCCGCCCCGCCCCGCCCCGCCCCGGGGACCGCGGGTTCGAGTCCCGCGCGGGGCGGCACTGCACCGAAGCGCGGAGTCACGGAGTGGGTCAGGCTGGAAGGGACCTGGTCCAACCTCTCCTCAAGCAGGGTCCTCGTGTAGCACATGGCACAGGATTGCGGCTAGATGGTTCTGTAATATCGCCAGTGAGGGGAACTCCGCTCCTCTCTGGGCAGCCTGTTGTGGTGCGCGGTCACTGCGCAGTGCAAAAGTTGGTGGAGTGGGGTGCAGGCACGTGGGGTGCAGGCACGTGGGATGGGCAGCCGGGGGTACCGGGGCATTTGGCACAAAGTGCCCATTCAGGGCCACCCCGCATCCGCAGCGAGTGCCACCCACGTGCGGTTCGGATACATTCGGGTAAACCCCTTAATGCGGGGGGACACGAGGGGTGGCCTTGAGCGTACCAGGAGGTGTAGCCCGCCTTTAAGCAGCAGGATTTGGCCAAAGGATCCGGTGCCAGCACAGCGTGGGAGCTTTCGCAAGCCCCGTGCTCACGTGGAGCGGGAGTTGATGCTGCTGAGCGAGGGGAGCGCGTTTGACCAGGGGCTGTGGGGAGGGGGATAACCCGAGATGGGAGAGAGATCCCCTTAGGGCTCTGTCACAATACATGGCAGTGGGTGGGTGCCCTTTGGGGCTTTCCTTGAAACCCCTTTACTCAGGACGAAGCACTCACTTAGTGGTGCCAGGGGTTGTGCATGTGTCTGCAGAACTATTTCATCTGTGATGACCACGATGGCCAGGACGCCCAGAGATCACAGGCTCCCTCTGCCACCCTAACAGAGCATTATTGGGTCTGTTTGGGACACCCCATGCTGATGATGTACCCCTGTCTTGCGCTGAGCTGCAGACAAAGGTCCACCAAGCTGTAGGAGGGAGCTGAACCTTGCACCAGCGCTGGTGTGGAATGGGGACAGGAGGGTTGGGGGTCTCCTCTGAAGAGCAGTGCACAGTGCCTCTGGCCACAGCAGTGTTGCTCAGGGTTTTGGCACGGGTCAGAATTCTCCCTCAGCAGCACCCCCGCCTTTCATCTGGAGTCTCGTGCCTTCCTCCTCCTTCCTCCCTCACATTGGGGTCTCAGCTCTGCTTGCAGGACAGCCCTGTGTGGAAACCAAATCCGTAAATCCCAGAGGCATTACAAAACATGCCTTGTGTAAGCCCCTTCAGCCCTGTTCACTGGTGCTTAGCCCAGCCCTGCCACTTGCCCAAAATCCCCATCATGGTAAGAACCTGGCCGAGTTCCTCTCCTGGGCTTGAGCACAGCTCCATTCTCACCACAACCTCAGCCAGCTCCCACAACCCTGGACTCAAAGAATTAAGGCTACAAGGGCTCTCCTGCCCTGTGCAGCTTCAGCACGCTGGGGCATCCCAGAAAAACTCTTTTTGCCATTTCACTGCACCCACATGTGGACTCAGCTTGGTTTCTGCCACATCCCAGGGCTCCCCTCCCTCCCAGGTCTGTGGCATTACCCTGGGGGTGGAATGGGTTTCAGTTTCCAGAGCTCCAAGGAGGTTAATCGTCACTTGAGGGCACTGTAGAAATTTTGCCCACTTTTTTTTGTTTTTAAAGTTGAACAGGGCCTCGTATGGATGCTGGTTTGGGTGGCCTCACTGGGGAGGAGTTGGAGAACCCCAGGACCATCCTCTGCCACAGACCCATCCCCGCACGGACCCTGCCCACATGGCCAAATCATAGCAGGACCTTGCCAGGGTTTTTGGGGCAGGAGCTGGGGAAGAGACCTGTCCTGCTCACCCGGGGAGCAGGCCGGGATGGCAGACTGCCCACCACCTGCCTCTGCCCCTGCCCCGTGCTAATGAGCGAGTTACACAACAAGGAGCTTTTATACTTTGTTAATCGGGTCCGGCATCCAGCCCGCCTCTCCACGCACGCTCCGGCTGGCGGTGGAGCCCCAGCTCCCTCCTTCCCTCTCCTCAGCTGCCTTTTGTAATGTTTTAATGGGGTTTCTTGCCTGGGCTGTGCTGACTTAATTACAAAGCTGCAGTGAGTTGATGCCTTGTGACGGTCTAATCCCAACCCGGTGACTCTACAAAGCTTTCACCCGGCTTCCTCACTGCTCCACTCCGGCCTCGACATCCCTGCATCCATCTCGGCTCCGGGCACTGACCTGCGGACAGTTCAGCTTTTCCTCTTCCTGGTGAGTATCCAGGACTTTTTGCTCCTGAAAGAACTGCATTGAAGATGGTCATCCAGCCTTCGCTTAACCTGGCACCTCCAGGGCTTGAATTGGCTTTAGTGCCTGGAAAAAGGGGATGCCTATCCCTTCCCCAGGAGGTGGAGGGAAAGGGGATGACCCTGGGAAATGGTTGAGCTGGAGCCAAGCATTGCTCACACAGCCTGGGCTCACAACTGGTGCTACAGCCAGGCAGGGGTAGATGCTGGAAGTGGGATGAAGGCAACCCTCCTCCTCCTCATGGATGGGAACAAGGTGTTTCACCCAGACTGCATTGGAAAGATGCTGAGAGGCTTATAATCCAGCCTTGCAGTTGGCGGAGCAGTGAGACTTGAGAGTGTGGGAAACACTTTGGGGATAATTATTTATTTTGGGAATATTATTTATTTTGGTAGTGGAAATAAAAGGATGAGTTGGCTGACTGGCCAAAGCTGGATGCTCACCTCTGCCTGTATGAAGGTGGTCTGAGACAGAGCAGTGCTGGGTGAGCGCAGGCTGAGATGCCCCCAGCCCAAAGAGGAAAGGCAGAGTGAGAAAAACATATGAAGGTATCAGATGATCAATACACAGATTTTTAAGCTGCTTTTGCAAACATCCCTGGTGTTTCTCCAGGCTGCTCAGCCTCCACGGGCAGGCAGAGATGCAGGCAGTAGGTGATGGAGCTGAGGAGGGTTGGGGGTGTCCTCTGGGCACCCATTTCTGCCCCCATTTGAGCAAGATGGGCAGGGAATGGGGCATGGGGGGCTGTGGAAACCATTTGGATCCATTCTGATTCCTCCTTCCCTCTGCCAGTGTCCTGCTGCCGACGGAGGACAGAGGACAACATGTCTGCTGTTGTGAGTACTGTCCCCACGCTGCCCCATCCTCTGGGCTCTGAGCATCCCCTCCTTGCCGTGCTGGGATGGCGTGCACGGGGTGCACCTGGGTCCAAGCAGCACACAGTCCATCCCTACCCCACTGCACCCCTTTGGGTGCAGGTGTGGAGCCTCTCCCCTTCCCCATAGCTCCCAAGGAGCCTTGCAGTGGGGCAGGGAGCTGGAGGGCTGTCTGGGCAGCCCCCACATCCTCTCCTCCCCACCAGACGGGCACGTTTCGGATCGTGTCGGAGGAGGAGCAGGCCTTACGCAGCAAGCTGGAGCGCCTCACCACCAAGGACCACGGCCCTGTCTTCGGGAGGTGCGAGAAGATCCCCCCCCACACCCTGCAGAAGGTGAGGCGGCTCTGGGGAATGGGCGGCAGATGCAGCCCAAGGCTCCTCTCTTCAGGGACCAGAGGAGACCCTCGACTGGGTCTTGCATTGAGGGGGATGTACTTACCCCACAGTGTCCCCAAGCTGGGCACTTGAGTGACCCTGCCCTCTCTATGCTGGGATGCTGAAAGGAGCATTACTGTCCTCCCCCAGTTTTTGGGTGCCTGCGTGACCCCCGGGCTTTTTAAGAATGTGTTCATGGCATCACTGGGTACCCCCTGTGCTCCTCCCAGGCGAAGGATGAGCTGAACGAGACGGAGGAGCAGAGGGAGGTGGCAGTGAAGGCGCTGCGGGAGCTGGTGCAGGAGCGGGCGGGCGGCGAGGACGTTTGCCAGAAGGTGGCTGAGAAGGTGCAGGAGAAGGACGACTCCTTCTTGCTCCGCTTCATCCGTGCCCGCAAGTTCGACGTCCACAGGGCCTATGACCTGCTGAAAGGTGGGGAGGGGTCCTGGGCTGTGGCGCTGGGTGAGGATGGGGGTACACATCCCCCAGTTCTGTGTGCCTCCTAGCCCAGACGGGGCTGTGCTGGCAGAGCAGGGCCCTGACATGGGAGGGAGATGAAGAGAGGGGATAAATGGAAAAAGTCAGGGCTGAGGGGCTTGGAAAGAGTTGGGATGGGGAAGGAAATGAATGAGTGGGACACCAGGCATCCTGCAACACCAGGACAGTCCCATTCCTTGCAAATTTACCCAACAAAATGGTAAAACCCCCTCACATTTGGTGGTAGCAGACTGTTTTTTGTGCAGCATACCCAGCTGGCTTGGGCTGCACCCCATGCCCTACACTCCCCCCTCTGTACCCCTGTAAGGAGCCAGTTTTGCACCCTTCTGATGGCCCTGAGCACAGTGCCTGGTGGGGCTCTGCACCTCTGGGACACTTCTAGGTCTGGGGACAGGTTGGGGTGCTTGTGGCACCCTCTACCCACACTGAGAGTGATCCATAGGGATGGAGGGGGAGCAGAAGGGCAGCCCAGAGGGTGGCTGCTGAATGGGACCTGCCTGGCTCCAGCTCTGCTCTTCTTTGTGTCAGCTTAGGGGATAATGAGTTGTAATTATCAGTGCTGGCTCCCAGACGAGCTGTTTTGTTTGCCTGCATTTTCCCAGGATGAAATTCCTTATTTTGTGCCTGCAGGGTGCCAAGAGAGGGGAGATGGGGGTTGTCACCCAGACAGGGAGGAAGGGGAGAAGGGAAATGAGGGGGGAAATTGCTTTATCTACTTTTTGAAGTGTTGGAGAGAAAGCAGATGTGGGAAGCTCCTGGCAAGGGGAGGGATAACTCAAGCATGCTGGGGCTGGTCTGCTGCTGAGCTTCTTTTTCCTCCTTTGCTGGAGGAGACCTGACCCATGTGGGCCACGGGCAGAGCTTTCCACGGCTCTCGGGCTCAGCACTGACATCTCACCATCACCAGCCCATCCTGTCTCTCGCAGCACCCCCAGCTTCCCGAGGATGGCCGAGCAGCCATTGTTTCCCCAATTTCTGCCTCTCCAGGCTACGTGAACTTCCGCCAGCAGTACCCCGAGCTCTTTGACAACCTGAGCCCCGAGGCTGTGCGCAGCACCATCGAGGCTGGCTACCCCGGCATCCTGGCCAGCAGGGACAAGTACGGACGGGTGGTGATGCTCTTCAACATCGAGAACTGGGATTACGAGGAGATCACCTTCGATGAGGTGAGCCCAACTCAGATGTTGCTCCCAGAGCAGAGCGGTTGGGCTTCTGGGTTTATCCTGCTTGGCACATCTGAGTACATGCATCTGTCCAGGTGGAAGCTAATCTGTAGCCCTTTGAATTTATCCTTTGAGGGAGCCTGGGAGAGCATGGTCCATCCCAAAGGATGCAGTGCAAGGTGCAGGACAAATTCAGGGTGTGCATCCCCCAGCCCATGTAACATGGGCTGAAGAATGGCACTGCACTGTTAAATCAAGGGCAGAGGAGGAAATGGAGGCATAGGGCATGGAAAGGGCTTTTTGGCAAAGAGGTCTCCAGGTATGTAACTCACAGCTGCTCCCAGCTCCCTTTTCTGCTCAGCTCTGAATCTGGTCTCAACATATCACAGGTACAGATCGGATGCTCACAACTTGAAAAAGGAATGTGGTGGTGGTTCACCATCCCTGCTCCCTGCTCTGAAATCTGGGGGCTGGCTGTGACAAGCAAGTTGGAGTCAAGCAGACCCTGGATAACATTCCATGTGACTCTTCCTGGGTACCCCCTAGGGTCTGTGGGAGATGAGACCTCATACAAGACCCTGCTGTCTCTCCTTTCCATTAGATCCTTCGTGCCTATTGTATTATCCTGGAGAAGCTGCTGGAAAATGAAGAGACCCAGATCAATGGGTTCTGCATCATTGAGAACTTCAAGGGCTTCACCATGCAGCAGGCATCAGGGATCAAACCCTCCGAGCTCAAGAAGATGGTGGACATGCTGCAGGTGAGGTGGCAAAGTCTGTACCCAGCAGTGGCAGAGGGGGCCCTGGGGAAGCAGGGAGCTCAGAGAAGGCAGGAGGGTTAGGGGCTAGCAGGGTTTGGGATTGCCACCACACTGGAAAAATGAGAAAGCCTCACAGAAAACACAGGCTGTTTTCCATCACTCTCTCCCTGCCTTGTCAGCTAATTGGCTTAATCCTGCAAAATGGATCATGTTTTTCCCACCCCATCTCCCTGCCTTCTCAAATGCCTGACCAGATGCAGTACTACCACTCATTGCAGCATCTAGGGCATGGTTTGGAGGTCTGACCTCATGAGCCTCTCAGCCCAGCCCAGTCCAAGCTGGATGGAGACTCACAGGCACTCCAGGATTTCTGCCCTTGGACCGGAGGCCAAGGACACTCAGCTCTTCCAAAGACAGCAGAGATGTGGTCCTTCTCATGGAGTGGGAGCAGTGAGCTATCTGGGAGGCTCTTCAGCTCCCTGGTGCTCCTGGGGCTGGGATGGCTGATCCTCTGGGTCAGAACAGAAAGGGGCCATCAAATAGAGAAGGGGAGATGGGGTAGGGAGAGCTTATAGCAGTGCTGGGGTGTCCATTGTTGCCTGCTCAGATCTGGGTAGACAGCACCATCTGTAACCATCTGTGTCTGGGTTTGGGATCCTAGGACTCCTTCCCAGCACGGTTCAAGGCCGTCCACTTCATCCACCAGCCATGGTACTTCACCACCACCTACAACGTGGTCAAACCGTTCCTGAAGAGCAAACTGCTGGAGAGGGTGAGTGTGGGAAAGGGACCTGCAGGCAAAGGCATGTCCTTGGGTGAAATGGAGTGGGTGAGAAGAGCTGCCCTGGTCCTCTGCTGAGGGTCACTCCCATCTCCCTCCAGGTCTTTGTGCACGGGGAGGAGCTGGAGTCCTTCTACCAGGAGATCGACGCTGACATCTTGCCAGCAGACTTTGGCGGCAACCTGCCCAAGTACGATGGCAAAGCAACCGCAGAGAAGCTCTTTGGGCCCCGCATTGAGTCTGAGGACACGGCTCTCTAAAGCGGGAGCCTGCTGCCCTCCCCCGTACCACAGCACCAGAGGTGGCCCTCTAACCCCAGCCACCTCCTTCCCGTAGCATTGATTGAGTGACTGCTCGTGCTGAGGCGCTCCGGGCGCGTTGCTCCACGCCTGTCCCTCCCATCCCCACTCCAGGCAGCGGGCTGTCCCTCCCAGGCACAGCATCCTTCCCTCCGGAGCCATGGAGAAAGGAGGCCACCAGCCCTCTCCCACAGCATTTCCTGGAGCTGTGAGGGGAGGACAGGAGAGAGTCTGCTCTGGGAAGGGAGGGCTACAGTGACGGAGAAATAAAGTGTTTAACAGCAGAGCTCTGCGGTCCCTCGTGGTAAGGAACAGGGGCACAGCTTTTTGGGCACTGTCTGCGTTGCTGGTTCTAAGGAGGCCAGGAGTGCCAGCGTTCGGTAGGAGAGCCCTGTTCCCTCATCACTGACTACACTTTGGCACAGGGACCATGGAACTGCCAATCTCCATCCTTCATGCATTCCAGATCAAGTCTCTCCCTTGCCTCCCCAATTGAATTGCCTCCCCAGTTCTTAATTATCTGCTCTAACTGGGAAAGAGAAAACAGATGCAAACAAAAACCCAAACATGGGCCCAGGTTGAGCTGTCTCTGCCTAATTCCTGCTCAGGCAGGCAGGGAGAACAGAAGCTGCAGTATCCACTGAGACTAGGAGATGGATTTCAATCAGAAAACAAATGAAAGACAAGCAGAATGTACTCTCCTAAATCCTTCAAAAGCCTCGGCACAGTTGTTTTTCGTAGCACTGCACTGTGAAAGGGAGGTCAGTCAGGGAAGCGCCACCAAAAGTCACAGTGGAGGGCAGAGCAGGGAACCTGCCCAGCAAACAAGCTGCACCTGACACTGATTATACCTTGCTAATGTGGAGTCAGCAGGACTTGGGTGGGGAGGAGGGAGGCAGAAGTAGCAGTCCCAGGCAGGGCAGTCTGTTCTGGTTCATGAACCATCTCCTCCAGGAAGTCAATCAGATGCCCATTTCCAGACCATCTCCTCCCTTGGCCAGAAGCAGGGCTCAGAGAGGAGCAAATTCCTGGTCTCTGCCCAGGTTACCCTCTCTCTGAGCCTGGTCCCACAGTGTGTCCTGCCCCCCTCCCAGCTCCACACAGATCCCTTTCATCAGCCAGAGCAGCCCCCGACCCGAAGCTGGCCGAGGTGGAGGGTGATGACAAGAGCCACATTCATCAGGGCACTGGCTCAGGCTCAAACCAAACAGGACATCGGCTCTGAAGCCGCAGGGAGGATGGGGCCTCTCTGGGGTTGGATCTGTTTGCTCCAGCCTCTGCAGCTTGGTGAGCCCATACATGGCGAGTCCCAAAGCCTGAGGCTGTGCCAACCTTGTGCAAGAGTCCAGAGACAGAGCAAAAGGCACCTCTCCACTTCCTTTGGCTCCTTGCTGTGCCTGGAGCCATCCCAAGGAAAGCACGTGTGGCAACCCTGCAAGCATCAGGCCAGTGCAAACACAACAGCACAGCTTGCCTGGGAGACAGAGCAACTGCAGCTCTGGGAAATAGAAAAAGGGGGAAAAAAGCCCATGCACACAGACAGGAGTATCACACTGCTGCCTCTGGGGTTTGGACTGGGACAGGAACAGCTCTTGGGAGGTGCCCATGGCTGCTCACCAATGCTGCGACAAATTGTCAGCCAGGAGTTTGCTTTGATGGGGAGACAGAGAACAGCAGAGCAGGGAGCCGAGTGCCTGACCAAGCCATGAAGCAGTTTTGAAGTGAATCTAACAGCTACTTCACAATGGCTAATAAATTACAGCTGAAGCCCATTGTCTGCCACAGAGCACTTCCCATGGCAGGGGAAGAGCAGTGATGGGCTCTGGCCCAGCCCAGCTACCCCAGCAGGTCACCAGTCCCAGTTACCCTCCACAATTCTCTCACTTGGTCTGTAGATAATAAACCACACCTTGGTGAGCTCTTAGTGTCAGGTGAGTAGTGCTTTTGGCAGGGCTTTCATATGCCCTGGGCTCAAAGATGTCACTGTCCAGACCAGAGATGCTGGTTTGTGTTTCTTCCGCCAGTAGCTGAAAGATTAGGAAATCCACTTGCTCTCACATAGAGGAAAATAACAGATGTCCTATTCCACTGGCAAAAATAACTCTTTTTCAGTAGTTTCAGGGCAAGCATGTTTTTTTTTTAAGCTGATGCTATGCTCATTCTCCACCAGTGGCATCAAAGCTCTCTTCTTGGCCAGAAGACAAAAAGCAACTACAAGAGGCTTGCGCACCATGAGAGCTTGTAGCAAGCAAGAAAGGGGGAGAAGATAAAGTCACCTTCCCCCCCAGCCTGCACCCCAAGCTGGGCCTCAGGGAAGACTGAGAGCCTCTGCCAACATATTGAACTTCACACACAGGCACTAGATGTAGCACTGACTTCAATAAGTCCTTTATTTTTAAATAAAGAAACCCCACTGAATCAAAGATAACAAAATTACATTTTGTTTTGCAATGACTTCCATTTTACACCACACAAGAACAAAAAATTAAAGAAAAAAATTGAAGACAGTTTTATATATATTTATATATAATTTTAAAGGTAAACATCAGCAGATATAGAAAAATTGCATTGCTAGTTGCAAATCATCTCCCCTGCAGCTCTCAGCTCCAGAGAATCTGACTCAGAACATGGCAGCAGGGAGGGTGTCTCAGTATACAAGCTTCTCCAGGGCAGCATTTAGAGATAGTTACAGAATATAATTTTGCCAAATTGAAAATATTTTCATAGTCAACTGCTCACCAAGAACACTGGAAGTCACTGTGCCTGTTCTAACACAGCTGCATGAGAAAAACAATGGCACAGGTCTCCTCTAAGCTCTTCACAGACCTTTTTGGCTTGGAACTTTCAAAGAAAGAGGTTATGCTTTCTCAAGAAGAATGTCTAGAGATCTGTCACTGGGAATTACAGTCAAGCTGTCATGTAACACACAATGAGAAAATATGCCCCTTTGGAAAGCTGTTGACTTGGGCTAAGCAGTAGGATTTGTTTATATCAAATACAAATGGGTTTTATTTGTTTTTGGGTTTTTTTATTTTAAAGACTTTCCAGTTGGCAGGAACCATGAGAAGGGTCAACATCCTAGTAGAGATGGGACATCCTAGAAGAAAGTTCTGCATCTCCTCTGTGGTCATGCAAGAACTTTGATTACAATGGAAACTTGTCAGTCAGACCAAAGCAAAGAGGCTTTGTGCCACCTTGTACAGATGTTCAGGATAACCCCAGAAACCCTTCCACCACAGCATGGAAAGCTGGCAACTGCTTTGACTCATTGATGGCACTTGTGCCTAAGCTCCCCCAAGAGCTGAGAAAGTCCAGGCCAGTGTCACTCCCAGTGAGAAGAGGGTACAGTAACAGGGCACCCTCCCTTGGGCTGGTGCTGCTCTGAGGCATTCTAAGCTTGGAGAAAAATCATAAACTCCTCACACCAAGAAGGGCTGTTTGCTTTTCACCCAGAAGCCATGAAGGAGACACTGCTTTGAGTCACTGTGGCACCAGCAGCTTCCGAAATGAACCGACCCACATATGGAATACAGACACACGGAGTTTGTCTCAAGCCAGAAACAAGATGTTCTTTACAACAAATGACTTATACAGGCAGGACAAGGCACAGGCCTTCTCTGGTCTCACAGAAAACGACTGAAGAATTTCACTAAGCTCCAGACAAGCACAGTATTTCCAGAAAAACTTGAAAGCAATCCAGGTGACTAAACTGGCAATTAAGTCCTGAAGATGGTACTCTCTGCTCTTCCCTTTGAGATGTAGCCACTTGAGCAATCCACCTCCAGCTCTGCTGCTGGAGTGTTAATAGACACACAAAAACTTCGGGATTGCAGGATAACAGGTCACACATTAAGCAAAGCAAACCCTGCTTCTATGACTCAATTCCTACTGCTAGAGGAGCGGAGAGCTGAAAACGATCCACTGCTTATATACATTGTTATTTTAAGCCTTGAAATAGACTGTAGCCAGTTGTAGGCTGCCCACAAAGGTCCTTTATGTCAGCACACAGTTGTACAGTGTGCATCACCGGTGTGTCTTAATAGCGTCTGAAAATTCATTTACCCAAAAGCAAAGCCCCAAAAGCTCTGAGAGAGCTGTTACTGAAGTCTCTAGATATGCTGATGTCAAGGGAGGAGGAGAAAAAGGGCAAGGCACCACGTGTCAAAGGGCTGTGGTCTAGGAACTTGTGAGACCCAGGACAGATGACACACAGGTAGCTTGGCTAAATTCAGTACTGGAGTTAATAGTTCCCAGCATTTTTACTTAATGCCCTGTGTTTGAAACCCATATCTTCATAAACAGGAACTGCAGAAAAACACTTAGGAAAAAGAATGCAGGGAAGTTCAAGTGTTTGCCTTTACAGTGCAACTACAATACTGCCAGACCCATCTGAAAACACCTTGATTTAGAAGCTAACAAAGGGACAATTAAAAGTGCTGGCAGAGCTCTTGTAGTGGAAGCTGAAGTTCCTTGTGTTCAGTCAGAGCAAGTCTGAGCTGCTTACTTACCATCTTCAGATATCTCCAGAAAAATGGCAAAGGTGATGGTTGGACCAGCCTAACCATCAAAGAGAAATAGTTCTGTAACTTACTGTCTGATTGAGAGGGTCCTCGGGGTTTATGTTCAAGTGCTACCTACATTCAGCGATTGGGAAGGTGTATTTACTGTGGGGCCACTTGTGGAAGAGCTCTCTTAATGATTTTTCTAATCCCAGTTTGAAACTAAGCAGAGCACATGTCAGATTCACCATGCTGTAATTGTGAACTGCTCTGTCAGACCACACTGCAATGATCTACAAGTACACACTTCAGCAGCCTCATGTGTCTTGACAAGAGATTAAAGACTTCACCTCTAAGACTGAAAAATTCAGGCTGCATTTAAGGGTGGGTTCACTGCACAGATAAAGACCACCTGCCCACATCACAAGACTAGTATTGCCTTATTTTGGGAGATAAGAGTATTTCAGATTAGGACTGGACAAAGTCCCATGTGTCACTAGATATCAATGGTCAATCACTGTCTGTAGCAAGATTTAATACATAATTTTAAGGTTTTTAGACAACATGAACTGCATCTTAATTTTCTCCTCTCCCAGTTTCCCAAGACCTCTGTAAGTGACTGCTGCAAGTCTGACCACAAGTCTTGCTTTGAAAGAAGCATCAAATTTGTTGAGATGGAGAGAAAAGGTTTGTTTTTTTAACACTGCTTCCACCTACAGGCTTAAGAAGATGAACCTCAAGCTCCAGAAACTTTGCACAAAAAAGTCATGACAGAAGTTGTTCTTCCCCAAAGAGGCCAGAATCAGTCAAGTCACAAGTGATGTGAACAGTTTTAGATTCAAGTGCAAAAACAGGGCAAAGAAGCAAGACAGAGACCCACGTTACTTCTGTAGTTGAGTTTCAGGAAGTCCACAGCATTGGCACTTCTGAAGTATGAAGGCTTGGGTTGTGGGGCAGGGAGGAGTATTCCTCAGAAAGGCTCTCCAAGTTTAAAGAAAAATCTCTACTTGATTGGACAAAGCTACAGCTCCTGCGGCTTTGAGAACTGCCCAGTTGCTCACCTCATTTTAGGAGACTTAGACACCTAAATTTATACTGTATCTATTTGATGTGTACAAGTGTTGTTTACACTCCCCTTCTGCTGAAGTGTGAAGATATTTAAGTCATATCCAATGAATATTACATGAACACTACTTAAGCAAAAAAACCTGAAATGTCTTTTATGACATACTTTAGTGATGCAGTATGAATAAGAGGATAACAACACAGAGACAAGATATCCATCAGCTAAGAATATCCTTGCTAACTGAGGCCCTAAAATAGTTCTTAAGGAACAGCCACAAGCACAGTCAAATCTTGCTGTAGCTTTACTTAGTTTCATCTTCTCTTTGAAGAAAAAAAGAAGCCCAGATTTACTAACTAGGAGAATGTGCAGATATCCACAGTTCATTGTGGATCACAGGCCAAGGTGTTTGGCCTAAGGCAAATGAAAGGAATTTCCTGATACGACAATGCACCTTTGCTACAATAGTTAATTATTGCTTTATTAAAATGAAACTCCACCTACTCAACCTACTGAATTTCAGGGACAGGGCAGTCCAGAAGGCTTGTTCCCCTGGTTTGCTGTTACCAGACTGCAGTCTTTCACCCTTAAGCTATAAATTAAAGTGCCTGGAGCACAGAGCAAGGCTGAAGCAATAAAGTGCTGATGAAGGAAGTGTGACAGGAAAAGAACTTCACTGACACCATGATAAAGAAATCCTAAGGATGGATTAATGACACAATATTGACAGAATAAGCAGTAAAAAAAAAAAAAAAAAAAGGAAAAAGGATTAAAAAAAAATTACCACAAGTTTCAGTCTCCAGATTGCCATGGGACAGCTTTCCTTTAATAACCATCTTGGCACAGACCGTAACTGCCACTTGAGGGAAAAGCACAGGTGAGTAGCCAGCTTTCCTGCAAACAGCTTTCACACTTCACTTTGCACATTGAAACTAAAAGGGGATGTCTGGGTGTGGAAAAGAAATTCTAGTGAGAAAGAGCCCAGTGTCTTACTGGAGCCAGTAATCCTACAGCATTATACAGATCTGGAAGTAGTCAGCCATGCAAAGATGTCATTTCAGTTGCCCAGGGCTGGAGATATCCAGTTCCACATCAACTGTAAGGCAAGTCACGTGTCTCAAACCCACTTGATGCTCTGAAAGCTAACGGGAAGAATTTTGGTATTATTTACCCTGACATAAGAGGAGTAAATCTAAATAGATACACCCTACCCCCCACCAATTAATCCCTAAGAGAGCACAATAGCTCTCCATGAAATATTCTTTCAAACAGATTGAGCTCACAGAAAAATCCTGCAGATTCTTAATCATGGGTTTCCACTTGGAAGCCAGAGCCAGCTTTAAAAAGCCCCAGGTCAAACAAAGAATCCAGTACTGAAAAGACAACAATATTTAAAAAGAGGCAATGATGACAAGAAGGTGACTGATCAGGTCCTGGAGTGAGAACATGTTTACATAGAAACGTTAACTGGCGTTACCAGGCTGCAGCTTTTCTCTACTTGGAAACCCAGCATAAAGCCACCCCAATCCACAGACAGCTCAAGCATGGAAAAGTCGAATATTTTAAAAGTGATTCACTTGTGCAAGTGTGTTCCTAGGTACTAAAAGGTTTCCCTTGAGATGGTGCAAAGCTGACACTACACTTGCAGTCAAGCATGTGTTTTTCCAAGCCACACTCTAGTGGCTTACAGACTGAACCACTCACTGGCTTGTGGCCTGGTACAGGGATTTTCCAGCACCCAGACAGAGAACAGAGCCACAGTTATCCCATCATCTACACCTAAACAATACTGCAGATCAAGCTTTTGACCAGCAGGTAAAGAGATTTTGACATGTGAAACTTCTGCTATATTAAAGCGAGCAGTCTTTAGCTCAGTAGCCCTGTAACAAGCTACAGTCAGCAACCCAATTCTTCAAGCAGAGCAGTAAATTACAAATCCATGTGACTGGATATCCAAAGAGGCTCTGACCAGATGTTAACTTCTGCTTTAACTCCATTTTGGAAACAAACACGGTGATCAAACCCCAGCCATAGGATATCAAGGAGAATGGAAACCTGAAGCAGCAGGTGAGGGAACAAGGTGCTCCCAAAGGGGGAGATACACTGAAGTGACCAGAGTCTTTGGGTCGATTACTCCTGGCCAGACACAGCCTGCTCTGCATCCGAGCAGTGAGGCTTTGTCTTCTCCCACTGGCAGATGGCATTGGCATACTGGACCACGAGCTTATCCATCCAGGTAAGAGGTTCTGGGAATAGCACAGACCCCTCAAAAAATCCCAGGTGGCCTCCATGAAGGGGCAGCACATGCATGACATTCTCTCTTTTCTCTGTAAAAGAAAAAGAGGCAGAAAGTTTCAGAAGGTTAACATCTTCAAGCTGAGAATGAAACCCGTTGAGAGTTGCCAGGACAAGAAGGCTGCCCAAGAAATGCTGCTGGCTGGGCCCTTACAGCAAGACCTGTATTGCTCTAAGAATGTTCATTCTTTAACAAATGAACATCTTTAACTCACATCCACTGGAACTAGGACTGTTTGCATCATGTCAAGCTGCACTAAGCTCTGACAGTGTATCATCCATCTTATTGCACTGATAGTGTAAAACTCCCTGAGCTTGCTTCTGTCTGAAAGCAGTTGTGGATAAATTCTCTGCTCACAGCCTTTGACCAGGAAAAGAATGAACCCTGCTTCCCTCCCTGTGCACCCACTCTCTGTGTGATGAAGCAGCAGCAGCTCCCTCTTCTGAGCTTCTAAAGATAATTTACCTTTTTCCTTGTCTGAAGACAGACAGCTCAACTCCTTTCAAGGAGACATCCCAGTTCAGTGCCAAGTGACACAGCCATGCATGCACTGTCCCCATTTCATCAGCAAAGGGGGGGGGTGTTTTTATCTGTGCTTCATCCAGACTTGTCACCACCACCCACCTTCCTATTCAATCCCAGTGAGCAATAAAGATGTGAGGAAACCTTTTTCATCCAAGAACATAACCTGCTGGCTATCAACACAGCCAAAGAGCAATAGGTGACTGAAAGGACCCAAATCCCTCCTGCTCAAGGTTAGCCTTGTTAGTTCCAGCAACTGATGATTTAAAGAGGCTTAGCACACCTCCCACAGCATTACAGATGTAAGGAGGCAAGTCAAGCTGCTTCGAAATCAAAACTGTGATATGGTAAGCAAGCTGTAGGTACACAAATATGAACAGCTGGAGAAGGCTGCTTCAGCATACCTGAAAGAGCTCTTGGAATTGATAGAAGACTCTCATGGACAAGAGGGTCATCAGCAGCATTAACCAACAGAAGAGGAACATAGATCTGCATCAGGGAACATGACATAAAATGGAAAAAACCAAAACAGAAAGGGGTTGGTATTTGAATGTCATTCTACCAACTGTGAAAGTGTCTTAGCTTAATTCAATTAAGATCTCTTATTTCAGAGTTAATTTATTTTTTCACCCAACCAATTGTAAGAAAGAGGCAGGGATGCATCAGAGCAAACAGACTCCCATTCTTTGAACTGAAACAGCTACACCCTTTTTGCGCTCTGCATTGCACACCAGGAAGCTAGTGCCAGCTCTGTTATGGACACCTTGGTTAAAGTCCAGGAAACTCCCTTGGAACATCTCCATCCTCTGGCTCAGTAGAAAAATGAGGAATTAACCTCAATTCCACTTCGGCAAAACTTTGCTCAAGCCTCTGCCTGTCAAAGTCCTGAGTGCCTTCCACAGCATTCAGCAAGCCTTTCTTCCTTGAAGGTGCAGGCTCCATGCCACTACCCATTTCCCACCTTATTTTCCATTCAGCTGAATGTGTGGCTTTATCTCCATCTCTTGGTGCAACCACCTGCCAGAGTTATAAGCTCTAAAGAGCCCAGATAATTTAGTCTCAGTATTAGAGGCAGCAAGAACTGAAATCCCACTCCAATATACTGTGCCTGTTTATTTCTGAAAATCCCAGCCAAGACATCTGCATCAGGTATCAGCAACAGAAACCATGGAGAATTTTCTCTCCAGCGGGAGTGCGGTCTACTGCAAGAGCTTACCCTGTGCAAGTACTGCAGGCAACTTTCCTCTTCATAGTATTCCTTCAGTGAGCTGTAGCCATGGAATTTCCTGAAATAGAGCAGATTGTCATTAAAATCACCTGGCTTCAGCCATGTCACTATTACTTTCAAATGAGGACACATACGCAGAAGCAGGAATGATGCCTCAATTTCCACAGACAATTTTCTAAAGCCCAGTGTCTTTGCAAAACCCTTTGGCAGCACACACCTTGATGCTTTCTGTGCCTACTCAAACATTGTGAGAGCATGGGCAAGTCAAACGTGCAAACTGAAGACCAGCAGCCTTCAGGGTGTTTCTTTTAAAATACCCCACTGTACTTAACTGTAGACATAGGTGAAAGAAAGTTAGGATCTTGTTCATCTTTCCCTGAAAGTCTTTTCAAATACAAACCCAGCACAGCTTATAAACCTCAAACTTACTGGACAAATTCCCCAGAATTCACTGTGGCTCCACTTCTTTTCCAAATCTGTTCACATCATCCCAAACCAAGAATTCAGTAAGCCTATATTCAAATGACTTTTTTTTAACATAAGGGACAACATAGCTGTTGGTCCAAACTAGAAAGGCCTCAGGGATGGGGGACAAGTAGGGAGATCTCCCTAGGAATGGCTGTTTTATAGGCAGCCAACCAATACTCCCAGTTTGCCAAAAGTGTCATAGGTTTTTAGCTAACAGTTTACAGCTTTATTTTGGAAAGGGGTCAATGCCTGATACAGAACATGCCATGGTATGAACACTGCCACTTCAAGTGCTGTGTTGTTGTCAAGGACACAGGCAGTAACAGGCTACTGCTTATTAAAGCAGAGCACTTAATTAGGTGTTAGTATGATAAATGAGAAAGGTTGTATTATCTCAGCCAGCACTACTGCGTATTGAGAAAGCAGCAGTGTTTTATAGGGAGAAGATTTTTCAAACAGCTAAGGAAATCCATGAGCAGTTCTGAGCTGCTTTCCACATTCCCCTTTTTTGTTGCTAGAGCTTGGCAGCAGAGCTGGCCTCTTCCTAACTTAGTGAAGGCTGCAGGTTCAGGTGTTACCAATAAATAAATGCATCCTGGATGATTTTAAAGAAGCTGTGACTGTAAATAGTAAGTTGCTTTTTTGTTGGTGTTTTCTTTCCTCTGCTAAGTGTTCTTTAAGGGGGAGGCAAATAAGAATCTGAAGTTGTGTTCATTGTATTTCAGCAGATTTCTACAGGCACAGCAAGGGACATGCAAGAGCAACACTGGGAAGTGAAGGTCCTTGGAGTTTTATAGAGGAGCAGAGAACTGTCCTTCATACCTCATAACGTTATCATCAATCTGCATAAGTGATGTTGCTGTATAGAGCTTGCTCAGATCAGTATCTGACAGGCTTTGTGGCTTCTTCATGTTGTTATCTCCGAAAAGAACTTGCCTGAAAGAGTAACATCAAGAATTACATCCAAATAACATAAGGGCAGAAAAACCATGACCTGTTCAAGGACAACTGAGTTTACCAAATCTGACAAGATAAGATTAGAAGTGGGCTACATAAACATGAGGCTCTCCTGGGAGGAAGAACAGCCTATTTGTCCACTTACCTTTGCAGCAAGACATAACAAACCCTAGCAGCCTCCTCGTAGGAAAAGAATATTTTCCTTATACACTGAAAAACTGCATGAGGGGGCCTCTTAAAAGAAACTTCCCAGAACAGAGAGCACTAAGGGTATTTGGAATAGAGGCTACATGTTAGAGGGAGGGTTCTTTGGCTTCAGACCAAACCTGTGGGTGGTTTGGGTGAGAGCACCAGCAATCCTGGGCATAGCATCTCCTGCACCATCTGGTTCTAAAGCCCCCCAGCACAGACTTCAGGCTACCTCACACACAGAAATTACTCAGGGCATTACCTTAGCAGAAAGCTATTTACTATGGACACTTGTCATAATTAGTTATTGCCCTCAGGGGAGGATGTGTTTCTTTACCAGAACAAACTTCTTCCCTAACAAATAGAACAAAAGCCACAAGTTGGAAAGGGATTTTTATTCCCTTTGAGAGGCAGCTGCAGGGCAGAACAGAAGGGAGGCTAGATTTGATTTGGGGGAGTTAGAGCACAAGTGGTTATGGAAAAAGTTTACTTAACACACTTGCCTTCAAGCCAGCACTGGCTTTTTCTGGGTTAAGAATTTAAGTACCTTTTAATGGGAGCTTACGTAACTTCACATGTCAAATTTGGTCAAGTTGTCTAAATATTTGTAAACCTGGAATGAATTACGTGGATCATCCTACACTGGCTACCCTCCTTCTACAAGTGTTTCATACTGCACAGGAGTGTAAACAAAGAACCAGAAGTTTGAAGTGACACATGCTCCTTCAGTGAAATAGGTCTTAGATATTCCCCTCCTTTCCCCTCAGTCAGGCAACTTCCAATACACACAGATGAGGTACTTTCTTGCCTAGAAAGTACCACCCAGAGAACTTTTGATGGGGAAAACGCCAACATTGAGCATGTCACCTGTTCAGCACACAAATTTCTTTGTTATGCAAGAGCCACGGATCAGCAACAGCAGCACAGGGATCCTACAGAACACTTGCACTTCAGGAACAGCAATGTTAAGTGTTTTGCTGGCTACATGCTCTTTCTAGAGGAACAGCTAGAAGCCAGAGCTACAGGTTTGACTATTTGCTTATTTGATAAGCAGCAACTCCATACAGATCTTGAAGATTAGTCCTACCTCAGGTAGGTGGCAGAACAAGAGGCTCCTTCAATAGGGAATTCTTTGGCTAGAAGTGAAACAGATGCAGAATACTCCACTTTGAAGTCTAATTGCAGTGTTTTCCTGGGCATGTCTTGTTTATTCATTAAGAAAGTTTCCACAGAGTACAAAAAGACAACAATGCTTTTCTTCTAGCAAGATGACCAAAGCTTATTTGTCTATTTTACAGTATAATGAGAGTGACACGGGCTCACCTTCTCTGTTAGTTCATCTAAAGACCCACCAAGGAACTTGTGCATAACCTTTCAAGAGTCCTGTTTTAAAGGACCAGGCAGACAAATCCAATATAGCAACTGACCCAATGAATATTGTCAGTTTAAGTGATGTACTGCAGTACCTGTGAGAAAGGATGATCTTCTTCATGTTGTCTGCCATGAGGAAGTTATAAAATCTTCTACAATGATCCCACTGCATGAAGGTCTCCTGTGCCCTAGAAAAAACACAGTGCAGAACAAACAAAGCTGTTAATGGAGCTCTTGAAAGATCAGATTAATACACTGATAACATCTTATGGCAGCCTGGGGGCTGTGTAAACAAACCTCCAGGCCTTCCCTGCCACAGCTTAACCTTTTCCAGGAAATGACTTCCACTCTGATGAAGTTTGTTAGTATCAGAAAACAGATCTGCAGTCTCATCTTGCACAATGCAATTAGCAGTTTTGATCAGAGCATTTAAGAGCCATCAATCAAGATCCACAACACTGACAAGAGGATTTGAGTATCCCTTTGCAGAAGTTGAATGTAATTTACATAATGGGACATTCAAGGAAAGGGCTAAAACCTGTTGCTCAACAGTGTTGTCTATTGTGTAATATAGCTCTGCAGAGGAAATAATTTGTGCAGATGTTTCCAATGTGTACAGATACTTTTATTGCTTCACTTCATTGGCAAGAATAAATACTAGTTGCAGCTGCAAGTGGCATCTGAGTTGAAGTCTTTACCTATTCTCAAAGCAGAATAGCACTTCACAGCTTATCTGTTGTTAAAACAGAAATTAAGCCATCCAGACTTGTGTGAGCTCTGCCAGATACCAGCACTCCTTTGCTATGCAGGGTCATGGGCAGGTTAGAGCTTTACTCCTTGCAGGGTTTGCTGTTACTGAGGGAACACACTATCATTTACTGAGAGACTGAAGAATGCTGGGAGCAGTTTCAGCTACTGAAGCTCACCTACCACTTAAACATTAACATACCATGGATAACTACTGTAGATTTAGCATGACCTTCCAAGCTATAGCCTGCAAGTACCCTACCAGGCAAGAGCAAGCTGTTTTCCTGTAATTAGCCACACTGGAAAATAAATTAAAAAAAAATATTCATTATCTTTTTATCTAGCCAAGCTATATCTACCACATTTATGCCAGGGCGGCAGAAGAATGAAGGAAGATAGGAAAATGCACATTTCTTTCTTCACTGTTTTCCAAGCAAACCTATTAAGTTATTACAAGACATTTGAAGTTAAAGCTACTACACTTCCCTGCAGTTCCTGTGGTGTACAGCAGTACTCCTAATATGAAGGACTGCAAGCATCAAAAAAAACTAGGCAGCTTCTAGTATTTTGAGGAATGCCCAGGTTTCAGAGCTGAGGTCTCTCCCCACAGCCTGTAGCTATGGTGGAGATGCATTCCTCAAGATCAAGAAGCAGAATCAAGCCTATGCAGGCAGAGATTAAGGAATAAAGAGACCTGTCCCTGTTTAGCCTCAGGGAACACATTCCCTAGACTCTGTGTTAATTCATTAAACTAAGAGTCTCTTTCTTCTGGCAGATCCTAGTATTGCTGTGGCTCTGGAAAAGCTTTCCTATTTCAGATCCTTGGTTCACCTCGCTCACTGAAACTTTTTCCTTCACTTATGAAGGTAATTTGGGGAATAAATGCTGGACAAACAAATATAAAAAAAAGAGGAATTATAAACTAACTGGTCATATCTACCAGGGTAATCCACTCCCATGTTGCCTTGAAGACTGAAGCTATTTTAACCTACCAGACCAAGCCCAGAAAGGCAAAGGCTTCACCATTCTATCTGGAGGTGCTTTGTACCTCCTCCCTCCCACTTCTATAACCAGGGCACAAGGCCCTCCCTCCTCCTGTCTTTTGCTCAGTAGATGTTGCTTTCCCCTATCTCTTCAGCTAATTAGCACTTAGAGCAGATGTAGATCTTAGGAAGGGAGACACAAGACCTGAAAAGCCTTCCTGCTGGCTGTCCAGTAATACAGAGCAGATGTTCTGTGGCAGGAGTTTGCTAGGAGATGTTTACCCAGCAGGTGGAGGCAAGAGCTCAATAATCCACACAACCCACCGGATGGGGTGCATTAAACACAGGGGAAAAAAACCCAAAACCTGCCAGTTGTTTTTCCACACAAATATCCAAGTGGAGAATTGTTAATCAGGTTGTCCTTGCCCTGCAAGCATAACAGCATTACTCACAACATAATTTTGGAGATCAGGAATACAATATTGCATAATTGTAGAAGATTAACCAAGTGGACCTCAGCCAGATATTATCCCTGCAAGCCCTGTCTGATGGCTGCAATTAAGGAGCTGGCTTCAAAAGGATGCTCTGTGTTCTATGCCAAAACCCCAGGACAGCTAAGAACATTTTACTTGAAACAAAACAGAACAGCTGTTCCTGTAGCATCTGTTCAGATTTTAAGGGTGTGAACTAGCAGCAGATTATACACTTTTTTAGCAGTAGTCAAATCTGACCTCAAAAGGGATTAGACAGCTGGAATATTACATGAACATCAAGCTTTTATTCACATCTTAATGCTTTCTGAAAAGCTTTTTGCTTTTACCTGTAAGAGCCTGATTCATGAAAGGTGTCTTCAGACTGCTGAATATCAAACTGGTCCCTGCACAGGCAGAGCACTGTCAGCATCGAGAGTTCCAGCTACCTTGACCAGGCTGTGAGGCCAATTTCCATAGCAAGCCCCTCACAGGCCTGCCACAGTTTCAACACTTATATCAGCCCAAAGGATCTTGACCCAAATATCTGAGTCTCAACAGCCCCTTTTGCCTTGTAAATAGTCTCGTGGCTCAAAACTGCAGTTAAATTACTGTAGAGTCAGCTACACCTTAGTAATTGTCTGTATGTACAGACAGTAAAAAGTGAAAACAGCAGCTTCGCCAGTTACGGTGTTTTAATCTTCACTAGCTGTGCATACATGGAAAGGTTAAAGCACATTAGTCGAGCCACCAGTTTTCAAGCAGCAGTGCTGTGCCTGGACCCTCCATCAGTACATGCAAGTGAAGCCATCACAACTCCTGAAGTGCCACAGCCTTGGCTTCCATGTGGGGAGACAGGTTAGTATTTTCACTCTTTAGGGCTATAATACTTTTCCTCCCCACTCCTATAACACAGCTGCAAGCACCTCTCCATCCCCTCACCAGCCCACAGCACTGTTTCAGTGGCATACACTAAGAGGGGAGCACAGACTGACAGTGCATGTGTTGTGTCTTTCCAGTCTCCCCAGGTAAGAGCTGCCAGATGAAACTGCACACTGAAACCAAACAAGCTATTATGAACCACGGGATATTTCCCAGAGGGATGAGACAGTGTAAAGTATTGCTTGGAGAGCTGGCATCAGCTCAGCAGCTGCCCAGCCTGCCTGGTTAATTACACCAGGACTGCACAGGGAATGCCTCCTCTTAGGACACCGTAGCCATGAGACAGCATCACATGCAGAGCTCAGAAGCTGCCAGCATGTACCTGGCCAGGTACAGAAAACCTGCTTGCATTGCTGACATTTACTTGTGCTTCTAAATCAACAAAGCTTCAGCTGCTCCTTCAGGATGGTGCCATCCTACACACTCAGTTTGTCAGACCAGTTCAATGCAAGAGGAACAACCATCTTCATGGTGCCCTTTCAAAGATCTGCCAGAGGCCAGAGGGAAAAGGCTCCAGACCCACCTCAGTGCACTGTACCCCTGGCACACGCTGACACAGCACAGGACTCGCTCCTGGTTGGCCTGGCTCTCTCCCAGGTATTTGCACACTATGTTTCCACCCAGGCTGAAGCCCACAACAACCAGCTGGGTCTGAGGGTAGGTCTTCTTGATGTAATTCACCATGGCACCAAATTCCCAGGTGCATCCTAAAAAGAAGAACAAAGTTAAAAAACATCATCTAGTATATTTAAATTCTCACTTGAAACTTCAGTTGTGTGCTTTGAATTCAGCTTCTTACCCTTTCTGACTTTTCAATAGCCTTAAGGTTTTAAGAGCTCTGATTCACATGTGTTCATACATCTGTGAGTCCTGTGGAGCTTAGCTCATGCTTAGTTCTGACAGAGTGCCAAAGCAAGATGAAATTTAGTTGCTTGAAAATCATGGCAACAGTTAATACGACAATCAAAACTCTTCCTTTCTGAAACAGCTTAAAAAGCAGAGTCCAGTAACTCTGGGCTTGACACTGCTATGCAAGAAGAACATCATTACTTTCCTGAGGCAGTTTCCCACTTCTGAAGTGAAGTGGGGTATCTAGAATGCAGTTTGCTCCTTTGTTTTTACCAAGACCACCATGGATCCCTAAACCCACGCTGCTGTGGGGAAGGGAAAGGAGTGGCTCGTCAGGAAGAGCTCCCAGGACACTGCTGCAGAGCCTAAGCAGGTGACTGATCTCTGGAATCAGGGAGAAGGGTTTAAGCAGAGACAATCAGCCCTTTGTCACCAGTGAAGGGGTAAAGATACTGCAGTTCCCTGAAAGACACGTGGGTATCCCCACATCAAGAGAATAGCTAAGTGCCTCTATACAGATCTGTTCCACTGTCAGCAGACACCCACTTGCATCCCACAGGCTGCAGGCACTGAGGGATCCAGGTTCTGGCACTACTGGCATCCTCCAATTGTTTGACAGACTTGAAGGCCTCCACACAGGCAACAATCTGAATACCTACAACTATTTCTCCTGCTCGTGAGTATGGGAAAATGAAATATGGAGAAGCAGCTGCAATAGCGATGGCATTAGTACACTGGTGTCAACTGTTTATGCAGCTTGTTAACCTTCCCTTTGGATTTAAGGCTGCAAAACACAGGAGGCATCACATGAACAACAGAAATAGAACTCCAGATGTTTTTTCCTGCCCAGAGTCAGAAATTCAGCTCTATCCGACAGAGCTTGTCCAGGGAGATAAATCCTAGGATTCCACCCTGTACTAACCTAACACTGCTCCACTGGGCCCCCACCCCAGCTGTGGCATCCTCTGTAGACATCAGACTCCAACTTTACCTAGCTCTGGAGTAAACTCTGAGCACTAGAGTTTGTTTGCTTCAGTGGAACAGCAAGCTCCTGGCTGAGTGTTTCAGCAGGGTTTGGGCACTTCCTTGTGAACATTCTTAATGAACAAATCTTCAAGACAACAAATGCTGCACTGCTCTGGTTTGCTCTGGAAGAAGCCAGCGGTCAAAATACTTTAGTGCTTGACCTTCATGATTTCAAGGCAGCTCAGAAATCCAAAACTAGAATAGCAACAGCTCAAGCTCGACATAGAGACTGGGATTCAGCAAATCCCAAATTTAGGCTATTTGCTCCTCAACAAGTATGCCTGGAATACAGCAAAGCTGAAAGGGCACTGAGTTATTTGGGTAAGAGGTAGAGTAAAGTCTGCTCATGGTCTTGTTGGCACAAGCAGCGCTGCTAAATGATTTACTGTCTTACTCAAAGGCAGTGCTAGTCATTCTTTGCCCTTTCCAAGGACTCAGAAAGGTATGTCCCAACAGATGCACTACAGAATAGCACCCTAAGGCCTAAAGCAAAGCTTCATGAAAGTAAACTCTTAACTTTTATCAAAATAGGAAATGCTTTAACAAGGACAAGTTTAGTTTTCAAGACATGGTAGTCTTGCAGCCATTAACATCCTAGGGCCTCAATACAAATGAAGCTATTTGGTATTCCTAAAGTGTTTCCCAAAGAGGAATATATTTAATAATTCTAAAACAAGCAACAAAGCATTACAGCCTATTTGCCTGCCAGACTTGGCACCTCAAAGCACAACATTTCTATTTTGACAATTTAACTGTTCAAGATAACTTTCTGTTAATCCAAACTCTAAGCAGTATCTTAGCTAACTTTAAAAACTAAAACCTAACACAAGTCTGCTAAACCCACAATTGACAGGGTACCTATAGATATTTACAGTAAAGAAGAGCATGAGGGCTGAAGAGAGCGCAAGAACAAGCAGATTAGGTCACAGCCAAAGAGGCCTCATTCCACAAAGATCGCATTACTCAAGGGGCAATTAAGACTAGCTGGAGTCACCCTTCACACAGTTTCAAACAATTTATTCCTTTTAATTTCTAGGTTAAGAAAGACTTTCTTATACTCAAGGTGAGAGTCCATAATCGTGGCAGTTAAGCACTACCACTTCTGTAGCTTTATTGTCATACTCTAGAACTGTGGCTGTTCTTTCACTTGTGTTACAACCAGAGGCAAATTCTCATGTGACCCTCCTAGTATATAAATGTACTTTCTGGACAGGCTGGTACTAACTCCTCTCATGTTTCATTTTACAAAGACTCAGAAGTGGCATTTATTCTCCAGAAACAGGTTTGTTTCACATTCCATGAAACTGGCAATTTCAGCATCTGTAAAATAATTTGAACAGGCTCTTGGTACCCACTAGAGGTTTTTTTTCATGAAGTTCTCTTACAAAAAACTGCCTCCTTGATGAGAATACATGTGTAAGAGCTGGCAGAAGAGACAAAAGTGAATTCAGTATTAGCCTCCCCTCTTCCTCCTAGCTAAGTTCAGTTTAGCTCCTAAGAAACAGTACAAAACTGTTCCCCTCATTGGGGTACAGCAGTCATAATACCCTGAAGGAGGCTGATCAATCCCTAGAAATTCCACAAGCTTGAAAATAGGGTCCCCAGGCGCCATGAAGTACCTACCATATGTGAACATCCGTGGTGAAGTGAGCTCAATGTTTGGCAAGGCTCCCAAGTGATTCAGGACAGCACATCTGTACCCATTTTTCTGGGCGTAGTCAACAAAGGTGCGGATGTACTGCTTCTCACTGTGGTTAGCAATCCCTGGGCAGATCACCATCGTGACATCCTCTGTGCTCAGAAAGAGAGGGAAGTTAAGTAAATGTCACTTCATGCAAATGAAGAGAGTCAGAAGGCTTCCATTTCAGATCCGTGGGAAACCACCTACCACAAGCAAGCTAGAATTCCTACCAGTCTGCCAAAAATCCTGTATGGGGCAGGAGACCAGCAGCTCTAAGTGCTGCAGATGTGAAAAAGTAATTCATGCTATGGGAGACGAACAGTTTTTAACTTCAGGGAAAGCTGTGCAAACAGTTCTACAGGCACTGCCTGGAGACCAAGAGTACATTCTTCCCTTTGAAGGACATTTTTGATGTTACACATGTTCTGCCTTCTGACAGCCTGTTTTGACTGTGATGTGTGCAGAAGCTGTGGAGCCCAGCACTCCGAGTAGACTGGTTATGCCATTTCCCCCTCATTTCCCTTCTAGAGCTGGGTGTAATACAGATCTTACAAATGAAGCTTTGCTAAGCACAGACATTTTCATCAGCTGACATTAGCCATCATCTACTTTGTGGCTAATCTAATGATATTTGATCTGCTGACACTGTTCACTAGTTTAACAAGATATCATTTCATCAACCAAGAAAGTAATTGCTGTAATTCAAGTAAGCACAGTAAATTACATTCAGGATTATCATATGCACTTCAAATTAACTGTAACTCTCATGTGCAAAGATCCAACATTACCAGCTCTAGCCACTGAATTTTTACCTCATTAGAAAAGCACTGCTCAGATTCTCTTCAGCAATAAAGATAACAGTAACTGTTCCAGTGCAGCATTGTACCATGAAGATCTCAACACTGACAGTTAAAAAAAGAAATCTGCTTTCTCTGAGGGCCAAATGGGAGTCATGGGCTCTAATCCTCATCTGAGCACAGAAAAAAAGGTTAGCAGCTAGGTGCAGCCAGCAGCTGTTTGACTGACCTCCAGTGCAGTGCTCAGACCGTGGCTCAAAGAGATCAAAGGTGGCCGTCGCTCCATCTGGCATCGTGAGGTACTTGCGAAGTCCATATGGATGTGGTGATCTCACTCTCCCCATTTTTCCATAAAGAGCAGTCTGGATGTGTCCACTCTTTCCCCAGATTAGGGGTGGAATGTACCTGTGAAAGGCAGTAATTTAATTGCTTACCCCTGCTGAGTTAACAAGCCTTTGAGAACTGATAAGCACTCCCATAACGAATCTCCCACCAGCTCCCAAATATAGTAACAAATATGGAATTGTTTTGCTATGACTGAACTGGCAGCAGTGATCTTTGCAGCCTTACACAGGAGGAGAGACCAAAATTCTCTCAAAGCTGAGAAATCAGCACTGATAGCAGCAGCAGAAGCCAAAATCCAGACATTTCCTATATTGAGATGTTAGAGGCACAAACGCTTCTCACTAAATACACAGAGGCCTTTTGCCTCATTGAGATTGGGACTGCATGTTGCCAACCAACCAAGTGACCTCCAGAACTGTACAGTGCTGTAAATCTGTTTTAATTGAAACACTGAAGCCTCCTGGGTTGAGCCCCATGAACTTGTGTAAGCACTCGACTGCACAAGCCAGTGGCAGAAACAATTGGCAGGCAGATTCACAGCAAGTTCTAGAAAGCTGAAACCCCCAAGACTTGCTGGTTGGGAGCATTTTACACAGAATTGCTTTACTAAGTTAAGCAAAGAGCACAGTATAGGTTGATTTTGCCTTTCAGAATTAGGTAAAAGTTGGGACAGTGCTAAGAGAACCAGTCAGAACTGGCCAAACTCCACTGAGTAACAAACCCCTTTCAGTAAGAGGGGTGAGTCTACCAATTATTTAAGCTTATCAAGGGTGTATTAAAGCTATGTGACAAAGCACATTGTCTTTCTTTTCCTGGCTTACAAGGCCCTCAAAAAAGATACATGAGAAACACAGCTATGAGCTGGAAAGCATTAAAGGCTTAGTTATCAGATTTTTTTTAGCACAAGCAGAGCTGCAAGTGGTTTAACAGGAAACATACTGTGCCCTACCACCACCACCACCACCATGTGGGCAAGTCACCTGGTCACTCGGAAAAGGAGACTGAGCCAGTGCCTTGAAAAAGAGAGTTACATCAGCTCTGAACAGGAAAGCATGAATGATTTATTGTTGAGAGGAACAGCAGTCCCAGGGGACACAATTCCAATTAAAGAACTGTGGTCTCTGGTGCACAGACCAGGGTATCCAGAAAAAGGTTGAGAGCTTCTGACAACACCTTGGATCCTGAGAGATTAGCAACTCCCTCCCTGTTGTGTTTAGGGCTTCCTGCAATTATTCCTTTTGATTTCTTGAGAGCACGTGAAGCAGAGATCATGTTCTTCCCTGTTCACAAAAAACTAGGCAGCTCAGGACTCAAATTTACTACTTAAGCCCATGATCCACTAGAATGTGACAGAAACCTTACCTTGTACTCTGACACTGCCTACTCATACAGCTGGACCTTTCCCCATGCCAGCTCTTATGTGTCATATCCGCAACTCCCTCTTCCCCCGCACACTCCTTAAAAAGGCTTCCTATCAAATAAAAACTATTTATGGCTGTTTAGCAAGACAAGAGCAGCAGTATGCTCTCTTTCTCCCCATTCTTTTCCCTCATCTATGAGGGAAACTTCTTCCAGTCGAAGCAACACAACAGTTCGCTGTAGTTTCAATCATTTTTGCAAGTGCACTTCCCAAAGAGATGTAAAATAGATTTCTGGAGAAGCAGACGTTGCTTCAATAAAGGCTGCAAAAGCCGCCAGCTGATGCACACAACCTTGTAAATTAGCCCTCAGCGCATTTGGGATTTGATCACTCAACTGCAAAGCTTTTCAAAGGATCCAGGCAAGGCCAGGAGCACCAGCCCTCTTCTGTCAGCCCAGCATCTCTGCACTGGGTCTTGCCAGCCCCAATGTACAGCTGTGCAGATTCCCAGCAGGGACAGAGGCTGGACAAGCTCATCCTCTGCAACAGTTGGTAGAGGTGGAAAGTAGTCAGTGGGTCCATTCTCATAATTCAGAGTAGATATCCCTTGGGATAGCACAGTCAAACTAACCCAGGCTGCACAAGAACTACACATGGCTCTGCTCAAGTCACATACAGCTCAGTGCAGAGGGTTTTGAACACAACTATCACGCCAGATGGAAGAGACACTGCTCTCCTAACATACGGGAAAACCGCTGGCTTCACCCCAGTCATTTACTGTACCAGCAGTTCATATCAGTAGCCATACTCCACACTAGACAGTGCTTGACGGGCTTTTTGTCTTTTTTTTTTCCACAGACATCCTTTACAGATAGGGTTTGCTAGCACCTTTTGAGGGAAGCTGATAAATACAACCTATAATAAGAATTTGCAGCTCTTTCAGAAGAGACTCAGACGTCAACATTGCTTCACGGTTTCTAATCTTGGGTGAGAACATGCATTGGAAAGTTTTGGTGACTCTGCTTCCATAGAGTGCTTTTCACATCAAAGACTATCCCAAAATCCTGCCCTATAGGGCTAACGGGAAAGCAATTTGTCCAGCTACAGCTACAACAGCTAAGTTATACAGCTGTTACTGATGACTGCTACCATGAAAAAAACCAAAACAAACCAAAAAGCAAGGATCTCTGCAAGCACCAATCTTATTCTCATGTTTAATCTACAGGTCAGTTCCCAGCTATAGGTTACAGTCATCCACTGGAACAGATGCAGCAGCCCACACCACGCAAGGTTGTTAGAGAGGAAATTAGAAGAGTCTTCAAAGCCTCACCACTACTGCCATTTTAAACGAAGGCAAATGGTTTCAAGCACACTGCTTCCCAAGAGTGCACTGCTTCCCCCAGCCTGCCTCTTTGGGTCACTGATGGTTTCTCTGGGGAAAGAAACCCCCAGATCTGTCTTTGCATAACCCAGCTGGAGGTTACCTAAATACTGATTGCAGTCCAACCTTCATACTGCTTTCACAGGCAAACAGCACATGCAGTTTCTTTGACATGCTCTTTAAGGCAGGAATCCCTTTTACTCCATCCATAATGATGGTCAAGTGACAACTACAGTTTCCACATTTCCCTCAAAGCTAAAACTGCGTGAAGTGCTAGGGACAAGGGAGCATTCGCCGTTGCTCCGTTCAGAATGCACAAGTGTTTGAGCATCCTACGGACCAAGTAAAATGCTCAGCTTATCTTTTATGATGCTAACTCCAGTCAGCTGCTTAAGCATCACACTGCCTGCAGCAAAGATGGCTTGTGTTAGTCACTCTGCATGTAGCTACACTCTTTAAGACAAATATTCAAAGGCCAAGCTTTCAGCACAAGTAGTGTGCATAGTGCATGACTTCCACCAAATCATTAAGTGTATTTTTAGTTTGCACATAAGTTTTAAAGCAGTTGAAGCTCTGAAATATATGCAAGTGTTAAAGAAGCAGCTTGTTATCTCACCAATCTTTTTGTTTAGGCACCTCCGCATTTAAGCGGATTTGTGAGGCAAAACACATCTGCCTGTCACACTATTTCTGTTGACCCTCCATTTTGGCAACGGACAAATCTATTTTTGAAATTTTCATGTGACTTTGTCTTTCGATGAGAAAGAAAGAACTGCAAGAACTTCCAAGAGCAAGTACTCAGCCTAATAGTGCAAGACTGTACAAGAGTGAAGGATGGGACATCTTTTTATACAGGGTTTTTGTGTGGACTTTCAGCTTGCTTTTGCTAAAAAAATTCAAAGAAGAGAGCACAGAAAGAACTCTTCAGTCCTGAAGGTGCACGCCGATGAGAGAGAAAACTTGCCAGGAATTCTGCAAAAGCCTTTACCCTCTGAAAGGACAGATCAGATTAGATAAATTTTATTTAAGCCTATTATGTGAAAAGCAGTTCCAGAGACATTTCTATCCTCAACCCAGCTGAAAAAACCTAACTACCCAGTGCTGATAGCAATAGGATTGTTTTGAAATGAAGTCAACATTCCTCATGGCAAACAGCTGAAAAAAGATGCTTCTCCAAAACAATGATCTTGCAGACAGAAGAGCATGTACTCAGGGCATTCTTCTTGTGGTTTACCTTAAGAAAACAAGCTCAGCAGGATGCAACACAGGGAAACACAACCATACAGACTGAGCAATTAAGTAGTATTCAGTCTAAAGAGCATTTGAGTATTGCCCTTCAGCTTTTATGCTAAAACTATAATTACTGCTAAATTTAACCATGTCTTTCAAACAAGGGCCCTTCACTCAAAAGCCAGTGGCTTCCCTCCAGCATTGATAACAAGTAGAAACAAGGAAACTGTTCAAGGACACAATGGATTTTCAACTTCTTCCTCTCTGTCTGCTATAAACAGAAGTGTTTCTGAAAAGCAGTGTACTGTAGAGATTACTCCAGGACAGCATGGAGATGGTTCAGTACATATTCCTCAGTGTCCTGCTCCAGAGAAGCTGCTCCCAAGATGTACAAAAGCCCAGGAACAAACACCATGTCTATAGGCAGCATTTCCACTATTATGCAATAGTGGCTTATGGTTACAGGAGCTGAGCAGTGAATACCAGCCAGGACAGCCTCTTGCCAAGACCTCCACACAAGGACAGCATAACAATAACCCAGACAACAAGCATGTACTGATAAAAAAAATCCAAAGGAAAGGTTATGTTGCACCAGAAATGGAGATTTTTATTTCTGTGAAACAAAAATGGCTTCCCGGTTTGTTCCAGACCCAAAGGCTTTTAACTGATTCATTTCCCTGTTTTGATTTGGTCAGTTGCAATAGATAGCAGGCACTCTGAGTAAAGATAAATGTTTGAAGCAGTTGTGTCTTCCAGTAACCAGATTCTGCAACAGAAGGCAGACAGGACAACAGGCCTGGGGATGGTAGTTACTTATTATGGAAACTGACTTACATGGCCCAGCAAGTACAGAGTTCATTGGTCTTAGGTGGCTAAGGGAATGTACAGCCAGTTATATAAATCTGCTCACAAATGTTAATGTTTGAGCTTGAAACTGCATCTGCCCACACTGCCTGAGAACAAGACAATTCCTAGGTGCTTCTCATTAAATTTCTCCTAATGCTTTAATATTTAAAACAATTCCAGCATGTGATTGTAGATTAAGTTTAGTGGCTCTCAGGCAGTAGATTATCATTTTAGAGCACGTACATCATCCAGTATGCAGGAATTTAGGAAAGCAGCAGCTGTATAAGCAGCTCACACAAAGCACATAAAAACTGTGCTATTTTTATTAGCAGGCATCAGCATTCAGGTCCTCAAAGATCTGAAGTGGAAGTTCAGCAACAGGCTTATTTCTGGAGCATTGCTTCATTTCATCTGAGGAGATTAACACTTTAAACATTAACTCTTACATGGCCTTTATGTGCTATAGCACATTGGATACTGATAGTGAGAAAACAGACCACAACTTGTCAATGTCAGGACATTCTAAGAACTTTTGCCTGCATTACAACAGGTAAGAGATTTTGGTTTTCCCCTTTACAGAACAGTCTGGAGGTATTTAAAGAATGCTTTACAAAATCAAACTTCGAGTCTTTTCCTTTATTTGATGCTAGGGAATGCAATTTGAATTCCAATCAAGAAAACTCATATAAAAGTCTTCAGAGTTCAACCCCTGACCCCAAATATGTAGAAAACAGCTTTTTCTGCATCAGCTCAGCAAGACTGCTCTGTGTGATGAGGACACGGCATATTTGCAACAAAAAAAATTAAGCAGATTGTGAAGTTTCCACATTCCCTGAGCCTTGAAAAATAAATGAGTAGAAGTGTCTGCTGCCCACAGCACCTGTATGAAGTCAGAACTATTTAAAAGTACAGACTGGCCTCCCTTGGCCAAACCATCTCCATCATTTAGGAAGCTTTTATTTAGTAAAGTGCCCTCCTCACGCACCCATGACTACAAGAAGTATTTTAGTCAAAACGAGGCATGAGGATTTACAGCACTTTGAATCTTCCCTGCTCATAAGAGCTGGAGAACACAAGGCTGCTGCCAGTGCTACAGCACCCTGCAAAAACTCAGACCCCCAAGGCTGCTTCTCCACAAGGTCAATGCTTCAGCTTACCAACAGGGAGCTGCCACTCTTCTCTACCTCTCAGCATGTTCACCTGCCAAAGCTTCAGGGGTAACACTGTTCTTCTAGTTTATTATTCTCCTGGAAGTGTTCCTCCCAAAGTAAAACACTACGGAGTTGACAGGGATCAAACACTGCTTGCTATTAGGGGGAAGAAAAGAACACTGAAAAGCTTGAAGACAGCTTTTCTGACTACTCGTCTCCTTGCATCTAAGAGAAAAGCTGTGACAGTGTAAAAGAGTCTTCTGGTACCAGGCAGCCTGCTCACCCAGCACAGGTTGGTGTGCAAACAAAGGATAAGAAGGATCTAGGCTGGATCTTTGACAGTGTTTACTAACAGGCTTGACAGTCATTTGCCTCAATCTTTGAGGAGCTTGCCTTTACTGATGATAAAAAGTGTGCAGACAGCAAGGATAATTATTTTCGATATGGATGACACGTGCCACATCTCTACAGAAATAAAGATACACACACTTTGTTAGAATAAGCTGTAAACAGCCAAAAAAGTCTAGCCCAGTACAGCAAGCACTGGCCAAATTTATCCTCATGAATCAAAGAGCCAGCACTGCATTTCTACTGGAATAAGAGCAGATGAAGGACTTTCTGTACCCTTTTGAAACACAGGAAAAGGACACAGCTGCCACCAGCAGTTAGGCCCAAGTGCTCAAGGGCACCAATAGCTGTGCTGAATTGCAAGAGCTTCCATACAAGAAGCAGCAATTTGAATGGAAAAGAGCCTGATTATGCTACCCCACTTGGTAAGCCAAAGTGCAGAGCTGGGCAGGGTCAGAGGAATGGAAAAAGGGGTAAGACAATATGAGCTCTGGGAAGACAGATTCTCTTGCTTCCCAGTGTTTGGTAGATATGTAGAAAGTTTCTGGCAGTTTATAGAACTGTAAAACAGTATTAACATCTACAAGTACAAAGTACCTGGCACACAGCCATCTCAGGCAGTTTTACAATTCAAAGTTCTTAAATTATTCATCCACCATCATTTGGCTTACTGAATGATACCAGTTACAATGTACTGAATTAGACCAGAGGTGAGGATTGTGCCATAAAGGGAAAAAAAAGTCCAGAAGTGTTTACTCTAAGAATTTTTGAACACCTGCACAGATAGCAGAAATAAGCAAAGTTGTTCTTTCTCCCTGCCAGAGTGTTTTTCACAGCAGTGTCCTCACCCCTTCCTCCCTTAAGCAGGAGCTGAACAAACCAGGTCTGAAAGCCAGTTCACAGCTGTGAACATTCCTCTGTACAGAAGAATTGGTCTTATAACAGATCTTAACAACAAACCCAGCACGGATATAACAGAAGGGATTGCTGGGCTACTTATTTTGCTTTCATGGTAGAATTTGAAAAGAGCTGCTTAATCAGCTTTCCTAACACTCTGAATAATTAGCAAGTAATCAAAGCCTTGCAAGATTTTTCAGTGGAGTATGGCACAAGCTGTTTTCACATAGCTTTTTCCTAATTATCCTACAAACTGTTTCATGCATAATTGCAGGAATTTAAATATATTTGTTCCCCTTTAGTCTCCAGGTGACTTTCATGCCTAAAGACAGGATTTCTTTGATTTTTAAAAATTTCTATATTGGAAAAAAGTCTATGATAACATCACTAGAATAGTAAAAAAAATAATCGCATATACATCTTAAGAGTTGTCTTTCCTGTGAACTCTTTCAATTCCCAACAGCAATTATACCCCCAGCAGCCCTTTCTTCTTTAACATAGGTATAGAGGTAAGAGGACTGAACAGCTACCTATTGACACATTTTGTTCTAGTTTCAGCTGAGTTTGCTTCCTTGTGTCATGGAAGCCTTTCAGACAATATTTTGCACAAGAACCAGGTATTTTACTCAAGAACCAGGTATTGGAGATCACTGCTACAGTTTTCAGAGAAGTTGGCAAGCTGAGCTCAGCTGATCCAGAGAAAGAAAACAACCCACACTCACACACTATTAACACAACACCGGGGTCCTGCAAGCAACTCATCACTCCTGCAATTAATGCACAACAGATGTCTAAATATTGCTGGACATGTTCTGCATTTTCACTCTTTTGGGAATGCTTTGGTCTCCAGCTGAAAGGCAAAGACAGCCCTAATACAGTAGTGCTAGGAGCCTGTGCTATGAGAACAGAGCTGACATAGCAGGAAAATGCACTCTGAATTAGCTTACAATCCATTCCCAAGGACTAGCCTGATACTAATATGCCTTCAAGGCTAGTAATCAGCAGCTTCACACTTGCTCCTGCAGTGACTAGGGACGTGTCATTCTGGAGAGCAACACTGAGATGGCAAGTGTCTAAAGTACCAAGTAGCTCAAACCTCCTCAATGTATTTTTTAGGAAAGCAATTGCTCTGCAGTTAAGGCACTAGACATAATCAAGAATCCAAACACATTTATGTTACCACCAGCCTGGAGTGCATCACAGAACCCTCTCTGGGTTCCAATTCCAATAGATAATGCTTTGTTTCTTCTAAAAGTTTACAGACCCCATGGCCTAACATCTTATACCTTATGTAATCAAGGCACCTAACACAGCGCTGCTGAAAGCCTCTCATCTCCCCTAAAATGACTATCCTTAAGTCAGCTTGACTTTTGAGATCCAAAAGGAAAGTTCATGCAGCTGCACTCAGCACTTACTAGATAATTGATGTATTTAGAGCTTCTAAATAGGACTTGCAAGTTTTCAAAGTGATTGCAGAAGAGAAATACTGTAATCAAAGTCCTTGTCCCTCCAAAGCCTCATGAAATTGTACTAAATGCTTCCTATTATTGCTGAAGGTTCTCAGTGCAGCTAAGGGCAGCTGCACTGATTCTGGAGGTCTTAGAATGGAAGATCAGGGATCAGCCTGCTCAAATACATAGCTGACATAAGGTCAATTTGAAAGTGTATTCAACAGGCTTAGAGCTGGCCTGTATGTCATTACTTTATTAAACTTGTTAGGATGTACTCTACCAGTAATAAATTTCATTAGTTTTCAATCAACTTAAGGTACTTCAGATAAGAGCAGGCACTTTAAAACTAATAGCCAACCCTGTGTTCATTATAAGGGCACTGACACACCATAAAAATGTTTCCTTCCTGTGAGCCCCAACAGATTCCTTCCCTAATAGAAAGGAGTACAAGAGCACAAACAAGTGCTGACTGCATCCATCCCTCCCCCATTTCCACAGACAGTGGGCTATATAGTGCTGGTATAGTATAGTATCACCATACAGCTTCTATAAAGATAAGACAGTGATGACTTTTTCTATGCATCAGTGGAAAACTCCACACAACAAGGCTTGGTCGTAAATCCAGGCACCTGAGACAAAGAAATGCTTGACGTAAAATAAATTTATTTTATCAAAAGTATACCCCGACATTCATTTGCACCCAAGTTTAAGAAACACATGAGGCAGAAAAATGGATAAGTGCAGCTCTTCTTCCTATAACACAGGTCAACATGGAAAAAATATACTACTTACTCTTTGGTCAAAAGTGGGCAGGATTTGAGTAGGAAGCGGGCCAAAGCAGAGTCCTGGTAAATGAGTTCAGGAGGGGCAGTAGGGCTTTTTAAATTCAAGCAGCGAACAATAACATAAAGAACAGCAGCAACTGCAGCTAGCTTCACCCCATCAAACACTGCTGGCAGCTCAGAGGTTTCCAATATTGCACTCATTTTCAGCCTGGAGATAAAATAAACATTAAAGCTTTTAGAAATACAGTGTTGGATATAAATATCAACTGTCATTTTAAATATACAACTGTGCTAACCAACTACATTTGTTAGTCAACACTGCCAGGAAATCCTAGCATATTTAACTCAGACAGCAACTTTTAAGCTGAAAGAAAGTTTAATTAGCGTTGCTATAAAAACACCCTGACCAACAGAAGGTAAACTAGATGATCAGCTGCGAAGGGGATTTATTCCTAATCAGCGCTGCCTAGAATTGCACCAGTGTCTCAGGTGTCAACCCCTGGTCTGCAGCCAGTCAACACACGCAGGATCTTGGCCAAGACTACCCAGCTCAAACAGAAGCTGGGTGAAAAGCCAGGCTATAAAGGCACCTCGGCAGCTTTGGACATCTGTTCCTTCAGAGATGTACATGCCAGACTTGAAAAGGAGAACCTGAAAGAGTGACTGTGTTAGCTCCTCAGCCTGAGTCTTGCAATTCCATGAGAACACTGGTACTAAGTCCCACCTGCGCTTAAGGTGGTCACTTCATGTACTGGCTTTGTCAACATTTCTTTTAATTCACTGCAGCTCTGCAGCTGAAGGACTAGATTAATACCTAGTCTTTCAAGGGCTTCAGAGTAAATGAACTGAGGCAGAGAAAGGAAGTATGAAAAATATATCCTCGCAGCTTGAAATCAAATTATTAAACTGATCCAGCCTATTTTGAACATACAGTTCAAGCAGCTAGCTGCAGTTATTTTTGAAAGGGCAGGTTTTTTCCCTGGGTCTTTCCTAAGACAGACTGGTAACCCAAGAAAGATAACTGACAAGCCAAGTCTTACCAATTTCAATTTTCTTCAAGCTAGAAAAAATTGCCAGCCCTCAGTAGACTTGTCACCAATCCACCTGCTACCCGAGCTACCTGTGAGGGGAGGAAAAACAAATTGATTATTACTGATAAAGCTGCATCTCTCAGCTGGAAAAGATGAACACAAATTTATACAAAGGTCCCATCACAGATACGACAAGGTATTTGTGTAGTCAGTCATAACCAACTCTGATCCATCTGCATCAGAAATCTGTTGCCAGTGGACAGATTCCAGACTAGATCACTTGCCTACAGCATATTAACTCATCTGCAGTGTGCAAGTACAACTTCATGAGCAGAGAGACTCCATCTCTGCAAGACCTTGTACCCAGTCAGAAAACCTACCCAAGTCTCCTTCCATTTAAAAGACCAGGATTAGCAGGATGCTGTTCTTCTCAGCTTCGTGCAATATCTACTCTGTTACTGAAGTGTGAAGCCACTCTGAAAGAAGTTTCCTGCTACTTTTATTCAGGCTTAGCAAGGCAGCTCACTCCTACAGATGGAAGCTTGTAAACAGTCTCTGCTTGTTCCCACACTTGCTTTTTGAGATGTTACAACATATCACACTTCAATGCAGTGGGAGCCACAGGAGGCTCAGACAGTCACCTAATTAATACTAGTGCACATTCAAGAAGGCTCGTTACAAGAATTTGATGATGCCAATAAAATAGAAAGCTTTCAGCCTGTGACCATAAAAGTGTAAGCAATACTTGCAATTAGAACTGCCTTCTCACAGGCACAACAAATCAATAGGGAATTGGAGCTTCCAGGAAAAGCTCCAGAACTGTCTGCTCTCTACCACAGCTGTTGCTTCCAAATGGAAAACACACCATCAGGACAGACCATACCAAAGCCATACTACTCTCCTTTATAGCAAGAGTAAAGAGCCTCAGAAGTACTTTCTGTACTCAGTGTAGCTACACCAAAATCCCTTGGAAGAAAACACATGTGACATCAGTGATTGACTAACAGTGAGCTGGAAATCTGCAAGTTTCTGCCACCACAACCATCTGCCTAGCAGAAGAGAGTAAGGCAAGCAGAGACATTTAACATTGGACAAGTTTATTTTCCAACTCTGAGCTTCACAATAGAAGGGAGAGGATGGGCCACAAAGAGCCATGTATTCTTCTACTCAGAAGATTGCATTGGCACCATGTGATGAGTTCAACATTCAGGAGCAGTATGTTACCCTCACACCCCTATTTGGTAGGCTTTCACCAACACTACCATCAGCTCTGAAGAGACAACAGGCAAACTACAGCAATGGCTTCACCAGGGAATGTACAACTGGCAAAAGAGCAGACCAAGTTCCTGAACTCGAGGACAACCAGATGCTCAAGCAAATCTTACAAGTCAAACTCCCACAAGTTCTGTTGACACCTTTCTATCATTGCTCTATTCAGGAAATTAAGAGACACTAATACCCAAGACCTTCCTGACACCTGGATTTTAAGCCAGTTCGCTGTTTACAGCTTTCACCTTACTGAATTTGTTAAAAATAGAACTGGGCATAATTAGTCATTAGGATTTTGTACTAGTGACTCGGTATAACTGATGCAACTAAACCCTATCTCACTGAGAATGCTCTCTCCCATATAATCTTCAGATTACAAACACACATCTTTTCTGGTACTTTTATATCTCATGTTAGCCTGTCACTCCCTTAAAACAGCATACCAGCTTGGCATTACTTTCAGAAAAATCAGCTGTTGGTAGGCAGGATTATGCTTTGACACTTATGAACTAGTATTTTTCATTTCAGACAGTCTAAGCATACGTTCACTGAACTTACGCACCTCAAACATGTGCTAGAGGTTCATGTATTTGTCAGAATTTTTACATGTACAGACTGATCTGAGCTTTTGGGTAACACAAAGCTGGCACTGCTTCAATTGCACAGCTTTCTGCAGTGATTATTTAAGCAGTAGATCTAGTCTATAAAGACTGCATGCCCAATGGATTCAGCTGTGTGTCACTTGGGGTACTTCCTCTAAGGTCTGGCATTTTTGAAGAACCTAAACAGACCTGTCTCAGCCAGGGCAGATTTGCAAGGGCTGAGTCGAGGCACTCTGCTATAAAATTTTAAGGGTTTAGCTTATTAAAATGGATTTGAGCTCTGCCTCTAATCACATAGGACAAATGTCTCCCTCTTTACCAGCTGGGATGAGGTCACCTTGCTTCTGTTTTGTTAAACCCTTTTTGCATTAACCCAATAAACCTGTCTGTTAAAAAAAAAAAAAAAGAAAAGAAAAAAAAGGATAGATAACCACAGGGTTGAGCCAGACAAATTTTAATCTAGAATCTCCTCTAACTGGGTCAGCATTAATCTAAATGGACAAAACACTTGGTTTTTTCCATACACTGGATTCACTATTGGTAGGCTAGGCAGAATTACCAAAAAGCATACCACTGGAAGCAATCAAGCCTTTCCATCCATCACAGCGTTTGAGATCCACATTGAAGAACCCAAAGAAGTTGAAGCTCTTGGCCCCAAGGATGCCAAAGACCAACAGCCCTCTCAAGCAATGTTCTTAAGTCCCAATTGTAACTGAGGGATAACTTTAAAATCAATCACTGGAAAGCAAGTGCTGGATTTGTAGTCTTTTCATTTGCCCTTTCAACACAAAAAGTTGAAAATCATGTTACAGGAAACATTTCAGCATCACTGTTAACAGAGTGCACTTCAACTGTACAAGTATAATGAGAAAAAAATCCCAAATATCACCCTTTCCAGACCGGAACAAAAACAACTACAACAAAACCAGAAGAGCTACAGCAAATTCCTTGTGCATCCTTTCAAAAACACTGGGTTTTTGGGAAAGCCATCATCAAAATATTTACTTGTAGAGTAAGTGAATTCACAACTGTCAAAAAATCCAAGACCTGAACACATTTCAGTTCCAGGTTTCCTGCGGAGAGGAAACTTCCAGGGGCAGAAATCAGTTCACTGTGACTCAACAGGGCACACACAGGATTCGGTGGCTACCAAGCTTTAAAGCTCCTCCACCCATGGAAGCAGAGTCTGACTCTTCATACTGTAAAGCCAACATTAAAAAAGCAAAGACATTAAAGGAAGCCATTCCCACAGGATCCTCCCCTCAGGCCTTTTAATGAGCCACTGAAAGCCTGGCAGACTCATTTTACTGAAGCATTAGAAATGCTTTGGGCTAATGCAAAGATGCAGCTATATGGAACACAAAGAGCAAAGGCCTCTTTGAAAGGGGCTCCACTAGCAAGACATTTTATGCTCCATTACATGGAATGCAGAATCTTGAAGGAATGCCATTTCCAGGAAGGGCAGCTCAGTACAAAAGCCTCATAGATGCCACCCTACCCATCAGCACTCTGGCTCACTGATGCTCTCAGAGCTCAGCTGGACACCAAAATACTGGAACATGCCTGGCCAACAGTGAGAGTCTTTAAAAATTCCCTTTCCTGTTCTGTTACAGCTTACCAAGCAGTCTAATACTTTTATCCACTAGGACTCAGAAAAGCCAAAGAGGCCATTTCTGACAGTTTTAAGCAGGCAGACTTTGTTAACTAACAAATCAGACATTTCTTGATATGGCTTCATATATTTTTAGTGTCTACTTGGGGAATAAAACTCTGAAAGCAAGTATGTCAGACAAGAGGAAAGCAAACCCATCCTACTTTAAAGAGTTGTGCCTAGGCAGACTGGGATCAGAAATAAGGTGGTTTTTTCCCCCACCTCTCTGAAGGAGAAAGAAGGAAGGCTATTTCACTGAAGTTAGTTATTTGTGGAATGTTTCCAGGAAATTAATCACCTTTAATATCAGCCAAAGCTAATGACGCTTCTGAGAGATACACCACAAAACCAGAAGGTACAGGCCTATCACTACCAAGTGAGATATTTAGAACCATGTTACAGAGAACAGAACTTTATTAAGGAAAAGGATAGAAAGTTAGAGCACTACATAGTTTTCTAAACAAAGACAAGTTTTATGCCAGCTTATTACTCAAATCTCACTCCAGGAAGTGCACGAAAGTGCCACATCACTGAGCTTTCAAGGGTTTAAATGCAGATGACAACGTTTAGAGACCATCCAGATGAAAATGAATACACGTGGGAAAGGCTGCCAGACTGAGCACTGGAGGACAAGCTACACAAGTACAGGAACCTGTGCAAGAGGAATCATGAAGAAAGCCTCAAGCTTTATTGTGCAGTTCCATATCCTGTCTTTTACTCAGCACTTGTATTAAAAAATGCCTTTGTTTTTATTGAGAAGTGTTAACTCTAAACTGCTACTTTGTTCCCAGAAAATTACACATATACAAGTATTTTAGGGTCACACTAGTACTATGCCTCATCAGCTCAAGCACATGAAGCAAGTCATGACACCTCTTACCTTGAGACTGGCATCTACCCAGCCCAAGCTCACCGGGTACAGAACCTCCCATTACCTCAGTGTGGCTCAGAGAACACGTCAGAAGCAAATGCCGAGATCTTGATGCATCACTCAGTACTTCTGGCCATTTAAAAGAGCCAGCCAAGTCTCAGACCTCAGAGGGTATAATTAAGAATTAGCTGAGCACTTAAGGCACTTAAGTTTAGGGTTAGATGTGGCCATGAGAGATAAAGTGCAGTCCTCAGGAGTCTGGCAAAGCCCACCACGGAGTTTGTTGTCCAACATGTGACAGATTTTATCTCCAAATAAAGAGGGCACACTGACATGTCCCATCACAAGGATGTTTAAAAGAACACTACTTGGACAGCATATTGAAGTCCTCAGTGCAAATACCTCCCCATGCCAGAGCCAGCACCCAGGCCAGGATTTAGCTGGTTGGCAAGTACAGAAAACCAGCAAGAACAGAAACCAGCAAGTATTGTTTACACCCTGTTCCAAAAAAATTTCTTGGCTGGTGCCTTCACTGGAATTTGACCTTTTCATCGGTTACAATACTTGGCTCATACTAAATTTAGAGGTACTGTGAGGTTACAGGGATAAAGTTCATAGCACAAGAAACCACCAGCAGAGTCAGAAAGACAGGTACCTTGAACTAGAGCTTTTTCCTTTGCCCTTGAGGAGTCCTACACCTTCAGAGCAGAAATCAAGCACATCAGGGGGATGGGTGTACATCTCAAGGCAGGTTGCTTAAAAAAGCACCCATGAATAAATCTATAGCCAACAGGGCCAAAGGCTGTTTACCACTCTCACTTCTCCAAGGAGGTTAATTTACAGTCAAATGAGCCTTGAATTTCACTTCCTTCCAACTACAGGAACTGCCTTTGTTTCCTCACAATATCACTTTAACAGATCAGAAACAGTTCTACTGCAGGAGAGGCAGCTTTTGTATATTATTTAAGGTTGCTATGTAGACTCTTTGTTTCATCACCTTATCTGGTTCCTGTTTGACTCAGATGGATTGGAAACCACTGTATTAGCTTTTATTGCACACACCTCATGAACATGATTAAACTAAGACAGGACCAGACTCTGACTTCACAGAAATCGATTAATTGCAGTAATTAAATAATTATGTGTTCTTAAATAATGTGAGCCTTTCCTTTAAGATAAGGTGTAAAGACTTGGGACTGTCTCCCTAACCACAATATTACGTAACTACAGGGCAAAGCTTTAGGTCCTTGTAGAAGAGGTCAAGCCTACTTTTAGGTACAGAGAGAAATATTGGGTAATACTTTCCCACAGTCTTACAGCATTAGCAGGTGTCCCTTGCCTACCACTTAACTGCCAGCAAGCAGCATTGAGCTCAAGAGAAGAAATGGAGTAAACAGACTGCAGAGAACCCAACTATCCACGTCCAGTAGTTGAGGGAATGCTACTGGAATCAAGCCACAGAGAGCTAAGTGAGCTAATGAAAACTCCATTATAGTCCAACCCTCCTCAAGGAAGTCTGCTCTATTCTTTCATTGTATTTTGAAGCAGCACATTGTTAAAGCCTCATTTATCCTCTGACTCCAACCCCTCCATTCCCACACTGTCACAGAGCTCAGATGAACACACTGCAGGAACAGCTCAAAGTCCAACCACATCACAGCTGTTTGCTCAGCTACAGGGCTGAGTAAGTGGGGAACATGCTCCACACCAGACTAGCTGCACAGCAAGGAAAGACCGCCTATAACAAGTCACAACACAGGAAAGAGAACTTGATTCAAGAATAGTCCAGTTCAGGCAGTCTGAAAACACCTATAATACTTGAACTTGATGAAAAGCTGAGGCACTGTTTCACTGAGGTCTTTAAACACCTTGCTTACTTTGTTCCCCTGTCGAGCAGCTGCTCTCCACAGGGGAGCAGAAGATTTGCAGAGTCATTCTCTCACAGCCTGTCCATGACAGATAGGAGGCTCGCACTAGAGGAGTAACATCACGCAAATGCATTGAAAATGAAGCAAAAACATTTCAGGACAGAAGAATTACACAAGGGGACAGGGGCTGACCAACACACAGCTACTACCACTGCTGAATACTCAAGTTCTACCAGAATGTAACTAAAAGAGAGGTTTTGGAGCACTACAGCAGTCACCAGCAACTCAATGTGCAAAGAGCTACATTGCCCTCTCTCCTGCTGAATCAGAGTGACAGGTTAGGGATATTACAGGCACATGTTTTAGGACATTTTGTCCTTACCTCTTACAAGGAGGTTTACTGTAAATGACTGTGCATGCACTTATTTCACTTAGTGCAACCTTTCATATTCACATATGCTCAACCAACACTTCACAGAACTGGGTGTTCCAGATAAGGGAGTGCCAGGCTTGAACCCTCTCTGCACAATCCTTCTGGAACCTGCAGCTCTATACAAAAGCATTTTTGAGGATGCTTTGAGGTAAGTTTAGAAGCAGGACAAGCTACTCAACAGTGAACCTCTCAGTAGCAGTCAGTCACTCTTCCTATAAGGAGCCTGTACTATATACTTTTTGAGTATTCAGTGCCCTGAATAGGGCTGTAGCTCAGTTGCTAGCAAATAACACAAGACATTTCAGAAAAGTTTGGTGTTTGCAAGGGCTCAACTCGTATTAGCAGAGGAAGTTATCCATGTCATTTGTTTTAGTCAGACTGAACCCATGATAAGGAGGAATGAAAGCATTTCTCAACAGCAGAGTGAGTGATAGGCAACTGCACTTCTTGGTCAGCCTAGAGATACAGATAAAAGTCCATTCTCTGCCAAATCTGGCACTGCCTTCCACTGCCATTACCTCTAATGGAGCACAGGCACAATGACATTTCAAGCACCTAGTTTGTACTCAACTGCTTTGCAAAGCATTTTCAATTACTGCTGCCTGATATTGGCAGAGTAAGACTGGCAGTCAGAGACAATCTTTATTAAGTCAACTGATTTAACAGAAGAAAGACAAGCCCTTGGGTGCAGAAGCCTTCCTAAAGCCAGAAAAGGCTAAGATAGCTACCCCACAGGGCACCATCACTGCCACCCACATATGTTGGGCAAGTGGGACTTTGCTTCTCCACAAGAAGGACAATGTGCCCTTGTGCACTGAAATTAAATCAATTGAAATTAAATCAATCAGCTGAGTTTGATCAGATGTCTAACTGCATATAAGCTTAAATTTTGTGAGATATTTAGGCTGAAGAAGGGCAAGTACTTGCACGGACGATCAAATTATCTATAGCACATTAAGAACAAAAATTCAGAACTATAACATATGAAACACTCTTCCAAAGAATGTCAACATGTAGATGAAGACTCTAAAATACTATGGTTATTTGGGCTTTTGCTGAAAAGTCCAAACCACCAATTTCAGGCTGGTCTCTGCACTTTTCAACAGGAATTATGAGGACCCAAGACCCCAGTACTTACACTGCTACCAGAGACTGCAAAATCTTGTTCTTGGTTAGCTTAATCCAAGTTCTGGTACTGCCAGAGCTGACAGTGCAAAAGTAGGGATGAAAGGCCAAGAGATATGGAAGAAAAAACATAACAGAGCAATGAGAATCCAGTGGCACCCAGGCATATCACTGCTTTAAACCATTTCCTATCCTACACCACATGCCACCTGGAGTACAGCTGGAACTTAGGAGACTCAGATAGCCTCTTCATATGCCTGTGTCAAGGTCAAAGGGTGTTATTTTGCCATCTTTCCTTCCCAGTGCCACATCCCAGAAAAACTATTTCAACGTGTTAATCTCTGATTTTTCACATGACAAGTTTAATAAAGCAGCTTTATGAAATACTAAGAGTTTAAGCCGCTATTCACTCCCTGAATAGAAAAATACAGCTTTTACAGGAAGAGTAGAACAAGTTAATTTTTAAGTTTCACTTCTTCAGAAACAGTTCTGCAAGATGGAAGGTTTGATTTCCAACCTCTACATCTTTTCCACACCTAAAAGGGACAGTCTGGCATAATCTTAGGTCAGCCTCATCTTTTGTGCAGCTAATTCACTCAGTAACACAGAGGATCTCCCATGCAAAAGCAACTATTTTTAAGAATAAGACAGAAGAATAGAAGAACTCAAACATTAGCTCCTATTTCTCTTTTCATATCCTTCCTGTTCTTACTCTTGACCTTGAGACCAAAATAAGAATGGTTGCATGTCCACTGATCTAGAAGAGCCAAGAGAAGCTATTGAAACTTCTCTTGTCATATGAGAACTAAGTAAGCACCGCAGAGAGAAGGTAACACAGGAAAGATAAGAGCAACCAAACATTAGTTGTCAATAACAAAACTCCCTGCACAGGAAAAAGCATTATCAAAGAAAGTGTAAAAATGAGATACCACAAATGCAAATAACTAAACTGAGTGTTCTACAGACACCATATCAGCAGGGACTGAAACATGTCTACCTAAGCAATATTATGAACATGCCTGTGCATGATAATAATTGATAAATAAGGCATGTAAGATGAACACACTGTACCAGTTAGCTGACTAATAAGCCAGGAACATTAGTTACAGAAGGAGGCACCAGTGCTGTGGAAGCCAAAGAGCAATCTAAGAGGCAGACAGGAATCTTTAGTACTTGCCAGACCAGTGACAATTGTTCATCAACAATAAGAGGAAGCTGTTATGAATTCTCTGAGGGCACCTGAATGAGAATGCAATTACAGAATGCAATCCCTCCAGCCGTAACTGCATGAATAAAGCTTCTCCTGATATACCTCTGCAAACAAGATAGTGTCAGATGAGAGATCTCAGCAGCTGTAACTCATCAATCGTGACAGATACATATACACATCCCGTGCAGGAGGAGATCACAAGTTACACCTTAAAGTGCAGGATGGAACAGAGTCCCATCACACAGGGAAACAAGCAGGTAGACAGCAGGCAAGAAAAGGAAGTCTGAAGCTAATGCAAGATGCTCGTAGCAGGGCCAAGACCTTGGAGCGTGAGCGAGCACCAGGGAAGAGCCTCATTTATGGGGAGCAGTGCGACCTGACAGGGCACACAATCCCCCAGGCTCTAACTCACGCAAGGACCATCGTCTGCTCCGCACTGAGCTCCCAATCGCATCCCACCTCGGTCTTCCCCCCCTGCGAGCACAGGGATGTGCTGACCCCACCCCAGCCCTTACCCTGCACAGCCTCGCACCCCCAGAGAGAGCAGGTGGAGGCTGTCACCGCCCCGCCACCTCCCAGAGCTTCCAACGTCGGGGAGAACCGCATGGGGACCGGACACTGACCACCACAGCCCCACCGAGGGACGTCCCCATCTCCCCCGCAGGCAATAAACACGCAGGGCCGGGCGTGCAGACAGCGCACGGCAGGACAGCGGCTGGGCAGGCACAAACCCGGCCGCGACGCAGCCCCCCCGGGCCTGCCGAGAGGAACGGGGAGGAGGCCCGGCCATCTCCTCAACCCTGCGGGAAGGAGCTCCCGGGCGCCCCCGCCTCACCTGCAGCCCCGGCCGGGCACGAGGCCCCCGACAGCTCCCGCCGCCGCCTCTCCCGCCCGTCTGCCGCGGCCCCGCCGCCCGCTGCCCTTTAGCAGCCGCCCTCGCCCTGCCATTGGCCACGGCCGCGCCGCTTCCGCCCAGGCCCGCGCGTCGATTGGCCAGAAGGCGAGCTGGGGGCGGGGCGCTCCAGCCGGGATGCGCGGGTGCCATTGGCTGGAGGGGAGGGGGGGGCGGGACGCGGCGTTTCCAATGGCTCAGGCGTCTGTCAGTCAAACGGAGGACTGTGATTGGCGCCGGCGGCCTGGGGCGGGGCTATCGGCGCCGCGGGGAGCGCTGTGCCGCGGCCATGACAGAGCGGGGCCTGAGGGAGCGGCGGGGTGCGGTGGGTGGGAGCAGCCACGGCTTCAGCTTCCGCCTCAGCTTCATTTTCAGTCCGCCGCACGCCGCTCCCTGCCGCCGGGGTACCACCCGTGCCTCGGGGAAGCAGCCTGGGGAGCGGCTCTAGCTGAAGGACACGGTTGCTCCTCACTGACACGGAGCTCGGTGATCCAGAGAGCCAGAACCCCCTCCAGGTTGCTAATAAGCGGTGTGTGCCCCGGTGCTGGATGCTGGTTACATAATACTGCGTCGTTTAGGAACAGTATCTTCGAGCCTTAAAAATGGTGGCTGGGCCTTCAACATTCTGGGTTTGTTTATCAGGGACCCGCAGGCCACCTCTGTGTGGCGGGCACTGGGACCAGCCTTGGGCTGTGCCAGCAGCAGTGAAGGGTCTTCCCTGGTCCCTCAGAGTGCCCCCCTTTGTCCCACCGAGTGGGATGTATGAAGGGAACAGCGAAATGCACTCGGAGGTAGATGGAGCCTGCCACACCTGGAAGGCACTGGAGGAAAACAAATGTTAAGATAAATTGTCTACAATGTGATGTTTATAAACCCGCTTTTCTTGTATTCTTCAAAAAGAGCCACGTGTTACTTTGCTGGTAACATCAACCGTTCTGAGCTGTGTTAATGGTTTATATAACTGGATGGAAAAATCCTTCCTCTCATTTCAGATATTTTGTTTCCTCTGTTTACCGGGTGTTGGAGCTTCCTACGTGGAGAAAGCTCTCAAGGAGCAAGTCACATTTTCCAGGGCACTGTATACGTGGAGAGATGAGTAACTGCTGTAGCCTGAGTCACGGGGAAGAAGGGAGCTCTGGGAAAGGGCAGAGAGGGAACTGCTGGAATGAAGGTGGCAGAACAAACAGCATCCTCCTTTACTCCTCGCTTGCTACAGGTGTGATCCTACACCGCTCAGTCAAACAGATTTATATTCCTTATCTTTTAATTAACCTTGTGAAAATACCCAGCGTTTATGGTTGCTAAATTTGTCAATGGCTCAGCTGGGCTGAGGTTTGGTGTGTCTCCAGGCAGCTGAGTTATGCTTGTGATCAAGTTAACAGATAGGCTCAGCAGATAAACATCCGGTATCAGACTCAACTAAGTATTTGAGGAATGTGTTTGAGTTTGATTATGGAAAATTGCAGTCCAGTTGATTCCAGGTGTACCTTTGCTCCTTCACCATCTGATCCAGACAGGAAAAAACAGATCCGGGCAGGAAAGCACACCTCAAGCTGAGCCTCCAGGCAAGGCTTTTATTTTAAATCCTTGAGGCTGTTGGAGATTTCTCTGACCTGAGAGAAGCTCAACTGTTAAAGGAGAGCTTTGTTGTGGACCTGTCATAAAACAAAGTGAAACAAACTTGCTGTTCACTTCTTGCTGAGGAGAGGTGAACACTGAAGAGGTGGCAGCACAAATTTACAGGTGGATGTGACAGTGGGAGCCAAAATCCTGAGCTGCGTTTATTGCAAGAAGGGAAGTGATGGAAAAGGTGCTGTGTCTCCAGAAAGGGAGGGAAGAACCGGTGCAAGTCATTGGTGTTTTACTCTGGACAATGTGGTGTTCCACCTGCACCTTGTGGTGTGGGAGCAGGGATGTCTGGGAGGGAGCAAGCACATTTTGGGAATACAAATCTGGCTTTGGGCTGTTAAAACAGCTGGTGAGCCGTGGCTTGTGAAGGAAGCTGCATGGGGAGTTGCTCTGGCCGATGTGCTCGTGGGCTTTGCAGGGTTGGTGCTGGGAGCAGTGGTGTGTGCTTGTGCCGTGGGTGGAGTGCTCTGGCCAGGAGCCAGGAGCAAGGCTGTGCCACTCACAGTAAACATGTCATGCTCAGAAAATGCCACCTGAGCAGGAGCCTGAACCATCCCAAAAGGAAGGGTGCTGGAAGGAGGTGAGCTTCATTTCCAGCCTTGTAGGGAGGGATTTATCTCCTTCAGCCCAGCAGATATTTCTGCCTGCTGTTATTGGAGAGAGGTGGGATGGAGGTGTCCAGGGACACTCCAATGCTTTGGAGACAGGAGGATCCCTCTCTGAGTAGTGTGGTTGCTGCAGCAGGGGACAAATGTATGTGCTGGAAACTGCAAGCATGGAAAAAACACAGCTTTGCCTTGTGCTTTGGGCAGGCAATTACCTCTGTACAGCGAGGCCAAAAAAAGACTGATGAAATTCCACCTTTTTAAATGCAGCAATTGGAAAGGTACCAGGCAGAGAGAATTCCACGTGCTGCTGAACCAGCCTGAGACACCCCCGTGCAACACTGTGGTGACAATCACCTTTTGTTCTTCACATCCCTCTCTCTTTTGGCTGTTGCTGCCACAAGGATCTCTGAACTCTTTTTCTGCTTCATTTCCCCTGGCCCAGCTTTTCTCCTGCTCAGCAAACACGCTGTGTGCTGAAGGACTCCTGCGGACTTTGCACCCCTGAGGAAACCTTTTTGCCAGAGGAAACATCAGGGTGTTCATCTCTGGCAGTGTGTAGCAGGAGCAAAAAGGAAAACACCTCTTAGGCAGGGTTTGATTGCCAGCTGAAAATAAGCAAAGTGCCTGTCAGTGACATGTGAGCACAAAAAAGCTTTGCAGATGGAAATAAAGGCAGTGCTTTTTCCTCTTCTGCTGCTCTACCTTCCCTGCAGTGCCAGTGAGGCTTTGGCTCATGGGCTGCAGAGCTGTGCAATTCCAGAGCCTGTTGGATCTGGAGGCACAGAGTGCTCTTTGGACTCTTATGTATTTTCTGAAAATGGTGTCTAAAAGAGTAATGGGCACTTTGCAGAGCTCTAAATAGATCAGCCTCTGTCCTGAGGAGCTGGCAGTGTACAGAAGCAAGTGACAGGGATGGGAGAACGGCTGCATCATACAAACCAGCTGGGGAGGTGGCACGTGGCCCACCTGATCAGTATTTTTCCATCACATTCTCATTTGGCTGCTCCTTGCCAACTTCCAGCTCTGTCACGCTCCTCAAAAGCTTCTACTCTGGGTTTATTTAGCACGCTATTTAGTTCCTAATTATAGAACTGGAGTGACTGACCTCAGCCCTGCTGGGTACTGCTGTCCACCTTTTTGTCCCCTCTAGACCACAGGCTCTGGTCTCCTCTAATGGCTGAAGGCCGTTGCTAGAGACTGAAGGCCATTTCTGACTCACTTTGTTTTTCTACCAAACCTGGGAGGGCTCAGACTGCTTATACAGAGAGCTTCACTGATAATTTTGGAGCAGATGGGCTATTGCATTCCCAAATTCTTTAGGCCAAAAGAGAAATGCCACTGAGCTGAGCACTTTACCAGGCTGTGTTCTGCTGCTTCTGTCCACAAATTCCCAGCAACCAGCTCACTGCTTTTATCCCACACTCAGCCACAGCTACTGGCTGGAGGAAGAGGTTTTGAAAACCACTCCCTGGCAGCAGCAGTGCTGCTGGTTCTGCTTCTGGTTGCTCCATGGCATTTGAACCCTGCCTGGCTCCACAAGCAGACTCAGTGGTCTAGGAGAAGGATCCATCTGTATCTCCCTGAAATGCATCTGTGCCACAATATTACTGAATTTTCCAGGTAGTCCAGTTAGGTGAAATTCCTACCTTCAGAATACCTTCTGCACCAAAAGCTGCTAGGTTGAGCAGACCTATTCCCTGCAGCCACCTTTAATGCCACCTCTCATTCACTTCAAAAAATGCCGTTTCTGCCCCTTTATTACACATTTTGGTAACTCAAGATACAGCTACAGGAGCCAGGTGGTGCTTTGGTGTGGCACCTGTCCCTAAAGCCACCTGCACAAGCAGGGGGGTTCTGTGCAGGGGAGGTGGCATCAGAGCAGCAGGTGTGTGACCGGCAGCAAGAGCAGGGAGAGGAGGCGTCTCTGAGGGAAAGCAGGGTGGATTTGGACAAATGGATGTACTAGAGCCAGAAGGATGTATGAGCTTCTCCTGGAGTGTTTCCAAGATGTCAATAAAGGAAGTCGCTGGTCTTCTATTTAATCCCAAGTGGTCTGTCTGACATTTGCCACTATACTGTGTTCCTGAGGTTGGAGTCTGGAAAGACTATGATTGTCACGCCCCAGAAAGCCGGCAAGGGAGTCTGCTAAAGCCACAGTTTTGTTTTTTGTTGGTTTTTTTGGTTTTTTTTCTGTGGCTGGTTGTGAAATGCTTTCTTTGGAAAAATTTCCATGGAAGTAGTGGTGCCTGTGGAGAATGCAGGGTTGCAATCCCGCAAACTGAAATGCTCAGTGAACCGAACAATGGGATTAGCAGCCCCTTGTGAAAATCCAAATTTTTATATTGCCTGAAGAATGGGGAAAGGCCTTTTCCTCGAGAGCAATATTTATGGAAATGAGTTGAGCGGAGGCAGAAGCTACTGCCTCCTGCCAAAATAGTGGGAATTGGGGTAGATCTGGGAGGGAGGGATAACAGAACTGTGTTTCAATGGGGGTGAGTACAAAAGAAATTGTTACAGTTGTGATTTTGGAGAAGGAGGGATGGTGTTTGGGAGCAGAGAGCCAGAGCTCTGTTTCCTGGAGGTGTAGAAAGAAAAGAGGGATGAGAGGAAACAGGCTTGATGCTGGTGCAGGGAGGTGACTTGTGGGTGAGGCTGGTGGGGTCCATGCGAGTATGGTTTGGTTTGGGGGGTGGGCAGGAAGCTGCAAGGAGCAGTGGGATGGCTGGAATGAAAGGCTAATCCAGAGCATCTCCATCTGCCTGATGGTTTCCTGGAGACGCACTGGCAGTCACAGCCAAGCAGGGAAGGTCTGCCACCATGGCCAGAAGTGAGCTGGGGGTGACCACTCTTTTCTGTGCACAGGCACCTGGAAGGCTGCAGATCAGTATTCCAAGAAAACAAAGCAACTGCAGAGCTACTGCACTCCACGCTGGCTGACCTTACCTGACTTTGCAGGAGCAGGAGTTCCCTTTATACCACCTCTGAATTAAAGTATTGCGTGGGCTGGAGGAAATAAACAGTGCTGCTTGATGCTGTGCAATGACCCCTTCTCCAGGCTGACTCCACCTTGGCTCATTGCAGGCTCCACCTTGCAAAGCTTATGTCTCAACTTTTGGGAAATGACGTATGATTTGCCACGCGTCTGCTCAGAGCATACCAGCTTTAAGATCCTGATCTCTGGAGTTCCCATGAAATCGATCCTGGGATTTGGCAGTAATGCTGCAGGAGGATTTTGTCAGAGTTATGCAGGGCTGGACATGCAGGGAGTAGGGCTGGACTTGTAGGGAGTGTGGCAGCATGGGAGGATGCGTGGCTGAATGATGATGGTGAAGGTCCTTCCTCCTTCCAGCTCAGGAAAGAGCTACCGCCCTGGCGGAGGCTAGAGGGTGCTGTGCTGCAGGGAATGGGTGTCCTCTTCCTTCCCTGTTCAGCATCCCTTCAGAGCCAGGTAAAAATTTGCAGGAAATGCTGCCTCTGAGCTGAGATGAAGACTAAGGTGCTAGTTGTAGTTAAGGACAACCTCCAGGATGTTTTTCAGACTAGAACAGTTCATTAGTTCATTATTCAGCACCCAGAAGGTGACATACAGAAAGTGTGGCTTTTCTCAGATGGGTGTAAAAGAAAAAAGGAGGGGACAGACAGGAGTGGGGAAGAGGGGTGAGAAAATGAGAAACAGATCCGAAGATAAGGAAGCTGAGTGGACCAAAAGCAGAGAATAGAAGGGTAAAGAAAGAAAATAAAAGGATAAAGGAAGAAAATAAAAGATGAAATCAATGCAGAGGATCATATCCACTGCTGTGTCCAATTAAGGGCTTCAAATCTGCTGAATGATGAAAGGGAGATTTGCTTGGGAGAGAAATAAAGGAGCACTTCTTGCTTGCGGCAGCTGAGGCTGCAAAGCCCCTGGCTGATGGGGCAGGATCAGCTCCTGTTTACCCAGCTGAGGTGTGGCTAATCCTGAGCACCGCAAAGAGCTGAGCTGAGGAGTGAGAAGAGGCCGGGGGGGGGCACAGGAGACAGGGCTGTGTTTGTACAGCAGCTGACAGGCAGCTGCAAGACCAGGCAAAAACACGACATGCTCCCGAACAAGCAGCTCTGTGAGGCCAGGGCTGCTCCCTGGAAAGCCTGCCAGGAACCACAGGCAGCAGGAGCGAACGTGCCTCCTGCGTGGGGCTGCACGTGCTCTGCAAAACACAGCCCTGCCGCCCCGGCACTGCGGTTGGGGGTCACTGTCCTCACAGCTGGCAAAGCTGCTCTCCCTGCCTGCCTGCAGCAGGCGGGGCAGATGTGCAGGTGTAGCTGGAGCAGGGGGAAGCACAGGTAGATATGTTCTCAGATCTTGCAGAAAACAACCTACTAAAAGTGAGAAGGTACAGACATACAACAGAGGAGGAAGACTGCAAAGGAGCCCCATTCACAGCTAAAGGGACTGCACCTCCCTCTGGGTTATGGGGAGGTTCTGGGGTTCTTTTGGGTGAGCAGTGTGTACAGCACGGTGTCCATGAAATCAGCCACATCGGGTCTTGATGCAGGTGATCTCCCTTCTGCTTTCTACCTCAATTGTGAGGTGGGTTAGCAATGACCAAAAGAGAGCTTCCTAAACTGGACACAGATTGCCACACAAGCATCTAGTAACTGCCCTGGCCTCACCACACATGCCAAAGGAGGTGCTGGGGCTTCATCCATAGGACCCGGGGGACATCTCCAAGAAGTACAAACAAACTTGCCCCTGAACATGGACCAAAGGGAATGCTCTGGGAGGATGAAAAGCCCTGTTAGGAGCTAAAAGGGGCTGTTGAACCCACGTGTTTTCACTCTTGTTGTCTTCTCTGGATGTCTACAGTAAGAGCCACTGCTTTTGCTGCTGGGGCTGTCGGGGCAACAGCCCATTGCCACCTGAGAACATGTAGGGACTCACGGGAACTGCAGTTGCTTAACGCTCCAAGAATACTGGGAGAATGCAGAATAGGTGAGATCTACTATTGTTAAGAGAGCCTTGGGGCAGGACAAGGAGGTGAGAGGGAACAGTGAAATGTAAAAATGCCTGGAGGGGGAGTTGATGGCAGAAGGCAAATGGGTTCATGCTCTAATAAAGGCTCTCTTGGAGGCTGGACAAAGTAGTTGGTGTGATGGGAGATCCCACTGAGAAGGAGGGGTGATTGCAGAGGACATATGGAGTATCATTAACTGAATGCATGCCATAAAAAACATGTTAGTATAAACTTCCTGGCAGGGAGGGAGAAATACTTGGGAGACTTTACAAGGGTCTGACACAAAACTAAACTCTAGGAAATCTCCCTTGAAGGAAATTAGTGAAGCAGATAGGGGAGATGGGTGAATACCCCTGCCCATCAACCCACTCTTGTTTCTTCTAAGGAGGTCTTCACTGCTCCGAACAGCGTGTATGGAAACTGTTGGAGACATCTGTGGATGTGCAGAGCTATCAGCTGGCTCCTTGCCTGGAAGTTGTTGTTGCTGCTGAGAAAGGAGGTAGCACAGCCCCAGGCAGAGCGCTCGGGGAGAACACAGCTGCCCCGACCATCCCGTGGCATCCCCTGCTCCAGCCTCGTGTCCCCTTGGGTGCGTGCTGCCCCTGGGACTGGCTACGTGCATTTCTCCATGGCGGGGCTGGACGCCCTGACCAGGCAACAGCCCGGTGAGACTGTGGCGATGGCTCTGACAGATGGGTTTCATTGAGGACACATGTCTGGCTTGGAGCTTGTTTTCATTTCCTTTTGAGGGAAGGAGGAGCCATGGGAGAGGAGTAACTGAGTGGCTGAGCCGGCTCTCCTGGACACAGACCGCGGTGCCAAACGGCCTCTTGCTGTGGTTTCCGCTGCGGCTCTGGAGGCTGCAGCCCAGGGGGAAGGAAGCGGTGGAGAAGGAGCTTCAACTGGTGTGCCAGAAGTGCATGATCGATCCAGGATGGGAGGGAAACTGTATCATAAAGGGAAGGCTCTGATGGGTCACAGGATGAGGGGGATGTATATGGCTCTTTGCCAGCACAGGAGCTCCGGCAGCAGCTCCAGCGGAAGGCACCGGTCACCAGGAATTTCCTCCCAGAGCAGAGGTCCTACAGGAGCCAACAGCCTGCATTGATGGGCACCAGCCTCTCCACCTAGGGGCACAAGTGTCTCCAGGTGGCCTCTGAGAGCTGCTTTGGCCTGGGTGAACCAAGGGAATAAGGAGCTGCTCTTGAGGTGTGATCATCCTGGATTCCCTCACAGAGTCAGGTGTCTGTGTGAGAGAGAGGAAGGTGTGCAGGGACTGGTGCTTTCCTGCTACATCAGCCATAGTTGTGGCTACTGAAGTGTGTTTTAAAAGGCCCCAGATACGCCTCTCTCCAGGAAGAAGTGAGTCCCCCCTAGCTTGCCAGGTTCTGGGGAATCAGAGCAAGTGGGAGGTACGGAGAGGGTGGGACAAGCAGAGTTCAAACCTTCTCATTATGCTCCGAGATACAGAGATCAAAAGACAACTTCAGAAATTAATAAGGCCTCCACCTGGGCAGAGCCTCTCCCGGCAGCATTCGGTAATGAGCAAACTGCCTCTTCCCCACCAGCCGGTAGGACAGGTTCTGGCTCCTTGCAAACAAACCCTGTGGTCTAGCTTGTTAGAGTTCATTAGTGTTGTTCCATATTCATATAGCATTAGCGACCGTGTTCAAGCAGACTGTGAGCTTGCCTTAAGCCCTGCAGGCGTTGGAGGACCTTCCATCAAGCATATGCCAGAAGCACACAAACCAAATTGGTGGCTTGAGTAAGAAAGGGTCTTGTGAGCGTGATAACAGGATGAGGATCAGAAACCTGCCACAGAAACCTGGGTTATCAGAGGAACGTGGCTAATAAAGCTATCAAGTACACAATTTAGTGTGTTGTGTCAAGGCAGGAGCTTGCAAAGACTTCCTGAAAAAGAACAAAAGAGCCATGGCTTATCTTCCTGTGGCATCTGCTCGGTGCTCATGCACGGTCAGAAGCTCGAAGTCTCTAATCCATCAGCGGTTTCGATTGTGCACCCTGATGTACCACGGAGTGTGGGCTCGTGTTACTGGGCTGGTGCTCCCAAGCAACAGGCCACAGAGGGCAAGGCAAGTCTGGGATGTGGGCTGTGCTCCATCTGTCCTGGGTAGTGCTCTGAGATGAGCACCACAGGGAACCACTGCCACACTGGTGTTTAACCCTGGCCCGAGGTCGGTGCTAATCCATCATCAGTGAGCAGACAGGTATTTCCCAGGGTAATTCCTGCTGTAGCACATAGAAATGACCTTTGGAAGTGGTGCTGTTACCACTGGCTGATGAGGCAGTGTGTATAAGAGGCCAAGCCTGCACGTCTAGCTTTTGGATGGACAAAATAAAGGGAGATGTGTCCTTACCTCCAGCCCCACCAGCCCTTGGTTTCCCATCTGCCAAATGAAGATGAAGGCAACACCTTTTCTGCTGGAGATAAGCATGGATAAATCCTTAAAGACTGCAAAGGATTCAAAGAAGGGGGTTATATAAAGGTGCTTATATTAAGTACCTTACACAGACATACCAGCTCTAAGCTGGGTATAATCTTGTTTATTTAGGTTAGAGCAAAGGACTTGAAGTTAAGGCTGGAATCTCATCTGAGCTCCGACAGGATCAGCAGTGGGCAGTGGAGCAAAACTGTGGGATGGTGCTGCCCTTTGCCTTCTTCCTTTTAAATCACAAAGTTTTAAGATATCCTGAAGGGCAATCAGCCATTCAGAGCTTTCCCTGCCCTAAGGATATTCAGTGGCTAGATGTTTTTGGATATACCTGAAGTTCCTGATTCCTAAACATTAGCATCCCTAAGTGTACAGCCTGTGTTTAAAGAAACTGTTGCCCTTTTGGTGGAAAGGACAGAGAATGTGGAAACCCTTTTTTCCCTCAAGAAATTAAAAAGAGAAATCTGGCAACATGCAAGGATTGTCCCAACCAGTGGATATGTTCTGCAGCCATTGGAAACTATATGGTGGTAGGCCAGCGGGCAGTGACGCTGGCTGGGGCTGCAGGAGGTTAGAGATGCTGGCACAAGCCCTTGGTTATCCTGTTAGAGGGATTAGGAGCAGACTGGGGCTTAATCCACTGCTATGGTGCCACAGATAATTTCTCCTTCCCACTTGGAGTGGCTAGCACGTGTGGCAGGATGGGAGGCTTGATCCCATGGGGCAGGAAATTTTCCCAGGACCTGTGCTATGGCCAGAACCACAACTTTGAACTCTTTTTTAGAGTTGTGCCTGCGAAGGATGGGACTGGCTACCTCTGCCAGGGATTTTTCTGGAGCTCTCAAAGCTGGGATGAGAGAGGAAAACTGTGTTGCAAGGAGTGTTGTGGGAGCAATTTGGGTGGGGAATCCCTCTGGGGTGTAACAGCTGACTTTTGAGATAGACCTAAGCCAGTGAACTCCTTTACAGAATAGATAGTTGAAACAATAGGAGCTGCCAAAAAAGATCCATGCAAGGGCTGAGCAGGACTTTGCTGTGGGGGGCGGGGGGGTGTGCATCTTTGCTACCTGACCATGGCAGGGAGAGGTCCTGTGGTTCAGAGGTGAGTGTCTGAGAGGCAGTGGAGGGAAGGAATATGAAACTGTGCTGATACCCAAGCTGTCACTGCACGTTCATCAGCTGTGAGATGCACCCTGGCCAGTTTTATGGCATGTGGGGGCTTTATGCTTGGGCGAGGGATCAGCTGGGTATTGTTCGCCTCTCTTGTTCACAGGAAAGCACCTTTGTATAAGCTGGAAAATAAATAGGATTGCATCAGAGAAATGCATGGCCCCATCATCACCTATTTTCCTCTTTATCACCCCAGCTACGGGAACCAGGCTATCTGCTATCAGCACAGCTTGGAAAGGGTTACGCACAGCAGAATCTGGCAGATCTCTGCACAGAAGAAACCAAACCCAGTGGTAAATACTGCTATAGCAAGGCCTAAGTAGTCCCTGCAGAAGGGAGTGAAATTATGCCTGACCTTCGACCTACCCAGCTCTTTCAAGTAGAGCCATCCCTTGCAAAAACTTGGCGGCTGTAGGAGCCTGGGCGTGGTGTTCGCCTGTGGGAGCTGTCTCCATTCCTCGTTGCTTCCCAGTCCTTGACAGGTTGTTCCCCTCTCTTCTCTGCCTTCCATGTCCAGAGCTTCCCTCTGCCAGCTGGGACAGCACAGACACTTCCCAACTGTAGTTTCTCATGGGATGCACCTCTCCATCGCAGATCTCCATTCAAAGAGCCACTGGTATTTGTAAGAAGCACTGTCCCTACGGAGAGCACTGCTCCATCTGGCCTCCACAACTCGCTTTTTAATATCCTTTCCCATGCACGTTCCTCAGGACATTGGCATTCATGCCTCTGGGGACAGAAGGAAAACATTTTGCTTTCTGTTTTTAGACAGGCTGATCCTTTCTCTGCAGCTCCCTCTGGGTCTTGCATTCTCTCTGAGACTAATCCAGGCAGTAGCCCCTCAAAAGGCCGAACAAACACCCTTGTCCTAGTTGCTTGTGCACAGCCCTGGGAATCTTGCCCTGCGCTCTCCTCCTCCTGACCTTGTTTTCCTCAGAACACCACAACAGTAATTACCCTGAGGTTGAAGGGTTATTCGAAAGCAAGTACTGGGTCTTGTGCGCTCCTTCCTTTCCAGCTGTTGTTTCTCCCTACACTGGAGTTAAACTCTACCTGGAGTATTCTTTGTGTTGTTACTAATTTAAGGAAACACCAGCAGCGAGGGTGGTGAGTGTGGGTGGGAATACGTGTCCAGTTCCATGTGTTTCTCATTCTCTGGTGCTCTGACAAGTCACCAGCACACCGGGGCAGCTGGACTTGCTGCTGGGTCTATCCTTGGGGCGTTGTTCTTAGTCTGGGTGCTCTCATGGGCACTGGTTGACTGCATCTGAGAAAAGCATTAGCTGGACACTGGAGTGGAGGTGGGAAGACTGGTCAAAGTGCATGGCATGCAGCTGGACTGCCCAGCTCATGGACAGCTGCGGTGGCTGCATTGCCAAAGGCAGAAATGTAGCAACACTCGGGCAGAGTCAACACATAAATATGAGCAGCCCAAGTGTCGGAGGTGGGTTAGGTAATGCTGAAATGGAGGGTTTTGCAAAAAGAGATAAAATCAGCTTCACATTTAGGAGGAGGAGGGTTTGGAGTAGATTTCCCTTACGGGGTCAAATGATCCAGCATTCCTGTGCTGTGCAGTGCTCTTTTCCAAAGAATTCGCTGCTGAATATGGATTTAGCCTGACTATGCTTTGGCCTTCCAGGACTAAATATGTTTGTCCCTTCCAGGCCAGAGCTCCCCACATGGCACCAGTTCCTCTTGAGAGCATGGCTGGGCTTTTCCAGCTCTTGGTGGCCAGGCACAGCTCAAAAACGAGCTAGTTTGTGGCCAAACCAGTGGAGCTGTGGTGCAGTGCTTTGGGCAGAAAGCTGTTATGTCACTCCCAATCCCTTTCACATATTTGCCCGACCGGACTGCAAGCTGTTTTCCTCGATGCTAGTTAGGAGGAACTTGGGAAAACCCCATGCCACTGGCACGCCGGATGACAAGGATGGCACGGGGCACTTGTGTTCCCTGGCCATCGGAGGGAAAGCCCTCTCCAGCTTTCATCCCACCCAGGGAGAGAAAAGTGGGGTTTGTGCTGCAAAACAGCCCTTTCTTCTGCCAAGTGCTGGCAGTCGCCAGTACTTTCCGGTCCAACTCTGCACCCTCTGCCTGCCTGCCAGCCAGGGGCGGGAGCCATGGGCACTGCCAGGCTCAGGAAGTCCCTACCGGCCACCCGAGAGCCAAGGTCTGGCGTGGGGTGAGCCAGCGATCCCCCTCACTGAAGCATCATCAGCGTGGCCGCGGTGGCTGTCACCTCCAGAGACACCTTCGCAGCCCCGCTGCCCGTACCCCCCGTGCTGCCCGCCCCCGGGGCCGCGGACCCTCGGCCGGGCTGTGCCCCAGCGGCGGGGCCGGTCCCGCCCCGGGGGCGGGCGGCGGAGCACGTGGGGCCGCGCCGGGCCGGGCTGAGTCACCGCCCGCCCCGAGCCCCGCGGCGGAGCCGAGCGGAGCCGAGCCGAGCCGAGCGGAGCGGAGCGGGGCTGGGCTGGGGAGCGCACGGCGCGGCTCGGCGCGGCTCGGCACGCAGCATGAGGGCGGCCAGGTTGTTTCGGGTGCTGCTCGCCGTGTCGGTGGGGCTCTCGCTGCTGCTGCTCGTGTCCGGTGAGTGCCGGGGAGACGGGGTGCCGGGGATCAGGAGTGCCGGGGAGCCGGGGTGCAGGGGATCTGGGGTGCCTGGGAACCGGAGTGCAGGAGATCCGGGACCCAGGGACACCTGAGTGCCAGGGAGGCGGGAATGCTGGGGGTCCGGAGTGGTGGGGCTTTGGAGTGCAGGGTTGTCCGGTGTGCAGGGCAGTCCGAGGGGCAGGGGAGACAGAGCGCAGAGGATCTGGAGTGCAGGGTTGTCTGGTGTGCAGGGATCCGCGGTGCCTGGGAGAGTGAGGTTGGGGAGATCCAGAGTACAGGGGAGCCCGGAATGCTGGGGATCCGGAGTGCAAGGGATCCGGGGTGCAGGGGATCCGGGGTGCAGGGGTTGTCCGGGGTGCAGGGGAACCCGAGATGCTAGGGATCCGCGGTGCCGGGGATCCGGGATGTGGAGCGAGAGGATCTGGGGCGCAGGGTGAGTGGGTCCAGCTTCTGGGCGGGTTGCAGGGGTGCTAGTGAGAGAGTGTGCAGCCCCAGGGCTGCTGCTGCCGGAGCAGAGGATCTCGGGTCCACGACCCCGTCTCTGTTCCCGAGCTGGGAGTCGCTCAGCCAGACTGTCCTGTGTTTTCAGGCTCAGATAACCGTGCCTGCAATGTAAACAGCGTCCCTGGGACTGCCTGGTACTGCGCGCCCAGCTGGCCTGGCCAGGGGAACCCCGGGGAGTAGCAGCTCCATCATAATCCCGTGGGTCATGCCTGGGGCGCTTGGCACCAAAAGGGATGGACGAGACCAGGGAAAAGAGGAGCACAGCCCAAGTGTAAGCTCCAAGTCAGGGGACAAAGGGCGGCAGGAATGGGTGAAGAAGGCCCTGTTTATGTTCGCTCTCCATGGGCGGCTGAGGTGCCCTTTTTGCCCTCCCAAGACCTGACTTCCCCCAGCCCTGCTGGGATGAGCTGTCCCAGTATTCGGAGGATGTTATTTTTGCCTTCCAGCCAGCCTGCGGGTTCATATAAGCAAACATTTCCAAAAGCAGTGGCTGATCTTTGTTGCCTTGGTTCCTGAGTGTTCAGCCCGTGACAGCTCTGTCCCTGACTGGAGAAAAATGTATGTGTGGAGGATGGAGATGCTGAACCGCTCTGAAACCAGGCCTGAAACAGCCCAGAAACAGGAGCATCCAAAACTGCTTGCTACAGTGGAAAATGTGACCTGTGAGCCTCGCTGCTAGGCAGGGGGCTGGCTACTGACACCCACCACGTAAGGGATTATTCCTGGGAGGGGATAAAAGGGAGTCCAGTTACTTGGAATAAGTATAAAGCTCGGACCCCTCCTGCCCCAGCCCTGGGAGGAGACCTTGCTGCTTTGCTGCCGTGTCACACCCCAGACACTGCTGCGCTGGAGACAGCACTGATATTGGGGAGCACACGTTCCTTGGTCCTCTGTGCCTGGGGAAGGAGCCAGCTCCCACCGTTGAACAGAAGTAGCTCTGTCTGTGTGGCCTTGACTGGCTGCCGGCAGAGATCCTTGGGATAGGGCGGCCCAGGATGTGCCCATGACCTGCAGAGGGGTGGAGGGGTGTGGGGCAAAGGCATCCCCACGTATCAGCAGGAGCCCTCTCCTCCCATGCTGTAGCTCATGGCAGCGCATTGATGGAGCATGAGGTCATGCAGAACAGGCTGGGCAGCACAGGCAGTGACTTGAACTGGTGCCCAAGTTCTTCTGCCTCCTGAGGCTGGGCTACGGGAGCTACAGCATCCTTATGGAAACCTTCACCTGATGCTGGCCTATCTGCCACCAGTGTGTACAGATGTGGAGTGTCAGGAAGAGTAGGATTAACTCAAAGGAGTCCTGCTATTAAAGGACTAATGAGTAGGAGCTCACTGAGTAGTAGCTTAGGCTAATGAGAACTGTGTTGTTTGGTGTGGGTCTGGGCAGCGAGCCCACAGCTCATCAACTTCCATCTTCTCCAGGTCATGCAGGTAGTGAAGGGTTATTCCTGGGTCTCCACCTGGGTTCAGCCTTTGTTCTGACTTATGCCGCGTGGCAGAGAAGTGCCTGGCATCAAGGGATGTGCTGTCCTGTTTGACGAGGAGTTACTGGGGCTTTCAGCCAGTTCTGTGGAAATCTGGTCTAGGTTTATGGAGTGTTGCTGCCTTGCCTCTTTTAGGCAGAATAAATTGAGGGTGGGAGGAATTTCAGCCCAGCTCTTGCAATTTGATTCATCCCTGCAATGGGGAGTAGAAGGTTGGAGGGTGCGGTGGGTTGATCTCATTCACTCCCCTCCTCAACAGGACAGGGTGGGGAAAAGAAGGAAAAGATCGAGAGTGGGTCCTTCCCAGGGGCTGCATTTATTCATGAACTGCTCTAGTGCAGGTCCTTTCCGTGAGATACAGTCCATGAGGAAGAGATGGCTCTAGTCTGGAGTTGTCTCTGCGGATGGATATCTGCTGTGTGGATATCTGCTCCCCTTTGATCCCCCACAGGCTGCAGGGAGACTGGTCTTCTCCATGGGCTGCAGTGGAACCCCTGCTCCTGGATCACTTCCTTCCCCTCATTTTTCTCTACCGGGGGCGTCTGCAGGGCTGTTTCTCTCACATTTTCTCACTCCTCTTCTACAGCTGCTGCACAGTGTTTTTTATTTTATCTTGGATATATTATCACAGAAGCAGCCCTAGTGCTGGTGATGGGCCCAGCTTCAAGCAGCAGAGGGTCTGTTTTGGCCTTGGCTGGGACTGGCTGTCTCCAGCATGGGAGCAGCTCCTGTTGTCTTCTTGCAGGAACCTCCTTTGCAGCCCCCTGCCACCACCACCTTGCCATGTAAGCTCTGCACCATGGGAGATGCTGGAGGTGGATGAACAGGCAGGGAAGGTGGTGCAGCCCCACCATCTCCCTGGGGGAACCTGCCTGTGAGCTGGCGCTGCCTTGTGGGAGCTGCTCGGAGAGTGATGGAAGTCTGGCAGGCGTCCTGCAGAGATGGACCTTGTGCTTCCTCTCTGCGTGACTCCAGCATCTGGGAACTGAGGCGTGCGAGCTCCCCCTACAAAGATTTTTTTGGCGTTCTTACGAATACAAACTTTCATTAGCAAGATCCAGCTACAGCACCAGCCCCATTCTCTTGAATGATCCTGTCCTGCTTGTGCCTGAGCGAGCCCCAGCCTGGCCACTCCCACTTCCCAGCCAAGCATCAAAAACATTTAATGCACCAAAATCATGGGTTTCCCCTGTCTTCATTTTGATGTATAGGCTCTGTTAAACCTCTTTTTTTTAATGTGCCAGGACAGGACAGGTCCTTGCTGCTGGTTGTGCTTCCAGTCTCAACCAATGCTTTTGACTGCCAGCAGCCCTGTGCAAGGTCTGGCAGCCAGTCCCTGCCAGGTGCTCCCTTTTCCGTGGGATTTGCAGCAGACCAATTTTTGCTGCTGGGCTGGGATGCCTTCGTGTGCGTGGTGCTCTGGTGGATGCCTGCCTTAAGGATGATTTGCAGTGACACCAGGCTTTATTTGCAGGTGACTTCTGTGACGTGAACCACTGTCAGAATGGGGGCACTTGCCTGACTGGGATTAATGAGGCCCCCTTCTTCTGCATCTGCCCTGAGGGCTACATTGGGGTTGACTGCAATGAGACAGAGAAAGGTGAGGAGCTGACCCTTTCACAGGCGCTCCATGTCAGCCGGGAGCCTTGCAGAGAGTTTGTGTGCCCTTGTCATGGCCCTTCACCACTGGCCCTGAGGTCCAGCCCTTCTCATGGCTGATGGGCACATAAGGCAGAGATCCAAGCAGGGGTATGGTGATGGGATACACTTGGGGGGGAATGCAATGTCTGTTGGGAGTGGAAGCCCACTGGATACTCTTATTTTCCACCTGTGATTATATTACAGTTGTTTTTCCTCTTCCCCAGGCCCCTGCCACCCCAATCCTTGCCACAACAACGGTGAGTGCCAGCTGGTCCCAAACCGGGGTGATGTCTTCACCGACTACATCTGCAAGTGCCCTGCGGGGTATGATGGGGTGCACTGCCAGAACAGTGAGTACAGTGGTGTGGCATGGCAGGGGAAGCTTGGCCACTCAGAGCTTGGGGATCCCTTGGGCAGCTCTGGGGTGACAGCTGGGGGGTGTGTGCAGCTGTGACTATGTGGGGCACCAGGCTGTGTCAGGGACCATGGGCTGTTTTGGAGCTTGCAGGGTGGAGGGAAGGACCATGGTGTGGGAACACATTGTGTCTGAACCTTGCTCTGCATCTCTGGAGGGACTTGGTGCCTCGAGTAATAACACAAGGGGTGCCTCGAGGCTCAGCCTGCTCCACGCAGGTTCCCTTGATGTGACTGAGTGTCCTGGTGCACCTGCTGGCTGCACTCTGTGGGGACATGGTGTAGATGGGTCCTTGGGTTAGAACTTCAACCCATGCCACCCTATCATCAGGGTCCCTGCCATGGCCCTTGTTCAGGGCATGCCTCCCCGTCTTCCTGCTGCACTGAGTGAGGGGTCACCTCTCCAGGACTGATTTTGGGATTACCTTCTGAGCTCCTCCTCTCTCTCTCCTAGACAAGAACGAGTGCTCCTCCCAGCCTTGCAAAAATGGAGGCACCTGCCTGGACCTGGATGGTGACTACACCTGCAAGTGTCCTTCTCCATTCTTGGGGAAGACCTGCCACGTCCGTAAGTCCTTGACACCAACTGTACTGAATTCCCTTTCCCTCCCTGTTTCCTACTCTGTCCCTCATTGCCAGGAGAGATCTCACCAGCTGGTTTAGGGGATCTGGAGGGCAGCTGTGGCTGCCCTTGATGCCAGCAGGCCTGGTCCTGATGAAGGGAACATCCTCGGGAAGGTGTTTCTCCTCTCTAGAGGGCCTCAGGATGGCCCTTTCTCCCCCAGATCTCTGTGCTGTGAGGGGGACTGATGGATGGTGCGGTTTTGGCTGAGGGATGAGGAGGAGGGGACATCTTGGGGACAGCCAAGGTCCTAAGCTGGCCTCCAGCCAGGTCCTAAGGCTGGCCTCCCTCTCCTGCTCTGTCCCCAGACAAGAAACAAATGACCCCTAGTTCTGCTCCCTGGTTACTGTCTCTCTGTGATCCTGATCTCCCCTGTGCCCCCAGGCTGTGCTGTTCTCCTGGGCATGGAAGGAGGAGCCATCTCTGACGCCCAGCTCTCGGCATCCTCTGTCTACTATGGCTTCCTTGGCCTCCAGCGCTGGGGGCCAGAGCTCGCCCGCCTCAACAACCATGGCATCGTCAATGCCTGGACCTCCAGCAACTACGACAAGAGCCCCTGGATCCAGGTACCTGCAGCAGGATTGGGAGTGCCAGCACAGAGAGCAGCCATGGCTGGTCTTGCGGTGCTGCTGTCACAGCAGGGTGATGTGTGTGGGGGCTAAATTGCTGCAGCAAGCTGCCACCCAGGGGCATCTTGGGATGTGCCTGGAGGAGGAAAGTCCATTGGAGGGAGCTGGGACCTGGGTTGATGATCCCTCTTGCTCTGCCCACCATGGGATGCAAGGCTGGAGGGATGGAGGGCTTCCACCCCATGGAAGTTCAGCACCCTGGGCAGCCCCTATCCTTGTCCCAGTGCCCGCCCTCTGACCCAGGCTTGGTGGTGCTGGTGGGTGCAAGGGCTGTGCACCCCATCCTCACTGTGCCCCGCTCATCCTCTTTTTCCCTCCACAGGCCAACCTGCTGCGGAAGATGCGGCTGAGTGGGATCATCACTCAGGGCGCACGCCGCGTGGGGCAGCAGGAGTTTGTCCGTGCCTACAAAGTCGCCTACAGCCTGGACGGGCGGGAGTTCACCTTCTTCAAGGATGAGAAGCAGAATGTAGACAAGGTGGGCTGCGATGCTCTGTGTAGGGCATGTCCCAGCTTCCTCCATCCAGTGGTGCTGGGGTGGCTGTGAGCTGCATCCCCATGTGTGGGAAAGTGCTTTTGACCTGGTGTAAACCCACGCTGGGAACTGATGGGAATTCTCCTAGCAGCGAGATGGCACAGGCAGTTCCAGCGCCGAGTAGTACTCCCTGCCTCTGTTTAATTGACCATAATAAGCATAACTGAAGAAGCAGCACTGACTTATTTAGGTCATTCAGATAATATCTTTATCACTGACACACTGTGGGAACGGGGCTCGGTCCGGGAGTACTACTGAGCAGTTTGGATGGCTTGGTGCTGTATCTGCACCAAGCACCAGCTGACAGTGTCTCTCAAAGGAGGAATACTCATAGATTGCAGCACTCTCTACTCCCAGTTCTTTATGGCAAGTGTCTTCTGCTGGCTTTCTGAGCATCCAGGGAATGGTTGGGAGTATCTGCTTTGCTCTAAAAAAAAAGAAAAATTCCTCTTGTATCTTCAGCAGTGGAAAAAGTGCGTGAAAACACGATTTGACTCTATTTATTGTGTTACAAAGAAAGAAGCGAGCCACCTCTGTGCTTACCGTGATTGGAGGAGCACTGTGGTAGCGGGAGGGAGTGGGTGTTGCTGCATGCGTGGCTCTGTGGGGGTGAGGACGAAGCGGGGAGTGTTGCAAAGCTCTGTTGACAGTGTTGGAGCTGCTGCAAGGTCATGCACTGTTCCAGGGCACAAAAGCAGAGCCAAGCTTCCCCCTCTGTGCTCTTTCGCCATTGGCAGTGCCGCGGTCTCTCCGTCTGCTGTGCAAGATACTTAGTGCAGGAGACTGTGGGAGAGCTGGGGCACTGAGCCCTGCTCGCTGTTGCAGGTTTTTGAGGGGAACGTGGACTATGGCACCATGCAGACCAACATGTTCAACCCTCCCATCACGGCCCAGTTCATCCGCATCTACCCCGTCATGTGCCGCCGCGCCTGCACGCTGCGCTTCGAGCTCATCGGTTGCGAGATGAATGGTAAATGTCGGTGCCTCTCCCCTCCCCGGGGGCTGCAGGGCAGGTGGTGACACAGGGCAGGGCATCACCCCTTGGCCTGGTTCTGACCCCTCAGGACAAGGGATTTGCCAGTGCTTGTTTTCCCTCACACTGATGCCTGAAAATACCCAGGGGTGCGTTTGGGGAACCCAAGCTGTTAATCCCATCGGCTCAGCCAGCTCGAGCTGCATTCTCACGCTGCTAACACCTTCCCAAGCCAGGAGTTTTTACTGTGCTCCCTCCCTGTCTGAGCTGTGAACCCGCTGCTTTTCCTGCCAGAGAGTTTGAAAAGCACCGGAGGATCAAAGTCCTCCAGGAAATGTAAGGAATCGTCAGCCTAAGCCCTTTCCCTGTGCCTCCTGCATTCCTGCCCTGCGGCACATCCCTGGGAACTGAGTGGGGTTCGCGTGCTGGTGTGGGAGTGGGATGCTGTGGGGGCTTGGGTCCCGTCCTGCTGCTGTGTGGGTGTGGTGCCATCTGTGCTTTTGGCTGGGGATGCCTTTGCGTTGCTCTTTTCACATCCTCCTCTGCCTCCTGCCAAAGCTTTCTGTGTTCCGGGCTGGGCTGTGCTGTGCTGCGGGGACATCCACTCATCCCTGCAGCAGGAGGCACTGTGAGCCAGGGAATAGCTGGGAGCTGAAAATCCCGGGAAAAGGCAGCCCTGCGCCTCTGCTGAGCATTTCCCTGCCTGACCCTGATGCTGCTCTGGGCAGTGGAAACGTGAGAATATGAGGATAGTTTCTGACAGGGCTGCGCGGTTTTGCTTTGCGTCGGTGCGGTTGTCTCTTTCCTTTTCACTGCCTGTGTAAACTGTTGTGTTACAGTGTATTTCAACACGGCAGGTTGCTCGGAGCCTCTGGGCATGAAATCCCGCCTCATCTCCGACCAGCAGATCACAGCTTCCAGTGTCTTCAAGACCTGGGGCATCGATGCCTTTACCTGGCACCCTCATTACGCTCGCCTGGACATGACAGGCAAAACCAACGCCTGGACAGCCCTGCGCAATGACCAGTCCGAGTGGCTGCAGGTGGGTCTCCGGTCTCTGAAACCTCATGTCACCTCACCAGCTCCTCCAGCTGTGCCCAGGGCCACCTCCTGTTTCAGGGTAGCCAGGTTGGTGTAGCTGAAGCCTTGCTGTGCTCTCCCTGAGCAGGGATCACAGGGACAGGGCAGGATGGAACTGCAGCTGCCTGTCCCAGATCCTGGAGCTCTGGAACAGAATCAGTGCCCATAGGGAGAAGGTGGTGCCATAGCTGCACCTTCTTTTGTGGTGCATCAAGCCTACAGCACCCCAGTTCTGCCTCACCCCCTGAGGAAATGCCATACCAGCCTGGGGTGACCGTCCCACCACCCTCTGGCTGCCCAGAACACCGTGTTTCTGTTTTGCAGGAAAAAATCAGGCTTGCTTTTCTCTTCCCAGTCTGGAATAGAAACAAATAGTTTTGAAATTTCCTTCTCAGTTTCCTTTCCTCCCCTGTTTTTGTACTTTTCACATGATTCCATGACATAATAGGACAAAGCAGTTTAGATATTTGTCCCGCTTTTTATTTGGGAAATGATTAAAAGCAGCTGCCTCACAACTCTAAATAAACCAGCTTATCGAGACGTCGGCTGATGACAGGGTCGGGATGACACGCTGAGCTGGGCTGTTGCACCACAGATTGCTGTTTGTGTATAGATTTACATGTGCACTCAGGATTTACATGTATTGTATAGCTGAAACTGCCCTCCATGAGCGTAAAAAAAGAACTAAAATAATGAGGCTTTCGGCTTCTTTGGTGGTTTACCCTGTAACGTGCCAGCAGCAGTAAAAACACAGTGTGGCAGAGTAAAGAGAATAGAAACCATCTCACTTAGAACCCAAATGTCAGATTGTGTTGAACTGCATGTTTTCTCTGCCAGAATTACTTACCAGTGAAAATGCATTTCCTCTGTGATTCCTGTATATTCTTTGAATTGAGATTTTTTGGTGTCCTTCCCACATTGACGTTTCCGGCAAAAAATGTGGAGGTGGCAGGGATGGGCAAGGGAGCTGAGATGGGTTTGTGCCCACTTTTGCTTGCTTTGAGGGATGCTGTGAGTATTGAAGGATCAAATATTTAACAGTCATGTTTTATGAGTTGTCTGGCATTGGTGTGGGGGTCAAGTGGTGTTTTATCCGTTCTTGACCCCTGAGGCCCAGCTCTTCCCAGCTGCCTCTGGAGCACACAGGGTGCTGTAGGGTGGGAGCATTGCTCCTTCAAGGAGCTGTGACGAGCCTTGTCTCTGCCAGATTGACCTCCGGGACCAGAAGAAGGTGACAGGCATCATCACGCAAGGAGCCCGTGACTTTGGGCACATCCAGTATGTGGCAGCTTACAAGGTGGCCTACAGTGACAACGGCACGTCCTGGACCCTGTACCGGGATGCCCAGATGAACAGCACCAAGGTGGGTGTGGGGAGGCCACGGTGACTTCCTGGGGCTCAGGGATGCCACGGTGGGGAGTGGTAGGTGGTGGGGGTGAGGTCCCAGAATCACAGAATATGCTGAGTTGGAAGGTCCCCACAAGGATCATTGAGTCCAACTCCTGGCCCTGCACAGGACACCCCAAGAGTCACACCGTGTGCCTGAGAGTGTTGTCCAAGTGTTTCTTGAACTCTGTCCTCTCGGTGCTGTGACCTATGCCCTGGGGGTCCCGGCAGCACTGACACCCACCTTTCTCCTCTAGATCTTCCATGGCAACAGTGACAACTACTCACACAAGAAGAACGTGTTCGATGTGCCCTTCTACGCCCGCTTTGTCCGCATCCTGCCCGTGGCCTGGCACAACCGCATCACCCTGCGCGTGGAGCTGCTGGGCTGCGATGAGTAGGCACGGGGAGGAAGGACGGGGCTGCTCTTCCCCGCTGCCCGGCCTGCACCCTGCCCACCCCTGCCCGCTCCTGCTCTGACCTCACGCCCCCCTCTCCGTGTCCCCACACTCAGGAGGCGGCCGAGAGGGCTCCCCTGCCCCGCGTTGGTGCTGGGGCTGCAGCACTGCACTTTACGGGGCCCTTGCAGGTGGGATGTGGGGATGGCTCCTGCCCTTTTGCTGCTCCAGCCAGGGCTGAGACCCCCTCCTGCAAAGGGGGCTTTCTCGGGGACACCATCCTGCAAATGGGGCCTTGCTGGGGTACTCTGTCCTTCAACCAGAGTTTGGCTTTATCTTCTCAGCTAAGCCTGGGGACAAATTTTCTCCCCCTTCTCGCTTCTGCTTCCAGCAGAGAGGCTGCAGCCAGTGGCAGTCCCTTGCCTGAACTGGGTCTCGGGGCTCAGCAGTTTTTAGGGTCTTAGGGCAGGCACCCCTGGCTTGCAGCCTCCAACGTCCCTCCTGCTCCCTGCTTGTCTGCAAGCAGGGGCTCTGAAAATCCTCTGAAAAAACTCAGCTGTTGTCCCCTGCCCATTTTGCCAGGCCCTGGGTCTCCTTGCCTGCGATGTCAGCACCACATAGTGTGAGGGGAGTGATGAGATGGCTCCTGTCAAGAGGCACCAGATCCCCGCTGATGGTGGCTCTATCTGCTGGGCACTCTGGCAGGTGCCACAGCTGGCATTTTGGCAGGCACTGCCCATTCCCCTTCCTGGGATGCCAGCTCCAGCTTCTCCCAAGTCTCAGCACTGCCATCATCCCCAGCTTAGTGCAGTTCGGGGTGCCTGGAGGTCCCTTGTCCTCAGAGCCCAGTGGTGACAAAGGGGACTGTGATCTGGTAGCGGGGAGCGTTGGTTTGTAGCCAAAGGGATGTGGAGAAAAGATGGGAAAGGTGGTAGTTAAACCACCCAAATGCAGCAGGCAGAGAGCTGTGTCATGACCCTTTTTGTAACCTGATTTTTTTCCCTTTACATGGGGTGGAGGGGAGCCTCTTGCGATGCTCGAGCCCTCGGGATTAGCAGTAGGAGATGAGTGAGACCCAGATGGGAGCACGGGCAGCCTGTCCTGGGCTGGCAGCAATGCTTCCCCTGCCTGCTGGGATGTGAAGCAGCCATGGGGCTGGGCTGGCAGTGGGTTTGCTTTGGCAAGGGCTGAGGGAGCCCGGGTGGGATGGCAGTGATGGCCCCACTCTGGGGTGTCTCTGACAGTATTAAAAACAGCTAAAACTTTGGGGGTGTTGGCTTGTCCGCTCTGTGCCTCCCCGAAGGCCATCTGCCAAAGCCTGGGAGGTCTGGTGATCCCCTAGGATTCCCTCTGAGCCCCTCAACTCCTCCATCCTGGGGGGGTTGCCAGCTGCTGTGCCCACACCTCTCCTGCCTTCACAGACCCTTCTAGCTCCCTTCCCTGCCTGAAAAACAGGGTATCTCAGGGCTTTGTGTGCATCTTTCCCACTGCCTCCACCCTGTCGCAGCTGCTGGAGACTGTGCTCGCAGCTGGCCAGGCGCGGCGGGATGGGAAGCCTCTATCAGCACCCCACACCCTGTGTCTCCTCCTTTGGCTTTGATCCTGGAGCAAATCTCCCAGCTTGGAGCTGGATCGGCTCTTACACCCAAGTGCACTCCCAGGGCTGGAGGGAGCTGTGAATGTTGTGAGGACTGCCTGCGGGGATGTTCCCAGCAGAGCCCTCTTGGGGAGGGCTGGGGCATGGATGCTGCTGGAGCAGGATCTCCCTGCACTGAGGATGTGATCCCACGTGGGGAAAGAGCACTGAGGAACAGGACAGAGTTTTGCTCATCTCCAGAATCTGCGATGCTGGGCAGAGACCCCTGAGGTTGGCATGAATGACCAAGAGTCACCTGTGTCCTACCATAGCTCTCTGTCCCTGCAGCTCTGGACAATCTTCCTGCACCTCCCTGCTGCCAGCAGTGCCCTACTTGGTCAGGCATCCCCTCCTTGGGCCTTGCCCATGGGAGCTGGGCTCATGCCTGGCCCTGTGGGTGCCAGCCCTGCACGCCAGAGGAGCTGGGGTTCTGCTTGCAGAGACCGGGCTGAGTTCATTGTGGCTGTGGCTGTGGCTGCAGCTGCAGCTGCTTGGTGACAAATAGCAGCTACAGCTAGAGCCAGGGACAGGGGGACAGTCTGCCCGGTTCACCTCCAGACATGCCACCCTTATCATCGGGAAGCTGAGGCAGAGATAAGAGCAGTTCGCTTTGAGTCCAGCCAAGAAAGCCATGAGCCAGGGAAATGGCAGAGGCTCCGTGAGGAGGGTGATGGGAGCAGATGCTGCACATCAGAGCAAGGGATGCATCCTCAGCCCCCGGCTCCTGCTTCCCCCTACCCATTACTACCCCCCAAGAAAACCCCTCTGACGGATGCTGAGGCCTTTCCCAGCCCTGTGGCATTTCCTTCATCCCCCGGAGTCCCAGGATGGGGGGATTGGGAGAGCCAGGGTGCCCTCCCCACCACGCACAGCCCCTGTCCCTACCCCTTGGATGCTCTTCCTGGACGTGGCTGGGCTGCTGGGACAGCAGGAAGGCCGGGATGGCCGGCACGGTGCAGCACCCTGCTGCCTGCTGACTCGGCTGCCGGTGCTGCCAGCTGTTGTGAGCCGGTTCCTCAGGAAGCAGCCGTCGGGGAGAGCATCCTCTCGCCGCCACCCGGAAAGCCCAGCACAGATCACAACCTCCTCCATCCCACCAGGAATGTGAGTGTTCCTGCTGGAATCATCCTGTGCAAGCAGCGTTTCATGGTCAAATCTCTCTGGTGAGGACACAGCAGAGCTGTCAGATGCTAACTTTGAGGCGGGGAAGACAGGGATGACACTTTTATGGCTCTTGTTCAGCCAAATGCTCAGCCAGCTCTAGACACGTGCCCTAAACATGTGCTCCCAGGTCAGAGCTACCCTGACCCTGCACAGCTTTGCACAACCTGAAACCTGTAGTCACACCCAGGGTACCTCTCAGGGAACAGAAAACAAAACCGGTGAGAAGTGGGAAGGAATGAAGGAGATTCCTTCTTCCTCAGGGACTACTGGTGGCCAAATCCTTCCCCATGCATGCCCCCTGGTCCCCAGGAGGAGATGGAGAAATCATTGGCCGCATCCAGATAAGAGTTGTGGCCTAAGGTGAGCCAGGAGCTGTTGCTAAAAAGAGGTGCCTAAAAGCATCCCTATCCCCTTCCCTGCTGCCCTCCCCCTCCTCTGACCAGGCAGAGGATGACTGCTGTGGTGCAGGCAGCGCAGGACCCTGGGTCTCGTTCCTCAGCTCAGGAACAATGGGATAGCCATGCCAGAGAGCAGCGTGACCCGACAGGGCTGTCTGTCTGTCTGCACAGCCCGGGGGTGGAGGGAACCATCCCAATTGCTGGATCACTAGAACAACTTGGGCGAGCAACTGCAGCAGGGCACTGGTGACCAGGCTGCAGCTGGGACACCATCCCACCACCTCCTCCGGCCAGGGGGCAGGGCTGGGGCTAGCAGCGACCCTCGGCCAGGATGCAGGCAGTGCAGTGACCCCGTGCCGGAAGATGTAATTGTCCCTGCATTGTGGGCTGCGGGACAGGCTGCTCCGGGCGGGCGAGCAGGCGGCGTGCCCGGCCGTCACACTCCCGTGTCCCTGGGCAGCCCGGCTCCGCTGTGCCTCCTCGGGGAGGGCTGGCAGGGCTGCTGGGTGTGCAGGGGAAGGAGAACAAGGCAGAGCAGTGCCTCCGGACCCCGGGTCCCCCAAGCATCGCTGGTTGGGGGTTCCCACGGGGGCACGGGCTGCCGTGCCGGCGCTGGCGGCAGATAACGCCGTTTCCTCGCTGGCTGCTCCCTATCAGCGTGGCGGCGACGGGCAGACACGATCGCACCCCGAGCGCTCCTCGCTGGCCGCTGTCGGGAAGGGCTCCTGGTCCCCTTCACCCCGCAGCCAGCCTCGGGCCGTTTATTTTTACACGGGTTGTTTTCTTTCCGGCTTGAAGCCATCCTGCACGGCGGCAAGGGCTGGACCGGGGCCCCCACGCCTCATTTCCTTGCCATAAAACAACAAAGTGGGGGGTGAAGCAGCGCTCTGGGCTGCGACAGCGGGTCGATGGGTCAGGGCACACGCCGCATCGTGGTTCCTCCGTGTGTTTGGCCCCTCTGTCCGCCCCATGACCGGCATCCCCTGGCGGTGCCGCCGCCGTGCTGCCCTTCCTGAGGACTCCATCTGGGGATCTTGGAGCTGAGTCTGCATGTCCGTGTGCCAGCGGGAGCTGGCATGGAGGGCATCACCCAAGTTTAGGGATGATGCCCCCTCACATGGGTGCAGCTGGGCACCCCAGAGGTTTTGCTCTGGTTTCTGTGCCTCTGCTTTGTCCCCATAGCCCCAAGCAGAGCCTGCAGAGGCTGAACCCCACAGCTCAGCTGTCCTTCCTGAATTCCAGAGCAGGCAGGCTCTGCCTGCACATTCTGGGCACAGATCACTCTGTGCCACAGCCCACCTGTCCCAAGCTGCTTGTGCCTGGGATGCTCCTGCCACATTCGTGTTGGACATCACCTTAGTCTGGGGACTGTGGCTAGTTCCCTTCAGTGGGATGTGGGACAAGGGATATCTGCTTTTCCCTGGCACTGTGGCTTCACCAGGATTTTGCACAGAACATCACAGGATCCCACAAGCCCTAACAGGGCATGTTGCTCCCCACTGCTGCCCCTTCCAAGTCGGGGGCAGTGCAGGCAGCTGGCACACCACAAATGAGGTGTGTGAACAGTGTGTGGGCACCATGTGGGCAGTGTGTGCATGCTCGGTGAGGCTATCACCCAGGCATGGTGGGCAGGCGGGGGGCCGGGGGCACCCACCCCAGCTCCAGGCTGCGAGCAGGGGGTTGGGAAAGGCGTGTGTTTCCCTTTAAGAGGCAGGCCCTGGAGCTGCTTCCTCTCAGCCCTGCAAGAGCCCTAAACACAGTGCATCTGCCTGCAGCCTGCCTGCACGCCTGCCCGCAGCCTGCCCGCAACCAGCGTGAGTAGGGCTTGGCCCCAGTGCCGGGACTGGGGAGGGCTGGCACCCCGGGGCGGTGGGCACCCTGCTTGCCGTGGAGGGCAGGGGGGGGATGGCATTGCCATGGAGTGAGCTGGGCATCACTGCAGAAGGTGCCAGGCATCGCTGTGCTGGGTGCTGCAGCACGATGCTCGTGGCACAGCAGTCGAGAACGCTGGGCCCGCTGCACATCACTGCAGCGCTGGCTTCTGGGGGGTCACCAGCCACTGGGGTACAGGGGGACCAGGGCTGGTGCCCTGCAAACCGAGGTGTGAAGCTGCCGTGCCTCGAGCCCACCGTGCGGCGCGTGGGCAGCACGTGGCGGTGTCCCCGCGGCGCCGGTGCCAGCAGTGCCGCGCTGCTGCGCCAGCTCCCGGGGCTGTGCTGCAGCTCCCGCGGGAGCACCCTGCACCCTCGGGCAGCGGCTCTGCTGGCCCCGGTGCGTGGCGAATGTGGGCTGCACGCCGCGGTGGGCAGTGGCACTGACTGCCGAGGAGAGTCCGGGATGGAGCAACCTGTGGTGAGAGCGGCTGGTTTCACGCCCTGGACCCCGGAGAGCACCACCGTACCCCGTACGGGACTCTTCCGGGGTTGAGCATCTGCTCTCTCACAGCCCCCTGGCCCGGGGTGCGTTTGCAGGCGTTTTTAAGCCTTGCCTAGCAGGGCACAGATGTCAGACACCCCCCGGTGTTGGAAGGGGTCTGCCGGAGGCTTGCCGGGTGCCGGGCCCCCTCTGCCGGCTCCGGGAATGCTCACAAGTAGCCAATTCTGCTGGTAGCACCCTGGGTGAGCCCCGTGCAGGGCACCCTTTGGCGTCCTGGCCCCCAGAGCTCTGGGCAGTGCACATTTCTGGTTCTGTGGGGCAGCCAGGCTGCCCCCACCCATGGGACGTGCTTTGGGAGCCAAATGTGTTGCATGGGGTCGGTGCTAGCCCTGTCTGTGGGGCAGAGCGGCAGCTCCGTGTTGGACTCGGGGGTGCTTGGCCAGGAGGATGGAGAGTGCTGCCGGGCTTTGTCCGCAGCCGGGGCAGGGGAGGCAGCCCAAGCTCCCTCCTTGGTCGGGCTGCATGCTCGGCTGCCTCTGTAAACGGAGCTTGCTGCTTTACAGTGGGGCTCAGCCACTTCTCTCCCCCTGCACCCCTACATGATGTTTTCCCAGTGCTCCCTGTTCAAAGGACACCCTGGGTTCCCGTTTCTCCAGCTGCCCTGTCCCCAGCTTGGTCTCAGCACTCTCCTGCGGGCCAGGCCCTCCCCGCATTGGGTCCCCCCACAATGGGCAGCAGCAGTGAATGTGGTGTGAGTCAGGTGGGAGATGAGGATGGAGGGGACTGGGAGCCCCAGTTTTGGGATGGGTCTGGGGGCACGGCTCAGGTTGCCTGCACTCTCCCCTGTGGGTAGGTGAGCTGCTCTGCTGGCTCTTCCCACCCCCCTCCTTGCACCCCTGGTATTGTGCCTGCTTGGCATCGCTGCCAGGCAGTGCCAGCTTTCTCCTGGCTGCTTGGGGGTGTAACAGCAGCCCTCTCCCCCTCTGCAGCCCGGGCTCAGGGTTCGGCCTCACTTCCCAGCCATGCTGCTGCTCCCGCTGCTCCTGAAGGCCACCCTGCTGCGGCTGGCCAGTGGCTCCTACCGCCCCTTCTACAACGGCTTCTACTACAACCACATCATGAACGACAATGGCAACGGGCAGGACAAAGGTATATTGGGGACAATGGGGGCTGGCAGGTTGTCACAGGAGGCTGAAGGATCCCCCTGGCCTCTGGGTGGGGTGGAGACCCATCTCTTAGTGGGATGTAGAGCTCAGAGGGGAAGGCTGGAATGCTCCAGGGATGCTTGGGGGATGCTCATGGTAGAAGATGTGGTGGCTGGAGGGAAGATTTGGGGATGCTGCCCAGCCCTGGATCCTGGCTTGCCCATCATGCCTTCCTTCCCCATCCCCAGTGGATTACTTCAACGGAGCCAAACTGGTGGTGGAAACCTCCAAAGACCCTGTCTACAGCTACAATGGTGCCAATGTCACCTTGCCCTGCCAGTACCGCTATGAGCCCGACCTGGGACCTAAGCGCAAAATCCGCATCAAGTGGTCCAAGCTGCGGGACGACTACACCAAAGAGCAGGATGTGCTGGTGGCCATAGGCAAGACCTACATGGCCTTCGGGGACTTCAAAGGCCGTGCTCACATCCATCAGGCCAGCCGGCATGAGGCCTCGCTGGTCATCAGCGATGTGCGCTTGAAGGACGATGGCAAATACCGCTGTGAGGTCATCGACGGGCTGGAGGACGAGAGCGATGTCATCGACCTCCGGCTGCAAGGTGGGGCCACGCTGGGGACAACGTGACGCTCTGTGCCAAGCCACTGAGCTGGGCCCTCCTGTGGCACCCTCTTCTTTGGGGACATAGCAAGGCAGGGGGGCTGGGGAGCCCAATCATGAGCAGAAAGGGGCTGGGATGCTTGGTGTGATGGGGCAGTGGCTTGGGGCTGTCTGGCTCTGGGGTCTCAGGAGTGAGTGAGCCCAAAGCTGTTTGCCCAGCTGGGACACCAAGGGTGCTGCTGGAGTCAGAGTTGGGAGTGACCCCATGGCCACAGCATTTCCTGCCTCCACCCACCCACCCATTTTCCCACTGTGCTCCATTATGTGGAGCTGTCCCCTCCCCTCCCAGCTCTGGATATCCCAGTGCAACTTGTGATGAACCTTGGTGACTGGTCCAGCCTCTCTTGCTCATTTGTCATGAGGCACCTGACTCAGCCCTGACATTGCTTTTGAGATCAGAGCTGTGGAAATATCCCCTTTGCTTTCCCCTGCCCCACCCCCTTGGTCCCTGGGTCCTGCCTCCCACAGTGACTTGTCCCCACTTGTCCCCAGTGCCTGTGACTGTGTCCGTGGTGGTGATGCCCATGTGATGGTTCTGTGCTCCATCCATCCCTGTGACAGAGGTTCCTCCATCCCCATGTTGGTGGTCCATGGCCCATATGTCCCCACATATGGGGTCCTTGTATCCCTGTTCCTGAAGCCTATTCATCCCCATGACAATGATCTCTCCATCACCTCAGGGGTGGTCCATGTGTCCCTGAGACAACTGTCTGTGTGTTCCCAGGACCGTGGTCTATACAGCCGTGGTGGTGGTCCCTGCATCCCCATCATAGTCTGTGCATCCCTGTATATGCAGGTGCTGTCCCCATGAGGGGGTCCTCGTGTCCCCAGAACCGAGCCCCTGTGTCCCTGTGCCACCAGATGTCGCTGGCATCTCGCTGCTGGCGCCTGCACGTCCGGAGCAGCCCCACCCCTGCATGCCTGAGCCTTGTCTCTGCCACACTGAAGTGTCCCTGTCCCAGAGCCTGAATTTGACATGGGTCAGGGACCCCTGTGGCTCCTGCTGGAGCTGGGATTGGATTGGGTGGGCTGCCCACGGAACCAGCTGAGTGTCCCATCTGCCTGCAGGCATCGTGTTCCCCTACCAACCTCCCCGCGGGCAGTACAGGCTCAACTTCCACGAAGCCGAGCAAGTGTGCCAGGACCAAGGTGCCATCCTCGCCAACTTTAACCAGCTCTTCCAGGCGTGGAGCGAGGGGCTGGACTGGTGCAACGCGGGCTGGCTGGCCGATGGCACGGTGCAGTACCCCATCCGCCTGCCCCGCAAGCCCTGCGGGGGCGTGCACCTCGCCCCGGGCATCCGCAGCTACGGCCCGCGCCACCGGCACCTCCACCGCTTTGATGCCTTCTGCTTCTCCTCCGCGCTCAAAGGTGGGTTCATGCCCAGGGACGGGGGCTGGGATCCTGGGGAAGATGCTGTACATCCTCTTAGGGCACAGGACTTGGCCTGGGAGGGGTTGTTCCAGGCAGCGATGCTCCAGACGGGGATGCTCTGGGTGATGCTCAGCACTGACGCTCCCCTCTCACGCTCTGCTCTCCCTCCTAGGAGAGGTTTTCTACCTGGACCGCCCGGCCGGGATGACGCTGGAGGAGGCCAAGCAGAGCTGCCAGGATGCGGGGGCCGAGATCGCCCGGGTGGGGCAGCTCTACTCCGCCTGGAAGTTCCTGGGGCTGGACCGCTGCGACGCCGGCTGGCTGGCAGATGGCAGTGTCCGCTACCCCATTGTCACACCCCGGGCCAACTGCGGCCCCGCGGAGCCCGGTGTCCGCACCTTCGGCTTCCCCAGCAAGGGCAGGTTTGGGGTCTTCTGCTACAGGGAGAGATAAGGAGCCAGGAGGAATCCTTTTTGGACGAAGGATGTTTCCAGCCTGCCAGTGCCCAGTGTTGGGCATTTCCAAGGGCTGTTTCGGGGGTGACTGGGGGGAGGTGGGATGGGGGGAGGTTTCTTTTTGTTTTGTTTTGTTTCCTTCCTTTATATTTTCCACATCTTGCTCGGCAGCTGGCACATGCAGCTGCTTGGGGCGGCTGCCAGCTGGGCAGTGCGGGACAGTCCCTGACATGGGGATGTGCCCCAGGACGATCCCCATGGGCTACTGCTGCTACCCCACTTGGCTGTGCCATCCCATGGGTGGTGGCCCTTTCCTGCGCTGGCAGGTTGTCACTGACACCTGCCTGCCCTTCCAGGCTGCTCCTGCCTCCGAGTTCACGAGGCAAGGCCATGAGGGAGCAAGGTAAGGCTGGATTTGGCCAGAGCAGAGAGCGGGTATCTCCGTTGCATCCTGGCCCCTCTTCCAGCCCCGTCCGTGTCCTGCTGAAGGATGCCATTGTGCCTGTCCCTGTGGGTATGCAAGTGCCTTATCTCTATGCGCCCCTTGCCTGGACTCCATTTAAACTCTGGTGCCTTTTTCTTTGAGCATTGGCTATGAAAAGATATGTTTTCCTGAACATCTTCTAATAAAACGGTGGAGAAAGCCCTGGAGTGACCTGGCTGTGTTCCCATCTCTGTCCCAACACAAGAGAAAGGTCTGCTACGGAGAAAGAATTTGAGGATCCCTGGCTGTCTCATCCTTGGCTGAGCATCATCTCATCAGCGCTGGCTCAGCTCAGCTCCTGCAATGGCCTTGTGTTCCCTCATTAGTGAGTGTTAATTAACCCCCTGGGTGTCCAGACTGAAAGCTGGAAGGTGAAGCAGTTCCTGCTCGCTGTGGGTTTTAGATGGGTTTTAGGTGTGTGAGTTAACCCCCTCCCAAGGTGAGAACTGAATAGGGAGAGCAGTGTCCTACTCCAGGGTCCTTCTTCAGCTGGGGCTTGGGACACCCTCCCACCTCCGTGGTCCCTTAGGTGCTGGCTGGGGCTGCGCCATTCCTATGTAGCTTAGAGCACCCTCTTTGGGTTCCCCTTCCTTTCTTTCTGCCTTGCCATGGGAAACCCCTCTCCTCCCAGCCCACCAGACACCCCTCTTCCCTAAAAAAAACCAACACTGACAAAGTGCCCATTCCGATTTCGCTCTCTTTATTATTTATCATTCTTTCAAAATAGGATATGTTCAAAAATATAAATAGGTGCAGGGAACGCTGGTGCCCCGCACGGTCCCCTGGAAAGAGCACGTTGTCCCGGGATGGGTGCTGCACTGCAGAGGGGGCAGTGAGGAAGCAGAGAGGGGTCACAGCCCCCAGCACCCGGATCCCGGGTCTCAGCATCCCCTCGCCTCCCTCCTCCCACAGCTCTTTCCACCACAGCCCCCCGGCCCTCCCCACCCATCCTGACGTGCTGCAGCAGTAGAAGGATTCTGGAAAAAAAAATAAAATAAAACCCCGAAAGGTGCTGTTCACCCTGGAGATTAAATAACAGAAATAATTACATTGTTCGTGGATAAAATCAGGAAAAAATAATCATCTTTATTATTTAACTTAACCCCCTGCCCTTTGCAAACCCACCCCCCTCCCTGTCCCCAAAGGCACGAAGATAATTGGAACCGGACGGTTAGTAAAAATGCTGAGATCTAATTCGTTTTGCTTTGGTGCTTGGAAAAACAATTTTTTTTTTTTTATATATATACACAAAGGTGGGTTTGTCTTTAATATAATTTTTTTTTTCCTTATATGACAAAAAAGCAACAAGAAGAAGAAGAAATCGACTCTGTTAATATAAGTGTTCCGTTAAAAATCTCTCTTTCTCGCGTTCCCCCTCGGTCTCTCGCCCCGCTCTAATGGGTGGGTCTGTGCACGGCGCTGCCGCTGGGTTTCGACCGGCTCCTGGGGCTCCTCTTGTATAGCCTGCGCTGGTAGCTGGAGGCTGTGGAAGAGAAGAAAAGGCACCTTGTTGGCAGGAGCCGGGACAGAGAAGCTGCTTGTCCCACGCTGGCCGCCGCGGCCCCTGGCTGCCTGGAAAAACACGGGCAGCCGCAGGCAGCGCTGCCCGGGGCCGGCTGCGTGTGCCCCGGCGCCAGCCCGCCCGCACAGCACAATCGGCCCTTCTCTCGCCCTGCCCGGCTGTGCTGCACCCAGGGGAGAGGATGCCCCGGGCTGGGAGAGAGCCTGGGCAGGAGCATCATCTCCACGGATGCTTGTCCCATCCCTTCCTTGTGCCCAGCCGGGTGGGCAGCTCTTCCCCACCTCGCCCACTGCCCTATCTCTCGATCCCCAGCCGCAATATCCATTAACGGTGAGATGTGCTCAGGGCACAGGAGGGGAAACAGCCCTGTCTGGCTGGCAGGGACAAGGTTTCTGCCTGATCTTTGCTGCCTGTCTCCCTGGGAGCTGGCATGCTCTGGTGTGATAATTGCAGGGGGGTTTTGGTGGACGCAGCAAAAGCTTGGGTTGGGAGCAGAGCAGGTCTCTTGATTGCTGGTGATCCATGTCGGGAACAGCCTGCAGCCCTCCAGATCCACAGCAGAGCCAAAGGAATCAGCATCTTGGTCTGCACCAGGCAGCCGCCCTTGGACACCTCCTCCATCTCTTCTGCTTTCATCTCCTCCCTGGGCCAGAGGTTTGTCCCTTAAGCCTGTATTGACTTTCCCTGGCTGTGAGACCATTACTTAATCTGCCTTATCTGGAATTGCCCAGCCGGACCAGAACCTGGCAAGGAGGCCACTGGACAGATGTGATTTGTCTGAGGCCAACAAAATCCTTGGGAAGCTGCAGGCAATCAGGGATGGGACAGGGGTGTAGGCAGGCCTGGGAGTGGGCTGGGACACCAGTGGAAGAAGGCTGGCTGCCATCAGCTGGAGGCCTGACAGGAGGAGAATTAGGAGCCCAGCCCTGTCCCTTGGCTTGTATCTGCTGCAGGACTCCTGTCTGCTCCCAGGGCAGGGGAACACCGGGAAAGGGCTTGGGGGACCATAGCTCTCCTCTCCTATTCTCTCTGATGATGCAGGTGGTGCCAAAAATCACCCTTTCAGAAGCCATTTATTTTTCTTTCTTTCTTTAAGTAGCCTGGGCCATTGGTAAACTCCTTGTTGCCCTTTCCTGACTCTGCAGCTGCCCCTGCTCTGCCTTGGTGGGTCTCCAGGGCAGTCCTTCAAGCCAGGCTCTGTGGTTAACACCTGCCCAGAAAATGTCAGCTCTCTTGGCCCCATCACGGGTGAGCTTCCAAGAAATCAAGGCAACCATGATGTCCCCTTCTGCCTGGCTAAGAGCTATCCTGCACTCCGAGATGATGCCCCGCATTCCCAGCTCCTTCTCCCAGCTTCAGGGATGCATCAGCCCTAACCCGAAGGTAAAGGGACGGACACTTACGGTTTAGGCAGGATATCCGGGGCTCCTCCCACTGCCCGTTGGGCTGGCACCGAATCGTGGGCACGTGGCGTTGGATGAAGCCTTGGTCGCACTGGTACCGCACCATGGAGTTTATTTCGTAGCGTTCCTTCTTCCGACCGAAGGTCCTGGCATTCTCCACCGCAGGGGGGTCCCCACAGGCCACTGCAGGAGATGGGCAGAGAGTGAGAGAGAGAACACCTGCCTGGCTGAGCAGGCAGCTCACACCCAGGGCAGGCTGGGCGTGCACAGCCTCGTCACTCCTCCACGGATAAAACCTTAACTCCCTTTGAGATTGTTTCTGTCCACAGAACTTAGGGGCAGGGGGATATGGAAATTCTGTGATTTGAAATTAAGCAGGGGTCTGCCTCAGTGCTCCATTCCTGCCTCCTGGAGGGGCTGTGGGAGCTGAGCATTGCAACAGCTGCCTGTGTCTGTGGGATGGCACAGAGCTGGTGTGTGGGAGTGATGCTGCAGCCAGGGTAAAACACTGCTTAGAGATGTCGAATCTTAATGGCTTGTCCTATTTATTTTCAAGCCTTTGTGCAACTTTATCCTAGAGCCTTGGACAACTACTTCTAATTCCTTCCATCTCTTTGACCACCCTTTGCAGGGGCAAAACCCTCATTCATGTGCACTGGGGACTCTGCTCCAGACCCACAGCCATCTCCTGAGCCCCCCATCCTTGCCAGTATGGCACAGGGTGCTGACCTGTTCCTTTCTTGCAGGTGAAAGGGAGGTGATAGTTGCAGGGAACATCGTTCCATTCGCCTTTCTCGTGCCAGATCATCACAACGCAGTCCTCGCCCGCCGAGAAGAAGTTATCAGGTTGGTTTGGCCGCCAGTTTTCGTATTGCTGCCAAGAGAGGAAAGCCCTTCTTCTAAGACTGGGCTCTGGTCTCTCCTATTCCCTCCATCCTCGCTGTTGCCTCTCCCACGCCTCTCTCCAGCAGAGCCAACACTGCCCCTACACCCTACAACATTTCTGTTGTGATGGTGCCCAGGAGCTGACCAGCTTTTCTAGAGGCTTGGAAAAACCATGAGCTCTTCAAAGTTTAGGGTTGCCTCCACTCAATGCCCAGCTCAAGCACTCAGCATTTAACTCTTGGGGCCCTTCCCACCCGAAGGGAACCTCTTCCCAGCCCCAGAAGCCAGCGCCTCGTCGTGCTGGGGGCTGCAGGCTCACCAAGGAGTGCCCGTCGGACCAGCGGAAGTCGTTCTCCACAGCTCTGTCACTGAGGCCGATCCACTGGTAGTCCTGTGCGTGACCTGGGAGAGCAGGAGGGGGAGAAAAGAGTCATGGTTGTCCTACATTTTGCTGGAAAAATTTCTTTGCCATCTCAGCTGCCCCTGGCCCTGGAGCCTCTGGGTCATTCAGCTGTCCCCCTGATGCCCTTTTCTTTATATCATGTTTGTTCATCTCCCTCCCTGCTCAACCTGCCATGAGCATGGATGTTCCTGTACAAGGATGAGGTGTTTTTAGGATACATATGAGCACCAGTGGGGCAAATGGTGGTTTTTACACCACTTTGGATAATGTGCCTGTAGATTCAGAGTTCAATGGTTCGACCCATGCCCAGTCTTCGACAGCCCTCAGCACTCACTGTTCACGAATTCTTGTTCCTCTGGGGTGATGATACTGCTCAGGTGGGCTTGATGTTGTCGGCATCTGGTCTCTGCATCCATCCAAGTCTCCCTCTCTTCAAAGTGCCGGTAGCAGTGGCCCTGGAACTTGGTCCAGCCTTCCTCACAGTTTTCCAAGTCTGAAACACACAGAGGAGGGATGAAAAGGAGTTGGTGCATGTGTCTGAAAGCTTTCCAGCTCACCTCCTAGCAGCTCATGCTCTCGTGGCATGGGACAACACATGGTCACTTTCACTAAAAAGTAAACCCTGACTCTGTTGCCTGTAGGAATTCCCTGGGAAAATTGTCAGAAGGCATCCAAGACACGCAGAGAGGGCAGCCTGTGTTGGAACACCCTGTGTCTGCAGTGACATGACCAGTGCCACTAGAAAGCTTGAATGATACAGACTTATTCCTGAGGAATTCAATCCCTATGTAATGTTCCTGAAGTCTGCTTCTGAGGAACTGCCCAAGCAAGAACACCTCTCTTCCCACTTGTGCTGGCCTGCAGAGTTTTCTTGCTTTGGAAAAGCGCTCCAAACCCCATACCCAGATGTCCAGAATCAACACATACGTGTTGAAAATGAAAGAGGGGACCACGAGGTTTGGGTGGTTCCATCACTTGCTGTGATTCTGGAGCTCTGGAGGAGAAGCAAACCGACCAAGATGGGTTAAAAGAGATGTAGACAGAAACTTACCACAATGGAGAGAGAATTTAATCTCAATAAAAACACTTGAATGCTCCTAAAGAAGTAGAAACCTTTCTCAACTTTTCAGAAGAGCTTTTGCCATCTGAGAAACATTGAAGAACTGAACACACTTACCAAGGAAAATAAAACCACAGATGGGGGAAAGTAGAGACAAATGGAGAAACCACCAAAAAAGACCTTCAGAAATTTCCATGAAATGCAACACCATACATCTGTCTGCTACATGTGACCAAAGGAAACAGAAAATGAAATGTATTTAATCTCAACCTTTCAGATGCCTGATCTACCATCCTTTCTCAGGCCCTTGCTGCTCTGGCAGTGGTGGGCTTCCATGAGTCCTCATACCTGTCTCTCTTTTTTAGTAGGATTTTCTGTACTCAGTTTCTTTCTTCTTTGTTAAACTTGGTAGGTCAAAGCACTTGTCACTTTCAATCACACTAATTTCTCCTAATCCACCTTTCTGGTGTTCTTCCAGGCAGAGATTGCAGGCACTTCATAGATGTTGGAGTGGTTGGTTGTTATTTGAGACATTAAAAGCATTTTCTGCCTTCTTCAACAGACTAAATGTGTTATCTGGAAGTGGGTGAAGCTCTAAGGATTCTTGGGTTTTGCAGGCAGATTTCTTGCACAAAGTTAGCAGAGAATTTGCTCCGTCTTTTGAGATTTAAGACTTTTTCCCAGCATCTTTAATGGTATCCCTTGTCATCACACAGTAAAGAACCTCAGCAGAACATTTTCGAGGAGAAATGCCGTACTTTCCTACAGAATTTTTACTTACAGGTAAATATGACAGCAATTTTCTTGGAAGAGAATGATGAAAATCTTGTTCCCTGGTAAGGACACTGTCATGGTGACAAAAGGGACTGTCTGTGTGCATTGTTCACCTACAGTGTCCTGTTGTTCTTTGATACAAACAGTAAGGATGGTCTGTCTCATGGGAGTATGAAGATATTTACGTTCCCCACGAATTCTGGGGCACTGGCTTCTTCTTGCATCTGCCAGGCATCAGAGCCCATAATTCAGAGAAAGGAAAAAAAATTAAGTCTGGCTTGGACCCCACAAGATCAAAAGCAGTCAGAGGGTGGAAAGTCTCTGGTTGGGTTACAAAGATCTTCAGAAATAGGTATCATGGATGGGTAAATCGAGGGCCGATGAGGTTGCATTGGGAAAGTGAAGTTAAGACAGCACAATTCCTGCCCAGAAGGTCCAGTGATCCTGAGCCTTCTTCTTATGGTCTACTCCATATGTTAGTATTGGAAGCAGAAAGAGAGATGTGGAGAAGGGGAAGGAGAAAATCCAACATAAATTATTATTCATTCCTGGGTGAAGATGATACCACAACCTTATTTCTCTTTTGTTTGAGCAAGGCAGGAGAGCTTCCCCTCAGTTAAGCTGACAAAAGTTTGGACTTTCCTCGGCTTTAAGAAAAAAAGATAACTCTTTTTCTTTCCTTGTAGAAACAAAAAGAAGTATTAGTGCAGGTCAGAATGCCTAATTTTGATGGAAATATAGATTGCTTCCTGTTTTCTCAAAGATACACTCCCTGCTGATTTTGCCACAGGAAGCCACGGTGTGGAGATGACAAAAATGTCATGCTGTGTCAAATTGGTGGAGATTCCTGGAGTGAAGGAGGCTTCTCTCAGCTGCATCTTCCCCGAAAGAAGCACAATAATTTTTCATGGCTCAGTTGAAGCATCCTTCCATGAAATTCCAGTCCAGCAGAGAAAGTTTGCCTGGGGTGAAGACATACTCAGAAGGTTCCCTACTGTTACAGATGAACAGAAAGACCCTCGACCCAAAGAGAGAGCGACTTCTGTGACCAACATTGTTATGATCTGTGTGGAGCTTCTCCAGAGAAACTTAGATAAAGCTGGAAAAGACACCAGAAGCTTAGGAATCTTAGAGGACATGGTGCTGTGACGGACAAACTTATGAAAATAGATATGCAAAAGCCTCAAAGCTTTTCCCTTGTGTGTTTTAAGCTGCAGTTAGAGGTTAGATTACTGAGATGAGGGCTGCACTGATGGGAGCACTGGGGATCAGCTTTTTTTGGGGGGGAACAAGGGTGGTGCAGCAGTTAGTAGGATTAGCTGAAGCCAGGTTGGCCGTACCGATCTCACACAGGTCCCCTCCGTAGCTGGGAAGGCAAAAGCATTTGAAAGAGTCGATGCCATCGACGCAGGTGGCTCCGTTCAGACAGGGGCTTGAGTGGCACACATCGGTGTCTGCAAGAAATCAAGGGCTTCCATTAGGGCTCTGGGCAGGCAACTCCACCAACAGGAGAACTTGTTTCCTTGCTTGTTTAGGAGGGAATATCGGTTGTTTTGGGGGGACTTGGGAGGGTTGTGTTTTATAACATACTGCCACTGCTGCTGCAGGAAGAAAGAAGGCAAGAGACCCAACCCACCCTACACGGAAGACATTGGTTTTCTGATGGTTGAACACCACTCTGAAGATATCAGAACAAAGCTCAGCAAGATGCATCCAACACACAGCCCTTGCTGTGGTAACTCTTCCTCGTCCGCTGTCTCTGCCTGATGCATCAAACATGCAAACTTGTGTCTGTGTCTCCACCAGCTACAGGTCAATGAGGAAGAACGTGGAATTCTCATGAGTGATGAAAACATCCTCAGATAGATCTCTGTCTCCCAACCAGTGTTCCTGGTTGTCCGTCCTCACTAATAATTTCTTCCTAACCATGATTTAGATGAAGTTCTGCGTCAAGAAATATCTTCTCAGTAAGATGAAGAAAGTGCAGAGAAGAAAATAAGTGGGTTCAGAGGTGGTCCAGAGACCCTCAGCTTTTTTTCTTTGAGGATCTTAGACCTGGCTATGGGTGCTTCTTCCTTGGTGAGGGATACTGGAGTGCAGTGCCATTTTATCCAGACCGGCTCCCACTATGTTTTCTTTTGCTTGTGATGGAAATGGAAGAAGCTGGTACATCTTTTCCAGCTGTGGACTCCATCTTGGTGGAGAGAGCTTTGGAATCGGAAGAAGGGTCATTCAGAATGGAAAGATTTCAGATACATTCAACTCAGAAACAAGGAGGAAAACTAAGGAAGAAAATGGGAACACATCCACACAGGTTAGGCTAAATGATGGCTGGTTAGATCCTAATGCGAGACAGCATTTCTTTCAGACTCAGGAGAAATGTAAGGCTTTAAAAGTGGTGACTTACACTCCATGCTCTTCTTGTGGATGAGAGGGTTAGTGAGGAAACATACAAAGATGATAAACATGCTGGCTGTGGAAATACCAGAGCAGCAACTCCCCAAGATCTGTGTTCATCTTCTGACTGGGATCTATTTGGTTGGATATTGTTTCCTTGGAACTGTGGCCCAGCTGCTCAGTGTCCCCAGGCACAAGAGAGCAGATGGGCGTTATACCCCATGTGGCCGTCTAGTGACTCAGTGGCCAAGGTCTGCTAACGTCATCTAAGAGATGACATGTTCTGTAACGTGCCTAAGTGATGGAAAAAATCCTTTCTGACCTTGGATGGTAAATCTCTGTGTGCTTTGGAGCAAGGAGATTGTCATCTTTATTCTAGGACGTATCACTGTGAGCAGTGAAATCATTCCTCAGATGGCTGATGAGCCTCTTACTCCAGTTTTGCAGCTCTTCCCTGAGAGAAGGAATTTTCCACTATGGATTGCCCTTCTAAATCTCACGAAAGCTTTCTGGATTTCTTTGTTCACTGCAACACGAAGAGAATTCCTGTTTCCATGACTCTAGTAAATACTTTGAGACTTTCCAGAACAAAATGGGAGTCACAAGCCTAGTAGAATAGAGGAGCTGAACTTGGCTGAGTATTGCTTATTAGTCACACTTGGAGTTCCTAGAAGATAGAGACCATAAAGTAAAACGAGGTATCCTGAGGAGTGATTGCAACTCAAGAGGCCCTTTGGGCTTCCCAACAGCAGTGGCAGCAGAATTTCACGTTGATTGCGGTGGGCTCCAGCTGAACACGTAAGGAAAGGCTTTCCTTCATTCGTCAGGCTCCGTGAAGTGGAAAGAACATTGCAGAAGTGGGAGCGAAGCACACACGAGAGCTAAAGCTGAATGTTTAGCGGGGGATAATGAGCCTTCAGCTGTCTTCGGTCATGTGGAATAAAACTTGGCGTGTCCAAGATCTCTTCTGAGATGCAGGAGACCTGCTGTGTGCTGCCATCCCTAGGCTTGGAGGAGGGGGGAGCAGGCACACATGTGCAAAGTCATTGCCACAAATTTCCAGCTGGGAAATAACACTGCAACAGAGTTTCCTTTTACAGATATCGTATATAATATGGTTGCACATATTATATATGCAGTAAAACCAAATCTCTGAATATAATATATATGTTACATATCTCTCCATGCATATACATATATATTTTTATATGTGACACATAGAGAAAGGGTGTGTACTTGTAGATAATGTTGGAAAAACAAACAACAAAAACAAGTGAGACACAGGGTTTTTTTCCCCAAAGTTGTGCTTCAAATGGCTGGAGAGGAGACATTTTAAACACGTGATGATCAAGACACTGAACTCCCCTTCAGCCTGCTGGGCTGTTAAGGCAGTGACCCTCTCTCCATCTGGTTGTAGAATCACCTCACCAAGCTGGTTTAGGAAAACTCAAATGTATCAGTCTGGTTGGAAGAAACATTGCTGGTTCTGGTCCTCCCAGAAAATCTGGACCTCAAAGGTCTTTAAGGAAGGTCTAAATGGTGAAATTGGCAGTGACGTTGCCTTTGGAAATCCTGGCAAGTTGATTTGTGGGTGTTTCTAGGATATTGCATCTAAGCCACAAACATGATTTACAGCAGGTGAGAACTCCATTAAAAAAAAAAAAAAAAAAGAAGCATCCATCACACAACACTTCGTTATTTTCTTCATAGCCTTTTATATACCATAAACGTGTCCACTTCCACATTGTTTAGAGCTAGCTGAAATGCCTGCAAGACGCTAGGTGAGCCAGCCCTGCTGAGCACGGAGCGAGCCCCCACCTCCACAGCCCTTCCTGCCAGGTACCCTGACACCGAGGCATCTCAGACACGAGCTATTTATTTGCTTGGCTGAGCAGCCATCCAAAAAGTCAGCTTTGCTTTGCGATGCAGCTCGAGTGCTTATCAACTGACAGCGAGACAAGACCGCTGCTATTATTACCCTGCGCTAACAAAGGACAGCGATAGTCGGGGAATGCAGGAGGGAGGCAGCGCTCTCTTTCAAGAGCTGCAGCTGTAAAACAAAGACGGGGAGAAAATGCCTCGCGGTGCCAAGAATAGGAAACCCAGTTAGAGCATGTTATTAACTCACTTCTTGAGGATAATGCAGAATTAGCAACTCTTCTAAAGAGGATTCATGCTGCACTTAATATTGCCCAGAAGTTGCAAAATTTCCTCAGTTCTACTGTCACAACAATTTCTATTTTTTGCTACTAACAGGACCTAAGGTCTAACTTCTAGATTTTTTTTTGGTTTTGTTTTGTTTAATAAACCAATTAAAACCAAATGGCCAATATAAACCACATCCTGCGTCTGGAAGATGTGAACTGTTGGCTGGAGAAAGCAAGGGGAAAGCTATGCATTACATAGCTGCAATGCAAAGTTTGAATTTGTTTCACCATTTTCTTCCTGAGATTTTTTCTCCATTGCCACATATATACTATATTTAGTCAGAATAACTTTCTTTTGGTGCAACTAAAAACAACAGAAGTATTCTTGTCATCCCTGCCCATGGTGGTGGGGAGGTTTGAGCCAGATCTTCTTTAAGGTCCTTTCCAACCCTAACCATTTTATGATTCTATGATTCTCCCAATGCCTTTGAAAAAATTTGTTGTATGTAGATCATGGAAATTGGAGAGACAAACGTGGAAGAAATTAAAGAAAAATAAATTGGTCCTGGTTTTTTTCAGAAGGCAAATGGCACATAAAAGTGAACACGCAGTGTCAGTGGTGAGAAGGAAATGCTTTTAAAATTCTCCATCTCAAGCTGAGACAACAATACCAGAAACAATGCTACCATTTCCTAGAACAGTGCAGTCTGTGCATTTCTCTCCATGGCTGTCTATATGGAAGATGAGTAAGAATACCCATTAAACAAGATCAGCTTTGTGCTTAAAACATCTACTGAGGAGAAGCAGCTGGCGAGCAGAGACAATGCTATCACCCAAACCCTGAACAAACTACAGTTTTCCTGAAGCTGTGAGTAACAGGTTTAGTGATATACCCTAGGATATTCCCATACCCTCCTGGGTTTTTTTTCTACAGAGCAGAAAAGGTCAGACAGGAGGGCAAGGCATTTTCAAGATGCCCAACAGTGCCTGTTGTGCCCCTCACCCTTTCTTTATAGGCCTCCTTTTAAGTGCAATTATCCAAATGGAATCAGAGACCAGCTAGATAATTATCTCCTAGAGAATAGGGTGAAAAAAAAATCCAGGTACAAATTAAATTTGCTTTTCAGAGTCTGCTGGAAAGTTTGAACTACTGATCTTATAGCTCAAACATCAGAGAAAAACATCGGAGCAATTGTAGGGTGACTCCTAGAAGAAAAGAATAGGAGGAGTTGGGGAAACCTGTTCTTTCACATTTTAAGTTAAATGCTAGTATTGAACATCACATAGCCAGCTACTGACTTATGATGAGCAATTAAGTCATTAAAATTATTAACTACAATAATGGAACCAAAGCCTCTGTGCAGCAGAAGGAGCAGGTATTGCTGCAGCTTAGGAAAAACTCTATTCTACTAGAGATCATCAAGTTTTCGGGAGGACCTGTTGATCTACTAGAATCTTCAATTTGTCCAACACTCTCATGGAAGAAGACATCAGGAAATTTGAATATCTCTGTCTCCAAAATATTATGTGTGAAAGTGAATGGACATGTAAATAACATTAGTTAGTCCAAGAATGTAGGTTACCTCTGCAGAGGACGGTTTTGTTCAAGCAAATTAAACTTTCTGGATGCAAAGCAGACAGTGTGCCCAGGAGACATCAAATAATCTGCTCAGCCACAAAGGGTCTGTGCCTCTCAGCCAGGGCTGGTACCTCTATCTTCTTCTTGAGACCATAATTTGCATTCCACATTGGGTGAAACATTCTGAATCTGGTGAATATTTTCTTGACTTTTTTTCTGGGTGATTTTCTCTGGATGAACAAAACTCTATCACTTGAACTTCCAGGTTGTGAAGTATGAGGAAAGCCCATTAAGGCCTTTCCTCATTTGTATTCTAACCTTCTGCTATGTGGAGCCATAGGCAACAGACTTCATGGACTTGTTTCACCAGAGACAAGCAAAACTTAACATAAATAGATGCCATTTCAGCACATTTCTCTTTTCCTCCACAACTGGAGTGAAGTTTTAAAGTCATTGACTGGTCAGAGTGCTCCAAACCGCAGCCTTTCACTGAAGTGCCAGCATGTTTTTTCAGCTAATAATTATTTGTCTTCAATTGCTACCAGAAGCAAAAAGACCCGCTGAGTTGGCAGAACCCTGGGTGAAGAAGCCAAGCCTATGGACAATTCTTTCAGCTTGTGGGGTTCCTGTCCTCGTGAAGGAATCAAATGCTGACTAAAACCATGTACATGCATAGCCTTCATTTTGGTTAAATACTAAAACACAGGCACGCCAAGTGTTAATCGTTGGTCTTCTTCTGCTTCTGGCTCTGTCTTTCAGAGATACTTTTAGGCTACAGCAGAGCAGAATAATATCATTCTTCTTAAATCATCCCACTAAACAGACTGCTGGATCTAACTGGAACCCTCCAACAACAGGGCCAGAGGGCAAAAGCCACATTCCTTGTGTTCCTCACTCCAAGCTCCTGTAAAGCTGAACCAGTTTCACCCATGCTTTAATGTCAGACAAAATCCATTGCACTTCGAGGGCACCCATTGCATCCTACAAACCCTGAGCACAGCACAAGGCATGGGTATGAGAACTGATTTTTTGTGCAAGAGCTAAGTTTCGAGACTGTGAAGCTTCAAGTGAAAAGGCAACCACAACAAGGGAAACAGCATTTTGGGATTCAGCCTATGGTTCTTCCTTGTAGACTTTCCATGTTTGCAATCCCAAGAGCTCTGTAAAGAGTAATGACCCAAAAAAAAGAATCCTCGGATTCTTTTTTTTTCCCCTTCATTCTTTTGCCATTTTTTTCCTAATTCTCTAGAAGAGGTCTGCCTTGTTGCAGGGGTGTTGTGAGCTCATGGTCAATACACTTTTTTGCTACCTGGATGAGCTTCCTTCATACCCTGGCCAAGATTGCATTTAACCCTGTAGGGACATGGTAATAAAGTTTACCAATAAAAAGGGAAGTTTTACCCTAGAATATCTTCCCTGTTGCGAGTACCAGCCATACACATGTAATCAAGCCCGTTTCTAATTTATAAAGTGTACAATTAAACTTTGTGCAGTTGCTGCTTACCTCTTGCTGTCAACTGCTAAGAAACCCCAGCTGCTACATTGTCCTCTCTGTGACTTGCAAATACGCATATACCAATTTCAGAACATTTTTCAAGATTCTTCACACATGACTTGCTGAACACATGGTTTTCTTTCAAAATACTTCACAAAAATGTTGGCCAACAAATGGTCTGAGGAATGAATCTGGCAATTGCCCCGTGGTTAATTTTTAAAAAGAAAAAGCAGTGGAATAAACCCACATTTTGGGTGCCATTTTTTTTTTGTGTGTGTGTGGGTGGGTTTTTTTTTTGTTGTTGTTTTGTTTTGGTGGGGGGTTTTTGTTTTTTTGGTTTTTTTTCTTTTTTTTTTGTGTGCCTCTGGGCTTGCCCAAAAGCAGAGCCCACTAATTGTGCAAGTTTTGGGTCTGTAACTTCTGCACCACCCTGGCAAGCCCCAGATGCTGTGCCAGGCTGGATCAGGGCTGTGGGAATGACTGTGCTGCCTTGCCCTCAGCCCCTCCTGCAGCATCCTCAGCACAGACACAGGGGACCGCAGATGCGCTGTGAGAAGGACTGAACAAAGGTTTGTGATTACCTGAGCTCTCAGAGGGACAGAAGTGACTCATCGGAAACACTTTGGGGTTGGAAATGACGTTAGAAGCCAGGCTGAGCTTCTCAAAGCCCTGCACTTACAGACCCTTACCGAGCCCAGAGCTACCTACGCTGAGCTGAACGGTGTAAATTGACCCAAAAAAAGCCGTTTAGGAGGTAAAGTGGAATTGATGACACTTTTGTTAGAAGAAACTGAACAAATCTCTCTGCACATACATTTTGTACCGTACTTGAGCAACATGTCCTACGCGAACACGTGGCTCTCTGAGAACTGAGCACATGCAGGATATTCATACAACAGCACAAGCACTGATGGCTTTCAAACAAGGCTTGTCCCCAGGTGCCACCTCCTAATGGCAGCAAAGGGAAACCAAGCTGTGTCCAGGGATGCTGTGGGACATCCTGTGTTAGCAGGGCTGGGCATCTCCCTAGCCAAGAGGCAAAATGTGTTGTACCTTGTTTTTCTTCTCACTGCAGTGCACTAATACTTTCACAGCATGTGAACTCTGCTCAGGGAATGCTCATCAGAATGCTAGGAGAGTGTTTTCACCATAAATGGTTATGCAGATTTAAATACTGTGTCTGTTTGTACTTGGCAGCCAGGAGTCCTACCAAAGGCAGAGCACTAAAACACTAAAAAGGCAGGGTGGAGGGATGGGCATTTATCAACAGAGCTGACAAAAGCTAGTGATGGTCTGAGTATCATCTCATTCTAGCATAAGACAGAGAGCAGAGGGTGGCCATGTGCTGTGCAATACTTGGGGCTGTAGGCAGCAAATCAGTGCACCATGGAAAGAGAAACAGAACAGGACTTGTAGCCCATCTTCTCCAACTTCTCACCTGCATCCAGGGTGGAAATCTCTGGCAGGTGGAGCCATACTATGGAACATTGGAACAGGCTGCCCAGGGAAAAAGTTGAGTCACCATCCCTGGAGGGATTTAAAAGACGTATAGAGGTGGCACTGAGGGATATGGGTTAGTGGCAGACTTGGCAGTATTGGCTTAATGGTTGGACTCTATGATCGTAAAGGCCTTTTTCAACTTAAACAATTTTATGAGTCTATGATCATGACCTGTGGAAAACCCCACGTTTATGGCTTTCCACCAGAACAATGTTCTGCTCAAGTCTGCTTCCGTGTTAATGTTCTCTGCTTTATTAAAAAAAGAAGAAAGAAAAGTGACAGCTGTGCCCCCTCCTTCCTTTCCACAAAGCTTTCCCTTCCATATGAGACACGTTACCTTCTGTAGTGGGTCCTAATGCGTCAATTGCTTCTTGTGAGACTTGGGGCAGGGCAGCAGTGGTGGTGGCCAGCAGATGGGGATTGTCTGGAGCAACAGCTGTCTCCGTCTCTTGTCCTGACACTGTAGGAGGGGAAGGCTCTATTTCAAGCTGAGCCTCTTCAGGGTTCCTGAGTCCCTGCATTGGTTCAACATCTGGAGTCCTGGTACTAATTACAATGTCTGGGACAGAGGTTTCCCCTGAAATGCCTGCGATCGAGTGTGTCACAGCTCCAGATGTTGTGTCAGGAATCTCCCTCTCCTCAGGAGTACCAAAGGGCTCCCCACTGGCCAAAGACGTGGCAGCTGTTTTGATGTTAGCAGCAGGCAATGCAGATGCTTCCCCACTGGTTTCGTGGACTGTGGATGCTTCTATGGTGATCTCAGGAGATGTTTCACCTCGGGCTTCTTGACTTGTGGGTGTTCCTAGTCTAATCTCAGGAAACGCAGAAGTCTCCCCACTGACTTCTTGAACTGTGGATGTTTCTATGAAAATTTCAGGATAGGCAGATGTTTCACCCCTGGCTTCTTGAATTGTTGGTGTTTCTATGCTAAACTCAGAGAATGCAGATGTCTCCCCACTGATGTCATGGACTGTAGAAGTTTCTATGCTAATCTCAGGAAATGCAGATGTTTCACCTCGAGCTTCTTCACCCGTGGAAGTTTCTATTCTAATTTCAGGAAATGCAGATATTTCACCACTGGTTTCATGGATTGTCGAAGTTTCTATGCTAATTTCAGGAAAGGAGGACATTTCCCCACTGATTTCATGGACCGTTGAAGTTTCTATGCTGATTTCAGGAAACGCAGAAGTTTCCCCGCTGGTTTCATGGACTGTTGAAGTTTCTATGCTAATTTCTGGGTAGGCAGATGTTTCACCCCTGGCCTCTTGATTTGTGTATGTTTCTATTCTGATTTCAGGAAATGCAGAACTTTCTCCACTAATTTCATGCACTGTGGAAGTTTCTATGCTGATTTCAGGAAAGGCGGATGTTTCTCCACTGGTTTCATGGACCGTCGAAGTTTCTATGCTAATTTCAGGATAGCCAGATATTTCACCCCTGGCCTCTTGACTTGTGAATGTTTCTATTCTAATTTCAGGAAATGCAGACGTTTCCCCACTGATGTCTTGACTTGTGGACGTTTCTATTCTAATTTCAGGAAATGCAGATGTTTCCCCACTGATTTCTTGTATTGGGGAAGTTTCTGTGCTACGTTCAGGAAACGCAGAGGTTTCCCCACTTACTTCTTGATCTGTGGATGCTTCTATGATAATTTCAGGATAGCCAGATGTTTCACCCCTGGCTTCCTGACTTGTGGATGTTTCTGTGAAAATTTCAGGAAATGCAGAGGTTTCCCCACTGATTTCTTGAATTGTTGATGTTTCTGTGTTAAATTCAGGAAACGCAGATGTCTCCCCACTGATTTCATGAATCGTGGATGTTTCTATACCAGTTTCAGGAAATGCAGATGTTTCACCACTGATTTCATAAGCTGTTGATGTTTCTAGAGTACTTTCTGGCAGTGCAGATGTTTCCCCACTAAGGTCGCCAGATGCAGAGGCTTCACCACTTGGCCCCAAACTGTAAGGAAATGTGACAGTTTGCCCACCCAATTCCTGTGATACCGTCGGTCTTGTCACCACTTCTACTAAATCAGAAGTGACTAAAGTGACTTCCGGAAGCCCCGAGACCTCCCCACTAATATCAGTCACTGCTGAAGACTGTCCACTTAGATCTGTGGCTCCAGAAAAGTCTCCACTGATGTATGGGATTCCAGAGGGCTCTCCACTCAAGTCTCCTGTCCCTGAAGGAAACCCACTAGTCTCCACAGCTCCAGACCCTTCACCAGATAGTCCTCTGTCTCCAGAAGTAAATCCACCGATTTCTATCATCCCAGATGGTCCTTCTCCCACTTCTTGTGCCACTGATGTCTGTGTTACAACTTCCACCAAAGTGGTATCCACAAGAGAGACCGTGGGAAAGCCAGAGGTGAGTCCACTTTCCTCTCCAGACAGCAGACCACTGGTGGCATCAACTCCAGATACATCTCCACTGCTGTCTGTCACTCCACTCGGATATCCGCTCATCTCCAGCACTCCAGAAACACTCCCACCAAAGTCTACGTGCCCAGAAGGCTCACCACTGATGTCTAAACTCCCAGATACCATGCCTGATGCATCTTCGCCTCCTGAAGGCAATCCACTGATTTCCAAAGTCTCTTTTGCTTCTGCTTCTGTGATTGGGGGGGTTGTTGTCACTTCCTCCAAAGTGGCATCTACAAAGGTGATGCCGGAGGCCTCGCTGCTTCCATCAATACCAGAGGTAAGGCCACTTAGGTCCTCCAGGCCACTGATCTCATGTGCTCCAGATGTTTCTCCACTGGCATCCAGTCCTGAGGGCAACCCACTGAGCTCAGACCCTCCCGAGGGCAGCCCGCTGAGCTCGGGTACCCCAGAGCCTTCCCCGCTGGGCTCAGCTCCTGAGGGTAAGCCTTGGATTCCTCCACTGCTGTCCCACTCAGAGGATGGGAACCCTGACAGATCTCCTTCACCGCTGACTCCGATGGACCCTTTTCCCTCCTCTCGCTGTTGTGGCGCCGTTGTTACAACTTCCACTAACGTGGTATCCACAAGAGAGACGGTCGGAAAACCAGAGGTGAGTCCACTTTCCTCTCCAGATGACGTGCCACTGACTAGCTCAGCGCCAGAGATTTCTCCGCTCGCTCCGAAAGGCAGCCCGCTGCTTTCCACTTCAGATGGCATCCCACTGATTTCTGGTATCTTTGAAGTAGACATCAATGTCTCCTCCTCTGCAGAAGGCAGGCCACTGATATCAACAACGCCAGAAGGCACACCACTCAGGTCTCCTGAGGGCAGCCCACTTTCTCCAGGTGGGAAGCCACTGGCGTGCAGGTCTACCGAAGGTGATCCGCTCTCTCCAATCCCTGAGTGTTCTCCACTGAGTTCAAAAACTCCAGAAGTTGGTTCTCCACTTGTATCTGGGACTCCAGGTACCCACCCGGATGCCGAAGATTCACCACTGACTTGATGCTCTCCAGATTCAGTCACCTCCCCTGGCACTTTGCTGATGGAAGCATTGGTACTTGTTTCCTCTGGTATTATGGTAGCTGGAGGAAAAGCAGATGGACTCACTGGAAAAGAAAGATCAAACAAAGAGAAGGAGTTGGAAACATTATTTATATTTTGGGAGTGTCCCAACCGGACACCACCAGCCCAGCATGACACAGGTTACAGGGAAGCTTTGAACCCACCTGATAGCAGCGACACATCGGTTGGAAAGACCTCTGTCCCCCAGGCTGTCTGATTCTCAGGCTGAGTGGCAGACTCTGTCTCCACGGTCACCTCCTCCCCCGAGGGCACCCCCTCCACTCCAGGGATCACTTGTGTTGCCAGCACATCTTCAAAGAACGGGGTGACCCCCTCCTCCTCCACAGGAGGCAGAGCTGGAACGAAAAGGCATTGAAGGGAGTTTCCAAATCACCCAAACCAGCACCCCAACAAGTTCAGCCTCCCTCTCGAAACCCCTCTCCCTGAGCAGGCAGGTTTCTGCGCCCTGCAGGGGCTGGGAGGGTACCTCTGAAGCAGAAGGCGTGGTGCCGGGACAGAGGGTCGGGGAAGCCCGTCTGGTTGTAGTGCTGGTACACGGTCCTGACACCCGGCGCGTCCCCTCCGCAGGCAGGCCGGGGGCTCACGATGGGATAGCGCAGGCTGCCATCAGCCAACCAGCCTGCGTAGCATCTGTCCAGGCCCTGCTTCCAGGCAGCGTGCAGCTGGCCAACAGAGGCCAGCGTGGCGTTCTGGCTCTCGCAGTACTGCTGCGCTTCTGGGAACGTGAACTGCTCTGGCTGGGTTGCGAAGAACACATCGCCTGAGGGATGGGAGGGGAAACACGGGTGAATCCCTGCGTGCTGTGCACACACAGAGGTGGAGGTGTGGAGCACATTTTTACTCCAAGGGCGAGGGGGAGGATGTACCCTTGAGCCTGTCGATGTAGCAGTACACGTCGTAGGTCTCTGAGGCTGGGCGCATGCCGTATGACCGCACACCTGGAGTGTTCTCTTTGTCTCCCACGCAGTTATTTCGGGGATTCACAATGGGATACCTACGGAAAAAAGAAGAGAGGAGGTAACCCAAGGTCAGCCTTATGTACCCAGGACTGAAGAACCTCAGTGTGCTTGGAAGCAGGGCATGAACTCTTCACTGTTAGAGGTGCTCAGAGTGCCCAGGGTGACCTGGAGACAATTCCACTTGCAGCTTGAGGCAATGAATACAAATTTCCTGCTACTCTTCCCACATACCAGGAGGGCTCACTGGTGCAAGAGGTATACACAGGCTAGGAAATGAAGGAAAAGAAGTGGACGAGAACACATCTATTGGCCACTGAATATCACAGCCTGGAGACAATCTTGGGTCAGCAAAGCTTTAGATGCTGATGAGGAGACCAGAGTAAAGCCTCAATTTCATGGCTGAATAGTCATTTTGAGTGGTGTTTTCCCCAAGTCAGTGTAACTTTACCTGACTGTCTGGTCCCGCAGCCAGCCAGCATCACACTGGTCGAAGCCAGCCTCATAGGCAGCCTGGAGCTGCTGGGGGGTGGCAATCACGGCACTGTTCTCCAGGCAGGCCTGCTGGGCTTGGACGAAGGAGAAGGCGTATCTGCTGGTGGCTGCACGGTAGTGAAACACCACTCCTGGGGGAAGAGAAGCTGTGGTGAGACAGCAGGCACAGGACCCCCTTGCACTGAGATGTGTGACAAGAAAGGGTCTTCCCAAAAACAGTGCAAGGACCAGGCCCTCTCAAACCCCCTTTGATGGAAATGCCTCATTCATGGAGCTCTGCTGCCATTGAGGGTGATGTTCTGGGGATCTCTTTAGCCCTCCTCTGAGGCCTTCTCGCCCTGACTTTCCTCTTTCCTGGAGTCAGGTGCATATTGGAGGGCAGAGTGTGACCACTGCAGCCAAGCATCCGTCAGCTGAGCCCTGGTCAGTGCACGATGGGATGGCCCACAGCCTCCTCCTCTCCCCTCCTGCCCTACTGTGGTGGGGGCGCTCAGCCTGTCCCTGACCCCAAACAGGCCTGCGCACCTCCAGGGACTTGGATGCCCTCTGTGGTGGCAGAAGCTTGGGCTGTTTTCAGCTGAATGGTTACCTCTAGATTGAACTGACCTTCAGGCTTCTCGGAGTCCTGGTGACTTACCTGTGGGGGAGATGGGCTGCTGGGGGAGGTGACCGGCACCGGGGGCGGCTGTCACTTGCACAAGCTGATCTTCCACTGTGAATGCCGGGGCAGACTCTAGTCCTGGTGTGGCAGTCACCCCCGTGACCTCTTCCACCGAGCTCACCTCTGCTGTTTCAGTGGTGACAGCAGTGCCTGTGGCTATGGCGGTGATGGCAGTGCCAAAGTCTATGGTGGTGGCCTCTTCAGGTACAGTCCACACCGCTGTGACATCCTCCCTGGTCACATTTTCCTCCTCTGTGGCGGCTGTCTCCACTGTGGCAGCGGTGGTGAAGAGATCGGGCAGGGCAGTGAAGCCCTCGTACAGCCTGGTGGCAGTGGGGGTGATTTCGATGGGCTCCAGGGTGGCGATGCTGCCGCGGGCCTCCTCCTCCGTGGCATTGCGGGACAGGGGCAGCTCCACCTCGGTCTGGGTGACCGTCTGGACAGTGAAAGCGCTGCCCAGCTCACTCCCTAGCTCGTCGATGTACTGCCCTGGGACCAGGCTCTCAATGTCATCCCCTGCATCAGGACACAAAGCAGCAATCAGACAGGGCAATGTCAGTCTGACGAGGTGAACCGCACTGGTGCTGCCTCCAAGAAGCAGCTGGGTGTCTGCTGGCTCTGAGGGGATTAGGGAAATCATGACAGTTTGGCAAAAGAACTGGTTTTCCTTCCTGCATTGTGGGTGTCTACAATGTCTCAGCAAGGAGGGCATGGTCAGGAGGCACCGAGCCACCTCATGCCTCAAAGCTGCTCAATCAGCGGGGACATTCCCCCTCCCCTGCCCGTTCTCCTTGCCGGGAGCACCTTGCCCATACCCAAGTCTGCACTGACCTCTAGTGCCTGCTGCAAGGAAGTTAAGGTGGGCGGAGCGGAGTCGGGGAGCTTGGGTAACCTGCACGGCTCATCTGCCTGAGCCGGGGGACAGAGACACCTGGGTCCTCACCCTCAGTGCATCAAGCCTCACCAGGATCACCATCTCCTTCTGCTCTGACATAAGAGCTCATCCCATATAAGCATCCTAATCCCATTGCCGGGACAGCCAAGGCCACTTGCTAGACCAAATGCATTCAAACAGCTCCCACCTTTCCCCTCCCAAATAATTTTCCTGTTCAAGTCACATCCCTTGGGTCTAGGAGAATGTGCTTAACATGCCACTGAGCGGCTCAGCTGACAAGGACAGTGGTTTACAGAGCAGCATGAGGGCTGGTAAGGGAAGGATGGATCCCCTCCTGGATATGCAGCAAGGCAGGTCTTGGCTGGGGAGGGAAAACTATGAGACAATGCCTGGGTTTTCCTCTAATACTTCTTTCCCTGCTCTATTTCCAGTTCCATTTTACTGCTAGTTCATTTTAGCCAGTACCTCTCTGATCTCAAGGGATCCAGAGGTTTCTATAGAGGTGCTCCACCAAGGACTGACCATATGCAGCAGTTTCAGATGCAAACCCTGATAAAACCAGAAGGCTGTGGCTTGGTGGACCAATCTTTAGCTTGGCCACATAACTGGGTACCTCCAAGGGTCTGGGAGATGTATCTGGGCACAACAGTTCTGATCAGAAGGGTTTCAACACATATTTTAAAATGTTGTTATTTTTTTAACCATGGCAATCCTATTTGAATGTTGGCCTCTGGTTGTCCTGAATAGACCTTATATCACTGTGTTTTCTCCTCTTCTTGCTGCAGGGAGAAGTGTGCAGTTAGAAGAAAGGGGGAGTAGCTGGGATGCTCTTCACTTCCTAGGTGCAATTTTGATCCACGATTCCCAGAGACTGCGTCAGTCTCAGATTTATCCCATCATGGAAACTCAGTCACGCATCTGCACCACATCACATCACTACACACATCTTCAGGGTCAGACCTGTTCTGTTTCTCCTTCACTTCCTTCTCCAGCATTCAAAGACTTGCACATGAAGCACCTGAGCTCAGCTTTGTGTCTCCAGGAGCGCTATGAAAGCAGGAAGGTGTGGGAGGACTGGAGAGAAGTGGACTGTGTTACGCCCACCTCCGCAGCGCTCCCCATGTGGAGGTCAAGCAGCCTGTCTGGATCTGCTTTCTACCTGAACACGAACGGAAGACTTAGTCCTTTGCCAAACCTGCCTTCTCCCCTTCTTTTTTAAAAAAAACCCAACAATGAACGAGCAAGAATTTGTCTGTGGCCATGGAGCTCCTTCTTGCTGGTGTGCAGAGGCATTGCTTAGTCCCCCAGCCCCGAGGCACTCACCACTGTAGCAGATGGCGTCGTAGCGCGAGTCGGGGTGCGGGTACCCCGTCTGGTTGACATACAGGTACACCGTCCTCACGCCCACCAGGTTGCCCCCGCAGTTGGGCCGTGCTCTGGAGATGGGGTAGCGGACGCTGCGGTCGGCCAGCCAGCCCGCGCTGCACATGTCCATGCCGTCCTTCCAGGCCAGGTACAGCTCTCCCGTGGTGGCCAAGCGCGCTCCCAAACTGCGGCATTTGTCGAAAGCTTCTTGGAAGGTGAACTTCTCCGGGTCAGTGGCATAGAAGACTTTGCCTGCAATCACACTGTCCATTAGCATGGGAATTACCTGTAGAATTTGATCCCAATTCTCTTTCTATCCCCTTCCCACTCCTGAGAGTTTGCATAAGGTGAAGAATCCTGTGTGTTAGAGCTGAAATGCAACTCCATGCTGGTGACTTTATAAAGACCAGAAGACAGTGACCCTTACAGACCAAATACAGATGGAGCGAAACACACCAAATCAGGTGGAGCCACAGGGCAAGAGGGAGATAAAGGACAATTGCTGTTCAGTTGTGCTGAATATTTCAATGGATCCCTGTCATGAGCATGAGTGGATGACACCTCTGAATGTCACAGACTCAAATGGTTGACCAGGCAGGATGGTGTGGACTCTAGTGGAGGTTAGATGGACTCCACCCTCGGTACTGCATTAGTCATTTGACATTAAAATTGTCCAAGGTCTAATAAAGAGACTGTAGAGAACATCTGGCCTGGCTGGGGTATGTGCTTTTCCAGCTTTAGCCTGTCTTTTCTCTAGGCCCTTTGCCTCTGTATTTGCTGTTGTCCAGTCTAGGCATGGTCAAGGCTTTGGCTGCTTCTACGTCTAGTAACAATAAAACCCCAAATCACCTTGCATTTGCTCTGCATAGCAGTAAACATCATAGGTTTCATCTGGCTCACGGACACCGTAGGTCCTCACTCCTGGAAATTCATCCTTGTCGCCATAGCAGCGCTCCCGGGGCCAGTGGATGGGGTACCTGAGGGAGAGATTGTGGATAAGGAGTGGGGGGCAGCACCCTGGCAGCCACAGGAGGCTGGGAGGGAGCTGTGGAGCACTGCCCAGTGTGGTGATTTATGGCTTTTCCCAGGATATGGGGAATGGGAAGGATGATCTGCTGTCCTGCCCTCACTCTGATGGTCTTTGGACCAAAGACATCAGGACCAGGACAAGCCACCACAGTGGGGATGCACAGCTTGGTGTGGTTGAGCACATTTGTGCATCTTGGCACAGCATTGCTTTTGTTCAGGGAAGATGAAGGATCAGGATAAATCCATTGTCCACTCAGTTGTCACCACCAGCTGAGGGGGACAGTGACCACTCTGCTTTCCTACCACAGATTCCCCTCTGGCAGAGAACGGCTTGCAATCCACCACCTCCCTCTGCACACCAGCAGTTACAGCAGCTGCTGTTTAGCAACAATTTTCACTTGGTGGCTTCATTACACCTTCCCTAACGACCCTGCTGTGGCTTTCCTTTGCCCTGTACAGCTTCTCACCTGACAGTCTGATCAGCCAGCCAGCCAGCATCACACTGCTCGTACCCATCCTCGTAGGCAGCCTGCAGCTGCTCGGGAGTAGCAATGACAGCACTGTTCTGGATACAGGCCTGCTTTGCCTTCTCGAAGTTCAGGGTGTACCTCGTGGAGATTGCTCTGTAGTGGAATACGATGCCTGGAAAAGACAGTGACCATCACTCACAATCACCAGCCCCCTTACCTTACAGAGAAGGCACAAGAAAAAGCCAGAAATAAACCTTGTCCTGTACAGTCCTGCAATGGAAGCTGTCTCCCTCTCTTACATAGAAAACAAAGACCACAAAAAAGAGAAGGATTGTACAAAATTTTCATTATTTTATCCACCTATTACTAGGACAGGCTTTGCAATACAGCAATGGCAGTTTTTCCAGAACAGCCCAATTCTCCAGATGAGGGCATCCCATCTCCTAAAATGTTTGGAAAAATTTAAAGGTCTGATAAGGGCCCTGTTCCAGCTTCACTCACTTAAGTAATAGCCCAGTGTATCCAGTGCCACCTCCTGCCAAGGATGTCATCTTGCTGTCTCTGTAACTCACCTTCTGCCAGAGGAGTCATTTTCTTGCCATATTCTGCCATGAGTAATTTTACTGGTTTGTTTAGTCTGGTCCTAGCCTGCTAAAATTAATGCTTGGCCCGTGGCTTCTACTCACCCACCCATCACCTTTTCTGTGACCAGAGAGAAAGGGCTGATTCCTACAGGGACAGCAGTGCCTCCTCTGCCTGTGTACCTCTTCCTCCCTTCCACCCAGGCCAAGCAGCAAGACAGAGAGAAAAGAGCAAGGGCTGGGTCCCACCTTTCACCAGGACCTCTATTGTGTCTTGTCTGTCCTCAATCCCGTACATCACTTCACAGCGATAAATCCCAGTGTGGTTGGATCTCAGGGCCTTGATCTCCAGCGTGGCATCGGTGGGGATGGCGGGGTAGTTGGGCAAGGAGATGGCCTCCCTGTACTCGCTGTTCAGCCGGATCTTCCCGCCCGTGGCCACCAGCAAGACCACTTCGGTCCCATTGGAGAGCTTGCTCCATTTGATGCGTGGGGTCAGCATGACGCTGGTGTCTTGTTCCTCTGGGATGTTGAAGTAACACGGGATGTTCAGGGAGCTTCCCAGGATAACACGCAGGGGAGACTGCTCAGGTATCTTGACTTCCAGGCCATCACTACTGTCTGCCGGTTCCCAAACAAAGCGATGGTTATGTCAATAACACGTGTAGTACAAAATATCCTGTGCTTCCATATGATCCAGAGCCTATATCTGCTGTGCAAACCTGTACCCTCATATTCACACATAACCTTTTTAGGTCTGGTCTAGAAGGGGAGGTTATGACAATGACCACTGCACCTTGGCTGCTTTTGAGATTTGGACCAGTGCTGGATAAGGGAACGAAGGGAGCAAAGGGCTCTACTGCAGCATAGCTGCTGCCCACACTATGAGATCACACCCGATAATGTTTCAAAAGGGAAATGCTGAAATTCTCTTAGTTTCCCCACAAATCTGCCTTTGCCTGCAGCTATCTCCCTGGCTTCCCAAACTCAGGAGCAGTGAGAGGCTGTGGCTCAGCAGCCATCCAAACAGAGGAGCCTTGTGTGTGCACAGCACAGATCTTGGGTACACATTTCTGGGGGCTGCCTGTCCTTGGGGATGGGACCAGATGGCAGCACATGGCTCAGTCCTGCTTTCCCATGCCCTGGACACGTACCTGAGAGCTCCACAGAGTCGGCTGCGGTGATGACTTGCAAACACACAAACACTAATAGTAAAGTGGTCATAATTTACCTGCAAGAAACAACACAGGGAAAAAAGGATTTGTGTATGTTCACAGGGAGCTGAGTGCTGTGGATACTGCTGCTGCGGGGCACTGCAATGCTTTCAGATACCCCTTAAGCCTCCTACACTCCTCACACCAGCAGCGAAAGCCTGTCCCTGGGGGAGGATTCTTCCTCAAAATGCTGCTTGCTTCAGGAGATCAGTCCATGAGACAAACAAATAAGATGCTCTGCTATGTGCAACAGTCTGAAGTGTTATTATACATTACTTATATTGCTTTCCCACTCTCTCTTGTGATTCAACCTTACCTGTGGAGCAAAAAGGCAATTTTAAAACAGGTCTTCACACACCTATTACATATTAACTCAAGAGGGACCATCACATCCCCTAAGTCTTTGTCTCAGAACAGGAGCTGCTCCTCACTCGTCATCCCCACCCAAGCCAGCACTGGCTCTCAGGCCAGATGGTTGGAAGCATTTTCTATTCCTTAAAATGCTCTGAAGGAAAATTTGCCCTCTGCATGGTGGAAAAGTCAAACGTGAAAACTCTTTGGTCCAGCACTCCTGCACTGAGAGCCAGCATATCCTTAAGTGCAAATGGATCCAGAACTGATGCAAAAATCCACAGGATACAATTCTAGGCATCTTAAATCCACCCTAAAAATATCATCTTGGGATCCCTCAATTAGTCAGAGCAACCTGCTTCTTCTGAAGGCTTCAGGAAAAGAAAGGAGCATCCTGCTGACATTGAGTGACAGAAGCAATATAGGAAGGCCAGCTAATTTAATCCTAACTGGATTACCATCCACTATAATATCATGGCATATTAAATCGCCACAAAGACTCAAGTTGGTTTCAATATTTCAGATAACAGCCATGTCCTCTGGCAACCCAGCATAGTTTGGCATCCCATTTCAGCCCTGACTCAGAAGGAAGGACCACACCTACTGAATCACTGGTATTTCCTTTGAGGTTCAAACACTGCCTGTGTTTCACTCCTGTGATCTACAAAGATTCCAGATCTTCCTGACTTCAGCTGACAGGTAACATTCTGGGTATATGCCTATTGGCCTTGTAGAAAACTCCATTGCATATCCTCACTGGCACAAGAAAAGGCCAAAAATAAACCCCATCCTGTACAGTTCAGCATTAACCTTTCACTTATGAAAAACTGACCTCCATTCGTTTGAACCGGACACACCACAAAACCTTATCTCTAGGGAACAGAGACAGTTCTACTGGCAGAAAATAGGAGAGAACAGGGATTGAATGGAATGGCAGAGGAGTGTGGATACTTCAGTTCGCAGCTGTAGGGCTGAACAAGATCAAATGGAGATATCCCATTTTCTACTGTGCATAGGAATAAAAATTCAGGTCAGTGCTAACCTCAGGGAGAACTCTTGGAGCTGTACATGTGTTTGGGTGTCTCTGCTTATGGGTGATGTCTGCACAAACAATGTATTACAAATCTCTTCTGCAGATGACAGCTGACTTCACGATTTCCCTCCTGGGATGGGCAGTTCAGAGCCGACTCTCCTGATGCAGGGGAGGTCAAAGAGCTTGGCAGGCAGCACAGGGTCAGTGGGAGGGGGCTGTGCCCACAGGATGGGCTGTGGGGGGCAATGAAGTGCCTTCTGCTCCTCAGTGAAGCAAGGAGAATGGCACACACCATCTGCTGCTGACAAACAGCCTGAAATCAGCTTGGCCCAACAGCCATACCCAGGAGTCCTTAAAGAGCTGGCTGAGTGAGCTGCTGGCCCACTGATGTTCATTCATAATCTGTGCTGGAGTGCTGGGGCAGCTCCCAAGTACTGAAGCACTGTGTCCACACTCAGCCAAGATACGCAATGATGAGCCTCATAAATACATGCTAGTTTGATTGACATAAATTCCAGGCAAAATAATGGAAAATCTGATACAGTGTTCAGTTCATTAAGCACTGAAGAATAGATGTAATACTAATCTTAGTTAAGGCACTTGTGTATAAAACAGGTGCTTCCAACCTTTTATTATTTGGCATGATTCTAAGCTTGTTTGATAATGCTGCCTGCATGGCTGCAGCACAATGTAATTAGATTTTGATAAGGCTTGACTTTTTCAGGGTTCTGTGATATGAAGATGTGTAGTGTCAGTAGTACGTCCATTAAAATGGCTTCGCAGAAACCAGGCTGGTGGATCTCTAATGGGATCCACCTGAGGCACCCAGACCTTGAGGGAAATATTTCTAATGAGCATCCACAGGGGTCAGCATTAGATCCAATGGGTTTCCAAATAGACTGTGCTCAATAGAATCAAATATAAAATTGTACAAGAGATGTATGCCTGGCCATGGGATGTTAAGTCCTAGACAGAAGACACTCAGGAGAGCTACTGCTATTATCCAACGTTAAACCAAACAGAAATTCCTTGTGCATTAGAGGTAAACAATGGGAACACTTTGCACATCTCTGGTCATGAAGATATCAGAAAAAGGTGGTGTAGAAATATCCACTAGAAAAGATCTGAGGGCTGGATGGAATGCTTTATGGGGGAAGACTGGAAAGTAGGAAGTCTGAACCTAATTATTGTAACAAAAAAAGAAAAACTGAGAAGTTGACAACTGCGTACAAATACTGTTTCAAGCAGAGGCTGCTCGTGTTAAAGGGCTCTTAAATCTAGCAGAAATTTATGACCAGAACTAATAGCTCAGAGACATATACTGAGTAAACTCAAATGGAAAACAAAGCCCACACTCCGCACAGTGGGTGACTGATCACTGAAAGTGGTACCAAAGGAAATGATGGAGTTTCTGTCAGGATGGATCCTGCAGGGCAGAAGGAATTTGGGTAGAGGACACTCTCCTAGCCACTAGTAGGATACCTGTTTGAGCATTAAATGAAAACTCTAACTTCTCCAGGCTGCTTAGATGAGGTATCTTTCACTGATTTGAATTTTGCCAGAATCCAAGTAAGCTGAATAGCCCTGAGTGTCATGAGATAAACTCAGCCAAGAGAGGCAGGCAGCTTTAGACCTGGGTTACCTACCAAAGAATAGAAACATCCTAGAGCATGGAGACAGAGATGTTTAAATATAACAGGAGTTGGCTGGCTGAAAAGACTTACAGGGTGTGTGGCTACAGAAAAGTGGTATTGTTCTGAGCTGATATTTCTGTGTACATTAGCAGTGGATAGGAGGAGAGCAGGTTCCTCTGTCCATCGGGTAGATATCACGGAACAGAATGCTCTATACAGAAGAAATTTCCCTTGTTCCAAAAGCTAAGACAAGCTCATGTACTCTTTGTTTTATTCAAGCTTTATGCTGATCTTCCACAAGGAAAAACAGCCTCACATGATGACAGCTGGGACCAGCAGTATCTTTGCAATTTGGTTTAACTGTGGAGCAAAAAACTCAACCTCGTCTTATCCCACAGAAGCCCAGAGGAAATGGATTTTCCTTGTGAGCAGTGGTTAGCAAATCAGAATAACAATGTTTTGGGTGTATTCCGCGAAAGTGTTGAGTCCCTGCCAGCAAGAAACCCAACCTACTCCTCAGGGTGCTGTTTGCAATGTTGATCTTCATTTTTCATTCCCCTGAATCATGCCAAAGAGATCCAACCCTGAGTGTGCACACAGCTCTAGTTGGGATTCACTGTGCTGGGAATGCCTTTGCTTAATGTCCTGTTGTTACAGCAGTGGTTCCATGCTGCAATCCTTCTACTCCGTGCTGTCTCTAGTGGGATGTCCAGGCACATGTTAATGAGTAAACAGCTGCTTGAAAAAGCAGTTCTAGAAGCAAGTGAAGAGGGAGGTCTGTGTGAGCAGATGTGCATAGCACAGGTGATGGAGACCTGGTCTGTCTCGATGAGGGAACTGGGGAGGTTGTTCCTGTCATTCTAAAGCAACATTTAAAAAGACTGTCGGGGCAGAGGAGGGTCACTGGCTCAAGTGTGGCTGCTGTCTCTTGCAGAGGTGTAGGTTCAGGCTGTGCCCAAGGAGCAGGAAGGTACAGTTCAGCATGTGGGGGTATCAGTGTGTGCTCGCTGAGATGGGATCTGGCACAGGGGAAAAGTGGTCAAGGATAAGTGGCTGAGCTGCACGACTGAGTAAAGGCAGAGTACAGTCTGGAACAGGCTAAGCAGTGGCAGGAACATCCCCTGCTCAGTGTCTCACTGATTGGCCTCTGGCTGTGGCTGATGGCTAAGGAGAGAAGTGGACCTTGGAAATGCCCTGGGAATACAGTCAATGCCCCTACCATATGTGTCATAAATAACACAGGCCTCTGGACATAACCTCTATGACTACTCCTTTTTCCTTTGAAAACCATTGAGGTATTCTGTCTGCCACAAAAAGGTGAGCTCCTGAACCCACAGGACCTACCAGGTCACTGCAGGCAAACTCCAATTCAGTTGCAGGGTCCTTATCTTCTGGCAGGAGAAGCAACCTCGAAGAGAAGTTGTTCTGCATGCACTTTGGTGGAGCTGAAAAGAGAGGTTTGTCCAGGCTCTAGTGGGGAGCACTGTGAGGGGATAATTCTTGCAGCACAGAGCCCTACAAACAGGCGGAAATGATCACAATGCTTTCTGCCAGGTCCACGCTACAAAAACACCTCCCATCCCTGCAGATTTCTACCCTGCAAAACTCCATTTGCACTTTCTGGGAGAGCACCTGGAGCAGGCAGATTTTGTGGTGAGAAGAGAGGAGGAGGCAGAACAAGTTACACAAGGTCACGGCTGTGCCTCTGCATCAGGATGACTGTCCCTGTGTGGGTACTGAGCAACCTGGAGGAACAAGAATCCAACCAAACTGCCACAAAAATTCCGTCTCTAACTGGTGCCCAAGACAGAAACAAGGCCCTCTCCATTTCAGCCTGGGCCAGGAAGAATTCAGGAAAATCTCTTGCCTTTCTGAAAAGGACAGGGCTGGGAATTGCTGGTAGGCTCAGGAGCTCCCCACCCTGGAGAACAACTGTCCCTTTCACTGAAGTTTATTGCCACTCTATTTTACTCCCAAGACTGTGCTTCTGTATCGGGTTGTGTGCAGTGTCCTAAATTGGCTATGTATAAATATGTTTATTTGAGAATCTGTGTGTGGAGGGAATCGTGTAGCTATGTGCAGACAGGTTTAATCCCTTGCTCTTCCAACCACATCCCCAGCTCTTTAAAGGGCTGAAGAATGTGGAGGGAGCAAGAAAAGGAAAAGTCACTACAGTGGAAGTTCAACAAAGTACCTACACAGTCAGACTGTACAGTGGAAAATAGCCAGATGGCCTCTTTGCAGCAGAGCCGAATATGTTTGCTTGCTGGAAAGCATTTTCTGTTCTAGTCTGCTTTAATTGAGTCCCATCTGCAGTTTTTCCTGTAGCCTTTGCTTGCTCCAGACCATGTTAATCACCCTAATCACCCTTGTTGCAATTTTTAAAAAAAAATTATTTATTTATTTTTTTTAGGCTTTTGTTTGCCTTTTTTTTTTTTTTAATAGGGGCAGATGGGTCATTTTAAGCTTCCTTCTTTCTCAGTTTTGGAAAACCTTTAGTACACTCACATATTGCTTCTGGCAGCTAATATAATGTCACTCATTACCTAGTAGATATACCTGGACATAAAGACATTTCCAAAGACAATGTTTCCTTTAAAATTATGGATATAAAGAGACTCCTGGAACAAGGGTTAAGTTCAGCTCTGCTTATTTATCTTTGGATTCTCTCTCTTCAACTGGTTCTTCATCCCCAGTTTATTCCCCGTCAGAGAATGGACTTTTACTTTCTCTAGGACATGTGGTCACCTCCATCCAGCCTTATCTCAATATTATTATTTTCAGGCACCAGAACGTGAGATCAGGGGCTTGGTGAGGTCTGAGGAAATGCCATCACCCAGCAGGGGCATCAGGAGAGCATATCCTTTGCCCTTGTAGGCTTTGGAGGCAAATTGTGGTTTCTCCTCTCCTCTGTAAAACTACAAACTCTTCCCCTGTGATCTCTACAAACAAACACTTTATTGTCCCTCTGTGTGTTCCCAGCCTCTGTGCTGGACGCAGGTTTTTTTCAGATAGAAATCTCAGCTAGGTCCAGGAAATGGGAGGGAAGGGAACAGGGGGTGGTGGAATGAGTGAGGTGGGCAAAACCAGTTTTATTTCTTCTTCTTCTTCTTCTTTTCTTTTTTACTTAATTAAGGCCAACTTTGGAACAGAAATATGGCAATAAATGCACTCCTGTGACTTTTCATGTTTTTTCAGCTGCAAAGAAAATAGGAGAAATATTCCATTCTGTCTGGCTTCCTAAGCATTCTGTAAGGTATTTATGTACAGAGCATCTTGGATGCTGCTCCTGCCTGCTCTGTTTCTTAAACCATCCCTGCAACAATAAAATCTCTTTTCCCCCCCATTCAGAAAGACACATGGCAGAAACTGCTCAGATATTTTGTCATCGAGGGCATCGACAACCCTGCAGCGCATTGCTGCAGGGGATGGCACTGAGGCACTTTTAATGCATAAGGCACAAACCAGAGAACATTTATTGAAGATTAGGGATAATGTGAGGTTTCATCTCAAGCCTCAGCTGTCTCCTATCCTCAAGCACCCCTTGCCCCTGCAGGTATGGCCATGGTCAGACACAGCTCTGTGGATGCTCCCTGGTGAGGGTACCAGGGTGCCTTTAGCTGTGACATGAGTTCCAGAGCTCCTCTCTCTCCTCCAGCATAGACACCCAAAGCTGGTGTTATGCTATACCCTTTTCAGCGTCTTTATGACTTCTCTTCCAATAAAGCAGTTGCAGTCTGTCATAGTCTGACTGTTTATCTGATTGTAATTGCACACATGCTACAGAAAAAGCCAAAATACTCAAGGTTGTAGGCTCATGCTTTCAATGAGCAAGATGCCAGAGGAAATCTTCGCAAAACCTAAACAGTCCTGTGCTAGGTTCAGTTAGTGATCCAAGCTCAGACAGATGGTCTGGAACAAACCTCCTACTGAACACAAAAAGTTTCACAGCATTTATCTCTTTTCTGATATCTGCCACAGAACAGCTCTCATCTTCCCCTGATTTTCATTGGTTTTACATTATAACTCCATTGATTTTAGCAACAAGCTGAACACAGAGGCTCCAGGACTGCAGTACCCCTTCCACCAGCCATTCCAAAAGTAGCTCTCTTGCAGGAAAACCAGAGCTCTCTGCCACTAGCAACACCCACCACGGTAATTTTTCTGTCCTTCAAGGACAGAGAAGTTGCAAAATACCCACTATGGCAAGCAGATGACAGCTGGAGCCTTTGAGGCAAGGATCAGCACCAAGTCCTGAGCTGCCATGGCTCCAAGTGTCTGCTTGATATGGAAAGCCAGAGCTACGCTCAAACAGCTCCTGGAGCCTCTGAATTCAAGGGAACAATGAGTCTTTGAGACTGGTTGAAGCTCTCGCTCAAAATCCTCTCTAGTCCAAGAGGAGGAACAGAACTTCTAAAGAGCAGTTAATCTCCTTATGAAATAGATGTCTCAGCTGAGAACCTTTAAAGAGGGGTTCAGTCTTTTCTTTCAGCTAGCAAGGGAGCCTGGAGCACTGTTAGACATCTCATTTTTAGAGATTGGTGGGTGATTATGCTCTTCATGAAGTCTCCCTATATCCTGTACACTTCTTTTCTGGAGCTGCTGTCAGCCTTAAGTGGAACTCCCCCAGACATGGGAAGCAAAACCACCAAAACACAAAAGAAGAGAAACCAAATCCCCCCTGGATCAGAGGTGTGAATATGACAGCTTGGGCCATGATCCAAGGAAGTCAATGACAAGTCCTTTGACTGATGACTTTTTCCATCCTAATGCACAGGCTCACTATAAACCCCATGAAAACCACAAAAGCTTCTTTTTCTGTGCACTAAGATCTGAGCTATCAAAGCCCAATATGGAGCAGGAGGCAGAAAAGATTAAGAGACCTGGAAAACCCTCTGAGAGAACTTGGGTAGGACAGGTAAAGCTCATCTGAGTGGCAGCATCTACTTGTCCCCACCACAGGGTATCCCATTGCTCTACTGGAGTGTGTGGGTGATGCACAGTCTGCAATGGACATTTCTTCTCGTGCAGAATTTGACTTCTCACATGTTTCAGGGGACAGTCAAAACCTCATTTGTGCAAAGATGTAGCCTTAACAATGAGAAATCATCCCTCTCTGGCTGCAGAACAAGATGTGAATGTGACTGCAGAACGGCAAATCTCTGCAGCATTTTTGTGCTGGCAGAAGTTTCCAAAGAAACATGGAATGGTTTGGGTTGGAAGAGACCGTAAAGAATTCATGGGCAATTCATCTTCTCTGACCCAGCTCAGCCCTTCAGAAGGATGGCTTTCCAGAATGCAATAAAGTCTTTGAAACCATGTTTTAATACAGAATCCATAGGCGTGGAGACCTAAATCTTCATAGACTCTGCTCATTACTGCCCAAATTTGATAATTGTTAATACTCTGCTATCTAAAATCACCTCGAATGTGACATGTGTGCTCCTAAGAAATGCCACATGGAAGTTCACCTAACAGGGCACTGGGTGGCACTGGAAGAAACATGCAAAACTGGTTCCTGCCAACTTCACAATTATTTTTCCAGGTAGACAGAAAACATCATGCAAGCTTGGAGTGACAACAAACTCAGGAGATTCAAGGTGAGAGCCACAGACCATGGGCGTGGCTGTAGAGCCTCTCTAATGGCCACACTCTGGATCACATGAATGAGATGTGCTGTGACCGCATAGCATTAATGTCCTTTCATGGGAATGGGCACCTCTTCCAAGACACAAAACTGCAGCAACCTCTTGCTAGGGACACTTTCTACTGGTGGGCTACACGCATCAGGCTCCACCATGATCTTTGGTGAGGCTGTCCCTGTTGGGAATACACACAGCTGGTGGCATTAAACCTCCTCACAGTGTCACAGCTTGGACACAAAAGAAAGATGTGAGTGATCATATCCTATCTGGGCCTTGCCTTAGAGAGTACAGCGTGCTGCTGGTGCTTAACAGCAGTAAAAGCAGCCTTTCATCCAACCTGGAGGAAGAGCTTCCAGCTTCATCGCAGTCTCAGTATCTGCCTCTTTTTGCTCCCCATTTTCTCTTTCCAAAGTTGGCACCTGAAAGTTTTCTCTGCATTAATTCCAGACATTGTGTAAACACTCTGCTTCGATTTACTTAAATGGGGCTGTTTCAGCACTAGCTTTCCTCCCAAATAGATTTCCTGTCTCATAAATTCAAGACATGAACAGTTTCGTTTTGCTAGGAAGGTGGAATCTCAAACTGATCCTCCCTTTGGGATGACCTGGAAGACAAAAGGGCAAATGGCATGGGAGAGGGCCTGGGGATTTCTGGTTACTGGCTGAAAGAGGGGAGCCATCCTGCCATGTGCTCTTCAGGAGGTAGTGCCAGTGGTCCAAGAGACTGTTACTATTTGCCATAAATAATCTGCAAGTTTTGAAATCTACCAGTTTCTTGGCTTTTTTTTTTTCTTCATAACCCTAGAAGATGGAGAACCATCTTTTCTTGCTGAGCACATCACTGGCGTTCTCAGTGGAGAAGCAAGGGATTACTATTTTCTCCCGTATCCAGGTCCTCAAAGTATTTTTGACGCCTTGGAAAGGCACATGCATGTGAAATGTTCACACACACTCTTTGTGCATAGCAAGCAGAGAAAGCCCTAGGAGTAAAAGGGCTTTTCCTCTCAGCCTCTACCCACTGGGACTTCAGATAATTTCCCCGGCAGCAATGTGAACCCCCAACCTCAATGCCTCTGGGAATGATATGATCATCCTCAGTTCTGAAGGCACTGGGCTCACTTTGCCTTCCAGCTCATGGAGAGGGCACACAGTATAAAGAGACCACAAGCTTCTCATTCTGACTGTAAATGAGGGTTTTGCTGCCTTGGCTGTGTCGAACAAGACTCTCCTACTTCTCCATTTCCTCTGCCAGCAAACCTCTGACAACTAAATTGAGCACAAAACAGCCATGCCAGCTTGTACTTCTCTAGGAAGTTGAATGGTACAGGAAGGATTAAGGAAGAGAAGCAGCTTTTCACTCCCATCTCTGGTTCTAGGAAAACTTAATCAATGGCTGGGCATTGCACCCGCTGAAACTGCCTCATGCATGACAGCAGGAGAATGGTTCGCTGTCTCCTCTCATTTCCTCCTTGACCAGCTCTCCCAGACCACTTTGTCCCCCTCTTGACAGCTTCAGCAGTGGTGACAGACTTTGTGGACCGTGGACAAAGCGCTCCCTCTTGGTCCCTTCCAGGGCCGGGGCCAAGCAGCCGGCGGAGCTGAGCAGGGGCAGTGCCCGAGGCTGCTGTCTGGCTCTGCAAACCAGGGCCTTTCCTGTAAGTGTGTGGATGGCTTAAGGCCCTGTAGAAATCCCACCAGATAATCTCTTCTTTCATGTTTTCCTTTTCTATTCATCCCCAGTCACTCCCCCAGCCATTGCCATCTCAAGGCCCTGTCCATCCTGGCCTTGAACACTTCCAGCAATGGGGCATCCACAGCTTCTCTGGGCTACCTATCCTGGTGTGTCATCACCTCCACAGGAAATAATTTCTTCTAAATTTCTAATCCAAACTGCCCTCTGTCAGTTTGAGTCCATTCCCCCTCGTTCTGTCACTATGTGTTCCTGTCCCAAGTCCCTCCTCAGCTCTCCTGCAGCCTCTTTAGGTACTGGAAGGTGCTCTAAGGTCTCCCTGGAGCCTTCTCCTCTCCAGGCTGAATAATCCAGCTCTCCCAGCTACTCTGCATAGCAGAGGTATTCCAGAACCCTGAGCATCTTCACAGCACTGCATCCCTGTACAGTTCCTTCCTTTTTTTTGTGTGCTCAAACTGTTCTTTTACCATGAGACCATTCTGGTGTGCGGTGCCCTCTTCACTCTTTACTCAGACACACAGAGTGCGTTTAATTTAATTTAACCGGCTCAGTCAATAACTTCTGTTTAATTTAGTGCTGCTCCATTGCTTTTGGGGGATAGAGTACAGTCAGCTGTCCTGTCCTGCACCAGTCATTCCAAGGGGATTTCACCATGCAGGGAACACCAAGGGATGCTCAGCTGTGCACGCTGGGGGCACTTCCATTGGGCACGGACACTCATCCACTGCTCCTATTCACATGCCAGGTCACTTTGTCCAAACAGTAATTCCTGCCTTTGGTTCAGACTGTCCTTTTCTTCTTGGGAAGAAACCAATGGGGACTCCAGGCAGAAAATAAATCTTTCTCTTGTGTTTTTCTACTACAGTGATGCTTTAGAACCAAGCCAAATTGTACAGCGGAGAACAAAACACGACAAGAAAGAAGATAACGACAAAATAGTTCACAGCCAAACAAGCTTGTTTTGGGGCTGCCACAGAGAAGGACCATCCATCAGAGGCCTCAAAAGCTTTAAGTCCTATTTTATGAGACTGGCAGGGAGCTAGAAAGAAAGGAGCAAGGTGATGGAAAACATGCTTAAGAAATTGTCCTTTTTCAGCCTCTGACCGTTCCCTGCAGTGGGTGTTGTTCTCTGGGTGATGTATTCATCCACCCAGGAGGAAAGGTAATAGGACTCCTTATCATAATAGAGAGAATAAGTGGCAGAAGAGTTTCAGTTCCTTGTCTTGAGATTTCCATCTTTGCTCACACCAGAACTTCCCCAAGAAAACCCTTCAAACAAACACTTCCTGAAAAAAGCAACAAAGGTCAAAAGATGCAATTTTATTCACATGGGACCCATTGCTCAGTGCAAAACTCAATCACAGCCTTTTCCTTTTTTTCCAAAGGAGGTCTCAGTGTCTTCTCGAGATTCTGCCCACACTGAAAGGTCTGTTCCCTTCAAACACACGGTGAAAATACCCTAAAGAACAGGCACACTGCACTGGAAATACAGCCAAACTCTTTGACCTGAATGTATATTGTGTACAGAGAGATCCTTTACATATTCATGATTTTATAAATGGACTTAGGTATGGTATAACTTAGGAGAAAACAGTGTGGATGTGACATCGAAGGAGAGAGCAAGAGGAAGACAATTAGCCTCTCCAAAGTGAGTTTCAGTTAGGGTCAATGGATGAATATCAATAATCTTTTCATTTCAGCTCAGATCTCAGGACTCCACTGAATTATCCCAGCATAGGCAGACAGCAGTCTCTGCCTTAGAGATCTTGGAATTTAGAAAGTGTGCTGCTGGCCAAGCCCAGAGAGCACAAATGTGAATTTGGGGAGACCACGGGAATCCTGAATAAAAGCAAGGCTCTTACATGAAATATAAAATTATTCTGTGAGGTGTAGACTGTGAACGGAAAGAAATGTAACCTTAACATAAGCCACAGACATTCGGAGAGCCACTGCTGCTAAGCCCAAATCTGCAGTTTGCTATGCAAAGTCCATATGTCATACCTTCAAAAAGAGAAAGTGAAGTATGGAGGAAACCAAAACAGCAATTAGATGGGAAAGACAAGTATTCTGAGAGGTAAATAAATTCCTGTGTACGAGATGTGGTTGAGGGAGAGTGCCAAAACCTTGTCCAGTGTTTGGTGAAGTCTTCTGTAAGGGCAACAGAAAATGTTGTTTTTCCAGAGATATGTGGAACAGCTTAAAACCAACAGCGCCCACATTTTGAGGAACAGAAAGGCACCAACACAGATTCCTTTGTAGGCAGAATAACTGCCTAGCAAAGTGTTTAAAGCCTGCAAATATGGTCCAGCATCAATGGAGAAGATGAGGGCTTTAAAATGGATTCTGGAGCATGTTATGCTGGTATTTTAACAAGTATGCAGCAATACCAAGGGAAACTGCATAAGAGTAAAATTTGTTTTATATTATTGGCATAAAAGACCAATTCAAAGGCAAGTAATAATTATAATTTATTTTAACCTATCTTGTCATTCTTCCAATAAGACGGGCAGGTAAATTATCTGGAGGCCAGATCCAGCTACCACTGGAATCAGCACTAAAGATGCCATTTACCTCTGAGGCTGGGAATATTAACCCCAAATTCTTCTATTAAAACCTAGTCTAGACAGGTAACTGCTTGCAAGTCCTGAAAAGACAGCAGGGCGAGCCCTCAAAAGGATGTCTAAATCCCCACAAGCTGGCACAGAGCACTCTGCTTTCAGACAGAAGAAGAACTAATTCCTTAAAACAATATAGCGAGGAAAATCCCATATGGCTTTTACGCACAGTGGGAGAATGGGATCAAATCATACATAACATTTGGGCACTGTCACAGAGCAGTCTGCAGATCATGGAAATCATGGAAGATCATGGAGATCATGGAAATTCTACAGCTGCAACTGAAGAGCCATCACGGAATTAGGGGACATGGATGTGCCACTGAAATAAACCACACAACAGGAGAGATGTTCAGGAAAATAGCTGACAGCTAAATGTTCAAACAAAAAATATTCTCTAACACTTAGGATGAGCATTCCTGCAACCATGGCTGAATGAGTCATGCTCTCAGTTAATGATTTTTAATGGAAGTATAGTGGGAAGGTGAGGGGCAACAGTGATATTTACTTTGGCCCTTAAAATTTGATCCATACAGACTCCAGCCTTGTCCAGAAAATATCTGGAGTCTCTCAAGCCTCCTGTGGGCATTGGGGGTGTACAAAGTGCACGCTGGACATCCTCTCCCCTTAGGCTGTGAGCTCTGCTTGCTCTCAGCACGACTCAGTGAATCTCCTTCCCACCATAAGGATGCTGCAAAAGGGAATGAAAAATAAAAGCAAGTCTTTTGGAGAGCAAGAGACACCAGACCCACTGGTCATGGACAAATTTAAGAGATGGCTTCTAAACGGAGCTTTCAAGGATCTGAAGTACAAGTTTTGACACTATAGCAAAGGATACAGTGCTCTCTTGTGAGATATCGTGAGGTTTCTGGGAATGTCAAAATTGTGTGGTAAAACTCTGATGGTCTGCCAAATTGTGCACAGTATTTCAGAAGTTAGAGATGCAAATGGATGAGCAAAGCACATAATGGAATTTGCAGAACTGATTCTCTCTGTCTTGGGGTATTCTGCTGTAAAACTGGCTTTGAATCCCTAAAGCAACTTCTGGAAAAGGACTAATTTTATAAGGGAGAGAAACCCAATCAGCTATCTGAGCATCTAATGATCCTCATACCCAACCAGTTTAGTAATATTATTGTTTAATTATACCTAACAGCCCAGAAGAGAGAGACATCTCTAACGGGTGAGATTTACGATCTCTAACGGCATGCAGATTTACAGAAAACCAGTCAGCTTCACTGGAAGTTACAGAACAGAAAGCAATCCAATTGAGAATGCAAGAAACTGGAAATGAACTGTGCCAGGGTTGAAGAGAAGGTGCCAACCAATGTATTTATCTTCATTTTTGCCAATACACATAATGGAGAAATGAGTAAGCTTCAGTGTTAATCTGAAACTGCAATGTGAGAAAGTTTCCATTTCAAGCATAAAATCCCCAACCTTCTTGTCTTTTCTGCTAGACTATGATTCTGAAGTTGCCAAAACACTCTTTCTCCATCATTACCTGAACACATGAGATGTCATGGTGGATGCAGGGGAAGTGGAGAACTTCCCTAACATCTAGGAAAGAAAGGGCTCAGCATAACATTCATAAAGCACATGTGTTTATGTCAGTTTGGTGTGCTTATTCAAATAGGAGGCCAACGCCAATTGCATGCAAATGACCAAAACAAGAGCAGAAGTGAGGTACCCTGTGTGGATTTAAAAGCTGGAAAAGGGCAGTGTGATATCCAGCAGAGGCCAGCTCACTCAAGAATTTATCTCATTTCTCGGGAAGGCTTTGTAGCCCACACTGAACTTGATTTTCTTAGCTGTATTTCTCATAGGGGTGATGGTGCCTGGGTGATGTAATTCAGAGGTATGTTGCATGTGCCAGTGAGAGCTGGAAGCACAGCATTGAAGGTGAACTGAAAGGAAGATCATGGGTGACTCTGAGTTCTTCGTGTCTGTAACCCACATTCCTACCTGGATGTGGCAAAAGAAAGGCCAAATGGCCCCAAACACATCCATATGCTGATGGGTACAAAGGAAGGTGCATGTGCCTATTGCTGTGCCGATACAGCAATGATTTTGCAGATGAAATGGGTACAGCACTGCACAGGGGCTCAAGGCCATGCTGGGGTTGGTTTGGAGCATTCCAAAATGCTGGGCAGATTCAGAGCTGAACAACAAGAGCAATGAAGGCTTTTCCATCCTCTGCTAAACACAGCTCAACGTTATTGGTGGTGCTGAATCCTTTCACGTCTCCTGTAAGAGGCAGGAAGCCACACAACAGGACTGGGAGCTGACCCCTGCTGTAAGCAGCATCAAGAGGTTTTTTTAGGAGACAAACTGCAGGGAATCTGGGAATTATGAAGGCACAAAGATTTTGCCTTGTCTCTGGAAAAATGGCTCCTGGTCTTGCAGGACACCAGGAAGGGTCACAATCCCACGGGCTAGCTGGCTGAGCAAAGGGGTGATCCCTTTTCCTGCTGACACACAGCAATGGTTGCAGGGTAGCATTAGCTCTGTGGCTGCTGACCACCCTGTTTTTTGAGAGCAGACCCAAGTATCAGTGGTGAAGAGCTAAGCTGGGAGCCCAGTGCCCCTGTCTGCTGGTGCAGTAGGCAGTGTTAGCAGGGTAAGAACCCTGCAGCCTGATGGGATCGCTTACATATCAATTACTACAAGGCAGCAGGGTATTATTTATACAATAAGTGCTATACAAAACAACAGAGCAATATTTAGAGGGCAAATACTATGGATAGGAAAGCTACAATTTGTTCTGCAGCAGCAGGATGTTCTGTGCACTCCAAAGTGCCGGGCAGGATGAGGGTGATACTTACATGCCAGCTACTGTATGAGGACAGGTTATTATTTAAACCCCAGATACAATGGTAGGAAAAGAGTATTATTTACTAACCAGATTGAATGCAATAGCAGCAGTGGCAGTAACTCCATGGTATAATTTGCAACGGAGGAAAAGACATCATTTGCAGACCGGTTATTACAGAATGGGAGGGTGTTTGTTGTGGTACAGCACTGAAGTATTACTTTGAAGCTGAGCACTGCAGAGGTACAGGGTATTATTTATACACCAAACACCAGAGAAACTATTTTTTTGGGGTAAGTAACAGTGACAGTTAATCATTTATATGAAAGCTATTCTGTAATTTCCAATATGTAACCTACATGATTATTTCAACCTTGAAACTGTGGTACAGATGATGTAATGTTAATTATACTGAGATCTACAGCTGCTCTACCACAGGACTGCTAAGCTGGAATAATCTTCTGAAGTTGGTAGATTTATGCCAGCAAAACTACTGAATGTGCCCTGCCCTGTGCAAAGCCTGTGGTGCCTGGGGATTTCCAGGGGTGTTTATCCCTGACCCTGTACAGGATCCCAGCAGGAGCTGCAGGTTTTGCTGTGGATTACAGGTTATTCAATCACCAGCACAGCGACTGCTCTCTCAGCAGAGGTGCAAATGATGGACGGGAGCTCCAGCTGGGAGGGATCAGCAACATTTTCATGTTCTGTTTATCAGCTGCTGGCCTTTGCATTTTTTTTTTCACACACCTTTCTCATCCAGTCTGTGATCTAACCTCAGGCAGGAGATGTTCCTTGGTTATTTCTTTTTAGTTTTCCCTACAGATTTTTGTGTCCTGTCAAATTATTCCTATTAAGTCAAATCTGCGTATCCTGCAGCCATCACAAACTATTCCTTTTGTCTTTCAGCAGTTGTCTACACTACTAAATAAATAAATAAGTGTCCAAGTCCTCTGCCCACTGCTAACCAAGGGCACTGGAGAAGCCAAAGGCACATGGAAATTGCCAGACCAGATGAAACCAATGGTGTGTTCAGACCAGTATCCTGTCACAGACAAGACCTACATTACCAGCTTCAGAGCTAAGTTCTCATCACTGAAAAATAGGGAGCAAATTGCTGAGGAGGAAGTTTCTTTTTAACACGACGCATTTAGTGGTTACCTTCTTCCTTGAAGCATGAGTATTTACATTCCATATTCTCCCACTAATGTACACTAGGTTTATTTGGCATGGCTTAATAGACAATTTTACTCCTCCTGGGCCTAACCCGTGAGCTCTACCCTGCCAGAAGAAATTTCCTGTCATGATCACTTCATCCTCATGACACGAGGTGGTTGCTCTTGCAGACTCCCTTTTGTCTTGTGTCACTTGATGTGGCCTCTGTTGAAGTGAGTCCCTTTCCTCCAGTACCTCTGGCAGGTCAAGCTGTCCAGACCTGCCTCTCCTGGGACTTCTCATAGCCCGAGTTCTTCACAGCAATCACTGCTCCTTTCCATCATAAGCCCCCATGCAATGACAACCTGGGAGGAGCTGAGCAGTGAGGTAGGACTATTCATTCACCTGAGTTAATTCTGGGCCTTGCCCAAAGTTCTCCCTACTTCAACTGCCCCAAGTGTCCTCTGGCTTGCCCCAGAAACTGAGTTTTATGGAAAAGCCATGAGTGGCTATGCCTCGGTTGACAGAATGAGCAACTACAAAGGTGAAAACCCAGAGGATTATGCTTGTCAGAGGTCTTTCATTTCCCTCTTGCTCCCTTCTCTCAGCAGAACTCTTTCTGTGGCTGTCCTCCTGTCCAGCTCCCCAGCACAGCAAGGTTTCCCCCTCAGCAGCCTCAGGAACTGGCAGAACCACAGAAACCCCCAGGCAAAGCCAATTTCCAGGCAGTGTATACAGCAAGAACAGGCTCCTGGTGGCTTCTGGACCTCCCTGCATGACCAACATGCCCAAGTCCCAGCATCTCCCTTATCCTTGCTTGGTGGCAGCAGCAATGACACGGCTCCAGCTGCCTCCATCAGTGTTCTGGAGCCTTTGGGAGCATTAGATCACTAGGGCCGATGGCACGGCAGCTGGGCTTGTAAAGCAGGGGAAGGAAGTGGGAGCAAGGCGGTCCGTGGGGCTGCTACTTAACACCTCAGCGCATTTCAACAGCTAAAGCACATGGAGGGTCTTGGGGTGCCCAAGCTGAATGATTCTGGTCTTTCTCAGCCTTCCCCCACCCTTCTGCTCTCTGGTCTGTATGGAGCAATCACCGGGGAGGGGGAACGTCATGCAAGGGAGACATGGAAATTTTTCTTAAAAAAGGAAACTCCAACGAAAAACACACGGAGGAAAAAAATCTCAGTGTGAAGCGCCTCAAAGAAGGCTGCGCGGGTAGCGCGACAAAACCCCCTGCCTATTCATCAGGCCAACAAAAAGCTTCTTTAGATTTATACTGTGAGCCCATTGAGAGGGAGGGGAGGGAGGCAGCGCTCACACACCGCCCTTGTGCACACAGCAGGGCCCGCGGTCCTGCCCCGCACACACAGGCCGGGCTGTTCTGCCCGCTCACAAGGAAGCTCTGAGTTTTTAAAAGTAAACTGTAAGGTTTCCGTTGTTGCACTGGGCTCAAGTAAATTTTTTTTTTTTTTTTTTTATAAATATATAACAGCTCTCTCTCTTTGCTGTCCCTCTCTCTCCTTCACTCTTTAAACAGCCCCGGCTGCTCTGGGCCGCTCGGCAGCCGTCGTGCGCTGGCTCCCTATGTGGTCCAGAGCTGCTATGAACACGGCTTTTGTTGCTGCTGCTGGGAAGCTGCCTGAGAGTGGCACACACAGCCTGGCTTGTTCCACACGTGGAGGCTGCACAGGGCTCGGGAAGGAGGGGGGCAAGGAGGAGGAGGCGGAGGAGGTGGAGGAGAGCAGCTTGGGTTAGGTTGTCTTGTGGTGGAGCAGCCATCCCACCACTGGCAGGGGAATGGGGGAAGCAGGGAGACGGAGGCGGGTGGTGGTGGTGGAAAAGATGCCTCAGGCAGCTAAGAAAGGTCCCGTTGATTTTTAAAATGGGACCAGCTGGCCCTCCACCAGCCCACGTTGCTGCCGGGTGTAAGTCAGCATGGGAAGGCAGTGAAGTCACTGGGTCTGTGCAACTTATGCTTGCAGAGGATCTGCCCCGGAGAGGGAAGAGGAGAGAAAAGATCAATAATGGAGTGGATTTTGGAGTTCCCGGGCTCCTAATAATTATGAGCATCCCTGGGTGGTACCAGAGCACAGAACAACAATCTGACCTTTTTTAAAAAATGTACATTCATTCATTTGTTTCTGTCTTTTGAGTGATACCATCCATCCTATTTTTCTCTAAACCCCTTAATGTTCCTCGCTTATTGGGGAGCATTTTACAGCCGTGAGCTGCCGTTTACTCTGATGGAATCTAAGTCAGCTGAATTTTGTTTAGTGTCCTCTTTTCCTCAGTAAGTTTTCCCCTCCACCTCTTTCACGCCCTCAATTTCCTTTCCTGTCTTCTCTCTTTGCCCATCCATCCTCCAGCCCTCGCGCTGCTGTCAAACCTGGCTACTGTACACGGAGGTGATTATATGAAACATTAAACAACAATTCAAGTGGAACAGATGGAGCTTCCCCCCCAAGACTGCTCAGGCTGCAGAAAGAGCTCAGCCTCTGTCCCGTCCAGTGATGGTGGGAGGTGATGCCTCCCCCTTTCTGCACTCTGACAGCTATTTGAAACATCTCAGAAAGGGGCAATGTCCCCTTTGACCTGTCAGGCACATACAGTCTCTTCAAGCCAGCAGGAAAATATAACGTCAAACAACCAAAGCAAAGAAAGAAATAGTTCAGCTTCCAATAATGCCTCTGTGGGATTTGAAACCCCATGAAATTCAGTCCCCAAACCACTGGCCCCTCTGCCCAGCCGACATCCTTTACCAGGAGCTTATAGATGAAAACCAAAGTAGTGAGGAATGCTGAGAAATTCCTCTCTCCCAACTATTTCGTTGTGGGATGTTTCCCCCTTTCCACATCTGGCAAAGCTATTTCAGAAAGCAAGGAAAGCTTTTCAAACTGACGTTTTTTGGCTAAACAGCTCAAAAGGGAAAGGTTAAAATGTATGCTTTCTGCTGTGTGCAGAGCACTACTGAGCACAAGATCTAAATGAAAAGTCTTAAAGAGTAGTAAATCAACGGAAAGAAGAAATTTCTGACAGAGATTCTTACAGATAAAACCTTTTTTTTTGCTCTGTCTACTTCTGGAGAAGAGCTCAGCTCCCTGCAGACTATTGCTAAAAATATGCTTCATCTGTGAATGGATTTGGAAAACGGGCAGGTACTGAGGAACGCCTGGAGCAGCTCACTGGAAACAGCCCAGGGGACTCTGCCAGCCGCCGGTCCCTGACATCCTCATGCAAGGGGAGAGCTGTCAAACCCTCGGCCATCCTGGCTCTTTTCATTCTCTTCCTGAATTTGTCAGCCCCTCCAGAGCCTAACACCCCTCCAGCTCCGGGACCACCCTTTGCCTGCCCTGTGGCAGAGCAATAACACCGAGCAAAGCCATGAGCGCAAGGAACCCCGGCGCTGGTTGGGACACTCGGAACAAACCAGCAGGACAGCAGCCTCCATCCCCGGAGCTTGGGGACAGGCTCAGACACACCACCCGAGCTCCAGCGGCAGCTCAAACCCATCACAAACAAACACCGAAGGGTTGGAGGGTCTGCTGGGGAGGGAGAAGGGGGATAACCCTGTCTCTGCTCTCCCTCCTCGTGGTTCTGACTGCAGGATCTCTCAATCCTTGCTTTCCCTCCCTTCCCCAAGCCAACCAACAAATTTGACACGCTGGTGTAGGTCTGCTCCCCGTAAAGGGTGGGAAGCTGGTGAGGACCCTTCGTGCCGAGGTGAACACCAGGCACAGGCTCCCCTTCACAGCAGCGCTGCTTGCAGGAGGGAAAAGCTCTGGCTCAATCAATTTTACAACTTTTCTCACATTTCTCTGCTGGTTGCTCACCAGGGAAACAACCAATCCACGGACTGAGAGCCTGCTCCTGTGGAGCACTTAGGAAAGTTAAGGAAAAGACACCAAAGAGAAAGAAGGGAGGAAAGTGCGATACGTTACCTTTAACAGTTCAGTGCAGTGCTTCCAGAATCTAAGTCCCATACACCTGGCAGAGAAATGAGGTCTTTTTCGGTGTTCAAGAAGTAAAGAGCTTGCCACTTCTTGCTGTTACTGTATGTCTTCTTCACAATCTCCAGATGAGTTCTCCTGCGTTTTTGGTTTGGCTTTTTTTTTTTCCTTCCCCGGTTCCCCAGAAGAAATCAAAATTCCCTATGTGGTATTTCAGGTCCTTTCAGGCAGTGGCAGCAGCAGCAAGCTTGAAGAGTAAGTACTGTGTGTGAATGGCAAAAAAGAGAGAGAGGGTTTCAGACCACATTAGCTGCCACTGGCTGCAAAAGAGACCATCAAACTCCTGTCAGCCTCCTTAGATACCTCTTGAAGAGCTGGCACTCTAAGTGTATTGGATCCTCCTCTGGATTTTAGAGTAAAGGTAGGCAGGCATCCAGGGGGCAGGGGGAAATAGGAGGGCTTATGGACCGAAAAGGAAGCCCAGCCTCTTGGAAAGAAGGAAAAAAAAAAAAACCTCAAACCAAACACCCAACCCAGAAAAGAAAAGAAAGGGGGGAAAAAAGGAAAAAAGCATTACCAAAAAAATACTGTAAATTGAGAAAGCCGAATGGGGAGTGGGGGATTAAATTTAGCCCTCTGGTTTGGAAGCAAACTGGCTGGGGCACCACAAGTGGTTGAGAGAGAAGAAATAGTTTGTGTAATAAAAAGAGAACGTGGTTTATGCAAACTAAAATAAGATGAAGCTAATTAAGGAACCTGAGCAAAGTGTGTGTGTCTGCAGTGCAGTCAATATCACTGCAGTGTGAGCAGAAAGGAGCAGATCCACTGGGAAGCCCAAAGACAGCAGCAAACAGGACAGTTTGGGGAACTCCTGCATGGCCCCACTTGCTGCTGAGGGAGGTGATGGAGGTGATGGAGGGAAGGAAGGGATGCTCAGCGTTAGGAAAAGGGAAGTGTCTGGAGCATCAGTGGCTGATAAGTGATATAAAGGCAGAGGAAGGAGGCATTTGGGAATGAGTTTGCTTAAAGGTTATTTGGGGTGAGCTGGGAAGAAATGCAGAGCCTGTACACACCTAGTGATGGTGGAGCCTGAAGAAACTAACCCAAAACTGAGGATTCCATAACTGAATCCTTGGCAGTAGTGAAGCTATGAGAAAGTGCTGAGAGGAGTGTAATGAGTTTCCTTTTTTTTTTTTTCTCTGGGGTTGCTCGTACCTTTGAGAGGGATAAAAAGCTGTGATTGGGGATGAGAGAGTGGGTCTGTGACTGCAGACCTACACCTTGGTTTGTGAAGGGGCCAGATGACAGCTGGGAGCAGGTGACACACTGCTGAGGTGTTCACAGTTGAGAAAAGCTCTTTTGTTTGAAAAATCTTTTGTTTCTAGCATGGAAGAGAGCACCACCAGCCTAAAGTAGAGGTAAAGTCTGAAACTGAGCACAAGGAGGGCCCCCTGTGCTCTCCTTGCACCCAAACCACATGGCTGCCCTCAGTATCTCTCCTTCCATTTCTCTCTTAATATGATCTTCAATATCTGCACTTCCCTCTCTTTCCCCAACATCCTGCTTTGCTTTCTGGTTTATGATATAATAGTTTCTCCCCTCTCCATAAATTATTTCGGTCCCATGCCTCACTTCAAAACTTGCTTCCCTGACTGCCTCACTTTTTAACCTGAGGCTCATAACCACCAGCCGTGCATCTGTCATCCTGACAGGTAATGCTCCCAGACCACAGAGCACGGAGCCTCACTTCTTCCTGCAAGTACCTTATTCCATCTCAGAGATTCAATACCAAATTTTGGTTGTCAATTTCCCTTTGGATTATCCCTCCCCCCTTTTATTTTCCCAGTAGTGCAGCACTAGATATTAACTCCAAAACTTGCCAGGTGCCCATATGTTAAAAGTCAATAGGGCAGTGAGGGAAAGCTTTGGAAGGGACACTGGAAAGGACAGTGTCTTTGCCACCTGAAACGCTGCCTTTGGTGCAGCCCAGGACATTTTTGTGCACATTGTTGGGTCGTACCAAGCTTCTCATCCACCAACACCAAGACCTGCTCCTCAGGGAGAGCAGAACTCTCAATCTGTTCTCTGTCCAGCCTGTATTTGTGCTCACTGCCCCCACCTCAAAATCCTTTCAGTCTATACCAGTCCTGTCCATATCAAATTTAATTCTCCATCTGCTGAGATAAACCCTTCCCACCTACTCAAAGGGCATTGGATCCATCGCAGAGCTGCCACCACCTGCAGGTGCTGGGTGGGCTGGGACAGACAGGACTGTGCTGGAGCATCACCTGCCTCCCCCTCTCCCTAGCAGGGGTGTTTCCTCACGGGCAGCACAGTGTAGCCATAGCAATGAAAGGAGACAGGCAAAACACGCTGCAGATGGGGCATGACAGCTCATGCTCTAGGCAGGACTCGGTATTTCCAGCTGGGTATAAAAGACACACAGACAGGATCTATAAAATGTGACCTGGCTGATTTTGCTCAGACTCACGTATGTGAGACACTCCGAAACAGCTCATGCCTGACCACAGCCCTTTCTCCCCGTAACATAAAGATCTTTTGGGAAATGTACATGTTTAGTTGTTTTGCTGTGGAATAACTGAGCCCTCTGTACCCTCTGCTGCTGCCGTGGTTTGGCAAAGAAAACCTCATTTGAACCTTTGGTGAGCTTAAGCCAGGGAACAGAGAAAATTCCACTTCGGAGCTGACCAGCTAGGAAAATGTGATGCTCCACACATAGTGGTTTCTTAGCAGCTTCAGAAAGGGGATAGAAACTGCTCAGTACCTGCTGGCTGTCCCAGTTTTTTGTCTGCATCAGGAGTGATCGGAAAAACAGCTAAATATGTTCAGAGAAATTGTGATTCATAAACTGCTCTTGTGTTTGTTTGTTCTTTAAGCTGAGGAGTGGCCAGGTAAAAAAAAAAGGTCACATAGACGGCTTTTGTTTTTTGTTTGAAGAAGGAAAGCAACAGTTCATGGCTCTTTGAAATACAGGTAACACATTGCAAAAGTGCTTGCAGTTAGGTAAGATTTTTACATGTCATTATAAAGTTCAATGGAGGCTTATGTCTATTCCCACCGAAGTTTAGCCTTCAGGGAGCACGAATATTTGAACAGAGAACAAACCCTGTGGCCAAGGAAAAGTGGATAATAGCTTTTCTGTGAGAACTGTTGAATATCCAGAATTTACATGGTGGAAGCAGTCACTGAATGAAAATGGCCAGAAAAGGGAAAAACACCAGACAGAAGAAGGTTGTGTCAATTAAGGTGATAGTTGCAGTTTTTCAAAAGCAATGAAAGGTGGGCTTGGGTGGCTTTTCAGCAGAGAGAGAGGGAAAAAGAAAAAGAGAAATAGAACAATAGTAGAATAAAGAATAAACCTTTCAAACTGCTTTTAAAAATTGTGCTAACCAAACCACTCATGTTTTTGAACTGCTGCTCCTTCCCTACAACTACCAGAGCAGTCATCTCACAGCTCTCAGCTTGTCTTATTCTCAGAATGAAAAGGAGGGTATTCTGTGCCTAAAACACTTATCATTTCTGAAATTATTGTGTTCTATTAAAAGCTAATTTGGCATTAAAAAAAAGCACAGTGTGGACACGAGAAAGGGCTGTGGGATCCCAGCTGCTCTGCACACAGGTGGTTAAGTGGGGTGCACAATTTCAGTCTGTGCACAATTTCAGTCTATGAACTCTTTTCAGGTGCTGAAGACCTAGGGTCAATCCAGGACCTTTGGGCTTGTGTCCAAAAAGTATTGTTCATGCTTTTACAATTATTTGTCTGACATTGCAACAGACACTTCTTCATCAGCTGTCACAATTTCCTTCAGCGATCGATATTTGAGCTCTCCCTGCCCTGCGGTGCTGCTAAAGCTCTGACACCACATTGAACTGAGGCACACAGAAGAAAAGGGCCTTGCTCAAGGCTGTGGATGAAGCCAGAGTCAGAGCCAGAACGTCTCCATTCCCAGCACTATTCCCTCTTCCAAAGCCAGCAAAATCCTGCTGCAGCAGTTCAGGAGTGTTTGCTGCTCTGCTAAGATGTTTTTCTGGATTGATGCTCAATGCCACCCCAAAATGTCAGCTCTGACTCTCGCATTTGGGTCCCGCACTTCTCCAGTCCAAGATCCCACGATGAGGAAAGCATGGTGTAATATGGAAATGTCCATGTCATGGCTTTTGTGACTGGGTCCCTGAGCGGGGTTATTGTATGGTCTCATTTTGGAGTCCTGCTGAAGAGACAGGGCTGACACCTCTCTAGCTAAAAATTAGGAGGGGCCTAAAACCTCCCAGGAGAGGCTCTACCTACTGAAATGTTATCCTGAGAGAGTGGAAGGGGACTGAAAAGAAACGAGTCAACATCTGGGGGCAAAAAGGACACAGAGGAGCCTCCCCACCAAACACAGCACCTGTGCCCCTTTATTCCAGTGTGAATATCAGCCTTGTTGGTGCAGGTGGAAAACTCACCCCATATTTAAAAAGCCAGCCCCATACACACACACACATACACACGCAGCTTCTCCCAGCCCTGTTTGCATCCTGGATTGGAAACGGTGCCCTTCCTGAACCTCCTGTGCTGGACAAAGTACCTATTGAACCTTCAGTGGCCAGGAGGCTCCAGCTCCTGCTGAATGAGCTGCCTTCTGCTCACAGCCCGTCCCAGCGCTGGCAGACGTAAACAGCGGGGCTCGCCCCCACCCCGATATTGTGGCTTGTTCATCCCCTGATAAAAATAGAATCCCGGGTGGGATGGTGCACACAGACCGGGGTTTGTTTGGCAGTGGATTTTTTAAAAAATACTTTCTCCTTTTTGCTTCTCTTGTCCCCTTGGTTTTTCTGATTGCACAACAGGGCTGTGTGAAGGGAGTGGGGATGGACACCTTTGGTCAAAGATTTGGCACTGGGCAATGCTGGATCACCTAGAGGAGTCCTCTTATGCTTATCCTGGCCAGCATCTCATCTCCATTCTTGGATGGGGAAGCTCTGGAGGCGACAGGCACCACCAGCTCAAATGTGTGGTGTCAGGGCTCACACCAGCATTTGGGCTGGGGCTTGGCTCACAGAGCCATGGCCTGGGGCTGCTCATCCCTCTGCGCTTCTGGAGGGCTCCCCGGGGGTACTTGCTCTTGTGTTTTGAGGTGCAGGGAAGGGCTGACATCTCCTAGGTGAGGGGAGCTGGAGCAGGGTTATTAATTGGATGAGACACAACTTCACAGCTCTTGGTGCCCCTGCTGCACACGGGACTTGCTGTCCCTCCTGCTGCCCAGCTCCATGCTCATGGTGTATGACACGTGTCCAGCCTTCGTGGCCATCCCTGGGTGACAGTGAAACAGTTTTTGTACAGGAGGAGCAGCACGGATTGCTCCCTTGGGCAGGGCGATGCTGTGCGCAGCTCCCTGCCCTCTCACACGACTCACGGCTCTCCCTTTCTCCTTTTTTCCCCTTTTGCCACATTCATGCCCTCACCTCACCTTGTTAATCAGCTGCTTGGACTGAACCTAACTTCGCCCCCCTCCCAGCCCCACGATGGAGACTTGCAGGCTCAGCAAGGAAACGTGGGGGTGGGCAGCACGCAGAATGTTTGTACAATGAATGAATGAAAACAGTGCTAATTTTATGTTCCTCCCGACTTGGGATGGAGCAACACGGGAATACAGCCCCTTTTGTACGGGCATGGGACATCTCCTCTGTTTGCTTTTCTCCCAGAATGCCTCTTCTCGCCCTGCACGGTATAAACAGGTCGCTGTTGACCTTGGAAGCTGTCGGAGGGGTTACGTCAAGCCCGGCAGATTTGCTGGGCTGGGTACTTACGGTCTCGCACCCTCCTGCGCTGGCAAGAGGTGACGTACGCTGAGCTGGGTTCCCAAGGGGGGCTGGCCACCCCTGCCTGTGGCAGTGGGGAAGCCTGGAGGTCTCCCTGACCCCCAGTGAGATTTGCTGCTCAGGGGAAATTCTGCAGAGAGTTTCTCCTGTTGCTTGGTTTGCTGTTTTTTGTTGAACAAGGATTTTTATGGCATTTTTTTTGTTCCAGTGGAAGGTGTTTGCTTGTCTGAGGTCAGCGAGGAAGAGGCAGGGAGTGGATGTGGGAGTGCAAAGAGCAGGAAGCAAATAGGCTCTGGTAGCAGGTGTAGCTTCATCTGCCTTCTTCAAAAAGTTTCTCTGGGCTTGGTGGGATGTGCCAGGCGCTTGGGAGGTGGGAGAGGTCAGTGGAGAGGCTTTTGACCTGAGCATACCAATGCCCCTCCACAAGGAAATATTGAGCTCCTTTGTTGACGGTGAAAAGAAAGCTCAGAGAAGCACTAGCAGAAACCTGACCCACAGAAAGGGCTGCTCCACAGCTCTGGCTATGGCCTGTCCTCTGGTCAGGCTTTGCTGAAAAACACGAGGAATGAACCCATGCATCTCAGTGCTGAGGGGTTGATGAGGTGCTCCCCAGCCAGAGTCACTTATTTCTGGAGGGGGAAAGGCTTCCTCCTAGGGGCTGGAAGGAACACCTTCTGTTCTTCCCACTCTGAAGGTCATCGACACTGTGCCGGTGGCTTTAAAGCCCCTGCAGAGGACTAGGCCAAGGCACTCGGTGGCAAAGAGCTTTCCAGGAATCCTGGAGGCTGAGCAGCTTCAGCTGATGAATAAAGGGATCGCAGGGAGGCTTGGCTCCGCTGGCATGCAACAGCCCAGAGGTCATTTTTTAAGCAGACGTCCAAGAACATTCACAGCAGGCAGTGGGCTTTTCTTACAGCAGTTAACTGGTTTTCAGTCCTCAGCAAGAGGTGTGTACTCATCTCTCGGGCACTCAGCCTCTTCTGTCATCCCGTTAACACAAGAATCCCCTTGAGCCTCTTAACCCTCTCAGTCCTGCCCAGAATATTCATTTTCCCTTTCCCATTTATATCTCGCTTCTTAATTTGCAAGTGAAAGAGGTTTCATGCTGGTAAACAAAAAAATGTTGTAAAAAAGTCAATCTCAAAACCAAAACCCCAGTAAAAGCTCCACTCAATTGGACTGTAATTACACGGACCCACATATAACAGATGTGGATGTAAGATGAGCACTGGATGTTGCTATCTGCAATCACTGGAGCTGTCAGAACTCAGCTGCAGACCTGTACAAATGGAAAAGAGTGCAGGGAGCTTCTTCAGGCATGACACATGGAAACCTTGATAAATTATCCAACCTCAGGGCTGGCAGTGAGTAGGTAGCTGGTTCCTTCCATTTCTGTTACATTTATTATTAGTTTTTCCTCTTTCTTTTTCAGTTGAACTACGAAATCTCTTCCTCTGATTTTAGCATTTCACTCCTTGTTTTCCAGTCTTCAGCAAACGTGTCTTTTTTGTTTGCTGCGGAAGAGAGGACATTTCTCTGTCTGGATTGTAATTTGGGTAGGTGGAGCAGGAGTTTTAGGTCAGAAGGCCCAGAAATATCCTCAAGGTTACTCCTAATAGCACAGTCCTACTTTTTCTGCCAGAGGAATGTATAACCTGCCTCACCTTTTAGCCCTGAGTACTCAGGGGGGCAGATGAACCTTCCATTAATAAGACCATGGCTGGACAGGAGGTTGTGACCCTCCCATCCTTTTCTCAGCACTGGACTGGCGTTCTCAGAGAAGCATCCAGAGTTACGGGGATGCTCCTGTGGGTCTCCATTATTAAACACACCTCCACAGAGCCTCCTCCTTTTCCTTAGCTCGGTGTTGCTCGGCCCTTCCCACAGCTCGATGTCTCTTTCTGCCCTCTGCTGAGTTTCTAGGTGGATAAGATGAGCAATAGAGGTTTGAGCCTGGGTTGAGGCACATGTGGTGTGGTGGCTGGTAAGAAAAACTTGCCTTGGCTCGTGTTCTGTTAGGACAGAACATTTTGAACTGCCCCAGGCTTTTGCATCCGTGCTGGGATTAGATTTGCACTCACTGCCAAATACTGGACCAAGCAAGGCTGCAGGGGACAAGTCCTCAGAACACCTTCCCAGCAATCTGTACACTTTACTGACTGCTGCTGCTTTCTTAAAAACCCAGCTGGGACCGTGCTTGGAGCTCCTAACAGGTCTCTCTTTGACAACTGCTGCCTCCTGGCATCTGTACATTTTTGGGAAACATCCCCCACTGGCTTGCAAAGAGGTGGCTGCAGCTCCAGGAGACATTTCTGTGTCCCTCTCCAGAGGTTCCTGGTGCCTGAATCTGGGTCAGGGTTGAACAGGTCCATCTGAGGAGCTACTACAGTGGAGAGGAAAGCAAAGGACTAAAATCCAAATCCCCCACCTTCATCAGAGCAGCTCTGCAGATCAAGGGCTCTCTGGAAATGTTATTGCTCGGCCGGGATGTTGAGATCCCAGTGTCAATATTTGGGAAGTAGGAAGGGCCCTGCCAGATGCAGCATTCCCAGAAACAAGGCTCTGTGCACAGGGCTGGGGCAACTGCTGGGGCTCAGCCTGGGACACCCCACACTCCTGCAGAAGCCCCTGGCCAGTCCTGCCCTGTGGGGAGGCAGAGGGAGGGCTCTACTCACAATTCTAATCTGCCCCTTGGAGGTTTGGGTGAGATTTATCCTGCTCTTCAGAGAAGCAGATGGCAAGAATTGCTCTGATGCCGTAGTGTTTCAGCAAAATGCGTGAGTGAGTTGACTTTGATTCTGCAGCAGAATTGTCTGAGGGCCTGGGGGCAAGAGCCTTGATGTCTGCTCAGGAATGAGGCTGCTGCAGCACAGTCACTGTGTCAAAACTCTGTCAAAACAGCTTCCTCTGAGGGATGAGTTAATGGTGACTTGACTCACAGCCCTGAGGCAGCTGGGAACGGGCGAGAAGGTGAGACTTGATGTAATGATGCTGATGTCAGGCTGCAAGAGCAACGCCACTGTCCCCAGAAGGGGTCCTGCCACCTCAGAGGGAATGGGCTGGGAGCCCAAACCTGATGTAATGCCAGGACCCTTCAGGTGAGTGAATAAAAGACCTGGCATGCTCACAGCCTCAAGACTAGCTGCCCCCAGAGCACATATACTTGATTTCCTCCTTCCTTCCTTCCTTCCTTCCTTCCTTCCTTCCTTCCTTCCTTCCTTCCTTCCTTCCTTCCTTCCTTCCTTCCTTCCTTCCTTCCTTCCTTCCTTCCTTCCTTCCGTCTGTCTTGGAAAAAAAAAAGAAAGCTGTAAGAATACTTTCTTGCATGGAAGGAGTGACAGCCATGCTTCACCTTGCGGGTCATTCACCTTCTGCCCCCTCTTTTCCCAAGCTCTATTAGGAAAGGCTGGATACATGGCCTGGGTGGCAAGGAAAAGTCAGATCCACTGCATGGGAAAGTGGAACTGAGCATCAACTGAGGCTGCAAAGGTGGAAGCAGAGTTAGCAGACCAAGGAAATCCCCACACTACGGAGTGAGGGCTGTGGGCATGTGCTACCCTACCCCTTATCCCTCCTCTCTTCAGCCCCCACACGTAGCACAAACATTCAGCAGACAGCCTGTCCTTTGGCTTGGGACTACTCAGGTGGGAAATAGCATTTCAGGGCTTTGTGATTTGTTTTACCCTTTCCTTTGTTGGGTCCTTTTACAGGAACCCAAAAGTAGCTGTTTTGAAAAGACAGTAGAGACTGTGTGGACCTTTGGTAACTTTTTTGAAGACCGTGAGACCTGCCAAACAGCCCGAGAGAAAGGATCTTACTGTGTTGATTTGTTTTCTTTGGTTTATGGGGGGAAAAAATATTTCACACATAATTAGTGCAGCCACAGAGAGATTGTATTAAAGGCGCTTTACTGGAAATTTCAAGGGACAGAACAAGGGAAACCTGTGTTAACACTAGCAGCCGGGAGAAGGACCTTGCCTGCAAAATGGTGGGGAAGGACAATGTGGGGTGTTCAAGCTGCAAGAAAGAAACTGTTCAGGAGGGCAGCATGTGCATCAGGGTCTGGGATTAAACTAAGCTGCTGAGGGCCACGATGCTCCTGCTTCCCTCCCCCAGCTCCCACCAGGGCTGCAGGCTGCCGGCCTGGGTGGTCAGCTCTGGGGGAGACTCCACTGCCATGGAGGGAGGAGAGCAAGGACCAAGAGCCCAATTTGCTTCTCAGTATCAAAATCCCCGGTGTTTCCTTCAGCTAAAGCCACCCATTTTCAGTTTTACCCCTGTGTCAGTGTGGGAAACCAGCCAGTCCTTCTATCTTGAAGACCTCTCCAACACAAGAGCTCTTGCCTGCTTCTTCCATCTGCTGAGCCCACTCCAAAGAGAACAGGAGTTCTTATAATGCAAGGACTTCCAAGACAAACCCAAATCGCTCAGATTTGTCCATACTCTGGTGAAAAGACCACCACAGCCCTCTCTCTCCCTGGGTGTTTCCATGAAACCAATCACTTTGCATTCCCTGGAGTTCTGAGTTTCCTGGTGGACCTTGCTTCTGTCCAAAAGCAGAGTTGTGGGAATGAGGTATGATCTTATTCAGGTTGGATTTTTTGACACCTGGGGCTCAGTGAGATCCCTGAAAATGAAAAACTTAATTTTCTGTTTTACTCTAGTTTGAGGGACACTGAAATAGGAGTAAAGGACTGATGTGTCCATGAGACCCATGTTGGTACCTTATTGCATGGCACCCACTATTGAACTGTCTGAGCTCTCCACCCATGCTGAGGTGTCGCTTTAACTTCAGACACACAGAAATACCATTATTTAGAAGTAGAGATGTGAAGTGCACAGCCCTGCCCAGGGCCATGTTAAAAACCTCTGTTTCACACGTATTTAGCTGCCCACAAATCAGCCTACAGTTCCCCGGTACACTTGTTCCCAGGCAGGGGAAGCAGCCTTTAGACTCTCCTGCTTGCAAGTCCAGCTGTTTCCTATGAAAATCATGTGCTTGCTGCTGGCTGGTTTGTCTTCCTTATTGTTTCTGCTCATTTTGTTTTTAAAGCTTACATCATTCTGTGGCCAGCAATGTCTTGGGTGTCATACAAGAGCCACTCTTTCCCAGGTTACCTGAGGGCAACGCCAGAGCTGAACAGCAGCTCCACAGAAGGCACGAATATACTGTGGCCATTTATTTCCTGCTCTGCTCAGCGGAGGAGTGAGGCATATTTGTGGTGGTTTCTATTAGACATCAGGGAGGAGCAGAGCCTGGTGGTTGGCAGAGGCACGGCCGTGGGCTCCTGGGTTTTATTCACAGCAATGCCACTTTGAGGGGCAAAGTGACACGACCTGCTCTCCTCACCCTTTGCAGGGACATCAGTATATTTAACTATTCCACAAGAGAGCTGGCAGCACCTGGAAAATTCGGTAATTCAACAGCAGCTCAATTGTTTGTGTGTCACCTCAGCTGCCACGGAGTGTTCTCTGGCTGTGTGGTGGTGCTGGGCACAGGACACCCTCATGGGTGTTGAGCAGGGAGGGCTGTGGAAGTAAAGCAATGCAAAAAGCCAGTCTACACTACATCCAACTTGTGCCTATTCCTTTTTCTTGGGAGATAATTTTTCGTCTTCTCCATTTGGGCTTTATAATTTTCCCTGCATGATATTCCCTGCTGGAATATCTCCTGGGCTCTCCTGAAGCTTCTGACCTCTCTCCAGTCTGGAAGGTCATTTCTTTGTGCACTTCCCTGACTCCCAGCTTATGCTCCCTCTGTTTTTCCATGTGCCAACTTTACAGCAGAAGGCACAGACACACTGTGGCTGTTTATTTCCTGCTCTGCTTAGGAGAGGAGTGAAGCCTGTTTGTGGTGGTTTTATTAGCCATTAGGGAGGTTAGTGCAGGGTCTGGAAAGGCACTGGGGCTTAGGCAGGCAGGATCTGCCCAGGGAACCCACCTGTCACAGGTGAAGGTGCTGCTGGGGCTGAGAACGGACCTGAGGAGCGTGGCATGCATCAAACCCCTGCTGGCCAAGGAGAGTCTGGGCATTGGGAATATGATTAAGCAAATGAGTGTTTATTCCCATTACTGAGCTGTTTCCTGCAACTCAGGATGCTGATTAATTGGGAAGCGGTACCAGGAGGCAGGGCAGGCCTTGGGACAGTGTTTACAGCACTCCTCCTTGGTACAGGGCGAGGGTGGCCCATAATAACCCTCTGTTAGCCACCAGCAAGGTGTCCTGGTCGGGTTTTTCCATTTGCCCTGTGTGTGGCTCTCATCTTTGTCCCCTGACTCATGCCAGCTCTGGAAAAGCCCAGGTCCCAGTTGTCCCCAAACAAACTTCTCTATTTAACACAGCTCAGGCTGTGGGGTGGTGGCTGGGGCGTGAGGAGGAACAGCATCCTCCCCGGGAGCCCTGGAGACACTCAGGCGGTGTCTGTCCCTTTGCTGCCACTCTTCCCTTATTTAAAGCCATCCTGTTTATGCCTCTGGATGCAGAGGTGAAGGGCTGGCAGGCACACTCTGGCTCGTGGTCCCCTCAGAGCAGGAGACAAAAGGTGGAGGAGGGAAGCAGGGCTGATGGCAGAGCCAGCCAGGTCGGCAGGGATTTTCCTTTGATGTGTGTCTCTGGGCAGTGCTGTTCCATGCTGCCGCAGCCGCTGCAATTATGGCACTCTCTTCCCTGCCAATTTTCCATGTCCATTAGTGCTGAGCTTGGTTTGTGACATTAATTCTTTCTCTGCTGACGTGGGCAAATAAGCCACTGGCGTGTCTCTGATTTAGGAAAGCCAGAGGTGCAGCTCTTTTGCCACAGCCATGCAGAGTGTGGCACACCACACGCAGAAGAGAGCAGGCACCAGAGCAAAGCAGGGCAGCACGAGTGGTGGGAAAGGGAGAGCAGGAAACAAAGTGCCCTAAAGCATCCTCCCTTCCCTCTGCCTGGGCTTAGGGCTGCTCCACACCCCAGGGGTCCTTCCCACAGACCCCACAAACTGCAGCGCTGGTCTCAGGTGGCATTCCCCGCCTCCACAAATACCTGGGCCAGGTGCACGATCCCTGCCCCAGCGCAAGGCTGGTAGTCCCTAAACACTCAGAGTCCAGCACACTCCCTGCCATTTATTCAAGTGGATGCTGAGAGCATCGCCTCTCTGCTGCTGGCCCTGCCAGACTCTCCCACTTTTGTCTTCTGACAGTCTCATAACAAAGACACCTAAATTTTATCTTGTCTGCATCACTTTAACCATACAGGCAGCTTGAGCACAGGAGGAAAACTACTCCCTTTCTGTGTGACAAGGACTGACTCAAGGACCCCTTCTGAAACCCTGCTTTGAGCAGGAATCTCATTTGAAAAACACTTGGCTAATGAATACAAGCGTATAATGTGAAACAACAATTCTGCTATTTTGAGGTCACTCGAAGCAGTAAGCCTGGAGAGAGTTGATGGGAATCCTCTACCTCAAGATCAAAATCAGAGGTCCAGGACTGGAATCCAGATGAGGTAATTTGGGTTGATTGGGAATAAAGGGTCACTTTTCAGTACGGCAAAAGAAATGACATAAGCTTTATGAGGCTGGGTGAAGAAGGGACTGGTCTGGTATTAGAGCTTCTGGCTTTTTGGACAGCAATATATTTGTGCTCCACACTGTGGATCCAACCTCCCCATGGGGCCTCAGTCTGCACTGCAGGGAGCTCCTGCTGAGGGAATTCAGTGTGTAAAGATGGAGAAAGAGGTGTCCTTTCTAGGCATGACCACGAGCTGCAGGGGAGTGAAGGAACTGGTTAATAAGAGCTGAGACCTCAATGGGAGGCTTAACAGAGCTCAGAGCAGACTGACCTCAAACACACTCAGACATAATTTTCTATCCTGAGGTGATTGCTAGTGCTGTCTTCTGAGAAGTTGCCAACCTGCTGCTGTTGGAAACTCACAGATTCTGACTGCAGGGCCCGTGGCTGCCTTCATATTTCACCTCACACATCAGACGCCTCTGCACAAGCTCCAGCACCCAATGGGACCAAAAAATACCAGCAGAGAGAAAGCAGGAGTAAGAGAAAAACAGATTTTAAGATTTGATCCGAGATGTCTTTCCCTTCCCTGGGATGGCTGGAGAAGCACCTGCCTGGCCAGGTGGATGTGTGGGATGAGGGGCTGGAGGTGCAGCAGGCAGCAGAGTTTGGGCAGGTCTGTATTACTGCACTCACACTTTAAATTAAGGTGGCCCTTAATTTAGGTGGCCCTGACTGTCAAAGCCCCAGACTGCAGTGGTGTGAGCTGTGGGATGAGGGGTGTGGTGGGACATCTCTCCTGGTGACACTGTGGTGCCCTGGGAGCCTCCCAGCTCCCCAGGGTAAGACTGGATTGTGACTCCCAGCTGGGGGGACAGGGCTGGATGTCCTGGAAGCTGGACAGACACCTGGGGCTGGGCTCCTTCCAGCACTCGTGGTAGCTCATTTAAAGCTCCCGGGAATAGCTGTGCTTGGCTGTGCTGCTGGCAGTGCACACATGGCCTGAGAGCAGCCTCTTTACAGAAACTCATGAAAAACTGACTCAATGGCTTTCAAGAATGGGACCAAAGCTGCAGACAGCCCCGGGACTGAAAAGCAGGAGTCTTGTTCCCGGTCCAGGGCTTAGTTCACTAACCAATCCACTTCAGACTATTGAAAAGTCCCTCTTTGAGACCAAGGATTGCATTAGTGTCTCAGCAGAAAAGCCTGCTGAGCTCTAATCAGCTGTAGAGAGGGATTTTATGGAGGATGTCTTTTCTCCAGGCCCTGCTCCACCTGCTAGGCATTTGTTCCAGCAGTGAATCTTCCTAAAAACACCAGTGGGTCTGTTATAATAGTCATCATGAGGTGTTCTGGCTGGAGAGGAGGTAAACTCCCCATCTTCAGAAAAGTCAGGAACAGAAATTAAAGCAGTAGGGTGCTCTGGTGTGAAAATGGCCAAAGTTTCTGAAGCTCTTAACCAGAAATCTACAGGGGTTTTAGGGCAGTCTCCTTAAACAGTGCCCATGTGGGGAAAGCAGCAGAAATATTATGTAAATGCAAGAAGGGGCCCTAGAAATGCACTCATGCTTAGGCTTTGAAGGCACCAAAGAGGACATAAACCCGGGGCCCCTGCCAGGGATGGCAGGATGAAGTCCTTTGGGAGAAGGTCAAGATTCATCAGTAAAACAGCGTGAAAGTGCATGGAGATGGGTTTCTAGGTGCTAAAACAAAAACACTGAGGATTATGTGGGTTTAGAGTACAAACTGGATTAGCTCTGCCCGTTGGCCATGATTTTCTTTCAGGCCCTGGGTGAGAGGAAAGGAATTTAACATACAGACAGCATTGCAACCTTCAGGTAAAAAAACCAGAGATCTATGTTTAATTTAAAGCAGTTTGTTACGCCAGCGAGCAATTTGCATAACTCTGTGATTTGAGGAGAGAAGAGGCAGTTCTGGTCATCTTGTCCTGGCTGCCAGTGCCCTGGAGCTGGTGACCACAGGCATCTGGCAGGGAACAGCGACTGAAGAGCTGGACTTGGGGAAGAACTGGAAGTTCTGCAGCTCTCCACGCACAGAGCGCTCTTGTCTAGCAAGGCTCAGAGTGGGCCCTGCACTTTGCTCCATGCTCCTCAGCTTAGTTGGACAGCTGTTTTCTACCTGTCACCCTTCCTAAATCAACAGGCTCCTTTGCTTGCTGCTTTTGTATTTTTCCCGGTAGAACTCAACAGATACCTGCTGTTCAATCCTTTAATGGAATTCAGCGGGAGTTAAACTGTTATCTGGGTTTAAATGGTTATTTGTGTGGTCCGAGTGCAGCCTTGCACTTGGGCAGTGCAGAAGTCAGGCTACAGCCACCCATGGCATCCAATGGAGACACCACTGCTTCTCCTGAGCTAGCACAGCTGAAAGCTCTGGGAGGTGGTTGGAGGTGTGAGGAGTTCTCTGATTCCCTCCCTTCCCATGTTGCCAGACAAGAGCAGGATCACTGATGGCATTGGGAGATCATAGAATCACAGAATTGTTGAAGTTGGAAGGATCTCTAAGGTGATCAAACCCAACTGTTAACCCAGCACTGCCAAATCCATCACTAAGCCATGTCCCTTAGTGCCCCAACTACACAGTTTTAAACACCCCCAGGGATGGTGACTTAACCTCTTCCCTGGGCAGCCTGTTCCAATGCTTGACAGCCCTTTTGGTGAAGAAATTTTTCCTGCTATCCAACACCAGGAACCTGACTGACAGCAAATGGCCACTCACTCATAAATGGCTCTAAGGACTGGTTTGAGTCAGGCTGCGAGTGGCATTAAGTTCATGGTATTTGGGGGCAGTCATAAATTGCAGTGCTGTTCCCTCCATGGGTTACCTACGCCCTGGTAGGAGGAAGGATGCTCTGTGTCATACAGTGTTGTCCTGTTCAGTTCCCTACATTGCTTCTGAGTGGACATTGTGGCCTCTGGCAAGTCTTGTCCTCTCAGTGAGTGGATTTCCTGTTACAAAAGAGGAGTGGCAGCACCGCCCCAGCACAGGTATGTGATGGTGATGCCTTTGGAGAGCAGAGCCACAGGGGTAATGAAAACTGGGGAACGAATGCAGCACTGACTACCTACTGTCCAGTGAAGCTGAAGAGGGAGCCAGTTTAATGATTCATCCCTTGTGCAGCAATGCAGCACATCACCTTTCCCCTGCCCTTGCCCAGACAGAGGGGCAGGCTTTGGACTGTGTTTCTTTGACAGAGTGGGTGACTTGCACAGGCCCCAGGACTCCTTGATAGCTGCAGAGGCATGGAAGGGGTGGTTGTGACATTAAATGACGGGAAAATCATGAAGCTAAATGTTCTTGATGATGCTGTTTTGAGTAGAGGGCAGTGACACTTCCAGAAATTCCCTTGGAATTAGATGATCTCTCACCCAGCTTACCAGAGAGTTTGTGGGACCCATTTCAGCTTGGGAGAAATGGCCATAAATAATGAGCTGAAAGAGCTAATTCAGATCCAAGGCATTAAAACTTCAAAGACCCCCTCTAAGGATGCTAAAAGGCAAGGAACTAGTGTGGCTGCATTCACTAGTGTGATTACCTGCAAATGAAGGCAGCAGCTCTGACTCATGTACTTACGGAGGAGAATTATAAAGAGATCTGTATTCCCAATTATTCCCCAGGCTGGAGGACAGGAGCTGGGAGATAATGGGCAAATCAGATTCAGAGGTAGAGAAAAGCTGTTTCTCTTTCTCTGCATGACTGCATGAAGCCCACAAACACGAGATTTGAATTTTCTTATCTCCTACATAGTATCAGCTTAAGAAAATACGGGCATGACTCCACTGCCAATCTCCATGCACATGTGCTGTCTTGGCAAGCTTTTGAACACTCCCACACCACAAACAGGGCTTAAGACACTTGCTGCTGCTGGATCAGGGGACACCCTGAGCTGAACCCTGATCCCAAAAACCATCCTGAGGCTGCTCAGCGGCTGAGCTGGGGAACCATTTTATAAATAAGGCAAATGAAATTTGGTTTCGCACAATTCCCTCCAGTTTCTCTCCGGCTCATTGACGGAGAGAAAATGCTTTTCAGATGCCAGCTGGTGACACTGCTTCATTATAAATTGCTCATGTCCCATTTTTAAATGGTGACTGCAAAATATTCATCCAGCTCTCAGATCAGGCTGTCTGTCCTCTCTGGGGCACTACTGGTTCTTGGGCTTGGAGTTCGGTAAAAGCTGCCTAAAGATTTAACACCTTTGCCTCGAAACAGGCTTGGAAATCCCGAAACTGTCCAAGTGACCCCTCCATTGTTCTTGCTGGGTACTGGATCAGCTGTGGGAATAGAGCCAGCTGGAGATCTCTTTCTACTGCAGCTTTGCAAGGACCAGGTCATGTATTCCCTGTGCTCTCCCTGCTCCCACTGCAGGGGTCTGTGACCCCTCGAGGCTCGTGCCCTGTGAGAGCCTCACGGTCCCCACAGCCCTGTGTTAAATACCACAGCAGGGGCGTGTGTGGGGTGTCTGCAGAGCTCCCCCCGGCAAGAGGAGGAGGGCTGGGAAGGACCACTCACTGGTACTTTTCCATCCTCCTCCTCGCAGGCTGCTGGCTACCTCGGTGGGAGCTGTTTGTAGGGCCAAAGCCAAGAAGCGCCCGTGACGTGGCAAAGCCTCCTGTGCCAGAAACCACCTTTTCGGAGTGTTTTCTCCCTCCTAGTCTTCTGTGTTTTCATTTCTCTCTCCCAGCTCTGCAGGGAAGGGAAGGCAGCCAGCAGGCTGGTGGGGATGGAGATGTCAACTGCGTGGGGAGAGGCAGGAATTTAGCAGTCCCTGGGCAAACTCAGCACTTCTGACGGGCTGGCTGCCATTTGCACACCTTTGTGGATTCCAGCCCCTCAGAGGGGCTGCTGGTTTAACTCCTCCGGTGCCAGGCTACCACAGTTACAGGGGTAACTGTGGTCTTTTCCCTCTCTAAAGGCATCTCCTTTCATCTGCTTGTGACACAAGGTTTGGCTTGTGTCGCAAGACTTAGAAAGATGGTGATCAAAGAATAAGTTTGGGAAGTTCCCCAAGAGCAGAGAAAAGCTCTGTGGCTCATTTCTGAGCCTTTCTGAGTGGCTGAGATGGTTTTTGGCCTGTGTTTGGTCAGCATTCAGAAGCAATATGTGTCTTTGGTCAGAGGTGTTTTCTTTCATAAGGGGAACCTTCCATGCTGTAAAATCAATAGAAGTAAATAGTAAGTCACCTGACAAAGCAAAATTGAAAAGAGATCTTGAGAAACCATGCTAGCCATAAGACCTGGAGATTTTTAGCCTAGTCCTAAAGACATCAGTGACATTACAGATGGGAGCACTGATGTTTATGAAGATCATAATAGAATCCTGCTTGACAAAGGTGGCAGTGTCCCATAGCAGACATTTCACAAACAATTAGCACTTCAAGGAGGAGAGAGGTAGGGCTGTTATCTAATTCTTTATCCAACTTCAGTGCACCTGTTAATTGACATTGGGTAACGAGGCTTGTCCCAGAGCAGATGCAGTGTGTGGATGGCAACCACTCAGGGCTTTAGCCCTACAAAGTTCCTCACTGGCTTGCATGGCAATGAGTTTCTTGTCCCTGTGTGAGGGCAGAGGCTGTGCTTGAGGCAGAGCTGGATCCTGTGCCTGTCTTCACCCCACTCCTCCCTATTTTCTTGGGGACATCCCTTATGTCCAGCACTGTAATGGCTTTTAGCACAGACACCATCACAACCTCTGCATTTACAGGATGAGGCAGGAGAGGGTGACAGGACCAGGCTGCCACAAGGGAGAAGAGCATTTCCTGGAGAAGAGCAAACAAACCACCAATGTCTCATTTCAGCAGAGCATGCTGACACCACCTTACGCACACACCGCGAGTGGCAATAAACAACAGGAAAAATACAGTCAAAACCAGTCCTGGATGAAAAACCCAACCATGAACAACACTGCATTTTGTATTCAGCTGGCAGTTGTGATTTTCTGGAGTTTTTAAAAAACATGATGTTTCTTTGGATGGACAACAGGAAGCTGTTTGAGAAAAGCAGAGCTCCCCCAGCTGCAAGAACCGCTCAGGCCAGCATCCCCATGACCCAGTCCTCTCGGTTTGCCTTATCCTTTGTCTGCCTGGCTCTGTCAGTCACTTCTTCTCTGTCTCCATTTTCCTCCTCTTCACAACTCAGAACACTTCGTGGTCTATGGCTCCGGCTGGAACAAGTGAGGACCTGCGGCTGCTCCAACTGGAGCCAATTGCTCTGTGTAAAGTGATTGAATACAAAAATTAGAAATCAAAAGGAGGTCGGGGAGAGGGGTCCAAAGAAAACACACATTGCAAGCACACGGGGAGAAGAAAAGCTTGTAAGATCTCTGAAACTGGGCAGCACTCAGAGTGTTGTGGTAGATGGCAGGGAGACACTTCGGCCTGGTTTTACTCTTGGGGGACTGTTCTCCCAAGCTCACCAGCACAAGGTCTGGTTATGTCAGGGCAGGTAGCAGCTCTCTTTGCTCCAGGGATGTTTTGGACAGTAAAGATGAGCTGGGTGGGATGTATGAGCAGTCCTCAGGGAATGGTGTAGCTCTGGGTGGTGCTATGGGAGCAAAGAGCACCATGTCTTTCCGAAAGTTTGGTTTATTGCAGATCTTCTCCCCAGCTTGCCATTATTCCCTGTTTCTCTACAAAATCTTGCACAAACCAGCTTCAATTTCTGGCTTCTTTGTCTCCATCCACCTGGAGAGGAGATGCAACTTGGGGCTGAGTTGATGGGAATGGCTGTTCAGCATCCCAGCATCCCCACCACAAACCCTGGCATGGCACCAGGCCCCCAGTGTGTTCCCCTTCATGTTTTAAAGGAGTTTTTGAGTCACCCCAGCCAGCCCGTGGGTAATCTCTGTACTGCATCCTTCGCTCACTTGGCATCTACATTTGGCAATTGGCCACCAGAGTCCAGCCCCCTGGTTTATGTTTCAAAAACAGGACAATAATGATGTGCTTCTCCATAGACATTTCCTTCACAGGTAGATCTTTGTGCTGCTGTGTGTACCATCACTGCACTCACAAATATTTTTGCAGGTTCCCAAAGGCCGAAGGAGTGTTTGTGTACAACAAACATGACCCTGAATCACAGCATGTAGACCCTGGTGCCTTTGGGGGGGGGGGAAGAATTATCTCCTACACAGCCAGCAGAAGTACTGGGAGAGGAGCACAGCTTCCCTCTAGAGCAGTGTCCTCTGTTTTGACGCTGGCTGTGCCCAAAAACCATTACAATTTGGTAGTATTTTTGGTTGCAGGGGAATCCCAGTTCTGATCCCAGTGACAACAAGCTGAAAATGCAGCAGCTGTGGAGTTTGGTGTGGCCTGGCTTGGTGATTCCGCAAAAGGATCAAGGTCACTCTGTGTGCTCCAGAGTTTTCCACGTGCTTCTCCCACAGCTTACCTTTGAACACACTGATCAATAAAAATCTTCTGTCCCACTTCTGCCCAGACTACCTGCACTGATAAGCAGAGGGTAATCTAATCCATGGTTATCAATCCAAGAGTCTAAGAATGCCTTCGGTGACTTGACATACGGTGAAGAGATTTCAAATTTCCTCTGAAAATCAGCTTCACAGCAATTACGGAGACACTGGAAGTGTGTTCATACAAACCTGTAGGGGACTGGAACTGAGAGGTGAATTGGCTGTGAAATGCAAATCAGCCATGCTCCAGGGAGTAAGTGGAGCCACACTGTTTTGTCCTGGCTGAAGATGTGATCACTAGGACACAGTTAATGTACTATAGAGAGCAAGAAATTCAGTTTCCAACAAGGACAAAAACCCCACAGAGGAATCATATGCCCAAATCCACAACAGGGAAACATACATTTGCGTTTATTTTCCATTTTGTACTTATTGGTAGTGAACCAGGTACAAATATGTTTCAGGAGCAGAAACCAAGGGCCACCTACATCACTTTAGTGTAATCTCAGAAGTGGGGTCGTGGGAAGAAGGTGCTGCTTCCTCAGGCTTATGTGGGTATACAGAATTCAGCTGGAATTTACATGGGCTGCAGCTCTGTTGCCTGATTGCTGCTATGGTCTCTATTACAATGATTAGAATCAAAAGAAGAAAGGAGAAAAAAAGAAAAAAAAAAGCCCAAGGGAACATAGTCTGAGTGTGAGAAGTGAAAATGTTAACACAGGCCAAGAAAGCTTTTTCTCCTGCTGAAAATCTGTTGTGCTCACTCTGGAGCAGGGAGCTGGCAGCAGGGCTGGAGCCGTGTTCGCGTCGCTGAGCCTCCCTGAATGGCCCTTTTCAGCCTGCAGTTTCTGAAGAAAAGTGGGAAGGAGCCAAAACCAGGGTGGAGGAACATATAAATACTATGTGTAAGCAATGATATTTTTTATTTGGAAGCAGACCAATATAGTTGAGACTCACCTTGGATAACTCGCAGTGGGGGTGGGAGAGCTCCGCCCTCCTCCACCCACTACCAAAAAAAAAATTAGTTTTAGGAGGGTTCGGCTCCTTGCTGGCTTTTGAGAACTGCCTGTGCAGTGTAGAAATTCTTCCAGCAGCTCCTTTTCCTCCCAGGCACTGGGGTGGGTTTTGCCATCTCTAGATGTGACAAACACACTCCCAACTTCCCATGGGTGAGGCTTTCAGGGAGTATTAATGAAATATATGATGTGGGACTCACGTAGAGCGTAGCAAGAACATGCAGCCAGGGAGCTGTCACACTGTCACAGAAATACTGTTGTGCTGAGCGTGGCTTTGCCTGAAGTCCCTGTTGGGGACCTGCTCTAGTCTTGCGGGGGGACACCTTAATCTGATGTCACATGCAGAGAATACGAGCTGGGTAAATGAAAGAGAAAAGAATGAACGTTCAACCCTCCCCACCCCCAGCTGTTCTTGTGCCATTTCTTCCTAGAAAAATTATGAGCAGAGTGCTTAGTTATGAAATAACCAATTTATGTCTTTATGCAGGATTTACATGCTTAAGATCCACAGAAAGTCATAGGGAATTGTGCAGGAACAGAGCAAACACCACGAGTGTCCTGTTATGAGTCCACAACAGTGGTGTTGTGTGCTGGAGGAGTGTGCAAGCGATCTGTGATATTTTCCCACTGCATCCCAGACCCAAAATCCCACAGAGCTTTGTGGAGTCCAGTTTGAGGCTGTCCTGTACAGTAGAGACAACAAGAAGGAGTGATATTAGTATTAGGTTTTTTTCCAGTTTTCCCCCTGTGGAAAGGTCCGTTCTTAATTCATTTGGGTGATAGATATAATTTTAAAAAAAGCCTTGGAAGGTCAAGAATAGAAGAGGTATTTTTCATGTCGAGTTAGTATTTTGGGTTTATGTTCCTGTGACAAATATCTAAAGGTGGTGAAGCCAAATGAAAGGTTTTGTTTGTTTTAAAATCTTCTTTTTTGTTCCAAGGACTGCATCTCACTGTGGACGTCTGCAGTGGGGCAGTGCAGGTGGCTGTCCCTTGGCTCAGTTGAGAATGGCTCCTTCAGCAGGGCAAAAGGGGCAAAAGAAGGGGGAAAATGGTGGAGTGGGCTCATATAATGCACTAGCAGATGGAGAAAAGGGAATAAACAGAAGCTGTTTGCTTTCCCTCAGTGGGAGAGCCTATCTGGGCAGGCAGGAAGGAGGGGACGGGAGGGACAGGCAGGAAGGCTGGCAGATGGTCAGTCTCGTGGAGGGGAGCGGGTGGCTCGTGCAAAGGCGCATGGAGGAGCTGTGTCAGGCACAGGATGGAGTTCCCTGTTTGCTCAGGAAGTCGGTGTTGTGTGTCCCCTTCCTGCCTTCCTGCACTGAAGCGACACGTCCTGTTCACGATGCCAGCAGCTAAGGGATCTCATCATCCTCCTGAGGCTGCTGCTTGCCTCACTGCGGGACAGAGGTCCTGAGGTGGGAAGGCAGAGCACTGGCATTTGCTGCTACAGAAGAGGGAGAAAGAGCTCTGGGAGAAGCATTACTGGGTCCTCCTGAAGCACAACTTGAGTTGTTGTCTCACACTGGTCCGAACTCTGATCTCAGCTCCCCCATGAAAGAAATCCCTCCCTCCCCCCAAAAGCACCCTGTAGTTTTATGGAGGTGCTGCTCCTCTCCTGCCTTTCCATCTGCTGTGGATTGTGAGTCTTCCAGAAGGGGAAGGCTTGCTGTGCTCCCATCCCCTTCTTTGAGAAGACCCTTGCTCTTCATCATTTCTCAGTCCCACCTCTCACTGCCCCATATCCATGATGGATCTGCTGGAAGGGACCGTCATGTGAAGCTGCTTCACCCAACGGAGATGGTGGGTTTGGATCTTCCTGCCATTAACATCTGTGGAAAAAAACTTTAGCGTATTACAGAGGGAATTATTTCTGGAGAGAGTGGATGGAGCGAGGATAAAAGGTATAGAAACATCTGTACTGGCATGGAGCCTTGCTAGTGAGAACACTTTAATCCAGCAGTATCCACAATTCCCCTCAGGCCTTCCAGGAGAGGGATCATTGCACACTGGAATCTGTAGGTCCCTTGAGCTGCAAATATTCAGTCTTCAGGGAGAGAAACCTGTGAAGTTTCATCTGAAGGGATGGCTCCCCATGATGCTTTGGTCATGAGATAGGATCACATTTAATTCACCACATCTGAAAGGCTGCATCATTTTCTTTCCTTGAAAACAGAAAGAAAATTTTATTTTTTCCTTTTTGTCTCCTTTCCCCTTGCCTTGCCTGTCCTTGTGATGATGCCGTGCTACCCTAAGTCACCACATGAGAACCTCCCAGTTCAGAACGCAGGAGCATTCCAGGCTCAGGTTAATCCCCTATGTCCCCAGGCGAGGGGAATTAATCACAGAGCACCTCGGTGCACCAGTGGTCCTGGAAGTGGCATTTTAAATCCCACAGCTGGATGCAAATGGGAGCAGCCCAGAGCCAGCAGCAGACTCTGTCTCACCCCCAGGCACGGCTGGAGCAGCACCAGCAGCAAAGAGCATCGTGCCCAGCTGGGTGAGCAGGCAGGCCCAGAGCTGCTACCCACTTAACTATTCCATGTCAGGCTGGTTACATCACCTCAGTGTGAAAATTATTCAGGGGGTTTTATAGCATTTTTCAAATAAACATGCAGTGCAGACTATTTTCATTACTTTCCCAGCCTCCTGTAAAATTTGTCAACAGACTGCTTGGGGAAGAAATTAACTGTGTGTGCCTGGGGTGGAGAGCTCGCTAACGAGAAGGGGTTCTGCCCTTCAATACCAGCACTGCTGCTGTACAGAGTCCCCATGCCCCTTCCTCAAGGCAGGAGACAAGAAAATACTCTAGGCCAGGCATTAATAGCCTCCTGAGCCTAGGGCTGTCTGAGTGTGTTAAAATAGATTAATATCAGTGAGGGTAAGATAGGAACAAGAAAACGCTTCCCATGGGGACCTCTCTGGGGATGGAGATGAAACTGTCCCAGGAAGAAACTTCAGTCCTGTCTGCCTGGCCTCCAAAGAGAGCATTTCATCTTGGTGTGTGTCCACGGAGCGCGTGGTTGAGTGGCTGGGTTTATGGCGGGTGAAATCATTAACACTCCAGGAGCATGAATGCCCCACTTCTGCAGGAGCGGCCGGCGGGCTCAGCAGGGCCGAGGTGTGAGCAAGCCAGCTGAGACCTGAAAAGGCTCAAACATCCCCCCCAGCACATCAGGGCAGCTCTTGTTCAAAGGAGACTTTATAAAACATTTTATATAATGTTGGAAAACACCCATTAATTAGCAACGCCTATTTCTCTTTGTCCCTTAGGTGACAGAGATGCAGTTTCAGGACCTTCCTTTTCATTTCTCCCCATTTCCTTTCCCAAGAACCCTTTTTTTTTTTTTTCCCTGGTGTGTTTTCATTGTTGCCAAAAACACCAACAGTGTTTCTCTGTGGGGCTAAATGTGGGAATAAAAGTTTATGTCGTGGCTGCCATTCCTGGCATGTTGGGAGATGCTCCAGAAGCCTCCCTGGTGAGCTGGGACCTGCACGGATCTCATGCTGCCAGCCAGAAAGACTGTCTAAGGCAGGGATGGCAACACAGAAGAGTGCAGTCCCACAGCCATCCATGTCTGGGATTGGACCCCTACTGCATCCTTTTCCACACCAGCCAGCAGAACCACCCCAGAGCCATAGACTCTCAGGCTTTCATTTAGCTGGAAAGTTTTGTTCTGATTTTGATCAAACCAAACCTCATTTCTAAATCTGTGAGTCCTCAACATGAGCCTCAGAAGAGCTCTAGCAGGAACAAAGCAGACTGAATGGAGAATGGCTCTTGAAAGCCCTTCTGTCACATATATTCTTTATTTTGCTGCTCTGAGTCAGCATTTTGCCTTACACCTCTGCTTTTCTCAGTCCAGCCAGGAGAGTGGAAGAACTGGAGTTCCCGAGGATTTGGTAACTAATGTGACTAAGAAGTAAAAACATTGATTCATGTATTTATTTCTGAGCTTGAGCTCTCTGTTTGAATTGCTGCTATTTACAGGTGGTGGAACGTTGTTTCTGGGTGAAAATATTTGCAAACCCCTGTATTCATTAAGCCTTAACCGTCATCTCCTCACATGTCCTCACCATAGAGGTGCTATTTTTTGCTGTTGCTCTTTTAAACTGATTTCCTGTTCTTCGTTCAGAAAGGGGAAAAAACCAAAGTCAACACCCTCAAGAACAAAACCAAACCCAAACCAAAATCAAAACTTGGTGCGATTCAGCTCCTGAGTGGCACAGCATAAGGGGCAAACAGGAAGTAGCCATTGGATATTTCTTAACTCAAAAATCACTGAAGAGAGGTTCTTTCATAGGTGCTTTGGAGTGGCAAATGTTCTTTAAAAAGTTAGGATCACGTCACTAGCAAACCGATAAAAGTGCCAAGTCCCGGCAAATAACAACATAAAGAGGAGATTGTTGCCCCTGTGGGATTTCCCAGCAAATCAGACTCCAAACTTTTCCAGTAGTGACATATTCCAAAACCAAATCTAACTTTCCCTTTGTGACTGACATCTCTTCCTTTTCCATGAGCACCTAATGTGGTGGTAATCCGAAGCACCTAATCCCTATCACTGCTGTAACTAAATCATTGCACTTCTTGGGCTACCCAGGTTAAAAAAAAAAAAAGAAATACTGAACTGGGGCAATTTCAAATGTTTTTTTCCATTAAAGCTGCTTGGCACAGTGATTTCCCTTCTGTCTCACCCTTTGGACAGCTGCCTTGCACTTTATCCGCATTTAGGTTCAGGACGTCTAGATGTCTGAGCCCGAGAGGTTTGGGAGTAAACAGGACTAATGGAAATACCTCTGGACAATGCCTCTATATTTAAAAAGTAACTATATATATTGTGTGTACAGACTATTAGTGGGGCTTTTGGCCACACCAATGAATTCAGTCACCACGTGTGAGAGCATATTTGGTTATTAGTCATCTCCCTGACATCTCCAAGATGAATCCTGCTAGGAAGGGCTGTATGGGAGCTACAGCTTGTGTCAAAGAGGGCATAGACCTTAGCCAGATTAACCACAAACCCACTGGGATGGGTGGTTTAGACGCAGGGCTGTTAAGGAAGAACAGATTTGTTCCAAGTCCTTCCGACGTCACCAAATAATTCTTGTCATTAGTTGACATGGATGCTACAGTCTGGGTGGGAAAAAAAATCAGATTTATTGAATCCTTTTGTCTCCTCTGATTTTACAGTTGTGCTTTTGTTCCTGTCTCTCTCATTGGTATTTCCTTGGCAGCTCATGAGGGATTTCTTTTTTTGAATGATTGAGCTCGTTTTGCACCAAAATAGAAAGGAGAGACAACCATTCTCCAAAGCTCAGGAAATGTGACATCACCCAAAATGCAGACCCAGCCTTTTGGCGGCCAGGTGGTAAAATGAAATATTCTCAGCCATCTCAGCATCTCCACTGCAAGGAAATTAGAAACAGAAACTTGGGATGACAGCCCTTGGCAGCCCTATTCAACTCTGGTTTGGGACGCTAAAAAAGCCAGCTCGGCAAGGCTGCTAGGGAGAATAATAAAAGGGCCTAAATTTTGCCAGAATTGTGGATTTCTGCTCCGCCGCTGAGCAGAAGCTGAGTGGTGACTCACACGTCGTTTGACACAGTCTGGCACTGCTGGTACCTCGTGGGCCTGGGGAACCGTGGAGCTGCCGCGATCCCAGCCAAGCCCACCGCGATCCCAGCCAAGCCCACCGCCTCATCTCGGCAGCCCTGGCACACAGAGGGGCACGGGAAGCTGGCAGAAAAATGGGCATTTTACTCTGCATCCAGACAGGCGGCGGAGCATGGGAGCGAACACACATCCAACAGCGAGGGCCACAGTTAGGCGGATTTTGGGAAGAGCGTGTTTCCGTTTCAGCAATGGGCATCAGCAATGGGCATCAGCAATGGTTCTCAACAGGGCTTAACACTTTGGGAAAGCAAAATGGGGCCAGAAGCCTTGCAGTGGGCCAACAGGCTGCTAGGGGTGCGGAAAGCAGAGCTTTGTCTCCAAAAGGTACGTCTCTGCTCATTGATAGGAAGAACAATTTCTGCCATTGTCAGTTGACATTTTATGGTCTGGGTCTGTTCAGGGAGGTCTGGTGGAGAAGACACCAGTTCTGGTCATAAAAACTTTGCCTCTGTGCTTTTCTCATGCTTTCATGCTTCAATCAGTTTGACACAAGCTCTTTATCTCAGGGGTGGATTTGGGAGTTTTATGCTGCTGTGTGGTACCTGCCATGTGCAGAAGAAGGCAGGAAGCTTCCTGAGCTGATGTGTGACAGCAGAGTCCTGCAGGCTGAAATTTGTTCTGGACAGGTGCCAAAGGCTGCTCCAATAACCCCACATAACCTGGTCCTCCACACCAGGGACAGCACAGATGGCCAAACAAGGCCACGTGTCCCATATCCGTGGTATAATTCTGTTGCAATCTTTGGGTATTACAAGCCCATCTCCTTGGAGAGATTTCAGCTGCAGTGTTTCAAAGAGCTGTCATGACCTCCTAGCAGAGATATTAATATATCCCCTCCCAGCACAACAAGGGTCACCTTGAAGTGGGAACCCAAACCAGCACAGAAACAAGAAATGAAACACATACACCTTAAGTGGGTTGAAGTCACCCAGCCCCTTCTCAAGGCTGTGTGCCACCTGGCGAAGAAAAGTCTTAGAAGGGAGGGATGGACCCAAGCATGGTTGATGGCAGCCCCATAAACAACCCCATGAGCACAGCAAGTGTGCCACAGATCCCCTGCACAGTGTCAGTCTTACAGTGGAGTGAATGCTCTTTGCTGCAGCAGCATCACAGAACAAAAGGCTAGAATATCAAAAGCCAAACATGTGTCCAGAGTAGGGCATCTGGGCTGGCCACCGGTGCTAAAGACTCCTCTCCACCCAAGGCTGGGTGCAAGTGCAGAAAGATTCTCGAAGCCCTTTGGAGCTTGCTGGGCACCAGACCCTGCCGAGCTCTAGCCTGCAGTGCTGCAGGTCAGGGCACCTGCCGAAGCACTGAGCCACTGTGCAAAGGGCTCATCTCCAGCTCCATGGCTTTGGTATCGCTACACTGCACTCTGTTGGGCTGTTTGGCTGAATCCCTGCATGTGGGATCAATGGGAAAGGGGAAGGAACAGCCACTGGTCCTTGACAGTGAGCTTCACTCTGTGGGTAATCTGTAACCAGAACTACTGCATCCTGCTGGTGCTGTAATGGTTGTTTGGTAAAGATGTCAAAGATGGGAGACACGGGGAGGAAACACCTTCTCTGTACTCCCAAGATATTGTCCCTTCAGCTCTTGTATTTTTGGTTATTTTTACTAGATCTGCAGGGTAATTATTTTTCCCCAGTAGTAGCTGTAATTGCTTTCTTAAGAATTAAGCTGGGGGTGACTGCTTCTGTTTGTTTTTAGAGGACACCCTATATGGAAATGTTCTTTTCCTCCTCTACCTCAGGGCCAGGTTCAGTGATGGGGAAAAATACTGAGAAAAGAGAGGGAGAAAATAAAAAGCCTGGCTCTTAGCTCCCACACATGCGAGGAGACCCAAGAACCAGGTAGAGCCTTCTTGTGTTGAGTCCTTAAAAGCTTCATTGTGATGTCTTTGCAAGAACATATTTATTTTGTTTCCTGAGCCGTATGAGCAGGGCATTGTATCTGCTGGATTAAGGCAGCTCTGTGCTACTCGGAGAACTATGAAATCCCTCCTCTGTCAGGCTGATGTGAAAGGATCCCATTCATCTGGGCACTCCCGCCCAGTGGGGTCTGCTTAGCATTCATCCCAAAGTGCGACAGAGCTCCTACTGCTGTCTCTGGCTCACGCCGCTCCTTCCCTCCTCTCCCACATCCCCGCTGCCCCACATGTGCCGGCAGCCAAGAAAAGAGAATAGGGAACCTTTGCTCCCTGTCTGCTCACGGGCGGCTTTCCCCTCATTGCTATGCAGTGGGCATTTGCCCCAGTACCCTACTTCACACCACTAAATGCTCCTGGCCCCGCCGAGCGCCAGCGACGTGCGGCACAGCAGAGCCAAGGGATGTGGGAGGGCAGTGACGACACGTGAATCAGCAGCATCCCTGCCATGGCAGCCAGTGCTGCGGGCTGGGTGGGAAGGAGGGAAGGGAGAGTGTGTCTGAGTGTGTCTGAGTGTGTCTGAGTGTGTCTGAGTGAGTGTGAGTGTACCTATGCCTTCACAGAGGTCAGCCTGTGCAGGGGATGTGGTGCCTGGAGGGGATGTGGATCAGGGAAGCAGATTGGTGTTGCAGATATGTGGAAGAGATCAAGGTCTTGGTCTGTTTCCGCTTTCTTGTCCTAGGTTTGCTTTAATGGCAACCGGACATTGAGTTTTGTTCATAGCCTGGATTCCTGATATGAAGCCAGATACTATTTATTTGCTCTAGCTTTTCTTTTCTAACATCTGTCCAGGGTCTGACCTTTTTTTTTTATTTTGGCAACTACTGGTCAAAGACAGTATTGGGGGAAAATTGTGAAGACAGCTCTTGAGAATTACCCATTGTCCAAGCCAGACACTAAGCAATGTTTCCTTCCTTGCTTACGCCTTATTCAGATGAAACTGGACCTTTGCCTGAACATCTGTGCCCAAAAAAACTCCCCAAACCCTTGTACCTGAGAGATACGGATGACTCTAAGTCAGGCCAGCACATGCAGTATGTAGGACTGAAAGAGCAGCTAACTCTCAGAGCTGTTTCTCCACATGAGGATGGTCATTTCTGTGTACACATGAATTTACAGCCTTGTCCACCAAAATTTAGTATCGAGAAACAGGTTGGTCAGCTTGGACTGAGCCTTTAGCTTTCAGGCAGGCTCTGCTCCTGCAGGTCAGCAGTGGCAGATGGAGTTAGAGGCCCAAATTCCAGCCAGGCGCTGGTGTCTCATCCTCTGCCCAGATCCTGGATGGGATGGGGTATAGAGCATCCTCCAATGGATTGTTTTGTCTCTATGTGTGGCCCCTGCAGCAGAAGGAGGTATCCAAAGTCTCCTTGGGAAACGGAGAGCCTACCGACAGCAGAGGAAGCCTGCCAAGCCTCACAGTGTGTGGCCATATTGGACCTCAGCTTTGCCCATCAATAACACCATTTATTGTTTTTAGAGGGAAAAATATACGTTTGTGAGCACAAGATTTCCCAAGCGGACTGCTTCTTTAGAGAGGGGGAGAAAAGGGTCTCTGGCGTGGCTGAAGGCACCACTTTGCTGCCTTCTGGGCCCCTCCGGAGGCATCACATTTCACTCAGGTTGTCATTTCTGGTTACACTTCCAGCCCTTTCTATTAATGGTAGGCAAGAAACAAGCGCCCCTTTCTTCCCACCACAGGACTCGCATGGGTGTGCAGGGGGAAGCCAGCCCCTGAAGAAAGGACTACTGAGGAGGGACAATCCCATTGCACCCTCCTGGTGATGGCTTGGCCACATCCTGCTCGGGGAGAGTGCGCCTGCGAGCCAGGAGCAGCAGAAACTCCGCGTCGATACCTGAGCGCTGACCTCACTGGAGACATGACGCAATCACAGAGCTCGAGAGAGAAAACTCTGGGGACTGGCGGCTTAAACACTGCTGCCTTGTGCCTGGAACAACACTGCCAGTCTTCGAGCTTTGAGAAGCTCCAGTCTGTTGGCAGGATGCTGCTCAGGGCTCGCCGGAGGCTGTGGGGCTCAGGGAGGCCAAGCGCCAGCTCTGGTGGGAGCCCCAGACTCCACCGATGCCTCTGCCTCTCCCAATTGTCTCCCCAAAGCAGTGAGCAGGGGCTTGTGCTGTCCAGACATTTGGTGTTTTCAGTGGTGTGTTTTACAGGACCAGGTGTTGAATGCAACAGAATTAATATCTGCCACTTCCACATGGTGTTGTGTCTCTCTTTCCTCCTTCTTTGCTCCCATATCCATCACAATTCCCCTGCAATCAATGCAGTCACATCCAAGGAGATAAAAGCAACCTGTGGGTGTTTGAACATGTGCTTTATACATTGATATGTGACTTCTGTGTGTCACCGCTGGCTGTCACTGTATCACCTGGGGCCAGCACACAACCTCAGTGCCACCAGTTCCCTTAAACCCTAATCACACTTTTTTGGTGACGCTCCATGGGTTCATAAGAGTGGGATCAGGTTCACTGGCAGGCCTGCCCAGCCCCCATGGGAAGGAGAATATAGCTCCAGATACAAAGATGGTGAATTTCTTCCTGAGGAGAAGATAAAATCTATATATTCAAGAAGACTTCTTCCAGAAAAAAAGAGGTCAAGAAATAAAGGGCTTCATCATGCTATAAAAGACAGCAGTCTCATGACAGCTCGTTTCATGTGGCATTTTCCAAATAGAAGCCAGCTCTCTCTACAAATGGGTTTTCCTGAGAAATTCCTACACTAATGTGTACAATCTGACTGTGGAAAGGGTGTTATGCATCCTCTTGGGGCCTCATCCAGCATGGGTGTGAATCTGTCACTGTTCCCTGGGGCTCATCATCTCCAGAAGGAAAAGTTCAGGCTTCTGCACGCTCTGTGCATCAGCCGAGCTGTGCTGGCCAAGCTTCATACACGTACGGTGGGGAGCTAAGCATGCAAACCACAGCAGATATACTTCCTGAGTGTAATTTGTGCCTCAAAATCAGCAACCTTGCTTCTAAACATTGCCAGACTCCTGTTCCTCCGGCCACAGGTGTGACCCAGCTAGAGAAGAGGATTTAAATGGTACCAAGTGCAGAAGCAGTGCTCCATCCAGCAGGACAGGCTCAGAGATAAAGGTCCTGATGTGGTTCTAGTTCTTACGTTTGGATCTTTGGGCTGCAGGCTGGGAGGATCAAAGAGTGTCAGGAGCACAGGCTTCTGGCTGTGTTAGTCAGCTCCAAGTCTACTGAGTGATCCACTGCTTTAGCTGGCAGGCGTGAGCCTCAGCAGGGAGCACCGTGCCTGGGACTGACCACCCAGCCAGGATCAGGTGCGATGCAAATGCTGACTGGCATTCGGAGGAGCGGACTCCAGCGGAGATTCTTTAGTCACTGCATGATTCACACATTGGCAACTGTGAATCTGTCCTGCCTTGTGTGATCTGAGGCAGTCTGCTGTCCCTTGTCATCACAGGAAAGCTGGGCTGGGAGACAGAGCAGCTCAGAAGGGGACTTAGAGACTGAAAGTCTTTGATGAGAGAAAAGAAACATCCAAATGACACTTTTCTTAGTAATTTTTGCTAATTATAAAGCCATTGACTGCTATTCCCAAAGCCTCCCTGCATGAGGGAGCTTAATCACCGATGACAATTTTTTGGCATTTTTCAGACTTGTCACTGACAAGAACACACAGCAGACGCTCCACCCAATGGCAACATCTGCCTCGACAAAATGAAGGCTCCATGTTAGTCTCAGCTCCACCACTCACTCTGTCAAATTCTCTGTTTGCCCCACTTGTCACAGCACGATGTTAGCTCAAGGTAGCTACTGGTCTCAGTTGTTTACAGAGCATCCTTCTCACAAACAACACAAACATCAACTCCTTCCAAAAGTCTCTTTGTGGCCTGCAGAGCCCAGGAGAGGAACAGACAAGAGCCCATTTGTGGGCTGTGCTATACTGATTGGACATTTGGCTTTCTAAACTCCTCAGTTTTGTTCGTGGAGCCTCCTGAACACCTTTGACACTGTCGTTTTGGATAGGGAGACTCTGTAGACAAATTTCATCCCTAAGATAAAACCAGGCAAGAAACAGTGAACAGGGAAAAGAAGGACTGGCCTGTGGGAACCTGGGGCAAGCTGTGCCTCACCTCGCCAGACCTAGGGCCAGTTTAAAGCTTCACCCGATGGTCGCAGCCAGCCAGCCCTTTCAGCCAGACGTGGGAGCAGTCTCACTGCGAGCCAAGTCTCCTGTGCTGAACGTTCAAAGGCCCTGGCTAAGCCCCTTCCCTCTCCAGACATAATCCTAATTGCCAATGCTTGGCAGCCACTCCGTCATGAGCAATAAGGGAAATTCATATTTTGTGTTTTAAATGTGTTTATTAGCCAAGAAGTTATCACCTGAAAGTGGACGCTAGGGCATGTCCAGAAAACTCTTTCCCTAAGGTTCCCACCAACAATGTAGGCACTGTAAGGCCTCATGGCAGCTTGGTACCACCTCCAGGGCTGCTAAAGCTGTGCGGGAGCCTAACGAAATCCAAGGGTCCTTTTTTTAATGTCACAGAGCAACTTTTTGAATTACTAACTCAGAAGGAAGGTTTTTTGAAAAGCTTTACGGTCACTGGAGGAAATTTGTGAGTTGCAGTGTGTGGCTATTTGATGATGGAGAGCACGTAAAACGTCCTCTTGGGACGAGGCTGGCACGCCGGCTCTTTATGCCTGTGACCTAGTGCACATTCACGCTCTGGTCTTGGAGTGTGAATATCCCACTCATCTGACTTCTCCACACCCCCAGCTAATTACAACTCTGCATTTCCTTAAAGAACCCCAGGTGCAAACATACAGATTAGGGGCGGTTACAGGAATAGGTTGGTTGGCTTGCAGAGCTAGAAGGTTATTGTTGTTTCCACAGGGATTTTACACAGTGTGCATGTGTCTGTCCATACATATATTTATATTTCAATTATATTTATGTTATTATTTCAATTACAACCATCCATCTCTTCATAATGCCTGATTTCATTCTGCACTGGATTAAGCCCTGGTTGAATGCCAGCTCTGAAATGGCATGAATGAGTCCTCACAGCATGAGGAACCTTTCATCATGAAGTTCTTGAAATAAATGTCACCACCACTCTCATCTCTTTCTCTGAAACCCTCTTTTGCCCCATCCCTCCTTCCTGCTCACTGAGGACACTATGGCAGTGTACTGACTTGTGAAGAAAGAGACTCTTCTTAGGTACCATACGTGCCCTTCAGCAGGAGGGAGGTTGGGAGCCATCTGTCCCTTGGGATGCTGTGACAAGGGTCTTGTCTTCCCTGACCAAATAAAAGTAACTGAAACCCATTATGCTCTTCAGCTCCGATGCAGGAGTGAAGACGAGGCATTATGGTTTTTTTGCAAGGCCAGTTTACCTGAGCCAACCCTTGGCACTATTCACATGTCCCGCTTTGCTGGGATAAACACAGCCTTTTCTTTTTGTTAGAAAAGGCAAGATCACTGACTGTCAGGATCATACCTGCCCCACCACTGTGCAGCTGGAATGAAACCTCAATAAAATACATATTTAATTTAAAAACAAAACCAGGCATCAGTTTAGCCAACTGCAAACTGTTGAGATGTCTTAAAGACTACATGTGAAACCATCAGATCAGGCCATTCTTGTGATCCAGCACAAGAATTTGGAAGAAAATAACTCTCAGCTTTCCTCGTGGCCTCTACTATCAACACTGCCCACAGGCGCTTGGGGGTTTTTAGCTGCCATGAGAAGATCTTGTGGGGCACAGAGGGTGAGAGTGTCACAGCTTTTCCATCTCATCTTGGGGTAGTTTGTATTCTAGGCACATTCTTAGGAAGAAGTGACATCAGGATGCCCAAATGAGGAGCGTGTGAATCAGCATGTGGAAAGCCACGTCTGAGCAATAATCAAATTCCTGAGGATTCCTATCTTCAGACTTTTCAGATGCACCCATGCCAGGAGGAGGAAGTATAATTCAAAATGAGACTGTTTGAAGTCTGCTCTCTAAAGGTCTAGAAACCATTTTACAGCTTCAGTCGCTCTCACATGCTGCAGTTATTGCTTTAGTAAATATATCAACAGGAAAGAATAAACTACTTTAAAATTAAGGAAATTCCAACAACAGGATGAGCTGCTGCTGGTGAGCACTGGTGGAATGAATGCCAGACTCCTGAGGGCTAGAGTGATTCAGGCTTTGCATTCTCATGGTTTGTGATTCCACCAGATTTCCTTGATGCAATTATTTTCTTGCGACTCTGCAGTCTACAAATTCTAAATATAACTTTGCACATAAAATAATACCCTCATTTCTGAAACAGTTCCTTGCCAAAAGTCTTGCCAAACAGTTGCTTTTTATATTACATTAGTCATGAACTGTGGCTGACAACAAGTTCCTCTTTGCAGACCCCTCCCAGAAATCTTGTGGAAAATCCTTTTTTTTTTTTATTTAAATAATTCCATCCTAGCTGAGCATATCAGGCAGGAAAACATTAACATTTTCCAGGAGTGGATGATGTCTCATGCTCCCTTTAACAGTTGTTGCTGGTCCTTTAACAGATGTGTGGGAGAGATGCAAGTGACTGAGCTGGAAAGTAGTGCCATTGCTCAACACCAATAAAGACACGAGGCCAAGCTTTGAAAATAGCTTTTATAGTCTAGGAAGGATGAGGGAGTGAACTTAGGGATCTTCTGTGTTAGTTAGTGGCAAGGTGCCGTGCTGAATCTGAGGTTCAGACTCCCACCGTCTCATCCTTTATGTTTTCACAGCTCAGGTGCTGAGCGAGGTGAAGGTTGTGAAATGATCACAAGATCAAAAGAGTTCTTAGGATTACCCCACCCAGGAATGGAAGAGATATTCAGTGCTGAGAGGTGGAAGAGCCAGGCCTCTGCCATGGTCAGAGCTGTGGGTATCTGTTTAGGTCAGTGCTAGAGAAACCTTCACCTTCACCTTCATCACCTGATTACACCCATTCCTGCTCCTCAGAATGAGGCAGGAGCCAGAACTCCAGCTCTCTCTGCACTTGTCAGAGGAAACAGGCTTAGATGATGGAATGGAATGGAATAGAATGGAATGGAATGGAGTGAAATAGAATAGAAGAATAGAATAGAATAGAATAGAATAGAATAGAATAGAATAGAATATTTCAGTTGAAAGGGACCTAAAACCACCATCTAGCCCAACTTCCTTCCTTCGAAGGGGAAAAGCAAGCCCCTATCTCTCTGCCTTTCCCTGAAAGGGACAACAGCTGCAGCCCTTAGCATATCATTGCTCATAAGCTTGTGCCTTATACGGACACCAAGACATCTCTGCCTCCCTCCCATTCAGCACCCACCCCATGCCTCACATCATCTCAAAGCCAAGGTAGCGGGATTTGGAGTCAAGCAGAGAGCAGCACTGAGCAGTAGGGTGTCCACTGCAAACCAGGCTGGAATTTGGTCTTTGTTCCAGCACTGTTAGGAGGAGGAGAAGAGAGAGGAGGTGCAGGGCGTGGTACCACTGCGATTTTCCTAGAGGCAAAGCCAGTTGAAGTTCACATCCTCCAGCTCCTTGTGCCTCTCTGAAGTGAGGCAGCTGGCTACCCTGCTCCATTGTGCCAGCTCACGTCTAACTGGGTCAGGGATCTGTGTTTAAAAATAGCCCTTGGGAACAAACACAAGCTTTCTCATGAACCTTGACAGTTTCACTGATTTTGAGCGCAGAGGAGGTGCTCATCAACAGGAGTTTAAGTGAGGGAAGGAAAAAGCAGGGAGAGCAGAGCCTCTCCTGTCTGATTTTCCACTAAGACATGGATTCAAGCCCAGCCCATGGGAGCACTCGTGCTGTCTCCTGCAGGCAGCTAATCCAGCTAACAGGTAACCCAGCTTTCCTCAGCAAATGCACAGGGATCACCAAATCTCAGCCCTGCTCCCGTGGCTTGTGCCTGAACCGCCTGCCAGGGTGGCGTGGGTGGCCAGAGGAGCCTACAAAGCAAGTGCTCGTGTCCTTGCATGGCTCAGCTGGGTGGGTGCAGCTCTTGTGCCGATGCTGCACTGCGGAGCCCATGGAGAGTGGTGGGATGCGACACGGGGCCGGAGCTGCCGTCGCTATGGCTGCTCTCCAGGGACCCAAAGAGCACATTCCTTGTCCTTGAACTCCAAAGCGTGCTTATTTTAACCCCGCTCTCCATGGCAACAGAGGCGATGCAATGCCGTCTCTGCCTCGCGTTGCCCCCTTGTCGTTCTCCTGAAGGGTTTGATCAGAGCCAACCACCTGAACCAGGGGCTCATAGCTAAGGCAAGCCTTGCCCACCCTCCACATCTCCTGGATGAAATTCTTTCAAGAACAGCTTGTTCCTTTTTTGGCCTCGGTATTAGAATTATTAAATCAAACTTGGATAGAGCTCTCGAAACCTTCCCCCAAGATGCCTTTTAATTAAAGCAGTGGAAAGAAAAGACCAGTCCAAATGTTGTAACTTTTTTAATTAGTGAAACATTTATTTTATTTGCTAAAAAACAAGATTACCTTTAAGTCCATTAAAATGAGTCCTTCGTTGAAAGGCTTTGCAGTGTGTGAAAGGGAGATTTAAAGGATATTAATAAGAGCTTAAACATCTTAAACATGCTAAAACAATTGAAGAATGATATTTTTTAATGGAAGAACTTAAATAACCTTTTATTCCCACCACAATGAGTGTGTATGTTTGTGTGCTGATGCCTTTGAAGTTCACTCCAACAAACATGAACCTGCCTTCATCCAGACCCACCCATTCATTTATCCCTACTGCCATGGGGAACTGTAGCCCTTTCCCAATAATTCCTGAGTAAAAATGTGTTTCTGGGACAGGAAATGCATGCTAAAATCATGAACACTTCACCTGCAAGTCCTCTTATTTACGGTCCCATGGGCTATTTATTGCAATGGAGGACTCTGTCTCCTCAGGGATTTTTAGGAAAGGGATTATATAATTTCTATAGAAATTACTTACCATTTTCAGAATCAGTTACTTTTTACAGATATCAGAGATATAAAAGTAAACAGGTGAATTCCTAGAAGTCCAAGAGGGTGGCAAATGTTCCTTCTTGGACAAACATTTGAGTGTTGTCTGCTAAAGGGTCTCACTCGTCTTGACTTAGCACAGCAGAGAGTACTCACACAATTTTCTTCCTTGGGAATCCACCCCAGGTTTTAATGAACAATGTTCACAGGCTCTTCTTAACCTGCTAATTGGGGAATCTACTCAGAGAAGGCAGAGCTTGTGTTCACACAGAGCTAGCAAAACTAACCTGCTGTACCTGTCTCCCCAGAAGCACCTAATTCCATCAGAGCTTTGCTACTGTGCAGAGACATATTGGCATTAGTTGCCTACACCCCTGGATGTTCATGAAAACCTGTTTTCTTTTTGTTTTTCTTTTCTTTTGCAGGCATTCTTTTATGGCCTCTTGTTAGTGCACATGGAAGTGCAGAGACCTATGTGTTGCCTGTACATTATAAAAAAGCAACAGAAGGCTAAAAGGGGTCTCAGGCACCCAAAACAGCTTTTTCATGGTCAGATGATTGAGAGGAAAGGATACTGCTGGAAGTACTGAGACTTCTGACATTGTCAGAAGTTGCCTGCTCTCGATCAAAACATTTGGCCTGATTTTAGGTGTCTTGATCCCCTAACTCCATTTCCTGTCTTCCCTCAGAGACCATGTCCATCATCATCATCTACAGGAGGTTATTTCAGCTTCAGAAGCACTTCCCTGCTTTCCAAACCCAGCAGCAAAAATCAAACCAAGCCAGTCTCAATCCATCCAGCCTGGATAAAGGGAGCAGCAGTGGAGGGGTCCTGGGGCACATCTCTCAGCATGATACAGCTCTTTCCCTGCAGCCCTCCAGCAAAAAAATAACCCTTCCCCCCACCCTTCAAAAGACCTATTCCTTGTGATAGTAAAAAAGCACTGATTACTATTAAAAACCCAAACCCTGCAGGAAAGCAGGGAGGGGGAGTTTATGGCCATTGACCTTTTAACTCAGGTAGGTTTATAAAGAGCTGTCTTTCTGTTGCACCACTGGGATTGTACAAGTTTCTTGGCCATGAATGGGAGCTTTGTAGGATTCTACTGTGTGGTCATTCACGGGCAATCTGTTGGTCTTTTTAGAGACATTTAATAAAAAAAGAAAATCTATCTAAAATACAGGAGGAGGGGGGTAAGCTGAGTATCAGCTAGCGGCCCAATCAATGAGTGAATGTGTTTGGGTCTCCTCCCGGAAGAGAAAGCTTGTTTTAGGAATTTAGCCTGGCACTCATGGGGTTCTGTTTGTATAGCCCTTTCATTTTAAAAAATACATGTGGGCAAGTAAGAAGAGATGCCTTGGAGCAGGCATGGGGAGAAGAGACAGGGAGGGAAGGGAAAGGGGAACCAAGGGGGGGAAAAAAGAACAACTGTTAGAATTGAGAAGAGGGGAAGAGTAAGGATGAAGGCAGAACCAATGGTGTGTTCCCATTCTGTGGGCACCACACCATTCTCCAGATGATGGAAAGTTGCTCACTGGGATGGAGTAGTGTCCCCCAGGGTTAGGAGAACCCTGGTCCATATGTGGTAGTGCACGATGGTGTGCCAAGGTAACAACAGCTTAGACTGAACATCCGGACACCAAAAGTCCATCAATCCACATGCTTCATCAGGAATGGCACAATGTGGAGTGAAATTTGGGTTTTTTTTTTTCTGATTGTATAAGAACAAAGCACAGTGGGGTATTGGGCCAGGACTGGGATGACTGGGCTCTAACACGCTGTAGATACACAGGATGAATACCTTTCAAATTTCCCCTGGTACCAATGGAAGAAGAACACTAACTCTGCATTAGCAGTCTCCAATAAACCTGCCTCACCAGTCCAGCCAGCAGCTGTGCTTGACACTGTGCTTTCCCTTTCAAGCTGTTGCTATGAAAAACTAAAATAAAATCCCCCATTTTTCAATGGTGAGGGAAAACTGCTCTCGTGTGGCACGATAAACCATGCTGAGCTCCTTATATGACAAAGGCAATGTACGTGCCAGGCTCAACCATTAGCTAAGCTCATTTTCTCCATGTGTGTGTTTTTATACATGTATAATATGGATAAATAATTCTTTACCTAGCTCACCAAAATTCTGGTCTGTGTAATTTTCACCTTGCAACATGCAGCTTGTTAAATTCTCTTAATCACCTGTAGGGATCAAAAAAGGCTCTCAGCTGTGCTCTCCTATCTCTGCTGGTAGCCCTTGCTATCTATGATCTGTCTTGGCCTTTCCTCCTCAAGAAAATTAAGAAGTTAATCTGTGAATAGTTACTAAGAACATTTAAGGATAAAATAAGTATGTAGCCTGCGGATAAGAAATGTTCGCTGTTCTTCACTGGGGCTCTCAAAGAGCTTAAAGAAAATATCTCCCACCAGCTGGTCTACAAAGTGTGTGACTTGTACATTTGTAAACCTGAAAAGTCAACAACCGTATATGATGTTAAGATTTGCCAGCCAGAACCCACAAGTCATATACAGAGACCTTTGCTCTGTCCTTGCTAAGCTGAGGACTGGACTTTAATTGTGACTGTCTGGAGGAAAAAAAAATTGCCTTGAGAAGGAAAACTTTCCATTAGCATAAAGCCAAAAGCATCAGCCGGTGAACCAGCTGGACGTGCCTTTACTCCAGGGCACTTCAGGGGCAAGAAGGAGGGGACATGGGGGTGTCCCAAAATGTGCAGATAGTCCCTAAGTTAGACCAGCCCCTGAGCTGGCCAACGAGTGGTAGAGAGCCTGGGCTGGAGATAAGTAGCTGTGAGGTCTCTGTACCCACAGCATTGAGAGAGTGACGCCTGCTTTGGGAAAATGATTGCTTTTCATCCCTGAGGAGACCTGAGGAGGAGCACAGAGGAGATGAACTCAAATTCTCTGGGCCCTGCTGCACTTCTAGGCCTGGGGCTGTGTATCCCTCCTGAAATGCTTAATTCCTAGATATACATTGGGGAAATGCTGATGTGTCTTTTTCAGGGTTTCTGGGGAGCTGAACCGGAGGCCAAAGCAAACCAGGGTTTGCTATCAATGGCTCCATTGAGGGCTGGGGCAGGCAGAGCACAGACCTGCAGGGCACAGATGCTGAAATGAGGGGGCCTGCCCAGTCTGTAGATCTGTAGGATAACAAAGTATTGGGAGGGAGGATGAGGGCGGGGAGAGGGATAGAGAGGTTGCCACTGAAAGTGTGGAAATTGCACAGATTCGAAGTTTCCACTCTGAAGTTCTTATAAGGTGTGAATTTTGGCAGAGCTTTGTGGCTCCCATGGTAACCTGAGGAGATTGGAGCCAGGATGTCTGGGGAGAAAGATGGCAGTGGTGTGTTTTAGAGTCCCGGCAGCTGTCCCCTCGTTTGTGAACTGGGAGCCTCTGGCATGATGCAGCACACAGGGAAACACCACAGACTGCCTGCCAAGACTGCCTGCCCCCGAGCCATGGATGGCTCAGCCCTGGGTGCAGTGCTGCCTTCAGCATCACCTTTTACCCCTGCTGACAGAGTTCACCAGCAGAAACACCTCTGTGACCAGCCAACAGCTTCTGACAGCTCACACACACACGTGGAGGTCAGCACTTCATTCCTCTCCCGGCTGCCTGGCCTGGGCAGTGAAACAGCAGGACAAAAGCAGAGGGAGGCGATTTAAGATATCAAACCCCAGCTTCTCTCCTGCGTAGATAATGGCTCTGAAACCTGGGTCCATCAAATACTCGTCTAAGTATCCCAGCCCCAGATTTCCATGGTGCAGAATCTACCCTGACCCTCCAGCCAAGAGCTTGGTGCCCAGAGGAGAAGACACAGAGATGTGCAAAAGAGGTAGGAACAAGGCCCTGTCAGGTCACAGTGGCTGGCTGCAAGGATAATAATCAAAGCAATAGGGAGGAAGGGAGCCCAGCAGCATCATCCCTTCTGCAGACACGGCCCAGGCACCAGGCAGTCACATCTCTGCCATGAGAACAAGCTCTTCTGGCTTTTACTCTGCTCCCCGGCACCAAAAAAAACCAATCCAAAAACCCAACAAAATAAGAGGACCAGAAGGAGATTGTTCTTGACCTTGGGCAGGAAAACTGGCAGGCCAGGACACAAGAACATATCCTGCACTAACGATCCATCACCTAACAAGTGCTGGATGTGCTGTCCAGTGTCTCAAAGCAGGGGTGCTGCTCAGAGAATATCAGCATGTGCTACACTGTAAAGGAAGCTCGGGATCCTCTTCTCCAGCACCTTCTGGAGTTTGTCTTTATAAAGCATGGTCAGACACAGTTGTTTTTGGACAGGCAGACCACTGACACTGTTGTTGCTACAGACAGTGTGAACAGGTGAGCTGTGGGCTTGAGGGACTGTGCCCAGGGAAAGTCATGGATACCCCTGCTTTCCCCAGCCCTGACATGATGGGACAGACCTGGAAACAGAAACATCCTCTCCATTTGCACTGGGACTTGGAAAATGCTCATGCTACTTGAAGAGCAATCCTTCGGGGCTCTCTTGCTGCTCTGCTAACAGCAGTGGCACTGCCCAGGGTCCAGCCCCGTGTTTTCTGCAGCTGGTTGGATGCTGAGAGGAGTCTGTGCTGTGCAGACAAGCTCGGGCTGGCCTGGGGAAGGGACAGAGGTGCTCACATTGCTGGGACACACGGCGCATGCTTTGGGACAGAGTACAGCCCAGGCTATGGCTCATCCCAGAGCCTGGCCAGCCCAGCGAAAGCTGGAAGAAGCCCTGGGATGACAGAAGGAGTTCTCAACTCTGACTATGGCTTTTGTGAGTCAGATTGTGTTTGCATAAAGTGGACCTGGTTGCTAGCTGCAGGTTTTCCTGCCCATAACCACCGTGCCTTTTCAGACTTTCAGCCATGCCGTAATAGAAATTATTATGGTGACTCCATCTCTGCCTTTCTGCGGGCACATTCTGGATGGAGGAGTCAGAGTGTGATAACACTAAGGGAACAAGATTATTTGGGCAATTTTTCTTCTTTTGACAGCACTTGAACTATGAGAGATTCCAGTAAGAGCAATTACTGGCAGAATGGACATGGAAAGGGTGATTTTTTAAAAGCAAATATTGGAGAGGGCGTTTGGAGTGAGGGACTGAGAAAGAAATTTGACCTGTGTCCCATCAGAGCAAGCAATGCAGCTTTGACACCACAGAGGTCCTACAGTCTGAAACCTGTGCAGGGAAGGAGTTCAGGAACTCATTTCAAATAAACACATGCTTTGCAGAAAGCTGTGTTTTCTTCTCAAGCAATGGGCAAGGGAAAAGGCAAAAGACTTCAGTAACTCACTGGCTGACAGGTTTCTTCCCATTTCAATTGAGTGACAATATTGGCCAACATGCCTTATTCAAACTGTGGCTGTGCCAGGCTGTTCCGAAATCTGCCCTTATTTGTAGCCTGACTCATCCTTGTTGGGTGGAAAGTGCCCCACTGCAACCTCCATGGCAGCGCCAAGAGTTACAGGAGCCTTTGGGTGAGCCCATGGGAGAGACTTTATGGAAGAATCCTTGACCTTCAAAGCCTGCAGTTGTCTCGAGACAGAAAGCCTCGTTTCACCCTGCCTTACTCACATCTCTGCCTTTCCCACATAGCAGAGGTCAGAAGATGTGCCATATCCCACCCCCCATCAGAGCTGCAAGACTTGCTTTGGGCATTGCTGTGTTGGCATTGCTGTGCCAGGTTCGGATTTCCTTATACAGCTCAAATTCACCTGCCAGACCTTCCCTGGGACAAATGACCATCTCTCCAGAGCCTGCTGGCGATGCAGACTGGCACCTCACCCATTTACAGTAGGGAAGCACAAGTGCCAGAGGACTGAGCGCTGGGAAAGGCGGGACTATTTTGGGGAAAAAAAATAAAAAGCCATGTTGGACATTTATGACTTTTGGAAAAGAAATGTCAGAGCAACAAAAGGAAATCCAGATGTGCTGCATTTGCATGGTAACAGGCTAATTGGAGACAGCCCCACCTGATTTCTAGCAGCTTAGCATTTCTCTTGCAGTTTATTGACTTGGGATTTTCTCATTATTGCCTCATCTTTAAGAGAAAACACTGTTCTTGCTTGGCATTTCATTTTCTTTCAGAAACTCTGGTTTTATCACTATTCTTTCAGCAAGTTTTCCTAAGAAGAAACCGGAGACCTTTAAGCTCAGCTGGAGTTTTGCCAGGGTTTTCTGCAAGGATGCAATCTTGGCGTTACCCAAAGGGCTGAGAGCAGGGCTGAAGGCAGTGGCAGCAGCGTCTCTCTCTCTCTGCAGATGCTCTCCTGCACTGCAGCAGCTGTGATTAGAGCAGTGCAGAGTCACTGTCACACTCACATCAGGCATTTGTATCTGTCATGAGAGGGTTGGAGGGGTGCTGCACCTCAAAGGCAGGCAAGGGGTGCAGGATTAATGCAAAACCCTCCTGGCAAAGGGCAGCAGATAGAGAAGAGCCACCCTGGGATGGATCCACCAAACAGGCGGATATGCCCTCCCCTGCTCATGCCTCTCTCAATAGAAATCTTTGGATCCCCAGTTTGTTTCAATGAGGTCAGTCCAGCAAGGCTTCCATTAAGAACCTAACAGCCAGCACATTTTGCAGCTGTCTGCCCCAGTGGGGATGTAGGCTCTTCCCAGTTAAACTCAGACACCCATGCCGAGCAGCTCATGGGATGCTGAGCTACAGCTGCTGCTTTGTCAGCAAAAGCATTCCCACCCGGTTTCCTGCTGCCCCTTGGGCTGTTACCCCAGGGAGGGCTTGGCCCCACAGGGACAGCAAACGTGCCGCTGAGCTGAGCCACAGGAAGGCACATGCATGCAATTCCTCTCATCGCTGTAGCCTGCTTTTCCCCACTAAACCCAGCCCAGCTTCCTGCCTGTGCAACATCTAGGAAAGCTCATTTCCAGCAGGACAAATCCGGAGTGGAGTGGGTTTCAGCATCCCCAGCGCAGGCTGAGGAAATGGAATGAATTTCAGACATTTCTGGAATTTCAACTACTTCATCAAGCAGCTGTGCCCTGCCACAAGGGCTCAGTATTAAGGGCTGGCAGGAAGGAAGCTGATAGCCCAGCACAGGCAGAAACAGAGGTGGAAAGGCCAAGGGCAGGCTGGTCCCATCCCAGAGTCTTCTGCAGCCTCCTGCCCATCTCCTGCCAACACCTCAGGGCTTCTGCCTCTAAAACACTGAAGGGGACCAAGTAGCAAGAGACAATCTTTGTCCCTGGCTGATAACACAGCATTTCCCAGAGCCCTCCCCACAGCCAAGCTTTAAATCTTGCTCTTGGGGCCATCTGAGCCCAAGGGGGATGCCGGCTGGGAGATCCCCCTGGGAGACTGTCCTGGGACTGGAGCCGCTTTGTATGTGACATCAGGCACGAAAGCTTGGTGGCCCATCACAGGAGATATTTCTCTAAGGGGTGGAACAGGCAAAAAAAAATTTAGATCAGTCCTCTTCGAGATTTTCACTGGTGTAATAAAAGTCCCTGTGTCCTGGATGCCAGGGAGGTCTGGAGGAGGGGGAAGAGAGGGTGAAAGTGAATTAAATGGGCCTTTTAGAAGCAAAGAGAGCACTTAATCTTCTCCAGCCCATTGAGTGCAGCTGCTGCTGAAGCCTCCCTGCCATGATAGCCAGCAGAGCTCACCCATATTGTCTTTTGACAGCCCCAGAGGAGGGCTGAGCTGGCAGAGAGGAGCACGGCAGGAGGGGAAGGAAGGGTGTGTGCTGGCTTGAGAAACAGGCACCAGTTCATATGAGCAGGATGAAACCAGGAGCACGGTGTGTGCAGGAGCACTGGGACAGTGTGTACCTCACCTCGGGATGAAACACGGTGTTCATTTCAGCTCTCGTGTTCTTCTGTGACAGCTTCAGCCCCTGTGAGGGACATCAGCCACAAGGTGGGGTGGGTTGGTGGGGAGAGGCTGTGAACTGAAAGCATCTGAAAATCACCTTCACATGAGGTCACCAGTGATGCCAGAAGGGAACCAATGCCTGGAACGTGGGTCAGGGGACAAACAGGAGGAACAGGCAGATGCTTCTGCTCCACGGGTGATGTCAGGAGGGATGAGGGGTGGGCTGGAGGTGCTGGCAGATCTCCAGCTGTGCCTCTGTCTCATAGAGGCAGGGGAATCCCCTGGTCACCACTACCTGCTTCCTCAGAGTGAGCAAATTTGACCAGTAGGGTGAGGAAAACAACCCATCCCTCCTCCAGGCAGCCTAACATCCCACAAGTTCGCTTAAAATAGCACAAGAGGCAGCTCCAGCTTCCTACAGGACAAAGACACAGGTGGGCAGAGCAGCCCTTACCTGAGCCTGCCCATCCCAGCACCAGGGGTCTATAGGAAAGGGCTCACCAGGTGCCTCTTCCTTTTCTGTGAGGATTTAGGTGACAGGGGAGGGAAGAGGATTTTTGTCAGGCTGCTGGTGTACAGCCAGCAGCACCTGTAGAGCCAGGGAACATTGCGCCGAGGTGATGTAGAGATGAGGAGGGTAATAGGGATAACTAAAATTAAAAGTATTTGGATTCTAAGAACTTAAAAGAAAGATATTTTTTAAATGCATAGTGGCTGCAGCTGGGGGTTAGCAATGCTGCCTACCTGAGGCCATGTGAACTAAGAACATTAATTGAGCCTCCTGGGTATGTAAGCCTCTTATCTACTTACACACAGTGCTTTATCTGGGCGGGAAAAAAAATGAGATTATTAGCTACTTTTAATGAACAGCAGTAGGATGTGTGTGTTCACTACTCTTTGCTGGAACGTGCTTCCCTCTCTCTCTGTTTTTCTTTATAACTATTAGCTTTTTAGCATATGAGCCAGGACTTCAGAAGGGTTGTAGGTGTCAGAGGAAGGGAGATGGCTCCTATTCATCTTTTCAGGGCTGAAGGTGTTCTTAAAGCTTCTGCTCTGCTCCTTAATCTTACAGGTGCTTCTCAGTTTCTCAGATCTGATAACTCAAAGGTGTGGGGCTCTCACTGCCTTTCTTAAGTGGCTCCCTGTTCAGCAAGGCAGCCTTTGAAGCGGCTCCCCTAGGCTCCTCGTGGTTCCCATGCTCTGTCTGGGGTGCACAGGGTCCTCCTGGCAGGCACGGGGGCCTCAGAGATGGATGGGGAGGGTGGAAGTTATGCTTAGGGTAATTTAAATGCAACTTGCAGGCGGTGGAAGTGTCTCTGTAAAACCCAAGCTTTTATGTTGGAGGAGAGCAGACCCCGGCCTGGCTTGTGCTCACAGCTTGGGGGTCAGGATTGGCTGGGATTTACCCGTGGTTCTGCTCTGATTTTAGGGAGCATAGGAAACAAATCAGTGTGATTTGTGCCACCCCCCAGCTGGCCTCTGCCTCCTGCCACACACTGAGTGGGGGGACCTGCTGGCTCACAGGTCCCAGGGGCTTGTGCCTGGAGAAGGAAGCTGATAGGCAAGAGCCTATCTGCAGGAGCAGGAGATTAAACCCTGGCCATGGAGGTTCCCAAGGCAGACTGACTCCAGCCAGGGGCTCGTGGGAGCCCTGCCTGTCACCCTGCCACTGCTGTGCCTCCTGACGTGATCCCTGCTCTGCGTGCCCTCCTGATCTCAGGGTGACTTCCACCAACTGCTGCCTTTTCTTTAATGTCTCAGAGAGCTCTGTTTGCTTTTCAGATTCCCTTTCCTGATTGTTTTGAAAGACTGATGCCCTCTGCCCCCACTCCCTTTAAAAGCCATGGCTTTTCTTGCTTCTAGTGGGCTGTAAACATCTTTCCTGTTACAAACGTGCCCTTTCAGTTGCTCTCTGGCTCCAAGCAGTGTTGTTTTTCTCTTTGTAAGCTGATTCTTGTTTATTACCCTCTTATCCATAAGCTGCTAAGGCGGGCAAGGAGAGATGGGGTAATTTCCCCTCTTCTAAGCTACACTTCCTAACTAAATTACACCTGGATCTACCACTAACACTAAGGATGCTGTTCTTGAGAGAGGATTCAGGCTAGGATGAGGGTTTGAAAGCACTGCAGGGCTTTCTCCTTGCCCTCCTGTTGTGTCTGTACCTGGAGGCTATCGGGAATTTCAGCCCTGGGGAATCCACAGTGGTCTGTGGCTTGGCCCAAATGATTTCTAAGCAAGGGCAGAGTGAGAGGCAGGAGCAGAGCAGGTCCCAAAGCAGCGTTTTATAACTGAATCCAAGGAACTGGTCAGTCCCTCTCCCTGCAGGAACCAAGCACACCATAAAGACAGAGCTTGAGGCGGGCGCAGGCACCTTGCAGCTCTGATTCCTTGCCCTGATCCTGCCCCCAGAGGCTGATCCTTCGCCAAATGCTTCCACACTTTTTCAGCTCCATTCTCAGCTTGAGTTTTCAAAACTGCCTCTCCCACTGCATCCGAGGGCTCACCTAACATCCTCCTGGCATGTCTCACTTCTTGTCCCCGCTCAGCTGCTTCTGCCCACTGGAAGCAGGGTGGGGGGGAAAACCCTGTAATTGAGAATCTCAAAGTGGTTTGCAAAGCTCTTCTCCCCCTACTGTGCTGCTGCTTGTTCTGGTGGTGGGAAAACGGAGTCAGGGAGCAGCGATGGGGTCACGTGTATTTCAGGCATCAGGTGCCTGGGAGCACCAGAGCAAAGCAGAAATTTGTAGGATCCCAGTTTTCTGCTTCACCCCACTAACCATTCCCTGCAGTATAAAACAGGCTGTGGTTGGCAGTGGTTGCCTTGCACTGGAGTCCAGCAGTGCCAGCCCCTGGATGGTGACGATCGTACAGGTTGGAGGGGGTGGGCATGAAGCAGAGAGGGAGCTTTTAAAATGCTGCAGGGCTTGGCATGAAGCAAAGAAAAGCGGCAGCGAGAAGGCTCTCTTCCAAACTTATATATATTATTAAAAAAAAAAAAAAGAGAGAGAGAGCAAAAAACCCCCAAAAGCTGGAGCTAAAAGGCAGCTTGAGGAGCGAAGCTGCTGGAGTTTTCCGAGAAGGCTCCCAAGATGCACAATGGGAACATCTGTACCTCGGCTGGCGCCTTGGAAGGGTCTCAGGCCGCAGAGTGGGGCTGGCGTCAGCCGGCTGCAGCCCTGCCCTGATGCCTCCCTCTCCCCAAAGCTTAGCCTCGGCTCCTCCCGCTGCCCCACTTGCCTCGCAGGGAGCTGTAAATCCCCTTTCCCACCTCTCCTCCTCCGCCACGGGCTCTGCGGGTTTTGAGCAGCCGAGTTTCCCGCAGCAGGAGCAGGGGAGAAGGAGGCTTGGCCCCGGGAACAACTGTCCTCTGTGCTGCCTGTGAAAGGCAGTTTCATAAGGTTCTTGCTCAAAATGTCCTGTTATTGGGACCTGAGCAGGTCAGCCCCGCTCCGGGGATGGAGACACCGAACTAGGGCACACACACACAGTGCCGTGGCTTTGGCAGTGTTGTTCTCCTGCTTTGGGGGCTGCAGGCAGTCAGGATTGATCCTGATCCTGCCTGGTAAGGCTTTTGGGGTGCTGGGGGTGCAGTCAGTCCCTCTGCCTTCATGCCTTGTGCCTGCTCCTGGCGAGGGAGTGAGTAAGTGCCCAGAGCCCTTGGTGAAGGCTGGCAGAACCCCACAGGCTCCCAGTGCAGCAATTCCCATGAACAGTTTTGGGAAGTGAAATGGGTCCCTCGGGGGACCTGAGATGAAGAGAGGCAAGTCCAAGGGGAAAACTCCCTTCCCTTAAACTCCCATCAGCTGCTCCCTCTTTCTCTCACCCCCCATCTGCAGACCCTGTCCCCTCCTGGGGGGCTCAGTGCTTGCCTGGTGCCAAAAAATGTTTGAAAGGAGACAGAGCCCACCTTTGCTGAGCATTTCCCACCACCTGGGACTTGGTTCCCTGCAGCAAGTTTTCTCTCTTGAGTGAGAAGTAAATGTGGAAAATGCATCCACGTTCAATGTAGCATGGAATACAAAGCATTTCCCTCACAAGGGCGTATCCTGAGCTTACAGAAAGGTAAATTATGGAGATGACAGGGGTGTGTAGCTTTACCAAGGTGTTTTTCCTGACACTGGACTTAAGTGCAAAATATGGGGTTTTATTTGCAGGGTTGGAGGCAGTGGCTTGTCAGGTCCCTGGGCAGAAAGGGTGAAGGTGAAGGTTTCTGAGGGTGAGATTCATCAGGGAGGAAGCTGCCACTCCCAGATGTGGCATGAACCTGCATCTGTCCAAGGCAGGAGCATCATTTGATTGTTGGAGGGCAACCCCCATGGAGGTACCTGGGATAGACTTCCCAATTTAATGGGTTGGTTTGGTCAAGTTTCCCTCCAATGAGGGAGCCCTAAAAGATCAAAAGGAGGCTCTGTAGGCAGTTGTTGTGGTCATGTGCTCGTTCTCTACAGTCATCCCCAAAATGAGAGATGCCAAGGAGGCCTCTGAGTGCTATTTTGCCCTGGTTTTATAGCAGTCAGCGATTCCAGAGGCCAAGAGGACCATTCCTGCCTCCTGCTGACATTAGCTCCTCAAGACTCATTGGCAAGGTGTCTCCCTCCAGGACCTTTAGGCTGCTGATGCTGAAGGCAAACATAATTTCTTCTCCATTATTTCCAGCTTGATCTGCCCAGCATGAAAAAACCCCAACCCTAAAAAACGATAATATAAAAAAAATACCAAAAACTTGGCACAGTTCCTGGCCTTTGTTGTTATTAGTCGCTATTTTACTCAAATGCATTCACCATGGAATTGCCTTTTTGTCCATTTTCTCCTCCTGTTTTGGGGCTGTAAGTCACCATCACAGCAGTAGAAATACAAAATACTAATGGATTCAGGAAGACCCAGGATATGGGACAGAGGCCAGTGCTTGCAGGGCATTATCAGATCTCGAAGAACCCAAAACATGGAGGGATTTAACTGAGTGATCTAAGTGGCCTTCACACTGCTTTCGTGCTTGTGAGCTTCCTAAATACATCCTGGGAACCCGGGGCAGAGCCGGGCCCCCTCCCATCCCATCCCAGCCTGTGAGGGGATAATTCAGGAACCAGCAGCCCGAGGGCACCATCTAGTGAACAGCTGGGACTGCGAAAACGTGAAATGGGCAGAAAATGAGTGAAAATTGGGATTGGGGTCTCCCAGGGGCTCAGCTCAGGGGGTGGAGGAGTCACACTTTGTGCTTTCCCTCTACTCCTGTTATTTTTAAATTTTCTCCATCAGGTTCCCCCAGAAAAGAGCCTTTACCACACTCCACCCATTGTGACAGGGATGTTGTCGTGGAGCACACCACACTTGCTGCTCTGGCCTGGCCAGTGGCTTTGTAAAGATGATGGCATTATGTTTTCTCGTTTGGGGAAAAAATAAAGGAGGGTTATTTCTAATGCTTTGTGAGAGGACACAGGTGTACAAGAGTGGGGTAGGAGAGGCAGATCTGTTGTGGGGCAGGTCTGAGTGGGAGGCACGGGCTGCTCTCTCAGCTGAGATGAAACCTCTCTTCAAGTGGAAAATTTAAAAAGCACCATAGGTGCTCTAACATCTCCCCATCAACCCCAGGGTGAGCTGAGAGGGGGAAAGGCAGAGGCTGAAAGACCACAGGTTTGGTGCAGAGCTTCAAGGTCCCCAAAATGATGCAGCAAATGGGGATGAAGGTAACACCACACCACACTGTTGCTGTCCGCAGTGCCGGTGGGATGAGCTGGTCCTCTCCCCACATTGCCTTACTGGGAATTGCACACCTTGTCAGGAGAAAGCTGTCCTATAATGTGCTGCTCCCCAAGGCAGAGGGGTTTCTGCAGCCCAAAAGCAATTCTGTGCCTTGATATCTTTGCCAATGCTGCCAGCCTGACTCCTGCAACGTGTCCCTGTTCCCACTGATTCTAGGGCCAACCCCAGCCCCCCATCCATAAGATCAGTGGTTATTTTGTTATTTGGCTTGCAGAGAGGCTGTGGTTAAGGCATAGGCTTATGCTCATGCGTTCGACCACTCTGTCCTTGGAGCCTTTTTCCTGGGCAGCTGCTGGAGGAGAGAATCCCAGGGCAGGAACAAGGAAAGGTGACATCCCCAAGCAAAACCACAGCAGTGACCAACCCCTGAGCTCCTCCTTTTCCTCGCAGTGCTGGGGAGCACCGCACATTCCCGCGGTGCTGCACCCCACAAGTCCCTCCTGATTTAAAGCGGCACCTTCGGCAGCCCATGGCCCCCATGACCTGCTGGCATCCATCCCCCAGCTCACCCCACGAGTGCAGGGCTGTGGGGTGCCTGTGGCGGGGTGAGCCATTCTGGGGGTGGCTGCCTGCACAGAGAATGCAGGGGGCTTTTATCCCCGGGGGATTTCTTTGTGTTTTGCCTGCAGCAACCCTTCCTGGGCACCCAAAACATTCGTGGAGCAGGAGCTGAGGGGTACAAGAGTACTCAGGCCACCCCACCTGTCCAGCTCACCCTCTGCAGCCCCCTCTGGGGCCAGCTCCTTGGGGAGGATGGAGCTGCGGGGAATTGTGCCTTTCCCTCTCTTATGCACACAGTCACGATGGTTAGTTAAGTGGCTTGTTTTTCATTAGGAAAAGGCTGTTGCTAGGCCACCCTGTTCCCCGGCGTCGGTCGGGAAGGGGTTTTGCAGCCAATCCGGGAGGCTGTGCTGGGGTTTGCACACGCACACATCACGCACACCCCTCCTGCAGCCCAGGTGCTAAGCGGCTGCCAGATGTGCCTATTCATTTCCACATCACACCTATCCGCTCCTTCCGGCCAAGCCGCTTATTAAGGCTCCTGAGATTTTAATTTAGAGTAGGCTGAGAGTTTTCTGCCTTCTAATTTACCCCCGGGGGGTAGAGGAGAGGGTGTTGGTGGGTGGGGGTGCTGATGGGGCGGGGGGTGCAGGGGAGATGGGTCCTCCCTCTGCTGTGACCGGTCTGGTGTGCGGTGAAATGCCCGAGGGAAGCCGCTGTTCTCTGACTGCAAACAGGGTGAATCGTCCCTCTGTGTCCCCACAGCGAGGGGACATGCCTCATGTTAGGGGCTTGCTCCGGGCTCTTCTTAGGTACCAGCATTGCTCCACCCCGAGACATTCGTGTTGTGATTTTCAGGGATGCCCTGTCCAGCACCAGGTGTTGGTGGGTTCCCTCCAGCTCTGTGATTCTGTGATTTGGGGATTACGTGGCATTTCAACCGTATGTATGGTGATAAGCAGAGCCAGCAGCAAAGCAAGCCAGGTGTTGGATCAGTGTGTGCTGCTCCCAGCCGTGCTCCCCATGCAAACAGCCCCTGGCAGCTGGGAGAGCTGCTGGACCATGGTCAGGCACGGGGGATGCAGGGCAGGAGGGTCAGACGCGTCCCTGGCACAGCTGCTGTTCTGCCATGGTGCTATTCCAAGTACCTTATGGGTGTCCAAACCCCACCCAGCAGAATCTCTCGTGCGTTTACAAGGGAGGGAGCGAGCAGAGCCCAGGATGTGAGCAGGATGGAGCCTTTCATAGCTGTAAAGCTCTCACCAAATAGACACCAAAATATGCAGGAAAACATGGACAATCCACATAAGCCTCAGTTCCTGAGTGTCCCCACGAAAACCCCCGTGTGGCAGGAGAGAAGCTCAATAAAAGCAAGAGAAAGCATTGAATTGTGTCTGCTGCTCAAGGAGAAGCTGTTGCTAGACAGAAGTAAAAGCTGTCGCCATCGGCTCCCATTGGCTCAGCCCCACTCCAATGACGGCCTTATCGGTTACCTGCCCTCGCAGCTGGCTGGGAAAAACTCATTTGACAATGTTTTCCCTCTGATAAAAAAGCCCAATGCTGGATTCATGGGTTTGGGTTAATCATTGTTCAGGGTTGTTGAGATAACGGCTGAGTTTTCTGCAGATTCTTCAATTATCACAAAATTTAGCGTAAATGGTGAACCAGTCCAGCTCTCCTTCGCCCGCCTAAAGATGCTCAGCCTGCCTAAAGATGCTCAGCCTCCCGACACGAGCTCCAGCAGGCTGCTCCTGAGATGAGCCAGAGCGTGTGATGAGCTGGAGTTTGTTCAGCCGTGGCAACTCCGAGCTGGCATGGAGGTGAATATTCACAAACACCTGTGAAAATCCCGATTAGCTCTCAGAGGGTGAAAATGGGGCGAATGCTGCCATTTAGATTATTCAGAGCAAACATCATTGGCAGGGAGCAGATTGCTGCCACCTCTAATCATCCATGTGGGGTTTGCTCAGCAGCAGCCCTATTTTGGGGGGCTGCAGTGCACAGTGTAGGAGTTTTCCAAGCCCTTAAATCTGATGCAAATGGGAATTAACCCTCAAATTTGTTTCTCACATTCCCCCAGAGCTGGAGATCATGGCATAGAAGCAAAGCTTGAGCACGTCAGCATCAAAGAACAGCTGGCTTTTGGCTGCCTGGCTGCCCCCAAATTTGCCTCCAAAGCAGGGAGGGTATTTCAGCAAGAGGATTAAATCAGTGTGGTGGCAATGGGGACAAGCTCTCAGAGGCAGCCTGGGAGTTTCCCAGTGTCATGCCTCGGTGCAAACCCTGTGCTGCCAGGAGGGGAGGCAGGCAGTGTCCAGGCAAGCTGGGGGAGATCCATCGTGGGTGGGTGGGGAAGAATCTGCCCTGGATCACAGCAAGTGAGTGCTTAGAGAAATCTGCCCCTTGCCTGGAGCCCAACCCAGTCTTACTGCTGGAAGTGGGTCTCACTGAAGTGTTTGGATGGTCAAGAATTCAGAAATGTTTTTTTTTCCTTAATTATGCCTTAGGCTGACGGCAAGGCAGACTGAGTCACAGTCTGATAAAGCCTTCTCCAGATTCACCCCAACACACCTGTGTCTCACGTCGACCATCACAGGGCTTCGTGCAGTGAGACGGGGGGGCTGGAGGAGCAACAGGTTGGGGCTCAGGTGGACAAATAATTTGGGAGCCATGGGATGCCCCACACAAGCTCTCCACGAACTCATGTACACCCCGAGGGGATGTGGTTACATGGGCCAGGTTATAAGGCCATGAGAAAAGCTCTGCCGTGTCCTTCCTCCGGGTCTGCTTTCCCAGGAGCCAAGACAGCACTGCTGCATCACTTTTGGAATGCCACCATCTACTGACAATGGGATGCAGAGCTTTCACCTTTTCTACAGCTTCACTTCCCTCCTGCCACCCTGGGAGAGGTGGAGATGGCAGAGAGGAGGAAAGAGATGAAAACCTGCACGAGCAGCGCTCCTCCTGCACTCCTCTGTGTGCCCAGTGGGGTTCAGGCCCTGCCATGCCCTGCCAGATCCTGCTGACACTGCAAAGCTCAGCTGAGCAAGAGGGTGGTGCTGGCCCTGTTTTACAGCTTGCTGCATCAGGAACACACCTGGGACAGACTGGAACAAGCAGGATTTAAAGGCCTACCATGGGGCCACCTTTCCTTTCCTGTCCAGACCACGAGCTCACGGCAGAGCCCAGGTTATTGTACATGTTGAAGGATGGCTGTGTTTGGGCCACTGTGAGGATAAAGATTTTTAGATGTGTCTGACACATTTCAAAGCATTTCTGAGCTGTTCCTGGCTTCCTCTGCCAGGCAGGGAGGAGTTAAGATGGGAAGTGCAAGCTGTGTCTGGTAATGGCACTGATGTGTGCGTCAGGTATGTCTACGTCACCCAGCTGCCTTGGCCGCTTCCCAAGGCTGGGGCTGAGCTCTCCTTACCTTCCACCAGCTGCTGGGAAAAGCCTGGGACAGTCCAGCCTGCCTGAGAGGGTCATGGACTCCATTGCAGTGCTAATTGTTGTACCCCACTGTGCTGCACCAGGCTCCCCAAAGTCCCCAGGGTGCTGGCAGCCCTCCAGCCCCCTCTGCCACCTCCTGTCTCACAGCACTGGGACTGTGCTAAAGGGATGGCCCCAAGGGCTGCCCTTAAGGCACATGGCAAAATAATATCAATTTTCTATAACCATGGCTGTTCAGTTCCTTGGGGAAACACACAGCTACCCATGTCCAGCCCCAAACCCCTCTCTGGTGCTCACACACCCAGCTGGGGCACATCTCTGCAGCCTCAGGTACACACCTGTCACCCACAGGCAGTCACTGCAGATGAGCATCACCCTGTCCCCACACCATGGCACAGCCCACCAACCTTCCCATTGTGCTCTTGCTCCCAGACCCTGGGCTCTGGCTGAGCCCACCCCGTTCCTCCTGCCTTCACAGGGGTGTCCCCAGAGCAGAGGGGACAAGCCTTTACCCCACGGAGCTACTTACTCCAGCCACTCAAAGCACCTTTTCCAGTTGCAGGTGGGCTTTAAACCCTAGAACATGGCATGGTACTTGGGCAGCTGTTTGCTGACCTCATCCCTGCCCTCTCACTCTTGGAGAACTGCCAGATCAAATCATGCAGAATATACACAAGGGTTTTAGCCAGAAGTTTTTAATTCAGAATCGGACACTTATGTAAATAATTTATTTAAATTGAAGTACATTCTCTGCTCTTGTCCAGGCTGGACATTGATTAAACCCAGACTTTCTTCTTGGACTTCCTTGTGCAGTTGGATCCCTATAAATCTATGGGGCCTGATGGGATTCACCCAAGAATCCTCAAAGAGCTGCTGATGTCATTGCAAAGACACTCAACGATTTTTAAGCAGTCTTGGGAATCCAGAGAGGTCCCAGCTGACTCAATGTTACCCCAGTTTTCAAAAAGGGCAAGAAGGACCCTGGAAACTACAGCCTGTCAGTCTCACTTCACTGACAGGCAAAATCATGGAAAATATTTTTCTGGGAGGTATTGAAAAACACCTGGAGGACAATGCAGTCATCGGTCACAGCCAGCATGGCTTCATGAAGGCAAAGTCCTGCTTGTTGAACCTGACTTCCTTCTACAACAGGGTACCCACCTAGTTGCTCAAGGAACACCAGGTGATGCAATCCTTTTGGACTTAAAAGCAAAGCCTTTGGTATGATATCTCACAGTATCCTTCTGGACAAAATGTTCAGCACACAGCTGGAGCTGAGCACTAGTACAGGCTCCCCAGGGAGGTGATCACAGCACCAAGCCTGTCTGAATTCAAGGTGTGTTTGGACAAAGCTCTCAGGCACATGGTGGGATTCTCGGGGTGTCCTGTGCAGGGCCTGGTGTTGGACTCAATGATCCTGATGGATCCCTTCCAACTCAGCATATTCTATGATTCTATGAAAGAAAGTGAGCAGCAAACTGGTTGTTTACCGGCCCCAGATGGTTTGCAGCCTTTGGGCATCAGCAAAACACCTCAGTCCCTCCACGGGAAAACTTGCCCCCTGCTGTCTGGGGGTAGGACAACCCCCCATGGAAGGCATGGAGAGTGTAATGTAGGCATTACACCCTCATGGGGGCTCCTCCAGGCTGACACAGGACCCTGCTCATCCCCAAGTGACAGATGAACATGGAGCAGTCACAGCCCTTATTTCTGTGCGACAGCTCGAGGCTGCAGACAGCATTTCTGGGAGATTGCTGATGTCCAGGTGTCACCATATCTCCATCCCTGAGCAGGGCTGAGTACTGGGCACAAGTCCCAGGGAAGGAGGTCAGCAGTCACCTCCACCTTTAACAACTGAAGGCACCAGGATGGCCTGAAACACGTGGAGGAGATGCTGTCCCCCATCACAGGCTGCTCGCCATCAGGTCTGTGGGCCAGTACTGGTCATCCAGGTACTGGCTGCTGTCAGCAGTGGGGTCTGTGATGGGGCTGGGGGGCCGGGGGGGCAGGCTGTGGGCCAGCTTCTTCTCCCACTGCACCTCCACCAGTCTGTACAGCTCCATGGCTGTCTGAGCATCCTCCACCGACGAGTGTCCTTTGCAGCCAACCTGACAAAACAGGGAAAAGCCTCATTACATAAAGGGGACTGCAAAAATCCCACAGGTCATGTCATATGCTAGCTTGGAAGAACACAAGTGCTGTGGCTTTGGAGACAGCAAAGTCTTGATGGAGCCAAAGAGATACAGGTATCTCTTCCACACTGTCTGGAGAACACAAGTTCTGTCCCCTTTTTACTGAGATGCTTAATAATCAGCTTGGGAGGTCCTGGACTCTCTCAGCTTTTTTATTGCCAGGAGCACTGGATGAACAAAGTTCATCTCCACCTCACAGAGAACACACACGTCGGTGGGAGAACCAGGCTGACCACACAGGTTCAAAGCTATGCCAGGGCTGCTTCCCATCTCAGGGTTCCTGGTGCTTACCTGGATCTTTTTATGGAGCAGGTGCCTGGCCAAGTTCTTTAGGGAGACATTGGCCCTGACAGGCAGCCCTGCCCTCTGCTTCAGCACAGGGATCTGGCTGGTGTCTCGAGTCCTGTCTTTCGGGTGGAAGTACTTCAGGGCCTGGAAGTCATTGTGAATGGCGTGTCCTACCACAATCTTGTCTTTCAAGATCTTCAGGATCTGGAAGAGTCAGAGAGGGTTAGACAGACACTGCAGCAAAAGAAATAGCAATTAAGCATAAAATGCCTTCTTGTATTAAATTCAGCTCCCTGACTTCTAGTTTTTATGTTCCCAGAAGGAACAGCAAGCAAGCAAACCAACGCACTGCACAGAGTGAAAAGTCCACTTTTCAGAGGTTCCCCATCCTGTGTTGTGTCTCTGCCTCAGAGCAGCCTAGCACAGGCCACCAAGAATCCCAATTTGTGTCTGACATAACACAGAGGCTTTTTTTTTTTTTAATTTCTTTTTTTCCTCACCTCTGCCTGGGCAGCCTTGAAGGGAATTGCATTCTTCATGTGCTGCTTGGTGATGCCGCTCCAGCGTGTCCGGTAGTCCACGATGGGGAGCTCAGGCTGGACATACTTGTCATAGATGACATCCCCTTCGTAGTTCACCACAGAGCATCGTGCCAGCTCGCTCAGCCTGCCCTGAGGACCAGTGCCCACCATCTCACAGTCGATGGCCACGTACTTGCCCGGGCGCAGGACTAGGGAGGACGTCCGCACCTTCTTGGAGCTGCCATTCCCCTGGGACAGCAGCACGGAGTGGTGCCTGGCTATGCTGTCTGGAGAACCATCCGGAGACAGGGATGTGGAGACGATCCGTTTGGGCTTGGGGACCGTGTCACAGCGCGGTGCCGTGGTGCCATTTGCCGTGGTGAGTGTGGTGTGTGCCTCCAGCCCTGCCTCGGGGGTCTGACTGCCCAGGCACCCACGGGGGGTCAGCAGCCCCTTCTGCTCCAGCAGCGCCCGGCGCTCCATGAACCGCTGGTGCTTACGGCTCTTCTTCTTGCTCTGACCCTGAGACGAGCTGGGACCCTTCGGGGCCTGAGCGCAGCCCCCCGCAGTGGGGTCATGGGTGCCCTGCAGGGTGGGCGTGAAGACCTTCGGGGCGGGCAGCAGCGGAGTCATCTGCCCTTTGCCTGGCGGCATTCCTGCTGGAGCGTGCACAGGGGGCCATGAGTGCCATGCGGACGCCAGGCTCCCCTGTCAAATAAGGACGCACAGACCCCACGACAACCCCCCCTCCCGCCACACGGGTGGCACACGCAGGAGCTGTGGGGCAGGGCAAGGAGGAGGAGGGGACAGGGACACACTGTCACACCACGTCCCCACGCCTCCGCCCGGTCATCCCCCGGTCCCAAAGCGCCCCATTCCCGCTCCCAGGGCCCTGCCAACCCCACCACCCTCCCCATGACGTACTCCCTAAGGCCCTGTCTGCCCATTACCCGGGCCCTCTCTACCTCGCCGCAGGCCCCAGCCGCCTGCCCGCCCCGTTAGCCACCCCCAGGGCCCTGCAGGCCCCACCCGGCCCCTGTGCCCCCCTGTGCCCCCCGCTGTCCCCCCGTCCCCCTGTCCCCGCTGCTGACCGCTCCCGGCGCGGCTCACACGTGTCCGGCCCGGAAGCCGCCGCGCGCACATGCCCGGGCAAGTCCCGCCGTGGCCACGCCCTCCTCACAGCCCATTGGCTGTGCGGGGCGGTTAATTTGCATACGGGGGCGGGGCTTCGGCCGCCCTCCAGGCTCGGGAGGTTCGGGGTTTGGGGATTTTGGGGAACCCCTGGGCAGCACATCTGGAGCTTCCAGCCCAGACTGGGTGATGCTCGGCGATTGGAGCCTGTGCTACCTCTGCCCCTGGTAGAAAGGGACCCTTTCCGGTGGGATGCACGCTGGGGTGCTCAGCTCCACGCCCTGGAGCACAGCCTGGCACCCACACGCTGCAGTTTTCCTCTGCGTTTCCTGACCCCGTGGGCATCCCTTGTCCTGCAGGTGGGGTGGGCTGAACCACCGTGCCTTGGGGTTTGCATTCTCCAGGCTCTCCCAGGGCTGTGGGGAACAGCTCGGGCTGGGGCATGGTTGAAGGTGGGTTTTCAGACCGGCCTCTCGTTGCTTCACTCTCAAGGCTCACAAAAGCAATGTCCGAGGTGGTCAGAAGTGGAGAAGGGCCTCAGGCAGCCCCAGCCACCAGCTTGTCCCCATGCATTCAGCATCGCTGCGGAGGCCGTGTGCCCTAAGGCAGACTGTGACTTGTTGTGGTGGGATGAGCCATACAACAACAAAATCACTAGTCTTCCACAGGGAACCAGGCACTGTGTCCATCCTCATCCCTCTGGGCCTTGCTGGGAGCATTCCCTCTCCCTGCTACCGATGGGGCTCACAGGGATGCAGGACGAGTGTTTTCACACTCCACTGTTGTCCCTTTCCACCACCCATCAGCTTCTCTAGCCTGGTCAGAAAGGAAAGATTTAGATTACCCTGTGATTTATTTTTTCATATTCCTTTTACATTTTTCTTTTGGTCAGTAAACCTCTTCCTTCAATCAGTTGCTCCATGTTTTGCATCTCTTGCCTCCATCCCTGCTGTTCAGCTAATTAATCTCCCTTTAATGAGAGTCTTTCAAGTGTCTCACAATACCTTGCTAGGGAGCCCTGTCAGGTCTTTATGTAGAAATTTATACTCTTTTCTGGTGTTTTTGGTGAAACTGTGTATTACAGCTCTTGGGGATGGTTCATTTGGTAGAAATTATGGCATGTGGGAAGGACGGGAAAAGCTTTTTCCGGTTTTCCAAGGAAAAAGCTTCGGAAACCAGGTACTCCGGGATGCAAGGGAGCAGTGCTATCATTTTTCCCCCTACCCCATATACAAAGATGGAGGTGAAAAAAAGTCGAAATATCCTTAAAAGATAAGTCAAAATAACTTTGAAATTTTACTGTGGGCTCCTGTGATCCCACGGACCCCTGGGTCCTCAGTAGATGGTTCTCCCACGGTAGATGGTTCTCCCTTTGGTAAAAACCTTGTGCTGAACCCAGATGCTACTCACCTCCCCAAGGTCCTGGGGCCATGCTGGGGATGCAGGGTTTGGCACCAGGTGGTAGAAATCCTGTTTCAGATGTGGCAGATGAGCTGAGATGAAGGCAGAGCGCGCCAGAGCCCGGGAGAGGTTTCTGCGGTGTTTGCACAATTTGAAATAATAACGAAATCTGTAAAACTCTGGGTAGAGCACGACTAGAATAACAGGCTAAATTTGTCAGATGAATAATTTACTAGAAGTGATTGGCCGTGCTCCAAGTGAGATGAGCACCAGCCTGGGTGTCTCTGTCCTCAGCTGGAAGCTGGTCCCTCTCCTGCCACCTGGTCCTTGCTCCTGCCATAAAAGCTGGTCTCTAGACAAGGTGCCTTTCCCCTGGTCATCACTGCCCAAGGCCACAAGGATTCCTGCAGAGCTCCTGGTGCCCTCCAGAAGGTGTCTGCTGTTTATTTTCAAGGTGTTGCTTTGCAGAGCGGAGGTGGTGGAAGTGGGTGTGTGTCTCTGGCTCCAGGCTCGTGGACTTGCCCATCCTCTGCCTCTTTCCTTCCTCCAACCACTTCTCTGTCCTCGGCCACGGTGCCGAGCGGATGGAAGAACAGACACGTCTTGACATTTGGGATGGGAAGGGAGATGAAGTCCCAGTGCTGAGAGGAGAAGGCGACTGCAGCCTCAGCAGCCAATTAACGTGATCATGTTTATGAATGCGGATCAGTAATTCCAGGTAAACTCCCCAAGAGCGGTGCTGCGGGCGAACAAAGCCTCCTGCCCACCCGGGAGCCTGCCAGCAGGCCCTGCCAGTGCCAGCACATTCCTGCTGTGACTCTAAACTGCTTCATTTCCTCGTGCCAGCCTGGACACATATTGTTTTGTCTCCTATTACCTCGATGCCAGAGCTCGTCTTTGCAGCATTGGTTGCACCATGTCCTCCTGGACCTCTCTGTTCCCTCCCTTGCCAAGGGGGATGACTGGTGGGAATGGAATAGGTTAACTCAGAGAGGACAGCAAGGACCCAGCTTTGACTCCAGGGGTCATGAGGAGTCACTTCATCATCCTGGGCTTTGCAGGCTGCCTGGTGCCTCCCTGTCACCCACCTGTGGTTGGGGAACCTCTCCAGGGCTTCCTGAGCTGCTCCCGTCACTCTGAGCAGGCTTGTGGCAGGGCTGGTTTGTGTCCACCAGCATCCAGAAGATCAAACACAAGCTGTGAACCTACACAAATAGGTTGGGGCAGTGACCAGCCCCTTGCTGGACCTGGCTTCCTTTACAGAGTTTCATCATGAGGAAGCACCTGGAAGCACCAGCACCATCCTTTGGTGCAAGGGACCAGCTCGGGCAGCCGGTGCCACCTGGCTGAGGTGTCACCAGCCAGCGGTCTGAGGCCACCAGCATGAGGACATCAGAACAGACAGGTACCATGCCACTCCCTGGCCTTTGCCGTGATGGATCTCAGAGCGTTGAGCCCTCTTGGTCCACAGCAGAGGCCCTGTGGGACCCCTCCATTGCCATGCTGAGTTCCCCATCCTGAGCCCACCTGTGCAAACCCTCCAGGAGACTCTATCCCTCCCAGCTAAGGACAGGGATGGACTGTGTGCGAGAGCACCTGCTCAGCCTTGAAGAATACTCAGTGCTGGAAAGTTGTGCTTGGAAGGCAGAAAACCTTTCCTTTCCCTTGGAGCACCAAGAGCCTCCCTATTCCTCTATCCTCTATATCTCCTCCAGCACTCCATGGGAATTGCCTGCATCCCTCCAGCATGGACAGATCTCCTCTTCAGTCATGTCCCAGAGGGTATCAGTGCTCCGGGGATGCTGCCGGGGATAAGGAGGGATGGATGCTCCCAGAGCAGGAGGTGAGGGAGGATGATGCTGCCATCCATCTCCCCCCTCGCTCCCCATTTTCTGGCTCACCCCCAGGAGAGCAGTGAGCAATTACGGTCCACGCAGAAGCTTCATTATTGCCCTGTCGTGGCCTCGTTTGATGAGATGTTTTATTGCCAAACTTATTAAAAGTGAAACGTGCGGTTTCTGCGCAGCAATTTCCTGTCTGCAGCGATAAGCCGGGCTCTGCCTGCTGTGTAATAAACAGTTATTTTTATGTACAGCTCTGGCTGGGGCGACAAGGAAGGGAGAGGGCCTGGCTCGTGTTAATTGCGATGGTTAATGGGATCTATACTGGGAGCAATGTGTGAGGAGGTGCGTGCCCTTCCCCTGCCACATTCTGTGACAGAGGTGGCCTCCAGCGGTTTCGTGCTCTGGGTGTTGGCAGTGGGGACTGTGCAGGGTCTCCTCCCCACAGGGCATAGGAACAAGAAGAATTAGTCTGAAAGCCCCTCACCTGTCTCCTCTCAGCCCTTTGTCACAACCTGAGCAAGTGAGGGCCCTGCTGCCTGTCCTCCTGGCACGAGACTCCATCCCCTGCAAGGGCTGCCCCTGAACTCCATTGATTCCAGCCTTGCAGGAGGGAGCTCCAAAACCTGGGAGCTTCACTTCATCTTCCCCAGATCCTCCCATCTGCCCAAGAAGCTCTCTGCAGCAGCTTTTGCAGGTGATGCTGGTGGTCAAAGCCTGGAGCATCCACCACATCACCTCCCACTGTCCCTCCTCGGGTACCCGCAGCAGACAGGTGCTGGAGAGAAGACAGTAAATTCAGCAGCAGTAAATCCAACAGGCACACTAATGTCACAGAAAATCTGTGTCACTGCTGAGCTTGGAGCAGCAAAACTCTGATAAATATCAGCAAAGCTGATAAATATAGTTTCATTTTGTCAGAAACAAAATGTGCTCGTTAGGTGTGCGGTCTGTATTTTGGCTTAATTACATCTTTTAAATACATTTTGAAAGGAAGCAGCTTTTTAAAATGCAAGATGTCAAAACTGCATTTACAAAAATCCTGATGGCCTTTTTTTTTTTTTTTTTAAATTTTCCAGACCTGGCCAAAGCTATTAGTTCAACTCAAGCTGAAAGTGCATAACTTTCCCCAATAAACAATTTGTCAGAAAAATTCCTCCTGGCTCTGGGAGATCTGTTTGTTATTTGTCAGCAGTCAAAACCCTGTTGGGTATTTCCCATCTGACTTCTTTTCTTAACAGCATCTTTATTGGTCTAGGAATTAACAGTGGAAGATGCGATACTTGCTATTCATTTCAGTCATCCCAAATGCCAGTCATCTCATCAGGCCATGGCTCCACAAAGCAAAAGCCCCTCTCTTTTGTCCAATGCACCATTTTTGGGTAACCATGGGGCATTTTATCCCAAATTTCCTCCCTTCATCCTCCTGATCCTGCAGCACGCACCGGTATCCCCAGGCTTGGAGTCACATCCCTGTCTCCTGCATCCATCCCCATCCCTGCTGCCCATCTCAACCTCTTGCTGGGCAAACTCCCTCCATTGCCAGCTCGGGCCCTCATTAATTTGTATTGCAGCGTGTGTCGCGGGTTGACGTGTAATTAGAGCTCCTGAAGCCTGTCTCATGCTGTAATTGCCATGACAGGGGCCATAGCATATCCGCTTGTTAATTAGTAAACCACAATATCCCGGGGGCTCGTTGAGAGCCGCCTTAATTGTATTTCAGCTGGAACAGAGGGATAATTACCCTTTGCTAGCACTGCCACTTTTAAATTCTTTAAAAAAAAAAAAAAAGGAAAAAAAAAAAGAAAGGAAAGAAAGGAAAACCCAAATTGAGCTGCTACTTCCCCCCTTGGCTGCCCAGGAACCTGGTTTTGTCCCCAGGCTGAAGGAGAAGGGCTGTGGAGCTCAGCGGTGTGGGAACAGGATGCCATGAGATTTGCACGGGGACACACTCAAACTGGTGGTGACTGAGGTGCCCCTGCTCTGAGGGTGCTTCTGTGTCACTGCACATGGGATTCCACTGGGAACCCCGTTTGTGGATGCAGGATGGCTTGCTGGGAGTACTGCTTGATGGGAATCCATCCTGGACAGCAAGCAAACCCCTGGCATCACCACCAGGCACCTCCACTGGCTTGGAGGAGCAGCCCGTGTCCAGGGACGAGTGAGCCAAAGCCTCCGTCCAGCTTTCCCATCAGACAGAGGGGGCTGCAGTCCCCTCGGAATGGGAGTGGGAGCTGCTGCAGGCTGCAGGGAGGAGGCTGTGGACCTTGCAGAGCTCAGTGTGACCGTATGTTGCTGCCAAGAGTGTGTTTGTATTCCACATCCCCAGCGCTCCTGGAGCATCAGCACTAAGTGGGACCTCAGTGTGCTTGGTGGTGGAAGTCTCTGCTCCTACAAACCCTGTGGCAGTGTGGGATCAGCCTGCTTGGCTTTAATGGACCCCACAGGTAAATCATCTCCCTCCTTGATTCCTTTCTTGTCAAACTTCGCCTCACTGGGCAGCCGGGAGTCTTCTGGTTAAAGCTTTTTGCTCCACAGGAAGGATTGTCCCTGCAGGGTAAGAGTGTGTCTGCGTCTCTTGTAGTGATCATGGGGGGACCACGGAGCTTTGGTGAGAGATGGAGGTGCCGAGGCAGAGCATCACCCTTCTCTGGGCACCACAGAGCCCCTCTGCAGAGGAGCTGTTGTCTGGTCAAACATCTTTGGGGAAGGTTAACCTGGGAAGAGAACCTGATGCGTGACATCCATCCCTTTTCCTGCACCTCTCCCTGAACCAACACAAAGAGCTCAGCCACTGTCAGCCCTGCTGATGTTTCCTGCTGTTCAAAAAATCGTATAATGGACAACTGGCCTTTGGGACCTGGTTTGTGAATTGGCTTAAATAACAGTCCTGGCTCTCTCCTGGGAAGCTACATGGAGGTCAGCCTTGAAGAAAAGATCAGTACAGCGGCTCCAAGCATTAGTAAAAAGACATAACCGAGGCAAAGAGCCTTGAACATAATTACAGCCTAAGAGCTGTGATGGGAACTCAACGACCTGAAGCCATCTCCTGGACCTGAGTGCAATCAACAGATTGACACTGCTGGGTCCTGAAGGCTGGTTTTTGGAAGCCATGCACCAGGGTTGAATGCCAGAGCAGGCAGCGAAGCAGCACAGGTGCCCGTTCCAAAGACCAGAGCTGGAAAAGGGTCTCAAATGCCAGGGAAGGACCAGATGGAGGCAACCACTGGAACACTCTGCACGTAATTGAGGGCACCTTCAAGGGTGAGCACGGGGTGGCTGCCCACCTCCAGGATGCTCTCCACTGCTGCCATGCAAGTCACTGTCATTAGAGCTGGGGATGGAGTTTATAGTTGAGTAACCACAACAACTTTGCACAAATTAAACAACATACTGCGGATTAATTAGATTTCTTACCACTGCCTCCATTAACCTAGTCCTGTCGTCTGCTGTCAGAGCCCCTTCAAAATTCATAGGCATTATCACTGGGAAAGTGGATGGCTAAGTCTCTCCCTGGGCAACCCTACCAGTGTGGACATGGGTGGCACATGCCACCTCTTCCTGGAAACCTCTTAGTGCAACACTTGAGACCAAGTGGAGAGATAGTTGTCCTCCACGAGTGCAGGGGCTGGGCTGGATATCCCAGCTGGCATTTCCCACCTGCTCCTCAGATGATCTTTAAGAAAAATGGCTGCTTTTGCAGCGGTCTGTCTCTCATTATCCACAGGATGCCGCGTGAATGCAAATAAACAAATGAGACCCCTTCAACAACATCTGAGAATGTGGCTTCATATTTTTAAACCAATTTCCTTAGACCGCGTCAGGGCCTGTTTTGTGTTTGCCAGACAATTATGTGGCTAATGAGGACAGCCACGGTTACATCAGGCGGGATTAGGGGGAATAAGGCATCAAATGTTGCAGTGCTTAAGACAACTGCTAACTAATGGGGGCTCGGAGGGCATGTCCCGTGGGCAGATGGCTCCTCACAGGAATTCTGGTTCTGTTTGGAAGGAGATGGAGCAGGCAGTGGGCAGGCCGGCCAGAAAGTGAGGAAGGCTTCTGGTCCCTGCATGGTGGCTGTGCCCATGGGAAATGAGAAAGTTGGAGTATTTAGGGAAAGTGGCATCTCACACCTGGCCCTGAGTTTATCCCATGAAGGCAGACAAGAGTGGAGGCACTTGCCAAGACCAGCCTACAAACACGGCAAAAGGGGATCAAAAGCAACGGGGAAGCTGAACCTCACCACTGAGATCACCGAGAAATTGGTATTTTAGCTGAAACCTTCCCATCCTGACTCTCTGGCAATCAGCACAGCCTCTGTGCAGTGTTTCCGCAGGGCTGTGGAGTCCTTCGACCCCCCTGAAGAGGGTGAGGAAGGAAAACAAGGACAATGCTCGTGCTGCAGTGAGACCCCACTCCACAAGTGATGTGGGGACACGTGAACAGCCAGCTGTGACTTTCAGATGCCTCCTCCCAGCCACCTCTCTGCCAGCTCCCCTTCTGCCTGCTCTGCCACCACGATCTCCATCAATCAATGAACCAGATTCTCCCTTGCGTGCTGGGCGGGCGCCACTGCTCCCAGCAGGCGCCCTTGGTCATGTTCAGTGAATTCCTGCAACTGCAGCACCCGGGAGAGCAGCCAGTGTGACTGTAATGCTGCCCAGAGGGGCTCTGTTTATTCCCCTTTGGACCCTCCTCCTCCTGAACTCTTATCCCACATTTCAGCTGTGTCTCCTATGAAAATCTCTCGGCTAAAGTGAACAAGCACAGGTTCACCTGCGGATGGATGGATGAGTGGCCACAACGGTGGCAGAGGTGCCTCCACATGTCCATCTGAAGAGCTGAGCAGGAGACTGTCCAGACCCAACAATCTCAAGACTGAGATGTCAACCACCCTCAAACCACATTTCTGTGCCAACCCTCTGATGCAGCCTCCAGCTGAATCCTGTCTTAGCAAGGCACAGAGCTGAGCACCTCATCCTCACATTCATCTCCCTCCCTTGTCAGTGCCAATAGGGAGCTTAATCTCAGAGTCCAGTGGTTCACCAAGTCATCCTGAAGTCCAAGGGCCAAGGAGAAGCACACATAACTCATGGAGACACCCTAAACCCTCTCGCTGACTCTGTTCCATGCCCAGTCCTTGGGAATCAGCTCAGTCCCAAGCTGTTACCACAAACTGCAGGCCTCAGCACCCCAAGGATTTCTTCCCCATCCCTGCAGTGGCCACCCCACCTGTGCCTGCCACCTGCCTTCCTGGAAAAAGATGGCACATGTGCTGAAGAGCTTCCCTTGAGCACAGCCACTGGATTGCACTCCGGATGACTAATTTGCACTTTAATTGGTGTAGAAACGAACGCCAGAAAGCGCTGGAATATTGAGAAGTGAAGCTCTCCATCTTGGTTTCCATCAGGGAAATGGTCTTAATGAAGTGTCTTGCAAGCAGAGATAATTTCCAGCTATGTGTTGAAACAGGAGCCGGGGTGGAGGGTGCAGCTGAGACCGACATCTTCTCCTTGCTGGGTCCACTTGGCCATTGCAAAGCTGATCCCGGGAGCGAATTCCTCAGACCTCTGCGTCTCTAGAGCTTAGCCAGCCATGTCTGCAGGATATCTCCATGGCTTTTGCACCTCCACTAGTGTTCCTCAGCCCCAAGAGCACCTTCCCATTTTACCAGCCCAGGCTGTACTGACTCTGGTGATGTTTACACCATCCTACGATTTCCATCAGTTATGTGCATTATGGTTGTTCAAGCTTCATGTCACTCATTAATCAACCTTGAGCTTTCCGTTGGGGCTCTTTCCATGTGAATTTGCTCCAGACAAGTAATTGCATCCCCACTCCCCATGTTGGGTGGTCCCAGCCATCCCACACATCTGGCAGCCCTTCAAGCCCTGCCGAGGGGAATATGCCAGGAGGGGTTGCACATGCCAAGCAAACTGGAGTGGCCTGGTGTTGCTTTGCTGGGCACGCTGGAGCCCATGGCAACATGCCAGCACCGTGGGAGACACCCAGCAAGCCCTGGCACAGGTGGGAAGGGGACTCTGGGGATACAGGCTGCCATGGAGAGCTGCTGGACCTGGCACTGCTGCCTTCAGAGCATGGCTGGCACCGAGACACCCCAGCCCCTTCCCCTTCCCCATGGCCTCGCTGTGCACAGCTGTTCCCTTAGAAATAGCTGTTGCCATGGTTTTCCCAAAGAAAACACATCTCTCCCCCCCTTCCCCACCACCACTCCCCACCGCCTTAACCTTGTGACAGCAGTGATGACGCGGCTCCCTAAGAAAGGCCACTTCACGTAACTATGGTAACAATTAGCTTTCTCTTGGTTTTACCTCGGGGGTGACGCTGGGGAGAGGGACCCAGAGCTGCTCTCCTGGAGCAGGTGCTTCCCCTGGCCTTGCACCCAGAGCCAGGGCTGGCAAGTGCCCGCTCGCCGCTGCAGCATCCCAGGCAGGTGCGTCACTCGCACATGGGGATGTCTGCAGTCCCCCTTTATCTCAGGTGCTGGGGAAAATCTCCCTGTGTCCTGCATAGCTGGATGCACCTGGGATCCTACAGAGCCCTAAGGATCTCAGCAGGGCTCTGCTGGCCTCCAGCAGTGGACGATGTAGGGAGATGGTGGGGACCATCTCCCAAGGCATGGGAATGGTGGGGAGCATCTGCATTGCCTGGGCTCACTCTAAAAGCATGGGGAAAAGAAGGATGGGAAGCAGCCAGTTGTGCCAGAGTAGGATTGAGAGCCAGCTGGGATTTCAGGGCTGGGAGCATGGCAGGGGCATCCGTAGCCTGAATGAGAGGTCTGCAATGGTGCCTCTGCTCCCGGCAGCGGGAGGGTAAACACGGTGCAAAGCCGCTCCTTAGGTACATACGAGTCACAGCTGTCGACTGCAGCAACTAAAATAAGCATTTTCCTGCTTTTTATTCCTCTGAGCCCAGCAGAGCCCACTCAGCACCAGGAGCAGAGCTGGAGTCTATTCTTAGCTCTGCAGGGAAGGGAGCAGGAGTCCCTGCGCTGCTGTCGTGCAGGGTTGGGGGCTGCCAGGTCCCATCCCATCATAGTCCCCAGGAGCCTGGCCTGACGCCAGGGTGGCATCGAGGCAGGAGGGACTGCACCCCAACAGGGACAAAGTCCTACTTTTTAGCCAAAGATGAGTTGGTGAGACAGTGGGAGGGAGGGAAGCCCCAGCACCTCTCTCAGCATCACTGCAGGATTCGGCATCCCTCAAGGAGAGGCTGCAATGCAGGTGGCTCTGGAAGGAGTCCCTGCTCTAGCAAAGCTGCTTTTCTGCCTGGGCATGGAAAGAGTTGGGGAGCTCAAGTCACAGCTCCTGCTGCCTCTGGGGATGGGACTTTTAAGGGGAGTTGAGGAGTCTGAGCTGAGAGTCACCCCTTGCCCCCGTGCTGTGCCAGGGTCAGATTTGTTTTTCCCAGCGCCAGCTATGAGATGCCGGCACTGCCCGTGCCAACACTTCCCGCCCCATTCCCACTGTTTTCTGGCTGCAGACCATGGTGGCCAGGGGGTCAGGGAGCCACTGGCCACCAGCACCACACCATCCCCATGTTGCACTGGGGGTCCTGCTTCAAAATGTGGGGAGATTTGGGGTGACCTCCAAACCAGTCTGCAGGAGCAGCAGGCACAGTGCAGGGAGGAAAGCACCTGTACTGGTCACACTGTGGTCAGTCCAGCACTCGGCTCTGCTCTCCATCCCAGCTCCACGAGGATCAGGGTAGGATGGGGGGTGGGCAGGGATGCAGCTGTGCATGGGGGGCCATGGGGAAGAAGCCCCAGCTCCATAGCAACAGGTACTCTCCACGTAATGGAGTCCTTTCCGCTCGGCCTCCGCAGCCGCCAGCCTTATTCACATGGCCATAAATAATTCAATTTTCTCATTCACACACATGAATGCTGCGGGCCGGGGCTCCGGGTGCGCTCAGCCTCCATCTGTCTGGGGGGGAAGGGGGAGGCAGGGCCTGATAATAGACTCCAGTATTTGTTTAACATGGATGAGTGTGGCCAGATGGCCCGGGGACAGGAGGAGGGGATGGGGAGGTGGGAGGTGAGTGATGCTCCAGGGTGCTGCTGGCACCCTGAGCCTCCCCTGGATGAGAAAGGGAGGAGAGCAGGGGACTCTTGTGGGCATGAGCTGTGGCACCTCCAAATCAACTCTGAGACCTCCAAACCAGCCTTGGAGATGTGGACTTTTGGGCTGAGAGTGGGTTAGGTGCGCTTCGGCAGCTCTTCCTCTAGCTGCGCCTTTGTTGCCTCTCCAACAGGGGAGAAGGAATGGGAGAAGTGCTGTGCTGTGCCGAGGATTGCCCTGATCCCTGGTGAGACTGGGAGCAGGGGCCTCAATCCACGATTGAGATAATTTAACAGGCGATGGTGCAGGGGAAGTGGAAAGCACTGCCAGTCACTGTCCTGTCCCACACTGCCAGGCAAGGGCGAGCAGTCCCCAAAACAACACCAGGGAATAACC